>OY776112.1:256653979-257952479 GCA_963675035.1 Allygus modestus | reverse complement strand
GCTAGCTGATTGCAGGTTTGACCAGTGATAAGTTCACTGAGTAACAGCAGATTAATTGATTCCTGTAATGCCTTTTCATATATTTCAACGGAATAAAGAGGAAGCATTGACAAAGTTAAAAGTATTGCAAGGATGGCATATTTAGCCACTCAACGTGCTATGATCAGGATCAGGGGCAGATTTAGGATATAAAGTCCCCTAGGTAGAACCTGTAGCGCGGGCCCCTTTATTTATAGTATGTGTGGTGCGGGTCCCAAAAGGCGCACGCCTATGTAGCCTAAGATTAATCCAGCTAGGCAATGATTTTATTTAAGATGAACGCATATCATTCTTATCCAATTTATAAACGGGGTTTAAGGTAATTATCATTATTAAATATGTATGATAGGAAATGACTATTGTTTTATTATTAGATTTACAATTTTCTTCACAAACAGCTCTTGCAGTACTTTATGTATCAAATATAGTGATTCCCATAAAATAGTTCTCCTCAAAGTCATCAGCAGTATGTTAATTCAGAGGGTGCCTGCACATTAAAACAGTCATTAACTCTTATTATCGTTTAACAAGTTGGTTTGATTACAATAATGTAATTTATCAGGAGAGCACCTATAGCAAACACAAATCCAAAAAAGTATCAATCGATGGTAATTATACGACGAATTTTCTGTTCTTATAACATCCTTATTTCTAAAACCTCACTATGATTAAATTAAATTAAATATTTATAAAACGATTGTAGTTAATCCGTGCAGTCCAATTGAAATATAACTATTTAATAAAATAACTATTCTGGTGAATATTAATATTTATAATAATAAACAGTATTAGCTCAGTTTAAAAGTCAGTTTCATAATACTAGAGTTGTTAATAGTGTTGGAATAAATTATGTATTATGGAAACCTCTTTTCTCTAGCCGATGTCTTGAAATTAATCATACATATGCAGGATGAGTTTTAAATGAGTGCCCCCTTAATTTTTTCTACCTTTCTTAAGATATCGCCTCCGGACCACCCCGATCATTGTTGACCAACTTATACTTAATTTTGACTTAGTCGATCAATATTTTTTGCCGCCATCTTGGACCCGCCATATATGATTCAACTATATATTTTTAAATGTAAAGGTGGGGTTGTGACCAATCATATAGGAGTACCTTTTTTACGGTGAAAACAATGCCACAATCCGTTTTTTTTAAATCATTTAAGTTCTTTGCAATTTCTGAGTGTTGTTCGTCAAAGTTTAATACATTTTTAGGAGTTTTATCAGGATCAGAAGCAGATCAAAGAGAAGTCAACTAAGATTCCGGGAGAACTTTTAACGATCACGATTACCTGGCTGTCTTTGAATCTTCGAATTCACCATTCAACTTTATGATTCCTACAACTTGAGTTGGTTTTGTAATACATCTGTTACCTAACCTAACCACCAATACGAGAAAATATCATTCATAAAAAAATCTTTTTTGATTTATACTAGCAAAATAAGTTACTGATGGTATTAACCTGCTTCATCAATTTTATGATCAATCACCATAAAGGATGAATTTGCTCTGCTCAATTTCCTTTTTTCGTGAGGTGTGAATTATCTCTGTGCATTCATCTTGGTGCTGGTAAAGCGAAGGGTGTACTTCGGAATCCTTTATGAAACTGTCTTTTCAAAAAATAAGTTTTGGTGTAGAAACGAATTTGCTTTGAAAAAATATAAATTTGATATCAGTAAACAACAGTTAAAATATGTACATAAATATGACGTAAAAATATCAACTGAAATCACTCACCAAAATATTCCTACAGTTACGATTGGAACTGTGGCAAGGAAGAGTCTCCCTGGTGTACAACGGGTGATAAAGATAACAACCGTATCAAATGGGAGCTAATACCCTATCACAGCTTTTACGTTACAAAAAGTTTAGTAATAGGCCTACATGTATTTAAGCCATTGTCTTAAAAAGACGTAAAATAGAAGACATGTATAACTGAAAAACACATAAACATTTATGTGCTGATACTGATTTTGGTTTTCTCTGGTGCACTAAACGCAAAAAGATACTAAACATTTTAGAGTTACAAGCTATGAAAAATGCTGTTTTCCGTGATACACACGTAATTTCAGACACAAAAGAACTATAACTAGTGCGATTGTGATTACAGTTTATGAATAACTCTGTTAGCGAAGTTTAAAATTGATCTAAGTTTTAATAAAAAAAACCGCCGAAGCTTACATTTAGGCCTATTCGTAAATAACGATTTTAATTTAGTATTCAAAAATACATGTTATATTATTACAAGTGCAAATGATACATATTTATGAAACTTGATGGATTACAAAACAGTTGGCCGGTATATTTGTCAAAAAGTAAATGTATTTTAAATGTTTATCCAGTCATGTTTTGTCCATGCTTCCGTGTGAAGAGGAAGAAGATTTATCGCCTGGTCACTGTCGTTCATCATTGTCCTCTTATCTCCGCAAGTAACTGCTACTTGCCTACAGTAGTCTTTCTTAGCATCTTTAGCATCAGTGTTCATAAACTATAAGTTAAAAAGGGAACATAATTGAGTTGACTACAATAATCACATCGGTTTTTAGACTGTAGGATTGATTATTAGATTCTAATAACAAAAGACTATCTCTGGTATCAAAGCTGCCAAGTTGATTGTCGATTACACGATAAAGATGCAGTTTAATATATAATTTATAAGTTAAAGTCAAGTTGAATCATACATTGATAAATTAATTCTGACCCAAATATGTTGTCACATATGTTACTTGAAACCTTTGTATAACAAAACCAGTCTAAGTTGTTGGCTGGATTTTTGATTTTTAAACACGATTACTTTTCAATTAGATAACAATTATGATGGGAACAAAATAGCTTAATTGTTATAAAACATCTCTGCTCTTTAGACATTGTAGTTGGTGACGTTTCCCTTTGGGACTGAGTAATGATTAATTTGATATGAAAATACTGTCGCTCCACAAACACATTTATATCAACGTGTCAATAGTTACAAGTCTCTCAAAACAATGTCAAGAAAAGCAGTTCTCCACATTGAAATATGCTTTGTTTGTAAGTGAGTAACATCAGTTTTTATAATAGTAAGGTGATATATTTTGAGTTTTCAACCACAATCTTTGTGTTAATATATAAACAAATAAATTCAAAAACAATTACTCTTAAAGATAATTTGGAAATCGTTGTCAAATATTACTAAAAGCGAAGTTATAATAAAGTGGAAAGCTAAAATTAAGTTTTACAGTATGTCAATACAAATTATAAATCTGAGGCTAACCTGTACACCGAAGTGGTTCAACAAAAATGCATGTTACAAAAATTTGTTATCCGGGCCAAAGGTCGAGGTTACAATTACTTAGCTATTGGCTTGATCTTAAGAAAGATATGAACTGCTGATGATATATTAGCTATTTTTAAGGTTCATGCAACTGTTTAATGCATGCAACAGTTTAACGCCTCTCTACAATAACGGTCGTTAGAGATAGATAGTTGTGAAGAACACAAGCAAAATAATAAAACAAAGCCTATGTCCAGTTGACTAGGTATAAATTTACGACGTTTTAACTACCATTGATTAAAATATGTTTAGAGATTGCTTTGTTAGCAACATATTTAACCCATTGGCTTACCTGAAATTTGCCACCTGACAAACCGTTCAGTTTCCTAAGAAAAATTACATAAATGTAGACTTTTACTAAAACTGTCACTATAGCAACAATTATTGCTCAATTTACTTAATTTTTGCACTAATCTTTAGAGAAATAAATTATCTACAAGAAGAAGATACAGCATTTATGTATGGTAAATATTATATATATATATCATATATATGTATATATATAGTTTATAAAAAACATAAATTTTAAAAGGAGTTACATGTAAAAAACAAAAAATAAATGTTTCAGCCCAACAACTATTATGTACTTGTGGGTTATTTATTTTTTTACGAGAAAATAAAAAATGTTAGTGATACATTTATATTTGACTTAGATATAACATATTTTCAAAAAATCATATTTTTCCTAAATTTGACTAAGTTTCCCCAAGGATGGGCATATGCATAAAAAATACATTCAAACAAAAAATGAAAACAAGTTAAAACAACAAATAAACAAAAAAGAAAAAATTTAAAAATAAAAAAAATATATATTTTTTTTTTTTTTTTTTTTTTAATAAAAAGTGCTATCCCGAGTATACTCGGGGTTGCACATCTGGGCTACTTTCGGCGGCCACGAGTATACTCGGGGTTGTGAGCCAATGGGTTAACACATTTCCTCAGTATACTTTTCTGTTTTCACGTTCCCAGAGACGGGTCGGGTGTGGACTGGTGGCGTGAACATCGGAGTGACAACAATATTGCCGTATCTCCGACATGCTGACTGACAGGCGAGGCCCCGTCTAGCAAACGCGAAACGTTGCCATCATATTATTATTTTCACTTGAAAAAACTCTTTTCCTAATGTATAAATTTAAACTTGTTTATAGTAGGAGTTGAACTCTAATGTTCTGAGGGAGTTTTAAGAAATGAAAAGTATTTGGTAAATACAGAAATGAGCGTCAAAGAAATATTTTATACAAATAGTAATAGTTAAAAATAGCATATAACAGGAAAGCTGTATTTGAGTTTCTACTGCCTTCAAAATGACTACTATTAGTGATTTGGGAATTGAGATTCTTAAACCAATAGCTTTACTTTTTCCAACTGCATGCTAATATGTTTAACGTAATATATTAGAAAACATACTGATCTGAATGCTGATGTATTTCATAGTCAGTTAAACACATATTTTACTAACTACTCACATCGAAATTAAGTATAAGCATCAACACGTTATTGTCTTAATCTAAACTAGCTGATGTTCCGTTCTCCGGATGGCAATCTAGCAGACGAAGAGCCATATGTTTAAAAAAATTTAAGTTGTGTTCAGCAAGTGAATTTCCAAATTAAAACCTATAACAGTCTAATAAAGGGTTTAAAACAACACTGGTAACATTTTTTGGAAAATTAAAAAAAAAATCTTTTGGCTGTTCTGATGCTCCTGGTTATACTTAATATCACTATTATGATGGTATTGTGTAGTACATTATAAGGTTAGGAGGAGGTATAGTCAGGATAATAATTTTGTATAGGGGTATTGGGGGTGATAAAACTACATCAATATATGGAAACAGCCTTTTCCAGTGTAAAATCCCCATAAGACAACGTACTGTGTTAGGACAATTAACCATTTGTTTTAATAACTCGGTAAATATTTGTGATAGAATGATGAGAGAGGGCTTAACACTTTCGCCTCACTAATATCCATCTTTGTACATGCATTAATGGGCCCAAAACCCAAAATTTGAAAAATTAAAATCTAAAAAAAGGGGCTTAGAGTTGTACGATTATCTTGCCCAAAGAACTTGTCCAACTGTTTCCAAAAGGGAAGGTTCCTACCAAATTTCAAGTAAATCGGACCAAAATTACGACCGCTAAAGTGCGAACACACACACACACACACACACACACACACACACACACACACACATATATATATATATATATATATACATAAAGTTGTTAGCGACCCCCCAAAACGTGTTCAGGGGGTCACGTTAGGAACTTCTATCACCGTAGGAAGTTCCTAACCACCGTCCTGGGCTTAGGTTTCACCGTGCGGGTTATGCTAATAGTTCACTTTTCCATAGGGAATTCACTAAATACCCCCGTCGCAGCAAACCTGCGTACTCAGTGAATTTACGATGCGCATTTTTGTCTTTATACCACACAAAGCCGCTTACCAAGTTTCATAAAAATATATTAACAAATAAGCGATATTTTAATTATTCTACATAAGAATAACATTGGGTAGGAGAATGTAGGTTTGCTGACACAATTTTGATGCAAATGTCAATACAATTCAACTAGGTGAAGCCACATTCCAATTTGTATTCATTCATGAATAAGCAACATATAACATTTGGATCATTCTCTATAAGAATAACATGGGGCTGAGTAAGCAGGTTTGCTGCAAAAGGAATGCAAAATATGGGTTTTCATTCAAATGTCAATATAACTCAACTAGGTGAAGCCACATAGCAAGTTTCATCAATCTACATTCATAAATAAGCGATGTATGCCATATTTTTATTATTATCCATAAGAATAACATGGGGCATGAGTACGCAGGTTTGCTGATACAGGAAGTATCGGTAAAAATTGTTTTTTGTGCAAATAAGAATAGACCACAACCAGATGAAGCCAAATACCAAGTTTCATTATTATTTGACATTAATAAGCGAGATATAAAACTTTACTTATTCTCCATAAAATTAACATTGGACAACGTACTTTGTTTAGCACTTTTAATATCTCGGTAAATTGACGCAGAGCGATGATAAAAATACCAAATTGTTTGTGGTTTTAAGCTAAATTTATTGGTCTAAACAAAAGTTTGCGTTTGAAAATAATTACATGTAAAAAGTTAAAAAAAAACATTTTTGGGGTAAAAAAAACCCCAAAACCCCATTTAAAATAGAGCGACCTGTCTGGTTCTCGAATTCATGAAAATAGATTCTGCCTTACACGTTTGCCAAATAATGGACGCACTGAAGTCGTTGCCGTGTCAAACTTATACTCGTTGTGATTCAGCAATCATCTCTTGGTTTTGCATCATTGGCTAATATTGTCTTAGCACTAACATAACATTTCTAATGGTTAATCAACTAGTGAAATTGTAACAGGGAATTCGTTAGCTCGGAAAAACGCTGTGGAGTTAGTTCAGCTTTTTTCAGCTGTCACATTTTGACTGTCCTCAGTTTTGCCGTATGAGATAAGTAGATGAATGAATTCGCGCCTGTCCAGTGTAGCATAATTATTAGAGACGCGATTGATCGAAGTTAGTTTATCTTAAAACAACCCGTCGTTTAACTAACTATTAATGCATTTAATCTTAACGGTATACGTCAGCAAAGCCTAATCAAGAACCAAATTTAATTATTATGCATCGCCGCAGTATCCCTTTTGACAAATTAGATCAATTAATTGAAACGAATAGCAAAATTGTATAAGTTTATATTTTTGATAATAAGGTACAAAACACAGGAATGGAATGTAGTACATTTTTATTTAGTTATTCCACAATTAAAACAGGCTCTGGCCCAGAGTATCAATAACACATCATAGTTTAGTCTAATCCTTAATAATACATAAAAATGGGATTGGGTGTGTCTATTTGTCTGTCTGTCTAATTTTTGTTCCTCAATCACTCAAAACTACTGAACCGACTGGCATGACAATTTACAGGAATTTTCCTTATATACCAAATAAAGACATATGCCTATTTTCGTTTTGAAAATCCAATAGGGTTCTACCATAGATTAATCTATGGTTCTACCCCACGGGACTTCCAAGTTCCCATGTATTCCTTATGGACATTCATTTTTGTTTGAGCTGATGAAAATACAAAAAGCTGATCATAATTCGTAGTAGTTCCACGGGTTAACCACAGAATGCAGGACACACCACTGTCATAGTTTTTATAAATCATTTGCGGGGCGAAGCCTGTGGGAAACAGATAGTAAAATATAATACAGAGTACTAAATCTATATAAATAAAATTAGAGTTTTGTCTGTACATTGCTTGGAATTATGAAATTTTTGCGTATTTTTACGTTTCATACCATAGGAAAGCATAAACGCGTCTTATCTCAATTTCTATCTGTCTCTTTGTCTGTCTGTCGGTGACGCTCAAAACGGCATTTTATGCAGCCTTCTCCGGGAAAACGGGTGCACTAACATTGATGAAAATTTGTTTCTTTGTTCTAGCCATGCGTGAGAAGGTTTTAGGTCACTTTAATCCGGCATAAACCTTTTGGAAAAATAATGGTGGCCGCTCAAAAACGTGATTTCGTGCGATTTTGGACACGTTTTGTTCGCTTTTCACAGGGAAACGGGTGCACTGATTTTGATGAAAATTTTTCTATGTTCTATATGTGCGTTAGGTTTTAGGTTAGTTGGATTATTGGAAATCACCTCAGGACTCTGCCCTACGGGGTTTATTAAAGATCCTATGTTATTCTTATGGACAAAGTACTTATTTATATTGAACCAGCTGATGAATTAATAGTTATATCTATAATTTAATATGTGGTAAACAGCTGTTTATCATTACAGAAATAAAAACCTACTTGAATGGCAACTCTCATAATGGAAATAAAAAACTACTTGAATGGCAACTCAAACTCTTTTTTCGATAGGCGAGGTAGGGGGTATTGGGGAACTCTGCGCGCTCCCCCCGATCTTAATGACCCCCCAATTTTATATTCCCCCCTCTTCGATTTTAAATTTTTATTTGATGTCCCCCATTTTACATTTTTGACCCCCCCATTTTATATTTCCCCCCTCCCGGTTTTATATTTTTGCCCCCCCTACCTCCCCGATATTTGTTTATTTTTTTCAATTTGAGGCATCACGTGTCAGCATTACAGTTCCAGGAATTCTCGCCGACCTGAGCGCACGTGTCACTCCCTCCACCACCTTCCCCCACCACATTCTCCCACCACCACTTCATCAAAATCCTACCACCACAGCTTATATCTAAACATACTTGAAAGGCATAAATATATGTTCATAATGTAAATAAAAAAACTACTTCAATGGCAACTCAAACTCTTTTTTCGATAGGGGAGAGTAGAGGTTATTGGGTTATTTTATGTCCCCCATTTTATATTTTTGCCCCCCCGATTTTATATCCCCCCCGATTTTATAATTTTTTGCCCCCCCCGATTTTATATTTTTGCTCCCCCCGATTTTTATTTTTGCCAGTGGTTGTACTATTCAGATTATTTCTCTGGGGGGCAGTTATCTGGGGTTAGATTTCTGGGGATAGTTTTCCGGAGGTAGTATTCCGGTAATCGTACTCTGCCGATTGGTTCTCTGGAGGGCAGTTATGGGTTAGATTTCTGGGATAGTTTTCCGGGGGTAGTTTTCCGGTAGTCGTACTCTGCAGATTAGTTTTCTGAGGGGTAGTTTTCTGGGGGTAGTTCCGGTGTTAGCTATATTGATATTTTTATTAAATTACCACCACTTAATTCAACTACTTCAACCGTGAAATTTTGGTCTAGTAAAATACATAATAATTTATTTGTCCTTAAATTTCGCGGCCGGAAAACTACCTACAAACCTCTAACGTCAAAATGACATAGGATTTTTTTCATCGGGAAACTTTTCTGGGGGTAGTTTTCTGCCACCCATCGAACTTTAGCAAATTGTATCGACTTTTAGGAAGGATCGGGTAACATATTCGGTCTGAGACATACTTTCGGAGATACTTAGCAAAAACTAAAAAAGTGCAAACATTTCACTGTCTTTTGGAGGCTACGCCAGTAGCACAGGTCTCTCGAAGCTGCAAAGTTTGTTTCTTACTTGTGGTATAGGTCCTAACAACATACTAACAAATTAGAACTACACGACCTTTTGCATGCAAAGACCCTTTTTAACGTCTAACTTGACTGGACTAAATCGTACATTATCCTGATTTTGTCTCATTAACTGTAGCTTTTGGAATTTAATGACATATACTGAGACAAGAGTTACTATTGCAATTTTATAATTGACAGCAGTCATTAATTAAAATATGGTATTATTGTCACAGTTATGTTCCTTTACAAAAAGGGCTACCCGTTATAGTAAGGGACCCCGTCTAAGATGTTGGTAATAGTCCGATATAATTCAGACTAACGCTGACCTACTCGGTTTCCATGACGTCGTTATGCATTGTTTGGTAACTCAGTTTCTATGTTCTTTTAACACATTAAAATAAAATTTCAAGTAATTAATACAAGAAATTACACGAACATTTAAACATGACCTCAATACACCTCATATGCACCCACGACATACACGACGACAAGGCCGAATTTCGTCACAGGTGGCACATGAAAACATCAAACAAATCGCGGCTACAATGTATATTAAGAACGTTAGTGCCTGAAAGAATGTTAGGGGGCAAAATAAGAGGTATATAGCTGATACCCTAATGAGATGACTTCGGACCCCACGGAAATCACGACAGCAATTAGGTGCTAGGGACGGGAGTTCGGCACATAATAAGAGAATATTGAATATTGTAATGAAAACCTCGGGAATCCCACGGCAGAAGTAAGAGAGATTCACTTATGTGCAAGGTGTTACGACCCTACAATCGCCGAGCCGAATGGGAAATTTACTCGATACCAATGACGAACGAACTATCTGAAACAGATGCTTTATTGTAAGAAAACAGTGAAATGTAGTATTTTCAAATGTAAACAGAGGAAAACTACTTATATTCTAAACAATTACGTTACATTTACGAAAAAATTACAGTAAAATAACCTAACCTAACTCCGCAGAGCGCTGTATGGCGGCTCTGTTCTTTGTAACATATTACAAAAATGGGTTTGTGTAAAATATAACAAAAATTGGTACCTCAAAAAGTAAATACGAAAGGTAGAATTGAGCCTGGGACCGCATGATCGTGAATCCAGTGCCATACTCATTATACTACCTTAGCGTATCGAACTAAGTAAAAGTTACACTTATTCAAGCAGCAGACGGTACTATGATTTTAAAATTTGCCACGGGTAGCGCTGGTGTGATTTCAAAGTTTTACACTTCGCAGCGCTCACGTCGGAAATGTCTCCGCTTCCAGTGGTTCCTGTGTCTTCTTAGCTGCTAGTGATTACAGACAGGCACCACCGTAAATTACTCTCCGGGGACTATGGTTACTGCAGCGATTCATCCCCAGGGATATAATGAATGGGTAGTATCATCTAGTAATTACAGGCAGGCACTAATATAAATTACTCTCCGGGGACTATGGTTACTGCAGCGATTCATGCCCAGGGATATAATGAATGGGTAGTATCATCTAGTAATTACAGGCAGGCACTAATATAAATTACTCTCCGGGGACTATGGTTACTGCAGCGATTCATGCCCAGGGATATAATGAATGGGTAGTATCATCTAGTGATTACAGACAGGCACTACCGTAAATTACTCTCCAGGGACTATGGTTACTGCAGCGATTCATCCCCAGGGATATAATGAATGGGTAGTATCATCTAGTAATTACAGGCAGGCACTAATATAAATTACTCTCCGGGGACTATGGTTACTGCAGCGATTCATGCCCAGGGATATAATGAATGGGTAGTATCATCTAGTAATTACAGGCAGGCACTAATATAAATTACTCTCCGGGGACTATGGTTACTGCAGCGATTCATCTCCAGGGATATAATGAATGGGTAGTATCATCTAGTGATTACAGGCAGGCACTACTTTAAATTACCCTCCGGGGACTATGGTTACTGCAGCGATTAATCCCCAGGGATAAAATAATTGGGTATTATCATCTAGTGATTACGGGCAGGCACTACTGTAAATTACTCTCCGGGGACTATGGTTACTGGAGCGATTCATCCCTAGGGATATAATAAATGGGTAGTATCATCAAGTGATAGCAGGCAGGCACTACCGTAAATTACTCTCCGGGGACTATGGTTACTGCAGCAATTCATCCCCAGGGATATAATAAATGGGTAGTATCATCTAGTGATTACAGGCAGGCACTACCGTAAATTACTCTCTGGGGACTATGGTTACTGCAGCGATTCATCCCCAGGGATATAATGAATGGGTAGTATCATCAAGTGATTACAGGCAGGCACTAATATAAATTACTCTCCGGGGACTATGGTTACTGCAGCGATTCATGCCCAGGGATATAATGAATGGGTAGTATCATCTAGTAATTACAGGCAGGCACTAATATAAATTACTCTCCGGGGACTATGGTTACTGCAGCGATTCATCTCCAGGGATATAATGAATGGGTAGTATCATCTAGTGATTACAGGCAGGCACTACTTTAAATTACCCTCCGGGGACTATGGTTACTGCAGCGATTAATCCCCAGGGATAAAATAATTGGGTATTATCATCTAGTGATTACGGGCAGGCACTACTGTAAATTACTCTCCGGGGACTATGGTTACTGGAGCGATTCATCCCTAGGGATATAATAAATGGGTAGTATCATCTAGTGATTACAGACAGGCACTACCGTAAATTACTCTCCGGGGACTATGGTTACTGCAGCGATTCATCCCCAGGGATATAATGAATGGGTAGTATCATCTAGTAATTACAGGCAGGCACTAATATAAATTACTCTCCGGGGACTATGGTTACTGCAGCGATTCATGCCCAGGGATATAATGAATGGGTAGTATCATCTAGTAATTACAGGCAGGCACTAATATAAATTACTCTCCGGGGACTATGGTTACTGCAGCGATTCATCTCCAGGGATATAATGAATGGGTAGTATCATCTAGTGATTACAGGCAGGCACTACTTTAAATTACCCTCCGGGGACTATGGTTACTGCAGCGATTAATCCCCAGGGATAAAATAATTGGGTATTATCATCTAGTGATTACGGGCAGGCACTACTGTAAATTACTCTCCGGGGACTATGGTTACTGGAGCGATTCATCCCTAGGGATATAATAAATGGGTAGTATCATCAAGTGATAGCAGGCAGGCACTACCGTAAATTACTCTCCGGGGACTATGGTTACTGCAGCAATTCATCCCCAGGGATATAATAAATGGGTAGTATCATCTAGTGATTACAGGCAGGCACTACCGTAAATTACTCTCTGGGGACTATGGTTACTGCAGCGATTCATCCCCAGGGATATAATGAATGGGTAGTATCATCAAGTGATTACAGGCAGGCACTACTGTAAATTACTCTCCGGGTACTATGGTTACTGCAGGGATTCATCCCCAGGGATATAATGAATGGGTAGTATCATCAAGTGATAGCAGGCAGGCACTACCGTAAATTACTCTCCGGGGACTATGGTTACTGCAGCGATTCATCCCCAGGGATATAATGAATGGGTAGTATCATCTAGTGATTACAGGCAGGCACTACCGTAAATTACTCTCCGGGGACTATGGTTACTGCAGCGATTCATCCCCAGGGATATAATGAATGGGTAGTGTCATCAAGTGATTACAGGCAGGCACTACTGTAAATTACTCTCCGGGGACTATGGTTACTGCAGCGATTCATCCCCAGGGATATAATGAATGGGTAGTATCATCAAGTGATTGCAGGCAGGCACTACCGTAAATTACTCTCCGGGGACTATGGTTACTGCAGCGATTCATCCCCAGGGATATAATGAATGGGTAGTATCATCAAGTGATTACAGGCAGGCACTACTGTAAATTACTCTCCGGGGACTATGGTTACTGCAGCGATTCATCCCCAGGGATATAATGAATGGGTAGTATCATCTAGTGAATGCAGGCAGGCACTACCGTAAATTACTCTCCAGGGACTATGGTTACGGCAGCGATTCATCCCCAGGGATATAATGAATGGGTAGTATCATCAAGTGATTACAGGCAGGCACTACTGGAAATTACTCTCTGGGGACTATGGTTACTGCAGCGATAAATCCCCAGGGATATAATGAATGGGTAGTATCATCAAGTGATAGCAGGCAGGCACTACCGTAAATTACTCTCCGGGGACTATGGTTACTGCAGCGATTCATCCCCAGGGATATAATGAATGGGTAGTATCATCAAGTGATTGCAGGCAGGCACTACCGTAAATTACTCTCCGGGGACTATGGTTACTGCAGCGATTCATCCCCAGAGATATAATGAATGGGTAGTATCATCTAGTAATTACAGGCAGGCACTAATATAAATTACTCTCCGGGGACTATGGTTACTGCAGCGATTCATCCCCAGGGATATAATGAATGGGTAGTATCATCTAGTGATTACAGGCAGGCACTACCGTAAATTACTCTACGGGGATTATGGTTACTGCAGCGATTCATCCCCAGGGATATAATGAATGGGTAGTATCATCTAGTGAATGCAGGCAGGCACTACCGTAAATTACTCTCCAGGGACTATGGTTACTGCAGCGATTCATCCCCAGGGATATAATGAATGGGTAGTATCATCAAGTGATTACAGGCAGGCACTACTGGAAATTACTCTCTGGGGACTATGGTTACTGCAGCGATTTATCCCCAGGGATATAATGAATAGGTAGTATCATCAAGTGATAGCAGGCAGGCGATACTGTAAATTACTCTCCGGGGACTATGGTTACTGCAGCGATTCATCCCCAGGGATATAATGAATGGGTAGTATCATCTAGTGATTACAGGCAGACACTACCGTAAATTACTCTCCGGGGACTATGGTTACTGCAGCGATTCATCCCCAGGGATATAATGAATGGGTAGTATCATTAAGTGATTACAGGCAGGCACTACTGTAAATTACTCTCCGGGGACTATGGTTACTGCAGCGATTCATCCCCAGGGATATAATGAATTGGTTATATCATCAAGTGATTGCAGGCAGGCACTACCGTAAATTACTCTCTGGGGACTATGGTTACTGCAGCGATTCATCCCCAGAGATATAATGAATGGGTAGTATCATCTAGTAATTACAGGCAGGCACAAATATAAATTACTCTCCGGGGACTATGGTTACTGTAGCGATTCATCCCCAGGGATATAATGAATGGGTAGTATCATCAAGTGATTACAGGCAGGCACTACTGTAAATTACTCTCCGGGGACTATGGTTACTGCAGCGATTCATCCCCAGGGATATAATGAATGGGTAGTATCATCAAGTGATTGCAGGCAGGCACTACCGTAAATTACTCTCCGGGGACTATGGTTACTGCAGCGATTCATCCCCAGAGATATAATGAATGGGTAGTATCATCTAGTAATTACAGGCAGGCACTAATATAAATTACTCTCCGGGGACTATGGTTACTGCAGCGATTCATCCCCAGGGATATAATGAATGGGTAGTATCATCTAGTGATTACAGGCAGGCACTACCGTAAATTACTCTCCGGGGACTATGGTTACTGCAGCGATTTATCCCCAGGGATATAATGAATGGGTAGTATCATCAAGTGATTACAGGCAGGCACTACTGTAAATTACTCTCCGGGGACTATGGTTACTGCAGCGATTCATCCCCAGGGATATAATGAATGGGTAGTATCATCAAGTGATAGCAGGCAGGCACTACCGTAAATTACTCTCCGGGGACTATGGTTACTGCAGCGAATCATCCCCAGGGATATAATGAATGGGTAGTATCAACTAGTGATTACAGGCAGGCACTACCGTAAATTACTCTCCGGGGACTATGGTTACTGCAGCGATTCATCCCCAGGGATATAATGAATGGGTAGTATCATCAAGTGATTACAGGCAGGCATTACTGTAAATTACTCTCCGGGGACTATGGTTACTGCTGCGATTCATCCCCAGGGATATACTGAATGGGTAGTATCATCAAGTGATTGCAGGCAGGCATTACTGTAAATTACTCTCCGGGGACTATGGTTACTGCAGCGATTCATCCCCAGGGATATACTGAATGGGTAGTATCATCAAGTGATTGCAGGCAGGCACTACCGTAAATTACTCTCCGGGGACTATGGTTACTGCAGCGATTCATCCCCAGGGATATAATGAATGGGTAGTATCATCAAGTGATTACAGGCAGGCACTACCGTAAATTACTCTCCGCGGACTATGGTTATTGCAGCGATTCATCCCCAGGGAAATAATAAATGGGTAGTATCATCAAGTGATTACAGGCAGGCACTACTGTAAATTACTCTCCGGGGACTATGGTTACTGCAGCGATTCATCCCCAGGGATATAATGAATGGGTAGTATCATCAAGTGATTGCAGGCAGGCACTACCGTAAATTACTCTCCGGGGACTATGGTTACTGCAGCGATTCATCCCCAGAGATATAATGAATGGGTAGTATCATCAAGTGATTACAGGCAGGCACTACCGTAAATTACTCTACGGGGACTATGGTTAATGCAGCGATTCATCCCCAGGGATATAATGAATGGGTAGTATCATCAAGTGATTACAGGCAGGCACTACTGTAAATTACTCTCCAGGGACGACTATGGTTACTGCAGCGATTCATCCCCAGGGATATAATGAATGGGTAGTATCATCAAGTGATAGCAGGCAGGCACTACCGTAAATTACTCTCCGGGGACTATGGTTACTGCAGCGATTCACCCCAAGGGATATAATGAATGGGTAGTATCATCAAGTGATTACAGGCAGGCATTACTGTAAATTACTCTCCGGGGACTATGGTTACTGCAGCGATTCATCCCCAGGGATATAATGAATGGGTAGTATCATCAAGTGATTGCAGGCAGGCACTACCGTAAATTACTCTCCGGGGACTATGGTTACTGCAGCGATTCATCCCCAGGGATATAATGAATGGGTAGTATCATCTAGTGAATGCAGGCAGGCACTACCGTAAATTACTCTCCAGGGACTATGGTTACTGCAGCGATTCATCCCCAGGGATATAATGAATGGGTAGTATCATCAAGTGATTACAGGCAGGCACTACTGGAAATTACTCTCTGGGGACTATGGTTACTGCAGCGATTTATCCCCAGGGATATAATGAATAGGTAGTATCATCAAGTGATAGCAGGCAGGCGATACTGTAAATTACTCTCCGGGGACTATGGTTACTGCAGCGATTCATCCCCAGGGATATAATGAATGGGTAGTATCATCTAGTGATTACAGGCAGACACTACCGTAAATTACTCTCCGGGGACTATGGTTACTGCAGCGATTCATCCCCAGGGATATAATGAATGGGTAGTAACATTAAGTGATTACAGGCAGGCACTACTGTAAATTACTCTCCGGGGACTATGGTTACTGCAGCGATTCATCCCCAGGGATATAATGAATTGGTTATATCATCAAGTGATTGCAGGCAGGCACTACCGTAAATTACTCTCTGGGGACTATGGTTACTGCAGCGATTCATCCCCAGAGATATAATGAATGGGTAGTATCATCTAGTAATTACAGGCAGGCACAAATATAAATTACTCTCCGGGGACTATGGTTACTGCAGCGATTCATCCCCAGGGATATAATGAATGGGTAGTATCATCAAGTGATTACAGGCAGGCACTACTGTAAATTACTCTCCGGGGACTATGGTTACTGCAGCGATTCATCCCCAGGGATATAATGAATGGGTAGTATCATCAAGTGATTGCAGGCAGGCACTACCGTAAATTACTCTCCGGGGACTATGGTTACTGCAGCGATTTATCCCCAGAGATATAATGAATGGGTAGTATCATCTAGTAATTACAGGCAGGCACTAATATAAATTACTCTCCGGGGACTATGGTTACTGCAGCGATTCATCCTCAGGGATATAATGAATGGGTAGTATAATATAGTGATTACAGGCAGGCACTACCGTAAATTACTCTCCGGGGACTATGGTTACTGCAGCGATTTATCCCCAGGGATATAATGAATGGGTAGTATCATCAAGTGATTACAGGCAGGCACTACTGTAAATTACTCTCCGGGGACTATGGTTACTGCAGCGATTCATCCCCAGGGATATAATGAATGGGTAGTATCATCAAGTGATAGCAGGCAGGCACTACCGTAAATTACTCTCCGGGGACTATGGTTACTGCAGCGATTCATCCCCAGGGATATAATGAATGGGTAGTATCAACTAGTGATTACAGGCAGGCACTACCGTAAATTACTCTCCGGGGACTATGGTTACTGCAGCGATTCATCCCCAGGGATATAATGAATGGGTAGTATCATCAAGTGATTACAGGCAGGCATTACTGTAAATTACTCTCCGGGGACTATGGTTACTGCAGCGATTCATCCCCAGGGATATAATGAATGGGTAGTATCATCTAGTGAATGCAGGCAGGCACTACCGTAAATTACTCTCCGGGGACTATGGTTACTGCAGCGATTCATCCCCAGGGATATAATGAATGGGTAGTATCATCAAGTGATTACAGGCAGGCACTACTGGAAATTACTCTCTGGGGACTATGGTTACTGCAGCGATTCATCCCCTGGGATATAATGAATGGGTAGTATCATCAAGTGATAGCAGGCAGGCACTACCGTAAATTACTCTCCGGGGACTATGGTTACTGCAGCGATTCATCACCAGGGATATAATGAATGGGTAGTATCATCTAGTGATTACAGGCAGGCACTACCGTAAATTACTCTGCGGGGACTATGGTTACTGCAGCGATTCATCCCTAGGGATATAATGAATGGGTAGTATCATCAAGTGATTACAGGCAGGCACTACTGTAAATTACTCTCCGGGGACTATGGTTACTGCAGCGATTCATCCCCAGGGATATAAGGAATTGGTTATATCATAAAGTGATTGCAGGCAGGCACTACCGTAAATTACTCTCCGGGGACTATGGTTACTGCAGCGATTCATCCCCAGAGATATAATGAATGGGTAGAATCATCTAGTAATTACAGGCAGGCACTAATATAAATTACTCTCCGGGGACTATGGTTACTGCAGCGATTCATCCCTAGGGATATATTGAATGGGTAGTATCATCTAGTGATTACGGGCAGGCACTATTGTAAATTACTCTCCGGGGACTATGGTTACTGCAGCGATTCATCCCTAGGGATATAATGAATGGGTAGTATCATCAAGTGATAGCAAGCAGGCACTAATATAAATTACTCTCCGGGGACTATGGTTACTGCAGCGATTCATCTCTAGGGATATAATGAATGGGTAGTATCATCTAGTGATTACAGGCAGGCACTACTTTAAATTACCCTCCGGGGACTATGGTTACTGCTGCGATTCATCCCCAGGGATATATTGAATGGGTAGTATCATCTAGTGATTACGGGCAGGCACTATTGTAAATTACTCTCCGGGGACTATGGTTACTGCAGCGATTCATCCCTAGGGATATAATGAATGGGTAGTATCATCAAGTGATAGCAAGCAGGCACTATCGTAAATTACTCTCCGGGGACTATGGTTACTGCAGCGATTCATCCCCAGGGATATAATGAATGGGTAGTATCATATAGTGATTACAGGCAGGCACTACCGTAAATTACTCTCCGGGGACTATGGTTACTGCAGCGATTTATCCCCAGGGTCAATAGAATGGGTAGTATCATCAAGTGATTACAGGCAGGCACTACTGTAAATTACTCTGCGGGGACTATGGTTACTGCAGCGATTCATCCCCAGGGATATAATGAATGGGTAGTATCATCAAGTGATTACAGGCAGGCACTACTGTAAATTACTCTCCGGGGCTATGGTTACTGCAGCGATTCATCCCCAGGGATATAATGAATGGGTAGTATCATCAAGTGATTACAGGCAGGCACTACTGTAAATTACTCTTCGGGGACTATGGTTACTGCAGCGATTCATCCCCAGGGATATAATGAATGGGTAGTATCATCAAGTGATTGCAGGCAGGCACTACCGTAAATTACTCTCCGGGGACTATGGTTACTGCAGAGATTCATCCCCAGGGATATAATGAATGGGTAGTATCACCTAGTAATTACAGGCAGGCACTAATATAAATTACTCTCCGGGGACTCTTGTTACTGCAGCGATTCATCTCCAGGGATATAATGAATGGGTAGTATCATCTAGTGATTATATGCAGGCACTACTTTAAATTACCCTCCGGGGACTATGGTTACTGCAGCGATTCATCCCCAGGGATATAATGAATGGGTAGTATCATCTAGTGGTTACGGGCAGGCACTACTGTAAATGATTCTCCGGGGACTATGGTTACTGCAGCGATTCATCCCTAGGGATATAATGAATTGGTAGTATCATCTAGTGATTACAGGCAGGCACTACCGTAAATTAATCTCTGGGGATTATGGTTACTGCAGTGACTCATCCCCAGGGTCAATAGAATGGGTAGTATCATCTAGTGATTACAGGCAGGCACTACTGTAAATTACTCTCCGGGGACTATGGTTACTGCAGTGACTCATCCCCAAGGTCAATAGAATGGGTGGTATCATCTAGTGATTGCAGGCAGGCTCTACCGTAAATTACTCTCCGGGGACTATGGTTACTGCAGCGATTCATCCCCAGGGATATAATGAATGGGTAGTATCATCAAGTGATTACAGGCAGGCACTACTGGAAATTACTCTCTGGGGACTATGGTTACTGCAGCGATTCATCCCCTGGGATATAATGAATGGGTAGTATCATCAAGTGATAGCAGGCAGGCACTACCGTAAATTACTCTCCGGGGACTATGGTTACTGCAGCGATTCATCACCAGGGATATAATGAATGGGTAGTATCATCTAGTGATTACAGGCAGGCACTACCGTAAATTACTCTGCGGGGACTATGGTTACTGCAGCGATTCATCCCTAGGGATATAATGAATGGGTAGTATCATCAAGTGATTACAGGCAGGCACTACTGTAAATTACTCTCCGGGGACTATGGTTACTGCAGCGATTCATCCCCAGAGATATAATGAATGGGTAGAATCATCTGGTAATTACAGGCAGGCACTAATATAAATTACTCTCCGGGGACTATGGTTACTGCAGCGATTCATCTCTAGGGATATAATGAATGGGTAGTATCATCTAGTGATTACAGGCAGGCACTACTTTAAATTACCCTCCGGGGACTATGGTTACTGCTGCGATTCATCCCCAGGGATATATTGAATGGGTAGTATCATCTAGTGATTACGGGCAGGCACTATTGTAAATTACTCTCCGGGGACTATGGTTACTGCAGCGATTCATCCCTAGGGATATAATGAATGGGTAGTATCATCAAGTGATAGCAAGCAGGCACTATCGTAAATTACTCTCCGGGGACTATGGTTACTGCAGCGATTCATCCCCAGGGATATAATGAATGGGTAGTATCATCTAGTGATTACAGGCAGGCACTACCGTAAATTACTCTCCGGGGACTATGGTTACTGCAGCGATTCATCCCCAGGGTCAATAGAATGGGTAGTATCATCTAGTGATTACAGGCAGGCACTACTGTAAATTACTCTCCGGGGACTATGGTTACTGCAGCGATTCATCCCCAGGGATATAATGAATGGGTAGTATCATCAAGTGATTACAGGCAGGCACTACTGTAAATTACTCTCCGGGGCTATGGTTACTGCAGCGATTCATCCCCAGGGATATAATGAATGGGTAGTATCATCAAGTGATTACAGGCAGGCACTACTGTAAATTACTCTTCGGGGACTATGGTTACTGCAGCGATTCATCCCCAGGGATATAATGAATGGGTAGTATCATCAAGTGATTGCAGGCAGGCACTACCGTAAATTACTCTCCGGGGACTATGGTTACTGCAGCGATTCATCCCCAGGGATATAATGAATGGGTAGTATCACCTAGTAATTACAGGCAGGCACTAATATAAATTACTCTCCGGGGACTCTTGTTACTGCAGCGATTCATCTCCAGGGATATAATGAATGGGTAGTATCATCTAGTGATTATAGGCAGGCACTACTTTAAATTACCCTCCGGGGACTATGGTTACTGCAGCGATTCATCCCCAGGGATATAATGAATGGGTAGTATCATCTAGTGGTTACGGGCAGGCACTACTGTAAATGATTCTCCGGGGACTATGGTTACTGCAGCGATTCATCCCTAGGGATATAATGAATTGGTAGTATCATCTAGTGATTACAGGCAGGCACTACCGTAAATTAATCTCTGGGGATTATGGTTACTGCAGTGACTCATCCCCAGGGTCAATAGAATGGGTAGTATCATCTAGTGATTACAGGCAGGCACTACTGTAAATTACTCTCCGGGGACTATGGTTACTGCAGTGACTCATCCCCAAGGTCAATAGAATGGGTGGTATCATCTAGTGATTGCAGGCAGGCTCTACCGTAAATTACTCTCCGGGGACTATGGTTACTGCAGCGATTCATCCCCAGGGATATAATGAATGGGTAGTATCATTTAGTGATTGCAGGCAGGCACTACCGTAAATTACTCTCCGAGGACTATGGTTACTGCAGCGATTCATCCCCAGGGATATAATGAATGGGTAGTATCATCTAGTGATTACAGGCAGGCACTACTGTAAATTACTCTCCGGGGACTATGGTTACTGCAGTGATTCATCCCCAGGGATGTAATGAATGGGTAGTATCATCTAGTGATTATAGGCAGGCACTACTGTAAATTACTCTCCGTGGACTATGGTTACTGCAGTGACTCATCCCCAGGGTCAATAGAATGGGTAGTATCATCTAGTGATTACAGGCAGGCACTACTATAAATTACTCTCCGGGGACTATGGTTACTGCAGTGACTCATCCCCAGGGTCAATAGAATGGGTTGTATCATCTAGTGATTACAGGCAGGCACTACCGTAAATTACTCTCCGGGGACTATGGTTACTGCAGTGACTCATCCCCAGGGTCAATAGAATGGGTAGTATCATCTAGTGAGTACAGGCAGGCACTACTGTACATTACTCTCCGGGGAATATGGTTACGGCAGTGACTCATCCCCAGGGTCAATAGAATTGGTTGTATCATCTAGTGATTACAGGCAGGCACTACCGTAAATTACTCTCCGGGGACTATGGTTACTGCAGTGACTCATCCCCAGGGCCAATAGAATGGGTAGTATTATCTAGTGATTACAGACAGGCAATACTGTAAATTACTCTCCGAGGACTATGGTTACTGCAGCGATTCATCCCCAGGGATATAATGAATGGGTAGTATCATTAGGTAGTTCGAGTACGTCCCCAACTCAAATGCCTGAGGAGCCATCGCGGACACCAATAAATACCTCGTGGACATGTATATGGGGCTTGCTCCAACTACATCACCTCCATTCCCCACGAGTGCTCCTAGGAATGCTTGCTTGAGTACTCCAACTGAGTTGCCGGTTGTTCAATGGCAGGGGGTGATCTCGCAGGTGGTGTCGCTGCCACCGTTAGCGTGGGTTTCCTCGAGTTCGGAGGTACGTACAGGAAGAAAATTTCCCGTAGGACTGTCGGGTCGTAACACTTGTACATAAGTGAATCTCTCTTACTTCTGCCGTGGGATTCCAGAGGTATTCTCTTATTATGTGCCGAACTCCCGTCCCTAGCACCTGGTTGTTGTCGTGATGTACGCGGGGTCCGAAGTCATCTCATTAGGGTATCAGCTATATACCTCTTATTTCCCCCTAACATTCTTTAAGGCACTAACGTTATTAATATACATAGTAGCCGCGATTTGTTTGATGTTTTCATGTGCCACCTGCGACGATATTCGGCCTTGTCGTCGTGAATGTCGTGGGTGCATGTGAGGTGTAATGAGGCCATGTTTAAATGTTCGTGTAATTTCTTGTATTAATTACTTGAAATTTTATTTTAATGTGTTAAAAGAATATAGAAACCTTAGTTACCAAACAATGCATAACGACGTCATGGAAACCGAGTAGGTCAGCATTAGTCTGAATATATCGGACTATTACCAACATCTTAGACGGTTTCCACTTATTATAACAGACAGCCCATTTTGCAAAGTAACATAACTGCGAAAATAATACCATATTCTAATTAATTACTGCCGTAAATTGGTGCTTCATTATTGACAACAGTAGTTAGTTGGAAAAAAGTATATTTTAGTAATAAAGTTGTCATAGAATGTCTTGTAGTAGGTTTTTAATATTTTTTTATAAAAACCTTAAAGATCAAATAACATGTGCTGAACAAATAAACTGATCAGTCAAACATGCCAGAAAAACCAGGTGCTCTGCTGGTCAGTGTTGGTGGTGGGCGGGGGGGGGTCTAAACTACTCAAAAATACAATTATATATTTAGGAAAAAAATACTAAACAACTTTCACTGTAGTAATGGTAGCAATAAAATGATTATTTGCATCTCTGAAATAAATTCAAATCAACAAAATGATATCAATTTATGTAGTTTCAACATTCAAGTAGATAATGTGTGAATCGCACAATCTCCCTCAAGACGTCCGGCCTGCGACCCGTGACAAGGAAACCCTATTATCTGGGAGGGATGAAGGAAACGACGCGGACTCGAGGGTGGGTCTGATAGGGGATGCTGGAGGACGGGGCTTCCCTATCACTTGAGTCCGAGGTGTTGGCATTGCGATACCACGATGCCACCCTCGGCAGCACGACAGGTTTGGTTTTAATTACTGCAAATATAAAAAAAATTTAGTACATCGATAAACAATTTGTTTTTCTACAAAACTAACATTAAAGTACAAATATCAATTATAAAAAAGACAGAGGATACAAGTTGACTAAATAAAATTAGAATCAGATTTTAGTTTGTTTTTGTTTTTGTTTTAATCAGATTTAAAATGTGTTTGCACTTACATTGTAGGCCTACGTAAATTTAACGTAGGTAACACGCACGCTCATTCATGTGTAGCCCTGTACGCGGTTGTACATTTAATTTATTTATATGATTTCCGTTTACTAAAAATGTTTGGTGCTGCTAAGGACCTATTGACTTCTTAAGGACTTGTCATTTTCTTAGTTAGAGGCGCGATCAACTGGGATTGTATTATAATTTGCACGCCAGAATTGCTGGTCTTGGTACCCCGGTGGAGTTATACGTTCGTAGATGTTTGGTCGGATTGTCTTTCGAAGTTTGTGGCTCCGACTCCCACCATTGACAACAACTGATTAGGTTGTGGAACTCATAAAGGGTTCTCCGATCTGTGGCGGCTGGTGTGAGAGCCCAAGCAACATAACCTGGAAGGCTGCCATAGAAATTGACGGAGTAGCTCGAATTCAAGTGAAAAACATTCGTTCAACACATCTTTTTTAATTTATTACTTGTACATGATTACTGTGTGTATATCACGGTGACTAGCTTCGCTCGCTGGGGGCTCCGCCCCCAGACCCCTGTGGGGGGCTTCGCCCCCAGGTCCCTATGGCACATGGTTTAATTACGCTAATAATCTGAGGTCCTATGTATACTCAAAATGTAAAGTAGACTTATTGAGTGAACAAATTTAGGCCTAGCAGTACAATATTAGAGTATATAACAATTTCAAAATCGCTCCGCCTCCGCCCCCAGGCCCCTGTGGGGGGCTTCGCGCCCAGGTCGCTGTTTGACCACAGTTTAATGTAAATTGGTCCAAATTCTATTTAAGACCTTAATTCTACAACTATTCCAAGGCTTTGATTATTTTTAAGGGTTTAACCTATAAAATCTGGTCATATGCCTGTTCATGAATAGTACTTGGCATGGAGACGTAGATTGTTAAATGTTAAGCCTCCATGTATTACCTAAGTGCTTGAAAAAATTAATACCCTTAACTGATGTATAATGTAGCCTATATAATGCGTCTCTTGAACCTTATAAGGAATACGACCACCGATAAAAACCTGAAATGCTATGACTTTGGGTAACTACAAGCCTTCTGCAGCTAATATGGCATGATTTATATATAAGGGATTTTACCCTCGACAGAGCGTAACATAAAAAATATACCCGAAAAATGTGATTTCTGATTTTGTAGGGGAACCCCCGTTGTAGATCGTCTTGAATACAGTGGCGTTTGCGAGAAGCTTTTATTACAAGAATAATTCAATCACAATTATGAGTTTTGATGCGATGAACTAAGAAATAAATAGTATGAGGCAAAATACAATCCTCCATGTATCATTTCATGGTAAAGAAATAATTTACATCCGTACAACAAATATATATTTTTTAAATGTGATGTTTTCTAATTTGAAAATATTTAAATCATCACAACATAAACATAACAAATATGGTAGCTTAGTTCTGTTGTTTATGTTTCCTAAATAACAATGCTTTTAATCCTTTAAGTGGTCCTAAAATACAATAACATTAAGCAATAAATAATAACATGTCATGTTTTTTTTCAGGCGTTTAAATTCTTTTACAAAAGGACTGCTGAATCACATAATACTGCAGACCCCTTCTTTGCATACCGCTTTTTCTCGTTTTTCCCTATGCTGTTGACTGTACCGTTTGACAACTTGTATTTTTAAATGGATTAGACTTCCATAAATAAAAGTTACAACAGTAACATATTATGTTTGTAGCGAATAAAAGTAATATTTAACATATTTAACCTAATTTATGTAGGGTTTTTCCCACAAATTATGTAAAACAAAAACCAACCAATAGACCAACAAATCTACTTAATGTGCTAATTATTTGGTTTTAGCGTTTTAAATACTTCAAATTCATTAAATTTAAAATAAGTTTGTTTATCTACTGATTCGTGAAGATAACATTTGTGTAGACATGTTTTGTGCAAAATATAAAGCCTGTAAGTACGTTGAAATAGTAGGTTTAGGTAATGTTTATGGAGATTTGAGAGTACAAGGAACATGCATGAACCTCTAAACCTCTAAACCTCTCATTCCTAGCTCTAGTAGAAGTGGCATCATCTTGAGAAAGCAGATAAATCAGCAGACATACTACTACTACTCATCCTTAGAATACGTGGAAATAAAACCAGAAACCAGTAAATAATGCTCTTATAGAAATAATGTAATTCAATCTTCAACAAATGAAATATAGAGTCCCTCAAGGACTTGGATCTTGGGCCAAATTCAAGTTACGACCTAAATACCCAAAAAATTCGAAGGCTTTTATTATACTGTATTAAGGGATTTAAATAATCAAAACTAGTCGTATGCCTGATGCTGAATACTACGTGGCATGGAGACTGTATATATAACATAAGTGCTTGTAAAAAAGTAAAACCCTACCCTGATATTGTAAAATAAACTTTATAAGACGTTTAATGTATTTGGGTAACTACAAGCCTTCTGCAACAAATAGAGCATAGTTTATGAGGGTTTTTGCCTTTGGCAGAGCGCAAAATTCAAAATATACCCAAAAAACACGAACAAACATAGAAAAGTTCAAAGGCTTCAATTTGTTTGGGTGTTTGGGTGGTCAGATATGGGATTCTGACTGCTGCTACTTTTTTAATGTAATTTAATAAGACTGTGTGCCAAATATTAGGCCATTAAGTTCTCCATTAGAGTGACAAACTGTAACCAAGAGTAAATCTTGAAAAATAGCTGAAATTTGAAAAAAATCTGGCGCTACCCAAGGGTGAAGGGGCGAGATACTGCAAAAGGTCATAAGAACAAAGTTGTAGATCGTCTAAAATCCGTGGCACGTGGTGGTCTGCTTTGTTCGTTAGGACCATTCCTTTGGCTGCTAGAGCTATATTAAAAATACATTACGTAAAGAAGTCGGTAAAGCAGACTGTTAAGTTATAAAACAATTAGGTTCTTTTAATTTCTTTGAGGGGTTTGAATAGTAAAATATGATATTAACTACCGCTTCTTAAAGATAAATGCGAAGATATTGTGTGCCAAATATTAAGCCTCAAGTACTAAATGTAAGTGATAATAAAACCGTCATACAACCTTCAACAAAATGAAATACAGAGTTCCTCAAGGGTACTTGCCTACAGAATTTTGAAAATATTATTAACCTCGAGACCCAACCTTAGGTTATAACGTAGTTGGGTAACTTACCAATTCCTTTACAATGCGTTAAGAATATATTGATTTAATAGAAAAATAGTTAAATTTGTATTACAGCAAAAGCTGCTTATTACATTCACTACAGTCCCGATAAGATTTTGAAATCAAAATAATGCATGTTAACAACGTAGTTTACGTAACTCATAGATTTGTTTTATAACTAATTAAAAATTGTGTTCAAATATTAATAAAATAACGGGTAACGCATCAAACTGTCATGGCTACAAAAATTACGTAATCAATTTAACAATAATTCGTCACCGTAAGATTAAAGATAGTTCGAATCATCAAAACCGTGGTTAAAACAATGAGTTTTCTTACCAGTGAGAATCTAAAATTATATTTTTCGATGTAAAGGAATAAATAATAGGTTTATTAGTCGATGCAATTATGAGATCATGAAAGAATATTTAATAAGTTTAAAATTATAAATATTTAATAGGGAAGACATTTATTGTGACTGGATTGCCACAAAACTCTTATACACAAAAACCCATGTAGATTTTTGTATAATGCACCAAAAATTTGAAATACATAATAATGCATGTCGGTAACGTAGTACAACATACCAATTGTGCTGCATACTGAATTACCGACATCAGTTAACCTCAAAAAACGAGAACTAAATTATTTATATTTATTTTTACGGAGTTTCAAATATGAAATTGTAAGTTTTAAAGATTTTCCTGGGGGTTTCAAGGTAAAAGCTACCTGCATGCCAAATTTCAGGTTTCTAGCTCATCTAGAAATGGTCTAGAATTCGTATACCTGAGTGAGTGAGTGAGTGAGTGAGTTACACATGCGGCTGTATAGTATATTAGACTCGCTTCGCTCGCTGGGGGCTCCGCCCCCAGACCCCTGTGGGGGGCTTCGCCCCCAGGTCACAGTTTAATGTAAATTGGTCCAATTCTATTTAAGATCTAAATTCTACAACTATTCCAAGGCTTTGATTATATTTAAGAGATTAACCTATAAAATCTGGTCATGTGCCTGTTGCTAAATACTATTTGGCATGGAGAATTATTATGTTAAATGTTAAGCCTCCATGTATTACCTAAGTGCTTGAAACAAATTAATACCCTTAACTGATGTATAATGTAGCCTTTATAAGGCGTATTTTGAACCATATAAGGAATAAGACCACCGTTAACAACATGAAATGCTATGACTATAGGTAACTAAAAGCCTTCTGCAACAAATATGACATAAATAAGAGATTTTACCCTCGACAGAGCGCAACATAAAAAAGATACCCGAAAAACACGATAAAATCTACAAACGCTCAAAGACTTTGATTTTTTGCGTGCTTAAGATCTTTAATCTGAGCGTGTGAGTGTTGTTTGGTACTAATTGTAATGTAGGAATACTGTGTGATAAGTATTAGGCCTCTAAGTTCTATATTAGAGCCACAAACCATTAAAAACTACGAACAAATCTATGAAAAAGTTTAAATTTAAAAATCTAGCGCTATCTAAGGGTGAAGGGGGTGGAATACGGCAAAATGTCATAGGACTAAAGTTGTAGTTCGTCTAAAATCCGTGGCACCTGGTGGTCTTCGTTTTTGGATAGGACAACCTATTTGGACGCTAGATATCAAATAAAAAAATACTACATTTTGATTTTTGTATTCACAATTATTTATTTTGTTGAGATAGTTCAAACCAAACATAGTAGGATTTGGGAAGAAAAGGTGCAAGGCACATGCATGCTAAATCTCACGTCTCTAGCTCAAGTATTATTGGTGTCACGTGTATGTCCAATAATATAAATTGGGACATAACCCCCAATACACCACTACTTATACTAAGAAAACGGTCATATCTAAAGATATTTAGATTTTTTCATTTTTCGACAGGTTTAATTAATAAAAACTGGTCATATTTCTGCTGATATTTACTAAGTGTGATGTAGACATTCTGCGTGCCCAATATTAGGCCTCCATCATATTAACGTGATAGGAAATAAAAAACGGCCAAAATATTTCGAAAATATGCCGAAATTTGAAAAATCTAGCGCTACCTAAGGGTGAAGGAGACGAGATACGACAAAAAGTCATAGAACCAAAGTTGTAGATCGTCTAAAATCCGTGGCACATGGTGGTCTCCGTTTCTCGATAGGACCAACCGTTTGGCCGCTACAGCTCAAATAAAAAGTCACTATTTTGGATATGTTCAAAATTTCCTCCATTTTGAATTTTTTTGAGGAGGTTAAAATAAAAAATTGCAACTTTTTGGAATTTTCCTGGGGGTTAAAAAGTACAAGCTACATACATGCCAAATTTCAGGTTTCTAGCTCTTCTAGAAGTGGTCTAGAATTCGTATACCTCAGTGAGTTACACATGCGGCTGTATATATTTTAGACTCTGTAAATTGATAGTACCATAGATCCAAATAAGACCATGTGTCCTTAACTCACATGTTTTACAAGTGTCTGGCATCTGAAGGGTTAGAGAGCCATACGGGCGCCATAAAGGCAGGTTATACATGTTATTTGAATACGATTCAGTTGAAATATTGGCTTTATAACTGTCTTTGTTTGTAAATATTATTATTTGAGTGTTATTATTATTATTTGTTTGAAAACTTTAATTTGTTACTTATGACACCGACATGACGTAATATTACGTAAACCGCTAACAGAAGGTTAGAGTTGTAATAATATAGCGATTACTTTGCGAGGCCGTTTGCTTTTATCAAAGATTTGTAGTTTATTGTTAATCGTAGATGTGTTAACAGATGAAACCACAACGCCAATTGGAAAAAGATTAAAGAGGATAAAAATAGTCAAGGATTAAACGTAATAAGCTTGTCAAGAAGAGCCATCAAATGCAGGCGCCTTAATATTCCTCTCCCCACAACAATGGGCGTCGGATAATAAATTAGTTCAATAAATTAGCTATCTTTTTAGAATATTTCACATGAAACTTTTGTGAATAAGATGAAAATAACTAACTCAGGTTAGTGTAATAACCAATTAAAATTTGGTTGGTCTAGTTCGTGCTTCTTCCAGTACGATTTTGTATGACGGGGTTTCTCTCACAGTGAAAAAGCTTTGGCTCATACAACCCTTGCCAATTTATTATTCGGTAAATGGGCAACGGCAAAGATAAAAACCATCCCATATACCAGCAACAGCGAGATCGCTCTCCTTAAAACCTGTTATACTATACAGCTACTCAGCCACTACGTACACTACGTGCACTACGTGGCAGCTGTTATGCTACGTACAGCTATTCTGGTCAAGTAATTTAAAGTTGTTCTTGCTAAATGCGGCTGAAAGGTTACGGTTGAGTGATTGACGAACAGAGGGAGAAATAACTAATGATTTTTGAGCTTTTAAGAACTAAAACTTTATTTAAATTACCCACAGATTCTAATCTTTAGCAAACAATATTAAACTGTCTCACTTGATAAGTTCGCTTGATAATATATTATGACGGTTGTTGATTTGAAAGTTCAAATTTAGTAACAAATTTTATCGAACTGCGATTGCAATTTATTCTATACAATAGTGAACCAACTGAAATCTTACAAAAATAAAATATCTCAAGATGAAGGGAAAATATTAAGTTTTGTCTCCAAAGTTGGCAACGCCTAAACCCAGCAGAATATCAAAAATGCACTTTCTTATAAATACAATTTAGAGTTTGTAAAAATAGCCACAAAGTACAATAAAACGAAACCAAACTGGTACGTTTCCCAAATAATTCAGAAAAGGTTGTTGAAAAGGTTGAAACATAGGGAAGACCATCCGGTCCATTTAAGAATTCAGAAAACCTATATTCTAGAACCTCGATGAAATATCAAATTATATATGATACTTATCGATCACCTTACTGGATCATGGTGATATCAAGTGTTGTTTGAATGCAGTAAGTAGTATTGGAAATAAAATCAAGATTTTAATTTTAAATTTTCCCCGTTTGATACATAACAATAGACAATTTGTTGTTATGGAATAATTGATCTAGCTTTGAATTAAGAAATTACAATCCGCTACTAAAACATACATAAAATTGTGGAAATATGTTAATCGGAAAGTTAATAAGGTGGTGATCAGAATGACCTTCACGTAGGAGGGGTTTCGAGAGGCCCGGCCCGATCGGGAGTTATCGAGCCAATTTATTATTCTGCATTGTACAAAGGGGAAATTAAATGGGCTTTAAACTGAGCGTTTTCTGGAGGGAGTTGAGGCTCGTTGATGGCTCAAGAGGGTCGAATCTACGTTGTTCTCGTACATTCTCTCAGGAGTGGTGCAGAGTAGTTATTATAGTTAATGGGCAGACATGTTTCTCTTGAAACCAATACTTGAACGTGAACATGGAAAGAATAAATTATCCTGCATATTATATTATAATTACATTTAAGCTCTTTGTCTGTATCCTTTAGTGTTACAGCCTGTCTATTAGAGATGAGGAGAAACTGGCAAATCTGTTTTTCAAACTGGGAACCACATTTATTTAAACTGTTAAATGTTTGTGGCCTCTCCTTATATAAGATACATTCAATCAAGAATATAAATTTGCACTTATATATTTATCTTGCATGAAATAAATATATAGACATATTATTCGAGATTAAGTGTTATTAGTCTTGTTACTCTAAGTGAAACATAGTTATTTATGCAGATTTATGTCGTTTTGTCAAGACTTGCAAGAACAAATTTATTTATTGATACAAGTTTAATAATTGTAATAATTGACAAATTAACGCTCGTCACTTGGATAACCTGACAGTGTAATATAACCCTAGATCAACCTGTAGTTCGATAGGGTTAACTAATGGAACGTCCAAAATGATATGGTCCATTTATTAATTCATACATATTCCTCTCTTGGCGCGAGTTTGGCAAAGGAGTGTAATCTTGTAAGACTCAGCTTTGTTTCATGTGAACATTTGTGCTAGTACTGTGCCTAGTGATTTAAAATCACTAGGGTTTGTAACTATTATTTTACTTGAAATCCATGATAACTGGTTTTTATTTGCAATAACTTCATAAATTTGGTTAAAACATTGATTTAAACTAAATAACGTTAATAGTAAACGGTGGTCCAACCCCATCGAAGACTGGCGTAAATTTAGGTGCCAGATGTACAGGAACGCAAGGAGTAAGATCAAAGGGTAGAGTTCAAAGTCAATAGTAAACAGTTTTGTGGATTTCTAAGTTACACTGAGGCCACAGGCGGTGACTTGCAAGTTTTAACGAGCACCTAGCGCCATCTTTGAGTCCGGTGAGGAACTGTCTGTTATTACTTGGCTTGATTTCACTCAAAAATAAACTTCAGTACAAGTTTTAAAAGATGAAACTAACTATTAAATATTCCAAAGAAGACTAGCTTAAAACTGCTATATTTTATAATTTTCTTTAAATGTTTTAATTTAATGACAGTTTTTTTTTTCAATTTGATAACAACTTTCGATTCTTTATCCAAAATAATTACATGATTGTAGGTAGCTTAATTTCTTGCAAGATGCAATAAAGGAATTGGGTTATCTATATTATTAAAATAATTATTGATTTTTGTTCGGCGATTTCGACCCCTAAAACTATTATTTAATATACATATATGGTATCAATTGAGAGCTCTTAACCTCTAGATGTGCCTTTTGGGGATTCCATAAACTCTCGACCACGTGGCTTTGCCCCATGAGCTCTCAAAGTTTCATTGTTAATCTTGTGGAGTTACATATCTACACTTACATTTAGTTACTCAGCTAACAGTAATGTAAATCTTCTTTATACATTAATACGCTAAGCCGATTTTTGTTAAGAGAACTCCTCCGAACTGAGCCGATTTTAACGATTGAGGTACCAAAATATTCGTCCTGATTCGTAGTTGTGCATAACGGTTTTCATTAGTCCATATTTTTAATGTGAAGGGCAAGGGCCGCCCTCAAAGTTAATTTTTTGCCCATACGATTAACATGGGGAATAATTTGATTTGAATTGCAGCTGTTAATTCATTATTGACAGGTTATTAGCAATACCAGATGTTATAGGTAAGGAATCTATTTATCTATATAAGTTTAATAATAATTTTCTACTATATCACGTTGAGCAGTGAAATGTATGCAACGGAGATTTTTAACATTTTGTTAAAATTTGTTTTTCCGTGTGCCTGTTTATAAACCAGATTTGTTCCGCGATTCACAAAAAAACTGTACTAAATGAAATAGCTCATTCCTCCCATTTTAATGTGGAGGAGGAAACCTTTTGGTTGTTATGCCCCTTTGTCAGACACTGCTACAAAGTCGATCTGAAGAGTACAGGTTCACTACAGAATGCTCCATTTTTGTTGTAAGGAGCTTAGTAAGCTAATTATATTTGATCACAGAACGGAAGAAACACGTCTAATTTACTACTCTACAAAGGTATACTAAACGATATAAAATAACGCCACGGCAATGAATCATTGGGTACAGAACAAATAAGGCCTTGCAATATAGTGCTTAAGAGTCTTCATCACCGGAAGTTGCCGGACGCTATTTTGGTGTTTTGTTCCATAAGGTCAATGTTAACTTTGTGCCTCCGTTACTCCTCACCTGATCGTCACAAACAATTAATTTTGGTGTCAAATTAAAGGTTTCGTCGTCCTCTAGGGAAATACAATAGTCGAATTTGGATTTTGTTACTAATTAATGAGAACATGTACAATGTTTCAGTTCAAAACTAAACTATTTATTATGAAATTATGGTACCCAAATTAAGGAATTCGACATTGTATTTCCCTAGAGGACGACTAAACCTTTAATTTGACACCAAAATTAATTTTATGTGACGATCAGGTGAGGAGTAATGGAGGCACAAAGTTAACATTGGCCTTATGGAACAAAACTCAAAGATGGCGTCTGGCAACTTCCGGTGATGAAGACTCTTAAAGCTCGGTTTATTGTCTAGGTAGTCATTGTGATTACAACACTAAATATTTTATGTGTTTAAATTCCACCATCCATAAGTCCAACAAACTACAGGAGTTCTTGAGCCGATATTTGGAAGAAGATGGGTCCATCTAAAAAAAAAAAAAAACAGTTGGGCTTATTTCCGTTCCAATGAGGTTCGATTCTAACGACCTTCAAGATTTCCAAGTTAATTACAATAGATTTTTATTCAACAGAATAAAAACTTGGATTTCCAAAACAGAAAACCTTCAACTTTCCCAATATACGGGACTGCCCCTTTTAGACAAAGTACTACAATTCAATTTAATATAATACTATTTCTAATACTAATAATGTTGTGGGCTTTTGAGGCCAAATAAATGATTCCTTAAAATGTAGACAGGGTATTTGAGAGTAATCGTGACAATGTCATGGATGTTTGATTTTGAAAACTTAAATTTTTTAAACACATCAGCTGAAAATTTAGGTATGGTTCCTACTGCGCCAAATAGTAATCCGAATATCTCAATGATTTTTATATTGTATTTTTCTTTGTAAAATTGTATAGTTGGTTTATATGTTTTGGTAGAAAGACAGCAGGCAAGGACACTATAGTCAGAAAAAGGCCTATACTTCCCATCCCGTATGTTATTTGGAACTTATTTGCTCCGTCGGGTTTTAAAATTTTAATTTTTTCGTCCCTGACGTTAGTTAACTGAACCTATTGAGAATAAATTTGTTATGAGGATCACAATAACACCATTGCCTACTCCTGCTCCCAAAATGCTTTATCAAATGTTGGAACTATCGAATTGATGGGTTAATAAATGTGTTATGATCAGGCCACATCAATGGAAAAATATAGTATTGTATAGAAAGATATTCGAAACGAACTAACATTGGGGTTAGGGTTAAGATTTGTAAATAAAAAAATAATAATCATAGCAGCTGTTAAAAAACAACCATTCAATTTTTAAAATAACAATAACATGGTAAAGTATCATGAGATTTTTTTGAGAATAGTTATAAGAACCAATGTGAACATAACTTTGAATATACATTAGGCTATGTATAAATTGCGAGAACCTTTCAAACTGAAGATTGAATATAAACAATCATGCCCAAAATGAAAATAAACGAGCAAATAAGCAAATAAATCGTGCTCGCCGTGGAGAGGAACCGTGAATATAAGTACTTTAGGCATTTTTAACAAACCAACTGGCTTTACGAGCAAAGCTCGGTCCTCCAGGTGCTTTAACAAATGTAACTAACTTCTCAAATATAACAATATACCCTGATCGCGAGCGAAGCCGCGACGGGCTACTAGTACAATTTAACCTAAAAGTTCAAATTAACTACCAGTTTTCAGCTATCGCAACCTATACATTTATTTTAAAACGTTAACAGGATGTGATGAGAATTCCGTTGCAGTCTATATGTCTTGTCTTGACTCTCCGATCTTGATATGGACCCACGATGGGGAGGCAAAAGTAATATTTATAGTTGTAACGAACTACCCCCTAGCTGTCGACATGTCTATTTAGCGGGGAGTCTAGCCGCCGTCATAATAAACAGTAGGGAGCAAGGACCAATTACTGATAAGATTGATAAGTATTATATATAGATTGAATGATTGGCTCACTTCATTTAGCTAATTAAATTGAGACAAAGAGAGATTGGTTGAATAGGTTGTTAATCGCAGTGAACCAAAATAATTTTGGATACCTAGTAAATACAACATTATAAAGCAAAATTATTATAGCTCTAGTACATAAATATCTATTAGTACATCATATCAATTAGTACATCTCTTAGTGAGAAGATTTTGTGTATCAGTTGATGAGCATGAAATTAGGACAATAGGAAGACAATGGACAGCCTAATTACCCTTCCTTCCGCATTAGTTACATGAACCAACCGATCATTATTATGCACAACACGTTATGTACCCTCTGGTTTTTTGTTCTATGTATCCAAAAATAGTTCGTGTAGGCAACTAGAGTAAGGTATTTATACTTGATAATGTTTGGGACAGTTGAGTTAATAAGACGGATTACAATATTTGTATTCTTCAGGGTTATACTGTTCTAATTTATGAAAGAGTCTCGTACAAATATTTATATATATACACGGTGAAAAAATTAACTGTTCCATCCACCATTGGCATTTCATAAACTATTAAAATTAGAGAAAACCTTAGATGGGGGACTTCACCTATTTTTTATGACAATCAAAAATATGTATTCCATTTTTTTGTAAATGGCCGCCATTTTCCTATATGGCGGTCAACTTTAAAATCTTTATGGAACACCCTGTATTTTATGATGTTTTTAGAATCTACATACTAATTTAAAACTTATTTATTCTTAACATTGTTTTCAAAAATCTACTCGTTTAGGAGCTACAGCATGTTAATCATCGGAAAAGGTGGCTCGCCGTGTCATTATGTGATTTACAAGTAATACAGTCGAATGATCTGACTTAAGAATAATATTTATTTAGCTAATATATTAAAATTAAATAATTAAAAAAACTTACTTATAATTTGTTGCTCATGAAAAATTGTTTACTTCACTAGGTGCAAACCTTAACCCTACAAAGCACAGTTTCCGTGTTACTCTGAGTCCAATCCATATTTGATTTCCGATACTGGATGTAGCTTTGTGTAGGATCTACAGCTCTGCTACTAATTGCTAAGGCCTTAACAGTGTTTCAGTGTCGGGCGCGTCAGGGCGGCAACGTGCATTACGGAGTGCTTCCCTCCCCCTCACTCCTCCCCCAACCCAGCGTACAAAACCTGCGAGACCTGTGATTTATTGAGACTAGAGTCATTAGAACAGTTGCAGTGGCGGAGACTTGTTATTGTGGCCATAAAGAACTCAACAGCAGTGAAACCTTTGACAAGCATTGATCAGATCTGTCCGTAATTAACAGGTTATATTCAGGTCTCCATAACTAGTTTGAACTTATTTCATAGCTGTATCTTTATAGGATATAAGTGGCTTTTGTATGAACATTCAGTGAATAAAGAAATACCAATTCACTCGACTTTAGTTATTCGTTCTTTCAGTTCGATGCTGTTTCAAATAACTCGCCCCTCAATTTCATCAGTGTATAGTTGTGTGAGGATTCTCCTTTCTCATCTCACAAATGTTTAGGTTCTTAGGTATTAAGGGTCCAACAAATATGAATTCATATACTGAGTAATGTAATATAACACTAAACCAAAGCGAAATCAAAAGCCATGGACAGATTGAGCTGATGTTTTGCACGAAGGCAACTAATATAGGTTACACGTTTAAAAAATATCCATTGATCTTTGGAAATACAATTGTACTCTCAGAGTAATTTTATTAATGATTAATCCTGCTAGTATAACATATTTCTAGGCTCCAGAAGTTGTATTACGGGTTTTGGCTACTCTGCGTTGAATTGGATTTTTAGTGCCGACTTTGATAAACTTATCTGACAAGACGGTTCTGATTTACGTGATTACACTTAAATCTATAGTAACCTTTTACTGCAAAGGTTATTGATGTATAATGTTATAGAACGCTTTTGTTTAGGTGCTTTATGTATTACATTATTTATTATGGTTAAGTTGTACGTACATAGTTGCTTGATGCCAAGTTATTCTGTAATTCTTCTTGGCAACTTTTTTACTTGCTGTTATTTTAAGTATTATACCTGAATTATCTTGATGGTGTTCTGTGTAACTAATTTTCTTATATAGGGAAGAAAAATACAGACCTCTACGACGATATTTGAAGAGCACAATCTTACACAATCGATGGTGAGGAAAACATTGTGATGGCCTAATACGAATGATATGTTTCGATAACAATAATGATCGTTTCTGAAACTTGTATTAATCAGTCACTTCTCCACCAAAGGTGTTTAAATTATTGATGTATAATAAATTATTTTTAATAAAGTTACAAAGTCACAGATATAAGAAAAACGCCCTTGCGGATCTATCAAATGAAACTTAATAATGTAAACAGCTATAATGAACAAGTTACGTTGAACAAATTGCTTTGGCCTGCGCAAGTATAAGTATGCAAGGAGTGTGATTAGTTAAGTTCCTCTTAGGGCTTGGCATTTTGCTGGAGGGGTGGAAGCCGTCCCGATAGCTCAGCCAAACTAACAAAAAATTGCATCAGCCATGTCAAAACAAATCATCTTGGGGAAAAAATGAAACAACATAAAACCGATTGGTGGGCTGTGGTGTGTAAAATGATTTATTAATACAAAACTAAAACAATCCAAACCCACACAATAAACACTTGGGATGCTAAATTTTAAACTACCAAAGTATGCCAACGATACGGACACCACAGTAGCACTTCTCTATCGGCAAGGATTTCAAGTGGTTTTAAGCTTTTTGGGCCAGTCTCTGCTTTGAGGCGGAAAAATAACAAATATTGAAACGTTGTATAGCTTACAAAGATAGGTGTTTCTAGAAAAAAGTGCTTTGAAACAGTTTCTAAGTGAGTGTGAGGGAGAGATTTGACTACAGGAATGTGGAACATTTATTTTAAGAAACAATCACTTGTAGAACATAGATGCAGGGGAACGTTACGATTATTAATGACATGAAAACTTCTCTGCTCAATTGTCAGGACATAAATAATTCAGACTGTTTTTTAAGTTATTTTTTAGATGGGAGACGATTCTGGTTCTTAGATTTTCACATCTCCATATAGCGACTATGTACAGGAAATGAGGGTCATAATAGGAAGTCAACAGAACGTCCTGATTCGAAAATTTAGCCAACCGACGAAGAGGGAAAAATTCCCAGACAGCATCGATGTGGGAGTGAAACCTCAAATTAAACAGACTTAAATAATTTCACTTGATTAGTGGCTTCAAGCTCAACCTCATTCAGAATTCAATTAACTTTTTGTAAATACTTATTATGGCAAAAGCGACAAGTTGTGTTTTTGCAGAATCTGAGCTGAGGTTTTCATTAAATCCCCGCATCAGGCTATTCACTTGTAAAAAAGGCTGTTATAGTCAATTCCTGTCTTCCTCACCACTATCTCCATCTCTTTCCCACCATATGTTAAAAAAGGACACCGTCAAAATATTTCAGTCACCGTATAGCTATCTATTAAAATGAAGGTATATCTTTGTAAGCTAGATACAGGCACAGAGAAGAAAGAATTCTTTCTTCTCTGTCATACAGGTCACATCAAATTAACTTAGGTTGAAATTAAAAGATTATTCTTTCACTATCGAAAGGTACCTTTTTGGTAACTAAAATAAACCCTAATTTAGTCCACTTTTGTGTTAGGTACCAACATAATTTAAGTTATATGTAGATTTGAAAAAAGGACTTTTTAAATTTTCATTCTGAAAGACACGAGCATTTTTGAAAGTAAAATGCTTTTGTCAAAAATTAAGATGAGCATTATTTCTTTAGTGCAAATTAAATCAGTTGCTGATTCCATAGAACATAATTTAGTAAAAAAATGTGTAGGCAGAATGTGAATGAGAAACAACTGAAATGTTTCAATTCCAGGGTTGAAGGCCAAGGTGAATGCACCCAATAGAAGCCCTAATTACCTGCCTAACAATAAAGTTCGAAGACGAAGGCCACTACGTAAAATCATCGACACAGATTTACTCGAATTACTGCAATCTTGTTCTGTTTTAATCTTAGATGATTTGTACTTGCAAATTACTATAGAAAGGTTTTCCTAAATAATAAATTCCGTAATATTCTGGTTTAGTACTTATGAACCGTTGTTCATGGACAATTTTACTACATGGGGTAAACACCAACCATTGCACTAAACAACAAACTTGCGAACGCGTGAAAATGTCTTATGTTATTAACACCTTGTAATTTGGTTGATGAATAGAAACTAAAATACAATGCTAATAACTCATGAGGAGAGGTGACGAAACACATGTATCACTCTTCACCTGAGCTAATGAGGGGGAGGGGGCCCCAGACGTGTGTCGTGTATGAGGGCTGGGGTCTCTCATGTGTCACATACCGGGTGTGCCGTCACCCCCACCCCCACCACCCCATCTCATACTATCTGGGAGTGATATACTGTATAGCGCTCAGGAGTGTGATAGAATACAGGAATTGTTTGTAAAATATAGTTTTTGCACTCTGACGTTTCCGCAATGAAGAATAATAGTTAAATATTTGTAGATATGTAAAATGTTTATGAAGAAGATATTTAATAGCAAAATGAAAATGATACCACCTACAGACCTGTATTGATTATATTTACAGTTTACGTTATTTCGAATAATTAAATAAATCACAGGTTTATCAAAAGTATTTTAAAATGTGTTTCATTGGCAGTGCAAATGGAAAATGAAATTGTTTTTATTATTTAAATTAATTTAAGGGCATTAGTAATGGTGCATATGCATGCAGAAAAAAATACTAACATCTGATTTCAAAAAATATTTCAGAAAATTGTATTTTGTATAACTAAATTCTACTCCACTAAGCCTTTTGGAAATGGAACAAATCTGTCGAATCACTGAATTTTTGTAGTGCATACAATTGGACGCTACCTCCGATTTAGCCAATGCAATTACTAGGAAAACGATAATAATGCGTTACATTAGTATAACTGTATTGTAGGTCCAATCAGGGACCATCATAGAAGTTCCTAACGTGACCACCTGAACAAGTTTGGGGTTGTTAAAAATTTTAGGTATCCCAAAGTCCCAAAGTACTGAAACTTTTTTGGACACCCTGTATATCCAAACTATATAACAAAAGTTTCATGACTTTGGGATATGATTCGTCATACAAAAATAAAGCTAAAAGTTCATATGAAGGTATTTTCTAAAACGTTAAGTTGTCCGTCTATCTGTCTGTATGTATTTTATACTTAATACGGTAGTACCTGGGGGCCAAGCTTTGCTCGGGGGTAGGCCAGTCAGTTTGTTTAGATGATTTCGTGTAATATTTCACCACTTCCTCCTAGTGATAATCAGATTTGTATAACTCATTTGCCTCTTTTCTACATTTTTAAGGTCACTCCAGTTGTTATTTGTAGCTCAATGTCCCTTTGATTTATTCTACTACTCTATATATGTAATATCTGCTCTCAGGAAACCACATGTTAATAATCATAAACAACATATTGAGTATTACTTTGACAGTTCCCTGGTTGATTATGAACAGCTGTTCCAATTCTTTTGTTTTGATTTGAAACTCCATAAGCCCAATGTTAATTTTTTAAATCTTAATTTTAGTTTTTTTACATTATTTGATTTTTCCTGGGGATGAGGCATCTTGAACTTATTTTTATCACAGAAATTAGTTATTTCGAACGTTTGAAGGAAATCGTTGGAGCCTTTTTTGAGATCAGTGTCGCAAGCAAGCAAGCAAGCGAGCAAGCAAGCAAGCGAGCAAGCGAGCGAGCGAGCAAGCGAGCAAGCTAGCCTTACTCATATTAGAGTATAGGATACATTAAGAATATGAATATATTCTTTATATATTTATATTAAGTTAAAACATGATTTTTTAGTCCAGAAATGGAAAAAAACATGTTTTAACTTATCACAAAACTTCAACCTCTTAAAGTTTATATTTTGTATCATGATTGTTAATAATTTATTAACATTTAATTTTAAAAGTAAACATAAATTGTAGTTTAACTAAAAACCAGAATTGTTTTGGACTTTGATAAATTTTGTTCGATATTTTATATTGAATTTCTTTGATGAAATAAAAATGATATAAGTTATTGTTGTATATTTATTTATTATAATAGACAAATTAATAGTTCACATCGTCATTTCTCTATCATGGCCGGGGTTCTTCTTGCCTTCATTACCATGTCAGTTTTTTCTATAGAAGGTGGGGTGAGGGTATTTACTATGATGGACCAGAAGCTGCTGATTCCAAGTGTTTGTCACATTGATGTTCCCTTCATTTCTGTACGTGGGAGGTTCTTCACTAAGATCGACCAGACGTTGCTGATCCCAAGTGTTTAGCCACATTGATGTTCCCTTCATTTCTGTATGTGGGAGGTTCTTCACTAAGATCGACCAGAAGCTGCTGATCCCAAGTGTTTGTCACATTGATGTTCCCTTCATTTCTGTACGTGGGAGGTTCTTCACTAAGATCGACCAGACGTTGCTGATCCCAAGTGTTTGTCACATTGATGTTCCCTTCATTTCTGTACGTGGGAGGTTCTTCACTAAGATCGACCAGAAGCTGCTGATCCCAAGTGTTTAGCCACATTGATGTTCCCTTCATTTCTGTACGTGGGAGGTTCTTCACTAAGATCGACCAGACGTTGCTGATCCCAAGTGTTTAGCCACATTGATGTTCCCTTCATTTCTATATGTGGGAGGTTCTTCACTAAGATCGACCAGACCTTGCTGATCCCAAGTGTTTAGCCACAATTTCTGCAGTCTTTTCCATGGGAGAGAGGTTCTTCATTATTATGGACCAGAAGTTACTGATCCCCAGTTGTACAATGACGTCTAAACACCTTCTTGGATACACTTGTGCCTGTATTTACTGGTGTTGGGGTGCTCTGATGGACAGTAAATATAACTCTCCCCCACGACTTTTTCGTGGCCTTCCTCTGAGTCCACCTCCTACTCTTCCTCATAGTCGATCACTCGCCTCACGGCATCACGGCCTCATAGCTTCATGGCCTCATGGCCTCATGACCTCATAGCTTCATGGCCTCATGGCTTCATAGCTTCATGGCCTCAATTATCGGGCCAGCTCGGACCTAAAAAATAGACCTCACCATATCTTTTCCTGTGTTTTTTGGTGGGGCTGGTCCGATGGACTGTTGATTGCAGCTCTGCCCCCACGACCTTTCCTTGGACTTCCTTAATCCACCTCCGACTCCTCCTCATAGTTGATCACAACAACCTCTTCCTCAGCTTCCGACCAGCGCTCCTCCGAAATATTCGCCTCACCACTGCCCACTGGCGGCCACGACGGCAGACCCCACCACGCTGCAGTCAGTGCTGCAGCTCCTCCCCAGGAAAGGACGGCGGCCGCCAACCAAACATCATCACTGTTACTGGAACAAAACAAATCTATTAGGCCAAATTGTTTACAATATTTTAAAGCTAAGTCTTTCTTAACCCTGTCAGTTCTATGTACCAATATATTGGCTTTTGAATCTGATACCAAAGATCATTGTTAATCGTGCATAAGCGAATGTAGCGTTACGAACTCAGTCTGCAGTCTGCATCTGGTGTAACCTGGTAGACCCAAACTGAACGACCTCTTCCAGCGCCCAGGTTCTAATAACACCCAATAAGCTATAGCTGCTTGTCTGATCAGTGGCTGTGCGGTCTAAAGCGCAATCCCAGCCAGAGGGTAACACTTGAGTCAAGGGTTCGAATCCCGTCAGAGTTGGTGGTTTTATCGGACAACCAGTAATCAGTTGGACAAGTTCGTTGGGCAAAAAAATCGGAACTCTGACACACATTTTTAGGCATTTTTTCAAATTTTGAGTTTTTGGGCCCAAAAAAGGACAGATAAGCCCGAATGTAAAATGATCGCATAAAATTATAGGACGTAATAAGTCGACAACTTTAAGTTCTATCTAGTTTCTATGTAGTTCTATCTAATTTTAAGTTAGCACAATCAATTCCCGAATTATTAAAGAAAATGTAAATTGACTAAACACAGTACATTATCTTATTATTACTATGGGATTTTACATTGGAAATGACTGTTTTTCAAATCTTGATATTGTTTTATCTCCCCTAATACCCCCATAACAACTTTTGATCCTGTCGATAACAACCTCCACCTAATCTTATAATGCATCACAATACCATCCCAATATTGCATTTAAATAAAACCTGGTGCATCATAAAAGTAAAAAATCAAAAAATCAATTTTCCAAAAAGTGGCAACAGTGTTTGTTTTTTAAACTCGTTATTATCTTTTTAAGTACTGCCGAAATTCGCTTCCCTCATGTCAGGGTGCTGCGTGCGAACTTGTTTTTTATTTCAACTGTTCAGGCGTTCAAGATATTTAAAACATCAATAACATATCACAGATTCAACTAAGTTTAACATTTATTTCAACTAAGTTCTGTCATTTTAGAAAAGTATGAAAACTTGTTGTATTAGTAGATTGACTTTAATAGTGGTACTGAAATTCTGACTACTAGAACACTTAGTTTAGATTTTCTTAATGCAAAATACTGAAGTTGCACTTACCAAAAAGCCTTCAGTGACTCTAGGACTGAAGAAAACATGGTTATATAAGAAACTTGATAATAAGTGAAGTAAGTGACTGCAAACAAATTCACCTAAATTGTTTCCTAGGAATTATAAATTTATTCATAAATTGTTACCATGGTAATTATTTTATTACAGAATACTAGCGCTATGAACGTGCTTCGCTTCGGGGTAAAAATTCAGAGTAGCAAAATTAAAAACAAAACAATGAGAATCTGTGGTTAGTAATAGTCCTGAGAAGTTTCCTTCAAAACTAATATTTTCAATAAAAAAAACGTCCTAACGAATAAAATATCGGACACGTTTGCAGAACAGGATTCAATAAAACTTGAAAAGAATTACTTAAAACAACTAATCGTAAGGGGAATTTCCTACGGGAACAAAACAAAAAGTTTTGTCATCCGAGCGAATGATGAGTGGCGGGATAGCGAAAGTTGAGTGGATCAAGTGAGACGGCAATATCCATCACTGGTGTCGCCGTCGCTGGGCGGAGATGTTTACAGCCACATAAATAGATCAGTAAAAGGCCGTAAGTGAGGGTCGGGAGATGCAGAGGGTTGGTGAGGGGGTGGGGCCTCTGCGATACCACACAACCCCTCGCGTCTCCGTGCAGGCTAGACGCGGCCGACTCCGGCTGGGCCCACACGTGGATGTTGCGCGCACGTGTGTGAGACCTCGGAGGTTTTACACTTACTTACCATCAAGTTAAAACAGTTAAATATGTGAATTGAAAGAAATATCCGCGAATTTATAGTGGAATTTGTAAGGGTAAGTTTTTCCGGGGAGGGTATTTGCTCAAACAATGGCAGACAGCGTCCACAGTTCTCCGGCGAGGAGTTTCGGTGAGCCGTCGCAGTCGTCCTTGACCGGGTCGGAGACGGAGTTGGACACCGTGGGGCTGGTCACTTCCGGTACTGGGGGCGAGCGAACCATCATCGATGGCTGGCTCAAGTTCCGGGACGTGAAAAAGGTAAAATAAAATATGAGAAAATTGAATAAACTACGAGTATTTAATGAATTTCAACACTTTTGCACATTGGTAAATCTGGGCATTGGTAAATGTGGTGTGTGGTTTGTTATGTTTATGAAATTAGTTCATATCAATTTTGTGGTAAATTTTGTAATAGAATAAAAGTTTGCCGTACATATACCAAACTTGATAAACGAGTCAAATGCCACCACATGCATAGATAATATTTTTGATTCTGTTTGTATTTTACTATTTAATTTGTTTTTATTTTGCATTAAACTCTATCTATACCTTGCTACTGTGTTCATTATTTTATAAGAAAATTACTTCCATTGTCAGTTTTTCAGCACCAAAAAGTATAGGTAACTTTCTATGTTGAATCAAATATGTACAGTACAACATAAGGGCGCATTAAAGGCGCTGGGAGAGTTTCTGTATAGGAAGTCCATTGCATTTCGTCCCAATTGTTCTACTTATGTGGGACTACCTCTTGAGGACAACGTTGCCCTAAAACATATCTTGTTATATTTCTATATTGAAAGTGCAAAAACAAGTATGAACATATATAAATACATATTGAATAAATTCTTAAAACTTGGAACAGCTGGTTAATTACTATTGTTGATAGTTATTTATGTATTTAGTGATGTCATCACTCATCAAAACTATCGTTATACTCGTACCTTTGAGCTTCGCCCTACTGTCGCTACGTTAATGTTGGGTCCAATGATTCCTCATGTTAGGTAAGGTCAATGTTGGGAATAAGGCATGGTCCATATAAGGCATAATACATATAGCCTAATGCATAATACACATAAAATATAACACATACATGTCCTGTTTGTCTCATATTAATTTTATAGAGAAAGTTTCATTTGATCAAATACATACATAAACATAAGTACATACATACAGATTAGGATGAAAATTTGGATTATAACTTAATGAAGCACATATCAAACTGTTTATTTCCGGGTAGTTAGTTATACCATTATGTTTGCAGATTTATTCACCTATGCCATTACAGGCGAGTGGTGTGTATGACTAGAAACCATTATTGTATATCTGTTACTTGCATTTGAGTTCTTACTTAAATACAAGGAAGTCATGCTATTATGTTTCAACAAAATATATGTTAAACAATTTATACTGTATACTAATGCACATTTTTAAATATTATTTTGTTGTATACCAATAATTGAGTAAAATCTGAGGAAGTGATTTAAATTTATTTGGAACTTTTTAGAGAATTTTAGTTTATTACTTTAAGACTAGCATTATATCTATGAGCAATACGTTCAAATAGCCCTACATAAAGCGACCACCCTTCGATTGATACAAAACATTTTAAAGTTGTTATGATATTTCATCAGTAGCTTATTCATATTATATTGGTAAAGCCAGTGTAAAATAAACTTAATGAATAAAGAGTTCTGATTGGACATAGTTTTTGTTCCAACTAATAACGATAAGAAGCTATTCCGATCACTGATTTTGGAAATAAAACATTCATTTAATGACTGAACCTCTTAATTCTTTACTAAATAGATACTCACCTTGCATCCGCTCTGTAGTTTAAACATCTGGTTTCATGTGAAATAAATCTTTTCTCTCCTTCCCTGTAGACGGTTCGACTGGGACAACGCAATGGTGGGGATCCCTAATTGTCTTTGTTAAACTGAATTGACCTCAAACAGAAACAACACAAGTCGCATAAGACGTCGCAGCCTCTTTACTCACCTTGAAACACACACGAGTTTTGTCCCGATATATGTTTGCAGTTTATGCTTAAATTTTAAAAATTATAAGCTAGGAATTTGGTCCAGATGTTTAATATATACTTTCCTGTTTAATAAGGTAAAATTCAACAGAAATTAAAGTTGTGCTAGATACATTAAAGTTCCCCTCTTCGCACATACAGAGGGGAAACAGAAAGAGGGGGTGGAGTTTATTGTCTCCTTTAAATAGTGGAGATAGAGAAAACATTTCGATTAATAAAATGTAGAGCAAAAATAAATACATATTTTTGGATAAGAAAATATTTTGATGAACCCAACGGTTATTGACTTATAATAAATTTAAAGTTACAGATTTATTGCATGTAATACATTTTTAGCATGACTAGTTTAAAATTGCCACCACTGTGACTCGATAATAACAAGTTTCATTATTTTATCTCTGATTAATTCTCATTTATTAAGGTGATTGTAAAAACACCATACAGACTAGTAGACATGAAACGTACCAAGGTGGAACACACGTTTCAATGCGTTTGCGTTTTTGATTTTTGACCTGACAAAAAATAATTTGTGCAGTCAAGGCTAGACACTCTGTACATTTTTCACATCCACCTGGGCAGAAGCTTAGTGTAATATCACAGTGAACTAAATCCATAATTTGTATTAAATAGCTATATGGCTATAAATTGTATATATTGTGATAACACAATCAGTTATATAGAGAAGATATATCAACTCTCTATATAACATGTTGGATATGGTAACATTTTCTTTTACCTGAAATATCTAAAGACTTATAAGTGCACGTTAAAATTTTCCACCATTCTCCAAAGTGGCACAGCTTTAATTTTAGGCGACTTTTAGCAAGTTAAACAGGAAGGGAAAGACAAAATCTGGTCTAAATTCCTAGGTTGTACCTTTTTAAGGTATAACATTATTTTCTTACACTACAAACAATGCAGTTGATTTTTATCCGAGTTCAAATGGGTTATTGGATTTCTTCCGTAATTAGTAACATATGATCATCTACAGTAGAAACTGCAGATAAAATAGACTCCTTCTGCTTCTGATGTTTTATTTGCTCAGGTCCTAAGCAAACGATCAAATTGTTATAATTCCGGATAAACCCACACCACAACTAATTTGGCTGGTTAACATTCTTCTATAATTATTTTCATTCTATTTAATTATTTTAACCCACCTATTAGTCCGGAAACTTCTTATCCAATTTTTAGCTCGTTTATATTATGTTCTTATAGGCGCCAGTATTGATTAAAATACACAAATTATAGTATTAACTCAAGTTTGTTTTATATGGGAGGGAGCAAAATGTTATCCTTAAAAGCACTCTTCTGTTTCTATAATAATTACCGTAGACACTTTTCGATAGCTCACTATATAAAATTAAATACATTATTTTTAACTGTCATCAAACAAATACATATTGACCAATGATCAACTTACAAATTAAAAGAAGATAAATATATAAGTTATGTAACATAATAACTTAAGTCTGCTCTTTTTTTGATGAATAAAACTGTATACTCCGATATTTTTCCCAAGAAGGTCTTTTAAACAGTTATTGAACTTGTGAGTCCAGCTAATATCTTTCAAATGCGCGGTTAGGTTATTGTAAAGTTTAATGCTAGAATATAATTATTGCATTTAGAAGAAGGATGCCTTTAGAAATTAAAGTTTTCAATTTCACTACTTCAATAAAAGACGAGCAATTTTTTGTTGTGTTGGTATACATTCATACTTTGTAAAGTAGACTTTGTCAATAGTTTTCGAGTTATGAAGGTGTTGGAAGGTTTCATAAGAAGAATTTAGATTCAAAATTCAAAATTGACATGCCTTTTAAAAAGCATATTTTTAATTACTGATCTATTGCCTTAAACAATTATAATCTGTTGACCTACAAATCTGCAATAACTAATACGCTAACGTAAAAAAATCATTATATTATGTTTATTTTTTAGGAAATATCAATTAATCCATTTATTTATCTGGGAAATCTTATAAAGGGATTGCATCGACCCCCCCTAAAGCCCTCTTATCAAGAAATAGTTTACGTACATATAAAAAAGGATGTGTATTTCTGTTGTTATATATGCTCCGATTTAATGAAACAACGTTTAAATCGACTGAGTTGAAATGTTGCTTGAGGGAAGTCAATATATAGTTAGGCACCGGATAGGCCTCTTCACTTTTGAAATATCTTAGCCTTCGCTTCACGGGTCTTTGTAATTCCAATGATTTTCTTTTAAGCATTAATACATGTTAATTATTCGAAATAGATTGCAAGATAACAACAGAAAGTAGTACTCACAACTGTAGTACAATCTCTGTGAAGCCGAGGACTGGAGCAAGTTCAACAAAACATCAACTCAAAACACATCAAGAACGGACCCTTGCTCACTATTTTAAGGGTTGAAAGTTAAAGGTGATAATATGCGATGTAATAAGATAAAAAATATAAAACCATGGTATTAAACGACTGTAAATTTGCGGGTTTAATTTACTCGATGAGGATGGTAAAGTAGGTTAGTAAATAACGGGATAACTGCATGCGGCACTGACCGCTACACCGTTAGTACGCCGCGGCCGCGCTATCCCGTCCCGCCATTGAAAATGTGTTTAACGTGTTTTTGTCAAATTTGTATTGATATTATAATATAATAAAACGCACCTGCTTTAAAGAATATATTTAAAGGACTTCTTTGTTACTAGTAAACTGAGTTATTAAGTGGTTTGTCAACAACTTTTTTATTTTACTTTTTCAGTACATGTAAAACTTAAAATAGTTTACAACCCTTAAAGTTTGATTTTGTTAAGACACTAATACATTAATGTACTTAGAAGTTGTGGAAACAATAGTTCTTACAAACACAATTGAGATCCGAAATTACAATAAGTAATAACAAAAAGTTTATAAACAAATATTTAATCACAAATTGAAAGAAAATACAAAATAAAAGCTAGTGAAGCGTAGGGAGTTTGATTATTTTTTACTTTACAAACTTTAACAAAGCTCCGCAAAACACCATGAGAAACATGTGGTGCTAAGCGGGTGGGTTTACTTGTTCATGCAGCTGAAAATTTATAATAGAGATTGGATTGTATGGATAGGTAGCATGAAATATTATTGTGTTTTACCCATCGGAGTTACAACATTTCATGGAACTGCACAATATGTATAAGTGACGATTGGAATATATTGCCAGGCTTTCAAACTGAGGGTTCCGTGGTGCCTGATCATATACAAGTTAATTAGAATGATTACAGTTATTATTTTAGTGATACGCTTTTGAGAAACCAAACAGATTTACAAAATGTTAATGTAACATTAGTATAGTACAGTAACTATACTAAAGGATTCCTCAAATGCATTAACGAGTTAGAAGTATACATTAAACAATTCTTCAAAATTAACAGTACCGTTCCATTTTCTCAGTGAGACTCTACAGTGGAGTAGCGATAATAAACAATACATGACAACTGGAGGGCGATTAATTATGTGTTTTGGCGGGAGAAGTGTTGACGAGCGCTAATAACTGTCAGCCACCGGGGTAGGCCGCCCGCGCTCACAGAGGGTAGTCGACGCTCGTTTCCTCTTTCCAAGTCATTTCCCGGTAAGATTTTACAAAATGTCTTCTCAGATACGTAAGAATAATAAGGTCGCTGATACAATAATGAGCATGTCAGTCTCTGATTTTTTTGGTGTTTCTACGCCAGTGGCATTTTTTTAACGTTTTGATAGGGATTGCGGATTTAAAAAAAAAATTGCGGACATTTGCCATCACTGAAAAGGAAACCAAGTTTCACGACGTTTCGGTAACTGGAATTTGAAAACATAAACTCACCATCTCCAACAACTGATTAAAATAAAAGAGTCTCTGAATGCCTATATGTCTGGCTCATGTATTTATTTAATGATCCTCTAGTTCTAATATACTGTTTCCATATTTGAAAATCTAATCACTAACGTACATATTTTAAACAATATTTACGAATCCAATTGTAATTAAAAATTAAAAGACTATTTAAAAAAATGTATATATTTTATACTACTATACAAGATCATTTATATTTTAACAGTACAAATAATGCATTGAACTTACTTGGATATAACTATAAAGGGCGTTTAAAACAAAACATGTTTACCAATTTATTCTAACTTCCCATTACGTTATTAATGTTTTTTCTTAAGTATTGGATGATATATTATTACGGTGGGAAAACGGCTTAACATATCGTTAGTTGTAGAAACTAAACAATTTTATTGTTGTTATTTTTATACATTATTACCAAAAACGTTTTATCTTATGAATATTACGGAGAAATAATGACTGACGATAAAAATAGAGGGGAGCTGGCTTTAAACAATACTAAGTGAAAATAGATTAACTGAGGTAAAAATCCGGAAAAAGCCTTTCTCAAAACATTTATGTTTTCACTTACTTTATGTCAACAATTCTTTTTGTCATACTGTCAACAACCAAGTCCGCATCTGTAATTTCTTAAGGCTATACAATTAATAAACACTGTTTTACTACAATGACCGTGTTAAAACTATTATGTTGTCGCGAGACACAATTTATAATTCTATGATATGTAGGAAAGTTCTTCGAGAAAGAAAGCGAAAAAGATTCGGTTGCTATTTAAACAAGTAAACGGTATCAACAAACTGGCACATACTTTCTTCTTTTTAACCAATTTAAATCAATAAACTCTATATAAATATGAAATATGAAATACGGTTTAATATATAGACAATCTTCTAAACTATTTTTTAGGCACTTCAAAGTCCCTTGTTACATACAGTGATTTAAGAGGGAAATTACCCCTCTTTACTAGAGGGCTGGGTAGCAACACATTAAAAATATCCTGTATTAATAAATGTAAACTTAATCTACATGTCAAGTTTTAATTAAGTTGATCAGTAAATGAGAAATAAATAATTATCAGCTTTCAATTTCTCAAAAGTTTAACATCGGAAAACGTACTGCGTTTACTGCTAAATTAAAACTTTAACGTTCTTCTCATGACCATTAGTAGGAGGATAAAAATTATAACACAAATTTAATTAGTTTTTTGAGATTTTATAGTTGATTTTATAATTTTGTAAATTGTATTTTTAATTTCTAGTTTAAAAAAAAGATTTGTTAAAACCTTTTACTTAATATTATTTATGATCAAAAATTTGTCTAGAAACTTTGGTGGTGTTAGGTTGTCGCATCTAGTGCACTGTTATTAATTACTAAATCCACCAATTATGGTGGGTATTACTAGAGGCAAGATATAAAAATGCGTATAGACTATCAAATTGTAATCAAAATCGTTAGAGCAGTTTTTGGAAAATTTCGGGTTTTCATGTTTTTCGGGGGATAATTATCACCAAAATCACAAATGAAAAACCTGAGATACCGTGGATTGGTGCCTACATGTTTTAAAGATCTGATGTGGTGTTTAGATCTGTAACACATTCTTGCCATATTGACTTATATTCAGACAGACATCACCTAAAAACACTTGTTCTGAGTCCAGGGATTACCAAAACGAATATTTCCACAGTTAACTCAAATTCGAACATTTCAACTAAAAAATACCCTCCATATACTTGGTTAAGGGTAAGTAAAATAAAAATATATCCTTCATTTACAAAAATTTAAAATTTGATATTGCATGTCCGTCTTTAACTGTACCGCTCATACTTTAGTTGGATTTATGCAGAACCTCTTTTGTGGTATAAAATAAGTTAAAAAGGGTTAAAAGTAAACAGAATCTTAATATAACTGGTTCTAGTTCATCCATCTTAAAATTCCATTACTAATATCAACTCAAATTATTCAAAATTTACTAAAAGTATATTGTTGGCACAGAACAACTGTCAATGGACGAGACCGAACATAAAGTTTTGATCGTTACGGGAAAGGTTCAACTTCGTAATTTAGAGTTGCTCTGAGCCAATCAGTCACGTTGTTTCGGGTAAAACAGCGAACGTCAAGAAGTTGAGCAATACTCGGAGTTAGGGGTACAAGAACAAGGGTGAGTTGCGGGGGTCTGTCACGCTCGACCCTCCCTCAACTATGCGGCGTCACGGGGCACCACCGAGTCGGCGTCGGCGTCGCGACGGCATGAGTTATTCGGAATTCCAGTTCTTTCAGTTATTTGTAATGGTTGGTTTTATGGTTGAATTTATTAGAAATTCCAAGAATGCATCGTACTGTAGATGTAAAACTCTCTGAAAAATAAAATCTCCTTTCTTCTGAAACCTGAAATTAGGATTGTGTGCATGTGTGTGTGTATATGACAATAGCAGCAGATGTTTACGTTTTTATGTGGAACTGTTGATGGGATTGTTACTTTGACCTTTTGTTAGAAATTGAATAATAATAGGCCAATGACAAATGGCAGCTGGGTCCAGTATCAAACTTTTATATTTTCAAATTTGTCTTTGGACTAACCTGGCAAACCTCATTTGAGGCGAGCACCTTAACAACTACGGCACCCAGCCAAGCTTAAAAGATCGATCAGTATAATTCCCGCAAAACTCTGTGACGCTAATAAAACCATGTTGTTGCTTGTCAAAGAGTACTTAATATTGGTTTAGTGATTGTGTGGATTGGGACTTACATAGCGTACTAAGATGCGTATTTAGGTGAAATTTTAATATTTTAGGAAAATTAGACGAAACAAGTAAAATTCAGTAACTCTTAGCAGTGGTGGGTGGGAGGGAGGGGGGTATAATTAAAAATTGCGTTTTAAGTATTGCTTTTTAGAATTGTTTCACATACCTTATAAACTTTATGAACTACCTTATGAACAATGCAGGTAAATAGTTGGTTTTAACCTAGATCAGTTTTTATAAGTTTTACGCCCCATAACATTAATAACTCAACTACTGTACTTCAATACTTGCGTTTTAATATTGGAAGTAGTTAAAGTGCATATTGATACTTCTGTAATTTAATAAAATTATACGTAATGACAAATACATTTATAGAATGTATCATTGTTCCTTCAAATGTAATCCGCAATTTTTGTAATAAGGTTAATCGTTTATTTTACTTTGGTTTCAGTGGAAGCAGCGTTGGGGAGTTGTAACCAAACTTTCACCTGCAGCAGGTAAGAGTTAAAACAATAAAATTAAGTTAGTTTCTGTAGAAACTTTCAAAGGTCAATCTGGGAACAATAATAAGCCATTACATATTCGTTTGTACAGAAAGGAACTGTTAGATTATTTTCGCACTTATACGCTAGGCAGTTTATTGACTAACATAAACGTTTATTTTGGAATTTTCAGAAACAAATTGTTGCGAACACGACCTGCTAATGCTGAGGTGAGGCAGTCTCTGAACCTACAAAGTCTAAAACGCCGCAAGCACCAGACAGTTCGCAAGGCAGACTAAGTACTGACTAATAAAACCTAAACTACTGACTGGAAACTACTCGGGTATCAGTTATATAAAAGAACAATTAATAAACGCCAATACAAACAACAACTATTATAGAGCCGGTTTGTGGTTCATGATATAGGATTAACAATAATTACAGTTTATTATTTAATAGTTGTCTTAGATTTTGTTAGTAATGTACTTTTATTAGCATGAGAACCTAAAGAAGTTGAAAATTCTTCCCCAAACATGAGGCAAAGTGGTGAAATAAGTAAATTATTACACTTTTATATAAAATATATTTTTCTTTGGAGTAATATAAATTAGTTTGAATCGTTAAACTAAATATTGTTTGAATAAAAATAGCTTTTGGGACCCTCAGTCAATCTGCAATATTCTATTGTCAATATTTTATAAATTTAACTATAAATAATTGTTGAGTAAAATGATACGTGTTATTGTAATTAAATTATACAGGATAAAATAGACTACGTCTAATAAAACCACAAACTATATTTACACTTATACTGTAATTACATACTATACGGTAAATATAAATAAAGGATAGTTCAAGGCGATCGATTTCAACCAGTTTTCAGATATATAGTGCAACCAGGTTCTACCATTTGCAAAACACCTCCTGGGGAATGTCCACACCATGGGAACAATTCAAGGCAATTGAAATATTCTCCATATTTATAAGAAAGAAAATGTAATAAATGTTTGATCACTTTCGTTGTTAACTTTAATAGTTGATTCACGACATTATTAATTTATTTAATGTTTACTACTGTTACAGCTGAGTTAATTATTTGTATAACAAAATTTACTGTATGTTGGTTATTTATTATTTTGATGCCATTATATTCCTATAGGCCGGGTCACACTACACTGGTTACCAGCTGCTAGTTGTTAGCTGCTAGTAAAAGCAGGAAAAAAGCTAGTCTGACCACAACAAATGTTGCTGGCTCTAGCAATTCAGAGAGGTTTGAGTGGTCACACTAAGCTGGTCGATAGTAGTGGACAATTAATAATTATCAGGTGTTTTGGCTTATGTATCTCATCGACATTCAAACAGTGTTCAGTGTTCTAAACAAATGATAGTTAAGACCTTATCCGCTAGATTTGCCAGTGGTTTTAATACATTTCGACGTTTCCAATTTTCTGGATAAGCCAACAAATTTGATTTTTCACTTTTACTCTTAAAAATTACTTATAAATGTGTACATTTGAATTTATTTAATGATCGTTGTATGATATTAGAATAAGATTGATAAGGCGTTTAATATTAGGCATGAATAACATTTTTTTAAAGACTAGTGCTTTCAATAACTCAATTACCCATGTTTGTTTGGTATAAAATTGTATTACTGAAGATTACATGTTGCATCTTTATTTATGCTTGGAACCATGATTTGTTGTCTGGAGCTAGGCGGCAGGTTACATTTTATAGTTTCAGATAATCCAAAAGGCAACACATCTACTTCCAGAAAAAGGGATAAGCGGAATTTAATACCAATTTGAGCCTTAAAAGCCAGGCGAAACATAAACACCGTCATATATACGTACTAGTTAATTTTCCTCAATACAAAATGGCGATGCCATGCAATTTTGTTGAATAGTGTTGTATCCAGTAGGCCATATTACCAATATGGCCTACCTCCTTGGTATGACTGCCAAGTTTTCCCCGTTTTTCACTTTTACTGTAGTTAAATATGAGCTGGTTAAAATTAACTCAAGTGATTGAACTTTTTTGTTTTATTCGAGACGTATAGTAAATATTGACAATAGCTTGTTCAGCTAGTAGCTCGCAATATTTGTATCTATTTGTTTATTTAGATTTCTTATCTGCTAGTAACTAGCGCTGGTATCAAGCCCAGTATGACCTGGACTTATTTGTACCAATTGCTCTTCTTGTAATAATTTTTCATAAGCTCATCGTTATTATTAGGTTTATATATTTATATAAACATTGCATCCGCCATCTTGAATTCATTTTGGACACCAGATGTATGTAAAGTGGTGTTAACCGCAAATAAAGAATAAAGAATGAATGAGAAGAGCTGTTTTTTTAAAGGAAAAATGTAAGGATAGGGATAAATTGATTAATGAACATGTCAACTTTGACTCTGGTGATACTCATCTGGTAAATTGTTTAAGAAAATTCAGGTAGCCAATTTTATATAAGCTGTAGGCAATTTTGATTCTGTATTCTCTTTTTGGGTGTGATAATAACCTGTGTAACTGGTGTAAATCGATCCCTTGTACAACCCTTTATGTTTATTTACCGACTTCTATGTCAGTACAGTGTAAGTGTAAATATATGTTTTTAATTCTGAGACGTAGTTTATTTTATCCTGTATTAGCTGATTACTTAAAATGTAATGTAATGAATGATTTTTTTATTACATGGAATTAATACAACACAAGATCCCAATACTGCATGTTTACTACTGTATTGAAATTACGCAACTAAACATTGTACTTACATAAAAACTTAACAATTGTAAAAAAACTTACAACAAATTAGCCTGCGGAACAAAAATCCACGTTCTTATTAAGAGAAAAAAATTAATTGACATAAACATTTGTAGAGCGAATGCGAGCCCGGCTGTCTCGGGGGCCCTGATGTTTGTGCTTGTACAATGAGGGGGGTGGGAGGTGGGGGGAGGTACGGGATAGATGTGTTTGCCCTCATGTCATTAGCGGAGCCTGAACAATAATAAAAAGAAGAATGCAGTGGGGATCAATTAATTAACGTATGATTCATGTATTAAAATAAATAAGTCGGTATATTATGAAGACAAATTAAATGAAAAATGATAAATTTAGGAATTTATTGTTTTTTCTAGAAATCAATCTTCAACAAGCTGTTTGTAAATATTAATCTGAATTAATCATTTGTGGACAACTAATTACAACACCTGGTACGAGCGAGCTATCACTTTTAATTGATGTACAACGTAAGAAAAGACTCTTTGCCAAAACTAAAACTAATTGAATTTTTGTACCAATAAAATATTTTATCCATGTTTTGGTAACCAAATTTATAGTTTCATGATATTTATAGTTTATATATTTCTCGTACACTTTTAAACGAGTGATGTCTGCATGAAAATTGGACCTCGAAATGACTTTACTTTGAAGATGGGGGGTTGGGTCTCAGAAATCGGTAGGCAAAATCCGTAACACCAGGAAAACTCAAGTTTTGCTGAAAACCCCGTTTGAAAACTTTAACATTGGGTTTATGGGGTGTCATATCATAATAAAATAATCATAAAATTTTACCAAAAATAACGTCAGCTGTCAATGTAACACTCATGTGTGTAAAGTGTCACTATCCTGGGCAATTATCGGGTTCCAGGTACTGAGGTACTGAACAAATGAAGACATAAAATGTTATCAAAAATAACGTCAGCTGTCAATGTAACACTCATGTGTGTAAAGTGTCACTATCCTGGGCAATTATCGGGTTCCAGGTACTGAACAAATGAAGACATCAAATGCAGATTACTGTCAATAGTTTCGCTCACAAACTCCGTGGCACTCGCTTTTGTAATATATTCTGAGGTTTGGTTCAAGAATATAACAATACATGGCAATTTAGCGTAGTGTTTTCCTTAAAAAAAGAAATATTATCATAAGTGAAGATTTAAATTAATTATAATATTATAAAGTAATACATTTTTTCCAAGCAACGGTTCCTGTATTCCTAGAGTGACCAGCAGTCCAGCAAAAGTATTTGAAGTACGATTTATTTCGCGATGTTTAAATGCAGATGGCCCCAGCGGCAGTCGTATATACGGTATCACGGCCATCTCATGAATGTCTGAGAGCGGCCATATGTGTCCCCCCCTCACACGTCGTTATTTTACATTGCAAGTCAAACAGCTTTGAGGTTTTACAGTTTTTTTGAGGAGGTGAGTTTAATTTCTACAATCTAATATACAATATTTAAAACTAGAAAGCTAGATAATTTTTTAAAATTTTTAGTATAAATGAAGTTTATTCATGCTTTTAAAAGTAATTATACATAAAATTAATTTCAGACGTCTCTCTCTATGGTGAACTTTTTATTGATAGGTCTACTGATAGTTTTATTTTTGTTTAGGTACTTTTGTATATGTGTTTATTGAAAGGTTTTAACATGGCTTGGTAAAAATACCACCCTTAAATCACCTTCCTTATCATCGACCTAGTTATATTTAAAATTATAAACCAAACACAATGTTCCACCAAAAATATTATTTCGATGAATAATGCAAAAATAAATACTACAACCCAAGATCCAATTATGATGTTTACACTTTTAAAGTTAATGCAATTATCAATAACTATACTCATTTTTTAAATTATTGTGATATTATAACACTATTTATGAACGATAAAAGAAGAGTTCCGAGGAACTCTTGGAAGTTGGTTAAATTCGGAAGTAAATTGATAAATTAATATAATGAGGCAGTCACATTGATTTGGTTGATTTAAAATGTATACATTAATGAAATACATGAAAGTTTAATTCAAAATATGTGTCCAACATTCCTCTCCTACAATAATAATGTTTATTTTGAAAGCCTACTTTCTACAAACACTGATCTCCGGACAGTTCGGTTTTTATTTCTCTTTGCCTTTGCCAAAGTGTAAGGGTTTTCAAGCGGCAAAAACGTAAGTAGAAAGCGAGTGGTGTTGCGCTGACCTCTGCGGTTTTCCGACTGATCAAAGAAGTTTCACGTGTTAGGGGAAGGTAACGATACAATAAGTCGTGGCGCCCTTCTCAATTTGGCGAGCCAGGAGGGCATTTCCTTTATACAAGAGCTAACAAATCTGTGTTCAAAGTAGATTCCACGGATATATGATATTGCCGGAAAGTGCTTGTTGGGTCAGTAAATAGCCAACACTTGTTTTGAAGGAAAGGGTTTTGATTGTAAAAATGTTTGGGTTTTCTTGGGGTAGTAATATTGTTTTATTAAAACAATAAATTCCTGGTTATTGAATAGGGGTTTTAACGAGTGTAATATAAACTCATAATTCCTGACGTAAAAAACAACATAATTACTGACTGATTACAAAAACAAATTTTACTGCTCATGAAAAGAGTTAAATCTGTTACAAGTGGTTTAGACGGGTTTTTATTAAAAACATTTCAATGAGAGTTTTCATTTACTGAGCGAACTAAGTAATCAGCGATTGCAATTGCGGTTTTCTCAGCATATGCTGAGCGTTACCGGACGCGGTGGCTCAGAGTAAAGTGCCTGACTAGCAAGTCAGACGAGGCTGGTTCGATCTCAGTCCCAGCCGACTCCTGTAATATCATGAGCGGTCACCTCTGGCTTGCCCATGTCACTAATGCCGTTACGGTACCTCGCTGTTTTTAGTTGACCGCACAGATCAATAGCCTATAATGACGGGCAGTTGAGGTTTAAAAAAAGAAAAAGGAAATCCAATTAGAATTTAAGAATCGTCTGCGTACCCATAAAAATCCTAATATATAATTGTGTAGATAACAATGTTTTTTTTATGGGATAGACAGTTGAAACTGGGAACATTCATTGAAAGTTGGATGTGAAAGAACCCATCACAGCCCGATTTATTTCTCTTATTTTCCTTTAAAAAAGTTTTTAAATTACAACCAAACATTAAAAAATAAAACAGATTAAAAACCGAAACAAAATTAATTATTAGTTGTAATTATTTATAATGTTCAAGGTTTATAATATGTTTATTATTATATTATACACTGTTCATGCTTCTATTACGAGTTATTTTCCTCAGCATGTAAATAGTAATAGATTATCCAATAAAACAAAGACAGTTTAGGGGCTTTAGACCCTACAAGCCACTAATTTCAGTACAATGTCCAAGCATTTGTATGCATTGATGTAACAATTTATTTAGAAGAAGGCACGACCGCATTCTACCAATTCCTTTAATAATATTAATATTAATAATTTAAAAAATAACTATAATTTAAGTGAATATTTTGCCGTTTCATAACTGGAAGTTTATAATTACAAAACTGAATTCTAGAAATAATACAAAATAACCTTCCAAATAAAACTTGCAAGAAGAGGAAAGGTAGCTGGCTTGACGGTAAGATCGGGGATTCAGCGTCCAGGGGTGAAATTGGCGATACAATTTATTGCCTTGTCCCCTATTTTCTTAAAGCTCTTATTCAGGCAGCTATCACGAGGGCTCCGTTGCTCTCCTTGGTAATAAATCCAGCAACTCTTAATTGTCCGGCTCTCGATGGACAACTTTAGTCTCCAACAGATATTTTCCTGTAGCTCCAGCCTTTTGAAACATCTGGAACAAGTAATGTTGTGTTGTAAAATAATTGTAAACATGAGATTGCTTACAATTAGGCAAACAGAATCAAAAAATATCAATTTAAAACAAAGATTTCAATACAAATAGAAGGTGCTTAATGGACACAATAAAGTAAGAGCAGTTTTAAAGAAATGTATCACTGCATATATAACAAACGCATTATTAAATCAAATGGTTATTCTGATATAGAGTATTTACCTTTAATTAAATTTGTAACAAAATAACGGAAGCGAAAATAAATACTTCCGAAAATCGGAATATAATTAATGTATAAATAAATTTGAAGTAATAGTTTAACGTACCTTATCCGTCGACAATCGTAAATCACCAGTGGATGACTAGTTTCGGGATTGGTGCACCATTTTCAAATCTCACTTGAAAATCTACTTGTAAAACACGTAGTCGTTGTTAAAGTTAAACGAGATCGCACGCAGCACGCTGCCGTGAGGGAAGTGAATTTCCACATTAAAACCTTAAAAATATCAAATAAAGGGTTTAATTTTTAAAGGGTTAAAGGACCAACACTGGTTAAATTTTTTTGATAACTGAAAAATTTTATTTGTTGCCTGTTTTTATTTTCATGGTTATATTTAAATTCACTAATAGGATGCCAATGTTGTACATTATAAAGTTATAAGGAGGTATTGTTGGGATAACAAGTTGGTATAGGAGTATGGGGGTAATAAAACGATATTAAGATATGAAAAACAGTATTTTACAGAGTAAAATCCCCATAAGACAACGTACGGTATTTTGAAAATTAACATTTTCTTTAATAACTCGGTAAGTTCTTATGCTAGAATGATGAGGGAGGGCTTAACATCTTTGTTTTTTCGTACAATAAGTTAATGTGCAATAAGAGTACATTTGAGGCTTTTCTGACCTTTATGGGCCCAAAAACTCAAAATTTGAAAACATAAAATCCCCAATAAAGAGGGTTAGAGTTTTCAGATTGTTTTGCCCAACGAACTTGTCCAACTGATTATAAAAAGGAATGTCCCTACCAAATTTGAAGTAAATCGGACAAAAATTGCGACCACTAGAGTGCGAACACACACACACACACACACACACACACACACACACACACACACACACACACACACACACACACACACACACACACACACACTCATATAGTATATATATATATATATAAATATACACACACAGTTTTTTTGAGACCCCTCAAAACGTGTTCAGGGGGGTCACGTTAGGAACTTCTATGGTGGTCCCGGGCTTAAGTGTCAGCGTGCGGGTCATGCTAATAGTTCACTTTTCCATAGGAAATTCACTAAGTAAGTGTATCCACACAATTTGACAATTCGATAACAGTTACAAAAATATAATATTATTGAATACAACTAATTACACAAATAATATTATCGAAGGAGAATATCTTAACAAACAGGGAATGTGTTTGTTTACAAAGTTAAACAATGCTAGATCCTTAATTTTATCGGCCAGTGACGGGCCGGGCTCTCCAAATATAATTATATATTTAGAGATTTGTATTAATCCAGTAATTATGAGTAACTTTAACAAATCCTCCCAGACTTCAGGGCTTGTCCCGAGTTTCCCCACTCAAGTGATGTTCCCGGTGCGGAGTCTGGGTCTTATTTCCACGAGCGAGCGCCTCCCAAGAGACGAGCTGCAAAAACAAAGCTAAATAAACACTATGATAAACGTTTTACTTCTTTTAAATAGCCGGAGACCTCGCTTCCTTTTAAACATCCACTGTATTAACTTTATACTAGTTGATGCTATGTATATCAGGAGATGTATTATTATGTTGCGCTAGTATATAAAAGTACGCTAGTATAGAAGACTATTCAATGTCATGCGTATGTAATTTTATATATTCAATCCTGCTGGGAATGATTTATTGACTGCCTGATTTTAGTCTAATTATAATTAAAGTTGAAATTAAAAAAGAGAATATTTATATTTGTTTTAATTAATATTAAACAAATTTCACGCAAAACACATTTACCCTAAAACTTAAGAAGGACGACGTTGGAGACGCCGGCCATGTTGAATTCATACTCCATAAGAATAAATGTTAAAGGGATTGCAGGTTAAAGTTAACCCATTTATCAGGCTGCGATCAGCTGATCTGTTGCAATAACTGACCCTCCTTCCAAAGGGTAGGAATACACACTTATTGGACAGCGCTTCAAAATAAATTAAAATAAATAAAAAAGTTATTTTTGAAATGCATTATTATAGCAACCACACTGTGTCACTCTCGTTGATAACGCTTGGGGTGTAATTAAGGATGGAAATCCTAGCCCGACCTTGGTAGGAGTGGTTTATATCGCCACTACATTTTCAGTACAGCAGTGTGTAACATCCTACATATTATTCGGTTAGTTCCGAGTTCCACCGCAACTTACGCCTGACCAGCAGCAACACCTGTAACTCAAACGTCCTCTTAAGTTGAACAAATTATCAAACATCCTCCGGCGAAGCTCAAAGTTAAACAAATCAACTAGCAAAAGAAAAAAAACTGCTGATGAAAAAATCATAGTCTTAGGGTTGGCTTTAGTAGTAAAAAAGTTGAAACTGTTATTGTACCAGCCACAAATAGTTTGAATGCAGTTTGTAATTACCGAAAATCCTATAGAGGAAAAAACGATATCACGAACAATGGGAGATAACTACTTGCAGGTCGAACAATAGTAAAAATTTAAGATTTTGATAATATGGTTTTTCATATATTTCCCCCCCATTAATTAAATAGAATTTCAGACTTTCTGACTGCCCGTAATTGGTCGTAGACTGTATAATTGGTAGTCCTCGGTCAGATCGGACACCCGGGACTCTCCAGTCCCCGGGGACGGGGGAGAGTTGGGGTTTAAGGGTTGGGGACTGAGTGACTGAGTGTTTCTGATAAGTGAAAAGAGGAGTTTGCTCAATTGAATTAGGCTTGGCTCAATGGGCATCGCTGAATGAGGAACTGAAATTTACTGCCAGATTGTGGTTGATGAGTATATTTACCAATAGTTTTTATTCGAAGGGTCTTAATTTCTGTTAGTTTCTGGCGCCTCGAAAAGGCACTACAACAATCCTTTTACACCCTCTACTCCCCTCCTTGTCAACGAAACCGTTATCTCTGATAGTCAAGGCATGTCCGAGGCTTTCCGAGATACGCTGTCCTCCATCCATTCTGTCCCGACCCATCCTGACTTTGATGAGGCCCACTGAACTCCATCGCACAAGACATCCCTCGGCATAACCTCCTCAACTCAGTCACAGCCCATCAGGAAATCAACCTCAAGCGCAAACACCTGCGCAACACCGCTCCTGGTCCTGACGGACCATATACAACCTTCTCCTCAAAAAAGCTCCTCCACTTCTTATCACACTTCTCGCCACCCTCTATACCTCCGTCCTCTTTCTGGGCTACTCCCGGAGATACTGGAAGCACGCCCATGTCATCCTTCTTGCCAAACCCCACAAAGACCCCCGGAATCCCAACAATTATCACCCCATCAGCCTCACCTCCACCCTCTCGAAACTTTTCGAGAAAGTCCTCGCTTACAGAATCCACATCTACCTAAACTCACTCGGCCTCCTCCCATTACCCAAGCCGGTTACCAAGCCCTCCAAATCCTGAACCATCATAGCCGTGGCTGCTCCACAGCCACTCTCGCCCGCCTGTAATCCTCAGTCATCCGTCCCGTTTTGACCTACGCCCACCCGCTCCTTCTATCCGCCCCAAACAGCTTCCTTTCTAGCTTCGAGGCTACTGAGAGACGCGTCCCCCGCCTTGCCTCCCATCTCCCACCCTGGGCCCGTAAAACTGGAATCCATTAACTTGTAGTTTATTTTTTTTTATATGGTTAATATGGCTTCGAAAACTTTCCTTGAGGTAAATGTTGATAGTAGTTTACTAATGCAATCCTTTAAGGAGAATGTTTTTCAGATTTTTAATTTTAATTTATGAAACACTATAATATGTATAAATTAAGAATACTTAAATGTCTCATATGATTAATCTAGGAAGCAGTCGGAAATCGGTTCCAAAGCCGTATCTCACAAACATGCAAAAACACTTGTATCTAGTCTAGCTTAAATGGCTTCGTGTCTGTTTATTGACAGGATGGGGGAAGCCCTTTGGGAATTCTAGAAGCGAACAGTTGGAGCTTGTCTGATGCGTTACTCCTAATGCTGCACAACATGCATATCACCAAATTTCCCCCTAAAAATAAAACGGATTTAAAGTATAAAAAAATTTGCTAAAGACTAAGATTTATTGACTAAGGATTCTCAAAAATAAAAAATTCCATACAGCCCTTTTGAGAAAACGGAATTTAGAAAAGATCCCGAGTAAATCTTTCTGTTCGGAATATATAATATTGTGAGTGACATTTAAATTTGCATATGACTCACTCTATTGGTCGCCAACGTTGTCTTTTCTTACAGAAATTTAAAATTTTAACTCGTTTCCTCATAGTTATATAGTTAAGATGTAAGTTTAAAATGTATTAAAGTTCAATTTGGAACTATCTTTGTCATTCAAAAAGATATTTAATATTTATAACAAATATTCTCATATTCGTGGAGAGTTATGATAAGAAAAAAATCCACTAACAGGTCAAGTGTGAAACCCCCTTCCTTCTTCCTTCCTTACTAATTACTAGCATGATTTCTTAAGTGTGAATATTAAGATAGCGAGTCTTACGGTAAAGATAGTTTTGGTTGCGTTCAACTGTTTTTAGTGGTAAAATATTGTTAATTACTTTTGGGGTACATCATTATTAACGTTGAAAGGTTAATAAAATATTTCTTGCACTCCTAGGTGATTGCTTTTACAATAATTTGGAGTGTAAGTTAGGATTCAAGTTAAAATTAGTGATTTTCTGTTTACTAGGTGCACAAAACATAAAAAATATAATGTTGGATTTGGAATTCTAGAAATTCACCACACTCTTATTTACACGAATATTATAATGCAGAGCAAAGTTCACATATAACTCAAAGCTATAATTCAAACGTAAAACATAAAATTATAAATCTAACAAATAAAATCAAACCAGAAGTGAAACATTAAGATATTTTTGAAAAGTACATCTGAGCTAAAATGTCTTCAGGTACAGGTTAGAGTAATTTTCATAAGGTTCAATAAATTACAATTTGTTTAATTTAAGTTTTTTTACGGTAATAATGGTGTCCAAGGATCTGAATTTTTAAAGTGGAAGTTGTGTTTCAAAGACAGAATTAATAGTCTTGTTTGAGATGCACGATAATGTTAAAGGAATATAAATTGAATCATTTAGTGGGGATAAAGAGAGTTAGAGGCGTAAATTAAAGAATATACATTCCCTGGCAAATAAATGTAAAATACATAGTTTAATACTAACGTTTTATTTTTCCTTAAGACATTATATTTAGGCTTTAGAATCACAAAATCCCTAGAAAATAAAAGTAAAATACATAGATTGATAACTACTATTTAGTTTTTCCTTAAACACATTATATTTAGGCTTTAGAATTACACAATACCTGGAAAATAAATGTAAAATACACTGCTGTATCAATGATTATAGTTCAGTTTTCCTTAAGAACAACGTTTATTTAAGTTTCAGTTTGTTTTTACAAATATTTACCGAATTCGCTGTTCTTAAAAATATATAACCTACATGTATACATTGCATACAACGCTGAACTCGAGCGGAGAAACGACAAACCACGTTCATAAACTTAAAGCTTTTCCCGCTAGGAGCGCTTCCAGAAGATCAATACGTGCTGAACTCTAGTGTCCAATTTTCAAACCCTCAAGCAAGAGCAAAACAATGATGGTAACGACGATTATTTTTCGGAGTCATTCTGTAGCGCCTTAAATAAATTGAAATAATCAACATCATAAATTGAAATAATAACATTATAACGGTACAATTTTTATAATAAACACACCAGTTTTTAAACATATTGAGTATTATTTTTATTTTGTTGAAATATTTATTTACTTTTGGCAAATACTGACAAAAATGACTGAATAAAAGTAATTTTAAAGTTGCAATACTAATCTACTTATAATGCTGAACTCACTGAATTAAATATAGTAAGTTAAATACAGTAATACTTCTGTCTCTAATACAACTTGCTTCTGATACGGTACGGTGAGAAAGTCAAAGAGGATATAAACAGTATCATAAATAATCGTTTAAGACTAGTTTGCAATCTATTAAATCTAAACTTGGAAATCATTGTTAAGTCTAAACGATTGTAAAAAACCATTGCAATCTCTTAGATACTCTTGTTTATACCAACAACTAAGAGATTGCAAAATCAAAGCATAGTGTCATACCAATTACTAGGTATTGGTTACGCTGCGAAGATTCACGGAAGACCAAAAACATTTGTTTTTGTTGCTGTCCGTGGTGAATCTAACTAATGATCATGGTGGTGACGTTAGCCATCAAATTAAAATTTTGACATTTACAAACATAATTTTAAAATAATTACCTAAACAAAAATAACTGCAGTCTACAATTCCCATTACCAAATCCTTAGTCATTGACCAACACTTGATAGGTAGACTTCGTAAACGTTGAAATTACTAACTTATTAAAACTAATACCGTCGGGAAAAACAAAACAAAAACTGTGATGGTGGTGCACATTAGAGAAAATTATTCAGAAGATCATCAGACACTTTGTCAAATGAGTACAGGGTCTCATTGATAAGTTTCTTTTGAGTATATTCGCAAAGATCTTAGGCTGTAGCGCACGGGTTTTGGCAAGGCAGTGAAGTAGCGCAAAGCCGGGACCGGGTGTGCCGCCATGGTTCTGCTCACCATGGACTTGAAGATGTTGAGGGAAGATGTGCTTCTGGTGGCGCAACAGTAGATAACCATTGAACATGGTCAATAAAGTGTTTTTAAATGCTTTCTGAATTGATATTTAGTTTATAAATCCTAAGGAACATATTGATATGCTATATGACGAGGTTTTAACACAATAACATACTCACATTTGGTCCGGCGGAGCGGCGGATTACCTAATTGATTTAATGAATTTAAAAATTAGCGTTTTAAATATAGATACCAATAGGAAGATGAGTATGTTGCAAATATTTGATGAAGTTGAAAAACCAACGGTGGTAATAAGCATTCGTAAGATTAGCATAAAATTTATAGGTTTAGAACGTTAGGCCTCCACTAATAAAAACTAAGCTAATTTTGTATAAGGCAATGTAAAGTTGATTTTTACATAATACAAAAAAAAACATCCCTGCTACTTGCTGCTTACTGCTTGATTTCAATTTTTCCATTTTTGAGTTAGTAAAGTTTGTACTTGGTACTTGGTACCTGTACTTGGTGACTTGGTATATTAGTTGAGAATCATTAGATGACATCAACAAGTGCATAACTATTTTAACATACAATAAATAATAAATTTATCTATCTATCTATAATATTATAAAGAAGAGGTGGTTTCTGTCTGTCTGTCTGTCTGATGTTCCGGGTGAACGCAAAAACTATTGAACCGACTGGGCTGAAACTTTACACATAGGTAGATCTTGAACCCATGCAACACATAGGCCTATTCACTTCCTTAAAATCCCCTCGGGCTACGCCCCGTGAACGTACTAAGTTTCAATGTTTACATTTCAGAATGAAGTAAACATTCAGGAACTGTAGTGTGAACAGCTGTGGATACTTACATTTGACAGCTTAAAGAGCAGAAGCAAGAACAGCTGTTTCAAGCTAACTAAAATGCAAATTTCATTGACTATAGAACGGGTAGAGAAAACCCCAGTGTGAAGAACGGGTACGTCAGCTAGCTATTAATATTAATGAACAAATATTAATGTGGCTTCATATGGTTGTGGTCTATTCTTATTTGCACAAAACACAATTTTTACCGATACTTCCTGTACCCCCCATTTTATATTTTTGCTCCCCCCCGATTTTATATTTTTCTCCCCCCTCTTCGATTTTATATTTTTATTTTACTTCCCCCCATGTTATATTTTTGCCCCCCTTCAATTTTATATTTTTGCCCCCCCCCCGATTTTATATTCTTGCTCCCCCCATTTTTATTTTCACCCCACCCCCAATTTTATATTTTTGCCCCCCCATTTTATATTTTTTAACCCCCCCGATTTTATATTCTTGCTCCTCCCATTTTTAGTTTACCCCACCTCCAATTTTATATTTTGCTCCCCCCTCTTCGATTTATATTTTAATTTTATGTTGTCCCCCCCTCCATTTTATATTTTTGCTCCCTCCCCGAATTTTATTTTTGTCCCAACCCCGGTTTTATATATTTTCTCCCCCTATTTTTATTTTTTCCCCACCCCCAATTTAAATTTTGCTCCCCCCCTTCGATTTTATATTTTTATTTTATGTCCCCCTTCATTTTATATTTTTGCCCCCCCACCCCCGATTTTATATTTTGCTCCCCCCACCGATTTTATATTTATGCTCTCCTTCCCCCCCTCACCGATATTTTTTTAATTTGTTGTACTTGAATTCTTTTATTTCTAAAAGCTAATCCAAAGTGTTACGTGTACCGATTTGGAGTCGTAAACCACACGCCGCGCCGTTTACTACCCGACAGAGTTCCTCGTCTAAGCAACAGGACCAGAACTATCTGCCAGTATATATCGTTAACTGTCATTTAATTGTACATTAAACGTGTAAAATGTTATTTTAATATTGTAAAATAATGTGGATTATTATTTGCTTTGGTTAATCTACCATTTATATACAACCCGTACGAAGGACGGGTACACAGCCAGTTCTCAATAAATGCAACAAATAAGGAGTTAATCCTGGTTTAAGCCGAACTAAATGTTATTGTTTATTTATTTGAAAGATAATAATGAACTGCCGAGCGAAGATTAAGCATAAGGTTCTATTTTAAGCATAAGGTTTGTTAAAAACAAAGTAAATAAAGTGCTCGAAACCATGATAACTTTTCGTTTTAAGGTCCCCAGATGCCAAAAACACTATTCGTTCAAAATTATATATATTTATATTATAAATTCAAGCGAAGTCTTGACGGAAATCCTTGAAACACTCGTTATTCTCATAGGGAAACTAATCTTTATTGTAAATACGATCTATATGTTATATGTAAACATAACTAATTTTTAAACACTACCACATTGATTTGGACTTCGGTTTAGATAGGTATAGTCAGATCCAGAAATATGTACAAGCATTCCAGCACGGCCAGGGCGGAGCAATCCGCATGTCGCTCGCGCGGCCATCCAGGGGGGAGCAATCCGCATGTCGCTCGCGCGGCCATCCAGGGGGGAGCAATCCGCATGTCGCTCGCGCGGCCATCCAGAGGGGAGCAATCCGTATTTCGCTCGCACGGCCATCCAGGGGGAGCAATCCGTATCCTCCCAAGTGCTTTATAGTTATACTTTTTTGTCGTTTAAAGAAAAAGTGTTATTTTTATGTAATTCTTAGAATAATACATAAATATAAAATTGTATTTTAATTATATTTTCATATCTAAAATCTGATTTTAGGAACAATGAGGAATAGTTCACCTCATGATCATATAATAAAGAAAAAGTAAATAAATGCAATCATAATTTCAACAAGCTGATCAAGATTCTGAAATTAGCAAACACGGCTCCAAAATGTAACAATGTTACATTCAACGATGTACGAGTTAATTTCTATGTAAAGACAATTTTAAAAACATTTGTTTCGCTTTTGAGCTCATTGTGGACTGAAGTAAACAATAATTTTAGACATTTTTATATACTTATTAAATAAATCGATGATTTCTCATAGGTAAACACGATCGACTATCAAATATTAAGTCGGTGAGCGTTAAAAAGATACACGTCCAATGTTTACTTGTTTTAGTATGACCAATTAAAAAACATAAATTTCATAATCATTTAATTATCAAGTGGTTAATGTAATTTTTCATGGATATAACAATAAGTTAGTTGAATCAAGCAAATAAGAACTGAAAATTGTTCTGAATAAGTGTTTAAGTTACAAGTGTTTGGCGTAAGTTAATACAAACCAAGTTAACCAAACGATATCCTACTAATATTATAAATGTGAAAGTTTGTATGTTTGTTTGGATATTTGTGGATCAATCACGCTATAACCATTGGACTGATTACGTTGAAATTTGGCAGAGAGGTACTTGATAGTTCTTATATAGCCATTTTAAAGTTGCGAAAATCCAATAGGTCTTTGCCCCACGGGGGTTCAAAGTTCCCATGTATTCCTTATGGACATTCATTTTAGTTTGAGCTGATGAAAATACAAACAGCTGATCTTGATTCGTAGTAGTTCCACGGGCTAACCACAGAATGCAGCACACACAACTGTCATAGTTTTTACAAATCATTCGTGGGGCGAAAGCCTGCGGGTAACATCTAGTTACAACTATTTCGTAACGCAAATGAGCTTGGTAAATGTTAGGCTACACTCATGTAGTTAAGAAACCCGTACAAAACATATTCCAACAATAAGTCAAGAAAAGGTAGTACTAACTTCTGCATATTCTCTACCTGCAATTCAATTTAATTCCGTCACATGACTATATGACTTTTGGAAAATTTTCTTTAGTTTTCTTATTTAAATAGAACGTGCTTAGTGTCTGGGTGCAAATGCCAGTGCGATAATGTAAGTAGTAAGTAATAGCACCAAATAATAAATATTTATGATTATTACAAAATTTAATCAGTTTTTCGAATTTTAATCAAGTTAATATGCGTTTGCATATTTCAAATCCAAGAAATAAATACACGATTATTTTTTCTCCCTTCTTGAAAATTCTGTTCTTAGTATTGAAAGTTACAACGTATATAGAGAAATTATCTCTTTTAACAGACATAGGTCTACCATTATCTAAAATAGTTGTACTTTAAACAATAAGGTTCAGTACTGGTACACAAATTCTTAGTAAGTTTTACAATTGTCTGTGATTTTTACACTTATCTATTTAACATTTTCACCGAAAGTTTGTGAACATTATCTACTCTTCCCACATCAGTCAATATTTTCGTAATATGTGGAAAAATAATAAATTGTTAAAATAACTTGAAACGGAACAGTTTTAATCAATAGAATATCATAAATACAAATACAGTATTATTGATTTTACTAATTGAAGCAGAAAGTAATAAAATTAATTTGTTGATTATCTGTAGAATCGACGATAGTAAATTCGTTCCATAATGAAAAGACTAGCATCAAAAGTCTGTATTAAAACTTTGTTGGTTTAGACGTGCGGCTTAATTTACTTACCAGCCGTCCAATACCTTGCGACGCCTTACCTAACTACAAAAACACTAAAAGAAAGAACATTTACAGATAAACGGCGACAATTTTCGCTTTACGTTTGGCAAGCCTCCAGGCGCAGTTTTCGCGGCGCCACTTTCATAATTTCTTTTCCAGGCCATATTTTTCAACTTATATTCGAAGCTACAAAAGCGGGTTCTGAATGCAAAACTACTTGATGAATGAAAATAGGACATGTCGTGTACTAGTTAGTTAGTTTAATGTATGATAGTTTACCTAATGTTTATTGATCAGTTGATTCAAGAGATTTTAATCAGCAACCCGGCAAATGAAAGAGCTTAGGGGTACAAACAAGCCAGATAACTGTCACATATCACCGGCAGTTTGAGTATAATTCTAAACTACGTGAGAGGAGCCTTATCCGCAGTTGTATTGTAGACGTGACCACAGCGTCAACCAATGTTGAGATAACAGACCGATTTATGATTACGTATGAATGCAGGGAGAATGGATGCGAAATTAGATAAGTCATGCTTGCTGTATGTTCACGGCAAAACATTGTTGTTGCATTGTGTATTTTTCTTGATTTAGCATTTATATATATGTTGAACAATGACTGGACAAATTTGGAATATGCGTCACTTACAAATCTGTTGGTTAGATATTTATGTTATTATTATTATTATTTATTTGGGTAATATATTCAAATTTTGAAATGTTAACCGCCGTATTGTAGTTTGAAGTCAATGGAACACTCAAATACCCCAGAAAAATGTAATGTAGAACTCGTTAAAATATTATTAGAGTATTTCAGTGATTGTAAAACAAACACGGTATTTATAAATGCTAAATGTCCATACCAGATTAAAGAGTAGACTAGGAATATCAATTTAAGGATTATTTTTGGTAATTTTTAGACTATATACACAATTATTTTAATGTTTATTTTCCCGCACTCAAAATTGTTGAGAAAGTATCTTTCTTAGACGAGCTTTTCGGTAATTTCCAACAACATGCACTTTTGCTGTCGGCTTAAATGGTGCATACAATATAATACTTGCCTTCATGAGAAAGGAAACGTAATAATTGCGCGGTGTTCAACGCAACAGTCTGTACCGTATTGAGCACTTAGGCTTAATATTACTGCTAGAAATGTGACGATTATCGTTCCTGTGAAAGCGTTACTTCACTTTGAACTCTAATATGCATTCTTATTACTTTCACATTTAAAACGTTTGAAAAGTGCCTAATATTTGGATGCAACTAAAATTTGCTTATAAATTCAATTATATGGGCTTACCAAATAAAAAAATCAACTTTAGATAAACTGAGTTAAAAAATAAAAATGAACAAACTTTATTTATGTATTCGGATGCTTTAAACCTGTGGTTGTAAATAAATAAAACGTCACACATTTTAACGTCTGTCCCAGCAGAGATTTACGGAAGCTGGTTCATCCCGTGACCCTGTTTAAGTTAAAATATAAATCACTTTAGTCACCAGAGAGACCCGACTGTTATTTATCCTACTTCACGAAACGTCTTGAAATGCGGGTTTCCACGGTTTGTTGTGAGCTACACTAAAAAAAACAACAAAAAAACAGGCTTTGCAATTTACAGGATTAAGTGATTTAATAATTTTCGATTTTATATATTGGGATGGCCTAAATTATCTGTTTGTAATTAAGTCCGGCAAGTCTAATATTTATGTAATCACAAGTCTGCATTCAAAGGTATAGTGCTTAAAAATTAAAACATAAACAACACTCATTTATGCAACGTTATATAGATACGAGTTAAAAATCACGCATATTGTATAACTGAGAAAAAGTATTTATTAAAATACTACACACTAGCCGTTGTAAATAACGCAGGCTTCGCCCCGCAAATCTTTATATATAATTCTGTAAGCGAAATATTTAAGTAAAGATTGTGGGAGTTTGGCAAATCGCAGGATAATGGGAGAGGGCTCAGGTTAAAGGTCTTGGTTCAAGGGACTCGGGGAGAATAGCAGTATTTCCAAAATGTTACCAGCAAACGAGAAATAACGTAAAACATCCCCCATAAGAAAAGCATAGGGATTTACAAATGTATGCTTTGTTTACATTAAAACATGTGATTAAGTGTCTACTTTGTTTAAGAAACTGACATGTGTTCCTACTTGCTACTTTTATTGTTTTGTTTTCCTCAGCATGAAAATCAGACGAGGCAGAGTATTGGAGAAAGGTTAGGGGCTTTCAAGGTTCGTAGAGCTTTCAGACCAGGTGTGCTGAGTCGATCTATTTAAGGTTTTCTACTTACCCGGAAGAGACCTCGTGAAAACAGCTGGAAGGTCACGTGATCACCAATAAAATCTGCAGTGTCGCTGGAAACACGATATTTATCGTACGAGTACCATATTTTCCTCATCAGTATAATTAGAATTAATATTGTTTAACTGCTTACATTCTATTATAAGCTGTTATTTTATGAAACTATTATATTGTTTTGATTTATTTGTATTATTAGATTAATCGATTAAGGCTTTAAATTTTCTTTCTGCATGTCCAGTGACAATTTAAAAATAGCTGTACCATTATTATACCCTTAAGGTTGGCAACACTTTATGGTATGTTGTTGATTTATGAATCAGCTGGACGCCCTCGTAAGTCATCTTTGCTGCGAACATTACTCTTACGTAAATAAGCACACCTGGTCTAAAAGCTCTAACCTTGAGGGGCTTTGGCCTCTTCAAGCCAGTAGTGATTTATATAAACTATGGCATTTGTGTGTGCTGCATTCTGTGGTTAGCCCGTGAAACTACTACAAATCAAGATCAGCTGTTTGTATTTTCATAAGCTCAAACAAAAACGAGTTCACACGCAGCACGCTGACGTGAGGGAAGTGAATTTCCACATACAAAACTGTTAAAACTCAAAACCAGTGTAAAAACATACATTTTTCAAATTTTATTGAAATCTGAAAACATTGATTTTTTGGTTGTTCTGATGCTCATGGTTTTATTTACCTGCAATTTTAGGAATACAATTTTGCGCATTATAAGGTTAGGAGAAGGTCCAGTCAGGCTTGAAAGTAGGCGTGAGGTTGCTGGGGATGATAAAGTACACCAACAAATGAATAACAGGTTATTCTAATGTAAAACCCTCATAAGAAAACTTACTGTGTTTGGTCGATACACGTTTCCTTTAATAACTCGGTAAATATTTATGCTAAAATGAGGAGAGAGGGCTTAACGGTTTCGCTTTACTAATTCCCATCTTAATACATGTATTCATTTTACGTGTGGGGTTTTTCGAAATTTGAAAGAATAATCCCCAAAAAAGGGGTTTAGAGTTTTCCGATTGTTTTGCCCAACGAACTTGTACAACTAATTATAGAAAGGAACGTCCCTACCAAATTTGAAGTAAATCAGACACACACACACACACACACACACACACACACACACACACACACACACACACACACACATAATTTTGACCGAACCCCTAAAACGTGTTCAGGGGGTCACGTTAGGAACTTCTATGGTGGTCCCGGGCTTAAGTTTCACCGTGCAGGTCATGCTAATAGTTCAATTTCCGTAGGAAATTCACTAATGAATGTCTATAAGGAATACATGGAAACTTTGTCGGGGTCTCTGGCGGAGCCCTAAGGTTAGATTAGGATGAAAACCATTTAGTTGTACTATTTTATGTCTAAATAATGTGTACAAAATTTAAAATCTCTAGGTAAATGGGAAGTAGGAAAATTAGTGATGAGTGAATGTGTGAGTCAGTCATTGAGTGAGGGCTTTGATTATTATTTAACATGCAATAAGACACAACATCTGTTATTTTATGAGATGACTCCCGTTGAATTAACAACGTAAACAATTTTTTTTCTATCAACAAATTAATTATGCTGATAGAATTATTTATCCTCTAGTTTAAAGGAAGTTTTGGAAATTATTCACATACTTGAAAGTTGCAGTAAAAAGGAAGTGCGTAAATCCGATAGAGATCGACACTTGGAAGGGTGGAAGGGAAGGTAAGCTGTAAATAATTGACGTGCCTCGAGTACTCTGGGCTTCGTTGTGGTTGTCAGCTTAACCAGTTGGGAATAGTTGCAAAATAAGTGTCAACATACAGTTCCATCGGTGTATACTTCCACCCCATTTTTGTGCCGCGCAAGGAACAAATTAAGTAAAAATTAGGAACCTTTCTTATTGGTTTCACGGCTAAAAAGTATTTTATTTGAAAAACAAATATGTAAAACTCAATTCAAACATTTCTTAATAGGAGAGACCACGTAAACTCATGAGGCTAAAACGAGTTTATGGAGTTTTGATGTCAAGGAGTTTTCTTTTGTTAGTAGCACTGTACAATATTTTAGAATAGCAATTTTAAAACAATAATTTGTTAATTCTAGAATAGTTAATTATCGTTTTAATTAATTCAAGCAGTATAAACGAGAAGGTGGTACTTCATAGTTACTGTCGGTAACATTTAAGAGTAAATATAACAACTGTAATGGTCATTGCTCCAGTTTCGCCCCAATCTGGCAGTCCGCCACGACCGTGTGGCGCCTCGTTAATTCCCATAATTACCTGGTGGAAACTTTTAACTTGTTGGTCTGAGTTGCAAGAGCGATAAAGAAACATAATCGTCTAAAGCTAATTATCCCAATTTGTGCATATTGTAGCAAAGATGTCCTAAAGTATTCAAATCGTCCTATATACTCTGTCATAGAATAACCATTTGGTAAGTAATTAACAATGCTTATATGATATATAAAGCTCCGTCTTCCAGGCTATTGTCTTAATGTGGAGGAGATTATATAGTAAACAAGGTACAGGTGTCTTGATAGTTTGTAATAAATTAAATAAATTTACTCCAGTCTGACTAATTTTGAAGGTTAACTAACTATCCATTCGATTTTGCAAAACCTACATAATACGGTTCTTAAAATGAAAACGCAAAGATACAGGACCTAAAGGAGACAGTTTAATACTGTTTTGTGGAAGAATTGGAAGTCTAAGACTACACAATTAAAATATTTCAATATGAAAATATTTAATTATACATCTTTGATATTGCTTTACAATAAATTACATTACCTCCATTTTTATATGTTTGTGCTTTGACTTAAGATCTATCCTACCAACACATGTGTTGAGTTAGGTCGTATAAATACATGAGTTGTGAAAATTAAAGTAGAATTACTGAGTAAAATGCTAAACCCATTCTAAGAACATCAAAAATATAACTTGATATCATACTTCTATTTAACTTGTGCTTATATTTGTTATGTATTGGGCACTGAACAAAAAATAAACAAACGGCCAGCTCCATACTGTCCTACACAACTTCCTTGGCTATTAAATTCTGAATATGAATGTTTTTAAATTTAATATATTTTAAGGAATTTGTCAATTATTAATAAAAAAAGTTTTAGAACCGGTCTGTATTGTTATTACGTTTTTATGTTGATTTAAGTTTTTCTTTTTTTTATCCAGCGTGATTAAATAAATATATCCATGAACAAATGACAAGCAAATTATACTAATATTTTTGCTACCTGGAGTCTTTGGACTCGCTTCGCTCGCTGGGGGCTCCGTCCCCAGACCCACTGTGGGGGGCTTCGCCCCAGGTCGCTGTTTGGCCTCAGGATAAAGTAGTGTCATATCAAGTGGCCCAGAACCAACATATTACTACTACTCATACTACGAATAAAAGTCATAGGACCAAAGATGTAGTTCTTGCAAAATCCGTGTGGTGTGGTGGTGTCAGTTTTTCGATAGGTTCATCCGTTCGACTGCTGGAGCTCAAAACAACTAAACTAAACTAAGCCTTTTTTAAGGAATTTTAAATCAGTACCCAAAGTTGTATTAGATAGTCTAATATGCATTGCACTAAGGTAAAAACATACCAACAACACAAGACGGTAAACATATGAGATGGCAAATAATTCCGTTGTAAGGTTTGAGTTGTTCTGTTTTTAAATCATAACTGCTGTAGCACGGATGGATTCAAAAAATTACTAGATCTACTAACCGTTATATTTGTACTAACAGATTTTTGAAGATCAGCAAGTACATATCAAACTTATATATAAAGAGCATGCCGTAGAATTTATTTGAACCAAAATCTAAATATTTTTCAAAACTTTTTTAAATTCCAAGGGTTGAAATTATCACAAACAACCAAAATCGTAGAAAACATGGTAGCATCTGTAGTTCACGTAACCTAAATAAAATACCTCCGTAGCATCAAACCTGCGTGCTCAGTGAATTTCCAATGCATATATATGTATCGTAATACCACACAAAGCCACATACCAAGTTTCATCAGTTTACATTCATAAATAAACGATTTATGACATTTTAATTATTCTCCATAAGAATAACATGGCGACTGAATATGCAGGAGTATGAAGGTTTGCTGAAAAAAGACACACAAAAATGGGTCCTTATACAAATATAATAACTCAATTAGTTAAAGCCACATACCAAGTTTTATTAATGTACTAACTGTTATTATCCCTTCAAAAATAACGGTCTTAAACAAACTAAAGAAATATTGTTCACTAGTTATAAAATCAATTTAATGGCTTAAAAATATATATTTCAAAAGATAATTTCGAATTGCATGTAACAAAATGGGAATACACCGTGCAAAATGTAAAGGTATTATTGTAATAAAGCCCCAACATAATGCATATTAAAATATTCATTAGAACGTGTCTAAATTCAAAAGTGTCTTTTTATGAAATACATTTTACGCCTGCATGCAATAGCCCAAAAGGGTTTAGTTTAAACTTTGCTGTTAGTTTAGTTTTGGATGTTGAATCCAACCCCCATTTTGGTGCAACGTCAAGCCAAATTTTGTTACTTAAAAACTGCAGTTAAATGCTATTACTTACGTGTTTAAAGGTTTGTTCATCGGGTTTAAACTACTAATACAAATTAACTTAACTACTTTCACTGCTTTTATAAATAAAATATAAAAAATACAGTCTACATATTTACCAACACAGTTTTGAGGATATTTTTACAGCAAGTCGGTCCAAGTTTTCCCTCGCATATATACTTGTTTTTACTAGGTGTTGTTCCGTTTTCTATCCTTTTTTATTTTTGTGTGAATTGTATAATTTAATTATAATAAATTATAATTTAATATAACATATTTTATAAATATTTTATATTTATTCTATAGTATAATTTATTTGTGTGTTTTCCAGTATTATTTTACTCTATTACGACGCTTAATCATTGTAAAATGTGTTAAAACTTCCTTGTTCAAACGTAAACATAACCTGTTCACATGTCATCTCGGATAAAAAAAACAACACCCAGCGCAGCCCTATCAACCACTGACTGTCAAAACAAAGAGGATGAATTTGTAACACCTAACAAGCGAAAAATTGCTAATAATAACGTTGTTCAACCGAAAAAAATACGTTCTTGATGCTTCTGATCTGAGTAAACAGAACAACTTTCAGATCCCCTTAGAGCACGACTATGATGGTGTAAGCAATAGCACCGAACCAAATGAAGAAATGGATGACTGCAATAACTCTGATACTCCTAAGCCAGAGAAGCTACCCCCTATATTCATGCATGACGTGAATAACCTCCAAGAAAACCTATTTCATCGTGACGATGCTATTCTCGTTTTAGGCGATTTAAATTGTAAAAATCAATTTTGGGGTTCCCGGGTAAACAACCCAAATGGAGTGTCCGCCTTCTTAATTTTATTAATGAATCTAATTTGAATATATTGGCCCCTACTGAACCCACACATTATCTTTGGCAAAACAATTTTCAACCTGACATACTTGACATCACAATCATAAGAATTTTACTTCTCCAATTTCTGCTAAGTGAACTTAACTCTCCGATCACCTCCCCGTTCTTGTGAACTTTTTTCTACAACCTGTGTTCTCCTGTCATCTACCAAGACTTATTAATGGTAAATTGGACTGGGAAACGTTCAGAATTGAGCTTAATAATTGCCTTTTACCTATACTCAGTGGATGGAATTAATATTGCTGTTGAGGAATTCACTGAATGTTTGAAAATATCAACAAAAAATGTAATTGTTAAGAATTTTTGTTCATAATCAAATGATTTTCTGCATCCTTACTTATCAGAATCTTATGTTTAATTAGAGATCAAAATAGAATTAGACGTCAGTGGCAAAGGAATAGGCATCCCAATTTGAAGAGACAGTTGAATGAACTGAACCGTAGAATAAGACGTGAACTTGATATATACCGTATAAATTCATATCGATCGTATGTTTCTGATATTGTCCCTGGCGATTCAAATATGTGGCAAGCAACAAAAAGACTTCTGTGGTATCCAACCATTATAACCCCACTTTTACAAAACAATCAGATTTTCGAAAGTGATGTTGAAAAAGTAATGTTTTTGCTGATCATTTTGAAAATGCATTTAAAACTAATGAAGTTCATGACTATGAAACGAACAGAATCGTGGAGGATTTTCAGAGCGCTACTCGCAGTACTGTTGAACAGCCTATTAGTTACATGTCACCATCCGAAATAGCACAAAAGCTCCTGGCCATGATGTTGTTTTAAAGAACCTGACTCGTAACGCACTATCAATACTTGCATCAATATTCAATGCATGTATTTCTTTAGGTTATTTTCCCAAGGCCTGGAAACATGCTGAAATAACTGTCCTCCATAAACCAAATAAACCTAAACATTTCCCAAGTAGCTACCGATCAATCAGCCTCCTTTCTTCAATCTCGAAGTTACTAGAAAAGGTGATTTGGAAAAGAGTATTACATTTCTTGGACTCCACCCATACTATCCCCCCTCACCAATTTGGATTCCGATCAAAACATTCCACGAATCATCAGATACTACGAATCAGTGAAACAATAAATCGCGGATTTGAAAATAAACTTCACTCCACTACTGCATTCTTGGACGTTGCGCAAACATTCGGCAAAGTTTGGCATAATGGACTGTTGCATAAATTATATCAGTTTGTTTTCCCTCTCCATCTAAGAACTATTTTGCAATCATTCTTAACCGATCGAACTTTTTCGGTCAAAATAAATTATCCGCTATCCACAAGTCGCCCAGTACGAGCAGGTGTTCTCAAGGCTCGATATTGGGGCCTATTCTTTTTAACATTTTCATGTCTGACATGCTGGATCTACCCCGAAGTGCACTTGCTCTTTACGCCGACGACACCGCAATCATCTCTCAAGATGCTGATATTAACGAAGCAGTAATGCCATTGCAAACAAGTGAAACAACGGTGAACGATTGGTTTAAAAAGTGGAGAATCTCACTGAACCCTACAAAGTGTGAAACTAAAATTTTTCCTTAGAAAATATAATGTTCCCCCGAAAATTGTATTGACTGAGGTTCACTGGAATCCTGATGACCAAGGCATCAAATATTTAGCCATTTATCTGGACAAAAGGTTAACATGGAACTTGCATGGGAACATAAAATTAGCCCAAGCATATACACGGTTATCAATTTTATTTCCATTGTTAAATAAAAAGTAAACTTTAAAATCTTCGTGCACACTCCTCATTTATAAAACAATTCTTTGCCCCTTGATCATGTACGCATGTCCAGTGTGGGAGACGTGTATTTCTCATGGAAAACTAAACAAGATTCAAATTTTACAAAATAAAATTGTAAGGATTGCCATAAACAGTTTATGGTTCATCAGGGAAAGTCACCTCCACGAAGAACTGGGAATCAACAGAGTAGAACACTTTATAAGAAAAAGTACAAGAATGTTTCTGTCTAATCTACACCATGTTCCTGGAGCCGTTATATTCAACTTAGGAGTTCCGACCTCGGGGAGGCGTTTAAAAGCAAGGCTTCCTCAGGATTCTTTCGAGATGCAGGGTGATTTGATTTAACAACACTATCAATTTCTGTTCGAGTTTTATTTACATATTTTTCTGTATTTAATTTGTTATTCTAACTAACAAGTTTTAAATAAGTTCCTGGGTGTCTTCAAACGAAGCGAGCCTAATATTGTTATTTTGCCTCTTTGTTATAATTTCTGTGAATAATGTAAAGGATACATTGAACCAGAATAAAATTGTTAAACAAAATTACCAACATTTAATTATTGTAATTATTTCATCTTCTAACATACAACCTATCTAAAGACAGACCAACAAAAAGGCATAATTTATCTATCTATGTTATTAATATGCTACATGCAAACTTTGTAAACAATAAAGATTTTTTGTTTTATGGTTTACACCCACATATTATACACTAAAAAGCGCGTCTAGGTGTGTAGATGTGCAAACTGGCTTTAGATTTTCGATTTATGTGGTTAATTTTACCTTCGCATTTTTACCTCACATTTTTAACTGTAATTGTATCCTAGTCATGCTTGTTTATAAACTCATACACAAATCGCTATTCTACTTTAGGGAGTATAATGGCTATCATCGATGTTTAAAAAAAGCTTTTGATCAGTTCTACACAACACTTTAAAAACTACCTAAAAAACTACAATTCCAGCAGTGAACCGCTAGAATGCCACCCTGCTGTCATATTTTCTGAGACCCAGGATTTATCAAAGGAAAATCATCTACTTCCGTTAACAGTGATAAAACCCAATTTCCCAGCAAGAGTAAACGTAAACAAAATCTGAAATATAAATAGTAAATATAGAATACATAAATCTGAATTTAACTTTGCTGACACTTTTATACAGTATTGTAAACTATATTCCCATTCAGCATGGAATTTGTGTTCCTTACGGCTTGTAAATTTCAATCCAAAAACCTACAATTTGTTAGGAATAGGTGTCTGCTTTGTTTTCAAAAACAACCTTGACTTTATTCAGCTGTCGTATTGAATTTGGATGCAAAGTAGGTAACACATGACTCGGTAAACAAAATGATTGCGAACAAAATAAGGCAAAAAACAGTGTTTTTGCTAATTACAAATTTATAACCAAATAAATGTAGGATATCGTATTAGTGAATTCCCCCTATAGAGAAGAGCTATTAACGTAGGTCTCATGGTAAGACTTAAGCCCGAGACCATTATAACTTTTCGTTTTGAGGTCCCCAGATGCCAAAAACACCATTTGTTCAAATTGTTATATATTTTTATATAAATATGCGTCCGTAAACACGTTAACTCTCGTAAAAAAGGTCCGATCTTAATGAAATTTGGTACAACCGTGTAAAGTACCATTTATTTGAACGAGTTTGAAAACCAAACAAATCGCACCATCCGAAGGGTATAGTTTTGTACCCCAAAAATGTTTTGAGGGTTTTCACATTTGTTATTTTTCTCCATAAGAATAACATTGGACAACGTACTGTGTTTGGCACTTTCAATATCTCAGTAACAAATTGACGTACAGTAATGATAAAAATACCAAATTGTTTGGTTTTTAAGCTGAATCCAATGGTGAAATCTAAAATGTTATTTACTAAAATATTATATGTAAAAAACTCACAAAATCCATTTTTGGAGTAAACCCCCCCCCAAAATACCCCTTTGGATGGAGCAATCTGGCTGGTTTTTGAATTTAAAGTTATAAATGTTGCTTTACATGTTTGTACCAAATTTAAACAAAATCGGACCATTTTTACGAGAGTTATCGCACCCACGGACACACACACATACAAATTATATATATATATATATATATATATATATATATAATACAGTTACAGTATACAGTATATATATACAGTTTTGAACGAATGGTGTTTTTGGCATATGGGGACCTCAAAACGAAAAGTTATCATGGTTCCAGGCCTAGTTCTTACTATGCCGACTACGGTAATAGCTTCTTCCCTGGGAAATTCGCTAAAAGCATAAAATAAAACTTTATGAGGAGTTTATATAGTAAAACCTGGTTAAACTACTACTGCTGGTCTATATACTAAGTGTAAAGTATTGTCTGCAAAGAATTAGGCATCTCACTATAGTACCAAAGTAGAAAAAAATTTAAAAAACCACGAAATAACATAATAATAATAATAATAATTCCTTACGTAGCTTAGTTTTGATTGAAACTTATATACGATATTTCGACACTGTAAAATTTTTTGCACCCTTATAATTAATTTTGATCACAATAAAATACGTTTACACTTAAACAAAAAAATGTTATCCTTCAAACAAAGCAGTTTTAAGAATACCAAATAAACAAAAGACTTAGAGTGTCCTTATGCCGGTAGCCGCGATGGTGCAGTTAGATAGAGAGATCCCGTCCATGTGTTCGATAAATGTAGTAATGTTTTCGTGTGTGACCGTGTTCTATGTCTTTGTGTTGTTTGAGAACTTTTAACGACGTCGTCTCGACTGAAAAATGCAAGTTTAAAAATTGGTTCCTACGTGATCATGGCGCAATTGAGCGCCGAAACCCAGATTGCAGTGTTTTCACTGCGGATTGAATTGCTGACGAAAGATAATTTAAACCCATTTAATAGGCATTACAGTTCAGGGGCAATAATTAAAAAATGAATAAAAGTCTTAGGTAGTGGCAAATAACTGTACAGCGTATTTCTTTGGTTACCTTTGAGATACAGTACTTATTTTATCGGTCTTGGTAAAATCGGAAAATATCATTTCTAAAAATCTTTCAATAATAATAAAGGAAAGATCACTATAGAGAATATGCATACTGCTGAATGTTTTAGAGTTGTGTATACTGTATAAGCAAATGTGTATGCAAATGTAAGCACAACTGTGTACAAGGTACTTGGCACTTAGTGTAGTTTAACATTAACGCAGAGAGTTCTTAAGCCCATGCATGGTAAATATAATGTTTTCCATAAGAAAAGGAAAATAAGTATTTTTGTTACAAAAGCTCTTAAGTTTGAGGGTAGAACAACCATACACTATAACAAATAAATATTTTAATTGATATGCGATTTTGTAGGACAATGAGAGCAGTACAAAATTAAATTAATTTGACATTGCAATTATTCCTAAATTTCTAAAGAACTAAAAATAAATATAAATTAAAGGCTTAGTTGTTGTGTGGTACAATGAACTAACTTAACCAACCTATTGAAATTACAACAAAATATATAAATTTTTATATTAAATAGGCACATTTTATATGCCTTTCAATCAGTTAAAAGTATCTTAAATCCTGAAATTTGTTTAAAAACACGCATCGAAACTAACAAAAAAACTCTCCTCCCTAAATATATCAAGTTACGGTTATGGAAAACACTGGCAATTGTTTGTATAATTCACACCAAATTATAATAATATACTATGATTTTACAAAGGTCAATTGTAAATTGTTGTCCTGTACGGTTGTTGCTTAAGTTCGTAGCATCAAAACGTAGAATTGGTTGATTTGATCCAGTAACAACAAATCTCCAGAACAAACATATTTCTGAGTAGCTGATATTTTTGTTTATATTAGGCTTTAGTTTGCATTCCATTTAACTAATAAACATAGCGATAATCATCCGAACAATTAATTAATCAGACCATATCATATTCTTTTAGTTAGAAATGCCTAAGTAGGGGGCATTGGAGCGTTCAAAACCAGCACAGGCGCGGTGAGGAGCAAGTGAGGAGCCCCCCCCCGATGACCTTGACCTTGACCTTGACCCCCCCGGCCTTCCCCATAGCCAAGCTCGGACCCCCCCCCCCGATGACCTTGACCTTGACCCCCCCGGCCTTCCCCATAGCCAAGCTCGGACCCCCCCACCTTCCCCATAGCCAAGCTCGGACAGGCGCGGTGAGGAGCAAGTGAGGAGCCCCCCCCGTGACGTCATCCCCCCCGACCTTCCCCATAGCCAAGCTCGGACAGGTGTGGTGAGGAGCCCCCCCCCGACCTTCCCCATAGCCAAGCTCGGACAGGTGCGGTGAGGAGCGCGCCCCCCCCCGGAGGAAAAAACTTTTGAAAATTAATAACTAGCCTATTTACCCACCGATTCCCACGGGACTTTTTCCAGAGTGTAGGCCTATCCTAGAGGAAGCGAATGACGTAAGAACCCCATAGATCCGCCATTAAACAAGGCCGATATAAATTTTTAAACGCGTTTTCCTTATGGGATCTCAGCTGTTTACCGACCAATTTTGATGAAACTTCACCACATATGTCGGGCGACGGCCTAAGTAAACCATCCCCCCCCCGTGAGCGGCTCCGCGGAGTCACGTGTTGAGGCGCGTGCTAGGGCCTACGTGACCGCCCGGGGCTGTTTACTCATCAGCGGTTCCAGGAACTGTTTATCGCTTACATTCCACTGCGAAGCTCCTCCGGAGGGCGACAGCGGGTGAAAGCGGTGTTCGAGTCAGTCTTGACCAGAGCCGCTTCCATAATGGACGCCCTTACTGTGGAAGTCTTTGTCAACGTTCCCAACATCAGCCGGTACCTCCTGCTCGGACCGGAGTACCTTACTCCCACAAGGACTCGGGTCGAGGAGGCGATGAGGAGAGGCGGTCACGTCTTCCTCAGGCCGGGGTGGTGGAGTTCAGCCAGTCCCGTGATGTCCTCTCGTCGTTACGACCCGGGGGACCCGGCGCAGTGGGACGAGGTTCTGCAAGTGCTGCAGTTAACTCTGAACCAAGGCGGCATGGCGGTGTTGGACGTCCAGGAAAACTATAGAAGGCCTGGACAATAACCGATTACCTTTAACCCACTACATGTTTTTTCCGGTAATAAAGACTTCTTTTACCCTTAACCTCATTCCTTAAAAAGAAATAAAAATAAAAAGTTTACTTATAAACTTGAACATGAGCACCCCCCCCCCGTCAGCGATAGATCCGCCATTAAACAAGGCCGATATTAATTTTTAAACGCGTTTTCCTTATGGGATCTCAGCTGTTTACCGACCAATTTTGATGAAACTTCACCACATGTCGGGTGACGGCCTAAGTAAACCACCCCCCCCCGTGAGCGGCTCCGCGGAGTCACGTGTTGAGGCGCGTGCTAGGGCCTACGTGACCGCCCGGGGCTGTTTACTCATCAGCGGTTCCGGGAACTGTTTATCGCTTACATTCCACTGCGAAGCTCCTCCGGAGGGCGACAGCGGGTGAAAGCGGTGTTCGAGTCAGTCTTGACCAGAGCCGCTTCCATAATGGACGCCCTTACTGTGGAAGTCTTTGTCAACGTTCCCAACATCAGCCGGTACCTCCTGCTCGGACCGGAGTACCTTACTCCCACAAGGACTCGGGTCGAGGAGGCGATGAGGAGAGGCGGTCACGTCTTCCTCAGGCCGGGGTGGTGGAGTTCAGCCAGTCCCGTGATGTCCTCTCGTCGTTACGACCTGGGGGACCCGGCGCAGTGGGACGAGGTTCTGCAAATGCTGCAGTTAACTCTGAACCAAGGCGGCATGGCGGTGTTGGACGTCCAGGAAAACTATAGAAGGCCTGGACAATAACCGATTACCTTCAACCCACTACATGTTTTTTCCGGTAATAAAGACTTCTTTTACCCTTAACCTCATTCCTTAAAAAGAAATAAAAATAAAAAGTTTACTTATATACTTGAACATGAGGACCCCCCCCCCCCGTCAGCGATAGTGAGGATTCGAGGATGCAAGTCCCCCCCCCGTCAGTGATAGACCACCTCTCACGTTTCTGGAAGCTTCTAGAAGGTTCGCTTAAGCGTGCAACCTGGATATAAAACCGAGGCAGAGCCGCGCGCGCGACCTCAGTGTTGTTCGAGACATCACCATGAACGGAAACGGAGTCAATGCAGCCGAAGTGGACCAAACGATCCGCTCCTTCCTAGAGGAGCTGAACGCAATGAACGATGAGAACGCCAACGCACCACCAGTACAGCAGGGATGTGCGCCAAAGAAGAAAAAGCTCGATGGGTGGACTGTAAAGAGGAAGGAAGTGCCTATCGATTCTCCGACACTGTGCTGGTCCGCTGGCGGATATCAGTACACCGTGAAGAACCCTACCAACAGCGGTAACGTACTGTTGAAGATGAACGTGTTCAAAGGAGGTCGCCCCACGTTCAGTTGCGGCTTGTACTTGGACGAGGAGCGAAACGATGAAATCTGCATATGTCTAGAGGACCTGCTATCCAGATTGCAAAACCTATGGTTGGCAAATAGCGAGACGGGAGAGTCACGATACGACGGGATCACTAGGACCGCTACTCCTCTACCCACCTGGCGAAAGACCGATTGCGTCATCTCAGGGAAAACCAAGAGGAGCGTACACTCCAAGCGCGCTACCCAGTAAACGAGAGAGCGTGGAAACTTCCACTAAGCAGTTGATAACCGAGATGCTTCTAGAACAATCCACTTGTTTACGCAGTAAAGCTTTCCATTACGTCACTCTTCCTGGAATTGAGCGTGGAAACTTCCACTAAGCAGTTGATAACCAAGACGCTTCTAGAACAATCCACTTGTTTACGCAGTAAAGCTTTCCATTACATCACCCTTCCTGGAATTGAGCGAGTAACTATGTCATCATGTTGTTGATACGTGCGAGTCGGCACGTAGACACCGCCAATAAAAGGCGACTCGGTGGCGAGAGCCGGTCATTCTGCATCCAGCCGCTGTGCCATGCTCAACACGGACCAGAAGATGGACCTCAGGACAGCCCTCAACAGCTGCAAGGCTGCGGGTTACACCCGCATCGTAGACCTACAGGAGAACGTGGTGTATCCCATTCGTTCGTTTGAGCGAGTGGACACACCGTACGGTGAGGCGGTGATGGCCACCTTGGAGGGTCTTGTCGGCGATGACCCGATCCGGATTTACATGCCCCGGCGGTGTCTCACGGTCCTGGACGATAACACCATCACGCAGTATAACGTTGGCGTGAGGCCGAGGATGAGCCTTGTGAAGAGGAGCAGCTCTCCAGGCAGTAAAAGTCTTCTCCTCGAATTTGTATAAATAAATGGTATTCCTTATTCCCTTATTTCCTTCAATATTAAACAAAATTTGAAAAAAAAGCGAGAAAAGAATTTAGTTTTAAGAGCCGAGGTGGCGGTGCATGGCAGTCAGTAGACGCCATGGACTTGAGGTGGAAACACCCATTCACCGCCATCATGGCCGGGCCCTCTGGCAGCGGCAAGTCGCACTTCGTGGCTCGCATCATAGAGCACGCCGACCGCATGTGCGATACGCGGTTCACCCGCATCACTTGGCACTATGGCAGTGGTGGCGGCGGTGGTAAGAGCCGTGCGGACTCTGCCGTGCGCTACGTAGCCGGCCTGCCAGACCTGGACGACTACGACGGTAGCGAGCCCGCCCTGGTCATCGTCACGACATGATGCGCGAGGCCGGCCCCGGCGTGGCGGACCTGTTCACCAAGGGCTCACACCACCGCAACATGAGCGTGTTCTTCATCACGCAAAACCTGTTTCACCAGAGCAGGGGCCAGCGCGACATATCGCTGAACGCCCACTACATAGTGTGCTTCAAGAATCCCAGGGACCGCGCTCAGATCAAACACCTGGCCCGTCAAGTATACCCGGAGAACCCCAAATTCGTGGAGGAGGCTTAAGCGGACGCCACGCGTGATCCGCACGCCTACCTGCTCATAGACTTGAAACAGTCCACGCCTGAAGAGATGCGCGTACGTTCGGCCATTTTCCCAGACGACCCGGTGAACTACGTGTACCTGCCCAAGAAGAAGTGATAAATAGGCCGAGCGCGTGCCAGCGTCAGTCATCATGTCACACCGCGTGAAGAAGGACGCGGCGCTGCTGAGGGCCCTAATACACGCTACGCCCAAAGAACGCAAGGCCCTGTTAAAAGCGTGCGACAAGAGTCGCATCAAGTCATTGTGCGAGTGCGCGTATAACGTGCTACGCGGAAACGTACCGCTTTCCCCCTGTCTCAAACGCAAATTGAGCAAACACAAACAGGCGCTCAGACGGCTGGTGAAACGCGGCGAGGGTTGGACCAAGAAGCGACACTACCTCGTCCAACGGGGCGGAGGGATCCTCCTACCTCTGCTGTTGAACGCTGTTCTGCCCGTTCTAGCGCAGAAGCTAATCGGACATGGAGTACGCTAGGAAAATGGTGGTTGTACCGCAGGAGCTCATCGAGAGATTGCGAGAAGGACCGGGACCAGGGCCGGGGCCAAGAGGAGGAGCAGGTAGCGCCAATAAGCCAGCCAGCCTGGACGCTGAGATGCATCGCATATTGAGCGACAAGCGGCTGGACGATACGGAGAAATGGAAACAATATCAGCAGGTGTTACAGTGGTTCCTGCACTTTTCCGCGGCTAAACGTCAACCCATAGGTCTGTCAATCATCGAGGGCGAGGAGAGGGAGGAGGAAGCGGCGGGGGGTCCGAGTCAGATGAAGCGCGAGTCTAGCGCCTCGGCGGAGGAGGACATTGTGGAATCGTTCTCAAAAATCTACAGGTCGGTGGCGCGCAACTTGTTGCGATTCATGACCCGGCAAGGCAGCCCCATCGCCTGGGACGCCAGTGGGGCGGTGTACGTGAACAAGGTGAAGATCCCCGATCCAATATAGTGGACATCGCGCACAGCATAGTGAGAGCGCGAAGGGCGGACCGATTGCCTACCGGCTGGCATCAAGTGATGGCCGCCTTGAAGGACATGAACGTGCCCAAAGAATACGTGAGCAATCCCACAGCGTTGCGTTACCTAGGCGTGGGGTTGGACTCGGCATCGAGCCCCTGGGGAGACACGACGACAGCCTCGTCGACACCCCTCTCACCGAGGTTGACGCCGATACTGGACCGCCTGAGACCGCGACCTCCAGCGGCCCGAAGAAGGATAATACCCGAGGAACCCGACCGGGAATCGTCATTGGACAACTGGGAGCCGTTCACACCGTAATGGAGAAGCTGTACTACGACCCGAGCCAGCCCGGTTCCCTCGGTGGGGTGGCCGCCCTGGCCAGAGCCGCGCGCCTACCGAAACGTCGGGTAGCCGACTGGCTGTGCGCCCAGGACACCTACACGCTGCACAAGCCAGCACGCAAGCGGTTTCCTCGCAACCGCTACGTCGTGTTCGGGCCCCGGGAGCTGTGGCAGGCGGACCTGAACGACATGCGCGGCCTGAGTCGGTACAACGACGGAGTCAACTATCTGCTGACTGTGATAGACGTATTCAGTAAGCGGCTGTTCGCGGTACCACTGAAGAGGAAAAGCGGGCCTGAGGTGGCTGCTGCGTTTGAGGGAATATTTGCTGAGGCGACTCCTCGCTGCCTACAGACCGACAAGGGGACGGAGTTCACCGGGGCTGCGACCAAGCGAGTGTTCAAGAGTCACGGTGTCAACTACTTCACCACGCAGAACCCCGACGTGAAGGCGGCGGTGGTGGAGCGAGTCAACCGCACGCTCAAGACCCGCATGTGGCGCTACCTGACCTACAAAAACACGTATCGCTACGTGGACGTGTTGGACAGGCTTGTGGACGCCTACAACCGCAGTCCGCACAGGAGCCTGGGTGGTGGCCTACGACCCGTGGACGCGGACAGCGGCGATGGTCAAACGGTGTACAAGGTGTGGCGTCACATGTATGGAAAGGCGATCCGGCGACACAAGCCCAGGTTCGAGCCGGGCGACACGGTGCGCATAGCCAAGGAGAAGGGCACGTTCGCCAAAGGTTACGAGACCAACTGGAGTAAGGAGCTGTTTGTGGTAGACCACGTATACGGGTCGCATCCTCTGCCATTGTACGTGCTGCGCGACCTGATTGGGACGCCACTGGAAGGGCGCTTCTACGAGCACGAGATGCAAAAGGCGACGATCGCCCCGGACCGCCTGTACCAAATAGATAAAATACTGGACACCAAAGGGCGAGGCCGCAGTAAGCGCTACTTGGTCAAGTGGGTCGGTTACGGAGAGGACTTCAACTCGTGGGTACCTGCATCTGAAGTGCAACAGCTGCTATGACGACAAAGCGCAGGCAGCTGTACCTGACGTTGCCCAGCAACAGCTCAATGGACTATTATCCAAACAACACCGTGGCTAACTACATCACCCATCTACCGTCAGTCGTGCGATTGGGTGGCGATGGTGAATGGGAAGTCGCTTTAGTCGAGGTCCATTACCCATGCTCGTTTGTCACAATGGGGGAGGACGCTCGCGTATATCTCTACACTAAGGATGACACCGACAAGCCTGAACTGACCGCTGTAAAGGTGGAAGCTGGAAACTATAAAGACATCGATGAACTGGTCAACGCCATCAACGCCATTCCAAAATTGGACTTGTACCAATGCCAGTTTGAGTACGACAAAGAGATTGGGAAGGTGGAATTGATCTCAATAGACCAGACTGTGGTGCAACTGGAATTTAGCCCCACCCTAGCGTTACAGTTGGGATACGACGTGCACAATGTGGATTTGATCAAACATAGAAAAGCTATAAGACCTCCCAACCTACTGGCTGGGATCCCTTCGCACATGTACGTGTATTGTGACCTGGTGGAACCTCAGCTAGTAGGTGACACTGTAGCGCCCTTGTTAAAGATTGTGAACATCGACGCAAAAAACTACATCTACGGTGCGAGTATCACCGTGTATTTCACCGACCCTCACTACGTGCCGCTGATGAAGAGCTCCTTCGATAGTGTGGAAATCGATTTAAGGGACAGCGTCGGACGCCACCTGCCATTCCACTTTGGGACTACGTGCATGAAGCTTCACCTGCGCAGAGAGTAGCAGCAGCAATGAACCCGAACGACCCCTATCTGGCGTACTACCGCCAACAGCAGTCTGGGCACGGAGTGTCCACGGTATTCAGAGGAGCCGCTTTCCAACGCGGTCACGGCATCGGCAGTTTCCTAGGCGGGCTGATGCGTACAGTGGTCCCGTTGATCAGATCCGGCGCATCGGCGCTGGGCAAGGAGGCGCTGAGGTCCGGTGTGGGCTTCTTGGGCGACGTGGCGGCGGGCACAGCCGACCCCCAAGTCGCAGCCAACGCCCGACTCAGGCAGTTTACCGGGTCGCTGAAACGTAAGGCCGATGAAAAACTGGATCGCGTGCTGAGCGGTGGTGGCGCCTATAAGAGGAGGCGTGTACAGCAGGTTACTCCTCAGTCTCTAGCGAAACTCCTCGGAGCGAGGAAGAAGAGCGCTGCGCCCAAGAGGAAGCCCGCAAAACGTGTCGCTAAGAAGAGGAGAAGCAAGAAGAGTGAGAGTACCGTGAAGGACATTTTTGGATAATGGCGTTTCTACATCAGAAGTCGTGCGAGTGTGTCAAGACCGAGTTGGACCTGTTCTCGCTACCGCCCACGCAGACCAGTATAGAGAGCGGTAAATGGGTGCAGTACAAGCCCATCTCCTCCCTGACAGACGATTCACCCGTTGAGTTCATAGTTCCGGGTCATGGGGACGAGTACACGGATCTGTCACAGACGCTACTGCATGTGAAGGCCACCATTAGAACGGCGAATGGAGGCGCTGTAACGGGCGAAACAACGATAAAAGAGGTGGGCCCGATTAACAACTGGTTGCACTCGCTGTTCAGTCAAGTGGACCTGTATCTGAACAACAAACTGGTGTCTCCTCAGAACAACACGTACGCCTATCGCGCCTACCTGGATAACCTGTTGTCCTATGGCGGTGATGCCAAGACATCGCACCTCACCGCGGAGTTGTTCTACGAGGACTATGCTGGGTACATGGACAATACTGAAGAGGATAATGCCGGGCTCAGGAACCGGAGGGAGTTTTTCAAGGGCAGCCGGTACGCGGACATGGTCGGACATCTGCACGTTGACCTGTGCAACCAAGAGAAGTTCATGTTAAACGGCGTGGAGATGCGCTTTCGTCTGATCAGGTCAAAGAACTCATTCTCCATCATGTCCAAAACCGTGACAGACTACAAAGTGGACATCGCCGAAGTCAACCTGTTTATGCGCCGCTGTAAGATCAACCCGAGCGTGCTGTTGGCTCACAGCAGGACGCTGGAGTCGGGCACAGCCAAATATCCCATTACGCGCGTGGAAGTGAAATCCTTCACGCTACCCTCCGGTATCAGCAGCAAGACTCTGGACAGTGTGTTTCTGGGTCAACTGCCGAAACGCGTTATAGTTGGCCTGGTCAGCAATCAGGCGTTCAACGGGGACTACAAGAAGAACCCGTTCAACTTCACCCACAGCCACGTGAACTTCTTCGCGCTGTACATAGACGGTGAGCAAGTGCCATGTAAGCCGCTTCAACCGGATTACACGTTCGGTCAGGAGTTGTGCGTGCTCGCCTACCACACGCTGTACACCGGCACCGGCATCAATTTCTCAGACTGTGGTAACGAAGTCAGTCGCAACGAATACCCCTACGGATACTGCCTGATGGCGTTTGATCTGACGCCCGATATGGCAGCCTCTCAATCCAGCCACTGGAACCTGGTGCGCAACGGTAACATGCGCATAGAGATTGGGTTCTCCGAAGCCTTGGCGGAGGCGTTCAACTGCATAGTGTACGCCGAGTTGGACAACGTCGTGGAGGTGGACCGTCATCGCAACGTCACAGTCGACTTTGGCGGGTAAACGAGTTGCCGCGCGCTCAAGGTCACCGCGCGCGGACCGTTAGGTGATGGCGGCGCGCGCACTCAAGGTTATCCCGCTAGGCGCGCTCCCGCCAGCGCTCAGTCGAGTTCAGTCAGCCGTACGGGATGGACGTGCCGCCACCGATCTATAACGAGCCGCCACCAGCGCGCTGTCATCACGGAAGCGTGGTGATGGATATGCAGTGTTTTAAAGACAGTGATAATGACTTTCTACTGAAAGAGGTTTGCGTGGTGGACGTGACTACCGGCACGCTGCTCCTACATCACATCGCCCGCCCACCCTTCAGTAAGGACCTCCTGACTCCCGAGAAACAGCGCGAGAGCGTCTGGGTCACTCGCCACTGCCACGGCTTGGAGTGGGACCAGGGAGACATCGCGTACATCGCCCTGCTGGACAAGCTGCGCTCCTGCCTCATCCACCGCCCCCTGGTCTACGTCAAAGGATCGCAGAAGAGGGACTTTGTACAACGCCACCTCATAACCGAGCCCGCCGCCACCACCGCTCAGGACATGGAGGATCTGGGCTGCGGGTCGCTCAACGGTCCGCCCACCTACCGGACCCTGCGCTGTCGCCACCATAGGAGCTCCCACAACCGTTGCGCCCTTCATAACTGCATAGTATTGCGGGACTGGCTCGTGGCTAACGACAGTCCAGACCCGTCCGTCTCAAGTTGCCTGTGCTGCTTCCGCCCACGATGAATACCGTCCAGATCAGAGAATGCCTGGTGAGGATCCCCGGACTGAGGAACGTTGCGGTCTACGCCTCTGACCAACTACCGGACGTGCCGGTCAAGCCTCTCACCGCCATCGTGTCCAACACAGTGGCACACACCGAGAGCGGCGAACACTGGGTGGCGTTTTACTGCTCGGAAGAGGACAGACTCGAGTACCTGGACAGCTACGGAAGGCCGCCATACCAGGCCGACTTTCAAAGGTTCCTGAGGCGCAATCCTCATCACCGCCACTACGTCTACAACAGGTATCGACTCCAGGGCTACGATACTTATGTTTGCGGCTACTACTGCCTCACTTACCTGTACTGCCGGGCTGTTCTCCGCACGTCACTCAGCGACTACGTCCAGCTCTTCGACCCTGCCGCTCCCGCCGCCAACGACGCTCTCGTCCGCAGGCTCTTTCACTCCATATTCGCTTAAAACTAGTTTGTAAGGTTTTTTGTAGTATGTGTATGTAACCTTATTACTGTACAATACATGCCTCATAATGATAAAGCTTGTGTTTTCATTTCTCCTTTCTCCTTACTAAATTTAAAAAAATTATCAAAACTGAGGCAGCGGGGCTGGACCTCAGGTTTATATACCAGCGGCGCGTGTCACTGGCTGAGCCCCCGCCAAGCGGCAGTGAAGGCCGCCAAAGAGGGCGCGCCACGAGACCCCTCGGACATCAGCAAACCGCTGAGTAATTCCAGGGTGACCCCTCGGACATCAGCAAACCACTTAGCAACTCCTTCCTGGGCAACTCCTTCAGGGTCGTCCCCGACACGCGCCGCCAACCGCTCCCGGTTGGTGGGGGCTTTTTAAGCTGCACGGCTCGGGCCAAACGGCCCATAACGCCTTTCCGAGCCTAACGGCTTGTGACTTTTGAGTGAGCAAAGGGAGGAAATAAACAACTCGGGTTCATGCTGTACATAAAGCTATTATATTTTCTTACAAATACTATTTACAATTTTTTTTCTCTTATCTAATATACTATACAGCCGCATGTGTAACTCACTCACTCACTCACTCACTCACTCAGGTATACGAATTCTAGACCACTTCTAGAGGAGCTAGAAACCTGAAATTTGGCATGTATGTAGCCTGTACCTTGTAACCCCCAGGAAAATCCCAAAAAGCTATAATTTTTTATTTTAACCTCCTCAAAAAAATTCAAAATGGAGGAAATTTTGAACATGTCCAAAATAGTGCCTTTTTATTTGAGCTGTAGCGGCCAAACGGTTGGTCCTATCGAGAAACGAAGACCACCACGTGCCACGGATTTTAGACGATCTACAACTTTGGTCCTGTGACTTTTTGTCGTATCTTGTCTCCTTCGCCCTTAGGTAGCGCTACATTTTTCAAATTTCGGCATATTTTCGAAATATTTTGGCCGTTTTTTATTTCCTATCACGTTAATATACTTGATGGAGGCCTAATATTTGGCACGCAGTATGTCTACATCACACTTAAAAAATAGCAGCAGAAATATGACAAGTTTTTATTAATTAAACCTTTCGAAAAATGAAAAACTCTAAATATAATAAGATTTGACTGTTTTCTTAGTATAAGTAGTGGCGTATTGGGGGTTCTATGCCAATTTATATTATTGGACATACACGTGACACCAATAATACTTGAGCTAGAGACGTGAGATTTAGCATGCATGTGCCTTGCACCTTTTCTTCCCAAATCCTACTATTTTTGGTTTGAACTATCTCAACATAATAAATAATTGTGAATACAAAAATCAAAATGTAGTATTTTTTATTTGAGCTCTAGCGGCCAAACGGGTTGTCCTATCGAAAAACGAAGACCGCCACGTGCCACGGATTTTAGACAAACTACAACTTTAGTCCTATGACATTTTGCCGTATCTCACCCCATTCACCCTTAGATAGCGCTAGATTTTTTAAATTTAAAATCTTTTCATAGATTTGTTCGTTTTTTTTAATGGTTTGTCGCTCTAATATAGAACTTAAGAGGCCTAATACTTATCACACAGTATTCCTACATTACAGTTAGTACTAAGCAATACTCCCACCCCCAGATTAAGTATCTTAAACACCAACAAAAAATCAAAGTTGTTGAGCTCTTGTAGACTTTTCGTGTTTTTCGGGCATATTTTTATGTTGCGCTCTGTCGAGGGTAAAAGACGTTATAAATCATGTCATATTTGTTGCAGTAGGCTTGTAGTTACCCAAAGTCTTAGTATTTCAGGTTGTTAACGGTAGTCGTATCCCTTATAAGGTTCAAAATACGCCTTTTACAGGCTACATTATACATCAGCTAAGGGTATATTTTTTCCAAGCAATCAGGTAATACATGGAAGCTTAAAATTAAACATAGTACGTCTCCATACCAAGTAGTATTCATCAACAGGCATATTGCCAGATTTTATTATAGGTTAACCCCTCAAAAATAATCAAAGCCTTGAAATAGTTGTAGAATTTAGGTCTTAAATAGAATTTGGACCAATTTACATTAAACTGTGGCCAAACAGCGACCTGGGGGCAAAGCCCCCCCCAGGGGAGCTGGGGGCGGAGGCGGAGCGGGTTTTAAATTGTTATATACTCTAATATTGTACTGCTAGGCCTAAATGTGTTCACTCAATAAGTCTACTTTACATTTTGAGTTTACTTAGGAAGTCGGATTATTAGCGTAATTAAACCATGTGCCATAGGTACTACGACAAGGACCTGGGGGCGAAGCCCCCCACAGGGGTCTGGGGGCGGAGCCCCCAGCGAGCGAAGCGAGTCTAACATATATACAGCCGCATGTGTAACTCACTCACTCACTCACTCACTGAGGTATACGAATTCTAGACCACTTCTAGACTAGCTAGAAACTTGAAATTTTGCATGCAGGTAGCTTATAGCTTGTAACCCCCAGAAAAATTGCCAAAACTGTCAGTTTTTTATTTTAACTCCCCTAAAAAAATATTTAAACCCCCCCCCAAAAGGCTTATTTTAAAATTACAGTTTTTGAGCTCTATTGGCCGAACGGATTGACCTATCGAAAAACGGACACCACCACGTGCTACGGATTTTACAAGATCTACAACTTTGTTCCTATGACTTTTTGTCGTATCTTGCTCCCTTCACCCTTAGGTAGCGCTAGATTTTTCAAATTTCAGGCAATTTTGACGGTTATTTTTGTGGTCTTTAATTTCCAATCACTTTAATTTAGTATGTAAAGGCTTGATATTTAGCACTCAATATGTTTACACATTACCCTTCACGAAACACTCGATAAACTAACATATTTTAATAATTAAACATCCCAAAAAAATTAAAAACCCTAATTATTCTATAAATGACAAACTGCATTATCGACTTACTCAGGTAATTCTAGATAAGCTAGAAACATGGAATTAGGCCTATATGTAGCTTGTCTATTAAAACCCCCAGGAAAATTGCAAAAAGGTATAATTTTTTATTTTAACCTCCTCAAAAAAATTCAAAAGGGAGGAAATTTTGAACATCTCCAAAATAGTGCATGTTTTTTTGCTGTAGCGGCCGAACGGTTGGTCCTATCAAGAAACAGGGACTACTACTACGACACACGGGCTTTAGACGATCTATAACTTTGGTCCTATGACTTTTTGTCGTATATCGTCTCCTTTACCCTTAGATAGCGCTAGATTTCTCAAACTTCGGCATATTTTCTATATTTTGTGGCCGTTTTTTATTTCCTATCACGTTAATATACTTGTCGGAGGCCTAATATTGGGCACGCAGTATGTCTACATCACACTTAGGAAATAGCAGCAGAAATATAACCTTTTTTACTACTTTAACCTGCCGGAAAATCAAAAACACTTCAAATCTATATATTTTAGTTTTCTAAAATATAAGTAGTATAAGTAGTAAGTATAGGAAGTATAAGTAGTAAGGAAATGCCGGTTCTGGAACAATTGTTATTAAATAAAATGCACGTATCACCATTTATACTTTAACTAGGATCGTGAGATATGGCATGCGTGTGTGTTGCACCTTTTCTTCCCAAATCCTACTATTTTAGCGATTTTCCACTATAGGGAAGAAGCTATTACCGTAGGTCTCATGGTAAGACTTAAGCCCGAGACCATGATAACTTTTTGTTTTGAGGTCCCCAGATGCCAAAAACACTATTCGTTCAAATTTATATATATGTATATATATATATATATCTATATATATATCTATATATATATATCTATATATATATATATATATATATGTGTCCGTTAACACGATGACTTGAGTAAAAAACGTCCGATTTTGATGAAATTTGGCTCAAATGTGTAAAATGACATTCATGACTTTAAGTTCAAAAACCAGAAAAATCGGACCATGGGAAGGGGGGTTTATGGGGGTTTTAAATTTTCCAAAAATCAGTTTTTTGCATTTTTCACCCTAAAATTTTAAAAAAACTTAATTTTGGTTTTGACCATGTTATAGAGCTTAAAAAAACAAATAATTTAGTATTTTGAATTATTAACCTAGGTTAAGTGGTTGCGGAGAAAATCCAAAAAAACCTGCTCATAAAATCTCCCATGTTAATCTTATGGGGAAAAGGTTTTTGGCTTTTCCTCAGTTTATTTTAATGTAAACTTAACATTTGCTTTTACCAATCTGTTCAGTTCCACAAAACAATCATTTTGGTGTTTAAATTGTGATTCTACGCCCAACCGTTGCAGAGATATTCAAAGTGCTAAACACAGTACGTTGTCCAATGTTATCCTTATGGAGAATAAATAAAATTTGATATCTCGATTATTTATGAATGTATGTTGATGAAACTTGGTATGTGGCTTCAAGTAGTACTGTTATATTGATATTTGCACAAAAAATTGATTTTTTTTTTATTATTCCCGTAGCAGCAAACCTGCGTACTCAGCCCCCATGTTATTCTTATGGAGAATAAGTAAAATGTACTGACTCCCTTAATTATGAACATAAATTAATAAAACTTGGTATGTAGCTTCACTTGGTTGAGTTATATTGATAATTATATAAAAACCCATTTTTCTGTTCCTTGTTGCAGCAAACCTGCGTTCTCAGCCCCCATGTTATTCTTAAGGAGAATAACTAGAATGTCATATATCGCTTGTTTATGATTTAAAATCTAGGCGCCAAACCCTACACCAAATTATATTATGCTTTTGTTTGTTTCAGCAAACCTACATACTCATTACCAATGTTATTCTTATGGAGAATAATTAAAATCACTTATATGTGAATATATTTTTATGAAACTTGGTTTGCGGCTTTATGTGGAATTCAGACAAATATTATGCATTGGAAATTCGCTGAGTCCGCAGGTTTGCTGCGACGGGGGTATTTTAGTTTGAACTATCTCAAAAGAAATAAATAATTGTGAATACAAAAATCAAAATGCAATATTTTTTTTATTTGGGCTCTAGTGGCAGAACGGGCTGTTCTATCGAAAAACGAAGACCACCACGTGCCACGGATTTTAGACAAACTACAACTTTATTCATATGACATTTTGCCGTATCTCATCCCCTTCACCCTTAGGTGAAGCTAGATAGCTAGATTTCTTAAATCTTTAGCAATTTTCCACCAAAACTTAGTGGTTTTTATTTATTTTACACTCAAATATAGTACTTAGAGTCCTAATATTTGGCACGGAATATCTCCTCATTACAGGAAGTATGTGGCAGAAGTCGCATGACCAATTTGAATTGTTTGAACCCTAAACAATTTTGAAAATCCTCTAGTTTTTTAGATTTCCCGGTGTTTTCATTGATATTTGGGCATGTTAGACTTACATAGTGGGTCAAAACCAGCACAAATTTGTTTTGATTAGTTGGACATGTCCTATAAACACCACATGTATTATTATTATGGTATGTTATGACGGTGTATCCATCCACAACATTTAAAAATCGTTATTTACAGGTCATACTAAAAAATGTTTCAAAGTTATTCAATTATTTGAATAACTTAAATTATACCCGGAGTCTGATTTTACCACTACTATTATTATTTACCTGGTTTCGGTTTTATTTCCACGTAGTATTATATTAATGGTAGTAGTATTTCGGTTACATTTCCTAAAGTTAGGAACTCCAGATTTGGCGTTCATGTGCTTTGCACTTTCTAGCCAAAGAGAAAATTCCTAAGCCTTACTTTTTCCAGTTTTACTACCTCAATAACTTAATAATGGTGCATAGAAACAATCGAAATCTAGTGTTGTTTAAACAGTTCCAACGGCCATACAGATGCTCTCATATTTAAATTTCTGAAGATTGGTCTGTTTTCTTAGTATGAGTAGTAGTCTTATGGGGGTTCTTGGCCACTTGATTTGACGCCACTTCAAAATGAGGCCAAACAGCGACATGGGGGCGAAGCCCCCCACAGGGGTCTGGGGGCGGAGCCCCCAGCGAGCGAAGCGAGTAACTAATATATACAACTAGACGGGGAATTCCTCTTCTTCCTCGTCTTCGTCCTCGGGCTGGCGCTGTCCCTCCTCCTCCTCGCCGTCCACTTCCATCCGCTGTGGTTGATCTCCTCTCCTCCTGGCTGGCGGTAGCGGCGGGACGTCCTTGTGTCCCCACGGCAGAGTGTGGATGCCGTCGGGGAGGACACACCCTTGTCGTCAGCTGGACTGAGGCTCAGCTTGTCCACCTGCACGGTGTACACCCTGTGCAAGTGGGACTGGAACCGGACGTTGGTGGTGTGTTTCTGGACCCCGTCAAACAGACACTCTCTGTAGTCGTCGGGGGTGAGGACGTTCTTGACAACGCCCTTCGCAACCCCCTTGGCTCGCTTGAGAGCCTTACTGCCGCCTGTCGCTGCGTCCTCGATGTCCATGAAGTACAGCTTGGACCGCAGGCCGAGGTACTCGTATAAGGACAGGCCGTTGCACTCGTCCTTAAACCTTCCGATGACCTTGGCGTTGACGGGGCTGTAGCAGGGGTGAGACCTCGGATAGCCGCTGGTGTCGAAGTCGTCCAGGTGTTCCTTCATCTCGGCGTAGACGTCCTGGGACACGATGTCAAAGACGAAGCTGTCCGTGTCCATGTAGTCCACGGTGAGGCGGTCACCGTAGCGCTCCTTCATCTTGCGCAGGAACTCGTACATGAGCCACTTGCTCAGCTCCAGGACTGACATGCCTACGTAGACGGGCTTGTCCAACACAATAATGACCTTGGACAGATGCACCAGGGCCACGTCCTCCGTGTAGTACGTCCGGTCCAGGAAGTTGGATCTGGCGACGTACTTGGAAAACTTCTCCGGGGTGCACACCAGCTTCACGTTGAGGCGCTTCCGTACATTCTCGATGGTCTTGCCAAAGACCGCGTTGTTCATGAGCTTGAAGAAGTCCTGTTCAAACTTCGTCCTGGCCCTCTTCCGCAGCTCCGTGTTCATCAGGATGTACGGTTCCAACCACCGCGACTGGTGAAACGAGATCGCCCGATGCACCGCGACCAGCTCCAATCCGTTTTGCATCGCCTGCTGCAAGACCCTGTAGTGACAGATGTAGTGCGTCTTGTCGTCCAGGGTCGTCAACAGTTTGGGGAACTTCCCTATCGGCGGGCGCTTCGTCTCGCAGCAGTAGGGAAGGTCCTTGTGCAGGTCGTGTAGGTGCGCGGGGTAGTGGAGGTCCACCTCCAAGATGTAGCCTCGATCGGCCTCCGTGTCCAGCGCCTGGATTTCCTCACGGCTGAGCCACTGGAAGTCTCCGGTTGGCAGGCACTGGGACATGGCCCAGCCGTACAAGTTGTTGGCGTCCAGGTACAGGAGGAAGCGCGTGGGCTCGTCGGGGCGGTAGTCCGGGCACCTGTCGTGGTTGGCCTTGGCGTAGCGGGTGATGGCCTGTGAGATCCCTCCCCGGATCCCCTGCTCGACGAACAGGTACATGTCAAAGTCCTGCAGCTTGTCCAGCTCCACGTCGCAGGTCTTGAGCATCACGTCCCACGCGTAGGACGGCAGGGTGTAGTAGTGGGCGGGGTCCAGCCCGTACTCTGCTAGCGAGGTGTCGCGGAACTGCTCAAAGACATCGGTGAGCAGGGCGATGTCACATCGCAGGTACTTGTCGGCGTAGTCCTTGAGGTTGTGACACTCAAAGGCTCGCCACACGTTGAGGGCGTGCTCGTACTCCTCGTCCTTGATGTCCTCCAGGGTCATGGAGTTCCTGAACGCCTCCTTGGGCGGCAGCTCCCTGGTCCTGTACAGCGTGTCGTAGGACGTCACAAAGTCGTAGGCGAACACGCCCTTCCTGCGCACCAGGTCGAACAGCCGGTCGTCGGGGAAGCGCTTCCTGGTCTCGTGCATCTTGTCAGTGGGCAGTCCCGCTGCCAGGCTGGCCAGGCTCATGGACAAGAACCTGTAGGTGTCGAGGAACCGCACCGCGAAACTGCTCTGTCGTTGGTTGTCCCCGGGCTGACCAAAGTGAAACCGCTTGGTGAAGGCGATGTAGCGCTCTTCGGTGTGCGCCAGCACGTCCACATCGCCGGGATCGATGGTCAGCTCCCGCCCTACGAAGTTAGCGTCGTAGTTGGACAGGTTGTGGAAGTAGCAGTTGATGTGTCGCTGCTCCCGGTACCTGAGGTTGCACGAGTGGTGGGCGGCTCCTCGGAACTCGTAGGGCGGGGCGTGGTTGTGGTCCCGCACCTTGACGTCCTGGTCCGTGAACTCCTTCCCGCAGAGGTAGCAGTGAGTCGCCACCAGGTACTCGTCCATCTCCTGCCGGGTCAGAGAAGGGTGAAGAGCTCTCGTGCTGAACAGGAACTCCCACAGCGCCAGCACGTCCATCTTCAACCTTTCCATGAAGACCTTGGACGCGTCAGCCCCGAAGTAGACGCGGGGCTCAAACTCCTCCAGGCCGAGCGAGTCCACGATCTGGTAGGCGAAGGCGTATGGGACGTGCAGTTGCAGGGGTCTCGTGCCGGGCGGCGCTTCCGCAGGGTCGGCGGCGACGGGCTGCAGAGCACACTCAAAGTCCGCGTAAACGCAAAAGCGCTCGCGCCGAGTGTACTCGGGGTGGGCGAAGCGGATCCGCTGCTTCTGGGACATGTCCAAGCGGAGGGGGGCCTTGGCGGTGCAGTATCGCATGTGCTCCTCCAGACGCTCGGCACCGGACAGCTGCAGCTTGTTGGGCCGGTTGTCAAAGTAGGCGAAGCATCGCTTACACACGTGGATGGCGCCGTTGCGGGACGTCAGCTGAGGTCGCACTAGCCTACTCATGTTTGCGATGTAGGCGTAATGACTGTCCCCGCCGGTGGTCACGTACAGCAGGTCCCGGTGATCCTCCAACTCCCGCTTGCATATCTTCAGTGGGAACACGCGGTCCTGGAACTTTGGCGATCCTTCGGGGCGTCTCCCCACCATGGCGCGCTCGATCCCGTACACGTTGACGCTGATGGCGTTCTTCCTCTCAAAGACATTGATGTCCTTCACAGCCACGGGGAAGCGTAGGCCGATCCAATCGTAGCGTGCCATGACGTCCGGTGTGTACGATGCGGGCCTCTCCGGGTGTCGCGCGACGAACTTGGCCAGGATGGCGTACGCGAAGCACATGTCATCGACGTTTTGCACGTTGATAACGGCGCGCGTCTCGCAGATGGTCCTGGGAAGCTGGACGAACCGGGCTCCGCGTTCTCCCAACGGGGTGTAGAGGTTGACGCGGATCTCCAGGTCGCGTATCCGGAGATAGCTCCACCCGCTACCTACTAGCAGGCACTGCTCCTTATCTTCCTCCAGTTTGTGGAAGGACGCCGACAGGAAGTCCTCCAAGTTGGACGCGGCGGTAAGAGGCACGTTCTTTGTCTTGAAGGCCCGCAGACAGGAGGCTCCGTGAACGTTGGCGAATTCGCACTCTAGGAACATGTTGACCTTGGTGTTTGGGTGTCGGGTCCTGACGTCAGTCAACAGGTTCAGGACGCTGTCGAACAGCAGCACCAGTGCGTCCTCCACGGCCAAGAAGTCCTCCATGGGTCGAGACAGGCCGAAGGTCAGGAGCCGTCCGCGGAACCCCCGTTGGATGGTGCGGAACGCGGGCAGTCCCCCACCCACCATCCCGTCGGGTGCAGTGCTGGATCCAGGCTGGGGCTCGTGGCTGGGTCCGGGCTGGGGCTCGCAGCTGGGTCCGGGCTGGGTCCGGGCTGGGGCTCGTGGCTGGGGCTCGCGGCTGGGTCCGGGCTGGGGCTCGTGGCTGGGTCCGGGTTGGGGCTCGCGGCTGGGTCCGGGCTGGGGCTCGCGGCTTGGTCCGGGCTGGGGCTCGCGGCTGGGCCGGGGCTCGGGTGACAGGACGGGCAGGCGCGGCATCTCGTCCACAACGAGGTTCCTCACGACGGGGCAGTTGTGGGCCTCGTGCTGGTCCCGGTTGTAGCGCCGGGTGAAGCCTCGGTCGCAGTAGGCGCACGCGAACCTCATACCGCGGTGGACGCTCTCCATGTGCCGCTGGAGGTACGCGGCCCTGCGGAAAAGGGCGCCGCACTCGGTGCAACGGGCCTCGTTGACGTGCACCAGCTGCACGTGACGCCGGAGCAGGTCCTCACGGGAGAATCACCGCCCGCACGCGTCGCACTCGGGCCGTGGGTCTCTGACGGGTGGCGTTGCGGTGGAGGAGGAGGTCGAAGCCGACGGGCTCGCACCGTGGACCGCTTCCATATGGTGGCGCAGATCCTCGGGACTCGCCAGGGCGACAGCGCACAACGGGCACGGACGGCCTGCGAACAGGAAAACAAGTCCTATTAGTTACCCTATAAACATGAGGAACTATACAGAAGGCTGGCAACCTCTTGTTTTCTTCTAGAGTCTGTTTCCTCATCTCGATCGCCAGTTACTCAAGCCTGTTAAATACAAGGGTGAGGAGGTGGCGGTGAAGAACTATACAGAGGGCTGGCAACCTCTTGTTTACCTCTCGAGTCTGTTTTCTCGTCTTAATTGCCGGTTTATCCAGTCAGGGCCGTTTACTCCCTCATAAAAACAAGTCATTAGTTATCAACCTCTTGTTTTCCCCTAAGTCTGTTTCCTCATCTCGATCGCCAGTTACCCAAGCCTGTTAAATACAAGGGTGAGGAGGTGGCGGTGAGGAACTATACAGAGGGCTGGCAACCTCTTGTTTATCTCTCGAGTCTGTTTTGTCGTCTTAATTGTCAGTTTACCCAGTCAGGGCCGTTTACTCTCTCATAAAAACAAGTCATTAGTTATCAAAGTCCACGGGCGTGCCGTGACGTCATGGCTGAGGACACCAGGAAACAGCATACTTAATAAATCTACTAGCGGTTTCTTATTTAACCTAAAACTGTACCTGGTGCTTGATCGTGAGGAGTGGGAGGATGAACTGCAGCAAGGTGGCGTCGCAAGTTATCGCTTCGCCCGAAGCGTCTGCCGCAGACGTGACAATCGTAATGGCGATCGTTGTGGGCAGATGCTACGTGGCGGGCCAGGTTTCTTGCAACCCCGAAACTGCGCCCGCAAACCTCACACAGATGAACAGCCATCTGCAACATCGGGTATCTGTACTCTCCATCCGTCACAAAGGCGCAGTTGCCCTCAACATTTCGATTGGGAAAGTAAAAACAAAAAAACTACTTTTATTTTGCTCAAACTTTTTTAAATAAAAAAGAGTGGTAGTGAATCTATTTTGCTTTTTAGGTTCGGCTTATTAATTTTAATCGTTATAAAACACGACTGTTCCAAGGTCATTACAACTCCACTCATCTCCATCTGAAAGGAAACAACGACAAGACCCTATGTACTGGAATATGTAAAAGATGAAATATTAATGTTAACTAATTAGGTTTTAAGACATCGGAAAACTGGCTGATGAAAAAGTAAATTACATGTTACTTACATTTTAAGATATCCAAAGACAAGGCTCCGCACAGTCACACAAATACTCGCAGCGAAAACACCTAGCTCCTCACAGGACGAGTTGCCACTAGATACTGAAGTAGCTTTGGAAAGTAGCGCTTAAATAGACCGGTTGTTGACGCCGTGGAACTTTCCATCGTCCTCCGGAGGAGCTTCGCAGTGGAATGTAAGCGGTAAACAGTTCCCGGAACCGCTGATGAGTAAACAGCCCCGGGCGGTCACGTAGGCCCTAGCACGCGCCTCAACACGTGACTCCGCGGAGCCGCTCACGGGGGGGGGGGGCTTGCATCCTAGCATCCTCACCGCGCCTTTGCTGGTTTTGAACCATCGTGAGGGGTCTGGAAAACAGCCAAGATCCCATGAGGAAAACGCGTTTAAAAATTAATAGCGGGCTCGTTTAACGGTTTATTTTCAATTTTCTTTAAGGGATGGTTTACTTAGGCCGTCGCCCGACATGTGGTGAAGTTTCATCAAAGTCGGTCGGTAAACAGCTGAGATCCCATAAGGAAAACGCGTTTAAAAATTAATATCGGCCTTGTTTAATGGCGGATCTATGGGGTTCTTACGTCATTCGGTTCCTCTAGGATAGGCCTACACTCTGGAAAAAGTCCCGTGGGAATCGGTGGGTAAATAGGCTAGTTATTAATTTTCAAAAGTTTTTCCTCCGGGGGGGATGACGTCACGGGGGGGGGGCTCCTCACCGCACCTGTCCGAGCTTGGCTATGGGGAAGGTCGGGGGGGGATGACGTCACGGGGGGGGCTTCTCACTTGCTCCTCACCGTGCCTGTCCGAGCTTGGCTATGGGGAAGGTGGGGGGGGTCCGAGCTTGGCTATGGGGAAGGCCGGGGGGGTCAAGGGTCATCGGGGGGGGTCAAGGTCAAGGTCAAGGTCATCGGGGGGGGGGGGCTCCTCACTTGCTCCTCACCGTGCCTGTGCTGGTTTTGAACGCTCCAATGCCCCCTACTTACCTACACCTTTTTGAAATATTGCATTAAATTTGTCAGTGTGCAAATCTGAGTTTAAAAATTACTAACCATTCAATAGGTGAATTTGCTAGAAGTTTATGATTGATATTATATGAAAATAACAAACCAAAATCCTTGTGGGGTTTCCAAAAATATACAACAAATTGGCTCCTGACAATATTGGCTTAGAATAAGTTTACGGTTTGGTTTGCGAATGCTATTTCTTAGCTTATTCGCCCTTCAATAACCTCCGGTATATCATTTACCTCGTGCCAATGCTATCAGCAATTGTAATCAGCTCAGTGTGCAAGGAGGGCCCGAGTGTTCTGTCCCTCATCCCTATTGTGGCTTGTGGGGTCCCTTAGTTCTTGATTGTTGAATCACAGCTGAATCTACTTAATGATTACAAAATGTATCCATCTAATAGTGTAATTATCTTAAGAATATAAACAAAATTTGCGATTAATGTATTGATAAACGCTTGTGGATATACCTCTGTGTATAAAGAATTGAATAATTGGAATAATTGAATTGGAGAATATTGGATAGTACAAAGAAATGTTCATAAATTATAAATCCTTAAACTAACTGTAGATTAATAAATAAATAAAAACGCCAGTCTTAAAATATTGTTTACCAACAACAAACAATAAACATTAAATCAAAATTGCAAAAAATCAATAAAAAACAGGAAAACTGGTTTTTCTTGTTTTTATTTTTTATTGATTAAAAAAATGTAATTTGCAATTTGTTATCCCTTGTTTTTTGTTTGTTTATTGTTTGTCTGTTTGTTATTTTGTATTGTTGTATTGTATTGTTTGTTTGTTTGTTTGTTTGGTGTTTGTTTTCTGCTTGTATAGAAGCATTAATCATACGCGTGTACTTAATATTTGAAATGAAAATACTGACAATGATTTAAAATACCCCCATTTTAAATCCCTCTGCGCATAATTGTACATTACTAAGCGGGGAAAAATTTAAAAGTGGTTACTGTGCATTTTATTTGTGTGTTCATAAAGTGGTTAGAGCTCATTTATTGGTGCTGGCTGCTGGAGGAAATGCAGGAGTTCTGAAATCTATTTGTATCTTGGGTCACCTGGCAATAACACCAACCTCTCTTGGACTTTGGAGCCATTCTGACGTCAGTGTGAGTTATAAGGAATTATATTTAATTTATATTGTTTTTTAAATAACAAAATCTGTCATATTACTTTTGTAAACTAAAACATTCCAAAAATGGAATTAAGTAAGGTGAAAAATCTTTTTATATAATTCTGTAAGTGAAATTTTAAAGTCAAAATTGTGAGATTTTGGCAAATCGCAGGAATGCGGGAGAGGGCTCAAATTAAAGTTCTTGTTCCCAGGGACAAGGGAAAAATATCAGGATGTCCAAAATGTTATCAGCAAACGAGAAATAATGTAAACCATCCCCCATAAGAAAAGCATGGGGGATTAAAAACGTCTACTTTGCTTATATTAAATCATGTGATTAAGTGTCTACTTTGTTTACGAACTGAGATGTATTCCTACTTGGAGCAAGGTTATGGACTATCGCCCCTTCAAGCCACTAGTAACTGTATATTTACATTGTGACAGTATTCATGTACTTTTAAGTTTTAAATAATTAATGAAATCAGTTTAACTTCTCTCTCTAAAAAACGTTAATACCTAGTCTTATGAAGTTGTTAACTGTAAATTTGAACTGGATGGGCCAAAAAGCACTGTTTGTTCTCCTAAAATAAAATAAAATAAAATTGCTCGGCTGTTCAACTTCCCATCCATGTTTGAAACGCTAATTTTTGAATAAATTTGAAGGTTTTATTGTGACAATAATCTGTTATATAGCAAACAGTTTTTCATTGTGATTTCTGCATCTATATGTATTTAAACGTGTTTAAATAGTTCAGAAACTCTTAAAACTTCACCCATTTCATATTTAAGTTACCTTTATGCCTATATATTTCAATGTTGTTTAAGTGTTCAAAATTCTTCAGTGGGCACAGTCTGCAATCCTTTAAGACCGGATTCTTGAGAATCCACTCAACTCCTATCTCTTATCACTACCCGTCCGACCATACACCTCATATGCCACCTCTGCAGTGTTCAGAGACGTTCACTATTACCCTTAGTTTAGAAGCTAAACACATTAACCTGTTTAAGCTTCAACTCATTTAGTTGTTATGCTCTCTTAATCAAATCAATTGTTAGCATAAAGTAAAAAATTATTTGGAAAATAATATATCGCATATTTTGTATTGCCATAGGTTATCATAAATTCTGATTAACGTCTTTAATCATACAACTTTTTAACTATATTAACTTTTAACTCGTTGTATTTATACTGTGAGAAATAATAATAAATATGATGTAATTTAAGGGGAAACGACATTTTCATATAAAGTAAAGAATGTGTCGTATTATTTGCAATCAGGTTTCCCCAACTCTCGATTACGAGGGGGAGGATGAAGAAGTGTGTAGATAATTCTCCTGCATTGGCACAACGCCACGTCCTGAGAGTGGGAGGGTGGGAGGGGGCGAGGACAGAATCAGGGAGTTCACACCCTCAACATGACGCTCTGAGATTGTCCAGATGATCGCTCTTTCCCTTAACATGGTTTAAGAAAGCCTCCTAACAATGCATAAGTTATGGAGATAAAATTAAAATATATAATGCAACCAACCGTATATTAAACAGGTTTTGATAGTTGCGAGTCAATTCGGGTTTCTCGTATAAAATTGAATTACACATAAGAATTTTGATTAAACCATTTGAATCATTCATATCACCTACCGATTCTATACAAGATTTAGCATTCACCCTAGAGAAAATTATAGTAAAATAATGATAAATCAAAATTAAGAAACGGATATAAGCAAAAAAGTACTTAAACATTTTAATTCCCTAAACATTCAAGCAGTTTAAAAATCTAATAATATTACATAACATGAATTTGTATGGTTTGAATAATATCGTGCTGCATAATGTTTAATTATGCAAACATTATATTATTTTTGTTTTAAGTTCAACAAGATAATTGAAAGGTAAAATCACGTTTCCAAATAATTATTTTTATCTGTTTGGTGGCCCAACGTTTATGCTGCACTATAGCGAGTCCCCAATAGCCAGAGGTCGGGGGTCCGGCGACAAATAGATTACACGACTCGTCCATTACCCCCATAGTGCAGTAACATTCGCGTGCATGTTAGAATAATAAAATCCCGGCGTTGAATCTTCCGTGCATTTCCCTGAGGTATATGACAAACAACGGGCACATAACATAAACGTCACAATGAGACAGATAATTTCTAATGCGATTTAGAATATATTATTCCCCGAAGTTTACTCCAAGTAACTTCATAGTCAAAACCAATATTGTTTACAACCACAAAAAGCTTTTTAATGAAGATAAATACTTCCTCTAATATTCAGTTTCAGTATGGAGGTAAACAGAGGGGCGAAACATTAGTTTAAGTATCTTTTACCTCGTAATCAGGCAAAGTTGTACCCGGAATGGCGGTAAACCAGACAGTAAACACTCTAAGACGAGAGTCTAAGCAGCTTACCTGAGTTTAGGGGTGTCTTAAATGTCTCTATATTATTTAGTTCTTAGAATTTGGTTTCTTTAAGAGTCATTCGTGGGGTATATAGTGGTGTTTATAGAAATACTTGTTTGGCTTGTTCGTTATGTAGTGGATTAATTTACGATCCACGTGGACATTTTTTTGTATAAAGTTAGTTTATAGTCGAATGAGATAAACCAACTCTTAGTTTACTTGAAAATTTGTTAGTTATGGTGGTTAAATAAAGTTTAAATTTTCTAGAGCAAGTTGATTGTTTGGGAACAACTAAACTGCGAGTCAGGTCACCGGAGGTTTGTATAACGTTTGGCCCATTAAATGCCTTTTTTTGTGTGATTACGGTATCTTAAACCCGAAACCCGGAACCCGAAACCCGAAAAATCCACCACTACTCACTTACAGGATAAGCGGAACGAGGCATGGTCGGTTAGCCTAAACTATGAATAAGACTAAAATATATAGACTGGAAAATATATGATATATATATCGTCAGTCTGAGCAAACTTGCTACAGAAACATTTTTGAAGAGGATTTAAAAAAGAAACTACCCCTGAATATAAAAATAGGGATAAAATTGCGACATAAGAAAAACATGTATTTTATGCATAACATCTAACCATCTATCTATAATATTGTAAAGAAGAGGATAAGAGGTGGTTTCTGTCTGTGTGTGCGTGTGTGCGTATGTTCGCGTGCGTGTGTGTGTGTGTGTGTGTGTGTGTGTGTGTGTGTGTGTGTGTGTGTGTGTGTGTGTGTGTGTGTGTGTGTGTGTGTGTGTGTGTGTGTGTGTGTGTGTGTGTGTGTGTGTGTGTGTGTGTGTGTGTGATGTTCCGGTAAATGCAAAAACTACTGAACCGACTGGGCTTAAACTTTACACAAAGGTAGATCTTGAACCCTTGCAACACATAGGCCTATTCACTTCCTTAAAATCCCCTAGGGCTACGCCCCGTGAACGTCCTAAGTTTCAATGTTTACATTTCAGAAGAAAGTAAACATTTAGAAACTGTAATGCGAACAGCTGTGGATACTTCCATTTGACAGCTTAAGAGCTGAAGCAAGAATAGCTACTTCAAGATCTCAACCTCTCTAACCCGTGTGAAGAACTGGTACATCAGCTAGTAAAGAATAAAGAAAACATTTATTTTCACTATGTATAATAACGAATTTTTCATTTCGTTTAATTTAAAATACACTGTAGTTAATTTATTACTGTTATATATATATATCACTGTTATTCTGCCACCAAATTTATCATGGTTTCTATTAAATCTTATGGATAGTTGTAGTTATTTATTGCTGTTATATTATTAAGTAATCGTTATTTTGTCACCATATCTTAATTACTTTGCTGATAATCTATTATTGTTGTCTTTGTTATTACTTATACATTGTCTTCTCCGTTTTTTCATCTGTACCTGATGCTGTATATATTGTAACATAATAGTGTATCCGATAGAAGAAATAAATATTTGTAGTAAAGATAATAGTTACAAAATATAGTTTGCACTTAGATTAAGTTTTTACGATTAGGGCTCGTTGGTCACGTGATTGACACAATTTAATAATGACCGCCATATTGGATTTAAGCAGATTCGGAGCAGCCATAACTCAGTTGTTTACTATGTGATTTTCAAATTTTGGATAGTTTGTTCGTGCTCATGATATTCTTGTATTACATTTTAATATTAAATTATAGATTGCAGTACTACCTTTAAATTGTATACAAATTATTTCATTCATATTTGATAATTGCCCCTGAACTGGTAAGACTTATGCAAATAGTGGTTTTATATTACCTTTCCGTCACCAGTTCTGTAGTTTCGTTTATTTCACGTCCAGGTTTCGGTACGAAGTTGTACCATGATCACGTGGAAGTCGTCCGAGACTCAAGCTGTGATTATGAAGCGGTCCAGAAGACTTTGTCGAAAGTTAAAAGAGAAACACGTACACCACAAAGAGAACACGCACATTGTTACACTTAACACGAAAAGATTATAAAAACTTAATCAACGGACGGTCAGCGGCCACAATGTTCGTTTGTACAACCGTTACCCGGCACCGGCGCGGGGAGGACACTGGCGACGATGGAAGCCGTATCTTGGTGACCTTTGTGTCCTCAGTCTTGGACATGTCCTACTGCGGGGGACTAGTGACAACCCCCGCAGTAGGACAAGTCCAAGGCTGAGGACACAAAGGTCACCAAGATACGGCTTCCATCGTCGCCAGTGTCCTCCCCGCGCCGGTGCCGGGTAACGGTTGTACAAACGAACATTGTGGCCGCTGACCGTCCGTTGATTAAGTTTTTATAATCTTTTCGTGTTAAGTGTAACAATGTGCGTGTTCTCTTTGTGGTGTACGTGTTTCTCTTTTAACTTTCGACAAAGTCTTCTGGACCGCTTCATAATCACAGCTTGAGTCTCGGACGACTTCCACGTGATCATGGAACAACTTCGTACCGAAACCTGGTCGTGAAATAAACGATACTACAGAACTGGTGACGGAAAGGTAATGTAAAACCACTATTTGCACAAATTATTTCATTTCAGGATATGGAATCCCAGATGGAGGCAACAAAATTGGTCATTATGAATTACAACACTTATAACAATGATCGGTGATGTTCTTTAGTAATCTCATGTAATGTCTAAAATATTATGGTGGCAGAAAATATTGATTGAATCAAAATCACTTAATATTTATTTATTTATTCTATGGTAATGGTTAAAAATATATCGTAAACAAATTATAATATCAGAATAAAAAAAGTTATGGCGAAATATTTAAACCAGGTAAGGTAGGCCTGAGTCCTATCTTCCCCTTCCTGCTATCTAACAATGACCGATTGGACCAGAGGTGATATTTTAACAAACGTCGAACGATATACAATGGAAAAAGGTATAAAATAAAATAAAACACAATGTTTTGTTGGAGTTTTCCCGTTTTCAGATTATGAATGTGGTATTTAGGAGTAATTTTTCATATGCTCTTCAAAATGCTTCTGTTGCAATTTCTTTCCATGCAGTTCTACATTTATGTTGTCTGGACTAATAGGACACAATGCAAAATACCATCAAAAATTAGGATAGTATAATTTTCAACTATTTTTCTAATAAGTGAAATCGTACGTTAAATACAATTCTTAAACTAAAATATACAACTTTACTTTTTATGTTTAAAAATGTTTAATAAAAGCTTTACGCAGAAATACAATTTGGCTAATTAAGACTAATATAGTTTAATAAAGAGTAATAAATTTATGTATATCCATGATTAGGCACTGAAAGTATATAATAGATATTATATTGTCTTCAAATTTAATCAAATGTTACAAAATGAAAAATAATAATTTTATTACTTTTTAAAATTGTAATAAAACACTTTAGGTAATTCTGATTTATTTATTTCTGAAGCTTAACGGCTTAGCAAAGATCATTCAACGAGTTCAACAGATATTTAAAATTATTTGTAACTCCTTTGTTAAAATGATGTAAGGTTAATAAAGATAGATAATAAATGACGTGTGATAAAAAACAAATAAAGTTTGAAGTAATCATGGAGTGTAGGATTAATTGGTTAAATTTTCGGCTAAGTATTAGGCTAATATATGTTTTATCACTTATTAGATAAGTGTCTTTTACGTTGCTTTAACTATTAAAGAAGACTAGTCTTGCAAGGAATTATGCACAGTGCAGACCAACTTAGAGTTGTATTCGTAAGCAAATGTCTATGCAAATGTAAGCACAACTCTGTACTAGATACTTAGTACTTGGTGAAGTTAAATATTAACAAGCTCTGCAACCCATGTAGTGGTAATTCTTTCGAAAACCTCTCTCTGAAATGACGAATTCATAGTAGTTTACATTATCTAGTCAATATAATATTATATTAACATATTTAGGAAACACATTTCTTTTTACTAAATTTATTGAACTGATTGTCTAGATACGATATTTATAGCGTCAATTTAGTAATGAATACAGTTTAACTAACGATTTTATAATTCGTTGTACAATTTGACTAACAATCTTTTAGTTAACATTATTATTACAGTACCTTACGCCAAAACTAATGTGGGAAATCTAACTTGGGTTAATAAAAACCATGAACATAGATTATAGAATTATTTTGAATAGTATTGTTTATACTTGATTCTTAACTAAATATTATTGATGAATTCTCCAAGTAGTACATGATTTTATTCCGAATATTGAATAGTATATTAAGAGGGAGATGATTGATTAAGATAGATATTGAAATCTCTAAAAGATTTATATTATAAAATTTGTTATAATATAAAATCTCTAAAGAAGATAGATCTCTAAAATACAAGTTTCTAAGGCTGTTTGTGATGTGAGGTGAATTTGATTTGCTCATTCGTCAGTTCATAAATATCAGACACATTTTTTTCGCTCTATTACAATACATTTTCTCGATTGACACTTTGCGATACAGATTGAAGTTGATATAGGTACTAACAAGTTGAAGAAAATTCATAATGAAAATGATTTCTTGTTTTATCGTATACTAAATGTACTCATCCTTCTATCACCATAACTATGTTTATTGTTGCAAACACTTACGATTTAAATGATTTTTTAGACTGAAAATAAACATCTACATATTTAATTAAAATAAACAGGCAATCTTATGGCAGACTATAAATAAATTTATCGAAAATTTAAAAGCAGTTGATACTAAAAAATCACAGTACAAAAACAAGAACTGCTGTTTCAAGATAACTTCTGGAATGACATCACAACAATAAATTAATAGTACCGTAGATGAACTGAGAAATTTAAACTGACATACATTTGCTCGAATTCGAGCAATTTTATTCCCTCTTTATTGATAATTGAAGCACCTGTGCTAGAGCTCAACTATAGGTGGTAAAAAAAGGATCTGTCACAGTATTGATAAGTCCTTTGGCTAAACAATATGACGCTAACGTTACAGTTTCCCTGTCGCCTTGATAGCTCCTTGTTTTTTTGGCACTCAACAGTGCCGAGCAGTTGAACAGTTGGAAAGTTGAACAGTGCAGAGTTGATTCTCACTGTGACAAGTTACAGGGTGAAATAACCTGGGGAATGTTGGTACCTACTAATAGATCCTGGAAGCCAGGTAGGTTGAAGGACTTGGAAAAGAAGGTCTTTGCCTAGGAGGCCTTAGGAGGTCTGTTGGGTTAGGGTGCGGGACTGCCCATCCTTACAGCCCAAGAGCTGAAAGGTTGGGGAATGATTCTCACTCGCATTTGAAGTAATTTGCGCGTATCCCAGACCTCTCATATCCGTATCCCGACACCTGCAAATCCCTTCATTTTTGAGGTTTTTACAATGTTAAAAAATACGAGCCCAGCCGGCCGTCTAATACCATAGTTTACATTTAAGTACTATAGAATCCTTTGCTATACGCAGTGGTTTTAAGAGAGTAAATGCCCACTCATCCCCCCCAGAGTTAAGTGGCAACATATTTCGAATTTACTCTGTTGATCAATGTTAACTTGACAAGCAATACAAGTTTGAACAAAAATTAATCTGTAAATAAGAGAGAAATTGTAATTGTTGTATTCCCTATAAGAATAAAATTGGACAATGTACTGCGTTATCGCAAAATAAAAATTTAAATTTTCTCCGCAACCAGTAATCGTATGATAATAATTCCAAAGACTAAATTGTTTAGTTTTTAAAGCTCTTTTTAACGGTGATAAGTAATATTTTTTACATTGATTTTTTTTAAATCCAAAAAACTTCATTTTTGATGTTTTAAGTCCTGTAATTTCTGAACCCGAATTTTTACACAAATTTGGGTGGTGTCATTTTGTTGGAAACCTAAAGCTCTACAAACCAGTAAAGTTTAATTAAAATAGTTAGAGCCGTTATTGAGAAATTTTTATTTTTCCTGTTTTTTTGGCGGTTTTTGGGCATAATTACCTATAAAAATCAAAAATTAAAAAAAATTAAAAAAAATACCTGGAGATATCGTGGATTAGTATCTACATACAAAATTTCATTGAAATTGGCCCATTGGTGTGGGCTCTAGCTCTGCACACAACCACACAGACATAGACACAACCACACAGACACAGACACAGACACAACCACACAGACACAGACACACACACACACACACACACACACACACACACACACACACACACACACACACACACACACACACACACACACACACACACACACACACACACACACACACACACACACACACACAGACAGATATAACGTAAAACCACTTTTTTGGGTTCAGGGAGCCAAAACCAAAACGAATATTTCAACTAACAACTAAAATTCGAAAATTTTGACGAAAACAATACTTTCTCCTTGTATTACGTATTGGGGGAGAAGGTAATACAAAACAAGTGAGTCACAAATTGAGCTTAGCTTCCAAATAGTTTTGATTTAAAAATAATAAACATTTTACTTTGCCATAGTAATCCCAAAATTTATCTCTTTCATTACATTTGATGTTATTTTAAAATTAATACTACCAGTACTTTAAACAACACTTTTCATAAGCCACTGATTCTTTCTTCCTATAAGAAACCAATACATAAAGTAAAAAAGTTAACGAAAGGTAATTATAGAAATTAATGGGGCGCCTCAAAGGCGAGGCAATCTGCCAGTTTTGGAGCGAACAGGTTCTATGATGATGACGTTTTATATCGGCTGGCACTACTAACAAAATCTCATCTTAATTCAAAACATTACTGTGTAGTTCTTGTAAGAACGTAACTGGGTAACTTTTGTTTGGTTGTTATAACTGTCCTCAGACAATTCTGTTGGAATTTCTAAACTAATATATACCCCCATCGCAGCAAACCTGCGTACTCAGCGAATTTCCAATGGAGATATAAATGTCTTAATTCTACATAAAGCCACCTACCAAGTTTCATAAATATATATTCACAAATAAGCGATATATTCTATTTTAATTATTCTCCATAAGAATAACATTGGGGCTTAGTACGCAGGTTTGCTGCAACAAGGAACACAAAAAATTGGTTGTGATGCTAATATAAATATAACTCAACTAGGTGAAGTTGTATAACAGTTTTTAATCATTTATGTTCATAATGAAGGGATACAGAGCATTTAATTATTCTCCGTAAGAATAACAAGGGGGCTGAGTACGCAGGTTGGCTGCTACGGGAGTCTTTGGCAAAAAATTGTTTAGCAAATATCAATAGAACACAACGAGATGAAGCCGTATACCAAGTTTCGTTAGTATACTTTCATAAATAAGCGATATATAAAATTTTTATTTTCCTCCATAAGAATAACATTAGACAACGTACTGTGTTTAGTACTTTCAATATCTTGGTAACCAATTGACGTAGAGGAATAATAAAAATACCAAATTGTGTGTTTTTCTAAGATGAATCCAATGGTAAAATGTAAAATTTGACTATTTCGAAACTGATATGTAAAAGATTCAAAAAAAAACTTTTCCCAAAATACTCCTTTGGATGGAGCGATCTGGCTGGTTTCGAACTTAAAGTCATAAATGTTGCTTTACACGTTTATACCAAGTTTCATCAAAATCGGATCATTTTTACGAGAGTTATCGTGCTCACGGACACACACACACATATATATATATATATATATATATATATATATATATGTGTGTGTGTGTGTGTGTGTGTTAAAAAGGGTAACCCTAATATTGTGACATGGATTAAGGAACATCTTCAAACGATGTGGAACGAAATCCTTGGGGTTATAACAAATACTTAAATTAATAAATGTTTAGGGGACAATATATATATATATATATATATATATATATATATATATATATACAGTTTCGAAAGAATGGTGTTTTTGGGGTCTGGGGACCTCGAAACGAAAAGTTATCATGGTCCCGGGCCCAGGTCTTACCATGCCGACTACGGTAATAGCTTTTTCCCTATAGGGGAAATTCTCTAACATACCTAAACATAACTTTGAATTTTTTTTTATTTTTCCATACCTTATTTTTGTATTTCACATTTTAATGATTATAAGTGCTTATTATTGGATGATTTGTATGATATGGAAAGACAATATTGTGGACAAAAACCTAACAAATAATTTGGATATGAAATTTAATAATAATAAACAATATTGTTAATGAGTAAATACATGTTAATAATTGCTCCCATCTTTTTTGGAGTCTATTTTGATGAGTCCCATGCCATTTTTAATATTATTTTGGAGAAGTAACTGCCCTTATGTCCTGCATGGTGAACTTATGGAATCTTTACCCCACATCAACTCTTTCTGAGATAGCGTCATGTCTCCAACTTATCACATTTAAAAAGGGTAACCCTAATATTGTGACATGGATTAAGGAACATCTTCAAACGATGTGGAACGAAATCCTTGGGGTTATAAAAAATACTTAAATTAATAAATGTTTAGGGGACTAGGTGATAAAAGACACTTGACTATCCACAGTGGGCGCATGCATTTTTAAATTTGTGTGTTTGTTATTTCCAACAATTTTGACCGTTTATTGTGGTTTGCATGGTACGATATTAACGAGAAAGCAGAATAACATTTTCTCATTGTTCTGTACGAGTATTTAGACAATTATCAATATACGTGTATACTTTTTACTTTCTCCCCCTATACATAGTATATGGAGAAAGTATTGTTTTCGTAAACATTTTTGAATTTGAGTTGTTAGTGGAAATATTCGTTTTGGTGCTCCCTGAACCCAAAAAAGTGGTTTTTACGTGATGTCTGTCTGTGTGTGTGTGTGTGTGTGTGTGTGTGTGTGTGTGTGTCTGTGTGGATGTGTACAGAGCTAGAGCCCTAACCTATGGGCCGATTTTTATGAAATTTGGTATGTAGGTACTAATCCACGATATCTCCAGGCGTTTTTTTCATTTTTTTGAATTTTTGATTTTTAAGGGTAATTATCCCCCCAAAACCGCCAAAAAACATGAAAAATCCAAATTTCTCAAAAACGGCTCTAACGATTTTGATTAAACTTTCGTGGTTTGTAGAACTTTAGGTTTCCAACAAAATGACACCACCCGCATTTCTGGAAAAATTCGGGTTCAGAAATTACAGGACTTAAAACATCAAAAATTCAGTTTTTTTGATTTTTCATAAAAAATCATAAATGTTAAAAAAGATTACTATTCACCATTAAAAAGAGCTCAAAAAACTAAATAAATTAGTATTTTAAATTACTATTCTACGATTGCTAGTTGCGGAGAAAACTGAAATTTTCATTTAGCGGTAAACGCAGTACGTTGTCCAATGTTATTCTTATGGGGAATACAAAAATAACTATTTCACTCTTATTTACTGATCAATTTCATTAAAATTTGATATGCAGGACAAGTTAGCATTGACCAACAGATGATGTTCGAAATGTGTTGCTATTTAACCCTGGGGGGGCAAGGGGGCATTTCCCCTCTCAAAACTACTGTGTGTAGCAACGGACTCTATAGTGCCTCCAAAAAAGCAATTTGGGTGGATATTTCTGAAAACAACTATTTTAGACACTTTTCTGTACATTTATCTATACTTCATATTCTATATTTAGTAAATAACAAATATTTTTGTCATTAATGTTTGGCTAAAAGGGAGAAAGTATGTGTCAGTTTCCTGATACCGTTTATTGCTAGTTATGTTGTCGTGTATTATAACTTGCGAGCCAGCGCCAGTAGCCGAGTAGCCAGTAGCCAGAATTATGTCTCAGAATATATTATTAATACGCTACATGCAAACTTTGTAAACAATAAGGCTTTTTTGCTTCAAGATTCACCCCTACATATTGTACATTAAAACGTGCAAACTGGCTTTAGATTTTTGATACAGACCTTATGACTCTACCCCACGGGACTTCTAAGTCCCCATGTTATTCAAATGGAGGAGAGTTTTGTTTGATTTATGTCACATGTGTCTTTTCTTAATTCAATACAATTCAATTAAATAAATTGCTGTTATAAGGATTATTAACTACAGACTGTGCATGACTGTTTTGTTTAGTATTTAACTATTTACACGGGATGCGCAAGCTGCGCACAGGAAATTCTAGTTTAAATTAAATTACAAAAGAAAAGGTAAAATATGTATAGATATCAAAATAGCTAATACCTCCGTCGCAGCAAACCTTCGTACTCAGAGAATTTCCAATGCATGCATATGTTTCTTACTACCACATAAAGCCACTTACAAAGTTTTATAAACATACATAAATAAATAAGTGATATATAGCACTTTATTTATTCTCCATAAAAATAACATTAGGGCTGAGTAGGCAGGTTTATTGCAACGAGAAAGATAGGAAATATGTTTTTAAGCAATTACCAAACTCAACCTGGTGAAGCTACATACCAAGTTATAATAATGTATGTTCATGATTCAAGGGAGATATAAATAAAACTTTAGTTATTCTCCATAAGAATAACATTATGGCTGAGTATGCAGGTTTGCTGCTCCTGGGATAATCAACAAAAAATCAATTTGTTGTAGAAATATCAATATACCAGTACTAGGGGAAGCCACATACCAAGTTTCATCAATATACGTTTATAAATAATCGAGATATCAAATTTTAAATATTCCCCATAAGGATAACATGGGACAACGTACTGTGTTTAGCACTTTGAATATCTCGGCAAGGGTTGGATGTAGAATCACAATTTAAAAACCAAAATGATTGTTTTGTAGAGCTAAACTGATTGGTAAAAGCAAATGTGAAGTTTACTGTAAAATTAATTGAGGAAAAGCTAACAACCATTTTCCCATAAGATTAACATGGGAGATTTTATTCTCTGTGTGTGTGTGTGTGTGTGTGTGTGTGTGTGTGTGTGTGTGTGTGTGTGTGTGTGTGTGTGTGTCCGTGTGTGTGTGTGTGTGTGTGTGTGTGTGTGTGTGTGTGTGTGTGTGTGTGTGTGTGTGTGTGTGTGTGTGTGTGTGTGTGTGTCTGTGTGGATGTGTAACAGAGCTAGAGCCCTAACCTATGGGCCGATTTTTATGAAATTTGGTATGTAGGTACTAATCCACGATATCTCCAGGCATTTTTCGAATTTTTGATTTTTAAGGGTAATTATCCCCCAAAAACCGCCAAAAAACATTAAAAATCCAAATTTCTCAAAAACGGCTCTAACGATTTTGATTAAACTTTCGTGGTTTGTAGAACTTTAGGTTTCCAACAAAATGACACCACCCGAATTTCTGGAAAAATTCGGGTTCAGAAATTACAGGACTTAAAACATCAAAAATTCAGTTTTTTTGATTTTTCATAAAAAATCATAAATGTTAAAAAAGATTACTATTCACCATTAAAAAGAGCACAAAAAACTAAATAAATTAGTATTTTAAATTACTATTCTACGATTGCTAGTTGCGGAGAAAACTGAAATTTTCATTTAGCGGTATAGACAGTACGTTGTCCAATGTTATTCTTATGGGGAATACAAAAATAACTATTTCTCTCTTATTTACTGATCAATTTCATTAAAATTTGATATGCAGGACAAGTTAGCATTGACCAACAGATGATGTTCGAAATGTGTTGCTATTTAACCCTGGGGGGGCAAGGGGGCATTTCCCCTCTCAAAACTACTGTGTGTAGCAACGGACTCTATAGTGCCTCCAAAAAAACAATTTGGGTGGATATTTCTGAAAACAACTATTTTAGACAATTTTCTGTACATTTATCTATACTTCATATTCTATATTTAGTAAATAACAAATATTTTTGTCATTAATGTTTGGCTAAAAGGGAGAAAGTATGTGTCAGTTTCCTGATACCGTTTATTAGATCTGTGTTCCTTGTTCCTTCCGTAAAGGTATTTTTCGTAATTCCATTGACTTGATTGGCATTCCGAACTAATTTTCATGTGCATTATAAACATACTCAAAACAACAGCTTTTTTGTGAATCCATAGTGCACCGCCCTTAAAAATTACTATGATTTCATTTCCTGAATATCGAATAATCACTTGAAATATGTTTAACCACCGTAAATATTTGGGACACGCTAATATAGTGGTTAAATCATGTGCCTTCGTCCCAGGATGAATCCCGTTAATCATTGGTTGACCCGGTGGTTCAAAACCCACTTTAATTTGTAAGTTAATCCATACAGAAAACAAACAAAATGTTTTGAGAGACCACGAGAAATCTGTCTTCATTGGAGAACTCATTTCACCAAGAGGTTGTTATTGTGTTAGGTTAGTTGAAATTAGGTTAGACTAGGTTAGGTTGGGCTTATTTTAACTTTGTTAGCTGTATCACCTTTTCCTTCGTAGTCTCGCTGTATTTATAAAGGAAAATGAAAATGTATATATTTAGGAAACTGAATAGAACTGTTCACATCATGCCAATTTACTTATTTCTTCACTCTCCTTTTCGTAATAAAGGCTTTGTAGACACAGATCTAAAATTCCCAATACTTTCCAAACATTACATTGAAAACCATAGGACTATTAGAACATGAACATTATACGATATCACCCATAAGAATTTTAAAATCAATCGTTGCCATTGGAACATGATCTGATCATGATCCCTTATCTCACAATAAATGAAATCGAGTAGGTCGTAAGGATTTATATTAGACATTAGAAGTTTAGGCCGGATTAGGTTTATAATATTTAACTATCTAATATGCCAGGTGGATTTTGCAGATTAATCGCTTTGGGCGATAGCAGAAGGGGGAAACCCATATTAATTGATCACAAGTGTTTTTATTTGTAATTGTAAGTTATGCGTCTTTGGGCTCTCGGTATGATCTACTTACATTTTTGATTTCACTAGGGAAGATTTTTATGTTTTTCTTGTGTATTGAAGAAACGTTAATCATACATAGAAATCGTAAATTTCCATTATTTAGTATTAGATCCATTAGAGCGCTTTAGCACTCTTGCACGGTTATTATTTTCTCTGTTGTAGAAAAAACATACAAACAAGACTAATGATTCCGTAATTTTTTATTGTCAAATAAAAAAAACGTTGATTCACGAAAATCCATTCGTGGAGAAACAAATAATTTGGCATTATTTCAATAGAAGAAATCATTATAATAAATGTAGTTTGACGTCTAGACAGAATTTACTGTTGGTAAAGGACAAAAACGTTCATATTTTAAATTGTGAGTTAGACCGATTCTTCCAAACCGGTCGACTAAAAGGAACCAATCTGTACAATATTTTAATTGTTATTCACCTATTTTCTCTGAAGTTATAAATATAACATATTTTTATTGTTTTTTAATCTCTCATTAAGAACATAATACAAACTCACAAATTCAATTGACGTCTTAGTGGGATTCTTTTACGTGAAAGACTGATGATACTGATTGTGACAATTGGGCGATAATGGGGCGGGAACATGGATTGGACAGCGACAAAGTGGCGTCATCGCGCGGCAATTACTTGAGAACGGTTACCAGCGACAGGGAGAATCGAAGTTCTCTCCCACCTCACAGCTTCCCGCCAAAAAAAAAAGCTATTTGAGATACTGGAGAAATTGAAGCAAACGTAAAGGAGTCTAAAGTGTCATAAAATATAGCAGTATTTTATATTCGAAATGAAGTAATATTATTTTTTGTTGGTGAACGTTTAACTTGGTTTGGAAGAATAAAAGTGTGGATTTGGCTTGAACTAATTTACTGGGAAAATTTACAAAAAACCGCTGACAAGATGACTTAACTGTTTTTTAGACTAGACAAACCCTCACTCCAATTTATTACCATGCCGTTTTTAAAAAGCTGAAGATATATATTTTGTACTATATTGTTTCTCCTTAACGGTTGGTTACTCTACACAATAAAAAAATAGACCAATACTGAAAATAAATACCCCCCGTCGCAGCAAACCTGCGTACTCAGCGAATTTCCAATGCATTGATATGTTTCTCACTAGTACATAAAGCCACTCACCAATTTTAACAAAAATACATTCATAAATAAGTGATTTATTACATTTTATTTATTCCCCATAAGAATAACATTAGGACTGAGTACGCAGGTTTGCTGCAACGAGGAAGATAAGAAATGAGTTTTTATGCAATTATCAATATAACTGAACCAGGTGAAGCTACTTACCATGTTTTATTAATTTATGTTCATAATTAAGGGAGATATAAAACTTTACTTATTCTCCATAAGAATAACATTAGGGCTGAGTATGCAGGTTAGCTGCTACGGGGACAATCAACAAAACATTTATTTTTTGTGCAATTATCAATATACCAGTACAACATGAAGCCACATACCAAATTTCATCAATATACATTCATAAATAATCAAGATATCAAATTTTATTTATTCTCCATAAGGATAACATTGGACAACGTACTGTGTTTAGCACTTTGAATATCTCTGCAACGGTTTGACGTAGAATCACAATTTAAACACCAAAATGATTGTTTTGTGGAGCTGAAGTGATTGGTAAAAGAAAATGTGAAGTTTAAAGTAAAATTAACTGAGGAAAAGCCAAAAACCTTATTCCCATAAGATTAACATGGGAGATTTTATGAGCATGTTTTTTGGATTTTTTCCGCAACCACTTAACCTAGGTTAATAATTCAAAATACCATATTATTTGTTTTTGTAAGCTCTATAACATGGTCTAAACCAAAATTAAGTGTTTTAAAAATTTTAGGGTAAAAAATGCAAAAAACTGATTTTTGGAAAATTTAAAACCCCCATAAACCCTCCTTCCCATGGTCCGATTTTTCTGGTTTTCGAACTTAAAGTCATAAATGTCAGTTTACACATTTGAGCCAAATTTCATCGAAATCGGACGTCTTTTACTCAAGTTATCGCATTCACGGACACACATATATATATATATATATATATATATATATATATATATATATAGATATATATATACATATATATAAATTTGAACGAATAGTGTTTTGGACATCTGGGGACATCAAAACAAAAAGTTATCATGGTCTCGGGCTTAAGTCTTACCATGAGACCTACGGTAATAGCTTCTTCCCTATAGGGGAAATTCGCTAAAACAGTGTTATATCCTAAGATAGGCCTATACGAATGTCATAATGCATTATATCTATGACAATCTTTAATTTTTTTTTATAATTTTAAATATAAATATACATCGTATAAGACCGAATTAAACAAGTTAGTAAAGGAGTTTTAGTGTTGGCAGTCTTGATTTTTGATCAGCGCATTACGTTTGTCCTGAACTAGATATTGTTACAATAGTAGGCTGTTTTGGTTCATTGCGGCCGCACCAGTAAACTCCCGTGGAGTTGTATTTATCTCACTCTTTTGATTTACTGTAATTTTTTCTCGCAGTCAACAATTTTGGAAAGTCCTTTAAGCGGCTTAATTAATGGTACAGAACACCAATTTAACTATATAGAGTGAACAATATTGCCCACAAACAATGTGCAAAGTTTGGAGGGTATTTAAAAGAAGAATTTAGTATTTAAAAACATAACTTAAGTATGAATCAATCCCTTAGAAAAGGCAATTGCATAACACATATATAAGGAAATGCCTTACGTTATTCCGATGAGTTTTGTATTACGTTATTAATTAAAGTCATACCAAAATTTATACTGAATTTGTCACTGTTCACAAAACAAAAATAATTATTATTTGAAAATATCCAGTCCACAAAACTAAGGATCTAAATAGGAAGAAGCACAAATCCGCCTTGTGCAACACTTTACTGTGCGCGCGTAAGCTGTAAATAATTGACAGGACTTGAGGATGAGCTTCTCTATGTAAGGCCGATTTTTCAATGAAATCCTATTTCCCTTAAAATTCTACAGCTATTTTTAGTAATGATTTTATCGACTTTAAAGTTTAATAGTAATAAAAAAATATGTTATGATATATTTTTATTTTATTTTTACAATTCTGGATTGAATATGGGAGGTAATAAGTTATTCAGAAATTAAAATGGTAATATCAACAAGTAAAGGAAAACGTTTAGGATAAACTTTAAAAGAAAGTTACTATCTAACACTAAATATCCCCGTAGCAGCAAACCTGCGTACTCAGCGAATTTCCAATGCATATATATGTATCTTAATACCACATAAAGCCACATACCAAGTTTCATCAATATACATTCATAAATAATCGATTTATGATATTTTAATTATTCTCCATAAGAATAACATGACGGCTGAGTATGCAGGTTTGCTGAAGCAAGGAACACAAAAAATGAGGTTTTATACAAATATCAATATAACTCAAGTAGGTTATGCCATATACCAAATTTTATTAATTTATGTTCATAATTAAGGGAGATAACACGTTCCTTATTCTCCATAAGAATAACATGGGGCTGAGTACGCAGGTTTGCTGCTACAGGAACTATCGACCGCAAAAAGGTTTTTTAGTGCAAATATCAATAGACCACAACGATATGAAGCAATATACCAAGTTTCATCAAGAAAAGTTACACAATAAAAGTTTCATCAATAAGTGAGATATACAGTTTATCTTATTCGCCATAAGAATAACATTGGCCAACGTACTGTGTTTAGCACTTTCAATATCTCTGTAATCATTTGACGTAGAGCCAAGATCAAAACACCAAATTTTGCGTCTTTTTAAGCTGATTCCAATGAAAAAAAAAACTAAAATTTGACTTTTTCAAAAATTATATGAAAAAAGCTCAAAAAAACCATTTTTGGGGTACAAAACCCCCCCAAAATAGGATAGGTCGATCTGTCTGGTTTTCGAACTTAATGTCATAAATGCTGCTTTACACGTTTATACCAAATTTCGTCAAAATCGGATTATTTTTACGAGAGTTATCGTGCTCACGGACACACACACACACACACACACACACACACACACACACACACACACACACACATATATATATATATATATATATACAGTTTCGAACAAATGGTGTTTTTCGCATCTGGGGACCTCAAAACGAAAAGTTATCATGGTCCCGGGCCTAGGTCTTACCATGCCGACTACGGTAATAGCTTCTTCCCTATAGGGGAAATTTGATAAAACTACTACAACGAGAATAATAGTGGTACGGAAAATAACAAATGTAAACAAAATGTTATATTGTTTATATTTTATTGCCTGGGTTATGTGGTATTTTTAGCGCATGGTTGTCATGTTAGTTGAAAGGGGATATAGCTTTCATGAAGAGCTAAATATTTTGAAACATTTGCGAATTATTTACGACCGTGGGGCGGACCATAATGGAGTTTTTCCCAAACTTATCCTAAAGTGTTTTAGGAGTTTTGGATGATCCGGAGCAGATGTGGCCACTTTTCTATTAATGAAAACTATCTCCAGGCTTGGATGGTTATAGGCGGTAAAAAATACCTGCAAATAACTGAGCTAGTTTAGTGCACTATTGAAAGTGTATAACGTTATCAGGCGCAGGAACTCGTTTATACTATTTGGCTTACCATATTTTCCTATTTTAGACTTCAATATAATTTTTTTTAATTTGGAGTAGTTCTCCGAGCCCGTCTTATATTATTTACGATTGAGAATCTGTCGTTAAACTATAAATCGTCGACTCCACAACCCAGACTGTTGTGAGACACATCGCACAGCGAAGGCGGAGTCATGTTTGCTCATCTCACAAAGCCAACTAACTACAATTGAATTACCAAGTTGGAGCCTCATTAAACCTGCCTTGTGACTCTGCCTCTTCCCCGGCTGTTAAAAAGACCTTATGAATCTCTTGTGACCTTATGAAAAAGGTAAATGGGCTTCAAGAAACGTACAAGCACCTTCTTATTTTACTTTTTTTGCAAATACACATTGAATATGATTTTTTTAGGATATTGATTCATGTTAGTAATACAATTGGAAATCATATTATTTATTAATTTTTTCATTTTGGAATTGGCATAAGAATCCCGATAAATTAAATTAAACAAATATAAGAAAATGTATTTAGATAAAATTGATGGACATCAATGATACATAAAGTATTATACTCTAAAAAACTGTAGTTTTTTCATACTATACTTATAAAAATGAGGTATAAATGAGTGTCATAAAACGTGGTATGAATTTTAAACGAATAGTGCCTTGTTATCAATAGCTAATGTGGTAATTTAATTTAAAAGAATATTGATGATTTTTCATGAATGATGATTTTTCATGATTACCTATGCGAAATTTTCTCCTGATGTACAAACGGACATATTTTATATGTAGATAACTTATTTTCAAATTCATCTAAAATGTTTTGATTACCGGATGCTCGCGATACCATTACTTTAACCCGGGACATATGCAACATTGAACTTGATACACTGAAGTAGAGCCTACAGAAAAATGATCTAAAATTGTTATTATTTATCATATTAGCTTTTATGATGGGGTTTGATATAGTTTAATACCTAAATAAATAAATAGCAATATTTAGTAAAACGCTGTGCCATTTTTACACGCTAACAAAACGAAAAATTTAAGTGATTGGCGTTCAAATAAGTTTCATTTTCCATCATACCAACTTATATTTAGAGAAATAATGTTTTCGTATTACACCTCCCATGTTTATTATGATGCTGGAAAATAGATAGGGTTAATAGAAAGCTCAATGAGTTACGTGTGACATTACATTTAAACTGCATTAAATTTATCGATTTTATTATTTTATATAACAATTCCTCCCGGGATATTCGAATTTTCCTTAGCTTTAAAGGCGGAGAGTAGATTGATTATTCATATATTTAATTGCTATTCAAACAAAATCTAACACAAATATCACACAGACTAACAGACATTTACAAAATGAAAATGAGGTTTGATAAATTAAACACCTGCAGGCTTGAGGAAGAACATTGCGAGTTGTTGAGTTAATAGCGTTACAGATCGGACCTCCTCTGGGGCTTGTTGCAGTTCCTTAGAAATAACATTTTCTTAAACAACACAATAAATACATTTTCTTTTGTCTCGGAAATATGAGCAAGATAATTCGCACGGAATAAAAATTGAGTTGGTACTTGAAGTAAAAATAAAACGAATAAAATAAAAATGTAATAATTAATATTTTTTAATGCTGCACAACTGAGTTTTGTAAAAATTTCTTAAAAATATCAAACAGTACACGTATACATTTGTATTCCTTATTACCATAGACTGTATATTTCAGGTTTTTATCAGAAAACTGCTTTTACCTCACGATATTTGCTTATAATGTTGAAAAACGTCTGGTTAAATATTCATCAGTTACATGGGATTTCTTTTTGTATAGTGTCTTAGGATTCTTTTATAATTACTCTTTTAGAAAACCCCAAACACAGTTACATAATACTTGAGGCTCTTTGGAAGTATTACGAGTGCACCAGGCGATACCAAACTTATTGCCCCTGTTTTCGAAAAGTCAAAATTAAACATACAGATATGGAATAATAGTTTAATTGAAGTATTAACATGTCATTGAAAATAACAGTGACAAGATATAATTTATAGTATAAACCTCCGAGATGTGAATGAACTTTAATTATTAATTTAAATTGTTATCAAAAACTGGATCAGTTTATATTAGTAATATAGTATGAAAATGAATGCACCAGTTAACACTATACAAAATGACAACAAATAACCATCAAGTAACTAGTTACAATACTACGAGCATCAGTCTCGAATCAGACCTCACTCCTATCAGACTTGGATGAGTTATTTAAGTTGACTTATCAACTTATTAAATTCCCTCCCCTCGTTAACCTCCACCGTCGCATTATGACCCCACTTCCGCTTCCATTCAAAGATGATCAAACTGTAATATGAATCGCTTACATAAAGCGGGTCTCCGACTTTGAGGAGTTGATCTATAATAGTATATATAATGATCTTACATCCTCCCAAATTTCTCTGGTATATGGATGGAAAAACACTTTTTAGTAAGAAACTGAACAAAACCAATTAAACTCCAATATTTACAACGATGTTTTGGTTATTTCCAATGGGTTTTAATATAACTTATGTTTGATGATAAATCTTAATTTTTAGTTGGAAATACTAGTTAATTTGTACAATATACAAAACGGTTGATTAGGATTACGCTGAACAGTGATAAAATTGACTCTATGAAAAAATAAAAGGTTTAATCTGGACTTATTTAGAGTAAAATTACAAATTTCTAAAACAATTACGTAAACATGTTAGTTTTTTTCAACGTTACCAAAAACATTCAAATATGATTTTCTTATAATGTACCTTTGACGAATACAGTAACTAAAGTTTCAATTAATTGTTGAGTGGTGTTCTCCGTCTTTTATTTATTGTTATTATTAATTTTGTAAGCATTGAATTCGTTTATAGCTCGAGCAAAAGCAATTTCACTGCAACATTTTCGAATACCGGAATATTTAGGAAGAGAATATAGTTTCTTTAAATACCCCCGTCACAGCAAACCTGCGTACTCAGCGAATTTACAATTCATAATATATGTCTTTATACCACATAAAGTCGCATACCAAGATTCATAAAAATATATTCACAAATAAGCGATATATACAATTTTAATTATTCTCCATAAGAATAAAATTGGGGATGAGTATATAGGTTTGCTGAAACAAGGAATATAAACAATTGGTTTCTATGCAAATATCAATATAAGTCAACTAGGTGAAGCCACATACCTAGTTTCATCAATATACATTCATAAATTATCGATATATCCCATTTTAAATAATTTCCATAAGAATAACATGGGGGATGAGTGCGCAGGTTTGATGCTACGGGAACTTTAAGCAAAAACTTTTTTGAGAAAATATCAATAGACCACAACCAGATAAAGCTGTGTACTAAGTTTCGTCAGTATACGTTCATAAAGAAGCGAGTTATAATTTTTTCTTATCCTCCATAAGAATAACATTAGACAACGTACTGTGTTTAGCACTTTCAATATCTCGGTAACCGATTGACGTAGAGGAATGTTCAAAATACCAAATCGTGTCTTTTTTAAGCTGAATCCAATGGTAAAAATTAAAATTTGACTATTCTGAAAATTATACGTAAAAAGTTCAAAAAACATATTTTTGGAGTACAAAACCCCTCCAAAATACCCCTTTAGAAAGAGGCGATATTGCTGGTTTTCGAACTTAAACTATATATATAGTTTCGAACGAATGGTGTTTTTGGGGTCTGGGGACCTCAAAACGAAAAGTTATCATGGTCTAAGGCCTAGGTCTTACCATGCCGACTACGGTAATAGCTTCTTCCCTATGAGGAAATTCGCTAAAACGTTATTGTAAAATTGAAAAAAAAAAATAAAACACTGTGTGATGACTCCTCGCAAAGATATAGATTTTTCTGAAAGAAGTAAAGAAAACGTAGCTAATAAAAAAACGAGAATCCAATATAAAGCGAACGAAATAAAACGTTTGGCCACAAAGCTCAGCCTGCACTCGATGATTGATCTTCTCAAAGCCTCTTAATTCCTGGGGCTCGATGGCCAACACTTGAGGCACAAACACTTCATTGAAATTAACGTGGATATTTCTTCTCCTGTTCGGTTTTGAGGTTTTACGATTTAATCTAAATAGTGAGTATTTTTTGGCTAAGAAATCCCAAAAGCATTTTTCAGTATAGTTGAAAAACGCATTGTTTAGTATTCCTACAAACCTAAAAAGTTTAATATTTCAGAAAGAAAAAAGAAACAACGAAAATATATGCAGTAAGGTTACAGGAATTATTAATCGGTCAAATATTTATAATGTAGACCAAAACCAACTAAGTAAAAGTTTTACTATAACAACCTTAAAATTACGTTCATAGTTCACTCGATAAGTACGTTCATTGATCACTCCTTTTTTAGAGAATTCTAGTATTGTTAAAAAAATTGACTAAATTGATTATTTTCTATATGATTAGTAATGAGAATGATAATTTAGATTGGTTGCTTTAGAATGATTGAAGGAGGTAGTGCAAACCCTCCGATTCTGACCCTCCCCACATAGCCAAGGTGGCGTTTCGCCAATCCGAGAGAATTATCTGCACGCTTCTTCATCCTCCCCCTTGCAATTGGGAGTTGGGGGGAGATAAATTGCAAATTACCTAACACATTCTTCAGCTCGTGCAAATATATTTTGCTGTTTCACATAGAAACACAAATATAGATATATTCCCGTTCCAAAACATACAGTGAGAAACTTACATCGTGCTTAAAAAATCGGAATTTAATTACAAAACCTTCAGTTATATAGAATCGTATGAATTTCTCTCTCAAACAGTTGTTAATGAACCGGATGTTTAAACCGGTTCAAAACTAACAGGAGCTATAAATATTTTATCTCCATAGATATGACAATAAATGAGGCTAATTCATTAATAATCTATTATAATTTATTATTAAAACATACACATGTTTTCTTTAAGTTCGTATTCCAATCAAAGCTGCTTTGTTTTGTCAACTATTTATAATCAAACGCTAAACAAATTATCTAAATAACTAAACATGTCATAGATCAGTGTTACTTTTAACTATCACTTTCGTAATGATTTGACTTACGTAAACTCAAATTTCTAGTTATTAGGAGTGTTAATTTAATTGTTCTTGGTACAACTATTCCACCGGACCAAATCATCATCCTCACATGTAAATTAGTCGTCAGTCCTTGCATAGAACCTTTGTCATTATGTAAAAAGGAATCTGTTCTATTACATGTTATTATTGTTATATGTTAAAATCTTACAATTGACAAAACGTACTGGGTTTAATTTGTCAGGGAATAGTTATACTTCTTATTTCTCTTTGTTATAGTATTTATATATTTAATATATATCAAAAAAACTATAACAGTTTATGGTATAAATTCCATTGTTTTTAATTGCCAGGACATAGTAAACAGTCCTAATATTTATATTTTTTGTTGACAGGTGACAGTGCTTCTTAACAGGTCACACAGTTTGACAATGAAAGCACTTAAGAGCAAAACAGTTATTTTTATAAACAACTGCATAGGAGTCAACGTCACCTAATAAAGCTCTGTGTTGTCTTAAAAGTGAAAATTGCATGTGTCGCCAAAAAGGTAGGCATAGTAATATCTGGCCTATTCCTAAAAATGTAAAATCGCCTTCGGTATAATTTTATAATAAGGAAAGTGTCTTGTCCGGCTCGTTTATATCCCAGTCTTCAACTTTCGTATTGTAGTTGTATTGTTTTGTCGTTGACGTACTGGTCAAACTGACGGACTTTAAAACCATGGCAGCGGTCCTGTCGTGGTTTCGAATCCCAGTTCTAACAGGTAAATTTTATCTGTAATCTTTAACTCGTACTGCAACGGCTAATCCCTTGCTTTGCTGAGAAAACGTTCCATGCACAGATCACTAATCTGTGTAGGTAAGAAAAGTAAGGATAAAGGAGGCTTTTCAAAAAGGTTTGACATAGAAAAATCTATTACGAGTTATAGATTAATATAAATCCTTATTATAAAATATACTTCTCATTAATAACGCGTGGACTTTATATTAGTTAGGCCTACACATTTAAAGAAAATCTTGATCACGCGCAGCATTTGGTGACAAACATCAAACCTTCATCCTCGTAAGATATTATACCAAAGCATTTACTATTTAATTGTCTTTTATATTTATAAACTCTTTGTAACTCCTGTTCTTGCTATTGTGCTTTATATTGCTGTTACGATTTTTTATGTTGAATTAGCGGTATTAGTAGATCTTAAGAAGAGATTGGTCAAAATTATAACTGAGGATATGTCATCCCCTATTGAAGCAACCCTTTAGCCAGTAACAGGTGACTCGAGATATTTTCTTTCTTTACATGGTGTAGTTTAGTTAAACAGTACCTGAAGACTGAGTGTTTAATCGTAAAAACTTAGATTTATCATACGTTTTGTAGCAAGGTTAATTTTGAAATAGTTTGTTGATTTGGTAGAAACGTAAATTTATGTAACTAAAGGGTTCACAAAAGATGCGTTAAGCTGTATTGAATTATTATACTACGAATAAAATATATTTACAATATAAGGTTAATTATTAGAAAAACATTAGTACTATCAAAAAATTGCGATAACCCTTCTTCATAATCGAAGACAGAAAACGATTCAAATTAGTTTACAGTCAGTTGGGGGGCGGGGAATTCTATCAATTGCATTTGACGTAAAATAAAATCCCCTCTCTTTCCTCAAGCCTTTTCCTAAATATTTACAATATTTTTACAAGGAAACTGTCGGTGATCGCGGGAAACCTTACAATAAAGGTAAATAAATTTTAATTTTATGCGGGGGAAAATATACATTCCAGATTAATGTATAAGAACGAATTGAAGAAGATCAGATAGGTGGCTCAGCACCGGTAAAGTTTTGGAGGGAAACACTGCAAGTTGTTGAGTTAATCGTCTTACCAACCGGACCACCCTCCAGACTTACAGAGCTGTTCCTTAGAAATAATCTGTTCTTAAACTACCTCAATAAATATAATTTATCTCCTTTGTACAACAATATTTTACACCAAATATGGCTTGAAAGGAACTAAGAGGAATTGCAAACATTTAAAAGCCTAATATAACGCACCTGGAGGTTAGGCTTTGTAATAAGAATATACAGTGATGTTGCTAATTTGTTTAGCTTAAAGGTCTCAAATATTGTAGTTTACAAAATAAGTTTTTATAATAATATATTACAAAGTAGGGTGTGTTATAATAAAAATGTGTATTTTTGAATCCATTTAAATTTAACTATTTCAAATTAAATGTTTGAAACGTGTATTAACTAAACTCGCTAATCTGAAAATTGAGGTTTTTAATCAGATAATGTGAAATGTATTCTAATTCGATTTAAAATGTTTACGCATTTTACTTAGAGTGTTACTTGATTTGGTTGTTAAAGAATTCTAAGAAATTCCACATTACTTGAACCAAATAAAAGTATAGTTTGTTGAAGGGTTGTTCCGTGAGTGATTTAGGAAAAATAATTCAAAGTGACAACTAGATTAGATTCAGCATAGAAGCTGAAGACACTTCAACTATGTGTGAACAGCTTATTCTCAAAGGGTAGAGTGTTCTCATGTTGTATAGCACTTTTCGTCAGTTATGGTCTTAACTAGGCTTTTTATAATTTGCCGTACATACTAAACTGATTCTCAATCAATAAGTCAGAGATTAACTTTAGTTTTGGGATATATAAACTATAGTAATAAACGACTATTATTTATTTACCTACTTACCTACTATTATTGATTTATTTACATACAAATACTACATGTCTAGCTTATGTAGTAGGAATATTTATCATTTTTGGAAGTGCCTCCTGAACTGTTGTTTATAAATTAAAAACCAGGTTTACATACCTTTTTCGTCCAAACATTTCACATTGATCCTATTACATTATGGACATGTCTCTGAATTCAAAATTCTATCTTCTGGTCACACAAAAACGTCCTTAATTCATTAGCCTACAGATTTCGTCAAAATATAAAAATTTAAACATCTAAACAGTTCAACATGACACTACACGAAATTTGACACATACTTCGTGTAATTTATGTGAAGTATGTGTCGAATTCTGTGTAGTGTTTTATGTTGAACTGTTTTAATGTTTAAATTTTTAAATTTTGACGTAATCTGTAGGCTAATGAATTAAGGACGTTTTTGTGTGACCAGAAGATAGAATTTTGAATTCAGAGACATGTCCATAATAGGTAAAAGGATCAATGTGAAATGTTTGGACGGAAAAGGTATGTAAACCTGTTTTTTAATTTGTAAAAATATAGAGTGAACATGTTTTGTGAGGATTGTCATTCAACGTTAGTAGAGTAAATGGACAAACCGTGTAATCTCCAAAGCTCTCAAGTGACCGAACATCTCTGTGTGACTGGACGTTACGTGATCTTGAGTGTAAGTTGTGGAATATTATTTGTTGATGTACACTAGATATTAGGTTATATGTTGTGGAGGGGGTGGGGTTGGTTGAGTTTGGTGACTTTGGTTCGCATGATCCCGGGTTCAACCCCCACCTATCATAAATGGGTTTTAGCTGTATGATAATGCCACATCCCTGGTGGCTTTGAACCCACCTTAAATATATCGTCCACGTTTTAATGAAATAAAAATAAGCAAATCTCAAAGGTGAGAAGTAATTTTTTGGAAATGTATAACTCCCTACACGAAAAGCAATTTAAGTATCACTTTGATTTAATAAAGTAATATTGTGATTTGAATACAAATTTATATATAATAAAATATGCAATATTTACTTAAGCTTTTAAATAGGATTGATAGATTGAATTTTAAAGGTTAGAAAATTTGTAATCTAAAAGAATGATTACGGCACTAAAAACAAACCTAGTAACAAAGAACCTGTATACTGTTCTCTCGTGATCATGACGCGTTTTTTCCTTGGGAATGAAGGAAGAGTTTAGCTAGGCATAGGTGGCAAAAATCACAATTAATATTTTTATTGAATTTGAAAACAGATTAAGTATAAAATGAACAACAACAAAGTAATTTAAAATGAACAAGGAAAATACAACTTCTAATAGAAATATTCTATCATATATTAAAAAAAGGATATCTTCCCTCTGTCAATAGTTCAACTGTCTCACCCAATTATGCTGACATGTATCGATGCAAGCGCAACATAATCAAAGATAGAAAATCGTCAAAACATTAAATGTAATCAAAAATCTAATAAAAAAGTTGTTTAAAACATTAAATTAAAAACATAACATAGACACAAACAACAACACGATTAAAACGAAAAAAGAAATATTTCCAATAGCGCCGTCAACACACTGACGATCCCGTCACTGGTAGTAGACTGGAGCGTTACGTCACGTTATGAATTGTGATATATTTTTATTTCTAGCGGTTTGTGGTAAAATAGTAAAAATATACTATTGCGTTTAGGTAAAATTGTTATTCAAGTTTTACTAATGTACTTACTTCGATTGATAATATCTTATTGTTTATACTAGTTTTAATATACACAAATTAGAGGTTCCAGCTGTAGATCAAGGGAAAAGTACAGTAATCTTAAGAGTAAATAAATTTATAATAATTGTGAAATGAGATAAATATTTATTACTTGATCTCCACCATCATTGCATTAGAATTAATATCTCAAAATAAATTCAATTCTTTCTCAAAATCTTCAAGCTGCTTCACAAAACCTTCATTAGGTTGAATACAGTCACGAATCTCTTTCAATTGATTGAAAGCCTGTTTGTAAGAGATTTTCTCTTTCTCCATAAGATAAGCGATCACCACGGCCGCAGACCGGGACACGCCGGCCCTACAGTGGACGAACACCACTCCACCTTCCTCTCTCTCCTTGTCGATGATCATTGTACAGTTGGGAAAAATGTTCCGAATGGGGAATTGAGGGACGTCCTCAGCTTCAATGAATGTGTACTTTATCCCAGGAATACGTTGGCGTGGCTGCTGCCCAACACTAATAACGTGAGTGATGCCACAAGATCGTAGAAGAGGCGCATCCCCAGTGAGGATTTCGCCGCCGATGAACAGACCCGGCAAAACCTTTGATATTTCGTCCATTATTCCTCCACATGGAAGAAACTCGAATAAATGCTTCACTAAACCGGAGAATTTCCATGAATTTGACATGCTTCTTTGAACTAAGTCTTATAGATTTTCCCCCTTGACATCTGAAATATAGATTAGTGTTAGTTTTTAAGGTACTAATGAATATAAAATAAACGTTAATTCCTAAGAATAAACAGATAAAGTAAAATAATATAGCATATAAATATATATATATATATATATATATATATATATATATATATATATATATATATATTAAAAATAGTAATAATTTACAAATTACTACACACAACAATTATTACGAGACAACACAAACTCTAATATGTTAGTGGTGCTATATATAAACGTGATTCGCTATAGTGTTTTACGTTTTAGTATAAGTAAAACTAAAATTAAGTTTAATAAGTTGATTAAAGTGCAAGTTTAAATAAGTAATGTGAGTTATTTCCCTATTAGGAACTAGCTGGTGTACCCGTTCTTCGCACAGGGGTTGTCTTTCCCGTTCAATGCAATTTGCATTTTAGTTAGCTTGAAACAGCTGTTCTTGCTCCTGCTCTTTAAGCTGTGAAATGGAAGTGTCCTCAGCTGTTCGCATTACAGTTTCTGAATGTTTACTTTATTATGAAATGTAAACGATGAAACTTAGGACTTCACGGGCCGTAGCACGAGGGGATTTTAAGGAAGTGAATAGGCCTATGTGTTGCATGGGTTCAAGATATACCTTTGTGTAAAGTTTCAGCCCAGTCGGTTCAGTAGTTTTTGCGTTTACCCGGAACATCAGACAGACAGACAGACAGAAACCAACTCTTCTTTATAATATTATAGATATGTAGAGATGCTTACAATAATCGCTGTTTGTTTTGTTGTAAACTAGGTTAAGACTCGGACCTAAACTATAAATGTTAGTTTTGAGTAAATCTGTAATGGAAACTTAGCTTTAAAAATGAGATAGGTTAAAGACAGGTAGGAACTTAATTGGTTGCAAAGTTACCTAATTCAATCCCAGATAAAGTGTTGGTCAGCTTTCTCATCTTGAGATGTTTAACAAATTAGACATCATCGAGTGTGGACATTTTTTCTTTTTGGATAATTGAATACACGCAATTGCGTATTAAATTTGATATTACAAATTTTAAAGGTCAGAGACAACGAAAGATATAAGAGTACGATCTGCTTTAAAAATTGTATAATCATATACTGTACGTTTTTACATGATTTTTTTATGTTTTATTCTTTTTAGATTTTGTAAGAAAACCATGGCTACAATGGGGTATCATAGTAACAAATAGATGCTGTTTGGAAAATCGAATTTCTTCAAATGACAATAAAATTTCGTATAAATTCTTAACATAATGATTTTTTCCATGGTAAACTGCTACCTATTAATATATCTTTGTAATTGTGGGTGATGTAAATATACGGTGTGTAACTTATACGACAAAGTTGTGTATAGCAACAGTTAATGTTACGGTAACTACGTATCACTTCAGATATCACTTCAGATATCTGTGCAGAAATCTTCAATTTTGTCAAGGTAGCAGTACTTAATTAGCTTACTGCTGGTCTTAAACAATTACGGTAATGCGTAAAAAATATAATTGCTAGGAAGTTATGTTAAAATGCTGTTTAATAACTCTAAATAAAAATTTCTTGTTCTATTCGTTGTATCTTTGGTTTTATTCTGCAAAATTTAAAAGGGTTTTATAATGATTTACAGGTATGTTTTAGTAGTTGGAAAACGTCACTGTCTTTCAAGTTAGAAACTGATAAAATGCACTGCATAGTTAATGAAAGCTCCACCAGACCACTACTCAATCTGATATACTTTGCCAAAAAACTTTAGAAAACAATTTGAATTCCCTGAAAAAGATCAATAATGACAGAAAAGCATTGTACACAGTAAGCAGATGACATGACGGCTAGTTAGTAAACATAGGCTAGAGGGGAAGGTGATCCTCCACTTTTTATATTGACACATCCAACCAAACAATATCAATGAACGAAATGGTGTTTGGTGATCAGTGTTGATAAAGTCTTGAAATAAAAATCGAATCAAATGACTTAGTCATTGGCATAAGTATTAGGAAAGTATTTGTGGTCGGGGTAACCTTCCCCTCGCAACCTTGTTTTAGGTTTTATTAGGTTTTTTAAAAATTGTTCGGTGAAAAATGCAACAAACGGTTTTTGGAAAATTTAAAACCCCCATAAACCCCCCTTCCTATTGTCCGATTTTTCTAGTTTTCGAACTTAAAGTCATGAATGTCATTTTACACGTTTGAGCCAAATTTAATCAAAATCGGACGTTTTTTACTCAAGTTATCGTGTTAACGGACATATATATATATAGATATATATATATATATATATATATATACATATATAAATATATATATGTATAGATATATTTATATATATAAATATATATAAATTTGAACGAATAGTGTTTTTGGCATCTGGGGACCTCAAAACAAAAAGTTATCATGGTCTCGGGCTTAAGTCTTTTCATGAGACCTATGGTAATAGCTTCTTCCCTATAGGGGAAATTCGCTAAAAAATACAAAATAATGCCAGCTTCTCTGCTGATAGTTTTTATATCTAAATTATTATAACTATAAATGAATATGATTCTATAATACCCCCGTCGCAGCAAACCTGCATAATCAGCGAAATTACAATGAATATATAACATAACACATTAACACTAACAGGATTCAAAATAAATATATTCTCAAACAAGCGATATTTAAAATATTAATTATTCTCCATAAGAATAACATTGGGGATGAGTACGCAGGTTTGCTGCAACAAGGAACAAAAAATGATGGGTTTTTATGTAAATTTCATTAAAACTCATCTACGTAAAGTCACATACCAAGTCTCATTCAAATACATTTATAAGTAAGCGAAATATAACATTTGAATTATTCTCCATAAGAATAACATGGGGACCGAGTACCTAGGTTTGCTGCTACGGGAGCCATCCGTGAAAATTTTGTATTTTGTGCAAACAACGATAAACCCCAACCAGATAAAGCCATATACCAAATTTTGTCAGTTTATGTTCATAAATAAGCGAGATATACAATTTTTCTTTTTCTCCATAAGAATAACATTAGACAACGTATTGTGTTTAGCACTTTCAATATCTTAGGAACCAATTGACGTAGAGCAATGATCAAAATACCAAATTGTTTGTTTTTTATGTTGAATTAAATGGCAAAAATTAAAATTTGATTTAAATAAAAATGACATGTGGAAACCCCAAAAAACCCATTTTTGGGGTACAAAACCCCACAAAAACCCCCCTTTGGATAGTGCGATTCGTCTGGTTTTCGAACTCGTTCAAATAAATGGGACTTTACACATTTGTACCAAATTTCATTAAGATCGGACCTTTTTTACGAGAGTTATCGTGCTTACGGACACACACACACACACACACATATATATATATATATATATATATATATATATATATATATATATATACATATATACAAATTTGAACGAATGGTGTTTTTGGCATCTGGGGACCTCAAAACGAAAAGTTATCATGGTCTCGGGCTTAAGTCTTACCATGAGACCTACGGTAATAGCATTACCGTAACTTCCCTATAGGGGAAATTCGCTAAAATGTTCATTTCCTGAAAGAGAACAACAATGTCTGTATGAAAGTATATTGAACATAAAATGTTAATGTCAATATGTTCACCTGATTAATTATGTCTTATGTACTCTTATTACTGTATGTATTATGAACTCTTATGTAAGTCATAAGACATTAGTGAGTTTACACATAAATAACAATTTATTTATTCGAATTCTTATAAGTACCTGGAACAAGCATTTATAAAATTTAGGTTTCTCTAGCAGTAGTTCTGGTTGATAACTATATTTTCCATGTCCAATATTTGTTCTTCCATCGTGACGAAACAACCATTTTTTTTAAGTTTAAACTCCAGAGCAGATTTGTAATGAGCACAGAAGTGCTAAGGGAAAGCGGCCCTTTTGTTGAACACATCAGAATCGAACCCGTGACCTTTTGAACCAAAGTCCTAGACGGTAACCGTTAAGCTAGAGAAACCTTTAGAAGCGCAACTCTCCCCTGAATAGTGCTGTATAATTTAATACATCGTTGTTCCAAAACCTTTCTGAAACTGTCCCCTTAGAGTAGTCCGTTAATACGTTCTCTTATCTATCAGTAAGGCCACATTATCAAGAAAACTTTTAACATATAAATGTTTGTATAAATCTCTACCTTCTTAAGGAAATAAAATTTACTTCAAATGGTTGCAAATTTTCTAAAGATACATTTAGCAACAATATTTACAACAGGCCTAAATCAAGCAACACAACTAAATACATTCACACCATGCACAACGTTTTTATAAAAAAAAAAACGGCTAAGGCTGAATATAAAGCAAATGCAAAACCATGTAAAAATAAAGGAAAATCAGTTTTAACTTAAAAAATTGGTCATGCATAACAAATCACACCATGCAAGGTAACAATACAATTTTGCCTTGTGTTGGAAAGGTTTTATTAAACTGTTCATACCAGTTGCAAAACACTCAAAAGTCGCACATTTTGATTATACATAGTATAATAATTGAAATAACAATTTAAGATACTCCTAAACAACTGCTCCGTATTCCCACGATACAAAATGTCCTTCAAAGTCATCCAAAATTTGTACAACACCCCCTACACACGGGTCAATTTCAGGAGTGGTGCACTATACTTTTAATTTTTGATAACTTTACTATTTCTATAGCCTAGCAAATGGTCCATCGGATGTTATGCAACCTTGTACAGACAATGGTAATTATGTAGTCCATTGAAGAACTCATTGTAGTTGTAGATCCATTTTATTAATTTTAAAATAAATGTACTGTTCCAAATAATAATACAATATACCAACACTATTTCAGTATTGTCTAGATCTTACTTTTTGTTGATTACTGGTCTGGTTCCCTGAATTCCCTGAATCTCGGATAATATAAGAACTGGTCTGGAACAAATCCAAACTAAATAATATTTGGTAATATAATTATTTTGCATATTAATTCGTCTTTGGTTACATTTGAAATAATTTATACATATAACTTGAAAGTTATTAACATCCTGTGATAATGTGCTTTCTGTGCAAAATTATACATGAAACGATCATGAAAATTGACAATTGGTCATTACATATTTACATAATTAGTAATCTGAAATTAGCAAAATTTGATTATAATACAAAACAACAATAATATGAAATTACAATGAACAATGGCAATGAAACTATTTACTCACAAATATATACAAATTCATTTAAATATAATAAAACAGATTTTAAAACTTACAATGTCAACGAGATTGTTTTCTTGTTGGGAATCAGCCATCTAATAAGCTAATTAAGCCTAATTGAACTAAATTACATTTGCATCAGCTGGTTCATCAGTTCTGCCAACAGGTAAAAGTAAACACTTATAATTAAATAATTAATATGAAGCAATTATATGAACTTTATATATATATATATATATTTGAATTTAATTTGAAGTGATAATACTTAAATTAAATATTTTTTTAAAATAATGAAATGTCCATTCAACAATCAGTACAAATTAAAAATTAATTGAAACAACTGTATTAATCTGTCAATGCTATTTCTATAGTAAAAGTTACTTCAAAACTTTAAATTGTGTTCAGTGATATTTTTATATCACAGTTAAAAATTACTACTACATTATAACAGTGTGTTACCGTTTCCACTTTTGGACTGTTAAATAGTTATACCCAAGACTTCACAATACGCAAAACTCGTGATTCTAACTTTAGGGCCTAATATTGTCTTCTGGTATTGATATAAGTCAGCGCAGCTGTTGGTTCACTCAACTACACTCAGCTATACTACAAATCTATCCAGATAAACATTTTAAGGTCGGGCCGTGGGAACGCAGCCATGCGCTCCAAGCGCCAAATAGTGTTGATGACACTTCTATCGATCAATAAATACAACTGAAAACAAAAATATTACAGTCAGTGCAGTAACCAATTAAACGGAATGGGGATTTTAAGATATTGTAATTTGTTACGGAATTTTTAAGAGCTTAAAATAAAAAGTAAACATTCACTGACGTAAAAATACGTGTGCAAAATAAATGTATTATTAACGAATAATAGCAATGTGTTTGAATTAATAGTAAAAACTATTGAAAATTAGTGAATTCGTAAAAGAAGTTGTGTTGTTTATAATATTAAATAACGTCATTATTTCACGGAGCAATTCTCAGTGTCTTTAAGCTTACAATTAATTTATTCAGAATTTTTATATAAGCTCCTGAAATATGAATTTAAATTATTTTCACCCGGGAAAATATATTTTAACAACATAAAAAAGTACTAATGACACATCTACAGGCCAATACGAGACATCCCATCTATATCGCCCAGCTGTCCCAATTTAGTGTTAGCCAGAAATTGAAGTGGCCGTAGATTGTGCTGCTGTCAACTGTTTATTTTAGTAATTTACGTTAACTTATAAAATATTTCCACTCCAACAAATAAGTGACAATCACCTTATGTTTGCTTCCTGACACACCAACTGTTGTATTATCTCCTCCTTGAGAGGATAATTAATAGTTTACAGCAGTATACTCTGTTGGTGATTAGTGTAACTACGTTCTTATAGAATCCTGTCACACACAAAACTAGGGACAGCTTTTACAATGGTAATGGGAAGTCTACTTCAGTATTAATTGTCAGTGTCAATCCAATACCTTCAATATGAAGTAATATGAAAATATAAAATCGGTCCAGTAGTTATTGCTGGTGGGTTGTAAAAAGTAATGATGTTGACATTTTAACATTAGTTTTTATGAAAGCTAAACATTGAAACACTTTCCACGGAGGTAAATATATTTTAACAAAAGTATTTATGGCACATCTGCAGTTCAAGAGCTTCTATTTAAAATAAAACAATTCCTTGGTAACAACCACTAGCAGATTTAACGAAAAAACCATTTGGTTTTAAAAATATAAATAGATGCTGAAAGAATGTTTGATAAGAGCGTAACCTGTCATCTTGCAGCGTTATCTGTTTTGAGTTGTACTTGGTTGCAGTGACTAGGTTTTGAATATAGAGGTTTTCAAATATGAAGGTATTCCAGTTTAAAAAAATGAATTAAGATGGTTTATATTCAATGTGACTCTAAAAGTTAATCCGAATAAATTTTCTTCACTAGGGATTAAGCGATCAGGTGTTGTAATCCACCAGTTTATGAGACCGTTTTACAAGGGTTGGGAGGCCGCCAAATCGTTTCATTTGTCAGTATGGCAAAGGGATCACATATAATTTTACATTGAGTTTAAAATTACGAGCCCATTGGCTTTACATTTTCAATACACAGGGATAGAATCGCTGATGTGAACAATTATAGCATAAAGCTATACGACGTAATACCAACAATCACTTGGGAAAATACTACAATATATTGCGAGTATAATGGGAGAGGTTGGTTTAAGAAGTTCTTTTTGTTGTAAAGTAAATGTAACAAGCAATATGTTCATTGCCAATAGGCCTAATCTAAAATTAACAATGGCCTATTTAAAGTTCAAGGGTCACCTAGTCAACGTGAATCAGCGGTAAGGAAAAAAGGAAGTCTACGTTATGTCCTAGGTGCGTGCGGTTAGTAGTTTGTTTTCTTACCGGTTGGTACTTAATTTATGAAGTTCGGATATTTATCTATATTACTAATACGCTATGTGCAAACTTTGTAACCAATAAGGCTTTTTATTTTAAGATTTACTCCCACATATTATACACTAAATCGCGCGTCTAGGTGTGCAGATGTGCAAACTGACTTTAGATTTTCGATTTAGGCCTCAAGGCTCTGCCCCACGGGACTTCCAAGTGCCCATATTATTTATATGGGAGAAAAGTTTTATTTGGTTAACGTCAGATGTGTTTTTTTCCTTAAATCAATTCAATTAAATAAACAGCCGTTATAAGGATTATATATAACTGTAGAATGTCAGTGTTTTGTTTACCATTTAACTATTTACTATTCTAGCTTCTCAAAACGGGATGCGCAAGCTGCGAATAGGAAATTCTAGTAATAAGTATAAACTTATAACACTTTCATTCAAATGTCATGTAATTACTACAAAGTAGTGCGGTTAATTTTCTAGAAGTGGCTTGTAAGCAAACGATAAAAGCGAGTAGCAAATCAACGGCAATTCTTAACCAAGTAAGATATGACTTTTGCAGCTAAACGTAGAGGGCAGTAATAGGTAACGTGGGTTGTCCGTCCCACTTTTTAATGCTAAAGAGTTTAATAACGATTCCTTAACTTTAAATTGGTTAATTTTCACACCGGAATTATAAATATGCACTGAAGATAATGACAGTTTGAAATAAAACTATAAGAAAATAAATAGTAACCTTTTAAATTTGCATTGAAAATACTTTTAGTGAATTTACCCTACAGGGAAGAAGCTAGGCCTATTACCATAGGTCTCATGGTAAGAGTTAAGCCCGAGACAATCATAACTTTTTGTTTTGAGGTCCCCAGAAGCCAAATTAGTTCAAATATATATACAGACACATATATATGTGTCCGTTAACACGAGAAATTGAGTATAAAATATCCGATTTCGATCAAATTTGGCACAAACGTGTAAATTTATGACTTTAAGTTCGAAATCCATAAAAATCGGGCCATGTTTTATGGGAGATTTACAATTTTCCCAAATAATTTTGTTGCATTATTTACCCTCAAATTGTTATAACACTTAATTTTGGCTTTGACCATTTGATAGAGCTTAAAAAAATTACAATATTTTGAATCATTAACCTAGGTTAAGTGGTTGCGGAGAAAATCCAAAAAACCTGCTCATAAAATATCCCATGTTAATCTTACGGGAAAAAGGTTTTTAGCTTTCTCTCAGTTCATTTTAATACAAACATAACATTTGCTTTTACCAATCAGTTCGGCTCTATAAAACAATCAATTTGGTGTTTAAATTGTGATTATACGACCAACCGTTGCAGAGATATTCAAAGTGCTATACACAGTACTTTGTCCAATGTTATCCTTATGGAGAATAATTAAAATTTGATATCTCGATTATTTATGAATGTACATTGATGAAACTTGGTATGAGACATAGTACTGGTATATTAATATTTGCAGAAGCAAATAATTTTTGCCGATTTTTGCCATAGCAGCAAACCTGCATACTCAGCCCTAATGTTAGTCTTATGGAGAATAAGTACAGTTTTACATCTCCCTCAATTATGAACATAAATTAATAAAACTTGGTATATAGCTTCGACTGTTTAAGTTATATTGATTATTGCATAAAAAACATATTTTGTCTTCCTTGTTGCTGCAAACCTGCGTACTCAGATTTGAATGTTATTCTTAAGGAGAATAAATAAAGTACTAAATATCTCTTATTTATTCGTGTGTTTTTATGAAACATGGTGAGTGGCTTTATGTGATAGTGAGAAACATATACATGCTTCGGAATTTCGCTGAGTACGCAGTTTGCTGCGATGGGAGTATTTACTATTCTGTAAGATCGATTTGTCCGAGTGATTGAACTTATTCGGAACACACATAATCATATAATCCTAAATGTTTTAAACTAAAACGAGACCATTTGAATGAATCTCATGCACATTTATATCGCGAGGACACGTTATAACATTATGTCTTTAAGGTCCAAAGAGAGCAAAATATTAAAGTAATTTTAAAGAACGTACGATTTATTTTCCCAGCAGGTTGGCATGTTTCCAGTAAGTGTTCTTGGGGCGCCACATTAATTTTCACCGTGCTACGATATTTTATTTTTTAACTTGGGGTCTCATCAATTGTAGATTTTCATAAATGCCCCCTAGATTATAAAATAATTAAGTACCCCGAAAAATCGATTAACTTAAGATACATTCAAACTGACATATTGTGCACCATTATTCTGTACAGCTATTATTATATATAATTTATAAAAATAAATAGTCGTAGCATGATGTATTAATATTTTATTTATGGGAATACGTGGTGATTTCATAGTTATCATGTTGTACTAAATGGAAAAATAACTAAAAACATGATTGCAGCCAAATTGTACCAAATCTACCTTATAATATGATTGACTGAAGACATTTAAAGTACCGGTATTATTGTTTAAAATGTATTCTAAAATTCCCTATAGTTATTTTACCAAGAGGGTGAGTTCCTTTTTATTTTGTCCATTTTAATAATCCCTAAATTATCGTGATGGCGAGTACTGCCAAGGACTTGGTTTCTGTTCATCTTTTATTTGATCCACTTTTATCTTACCTCGGCTTCTGTTTAAAATTGTGTTTTATTCTAACCAATGACTAAAACCTTTCCATAATGGTGTTATAAAAAGACAAAGAGAAACCAAAGTTTTCGCTTTAAAACTATGTTATGTACCTACTAGCCGACCCGTTGAAGCTTCGCCCCCGTAAACTATGATAGTTGCGTGTGCTTCAATCTGTGGTTAGCCCCTGGAACTAATACGAATCAATATCAGCTGTTTGAATATTCATCAGCTCAAACCAAAGTGATTGAATACATGGTAACTTTGGGACCCAGAGGGGCGGAACACAGGGTAATACCGTTTCTTAGCAAGCACCTAGGGCCAAATAGGTCAGTCAGTCAATGGCATTTGTATTTTATATATTAGGATTAGCAAGCCCTAGCTTTTGAGTGTGTATTTATTTTGGTCTATCTTATTTACAGTATTTAAAATTTCAATTAATAATAGGACTGTATCTTAATTAATACTTACTTTTATACTAAAACATATAATATATTTTGGCCGCATTTTTACATAAGCGAAAATTATCACCACTACAATATAATATTCAGAAAATACATTAAATTATTGTTAGTAATTAATAATAAGTTAGAGGACAGTAAGATAACAGTATGAATAAATTAAGTTTAGTTAACAGGAAACGCAATCTATATAGCTATGCTGGTCAAAGAAATCAAGTATCAAGTAAGTAGACTACTAAAAATAAACTAATAACTTTTTTGAAATAACGTAGGTGATTTTTAGAACGACTTATATATGCTATACCGTTGAATATAAGTTATAATTACCTTAATCAACCAGCTACAACGTTTTCCTTTGTTAAGTTAATACACTATTTACACTTAAAACCATATAGTCAAAATTTACTGGCATGCACTCTTCATAAAAATAACCACATGTTTACTAGAGAAACTTCATTCTGTCATAAAATGAAAGAAAGGTTTAGATTAACTTTGATGATTGCTCTAAATACATTAATATGAATGGTATTTAGGGCTTCACAACTTAATAGTAGCCATACAAAATATTTTAAGTTTTAAGTCTTTAAAGTCTTAAATTCTAGATCCTAAATTCTAGATTACAGACAGAACATAACTAACTCACAAGGGAGTTTTAATGAGAAACCAACTTTATAATTTGATTGTAGTCACTCGACTTTGTAAAGTCAGCAAATATACTTCCATTCCAGCTTCGTTCTGCTTTATCAACGAGGCATGTACCGTAAAAATACCCATGAAACCTAGATAATATAAAGCTAGATATTTCCATTGGCTATAAAATAGTAAATATAGTAAAGTAAGATAACATCTAAACATCGCATTTAATTTTATATATTAAGCTTTCTGATATACTACTAAAACTATTTTAAAACCACAGTAATTGTGATCACGAGTTTTTTACTTGAGTTTTTTATATTATGAAACCTCTTCCGTGATTTGTTTTATAAAATAAGTGTCATTGCATTGCACGATGTAAAATGAAAAGGATTTAGGAGAACATAGAAATTGGCTTATGCTTTATATTTAGAACAAATATAATACGTTGTGTGATTAAGACAACTATATGATACAATTAGCACTTAGTAGGAGTCAAATGAATGATGTATTGTATATTATTACAGACTATGTTAAAGTGTTGGAAATCACAAATGTTTCCAGTAAAATAAAAATAAAAATAAAAATTCCACAAATGTTTCAAAATAAAATTTAGAAATTGCAGATGAAATGTAAACTAATATATAGTAAAACCGTGTTCAATTGTTTACAACACTTTTTCATTACGTACAAATCGAAATTATCAAAAAGGTTGTATGTTTCAATTAAAATTCTCAAGACACAATCGTGTAGGGAATGATGTTTTAAGTTAGTAACCACGATTTTAGATTTTATAATTTTACTGATCTAAGTTTGATGATAAATTTAGGGTTTAAAAAACTAGTAATTATTAGGTATTATTAGACACTAGTGGAAGTATTAGGTTTCCACTGTTAATCAAAGTTAATTTTAATCTAAAATTTACATCTTTAATTTAAACTTCTTAGTCCAACTACCTTTTATCGCTCAGACTTGAGAGGCACCCAATTCAGCAGTAAATAGTAGATGGCATGACAAGGTGAGCATAATTAGGTGTCTATCTGACAATTCAATTGTATTTACTCGCAATTGTGAGCTGATAATTATTATATAGAATAAATATAAGGGGTGATTTGTACGCAGCTAGGTATGCAAGTTTTGGAATGTATAACACTTTTCTACACGTTCTCATTGCGTATGTTTGGTGTTCCTAGTCTAATATATTTTTAACTTTGGGAGACAATGAAGCAGTTTATTTGTGTGCCTCCCACACAACAAATTATGCGTATAAGAAAAACGTAATATAAGTTTTAATATGGTTTATTCTCGAAGTAACGTTGTAAATTTATTTTTATTTGATAATTTTAGTTACAAAATACTGTCTGAATGTGTCAGCTGACTTTAGAGTGGAAAAAGGATCTCACAACAACATTTTCATTTAATCTGTTTAAATTTTGAATGTCAGAAAAGAAAAGAAAATGTTAAGTCATATCTTATTATAAATATAAAACAACAATCTTAGTAAAATAGTATATTGCTAGTGGTTTGAAGAGGCCACAGCCCCTAACCTTTCTCCAATACTCTGCCTCATCTGATATTGTTTACACTTTACATGCTGAGAATAATAAAGAAAATATAAGTAAGAACACATGCCAGTTCGTAGAAAAAGGTATGACACATGTATATAAATGAAATCTAATCTAATTAATACAAAGCAGAAGTGTTTAAAGTCCCATGCTTTCCTTATGGAGGATGTTTTACATTATTTCTCGTTTGCTGGAAACAGTTTAGAAAAACAGCCTTCCCGAGTCCCTGGGATCAAGACCTTTAATTTGAGCCGTTTCCCATCATCCTGCTATTTCGCTTACAGAATTATATACGATAGCTCATATTACAAAAATATCTCGTATGGGTATACTTTAATAGTAGAAAAACCAGATTGGACGATAAGTGTTGGTGATTGTTGGTGCATTGATGTCATCCTCCAGGTAACTTCGAACATATGATCCATAGGGATTTGAGGCAACACTTGATCTGAGGCAACACATGATCCGAGGCAACACACAGTACTCCTGGAGTGTCGGACAATCTTAACAAAAGCTAACACAAAGAACTCATCTAACGTAATAGAAAAGAAGACGTTTTAATAGATTGACACTAACCAACTTATTATGTAGATTAAGCACGTATGGATTTAATGTTTATGATAAATCATTCAAATATAAATCAGAGTTGTATTTTACCCTTATCGTAATTAAAGTTATTATTCATATATTAAGACAAAGGCAACCACAGTCCAATTAGTGGCAGTGGTCTGCTCACATATCGCACGCTGGACGTGATCTATGTGTAGTCAGATGGTGGAAACGTGATCCCCGACCACGACAATTATACTACGCGACCGACCGAAAGCTGAGCTAAAAACTAAACATTCAAGTAAGTTAGTGGGAAATTAACTTTACTACTTTTTTAAACATGATTTATTCTAATGTAGCATTAAGTTATTTTGCAAAGTTTTGTTTGAGTGAATCGTGTCCTTCAGGTATCATTTTGTTTAATCATCATTTAGTGCTTGTTTAATTGATATGTCGTTAGAAAAAAATTAAAAGTCTATTTTCTGCATAAAGTCTAGCCTTTGAAGGCGAGTTTTAGGACACAAAAGCGATGGGTTCGTTGCGTTGCCAGCTAGCGTAATCAGGGGAGAGAAGATTAAAAACTTGGATCCACGACGTCTATCATAATGTAGCTAAGATTCGCTGTAAGATGCTCTTGTTAGACGGGGGTTGAGCTAATCTTGAAGAAAGGCTTTACGATCTCAAAGTATTTCGAGCCTTCATATAAGCTTTTAATTTGAAACCTTTATTATTTCATCCTTCATTTATCAGCAACCTTCACTTGTATTGTAGATTTGCTCCTTTTTACTAACATTGTTATAACAAATAAAAACAAACTGAAAACATGGTAATTAAACTAAAAGTTCATCCTTAATATTTTAGATTACATTATATAAAATAATAATAATTTGAATTACATAAAAAATGTTACATACAAATTTGAATAACATAAACTGCAACATTAAAAATATTGCCTTTCTAAAGCGCTAGTGAAAGAAATGGCGGATCCACCAAGATTAACTGGCAAAAGAGCCAAATCCTATAGTGACTCGACACTTTGCACACAGAGTGAGCCATAAATAATTGACATGTTCGCTTTGACAATAATTCCGAGCACTTCGGATGCTACAAGTACATTGAGTAGACCTTACTCTCTGGGGTTTAGTATCTCTCAAAAGCATTTAGTAAATATAAGAGAGGAATTGCGTTAGGGAATATTTTGAAGACAACTCTTTTGTTACTGAGTAAAAATGTTTACGATTGTCCATGCTATGTATATAGTTTTATGACAATAAACGATCTTGATTCTTGATTCTTAACTCTCAAAGTAAGGTGGGCACAAATAAAAATCTGTTACCGCTCACAATAACCAATTCTAGGGCTTTTCCTAGGGCTTCAGATAGTCTAAAATAATTAACAGCTTTAACAATATTTCAATTTTCATTCAGATACTATTTAGAAATTCCTCATGTGGCATTATTTTACTTTATGTGATTGATATAAATTCTAATAATGTGGCGGATTAATTGGTTTCGTTTTGATACCCACAAGCGAATCAGCATTGACAAATGAAAACTTCATTGTTGTAGAACTTAATTTTAATATTTTCTATTGCATATCCAGGAGCAACTAACATATCTCCCTTAGTTATGAACCTAAATTAATAAAAGTTGGTATGTAGCTTCACCTGGTTGAGTTATATTGATAATTTCAAAAAAACACATTTCTTATCTTACTTGTTGCAGCAAACCTGCGTATTCAATTATAATGTTATTCTTATGGAGAATAAATAAAATGCTATATATCACTTATTAATTAAATACTCTTTAGTTATTAAACCCTTTAATAAACAAAAAACAAAATTAAATTATCCGTAAACTTACAATGGAAATCACACAAACACAAAAGTAACAGTTAAACATACTGTGTAATACGGGTATTTAACTAATGAAAAAGTAAATCTGTTTGTCCCAGGAAATAATTAAGATGAATTTGACAGTATTGGTGTATATTCGAGTTTAAACGCTTGTACATTTATGCATGAAAAAAGTGTCAGTTGAAGAGGAAAGTGTAAAAGAAGAGTTCTTGATCTCCTAGCGCCTAGCGCGTGGCATGGGGCCAATATGTACACTTCTTACATTCTCCCTATCATTTGGCCTCCAATAGAGTACAACGTTTAACTAGATTACTACTATTTGTTGCAGACTGGTTGATAGGATACAATTTTATGCTGACTGATGAAATACATATTTTGCGACTGTTGTAAAATGTACTATGACATTTAGTTTCTTTTAGAAACAAGTAAACTCATTTAAACAGAGGTAGATACAAAATTTTACTTCTCATAGAAGACTAATTCCCTACCCCACACACACTGGAGATATATCGTAGACATAGTGACCACTCCCGTTGGTTGTCTCGTGATTTCGTTCCATTCATTAAAGCTAGTTTCTTCCTTGTGCCCTGCTCAAACATTTTCTTTCCATCATGAAATACTTTCGTAGCAGTAGCTCTCAAATTCTTGAAATAAAAATGATGGTAGCCTACCAAAAATAATTGATCTATTCATTGATTTACGTATGGATTGTTATTGTATTATGAAAAAGCTAAGGGTAAAATCAACAACTGAATATATTAAACGATGCATGTTGCGATGTTAGCAAGATACATATTGATCAATTTATACACAAGATGGAGTTGAGTAAGAATTGTGTGCAGGCTTTGTAAATTGTGGAAGTACAATTGAGTTGAAAAGTTGGCGTCTCATTAAACTTGTGTGTAACTTGTTATGGTTTTACCTTAGCTAACACTAAAAGTATTATTTATTTTTATTAACCAAGTGTAGCTTAATTTATAGCTACTTTACTATAGTATTGTTATGTTTGTCTTTATAAGGGTAACAACCCTGTTTAGCCAACAAATATAAGGTTATATTAATAAATTTAAAAATAATGCTTTAAGTATAAATTTAATTAACATTTACTTGTTTTTATCTGTCAAAATCCATCCAGCGGAAATATAATTTCTCTGAACTGTTTCAATCAGCTAAGCTGTAGTGATTGACTTAATTTAAACAACCAGACTAATGAGAATTGGATATAAGTACACTCACAGTTTCAATATGCCTCAACATGTAACGATTTCTTACTGCGGTTCTCCTTCAAAATCCAACCTAGTTTTATGACACTGTGTCGTTGAGACCACACCACAACTGAACAAGCTCGTTTTTATTTTTAATGCAACGAAAGCCTCATTAAATTTATTGCCACATCGTTACTGTAGGTATTAATTACCCCCGTCACAGAAAACCTGCGTACTCAGCAAATTTCCGATGCACATTTTTGTCTTAATACTACATAAAGCTGCTTACCAAGTTTCATAAAAATATATTAACAAATAAGCGATATTTTAATTATTCTTCATAAAAATAACATTGAGGATGAGTATGGAGGTTTGCTGACACAATTTTGATGCAAATATCAATACAATTCAACTAGGTGAAGCCACATACCAAGTTTTATCAATATTCATTCTTGAATAAGCGATATATAACGTTTGAATCGTTCTCCATAAGAATAACATGGGGGCTGAGTAAGCAGGTTTGCTGCAAAAGGAACGCAAAATATGTGTTTTCATTCAAATATCAACTCAACTCAACTAGGTGAAGCCACATACCAAGTTTCGTCAATCTACATTCATAAATAAGCGATGTATACCATATTTTAATTATTCTCCATAAGAATAACATGGGGGATGAGTACGCAGGTTTTCTGCAACAAGGATCACAACAAATGGGTTTTTATGCAAGTATCAGTATAACTCAACAAGAGGTGAAACTACATACCAAATTTTACTCGTATTAATTTATGTCATAATTAAGGGAGACATAAGATTAGACTTATTCTCCACTAGCTGTGTACCCGTCCTTCATAGGGGTTGTTTATAAATGGTAGATTGACTAAATCAAATAACAAACCACATTATTTTACAATATTAACATTTCATTTTACACGTTTAATGTACAATTAAATCAAAGTTAACGAAATATACTGGCAGATAGTTCGGGTACTGTTGCTAAGTCGAGGAACTCTGTCGGGTAGTAAACGGCGTGTGGTTTGCGACTCCAAATCGGTACACTTAACACTTTGGATTCGCTTTTAGAAATAAAATAACTCAAGTACAAAAAAAAAATATATCGGGGAGGGGGGGCATAAATATAAAATCGGGGGGAGGAACATATAAAATGGGGGGGGCAAAAATAAAAATCGGGGGGAACAAACATCTAAAATAGTGGGGACATAAAATAAAAATAAAAAATCGAAGGGGGGGAGCAAAATATAAAATCAGGGGTGGGGCAAAAATAAAAATTGGGGGGGCAAAAGGGGGGCCAAAAATGTAAAATCAGGGGGACAAAAAATATAAAATAGGGGGGGCAAAAATAAAAATCGGGGGGCCAAAATATAAAATGGGGGCACATAAAATAAAAATATGAAATCGAAGAGGGGGGAGCGAAATATAAAATCAGGGGTGGGGCAAAAATAAAAATTGGGGGTACAGGATATATCTGTAAAAAATAATTGTTGTGCACATAAGAATAGACCTCAATCAGATGAAGACACATACCAAGTTTCATTAATATTTGTTTATTAATAAGCAAGATATACAATTTTACTTATTCTCCATAAGATTAACATTGGACAACGTACTTTGTTTAGCACTTTTAATATCTAGGTAACAAATTGACGTAGAGCGATGATCAAAATACCAAATTGTTTGCTTTTTAAGCTAAATTTAATGGTCTAAACAAAAGTTTGGGTTTAAAAAAATGTAAAAATTAAAAAAAACAATTTTTGGGGTACAAAACTTCCCCAAAATCCCCTTTAAAATAGAACGACCTGTCTGGTTCTCGAACTCATGAAAATAGATCCTGCCTTACACGTTTGTACCAAATTTCATCAAGATCGGACCATTTTTACGAAAGTTATCGTGCCTACGGATATATATATATATATACACCTATATATATATATATACACATATATATATACATACATATATATGAATTTGAACGAATGGTGTTTTTGGCATCTCGGGACCTCAAAACGAAAAGTTATCGTGGTCTCGGGCTTAAGTCTTACCATGAGGCCTACGGTAATAGCTTCTTCCCTATAGTGGAAATTCGCTAAAAATAGAAGCCTTACGCCAATTTATTACCTTAAATACATCAAACACAAAAATCTTCTAGTATTATTACAACAGAGTATTTATATTAAGTATCTGGGACCGAACGTTTTTCGGGGTAGGCAAGTCAGTTTGTTTAGATGACTGGGAGTAATATTTCATCACTTCCCCTAACTGATTATCATATTTTTATACAAAGAGACTCTCCGTCTACTGCAATTCATGTAATTTGTATCCTAGTGGACAATTGTTTCGCCCCTATTTTCCAGAAGCATCCGAGGCACGGGTGTCCGAGGTTAACACAAGTAGTGGGCATTTGAGGCTGCTAGACCGGAAGTGACGTCATCCGGTCACGTGACCGGATGCGCTGAGTCATTAAACACGTCATCTGAGCCTCAGCCAGTGACGTAGGCGGTTTTGTGACGTAATGAGGGAAAGTTTAAAGGTCAAGGTCACGGGGAGGTTATTTTAAAAAAGTACTACCTCGCACGCGTAAAATCCGATTGTGATTCGATAGTCGTCATTCGATAAAATATCGAATGAAAAAAATCGAATGAAGCAATCGAATGATACGAGTGCGAGGTAGTACTATTTCATTTATTACTTTATTATTTACATTTATTTTTATTTACAATAAGTTATGTTTACAATAATTTATGTTTACAATAGTTCCCCGTTGTTTGTCGTCATCGATGTTGTTGATCCGGAGTCGCGACGTAGTTTTCAAGTGTTGCGCTTGTTTGTCCAATCGGCCCATCCCGACTGTGTGTTCCTTGCCTATTTATGTGACTGCAGGGAACACACAGTCGGGACGAGCAGCTCGATGTTCACCGGTCGAGAGCCGGAGGTGTACTGGCTATTCACAAGCTAGCGTTGTAATCGTACTAAATGGTGGGGGTAAAAGTGTGGTGGGGCGGAGCAGATGGCGGACGGCAGATGGCAGGCGGCAGATGGCAGGCGGCAGATGGTAGGCGGCAGGTGGCAAGTGCGCGGCAGATGGTTGCTACTCCATTCGCCGCCAAAGTAATGCAAGCCGTCGCCGTAATTCTTGTATTTTATCTTGACGGTTCATTTGATATGTTTTACATCTACATATGCAATAGCTGAAACACCTGCACTTACGACAAGCTTTCCCGTCAACTTGATCGCCTGGTATTTTAAAACATTGCAACTCGCAACAATATGTCTTCAAATTGTTATCGAAAAATAAATTGTTCATCGGTGGCACCGACATGTTAGCTGCAGCGTGTGTTAGACAAGACTGAGACTAACTTCACTGCTCCCTCTCTTTTATACCCCTTCATAAGTTAACCCTGAATGAAAGTTCAAGGTCATCCATTTGAATTTTAAAAAAAGCAACACAGCAGTATATAAAATAATATACTGCTATGTTGCTGTTTTTTCTTTTTTTTTTTATTTTTTCTTTTTTTTTATGTTATTCTTTCTTTATTAAACAAACATTTTACAATACAATAAGCTTAAGTCTAACATTGATGACTAGAAATACAAACAGAGAAAAACAAATAGAGACATTATGTACAATGATGCATGATGTGCAGAGTGAGTTCCGTCGAGTTGTTGCCGCTTACACCGTGTGATACCAAATACAACGTCCCCGGTTGAATATCTCGCAAGTCTTCATTTTGTAGCAGTTGAACAAATCGTTTTGGAAGAAATACTTGAAACTTCGGCTCATCTCCTGGAGTCATAGGTCCTTCGCACAATGATACTAGAATTGCTTCTCCATGTGTGGTTTCCACTTTCTTGATGCTATGAATAATGTAATGTCTTTGTTCTTTTAGTTCTGAACATTTTTTAGTTAGCAGAAGGTTCGATTTTGAGTGAGTGTTGAATTGATCAACCAATGTTTGTAGATATTGTTGTGATGCCATCTTCGTCAGTGGTGGTGTCTTCTTTGATGTTGCCTCTTCGGAGTCTCGAATAATACTCATGCTGAAGCGGTGTTGTCTCCTCGTATTTATAGGCCCCGCTACCCCCACCACATTTCTGTTCTCCGCTACCCCCACCACATTCCTGCGTTTGTTTCAAGTAAGCAGCCAAACGATATGCGTTGTACAATGCACAGTTTGTTTGACCGTGTTTAAGATCTTTTGCAGCGACACAAATATTACCGAGATTAATGTTAAAGTCCTTACTGATAGTTATATCGAAAACATTACCGTGCGTATACTTTTGTATCCAGTTCTTTTTTTCTAATCCTCTTGTGTATATATGTGAATATTGTTTGCAAAAGTTAAACATAATACTGTGCAGATTACTGTAGCTTATAAATCCTTCATACCAATGTATGTGATGAAAGTAGTTTGTTATCCATTTGTTTGTACTTTTTGCTTTGGTGTTAAGTTTGTTAAAAGAAAAAGGAGCTTCAAACGTGAATGGGTAGGCTACAAATGTAAGCAAGTCTAAAATTACTAATTCCTTGATAATAAACCTATCGTCATTATTTCGAAATGCTTGAAATTCTATTACACAAGGCTTTACACTCACTTCTTCATCCCCTCCGCTCATCATGGCACCTAGCGATCAACTAAACTGTTTTCCACACCACGGTAGGTTAAATACCAGGCCGTACAGTTGCAGGCGCGTTGGTGTATATTTAACGTGGGCACCGTCCCCAATAGGCCTACCCCACGTGTGTTCTTCTTTACTAAGTCAAACTTTAGTCTTTTTTAACTTCTTCTTCTTGTGTTTCGTTTTCTTCTTCTTCTTGTTTCTCCGTTTCTTCTTCTTCCTGTGTTGTTTCTTCTGTAGCTTCTGTAGCGATTTCTACAAGTGGTTCAAAATCCTTTAACTTTCTCCACATGCAAACTTCATGAGGTATTCTATTAAAAATAGATGTATCCACAGGACCGTACACGATGGTGCTATCAGGTTGTTTTTCCAAAGTATCGACCAAATATTCTTTAATAATAGCGCTTGCAAATACCAACTGTCTCATGTACCTTGTAATAGGTTCTGTTGCGTAGTTTAAAACGTAGAATTCTTCACGTGACAGTAGAATCTTATTTTCATGTTGAGTCAAGTCTCTAATTCGCACTTGTAGTTGTCCGCGATGTTTAACAATATCGATTTCATTGTCACAATCCAAAAGTCGAATATGTGTTTTCCTTCCACACAAACTGTTAGTTAAATAACATTCTATTAAATGTACATGTTTCAAAAATGACTCCCAAGCATTTTGCGAAAATAAAACCTTTTTTGTTCCATGGTGTAGTATTACTGTAGGGGAATAATCCAATGATTTCATCAATCCAACTGATACACTTTTACTGATGCATGCTGAGATGGGGTAAAAGATTCGCAGAAAAACTTCAGTTAAAATGCGAGGAGGAATATTTTCTTCAACTTTCTTCTTCCTCTTTGGTACTACCTTTGATGGGTCTGCATTCATTTCCTCCTCTCTATCTCTTTTACCAAACTTTAAAAATGCAGTTATTTCCTTGATGATTTCTGCTTCACTAGTATTATCACGTTCCAATAACGGTGCTACCTCTGCATCACCTTGTACAACAGATGGAGAACTCATTTTGTAGAAGATGTTACCCATGCGCCGATAGACGATCAACTGAAGACCTGCATTGTTGCTCCGCTATTTATAGGTTAGCGACAGTGGCGGTGCCGGTGGTGGTACAACGTTTTATAATACTGTCTTTACAATACCGGTCAACGGTGTGTATGTAACAATTTTATCGTGCAAAATTAAACAATACGCAGATGTATTTGCAGGTACGTTTTCTTGAAATTCCATTTCTATTTTTATATCAACACTAGACGATTTTACAGATTCATTTTGTTTGGAACAATCAATTACAACAATCGGAGCTTTCGATTCAAACTGAACGGGAGATAGTAGAGGTGTATTTGTTTTGCCGTAATATGAATTTTGGAACCTAGCGTACATGTCGTATAAAACACTGTATCTTTTCTTATCAAAAGAAATATTAAAGTTGTCGTAGGGAAAGAATTGTGAATTCAGGAACACTTTACAGTTTGTTAATTTACAATGGTCAAATTCACCAGCATTTTCAGTTATTATACTTTTCTTCTTCGTTTGTAATCCAAATATTACATATCTCGCTTTTTCCAAATGAGTAGAAGTTTTTACAGTCCATGTATGTCGTTGTGTTGTAGGTAAAACGGGGTATTCATGAAACTCCCAGCTTCTGAATGGCATTACAATGTCTCGATCTGATTTTAACTTTCTTAATAATGTAATCCTGTGTTCATCATTTAGTCGCACATGTGGTACTCTCCAAACAATCTTGTCTAATGTTAATTTCCAGTCTAAATTGGCATCAGTTGTTCCAGTAGCTGCTTTAATAATATCTTTATCGTTTGATGATCTTAATAAAACTAGTTCTTGTTTTACATTTATTATTATTCTTCTGTAGTCTTCAGAAAATCCTAGGAGTAATCTTAAAGGTACGTAGAAATCAAAGTTTCCCGAAGAGTCAGGAGCGATTGTATTTTTGTCTGGTGCAACCCATCCTGCAACAGCTAACAGATTCTTCTCATTTGGTGTTAAAGACGCTAATCCTTTCAATGTACTGGAAATTCCAACCTTTTTTGTTGAATCAACTGTAACTCCTGAAATTTCATATCTAATCTCGTCAAACAAAAATGCCATAGGATTATTTATGAACGGAACAGTGGTTCCAGCAGTACCATCATTTTTTGTTACTTTTCCTTCAATATATAAATAACTTTCGCATGGAAGAGTATAAATGTCTTGTTGTTGTATAGGAATCCTAATTTCATCGTTATTGTTTAATTTGGACGAAGCGTAAGGGTTGTGCGTGTGATATTCCTTTTCCCATAAGGTCTCGTCGAATGTTGGACCCTGCGCTATATCCAGTATATCCATTGTTAATGACTTTTAATCCAATTTCTTCTAGAAAACGAATGTTGTCACTTGTTAACCCTTCTACAGCTGATAAGCTACTGACCTCTTTGCTTGTTGGCTCTCTCTTTTTAAATGATAACCCCATTGTCTAAGCGGATGATTTTATATGTATTCTTACAGTAATAGCTTCTCCTCTAAAGTCAATAAGGTTTCCGTCTTGATCCACTATGTTCAGCACGATGTCTGAAATGAAACTGGTGTTTAACGGTAGGTACACAAGGTTTTGAGGCTTTTCTACTATCTTGAAACCCGGTGCAACTGATGGGTAGAATGTGTGTAATATATGACGATTCTCTCCATCTCTGTAGGATCCTTGTATAATGTTACATGTAATGTCTATGCTATTAACTTTGATGATCGTCACAGTTTTATTCCCAGAATGAGTTTTATTAGGTTCTAATACTTTTGTTTCCTTAGAAAACCCCAATAAACTACCAATTGAATGTTCTTGGCTAAAATCAATATAATACTTAGACGTAATTTCGGCTTTCATTGTATTGTTATTGCCTTTTATCGTTATATTTTCTTTTCCCATATGTTTTTGTATAACTTCATTTATATTATCAATTTCATAAGCTCCTGTTGGTAAACTGAATTCTTCCAAAGCTGAATACTTTCCTTTATCATCTTTTGTCTTGTAATAATGTATTTTGTTATTAATTCCTTCACTAACGTTTGGAATAGAGTTATATGTTGTTAAATCCAATAATGCGGCTTCCCATAGTCTTCCTTTTTGCAAACGTAGCGCTGGAAACAGAATACTGCGCAAAGTACATGAGTTACCGGTTAATGACACTGTATACGAGGACATCTTAAAGTTGACTAACACTTTTAGCTAAAAAGTCTAAACATAAATGACCGCAAATGGATGTATCATCAGGTTGTTTTCTTGTATGATTGTAAAAAACATTTTCTGCCGCACGAAAGTATTGTTGAAGTTCTTTCGGTGGTGGAAGGTCTCCAAAACTGTCGAAATAATAAATGGTTTTACCAAGTTTCTTGTAACACACCCAATGAGTGCCTAATCCTTCACTATTATCCAAATTTACAATACCAGTCTCATTTTTCCACATTTTAACCGGTAACTCATCTTTCATAAATACTCCTCTAAAAAATGGGATTTTCAAACAAGAAGCATATGTAATCAGTTCTTCATTGGTCAATTCTTTGTTATTAATTATTAATTGCTCTTTCTTATTTAATACACACGATACGGTCTTAGGTATAATCCTCCTCCCTTTTTTATCATTGACCATATTGTTGGTTTCTTTTTAGCTTTACCACTGGTAGATCGACGTTTTCTTCTGATATTACCTCCTTGTTTTTTAGCGGGTTTTTTCCCACGCCTTCTTCTCTTTCCTCCTCCAAACGTAGTTTTTGCTTTCATTGCTGCTGTTACTGCTAAAGACGCTGCTTTTTCACCAATACTCGTGTCACTAGATTTTACTCTTTGCCAAGCTTTCTCAGCAAGTGCTTTATCCGCTATTGATCTATTTTTAGTATCACCAAATTTGGAATACGCTATATCGTGCTGTTTACAAGCCTGATCGAGCTTATTTATTCCAGGATCTCCTCTAGCAAGACGTTTCTCTAATTTGGTTCCAGGACCACAATATTGATATCCTCCAGGTAAATGTAATTCCACAGGTAATAAATCAATCGCCTTGTTAACTATAGCTCCAACCGGTTTACTCAATAGAGAAAATGCTGTTGATGCTATTCCCCTTCCTCTCTGTAATCTCTCTCGATTATGACTGATGCGTTTAACCCTCGACATGGCTATTTATAGCAAAACTTACAATCAGTAGGTGCACTCTATAAATGTTTTACAATGAATGTAATATCAGTTTTGGTTTCTTGTATTATATACTGTTTAAAATCCATTTATTATATCGAAATGGATTTATTAATTAAATGTAGACATATTAAATAAAAGTAGTAAAAATAGAAATAAGGTGTAATTGAAGATGTTCCAGATGTTTCTCCGCTGGTGATGGTATCGTTGTCTTCGGTAAAATGAATAAACTTTAAATAGTTGTCATGTTCCCTTAGAAACTTGCCACTTAATCGTTGATAATTGAATAACACATCCCAGTCTAGTTTATCTTTAAAATTGTCAATGTAATTCTCAGAGAGATTTTGATATTTACTTATTACTTCCCAACAGTTATTAAAATTCGATGTCATCTCTACGAGGAAGTCTTCTGAAAACTGTTGTCTTTGTAAAATATGGATCCAGTTAACTCTGTGAAAATAAATTCTTAACATAGTCATTGTAAAGAGGTAATGTATGGAAAGTTGTTCCCAATCCATATATCTATCAAACCGTTGAACAAAACCATCTGTCAACACTCCTTGGGGAAATCTCGGCTCTTGAGATATTAAACTCCACGCAGTAATATTGGATTCCATCATCCTCTCTGTATCGTCTCTCGAATATGACTGATGCTTTATCCCTTATCATGGGGGGTATTTTAAATTCTTTTTTCTCTTATGTAATCTTCATTGTTTTCTGTTGGTTCATTAATCACATTCACTTTATCCTCCTTTCCTAATGTCTTGACTTTAGAAGGCTTAGACGGTTTATCTCGTTGATTAGGTTTCTCTGGATTGTGTATATTTTTCCAGTCTAAATAATTGTGACTGTCAACATCTGAAGCTGCATCTCTTCCTGAAGCCCGATGGATATAATGGAATAGAGCTGCACCAAACCTTTCCAAATGTTTTTCATATTCCGTAGTCCATTTCTTGTGTACAATATCAAACATTTTCTTATTTACAGCGTCTCCATCCTGCTCACAATCACCTACATTTGATAATTTTAATTTTTTTACATCATAGCTTGTGTCAGTTTTATTCCTTTTGTAAATCGTTAACAATTTTAGAGTAGCTAAATTTACTGCTTCACCATCATAAATGGGATATTGTATATCGCTTAACCTTTTACCGGAAAACCCCCAATGATCTTCGTGTACAGTTGGGGTTCTTTTTTTCATGTACTGTACCGTAACCGCATCAGACGACATAAGCGGATCACCAACATTTTGAATTACTTTTCCTTCAAAATTATAGTTGCCGTCAGATGTTAACGGAAACCCAGCTCTTTTTTCACTATATCCAGATTTTACTCCAAACTCGGAATACCGTCCAAACTTGTCCACACTCATGATGTAACTGAATCGCTATCGTTTAGGTTCTTATTATATATATATATATATATATATATATATATATATATATATATATATATATATATATATATATATATATATATATATATATATATATATATATATATATATATGCGTCTACTGAACAATTATTCCTTGTTTTCGCAGTTCATACACCAAAGCTACCCATTCGTTTTCTAAACCAGTGTGCCCGGCTTCCATGGCTTCATGTAATAATCTCATTCGATCAACTAACTTATTTATATCGTTGTAATATATTATATTAGTTTTATACAAATTTTTCAATAATCCCCTTCCAGATGTGGTAGGATCAGTTGTTTTTCTCTTTTTATGCAAAACATTTAATTCAGCAGAAGATAAAGCTCTTCTTTTAATTTGAGCTTTTTTTGATTTTGAGGGGAAAAGACTAGATATAATACTTGTATATTTTATTGACCGATTTCTATGAATAGGTAGGTCTTTGGAATACTTTTTTCTATGTGCATTTGTATACTCTAATATATTTTTAAACAATTGTAAATCCCTTTTAGTATATTTACCAGGATTATTTTTAAAGATAAGTTCAAACAAACCTTTTGTACCTTTATATTTCTTATCTCCAATAACTATATCATCATTTTCGTTTATATCTAACTTGCTATCTCCAATCATTAATCCTTTATCCTCTATTCTAGCTCCATAGGTATGATAATTTCGATTAGCATGTGCGGCGTGTAACATTTTTAACGTATATGTTCTTCCAAGTGTTCCTTTAAACATAATATCCGTGCCTAATTTGCTTAAGTTGGATGGGTTAATATCCTCTTCTTCTGCTCTTGTATCTTCTAGACTTGTATCTTCTGTACTTGTATCTTCTGCAATATCCTTTTCCTTTAAATCCTCTATATCTCCGCTTTCTTCATACTCGTCGCTTTCTTCAGATGTATGTAACTGGCCAAAACTTTCATCATTCTGAAATTCTTCTTCATATTTGGAAATTGGTAGCATTTTGTCTCCTTCGAAGCGAATTGAAGGTTTTTCCATATTTTGTGCTAATCGCTTTAAAGGTTCAGTAACAGGTTTGAATGTTGTTTCTAAAAATTGCTCTCTTTCATTTATACCTGATTTTAAAGCTCGGTTTTTTTGTCTAATAGAATCACTAAGTGATTTTATTTCCTTTAATAGCTTTTCCTGGTTAACCATCTTCACACCTTGACGACTTGTACAGTAATACCGCTAATCAGTGTATTAAAACGAATTTATCAAAACCTATTCTATAACGACCATCTTGTATAGCATGATCTTTCATAATAACCAAAAATCCATACTTTTCCGCCCATGCTTTTCCGCAAAGCTCTTTAAACTTTTCAAATGGCATATCCCCATTCACATGATCGTTATATATATGTTTTAGGTTAGTATCATCTTGTTTGAATACAATTAGAATATTTGCATTATCTCTGATAAGTTGTTTTGGGATTTTGCTATAGGTTTGTCCTATATATATGCTGTCGATGTTATTATGTCTTCCCATGGCAAAGTAGTTTCTAATAGTATCCTGATTTTCACAAGATACATCGTCAAATATAAATACAGAATACGGTTTCGCTTCGTTTGGTTGCATAATGCTATCACTAGCGTTAAATTTGTAAAAATTAACATCAGACACATCAGATAGGATTTTATCCAGCAATTGATACTTTGGTTGATGTAGAGACTTTGAAAAAATATATAGGTTATTAAACCTTAATCCCTGCGGATTAGTGATCAAATTAAAGACGACATTGGTCTTTCCACAGTTTGAGGGGCCACTTACTATACATCGAACAGTGTTTGGAAGTAAACTACCGTGTTTACCATTGTTGATTTTAACGTTATCCACAGTTAAATCATCTATGTTATTAATATTGAATCGATCTTTATGGTGAATAATCTCCATCCTGCTCAAAGGTTAACGATGAAATGAGTTGCTTGCATTACACCAAGTCCTTTATAGGTATCCATGAATCCTCAGTTTTGTTAAACCCTAACCACCGCACTTTAACTGCGTCCTTTTTTCTTTGTAACACTTTTTCAACAAGATATACATCACCTACTGTTGACTTTAACATTTCATGTCCATAAAATGCACCTTGCAACAAATCTCCTTTGTTATCTTTTAAGATATACGTTTCAGGTACAGTCGGTTGTACTTTATACACTGTAAAAACTTCATTCGTCCAATTGGGAAGGTATACACTTAAATACAGGTAAATACTTGGTAAACACTCCCTTATATTTACTAATCCGTACTTTATCACTTACATTAAATCTTCTTGGCTGCATTTTTTCTACTTTAGGCTTTGTATTTTTCTTTATGCGTTTTAATACATCTTTTGCATTTCTTCTATTTACTTTGTTAGGTTTCATACCGATAGTTCTATGAAACCTGTTGTTATAATCATTTATTAATTGTGGTAAAACATCATACCATACGTAAGAACCTCTTTTTGAAAATTGTTTATACAGTGCTCCTTTTAAGGTTCTATTGAATCTTTCTACAATAGCTGCTTTTTTCTCTGAATTTGTAGAATAATGATTTATTTTATATTTATTCATTAACTGTGCAAAGTTTGTATTAAAGTATTCTGTTCCATCATCAGTTTGTAAATGTTTAATTTTGTTTTTATCTCTTTTTATGGCTATTTCCATGGCTTCTGTTACGCTTTTACCAGTCTTGTCCTTTAGAGGCAAAGCGTCTGCAACTTTTGTAAAACAATTAATAATTGTGAGTATATATTTAAATCCTTTGTTTATTCTGCTATGCGGTCGCATTTCAATTAAATCCGCTTGATATAGATCATTTATCCCTTTTATAACAGTATTTCTTCTTGGAAACTTTATTCTTGCAGGTTTGTGTAGTTCATTAATAATCTTCTCCTTCAGGTCTGACATGATGGTTTCACGAAGACAGCTGATATGATATTAAATATTCTTTTGTATAAATCTGCTTATATAGGTCAAGGTCATTCCAAACTAATGTATAAAAGGGGGAACACAGCAAAATACTGCTGTGTTCCCCCTTTTATACGGAAAGGAAAAGGAAAAGGGATGTAGGACGATGAAAGGGTTACTCGTCAATAGGGTTGAGGGAGTAGTGGCCGAATGGTAGAGTGTGGATATTGTCTGCAAGGATGTGGCGTTTGTCATCATTTGAAGAGAGAGCTTTTTTTACCTCCGTCACGCTGTACAGCTGATGGTTGAAACTTCTGATTGTGTTGAATTTTGCTGTTATATCTTGATCTTCAAATAAACATTTCTTATAGTGATTAAAATGCACATTCTTCTTTAAATACAAACTTTTTACTCCTTTAGCTTTCTTAATGACTTGGTTTTCATTTAGTTGTAAAGAATATAATTTTGACATTAGTGCAACAATTTCTTGAAGTATAACACCATTGGCTTCATCTTTAAATTTGCCAAGCACTTTTTTGTTTCTGTCATTGTCGTAGTTTGGATGATCTTTTGGATAGTCGGAAAAGTCAAAATCGTTTTTGTAATTAAATGTCCGAAGGTCTTCATACATATCGTTGGTAATTATCCAATATATAAAAGCGTCTGTATCCATGTAGGAGATGCCGATGTTTTCTCGTCCATAAAAGGTGACCATCTTTTTGTAATGAAAATCGTACATATGAGTCTTGGAGATATCCAGGATTGACATACCTATGTACAAAGGACGATCCATCTTCACACTGGTTTTCTTCATAGATACAGCTACAAGATTTTCGTTAATAATTATAGATGTTCCAAAGTTTGGCTGTTGTACGAGTTTTTGTAGTTTGTTCGGATCTGTAACAAGTTTAACATTTTTATGTCTTCTTTTGTTTTCCAATGTTTTACCGAATATCGCATTGTTCATCAATTTAAAAAAGTCTTTTTGAAAGGCTGATGTAGCGGCTGCTCTTCTGGTAGTATTCGAGTCTATGTACGGTTTCAACCAGCACGATTGGGAAAATTCTACAGCTCTATTAATTTTAGTAAGACGTAAACCTAATTCGATAGCTTGTTGAACAACCCAATAGTGAGCTACGTATCGTTGTTTATTGTTAAGGGTCATCATTAATTTTGGGTGTTTTCCAGTTGGTGAAATTTCTGTTCTTGCAAGGAGTGGAAGGTCATAATGAAGATCGTGTAAATGTTCTGGATATTCAAAGTCGCAATCCAAAATATATCCGGTATCTCCTTGTTTTGGAATTTGTGAAATATCGCCAATACAGTCGGGATCAACCCATTTAAAGTTGTCAAATGGAAGTGGGTTCGACATGGCCCATCCATACAGATTATTCGCGTCGAAATATCCCAAGTACGTTGAAGGTTTATCTTGATCATGGTCAGGTAGATATTTGTTGTTGGCTTTAACATGTCTCGTCACGCTTTGAGTTAATCCACCTCTAACACCCGACTCAACCATTAAAACCATATCTATATCTGTTAACAGCTGGAGTTTGCATTTTGTTTCTTTCAGCATTGCTTGCCAAGCTAGTCCTGGAGATGTATACGAATGTAGAGGGTCCAAACCGTATGCTGCAAAACAGGTTCTTCGGAATTCTTCCATAACATCGCAGAGAAGAGTCACGTCAAGTTTTACATAAAAGTCTGAGTATTCTCCTAAGGTCTTCATATCCAACTCGTTCCATACTCGACATGCATGTTGATAATCTTCAAGTGAAATTTCCGAATCATTAAGTTTGTTGTTAAATTGTTCTGGTGGAGGAAGTGATGTTTCATTAAATCTATGCAGTCCATCGATGTAATCGTAGGGGAAGACCCCTTTTCGAAGAACCAGATCCATTTTACTACTGGCTACAATTTTGCTTGTTTCTATCAGATCTTCTCTTTTTAAATTCTCAGTTAATTTCATTAGGCTAGAAGGCATAAATCTAAACGAATCAATAAACCTAAGTTTTATTTTGCCAACCTTTTTAGAGAAGCTTATAAATTTTTCCATTGTTGTTGCTAAAACATCTATCGCCCCATCATCTCTTCCCAATTCGGGAATTATAAAGTGAGAGTCATATCCACTAAGGTTATGTAGAACAACGGGTATAAAAGATGGAAGTTTGTAATTCAAGTTGCAAGCGTTACAGGCTGCACCTCTGTAGACTCCTGTAAGATGGTCGTGATCACGAACTTTAACGTTATCTGGTGTAAATATGTTATTACACAGATAACATGTTGTTGCCAGATTGTGATGTTGAAGTTGATGTTCTTCCATAGGCAGCATCGGTATTTTAATTTTGTAGAGTTCTTCCACCTTAGAGGCAATGTAATACAAATCGTCTACAAAGTGTTTCGCTGCTTGTTCACCGCGATAAATCTTCGGAGCAGATGATAGTCCAAATTCTTGAAGATGTTCTTCAGACAGCGTGGATTTTGTTAGTATAGAATAACTGTTTGGTGCGTGTTTTTGATATTTGCTTCTTTTTGCGATATCCTCTTCTTGTTGTTCAATTGGAAGTAAAGATGCTTCGAAATCCGCGTACACAACAAATGGAATAGGGTATTGTTGATTTACTTTGTCAAATTGTACGTATGATCTGCTAGGATGTGGCAATTTAATTCTAACCTCATAATTTCCACTACATAACCTTTGGTGTTCTAATAACCATTCTGAACCTCCTCTTCTTAATGGTTTGTTCACATGGCAAAAGCATCTCTTACATGTTGTGATTTTCCTTTTATGTTTTGTTAACTGTTTACATACGAGCCCTTCAAAATCTTTTATATGCACGTAATGAGATATCTCTCCTTTATTGATTAATAACAAGTCAGTATGATTGTTGCGCTCATTCGATGTTATGCGCAAGGGATACACATTATTTGACGAATCCAAACCAAATTTGTTGACTGAAGCCGACGGATTTTGCTTTTCAAATTTTGATATATCACTAATTGCAACAGGATAAGTCATTCCTTGGAAATTATACTTATGTTGAACTCCTTCATATTCTCTATTAGGTATACACACATGATATTTTACATATTTGGCCAACATAGCATATTTAAAACATTCGTTATCTTCATTTTGCACATTAATACAGGATTTGGTATCACTTACTTTTTTCGGAAGAGGAATGTAACTACTTCCTCTCATTCCATAACCGTGTTTATGAACTCTAACATCCAGACTTGTTATACTTAATAAAGTCCATCCAGATCCTCTTCCTTCATGCTCTTGTAGTTTCGTCAAAAGTTCCTCAAGACATTCTGTTACGATCTTTTCAATATCTGACGCAGCCATGATGGTTCGGTTTTTTGTCATGAAACCTCTTGGTGATGTTTCGTTTTGAATGTTAGTGAATATGGCATCTAGCAACAGTCCAAATTTGATAAAATTTAATCTTTTTTGTTCATTCTTTAGTGTTTTGGTTACTAATTCTTTGGCGTTATGTAAAAAGTTTTCAAGTTGTAATTTTACGTTGTCAATTTTAAAATGTGTTACTACCTTACCAGGTAGTGCTTTAGCGTGTAGTTCCACATCTACTGCTGTTGATGTTGAGGGTCGGTGAAGAGTAGACATAGCAGCTGTTGATGTTGAAGGATGGTGAAGTGTAGACATAGCAGGCGTTGAAGTCGATGTTGATGTTGAAGGACGGTGAAGTGTAGACATAGCAGGCGTTGAAGTCGATGTTGATGGTGTTGATGATGAAGGATGGTGAAGTGTATACATAGCAGGCGTAGAAGTCGATGTTGATGACGTTGATTGTGCATAATGAATGACACTCGGTCTTAAAACTTCATTTTGTTCTTTTTGATTTAGGTTTGCAAATTGATGTTGTGCTAATTGATGATCGATTGAATCTAATTCTTGTTCATTTTGTTCTTCTTTTGTATTTGTGTTGGGATTATGTTTTAGTTCTTTATGAATGGCTAAAAGCCAATCATCTCTAAATGAGGCTTTACAAATATCGCACCGATACATATTATAACTGTATCTTCCTCAAAGGCTAACCAGCTACTAATAACACTCCAAAATTCACCTCTATTTATACCCGAAAAAGAACAGTGGTGGGGGGTATACATGCCGGAGTATATGTGTTAGTGAAGAAATACCAAATTTTACGCAGGCAGTACATTTTGCATCAAACCAAGATGTTTTCAAGTCCCCAAAGTGGGTCAAGGTCGTTTGAACATGTTGCCAAAACGGGGAATAGAGCAGTAAGTGATTCTCACTTGGACCACAAACTGATCTATTCCCCGCTTTGTATTATTTAACAGATCTTTAAGTTTTCTTTTAATTATCCTGATCTTCAAAAAGTTGTTTGTATGAGGGTTCTTCAGCAAAGAAATGTTGAACCGCCAAGTCATCTTCAGTCAGAGGACATGATTCCAACAGTTTTTGATCGATTGAGGGAGCTGACAGCGGTTCTTGGAGTTTTTCATCTTCAGTCAGAGGACATGATTCCAACAGTTTTTGGTCGATTGAGGGAGCTGACAGCGGTTCTTGGAGTTTTAACTGTAAACTTTTGATATATTCCATGGCCTTATACAAAACGGTTATTTTTGCATCTCGAGGATTGGCGAATGGGATTACACTTTGTAATCTTTCATATCCAGTGTTAATATTCACTCTCCATTTCTTTGAGTGTTCAGCGTTTCTCTGATTGTAGCCAGATCTGGAGTTGGATGTGCTTGCTTGCGAATCCATAGCTGACTAATACGTGTATTCCAAAGTGCATGGTTAAATACCTGCTTACCCCCACCATTAGAGTACCCCCCTCTTGGAGCATATGTTTGATTTAGTAATAATTATTGTATCAAAAGAAGTTGTTTCCAAGTCCAGATATAGGTCAAGTTCATCTGAAGATATTTCCAGAACGGGGAATAGAGCAGTAAGTAGTTCTCACTTTGACTACAAACTGATCTATTCCCCGCTCTGTATTTGTAGTTGGAAGGTTAACGAAGAAAACTAATCAGACTCATCTGACACATCCGACTCATCAAACGGAAATAAGCGACGGGGGAGAAAGCTAGTGACGTAGGTACCCTCAAAAAGGGTCCTACTACCACTCGGAGTTGCCTCCATGTGTTCCAAACAGAGTGACTGTTGGTAACACTCCGCATCGTCCGAATTCGAGTTTTCCTCCACGTCATCCGCTACACTAGAGATATCCTCATCACTCTCCAACTGTTCCATCCAACTCACGGCTTCCATCTCTACGGAATCAACTTCTTCATCTTCCAACACCGCATCTTCATTTTCATCTTCATCTTCTAACATAATGTTTTTTAACATTAGAATTACCTCTCGTGGATGAGGAAAGATGATGTCTCTTGGTGCCATGACTAGACTGATTCAACCATTGATACAAACTCGCCTTTTATACCACAATATTTAGAGGGGGGGGTGTTGGGGAGGGGATATTGTTGTTAAATATATATTTATTACTAAACAAAGTTGTTTCCAAGTCCTGAAGTGGGTCAAGGTCGTTTGAACATGTTACCAAAACGGGGAATAGAGCAGTAAGTGATTCTCACTTGGACCACAAACTGATCTATTCCCCGCTTTGTATTCCAGACGTCTTTAATTTTGTTAACCCAGTTATTCATCCTGGTCTTCATCCATGAGGAAGATTTGTTTGTAGGCTGACGGTTCTTCCTCAAGAAAATGATGTTTCGCCAACCTATCTTCCACCAGGAACACGCATTCTATCGGTTCAAGAGAGACCGGTTCTTCAGAAGGAACTTCTGCAACTATTTCCTGCAGATGTTTTATGTATTCTATTGCCCGATATATCATGTCCTTTGTTTTAGTAGTAGATTTAACGCCCGGGACTTTACTTGATAATCTCCGGTAGGCTTCTTGCATTGTCAGCTTATATGTTTTTGTTCTTAATGCGTTTTCGGCTCTTCGGTTCCGCAAGCAATTGTTGAACTTCAAAAACTCTGATAGTTCATCTTTATACTCTTTGGATGTGCTTGCTTGGGAATCCATAGCTAACTACTGGGGATATTCCGATGCGGTCGCTTAAATACCAAGTTTACGTGGTGGGGGTAAATGACAAGGATATTATTGTAGGAAGTACATTTTATATCAAACATCGATGTCGCAGAATGACAAGTCTTGTAAGTGGGTCAAGGTCGTCTGAACATACCACCAGAACGGGGAATAGAGCAGTAAGTGGTTCTCACTTAGACCTCAAACTGATCTATTCCCCGCTCTGTTTTTAATCTCTCTCCTTTTTATTGGTTCAACAATGGTTTGGTTTAATATAAAATGTTGCATTGATGATCCATTTCTGCCGGAGTAACCTTTCCATTATACCAATCATTTTAAGTAACTTTACATTGTTTTTATAGCTTGTTTTCCATGCTTCCTGTTCACTATTATACACTGGAGCCGTAGGCTTCCACATATACAAATCACAACCAACCTCCCAATCGAGAAACTTGTGCAGTAATCTTCTTAAGACAATTAACTGATCGTGATTTTCAACCTTTCTGCTTACTACTAGTGTTGCTGCAGCGATAGGGAGAGCGGGTGTACTCATTTTCAGCAGAATGATTTTACCAGTGATAGGGAACCCCTTTTATACTACGTTTAAATGGTGGGGGTTAGTGGTGGGAGTACAAGGGTTAGGGAAGGGGTATATCGTGTTAAGAAATAAATATATCTTCCATTATTTTACCACACGGAGTGTAAGTCACTACTATACACGAATATTCTAAGTCTTTTTATTGGGTCAAGGTCGTCTGAACATATTGCCAAAACGGGGAATAGAGCAGTAAGTGATTCTCACTTTGACCACAAACTGATCTATTCCCCGCTTTGTTTTTTTTAACCCCTCTCATTGTTTAGTCATCTTCTTTTTTAAGGGTCGGAGGTTCGACAAAAACGTTCCCTAATTCTTTTTGTAAGATTGAGGGGGGCAGCGGTTCCTCAGGCAGTTCAGCTTTTATACAAGGTTCTTGAAGCTGTGTTTGAAGGAACTTAATATATTGTACTGCCTGTCGAATTTTTGAAACCCAAGAATCACTAGGATTAGCAAATGGTACAGCGACTTGTAATCTTTTGAATCCTTCTCTTACTTTATTTTCGTTTCTTCGCGAACGTGCACTATTTTGTTTCGCTCTACGTTTCCAGATTACTTCCATATCAGTAGCTGATGAGTTGTATGAACCTGCTGGAGTCTCCATAGCTGACTAATGAATATGTTCTACGACGCCACGCTTATATACCCGCTTACCCCCACCTAAAAGGTTGGTGAACAGATCAATTTTTTGGTTTGAAAAGGAATTCAAACAGAGCGAAATGTTTCTAAGTCCGTTATCTAGGTCAAGGTCGTTGTAACATTGTAAAAAAAGTGTGGACAACCTATTTACACTCTGCAGCAGATGCTACAAAGTGTAAATAGGTTGTCCACACTTTTTTTTTTAATTTGGAAGACAATTTTATTTAATTTGGAATAAACTTCTTTCTGGGAAGGCTTTTTGACGTGGAGGTCCATGCCTCTAGGTAACTCTACATAGTACAGTTTGCCTTCACATTGAACCAACACCTTTGCAAAGTCCTTTATTTTAACAAAGAAGTAGCGTTTGTTTTTACAAAGCCTATTAATTCGAATTTTGGTTGGCACTACTGTTGGACGTGGTGAAGAAGGAGATGCGCTATGGTTTAATTTTAAATGAAGACTGCACGCTCCTTCATTTAAAATACAACGTTTATGACAGCGATCACCTTTTTTAGCACCTTTTTGAATATATAACTGCATTGTTGTGCAGGAAGTATGCACATCCTTTGTACAGATTTCAGTTGTTTGAATTTCTCTGAAGGAGATGAAGTGTATGTGCAGATTACTGAAGGTCTGGTTGGAGAAGATGATTGTGTGGCTGGTTGGCTTGGCCTCGACCTTGATGATGAGGATGAAGAAGCAGAAGATGTGGAAGACTTTGATGAAGATGTAGAAGACCTTGAAGATGTAGAACAACTTGAAGATGTAGAAGGACTTGGAGAAACAGCACGAGAAGTTGACGGAAGAGGTGAAGGACTTGTGGAAGACGTTGACACAGCAGGTGGTGGTGAACAGTTCTCCGGGACGATGTTAGCTAACATCAGAGCTGTCCGAAGGATGGATGGAACCGCAGAAGACGAAGTGGTAGAGGCGGCTGAAGACGAAGCAGAAGGTTTCAATTTGAGAGGTCGTGTCTGCTTCCTAATGTGTGCCATGGTGTGAGGTATAACAGCACAGGTAGAAGAGTGATTTTACTAGGGCTGGGGGACCCTCTTTTATACACAATGTTAGTGGTGGGGAGTGAAAATGCTATAGGGTGGGGGTGTTAATGTTGTAACGAATAAATATATATATATATATGTATATTTTACAATACGAGAACTTTCTAAGTCCCAAAGTGGGTCAAGGTCGTTTGATCATGTTGTCGAAACGGGGAATAGAGCAGTAAGTGGTTTTCACTTGGACCACAAACCAATCTATTCCCCGCTCTGTACGAGAATTTTCTAAGTCCCAAGGTCATCCGAACAAGTTGCCAAAACGGGGAATAGACCGGTAAGTGATTCTCACTTGGACCACAAACCGATCTATTCCCCGCTCTGTATTGGGGAAGGGGACAAAAGACAACAAACAAGAGACTGATTTTAAACAAGAGACTGATTTTAAACAAGAGGCTGATTTTATATTTCACAAACGTTTCTCAGGCTAAGATGGGTAATGTCAACCGGTTTGCGCGCCGTAATGACATAAGGTCGGTTTGGGAGCCATACCTTTTTGTAAGGGGTTAGGAAAAGGATGAGAAACAAGTTACATTACTTTTAAAATAAAGACTTTGCCAACAACTATTTAAACAAAATTAATCAGTTAACGTTACTTTTACAAGAACAGCCGAGGTCGGTTTTGCAAAGGTCAACAGTATCACTGAAACCCGGTGGGACGTAGACCCAAACACCCGGCGTCAGGCTGCTGCGAACCCAAGTTTTGACCAAGGTTGTTGAGGGACCTGTAGGGCCGGGAGTACATATGTTATTAGTAAATAAAACACTTCAAACCGATACCACACACTAACTACATTACCTAGCAGCAAACTACAAGCGTTATCTAACATGCTTAACAAACTAACTAAACATGCAAGGGCGCGGATCTCTTAATTGCGCGTCGGGCCCAACGCACACTTAACAGACCTACGCTGCAGCAGAGTGCAACCCACTGGGACGTATATCCAAACAACGGGCGGCAAGCTACTGCGACGAGACTGCGGACTGCTCCCGCTTATAAAGGCAAAGTGACGTCACCGAAGCGGAAGGGGGAGGTCGAGGTTTTCACTTGGACCACAAACCAATCTATTCCCCGCTCTGTACGAGAATTTTCTAAGTCCCAAGGTCATCCGAACCAGTTGCCAAAACGGGGAATAGACCGGTAAGTGATTCTCACTTGGACCACAAACCGATCTATTCCCCGCTCTGTATTGGGGAAGGGGACAAAAGACAACAAACAAGAGACTGATTTTAAACAAGAGACTGATTTTAAACAAGAGGCTGATTTTATATTTCACAAACGTTTCTCAGGCTAAGATGGGTAATGTCAACCGGTTTGCGCGCCGTAATGACATAAGGTCGGTTTGGGAGCCATACCTTTTTGTAAGGGGTTAGGAAAAGGATGAGAAACAAGTTACATTACTTTTAAAATAAAGACTTTACCAACAACTATTTAAACAAAATTAATCAGTTAACGTTACTTTTACAAGAACAGCCGAGGTCGGTTTTGCAAAGGTCAACAGTATCACTGAAACCCGGTGGGACGTAGACCCAAACACCCGGCGTCAGGCTGCTGCGAACCCAAGTTTTGACCAAGGTTGTTGAGGGACCTGTAGGGCCGGGAGTACATATGTTATTAGTAAATAAAACACTTCAAACCAATACCAAACACTAACATATATATTAGACTAACTACATTACCTAGCAGCAAACTACAAGCGTTATCTAACATGCTTAAACAAACTAACTAAACATGCAAGGGCGCGGATCTCTTAATTGCGCGTCGGGCCCAACGCACACTTAACAGACCTACGCTGCAGCAGAGTGCAACCCACTGGGATGTATATCCAAACAGCGGGCGGCAAGCTACTGCGACGAGACTGCGGACTGCTCCCGCTTATAAAGGCAAAGTGACGTCACCGAAGCGGAAGGGGGGAGGTCGAAGGGGGGGGGGTGACCTTGAACATGACCCAAATCGGGGGGGGGGGTTATGTCAAGGGGGGGGGCTCCGCCCCGTGACGTAAGGGGGGGGGCTCCGCCCCGTGACGTAAGGGGGGGTGGGGGTTGTGTCGTCACGGTGGAAGGGGAACAGGATGTAGACCGGTCTTTAGCTTTCTACCCGTATATGGAAATGTCACGGTTACACTTGGCGACCCGCTTTGCTCCGTCTGGTACCTCATTCCAGCTTTGCCTTGCGAACTGTATACACCTCTGCGCTATGTCTTCTCCCATCACACCCGAGAAACTGCAACGTTTGAAGGAGACTTTGAAGAAGTCTTCGGAAAAAAGGAGCGGATTCAAAAGACCTAGTTCTTTTAGATCTTGCATACAAAAGAATTTTCGAAACCACCCACTTTACTTTGACCAACGGCCTTCGACGTCTACTGCATCTTCGCCATCGCTATCGCCTCGCCCTTCATCGCTTCGACCTTCATCGCCGCCACCAACTGTTGAGGAGATAATGAAGAGGACGGCTACGGTGAAACTTACCGAGTTGGTAACGCCGCTGGAGTCTGTAACCGTCAAGTTTGCGCAGTTGAAATTAAACGTGGAGTATCTATTTGTGGGGAAGATCAGCGATGATGAGTACCTACTCCAACACCTCTTTGACGGCCGTTACGTCAAGGTCCACCTTTCAAGGTCCACTCTGCCACCTCCTGAGACCAAGTGCGACTTGTTTTTAGTACGGCAGAAGGGACAAGTAAAGTGGGTTACGAAGAAAAAATAAACACTGTCCACCGCTCACCGCTCCTTATCCACCATCTCCTTCAAACACAAACGGTCCTTTTCAGGACCACCCTAAGCATTTCAAGTTAGGGACTTGGCCTGTACATAGGCAGGAGACTGTTAGTCTCATGTTTGTGTGCAGCCCACTTTGTGGAATTTTCTAAGTCCCAAGGTCCTTGACCTTGACTTGACCTTGAACATGACCCATTTTGGGGGGGGGGTACAAAGTTTGTGCAAAGTATGTCATGTGGGTACTCAAATTACGCGGATTGATCAGACGAACAAGTTGGTGCAAACAGAATTCAAATCCGACCAAGGGTATAGCAGTAATAGCTAAAAACAACTATTTTGGAGGTTAAACCTAAATAACTTCTTTATTTACGGATTAAAGTATATCAAGTGGGTACTCAAATTACGCGGATTGATCAGACGAACAAGTTGGTGCAAACAGAATTCAGATCCGACCAAGGGTATAGCAGTAATAGCTAAAGACAACTGTTTTGGAGGTCAAACCTAAATAACTTCTTTATTTACGGATTAAAATATATCAAGTGGGTATTCAAATTACGCGGATTGATCAGACAAACAAGGTGGTGCAAACAGAATCCAGATCCGACCAAGGGTATAGCAGTAATAGCTAGAAAACAGCTATTTTAGAGGTCAAACCTACATAACTTCTTTATTTACGGTTTAAAATATATCAAGTGGGTACTCAAACTACGCGGATTGATCAGACGAACAAGTTAGTGCAAACAGACTTCAGATCCGACCAAGGGTATAGCAACTGTAGTGAAAAACAACTGTTTGAAGGACAAGGGAACGTTGTGGTGGGGATAGGTGTCTATCCTACAAGCTAGCGCTACATCATTATACTTCCAGCTGTTGTCGGATGAACATCTACCTATATAGTTTGTGTTAACGTTTGAACATGTCACAGTTTTACAGGAATATGAGTAAGGTGTCCTTCAGTAGCCCGCTTGCCACCACCTTCTACTTCTCCGACGATGAAGATAGAATGTCTACGCTTTTAGCGGACAATGAGCGGTTCCATCGTAGAATAGCCAAGGTTGAAACACTCTTAGCCAGTTGTCTGCTGCACAAGAAGCAACACATGGAAACATGCACTAGTTTAGATCATAGTGACTGTAATATTTATACACATATAGTGTTGAGACAAATTAATTGAAGTTTTCAGTTAAGGAGCTACGGTCTTGACAGTGTAAGAGTCAGACCCTAACTAATGCGTGTACGCTAGTTAGTGCGCGATGTACAAACTTGGTGGGGGGAGGTGGTGTGGTGGGGGGAGTGATGTGGTGGGGGAAGGGACGAGTACCTAACCTACACTCAAACGCTGCATTACTATACAATCATTGGAACAGACAACACCATGAGCAGCGTCAACGACAATATTTGGGGAGATGCGGTTTGTGAGGAGGAGTTGATAGCAACTCTTGACGCTACCGAGGTTGAGCAAACTACATCTCAGCAGCCAACAAGCAACATCATAAGCCGTGGCAATGACATTATTTGGGGAGGTGTGATTAGTGAGAAGGAGTTGGTGGCAACTCTTGAGACTACCGAGGTTAATCAAGGAGCGGCGATGCAAACTATATCTCAGCAGCCTAGGACATATGAACAAGTCCTGGAGGAATATAAGAACGCGTATGATTATGCTTGCAAGAGGTGGTGTGCGCAGCCGCAATGTCCAGAGCAGGAGGATGAAATGGAAGCGGATTTTCGGCTGGTTACTAAACTAGAGGAGGAACTTCAACGAGCAGACCAACTTTTGCGTGGTGCACATGGAACCACAAATATTTTGATGGGTAACTAATGGATATTTTGTTCAAAGTCTTCCTCCCCACGTCAGCTGCCATCTGCCGCGCACTTGTCACCTGCCACCTGCCGCCTGCCATCTGCCGCCTGCCATCTGCCGTCCGCCATCTGCTCCACCCCACCACACTTTTACCCCCACCATTTAGTACGATTACAACGCTAGCTTGTGAATAGCCAGTACACCTCCGGCTCTCGACCGGTGAACATCGAGCTGCTCGTCCCGACTGTGTGTTCCCTGCAGTCACATAAATAGGCAAGGAACACACAGTCGGGATGGGCCGATTGGACAAACAAGTGCAACACTTGAAAACTACGTCGCGACTCCGGATCAACAACATCGATGACGACAAACAACGGGGAACTATTGTAAACATAAATTATTGTAAACATAACTTATTGTAAATAAAAATAAATGTAAATAATAAAGTAATAAATGAAATAGTACTACCTCGCACTCGTATCATTCGATTGCTTCATTCGATTTTTTTCATTCGATATTTTATCGAATGACGACTATCGAATCACAATCGGATTTTACGCGTGCGAGGTAGTACTTTTTTAAAATAACCTCCCCGTGACCTTGACCTTTAAACTTTCCCTCATTACGTCACAAAACCGCCTACGTCACTGGCTGAGGCTCAGATGACGTGTTTAATGACTCAGCGCATCCGGTCACGTGACCGGATGACGTCACTTCCGGTCTAGCAGCCTCAAATGCCCACTACTAACACATACTAGCGAACTTGACGTCCTTGTCGATGGTTAAAACAACATTCAAAACGATCGAACACGTAAAACAAGAAGGACAATGAAACATTTCTTGAAACTGGATGTTGTTATCAGGTCTAACCTCACTTTCACCGCTCCGCACGCTTGCTTAGACCGGCCGGTACTAGATGACAGTTTTAAACAGGCACGGCCTACTATTTTTATATATTTTATATATTACCTTATATACCTTATATATTTTATATATATATGTATAGCTCATTTGTCTCTTTTCTGCGTTTTTAAGGTCACTCCAGTTGTTATCTATAGCTCAATGTCCCTTTGAACTATTTTAGATTTGACCACTCTATATATACAATCTTCGCCCAACAGTTTTAGTCACTGCTCTCAGTTAACCACAGGTTAACAATTACAAACAACACGAGTATTACTTTGACGGTTCCCTGGTTGATTATGAACAGCTGTTACAATTCTTTGGTTTTGATTTTAAACTCCATAAGCCCAATATTAATTTTGTTACTTTTCATTTTAGTTTTTTTTTTACATTATTTAATTTATCCTGGGGATGAGACCTGTCTAGAATTTATTTTTATCCCAGAAATTAGTTATTTCCAACATTTTAAGGAAATGTTTGGTGCGGTTTATGCGATAGAGTTGCAAGCAAGCAAGCACGGACGCACGCGAACCTTACCAATAATTAGGATTACAGATTATTAGTTTTAAAGATATTTATCATTATTAACACAAAACATTGAATATTTTATGAGTTCGAGTTCACGATTATAATCAGTTAGATAATGAATTCAATATTTCCTTCAACGTAGCCAGCAAGCCGATCAGATTCTTAGTTTAACCATCGATTAATCTTTGTAATGGCTGAACCAGAGGGAGAATCCAAACAATTGACTAAATGTAACAATAAATACCAGAAATCTCTGTAAGGGACAAACTTCATTGTTGAGGATTCCGCTCGCTCTTTTGTCACAGCTTCAACTGCGGTATTGCCATTGTGGGAAGATTTTATTGTTTTACAATTAGATTTATTTTTGAATACTACAAATTAAAGAACTGGAAAATAATTGTTATACAAAATTATCCTAAACAGGGTTTGATAAATGTTATGAAGCGTAGTTAGCTCATATTGAGTATGTTAATAATTCAACTATACATTTGAGGTGGAATTGTACAGTAGGTCAGAAGATATAGTGGCTTTAAAATTATTATTTACTTATTACTTACTAATTATTTAGTAATTACTTTGAATCGTGAGATTTCTGTAAAAATTAAGTGTTTATTATGGCTGTAAATATGTGCATTTAAACTCGTGTTATATTTGGATTAAAAACACATTAAAATGTAAGGTTGTTAAATTTGACTAAGATTTTGAGTAAAAATTAAAATATATAAAGGAAGCCGAAAGTAACACTCGAATTTCTTTCAAGATATTTATGACTTCAAGTTTGGGAATTTATAAAAGTTTCATTGACTGTCTTTTAGTACTTCATAAAATACGTTTATAGATCTATATTAGGAGAAAACATTGATGCATATATAGTTATTAAAAATAAAAGTCAAAAATAAAAGCCAGTCAAAGTTTCTTTAACACTGTTTTGGTGAACACAATTTTTGAATGCTGTCACTTGCAATTTAAAAGTTATTAGTAAGCCAACGTTGGCATGAAGGTGCGTTACTAATCCCCGACTGCCTGTAATTGGGGCGAGGCGTTTGGCGTGGCCGGCCGGAAGTTATAGGCTTATTTAAAAAAAAAAAAAACTTCATTGCACGTGATTTTTAATATAAAATATATCTGATATAAAGTTTACCTGATGTACAGTTTTATAGAAAATTTCTCAGGAAAAAATGATTCAATTATTTAAAGTTTTTTTCCAAATAAATAGCAAATCCAATGGAAGATACATGACAAATGCTAAATACAGTTATATGTTAAATAACACTGTAATACCGTTAAATACAGTTTTCTTCTTCTCCACATGGTTCATTAAAGTAAACAAAACAAATATTTGAAGTAATAGTGTTGGTCAGGCCGACAACAACGTTTTTACGAATAAAATGAATTCCATCTTCAGTCCATTCTGAAAAGTCAATTCATTAAAAAAAGTATTAAATGTGATAAAATCATACCATAAAAGTCAAAGTCAATATTTCATAAAGATACTAAACAAGTTCAACAGTAACACAGCTTTACCTAAATAACATACTTTTAAACACACATTTTACAGGAGATAATCTTAAAATTCAACACACACACGAACCAGTCGATAATAAGAATCTGACTAAATAGCAAGGGGCGTTTATCCTATACATGTCGACCTTGAGCTCTTATCAAATGTCCACCGATCTATAAATCCGATTCTTGCTAAATCGTTATAATGTGTATTTCACTTTAACCTCTCATTCAGGACATTTTAGGGGTAGTTTTTAAAAATATTATAAATTGTAGGTCTTATACTTTCTAGGCTTTTGACACTGTATGTCGAACAGATGATAAGCAAATTTTGACTTTAGGTTTTTTAGTCACATAATTGGGTTTCTGAGAACATTTTCGTAAGGGATCGCTCTATTTGGCCTATATCAAATGGGCCAGTCGGGTCAGTTATGTTTATAAACCACTGCGTTCATGTACTACTTTGTATTTAACTGTCTGGCAAGTTTTAATTGTATGCTTAGTTTATTTGAAGTTTTACAAATTCTTTGATCTTTGATGATTACAATTTTTCACATACTATCTGCTCTACTAAACAAAGACAAAATTTGGATTACTAGGTGTGTTTTTGGAAGGATTGGTAGCATATTATATTTCTTACAACAATTAGTTCTGCAATTTTACTTTAGTAGTCACTGGCAACAACTGCACATTTAATAATAATTCCGTTTTCATTATCCTCCTTATCCATAATTACTGAGAGGATTCTATAGACCATACTGTTGTAATCTACCATTCAATGAGTCATGGGGTGGTGTGAGGTGAAATAATGTGGTCGGTTGCAGTTGGTTTTCAATAGACGGAGAGCTTAACGTTTCCATTACATTTTCTGAATCTTAGGTCAATACTGTTGAATGTTAGTAATGTACTGTTAGGTCAATGTTAGTAATAGAGCTGTCACTTTTAATTTATGTCTAATGTCAAATTTATAGTCAAATATAGTCAAATCAATAGTCAAATCTATAGTCAAATTTTATGCTGGGCGACATTTTATTTATATAATTATTCAGCAGTTACAACCGTCACTCTTTGATTTCACGAAAAACGATAGTGCCGTTGTGTTGTTTGTATCGAAACAAACTGTCGGTGTGACTTTCAGATGGAAATCATAGGTACTCTCTACTTAGTTCAAGTAGATTTATGATAAATCACTTTATTTATAGTCAAGTAATACTGTTAAACAACATATTTGTTCTTGACGTGAACAAGTTCTATTTCAGGATTATTTGAAGTACGTTTTTTAAGTCATTTATGGTTTCAGTGTTTAGATTTTGGTCTAATAAATTTAAAAATGGTTTTTCCAATACGTAAGGATCAAAGTTAAACTTTAAACAACCCGTTATTAATCTCCAAGACGCATCACGCTAGGTGCTAACAGAGGTCTTACAGAGTACAAGTAAAAAGAGCCACACTGAGTATAACCACACATTTAACGTAATACTATTCCTAAACCGGTTAAAGATTGGTAGTAACGTGAACTCCTCAGTCTGGGATTCACCCCTAACATAGGCGATGTGAGCGCCCTCGGCCGCACAATCACTCAGAGTTACTGTATATACAACAGGTAAACGCTCTTAGTCTTTGCCGTAAGCTGCTTAAGAGGGGAACTTCAATATCTCTATCTTATTTAGGAACCCATCGGATTATTATTTTAATGCTCATATAGACTTATAAAGCTCATGTACAATACGGGATTTCGTAATGATTTTTGTCCTGTATTTAAATAACAATAAATATTTATACCTTTGTACTTGATTTCATAAATTAAAACAATATTTGGATTCAAAATATTAATAGTTAAAAACACTAGGAAAAGTTCCTACCTATTAGCATAGACCTTAATATTTGTAAACGAATGATTTTAACCTCGCATATTCGTGTTTGGGATAGCTCCACTTCAAAGATCATCTGCACTTTTACTAAACAAAAACCAAAATTGATTGATTAAATACTGTTTTTAAGTAAATATAGCTTTATTTACGGCAATGCACAATTATCTGCCTAGTTATAAAACTCATTTTTAGTGGATTTCATGTACTAAAGTTACTTAGGTTAGGGTATTGATAACATTTTACATTTCCGAGTCCCATTAACCTCTTTTTGCCACCTAATGCAAAACAACTCAGCTTATTTCCTGGGTTTTCTTGTGAGAATACAGCATAATTTGGAGAACAAACTAGAAGAGTTTAAACATAAACAAATATTTCTTAACTGCTCCATTTTACATCTGTACATTTAAAAACAAATAGGTACAGGTTTTTACTAAAAGTGAATTCGCTCGATAATCAAGATACAATTTAGTCAGTGACTTATTTTCAGGTATCAAGTTGAAAGTTAATATATTTTAACTTTTAAAACTGGTACTACATTATGTTTTAAATCTTCTACAAATTTTTATGAAGATCAGTTGACTGTTAAGAAAAATAAAATACTTGTAATGAAAAACAGCTGTAATAAGGATGTACAAATTTAATCTGGGAAAAGGAAAACAATGTTTTAGCACTAACATAATTTTATTTCCCCTCAACGATATTTTGGCTTAACGACTTTATGAAGTAAAACCCTTTAACCAAATTTCATACAAAATTATGTAAATTTGTATACACATGTTTTGAAAGTTATATTAATGATTCAATTACGTTATTATTAATTTGGAGGGATGAACATGAGTAAAAACTGATATCACAGAGAGTGCGGACGACTTGGCCCCCCTCACACACCCTTCACCGGGCTGATTACAATTGCTGATACCAGAGAGGGAGAGATAAATGATATTTTGCTTTGTCCAATATCAAGGTTATTTGTTGACTTGGTAAACATATTGTATCATTTATTTGTGTTTACATTAATTTGAATTTACTCGTATTTTATTCAAAATAGTAACGACTCGTTATTACAACGAGGAATTTAGTCAAATTGTAAAAATTATTTTGAGTCTACTTCCTTACGGGATTACCGATTTCAAGATGAATATTTTCCTAATAAGTTAATCACTAATTTTACTAAAATATTGATTTAAAAATTATTTTTTAAAGGTAATACTTCTCGTATATAAAAACAAATTACAAATTATATACAAATCTATTCAGATATTTATGGTATTTGTTAAGGAATTACGACGTTATTTATATCATCTAACATTTCTCATTTATATGTGGCTTTTTTAAACAAATTAGTTGTTCAATAGCCTCTTAAGGCAATGAAATCAATGGATAAGATCTATCTAGTCAAGCATAGGATTTTACATGCTTCACATTGATCGATCCGTAAGAAGCGCAAGTTCTTGAATGTTGTTACTTATTAGTAGAAATTAGGTACTAAAATCGCAACTATTTTACAAGTCAATTCCAACCATCGGCCAGTGCTATTGACGTCTTTTCCACCAACTGCTGCCAAGTCCCAGTTAACAAAAGTGAAATAAAAGTATTTTTTTTGTAATAAAAGTATATTGATTAAAATCTCCTTCAAGAAAAGATTATTTACAAAGAACGGGCTCAAGTGTTCCGAGTGGTCCATTCAGTAAGACGATTAACTCGACATCGCAGCGATTCATTCTGAAACTTTGCCTGCTTTAGCAACATCCCACCCTTGACCCCCTTGTAAAGGTTTAGAATGCCGAAAGATCAGGTCGTTCTTATCTAAAGTATATAAAATATATATCGTTGTATTGTTTGTTAAAGTATTTATACATTTATGAAGGTCAAACGTACAACAATAATGGATATTGTTATCCCTTAAATAAGCGAAGAGTGTTTGATTCTTAGTTAAAAATGGAATTTAGATTATAAACCTAACAAGGTAATACAAATTAATCACCCGTGACGTTTTATTTTCGAGCTCCCACCGGAATTATGTAAGTCAAAAATCATAGCAACAAATACTGTTTAAAAAAGGTGTGTGGGGAGGTTGCGTTGTGGTGAATCTGTCATTGTATTATAATTTAGAACTATTTGAAAACTCAAATTATCCAACCAATAATGTTTTAATTACGGTAATTGATCTTCCTGATCTGGCACAATCCCTTTCAGTTGCTGGTCCTATATTCTTGGGACTAGATCCCTGACTTCTTGACCAGATCCTTTTCTTAGGTTTAGTGAACAAGTTATGCGTTACGAGGTGCCCATATCATTGTACTGTTTAATTTTAATTTGCAGCATTTCAGTTTGGTTAGGCATCAAATGTTTCGTGATTTTCAAATGCATACGTCATGTTCAGGCGGGAGTTAGATAATTCAGTCGACCAGTCTCTAGACAACCAGACAATCTAGACTCACTTTTATAAATTAGGAGGCTAATTTCCAAAATAAATTAAAATAAAACGTTGGCTCTCACTTTCTGTGATGCAATTTAAGCAAGCCTAAGCAAACAATTTTCAAAATGTTTAGCTATTTACTTTATTTACAGGCGTTTTTAATATAAAACAATTATTTTCCGATTTGCAAGTATATACAGCTACGCATATAAATCTTCCCATTGTATCTTTTACACTTACCGAGTCTCTTGGCACCGTTTCAACACATTCCATTTGTCAACTTGGATTAACAAAGAACCGGTAAAGTAGACGCCAGAATTTACACGTCTAGAATTTAACGTCAAAGAATTACTCAGTGGATTATTTAAGGTAAAAACATTTGTCCTCTTATTCAATTTTTAAATTACTGCAATTTTTAGCTTTTCTGTTGATAACTCTTCTGTAATATTATACATTATTTAACGCAGCCTAATACAACGCTATTACGTTTCCGAGATTATATTAACTGGTTATAACAAACATGTTTAATATTCTCAAACTGTTCAACACATAACGTCTGACCTTCTGCAAAACCATAATAAAAAAAAACAAAAAAAATCATATTGGATTGCATAGTGAAGTTTTCATACAAATCCAATTTTAAAGGTAAGAATTATAGTAGATTATTTATACATATATAAAATTTAAATTGATACAAATATTCCACTATGCACAGTTTAACAACACCAGCCAAGTAAGATTTACAGGTAATGGTCGAACAGCTGACTTAATTAAGAGCTTTTGCGTTTTAGGACTTCAAAATATTTCTGCTCGGTACTCGCTTGTATTTAGAAATATATTCAAATTTAAATTCAATCTTTGTAAAAATAAATAATTTAACAGAGCGAGAATATGTATAATTATTTAATATCAATTTATTAGATAATGCTCATTAGATGAATAAAATCTAAAATTAGATTAACTCCGTTCCGACTACATCATGCCTAAATAAATTACTTATTATTTTCAATAATTAAAAAAATATTGTTTTAAGCAAACACCCTACTGTAATAAGTCATAATTGTATTTTAAAATGTTTCATTAGATAAATAAAATAAAGTAAAACTTTTAAGACGTTCAAATTAGTCACGAATAAAATCAAATTGTAGGTAACAGTGTTTTTTTTTACAATCAAAGCTAAACGAATTTGGGCGAATTAAAACAAAGTATATAAATATGACAGGAAATAGGTTATTGGTAAAAATCCTTCAACGTTTGATTTTGTCTAACGTTTCTTCATTAAAAGGTAAAGTTATGATTGAGATAACTATAAGCCTTGAACAAGAAATATTAAGGTTACAAAACGAATATGCAACAGTGACAAATAAAATATGCAAATGTTTACATAATTACGAGCAAATTAAACATTTGCATCAATTTAACATTTGACACAAACCACAGAATACAACAAACTCTCCTTAGTAGTATAATTAGTTTAGACAGTAAAGTACTCAGGTATTTTTGTTTATATTACTTTTTATCTTGGAAACACTCTTGCTTCCTAAATTTATTATGTTGTATTTGTATTTGTTACGTTGTTAAAAATAAAAAATACGACTAAATAAAACGGAATAAATACGTTAAAACTTCGTTTTGAATGGAGGAATGAATTTGGAAACCAACTTAAGTTCCATAACATATTAGAGTCAAACGTCAGAACACTGATGGTGATGCGATTATTTGATAAATGGTTAACAGGAAAATTAGAGAAAGAGAGAGAGAGAGAGAGAGAGAGAGAGAGAGAGAGAGAGAGAGAGAGAGAGAGTGAGAGAGGGGAGTGCACCTGGGACGATCACGTCACCTCCGTAGACAAATTGATCTGTCTCTAGCAGAACTCCCGTTGCTCGATTGTGTACTTATTTACTGCTTGCATTCGGCTGAATAGAATTTACATTGAATGTTCGTTTTAGCTACACTTCTTAAAAAATTGTCCAATAAAAGCTAATTGAGTATCTTCAAAATACATTACTTACGATCGGGTTTTACCTTGTGAGGATAAGATTTCATTTATAACAAGTAGCCTCATATCGTACAAAATTTAATCTTTTTCAGAAATAAAATGGTTTTGAGTTGTTTGTAAATATTTGAAGTACATAAAGGGAATGGTTGAATACTATATATCTTAATATACCGGGTGTCCAGCCTAAAGTGTTACAATAGCTATGTCTGACAGTAAACTTCTTATGGGGGACCCCTTTATTTTTTTATGCTGCTTCTAAGTATGTATTTCAATTATCGAAATTTCCCGCCATTTTTCCAATATGGCGGACAACTTTGTTTTTTCTTATGGAATACCCTGTATTTTATTATGATTTTAGATAGCAAACGAGATTTTAAAAAGTTGTTATTCTTGGTATTTCTTTCCTAAACCTAATGAATAACCTAATGAATCCAGCATCCTTCAAACACATCATTGACGGTTTCTCTGGCCACTCTGGAGAAGTGTGGTGGAGCACCGTCCTGCTGGAACCACATATCCATTCTGGCCTGAAGGGGAAAATTGTCTAGAAGAACAGGAAGATGGTTTTCTATAAAGTTAGCGTAGTCGATCCCGTTTAGCGGGCCATCGAAAAAGTGAGGCCCGACAATTTTGCCTTCGAAAATACCACACCAAACATTTAATGACCATTTTCATTGGTTATCAATGGTCTGCATCCAGTGAGGGTTGTCAGTAGACCAATAATGCATATTATGTCTGTTCAAATGTCCGGTACTGAGGAACGTTTTCTCGTCTGAAAATAAAACAGTTGACAAAAAACGAGGTTGCAACTGGATTTGTTCTGTCAACTATGTGCAAAATGCTAACCTTCTAGGGTAATCAGTTTCTCGTATCTCTTGGTTAAGAATGACATGATATGGGTGAAATTTATGTTTCCGTAATATTACTGAAACTGAACTCTTACTTATGTTTGTATACCTCTCAATTTATCGAGTAGAGAGGTGCGGGTCAACCATAACTGAGGCCAAAACATCTGCTTCTGTATCAAAATCGGTGATAGGATGTGTTCGATTCCGTTTTCTAGGACCCAAGTTACGTGTTAAACGAGCTTTTTTCAAGGCGTAAAAGCTCATACCTGATGGATGCCGCCTGTTAGGAAAACGAGTGGCATACAGTTCAGCTGCGGATCTTGTGTTTTTGTGGCAATCCCCTAAGATTAATAACATATCCACTTGTTCGTTAAGTCATTGTAACAATAAAAAAACACTATTACAATACACAGTCACATTAAATTGTACTCTTACAGTGCATAAACACAACAACGAATAAACAGGAACAGGAAACCTCATACTTTTGATTTACTTGAACATGTGTAATTACCATTGTTGCACAGCTGTGACTTTCGACCGTATGATTCTTGAAGTTACAGTGAAATTAAACCTTAAAAATGCTCTAGAGCCTCATTGATTAGGTTTAGGAAAAAAATACCAAGAATAAAAACTTTTTAAAATCTTGTTTGCTATCTAAAATTATAATAAAATACAGGGTATTCTATAAGAAAAAACAAAGTTGTCCGCCATATCGGAAAAATGGCGGGAAATTTCGATAATTGAAATACATACTTAGAAGCAGCATAAAAAAATAAAGGGGGTCCTCCATAAGAAGTTAACTGTCAGACATAAAATAAAAAAGTTAGCTATTGTAACACTTTAGGCTGGACACCCGGTATAAAAATGAATCCCCACTTCCCTTGGTCACACCATAACTTGAGAATAAGTGCTCCAAATTGAATAATTCTTTTTTTGCTGTGTTCGTTATGTCACAACAAGGTTTTTATAAAATACAATTTTTAATCCGACCTAAGGGCTCTGTCCCACTGGCCTTCAAAGTTTCCATTGATTTGATCAAAGTTCAGTTAGTTACACCAAACAGCTGTTAACAAGGATTATATCTAAACATACTTGAAAGGCATAAACATATGTTCATTACGGAAATAACAAATTATTACGGGCCGATAATGATCAAAGTTGCACTAATCCACGATATCTCTAGACATGTTTAAAATATGTATTTTACACAATATACAAAATCTGAAGTATTTAGACGCACAAACAAATACAGTAAGTGTATACACGTTAACAAATATTTGTTACTAATAAACAAATCACTGTAATGGCTAAACTAGAGGAGATGCTCAACAATGCAACAATAAATGCCAAACTCGCTGTAAGAGAGCAACAGAGTTCCATTGTAGAGATTTCCCCCGCTCTTTTGTCGTGGCAACACTGCCATTGTGACAACATTTCACTCCTATTAAATTTGATAGTTGTATTTAATGGCTATTATACAAGAAAGTATATAAGTTAAAATCACCTAAGGTTAACACAAGTTTTATAATTGTATGTGTTAAACATACTTTATATATTTATTTTAATCCAGTTGATTTTTTATTTGAAACAATGCCTGAAACCAATATAACAGCGTTGATAAAAACAACTGGTTTACGACAAAATGAAAATTATACTGATTATTGAAGCAGATTACTAATTTTGTAAGTAACAAAATGTAATAAAAGGATAACAAAAAATGGGAAACATGGTTAGGGTATTTGATAGCGAACCGTCATGCATTTACATTTTGTAAGAACGCAGTAAATTAATTAATTTTCTTAATATGAGAACCTTTATGTAGTAAGGTATCATGAAAAATAGAGCAATTAAGTAGTTAATAAAGAAGCGGAGAGAAACATATACGAGAAAAAACGTAGATAAGATAAAAATAGCTCAAATTTAAGTAATGAAATTGCAGTTTAATTAAGGAATGACATGATAATAACGTTTGATAGCTTTAAAATGAAGTTTTACGCTGTTTTTTAAATTTAAACGTTACACAAGTTTTAATATTTTAAAAACAAATGTTGGTTTAATAGAAGTTCTTGTTTACATAAGAACGTTTTCAATCTTTTTAATTTACTGTAGATTTATCAGCAAACTGTTAAATATTAGAAATATAATATAAATATAGAATACAATTCCACCTAACGCAGAATTGTATTCTTATCAGTAGGATGAACGATAAATACACAGTCGTCAATATTATACACTTGATATGTTATAAAAGTGCGATTTAAAAATAGAAAATGTTGCTTTAAGCAAAAAATAATAATTTATATCAAACTAATATGACTTGTAAGTTTGAACAAAAATGTTCTATTGTGGAGAAGGAAATACTCAGTAAAAACGTAAACCAATATAAAGAATCGATAACACAATATCGATACAATCAAGCGCTGCCACAAAGCCTAATAGGACCGCTTATTGAAGTTCTCAAAGCTTCTTCATTTTACAACCGTTAAATTCTTCTGAACTCCTCGTCCTATTCCCCTAATAAAATAACGATAATCGCATAATATAAGCTTCACCTCTTCTGTTCCTATCACAGGACTACAGGGAATAAGACATGTAACTTTAAGTCCAACCTTTTTAACACTGAAAGAACAAATTGTATTATTTAGTTTTGGAGGTAAATAATTCTTCTCCTCCATTAAATATTTGTAATACATGTTAATTATACAAGTAACATTTAAATAAAGAAAATATACATAAATTAATATTTAAGTTACACATGTCGTTATACCAACTCTTTCCTAACGGTTTTAGAATCGTTTTCATTGTTAAAACAAACCTAACATTTTATGTAAAATCATGGTCTACCTAAATCTGGTTTCCATTCTTTATGTAAATGTTTAATAAATATATAATTTCACAGGAAAAATTGCAGTATGTTTATATAACGGTTTTCACTAATTTATTGCAAGGGTAGTATAGATTTTGTTTATATTTCTAGCTCATCTACTTTTACCATTTTAAATGTCTGATACATATTTTTTTAAATATAAAATTCGCCATACATTTTGGAAACATTAACTAGACACAACGAAGTAGTAAATTTGTTTAATAAACATCACCCACATATAAAACTCACACATTCCATAACTTTACATATCAAACCGTTTATAGTAAGCGTGCTTAAACAACAATTATTTTATTTCTTAAACTGTTTTATTCTGTTAATCGTTGTCAGATCTTATTAAATCTGTAATATTTATTAATTATATTTAAATGGTGAGTTAATTTTGTTGGTAATACTGATGACATGGACCTTGCTAGAAGCCTTGCTAGAAGCTCTCTACTTCTGCTTGACAAGACAGCAGTTTTATTTATTTTAGAGTTTTCAAAACAGTTATTCAATACAATTATTGTATTTAAAAACAGATGTAGTAGAATGCAAGAATCTTCCATTGGTTGTGAGAACTATTAAATAAGACGAAGAGTTAATCAGCAAGATTATGTGTCAGACTAAAGTTCAGACTTGTGCTGATCCTTCTTAAGCTTTTGATAAACAGTCTTCTCAGCTGATAACACTTTCGACATCCGCGCCAAGTTTAATCACACCCCTCTAAAATCGGTGAGAGCTGATTAATTTACGGTAGCATCAATTAATTGCCCTTTCAAATTTATCCACTAAAATAATACGATATACTATGTTCTATTCAGTTGTAGTAACTTGGTGCTTATAATAGCCTTCTGAGGCAAAGTGAATTATTTGGTTTAAAAAATAACGTTATAAACAAACAATAACATATGCAAATAAATTCCTTGAAAACATTGAGTAAAGGCTTATTGATCAATTTGGTTGCCTTCTTACCAAGAAAATGTACTAAATAAATTATTTAAAGAATATATATACAAAAAACAAATCCATTAAAAATATCTTTTAATATGACTAGTGTTAACAAGTTTGTCAAGTGCCCCCTTCCCACAAAAATAAAACAAATTATTTTTGACGTAGCCTTTGATGTAATATTCGAGAAGGTTACCGCAAACAGGTTTTAAATATCCTTCACGGCAAAAAGTTGAGGGATAGGCATTATTTTTTCAGCTACCCTGTATACCAGATATTAAGTTTTGTAGATTTTTTAAGATTTGTCCCACAAGTTTTCAACTGAGATTATATTTCTCTGAAAGACCAGTGAATATAAATGCTATTTTGTTTCAGGTGAGGTGAGTAAAGGGGACAAACCAATAAAACGTCGGGCGTAAGTATCATTTTCGTAATAAAACAAAGCTATACGTATTGTTAGTTATAAGGAAATTTCTTACAATCTAGAATATTATAAGGCACATATGTTTTATGAAGGGAATGCATTATTTTTTATGTTGCAACTTTAAACTGTTCTTAAGTTTGAGCCTGTTTTGAAGTAGTAAGAATTTAGTCCTTTTATATTGTGTGTACAACTAAACAAATACCTATGTGAAACAAAAATATTTCTGTGAAGTTTTATCACTTTTAGATGAAAATATATATACATGAAAAAAGTAAATTTAGAGTAATATATATATATATATATATATATATACATAGTTTTAAAATTGTTCTTATTTATTCAAAAGGTTTCATAAGGGTATTATGTTTATAATTACTATCAAAAATTGTTTTCCGTTCTTTGTAAAACAGCTGTTTTTAGTAACAATCAATAGCTCGTAATCAGAAAATGTCACCTATTACTAGGTGTTAATATTAAGCGCAGAAGAAAATAAAAAATAATCGTAAATTTATTTTGTAGTGTTGTGAGACGTAATCTAGTGCACCTTATAATACATTAAACGATAATTTTCAGAAGATTCCTCTTTGAAAGTTTTCCTATTAAAATAATGCAATACATAAACCAGTCAAAATGTTAACAAAATTGTATTTACATCTACGAAGATCCGATATTAATAATGTGCCTCTGATCCAAGTTCAGCAAGTTATCTGGCGTTATGACTATGTTTTAAAATTTTTTAACATAAAATCGGCCCATCATGTTAAAAATATAGAGTGGCAAAAATATTCCATACCACGAACGGTAATATACTAGATATTGATGTCAATAGTTATAGTTTTAATCTCAGAACTGCTAGGTATTTCAATGTACCCAAGCCTTGCAGTATCTTTTTTACAAAAACCTTTAGCTTCATAGCAACAACATTATGTAATAGTATTCCTATTGAAATAAGACAACTTATAACATGTACTAGTTTTTTGGCAAAATTAAGGTTATGGTTATTGAATCATAATAATGTGGGAGAGTTACTGATAATAATAACATAAAGTACGAGGGATAAATTATCGGTTTAATTTGGTCTATTAATGTGTTATTATTTTTTAGTATTATCATTGGGTTTATGTATTATTAATCATATTTAATTGTTCTGGTTTGTCGTAATTGTTTCACTTTAGGAAATCATGTTATATTGAGCACTAAGCACCAAACTGTACAAAGATTGTTGCCCATCAGCTCTCACTTACCTTTTAAATATTAATGTTAATCCTATTGATTTATATAACAATTGTACGTTTTACAAATATAAGTTAAATATTGAAATCAATATTTAGTTCAAACCATCACGGTTTTGTCAAGATTACTTAGCAGCAGGGATGATATTTAAGCTACTGTTATCTTTGTTTAGATCGTTTTAATGTTCTCTTTAATCTGGATGGTATCTCCTTATCAGGCATTGTCTTGGGGGCCCTAAACTTATTTTCTCCTTTAACATAAATGAGTGAATCTAAATGTCATATTAAGTTAGTTTTAAGTTGATTTTATACCAAGTTGATACATTGTAATAATTGATTTAATTTGCCTGATTATGGTTTTTATCGTCAACCAATATGCCTATAGCACATAAAGAATATAGTACCTATAGAAAATAAATACAATTATTATTACATGTAAGCATCGGGAGTTTTAAAGGCTAAAATAATACACTTTTTGATAGTGACCTCAGTCTATAAGACGTTCTTAGAGTAATAGTAATAACGATAAATGTTGTGGATATAAACAGAGTTTTTCCATAGAAAACCTTCAACCCGGTGTTATACAGTGGGAAGCAATAGGACGCCCCTAACGCAGTGTTGATACAATCAGATGGGGCCACAAAGCCCTCGATACCCGATGATTGAACCCCTCAAAGCTCCTTCATTCCGAAGCCGTTAAATTCTTCCGGCCCGCTGGCCGCCTCGTCTCAGACAAAGGAGCCCGAAATACTGGAAATAACATTGCCCTCTCACGTTACTCGCCGCTGGATCCAATAAAAACCATGGAATCACTAGGTGAAAACACGGTTTTTAACGTCATTTCACGATCGGCGAAAGTACCATGGAGTTAATAATACGAAAATGAAAAATCAAGAAAAGTAATTAAAACAATCATAAAAACAACAATTGTCTAGTAATACAATAGTTGTACAAATGGTTTACTACCATTGAAAAAATACCTTTATATTACGGGTTTTTAATGCCCAATAGCCAATGCCGCTATGATTTTTAGATACATCGTTTTTATATTCTATTCATTATCCCTTAATCTTAAAAAAGTATATCTACTACAAATGCACATCAACAAGAGTTTATTGTTCTACTATGTTTTATAATTCGTCACAGTATATCCTTTTCTAGAACTATAATAATGTGACATCTTTTAAAGTTCGAAAAATCAATTGCAGATCCCGTAGAATTGTATCTGCATACGTACCTTTATCGAAATTTAACCAGTGGTGTCGTTTCTAGGTGTGTACACCAGGTAACAAAGACATAAATGGCAAAAACAACTTTTTTGTTGAGGGCGCATACAAATTGTTCGCCTTTAACTGAAATATCATATTATTTAACTATAACAAAACTATCACAAAGTATTACCTTGATAGGTGAAAATAGGTATCCTTTCAAAATATTAATTAAAATGTATATTCATTTTATTTGAGCTATGCACTTATGAAAAGTATAAAACAATGTGTGCAATTGGCAGATTCAAGAAGAGATGACGTAGGTATCTATTTATTTCGCTGTGATCAAGTAATTTAAATTAAAACTCATGTTCAATCAAACTTGTAGACCCATTTAACAATATTTGGATATGATTTAAAAGCAGTTCCTTATGCTGATCCAAGAATTGACGTGAAATCCATATATTTTTTCTAAAATAAACGACGCAAGTTAACTCTACTCAGATAGATGATTTTTGTTGCATAAAATGCCCATTTGTCTTTCTTTTTAGTATAATTACAATAAATAAAATATATTTTATTGGTAAACCATCCTTTAAATTATTAAACATACTCTTTAAAATATTTCTCAATTAGGAGGTGTTTGACCATATATCCTAAGCAGTTTCTGACATTAACTTTACCCATAAGTGTTAATTAACAGCATTAAAAAGCTGTATATTGTTGTATAAAGTATGATTTGATTTTTTTTAAAGGACGTCTATGGCAAGGAATGATCTCATAGGTTTTTATCCTAAGATTATAACGAGAATTGTGATGGTTGTATGTCTGTGGTGTTTATTGTTTTAAAGGGTTAGGGCATTTAGGATGTTTATCGAGACAATTGTTAGAAAATTTCAATATTTTTGAAAATTGTTTTACAGGTTTACAGGAGAATTTGTGGTGTTTTTAAAGATTTCTTAATAATTAATTATCCTTCTTATTAATTATCCTCAGCAACAAATTAAACGCCAGAAAATACCCGATATTTTAAGTTCCTACTGTAAAAACAAGCTAAGATCAATGAATTCCAAATTAATGACGCAGCATCAGGGCATCGCCTGTAGAAGGAAAATTTAAAATAAATAAAGTAATAACCCAGAAAGTGATTTTAAAATTAGTGAATTCTTCGATTATTCCCCTTCTGCTGCATTAAATCTGGCAAGTATTCCATCCTTTGAGTTCTAAGCCGGATAGAGGGGTCTGCACTTTGACGTCCCGACTTAATTAAAATACTTGGCCAAACAAGATACAGGATTACAGGAGGGTGGAGAGAGTTGTGAACGAGTGTCAAAAATCTCGCTAATTAATGGACTTCGAGCCTCTTCGCCTTGTTCAATAGCAAGGTGCCACTCGTTCATACTTTACGCAGTGCAGTACTAACTGAAAATTTAATATATTTTCAAATCTTTCGTATTCTTAATTTTTCGGGTAAGCATGCTCTAATAAAAAATAAAATAACTTGTAGGATAAGAGCTACCTGCAAGTGATTTAACTTGTTAATTAACGTTTTCAAGCGGTGTCTTGTTTATTTTAGGTTGACTTTTACTTTCTCCCCCTATACATAGTATATGGAGAAAGTATTGTTTTCGTAAAAATTTTCGAATTTGAGTTGTTAGTGGAAATATTTGTTTTGGTGCTCCCTGAACCCAAAAAAGTGGTTTTTACGTGATGTCTGTCTGTGTGTGTGTGTGTGTGTGTGTGTGTATGTGTGTGTGTGTGTGTGTGTGTGTGTGTGTGTGTGTGTGTGTGTGTGTGTGTGTGTGTGTGTGTGTGTGTGTGTGTGTGTGTGTGTGTGTGTGTGTGTCTGTGTGGATGTGTACAGAGCTAGAGCCCTAACCAACAGGCCGATTTTTATGAAATTTGGTATGTAGGTTCTAATCCACGATATCCCCAGGCATTTTTTCATTTTTATGAATTTTTGATTTTTAAGGGTAATTATCCTCCAAAAATCGCCAAAAAACATGTAAAATCCAAATTTCTCAAAAACGGCTCTAACGATTTTGATTAAACTTTAGTGGTTTGTAGAACTTTAGGTTTCCAACAAAATGACACCACCCGAATTTCTGGAAAAATTCGGGTTCAGAAATTACAGGACTTAAAACATCCAAAATTAAGTTTTTTCATAAAAAATTATAAATGTTAAAAAATATTACTATTCACCATTAAAAAGAGCTCAAAAAATTAAATAAATTAGTATTTTAAATTACTATTCTACGATTGCTAGTTGCGGAGAAAATTGAAATTTTCATTTAGCGGTAAACGCAGTACGTTGTCCAATGTTATTCTTATGGGGAATAAAAAATAACTATTTCTCTCTTATATACTGATCAATTTCATTAAAATTTGATATGCAGGTCAAGTTAGTATTGACCAACAGAGGATGTTCGAAATATGTTGCTATTTAACCCTGAGGGGGCAAGGGGGCATTTCCCCTCTCAAAACCACTGTGCGTGGCAACGGACTCTATCGTGCCTCCCAAAAAGGGATTTGTGTGGATATTTCTGAAAACAACTATTTTAGACAATTTTCTGTACATTTATCTATACTTCATATCCTATATTTAGTAAATAACAAATATTTTTGTTATTAAAGTTTGGCTAAAAGGGAGAAATGTGTCAGTTTCCTGATACCGTTTATTTAAATAGTATAATTCAAAGACGCGTCGAATTGGAATCATGTAAATAAGAACAATGCATAAAGCGTTAATGATTTTTTAACAGTAATGTAGTTTTCAGTTATATATTTTCAGTAGTATATTTTCTTTAAACTGGCATTTTTATCAGCAAACATTTCCATGTTTTGAGTAGTTCTGTGACTTGATAAGACTGCAGAAAATTTAATAACTTTACTGTCTGTATTTTGATAAAACATAGAGAAAAGAAATATTTTAATTATACTTGAAAATAATTATAGACAAACTTTAAAACTTTAATATTTTGTCATGCCATAAAATACTAGGTCAACCATATACATAAAATGAACAAATGTTATATTCCCTCAGATAATATTTACAATATCCTAAAAACACATAACAAAATAAACTGCCTCTAAAATCAAATAGAAAAAATTAGTTTTTGATCACATTTAGCAGTAGGAGATGTTTGCATAAAAGATATTTTCTCAAAGCATTAAATATAAGTTATGTCATAAAAGTACTTAAAACTAAAGTTGTATATAATTATGCTAATTAATTCAAATTTGACTCTATTCCACTCAGAAGTTTAAACATTATTAAATAATGTTTCAGACAAATCTATTCTTAGAATTATTTCACTTATTTCCGTCAAATAAATGAATAATAAATTAAAGCATTTATTTCGCAATAAATTAAAGCAATAGCACTTTCAGGTACGATAATTTACTAATGGCTCGAGCCGACATGAGATTTTGCGCTATATAATTAGGCCTATTAAGACCGCTATTACCGAGACTGGGGATGAGGTGGTGGCGGGGGCGGTGGTTCGGGGGTGGGGGCGGCGACCCTCGGAGGCAGTAGTATGGTGGCCGCCGCCGCGTCCGTGTGTTCATCTGTGCGCGAGTGAGTCATGGATAGCAATACGGTCGTCGAAGGCACCGTCAAGTTCCGGGACGGCAAGAAGGTTCGTTAGAAAAAAACAAACATAAAAAATAAAAAATACACCTAGCAATATTATTGATCCAATATTGAATTATCAACAATTAGGTTATACAATTAAATATTTTACTTAACATATGTAACAGAATTTTGAATCAAAATTTTCATTAAAATTTATGTTATAGCTCGTTAATTAATCCATTGAAGAACATTTAATATAATTGTATGCAGTCGAGGATTTAATTACCCTAAACCGGTTAACCATTTAGTTAGTTCCGTAGCACTGTTATCACACAAGTATTATACATTACAAGTGCTATAAGAATTGTCCATTTTAGTTGTCATAGAATAGAAAACAACTATTGGTAATAAATATATACATTTCAAAATTATATAATACTAGTTCTAGTTGAGAAAGTTAAGGCAGATGCGTATTACTCTGTGAAATAATTTTTTTAAAGTATTTGTATTTAAAGGCTATTTCAAAATTTTCTTTTATCCACCAGGAAGTTGAGGAAAACTATGTATATTTAATGAAATATTCAAATCACTAGTCTTTGACTATTTCCTGACATTTCATGACGATCTACCGTCTTTTCTCTTTTAGGAATTCCGTTGAAAGTTACAAGTAGACTTTTAAATGGAATAAATGTTTAATCCTATCAAAATAATCTTAAACGGGACTATAACTTGCACCAAATAATTCCTTGAAAAAGCTGCGAAGACAAAATAATAAAGTTATAGTAAACTTTTAGTGGCGTTTGTAAGCTATACAACAACTAAATTGGAATATTTAGTAATTATTGTTTGTAATATTTTAAGGCACTCAACTAGTATTGATTTTATGAGTTTGGAATCTATGTAAATCAAAATTACAATGAAAAATTAAGAAAAGGAAATTTAATATTCTGATAATATAAAATAACAAATTATTTTGGATCCAATTTTCCTTGTAATATAATTTTAAGTAATTTGAAAAACATTGTTGGCTTGATATTGCAAAAAACTGATTTAGAAGGCAAATTAAAAAATATTTCGGTTTTAATATTAATATCAGAGAATTAACCCAATTAAATTCTATAAAATCTATTAAAAGTAATGAAATATTAACACATAAAACGTATTAGATATGAATATTTAAAGCAAGAACTAACATAAATCATGTTTTAATTGAAATGATAAATTTGTGTGTAAGAAAAATGGTGATTGCTATGACCTAACACTAAAACAATTATGAGAATTATTCAACAATAATATTATTTTGTTCAGAAGAATGTTGCAATCCTAAGTGAATACTTGTATTAGGTTGTATTTAATTCAATGTGCGACATGTTCTAATATTATGTTTTAACTTTTGTGTTCACACATCTTTTCTAGTTTTCCATTGGATTTTATAATTACAATTAACGTGTTTAATTTATTTAAAAAAATCACAGCCGTTCAATAATTACTGTTATTATATATTTAAAAATAGTTTACTTATTAAACCTGTTTGCGTTTGTTGAAGACATTACTTTTGTGGTTATGTTTAAGCACTAAGTAAAAGATTATATTATCATGCAGGGTTTGCTGCCTAGGTTGAGAGAATTATGCAAAACCTTTTTTAAAAAACATGTAAAGGCTAGTTACTTCTAATTGTAAAATTGACAAATAAGAAACCATAATTTAGCCTATCGAACGCATGTAAAATCCATATGTAATGGATAAAAGATAAATGTAATCATATAACATATGTTTTCGAAATTTTATAAATCAAAAAATTGCTTAAAATGGTTTAACAAATAAATATTCTAGATTCTTTATTAACCTTTCAACATTTTACAAATGCAACTGGTTTCGTCAATAGTACTAATACTAAAGCTACATTCCTCATAACAGTTATACAATGTTGTAATTAAACAAAGCAAAAGTCACTCACCATGCTCATGCTACATACAAAATTAGAAATCTAACCATGCACGATATTGGAAATAATATCGCCTATTCTAGAGATACAAATAAGATGAATTCGCATCTAAAAGACCAAAACAAAACTTGTACCACAAAAATAAGTTTACAAAATAAAAAATCTCATGTGGTTAAAAGTCTATCTAAAACCATGCAAAAGACTATACTTACGATTTTCTAACAGCAAAGCTTTTTTTAAAATTTGAAACATTGATTTTCTTGTACTTCTGAGAGCACATGCACTTTATTAAACTATTTTAAGTGGCATGGCTCCCTTTTAATAATTCTAAAGTTAGGCACAACCATGATTTGATTTATCTCGTTTCATGTTTGTGCTCACTACTGGCTAAGGCAAAATTGCATTTGATTAATCCTGATCGTCATAAAACATTGAACGATATATTTATTATACACAGTTAAACGCCCTGCTTAATGAATAGAGGTTTTCATTAATGGTCATATACTCCTACATCTGAGAGTAGCCCGTTAGCTCGTTTCTGCAGGATCAATATTATGTTAACACGAGGTGAGTGGCTTCAGATTCTGATCCCATAACCAACAAGGGGCTGAGAACAAGATCCAAATTTAGCTTCAAGACAATTAGGGGGTAACTTGCCTTTCAGCTTTCCTGACAGAAATAAAACCCTACGTTACAGTCTAATGTGATAATTTCAGGCAGTGAGGAATCTAAGGTTGATCCTAAATTTTACGGTCCCTTGATTATGAACCCTTATGTAATGTTTTTTATGATGTTTTAAGACATTTTATTCATTGCAAACCAATCGGAAGTTGTGTTTAGTATATTAGTAAGGGACTATAGAGTTTTGATTCCCATGAAAAATTGGGATTCTATTAAAATGTCTGAGGCATAATGACTGTTAAATACCTATTGAATTTTGCATGCCTAACAAAAATGTTTTAACTCTACCAAAGTTATTTTATGATTGTTTAATAAGGTAAGGTAAAAGCTTGTGATTGTTTTAATAACTTATTAAATGGTGACATATTCAGCCGTAAAATGGATTATGTTCATGCAAAAAGGTGTACCACATTTTACACCACCCTTGCACATCACTTTATGTTGTAGCTTTTTATGAAATCTTCATATTAAAATCTCATGGATTATATTAACTCTTGTAACAATTGATTTTCTTTACAGTGGAAGTCGAGATGGTGTGTGATGAGGAAATTGTCTCCTGTAGCAGGTTCGTAATAAAGTTTATGGGTTAGATAGTAATATATAGTTTGTGTAAAAGTTACTATATCCATTTAATTTACACTATGTATATTATTTAAATAAACTAAGTTGAATGACTATACTGGTTCTTTGTCACTTGAAACGATGAGTATTCACTCTCTTACGTCAAAGTTCAAGTTTGGAAATAACTACTTCTTTGAAATAAATAATTAGACCAAAAATTCACTTGGTTAGTTTTCAAAAACGCAAGCTCTTTATAGCATTAAGTGACTATCTAGGGGTTTCTAACAATTTTTTTTAAGCATTGATTTGAATCCTGTTTAATAACTCAAGTAGTTTGCCCACTTTGTTCAAAGAGCTAGTCATCGTAAATTTAATTTTAACAAAATAATTAAAAACTGCCTAGATAGCAGTTCTGAACTTATTTTGAGTGCCTCGTAAGATTCAAAATTGTAATATAGGTTATAGCATCTGACTACCGAATACAGAAAATTCACAACCTACAGAAAAAGGGTCTTAGAATCATTATGTTAATCATCAATGCTAACTGTTTTCTATCTACTATTCCTCAGGTTCCTTTCATTTATGTCCTGGATACTATATCAGTTTTTTAACTAAATCCACTCCCAGTATTCAGTGGTTAGAGGTCACTTATACAAATACATTTGAAGAAACACAGATATACATTACAATATTTAATTGAATTGGTTAACAAAAACTAGTAAATTTACTCAAGTAACGTGGTAAAACTCTGAAACATTCTCTCTGAATATTTATAATAACAAAAAATACTAAAATATTCTAGAAAATATCTTATAACTATACACAAATATACAATCTGAGTTAAAATATACAAAGAGCGAAACAAAATATAAATGGCCCTAAACATGTCCACAACACACTGACACACCCCAATAGGAACTCCACAATTTAGAAGAAATTACGATTTTACGTTCTCGAAGACTACGGAAAAAAACGATGTAAAAGGTAAGGTTTTGCCCAACTTCATATTGGAAATGTTGTAGATTATTGTAAATACGGAGTATATAATGACAGTACGATGCCATTAATCTGAAGAATTTTTGGCGTACTTGCTGTTTGATACACTCACCCTTTGAGTAAATTATTTTGAACAAAAGTAATTGCTTCCAATATTTGAACTTTTTATACGTTCAAAAGCCCTCAATGTGTTTTATTTATGGAGCAGAAATAGGTTTTGTGAAATTTTGACTACCTTGGTTCAACCGCTAAGATTACCTATGAAAATTTGTACGTATGTAAGTTGCTATTTTTCAAAACTCAGATAAAATTTGAATGTTTTACAGATTTAAAAAAATACTTTTGTGGGGTTTACCCTTTATTATAATGAACTTAAAATCAATATAGTCTACAAGACAATGTGTTAAAAAGGCTTGATCAACGTCAAAATCTAAAAACGTAATTTTGACTTTTTTATTTAAGGAATTGTTCAAAATATATTTTCCGATCTACGTAAATATACCTATTACACCATTATAATTGAGGTTTTATGAAAATATATGTCATTGTTAAAAATGATTCCAATTCATCAAATCACTAAGAAATAATGTGTCTATAAATCATATTAATAAATTAATATCACAGCTCTGTACGATGTTTACCGTGTAAAGTGTAAGATTTATCGGTGTTTGGGAGAAAACAATCTTCGAGTGATGAGTAATTGTGGAGGAGGTAGCAAACAATCACGAGATTGAACAGTTGTGACGACATCGTTCACCGGTAATGCTGCGGTGTTTCATTGTTGACAGGAAGTGAAAACTATCTTAAGAAATTTAATTTTAAGCGTTCTACCTTAGTTCATTGAAAGGCCATGATTTTCTGAATTTTAGTAATCTAATAATTACAATTTTTCTTATATTACCAAATGTGTTAGAAACAGAGTAGAATCGAACATAATTAACAGTTTAATTTCTGATATGGTTTTGTTTAGATAATTCAACTGTCAACTTGAAATTAACATAACAACATTATTTACCAATACAAAAATAATATAAGGCTATAATTATGGTGTCAATAAATTAATTTACGATATAGAAATATTCCAAAAATTATTGTGAAGTATTGTCTCAAATTGTGTAAGTATTGCACTAAGGTAGTCAACAACAGTTAATAAGTAAAAGTAAGACGTTTAAAAGTAAATGCTAGTATGGAGGTAGTTTTAAAGTTATACAAGAAATACAAGAAAATTAGTAAATCTATCTCACCAGGTTTTGTATTCTATATTCAAGTACTTTGGTTGTTGGTAAGGTTAACGACAGCTATTAAATCTTGATAAATACAAAATCATGATTAACTGTCAATATGTTATCGCTTTATGACAAAACACAGACTTTAATTTATATAAAACATCACTGTCTTACTAAAACACAACGTAACATAGTAAAAATGGTTTTCTTTAAATTTCAACTGTTGAATAAAAATCGTAAATGCAATTTGCTTTTACACAGCGTTTCTACATTCTAGTGAAAATACATGCAAGCCTTGAATAAATAATTGATTGTAAGTTTACAATGTATTTTAAAGTACTGCCCGGTTTTAAAACAACTTATATTTGTATAGTTAAAGGTCGCCTCATTGTATAAGAGCCACAGGGTAATATTTACAGCTGAAGACAATCACCGATTAGTCTCTGAGAGGAGACACATTGTCTTTGAATAATGGGAGCCAACTTAACGCTTTGACAGCGGCAGTGGGGATTTATCAAGCAGTTTCAACGAAGTGTTAGGTTTTGTTTGTTTTTAGTCTATTTATGTGTTGCATCTCTGATATGTTAGTCAGTTCAATGCCGTTAACGTAAATTTATTTATAATATTGCATTATTTCTTCTGAAATTATTGCAATTTGTATAACCAAGTGGTGAAAATTAGGGTTAAAACACTAAACCTCTATTAGGCTCATAAGTCACTAGCCTGTTTTAAAGATTTATTTTAACACGTTCTATAAACAAAACAGACTGTAGAGGTTTATGTTTCAATGTGAACAATACAGATGTTTAAAATACTTTTCTTTTGAAAAATAATTATTTTTGTTGATCGTTTTCATGTAAATACAAAAAATACAAATAAAACTACGGTATCATTTTCTGAGTCTTTTGTGCCTTAAACGTTCTATGATACTTTTCATTTCATTATAATATTTGTAAAATGTCAATAATTTACCTAATAAAATAATGTTTACAAATTAGTATATGCAAATATTTACAAATAAGAGTTTTAAAATTTTTAATAAAAAAGTAAGTAACATAAAATTAAAAACTGTGTTTTGTCGTCAGTATTGCGAACCCAGTTTAATTAATTTCATGGATATGGTACTAAAGAGGATTACTGCAATCGGCTTAATACATCAATTTAACACATTTGCCTAAATACTATTTACAGATTACAAATGATTACATGCTGGCCTTTTGATGAAACATATATTTACATCCAGCTTTTATAAACTCTAATGAATGTCAGAAACATTTTGTTTAATAATAGTAATTGAAACGATACACAGCAAATCGTTTTTAGCGAATTTCCCCTATAGGGAAGAAGCTATTACCGTAGGTCTCATGGTAAGACTTAAGCCCGAGACCATGATAACTTTTTGTTTTGAGGTCCCCAGATGTCCAAAACACTATTCGTTCAAATTTATATATATGTATATATATATCTATCTATCTATATATATATATATATATATATATATATATATATATATATATATATATATATATATGTGTCCGTGAATGCGATAACTTGAGTAAAAAACATCCGATTTCGATGAAATTTGGCTCAAATGTGTAAACTGACATTTATGACTTTAAGTTCGAAAACCAGAAAAATCGGATCATGGGAAGGGGGGTTTAGGGGGGTTTTAAATTTTCCAAAAATCAGTTTTTTGCATTTTTTACCCTAAAATTTTTAAAACACTTAATTTTGGTTTTGACCATGTTATAGAGCTTAAAAAAACAAATAATATGGTATTTTGAATTATTAACCTAGTCCAAAAAACATGCTCATAAAATCTCCCATGTTATTCTTATGGAAAAAAGGTTTTTGGCTTTTCCTCAGTTAATTTTACTTTAAACTTCACATTTTCTTTTACCAATCACTTCAGCTCCACAAAACAATCATTTTGGTGTTTAAATTGTGATTCTACGTCAAACCGTTGCAGAGATATTCAAAGTGCTAAACACAGTACGTTGTCCAATGTTATCCTTATGGAGAATAAATAAAATTTGATATCTTGATTATTTATGAATGTATATTGATGAAATTTGGTATGTGGCTCATGTTGTACTGGTATATTGATAATTGCACAAAAAAATAAATGTTTTGTTGGTTGTCCCCGTAGCAGCTAACCTGCATACTCAGCCCTAATGTTATTCTTATGGAGAATAAGTAAAGTTTTATATCTCCCTTAATTATGAACATAAATTAATAAAACATGGTAAGTAGCTTCACCTGGTTCAGTTATATTGATAATTGCATAAAAACTCATTTCTTATCTTCCTCGTTGCAGCAAACCTGCGTACTCAGTCCTAATGTTATTCTTATAGGGAATAAATAAAATGTAATAAATCACTTATTTATGAATGTATTTTTGTCAAACTTGGTGAGTGGCTTTATGTACTAGTGAGAAACATATCAATGCATTGGAAATTCGCTGAGTACGCAGGTTTGCTGCGACGGGGGTATTTATATATATATTTAAAACGAAAATAATGAATGTGTAATAGTATAAACCTGTTAATATTCTCCCATTTGAATGTCAACAATCCATAATCCATGTCACTTTAAAATTTAAACTAATAAATAAAATAAAATATTTTCCACTTCTTTTCTGAAAAAAAAAAAAAAAACAAACAAATCAAGTATGCTTGAACGAGGTTTTTAAGCCATAGTTATACTATACTACAAACACACACATTATATATACTATCAAGTATCATGTCAATACCATTAAACAAATTTCTTTCGAAGATTCCTTGTAATTTTGTAACCTTTAAGTTTATAAATGATTTAATATAATTACACTATTAAAAAAATGTCGTAATTTCTTCCCTCATACAGTATAACATTTAACAAGTTTAGAGAATCTTAAAGTAAAAAAAACTAAAAATAGTGTCGAACCGAGTAATAATATAGCGAGTTTATGACATAACGCGTCAAGTGACTTTGTACTCGATGAAAAATCTCACATTTAATTTAAGATTCCTTAAGCTAAACAAAACCAAATGCTTGAAAATATAATCATTTAAAATATACAGGGTGTTCAGAAAGGGTCATTACAAACTTCGGGGGCTGGTAGTACTTATTAATTTTAACAAAAAAATTGATGTAAACATTGGTCGAAAAATATTCCGTTTAGCCGCTAGACGCCATTTTGTATTTTTAACAAATAATTAATATCTCGTGAAATATTTAAGCAACAGAATATAAACTTTACACGTGCGTTAAATAACCAAAAAAGCAAATAATAAAAATTATTATTAACTTGTCTTAAATATTTTCAAAATGGCGCTCATTTTAATATTGTAAAGTCAAATAACAAACAAACCATTAATTTTATAAAATATTTACAAGGTACAAATAAAATAAAAGTTTTAAATCTAATGACACTTTATTCAACGCAATCCGTCAACGCATAAGCGAGAAAATGCACTTTTAAGGTTTGCTTACACAAATTGGGAACAAGAAGCAGTGCATTTGGGCGCTCATTGTTGTCCCCGATTTGTACAAGCAATCCTTAAAAGTGCATTTTCTCGCTTATGCGTTGAACAAAGTGTCATTAGATATGTGATAACATTTTTATTTTATTTGTACCTTGTAAATATGTTATAAAATTAATAATTTGTTTGTTATAAGACAAGTTAATAATAATTTGTATTATTTGCTTATCTGGTTATTTAACGTACGTGCAAAGTTTAGTTTCTGTTGCTTAAATATTTCACGAGATATTCATTTTTTTAAATAAAAAATTGTGGCTAGCGGCTAAACGGACAATTTTTAAACCTATGTTTGTATAAAATTGTTGTTCAAATTGATAAAGACTACCAGCCCCCAAAGTTTGTAATGACCATTTCTGAACACCCTTGTATATGTACTAAAACACTAAAAAAGATAGGTATAATTGATAAAAGAAAGTTTTTTTGAGGAAAAAATATATAATTAAACTCAAACAGTAAGTACACAAACAAATATTTTACACCTGAAATTTTTTAATTAAAAGGTAAAAAAATAAAAAAAATATAACGCCAACTGAGATGAATCTCTTTCGACCTATTAACCCAGAAGGAACTTTGGTTTTCAATACCAACTGATGTGCCAATTCAGAATTTCTTAATTTTTTGAAGCCCAGGAATATTCTGTGGTAAACTTTGGATCATTGAACAATTTATTTTTTTAACAAGATATTTTAGTTTTCTCATCCGATTACCTAAAGGTTTTTGAGGATAAACTCGATCAATAAACGCAGAGTTAAATTTAGATATGTGTTTTTTTCATATTACACATATATTGATAGCTCTGGTAATAAAAAAACTACATTGTGTCAGTATTTATTTCGTGGATTTTAGTTTTAAGTTTGCTGTTATCACTCAAAACGTCCACATCAAAGAATGTGACAGATTTAGTAGAATTTAATTTAACTCCAAGAAAAATTCAAGCAAAAAATTGATTTAATTTTAGCAAAAACTCTTTTAAAGGCTCTATGCTATGCTGCCACATATTGAAAATATCATCCATGTATCTGAACCATGCAAGGGGAGAGAAAGGGCAGTGTGATAGACAATTTTGTTTAACTAGATCCATGAACACCTTTAATTTGTAAAAAGATTTGTCCAAAAACTTAAAAATGATTAATGGTCAATCTCATATGCATGAGAGTAGTTAAAATATAAGTTGATGGTTTAGAATTAGTGGGCCTGGAATTAAGAAAGAATTTGGCAGCCTTCTGACAATCATCGTGAGGAGTATCTGTGTACAATGATTCATTATCAGCTGTTACTAGTATTATTTCACAGGTTTGAGACGGTTTTGTATTGGACATTTTTCCTCAGAAAGGCAATTTGTGTCTTTAATATAGAGTATCAGGATCTTACTATTAATATTCTAATGTATTAATGTCGAAACTGCAGTAATGTTATGATTATTCATATGAACTGGACAGAACAGGTATTGTAAAACCATATTTTAAGTCTTACTATTAGTTGTAAATGTTCATCAACGATGGCAGAAATCCTCTCAGTTGGTGTTCCAAGACTTGACACAATTGTTCTTCCTGGTGGTGGTCTTAAAGGCTTAAGAATTTTAGGGAGAGCGTAGATAAATATAAATTGATGTATTTATACACCTTTCAGTTGAGATAATGCATAGCGTTTTGCATAGTTAACTGTTAAATTTGATGACATAAATGGCAGTAAAAGGCATTTGAAGTTGGAAGTTTCCCTATTTTTGGTAGATAATACATTCCCACTGGTTTACAAAAAGAGTAGGATGTATCACACTTTGATAACTGCAATTTGTATTAACAAAATATTTATGTAGAACACCAATGTTTTATACTAAAACAATCAAAAGTTAAGCTGTTGAGTATAAAGAAAATACAGTAATTAAAACGGATGTTTCACTATAACACAAAATACAATTATTACGAGTTATTACTACAATTGTGTTAATCAACTCAAAAAGAAGAGTTAACACTAAACTAAATATCACGCTTATACGTTTACACTCTGATGACTGTTATATGTGGTTTAAAAAAAGTACAAACCTATGAAGCAAGCAGTTAAAACACTTAATCCAACGTCTTTTTGGATAATAAACTTCTTAATACGATAAACACTTTAAAAAATACATCATGAGTTAAATACATGATGCGAAAAATACATCATGTATGCATTGTTTACTTCTATATTCCGTCAGGTATAGTACCGTAGCCGGAGAATCTATCTCGTCAGTTCCGTTTATGATCCTTGTGCTCAGACTCTTCATCTCCGGCATCATTTCCACTCTACTAGTTCCAATTTCTTCCTTATGCTGTTTAAAAATAATATTTGTATCAGTCTTTAAAGGAAGATTCTATTGTTATAAAAGTCAATTTCAACAAACTTTTAAATAACCTACACAATCAAATAGGAATTCAATTAAATAGGAAATCGACAACTCACATAAAATATTTTGTCACCTGGCATTCACTCAAAAGTAACTAGTGGATTTGATTTATCGCATTGATTTGTGTGAATTGAGTTATTTGTAAAACTCGTAGTGGAAATCCAGAAGTGAAAAATCACCACAACTTTCAAGAGAGAAATATATTTTAGCCATGTTGCTGCCATTTGGTGTTTTGATCATTGCTCTATGCCAATTGGTTACGGAGATATTGAAAATACTGAACACAGTACGTTGTCCAATTTTATTCTTATGGAGAATAAGAAAAACATGATATCTTTCTTAGTTATCAACTTATCCTGACGTAACTTGGTATATTGCTTCATAATGTGGTCTATTAATATTTACAAAAAAAACTATTAAAAACTATTAACTATTTTTTTCAGATAGTTCCTGTAGCAGCAAACCTGCATACTCAGCCGCCATGTTATTCCTATGGAGAATAATTAAAATGTCATAGATCGTTTATTTATGAATGTATATTGATGAAACTTGGCATGTGGTACTAAGATATATATATATATATATATATATATATATATATATGTATTGGAAATTCACTGAGTACGCAGGTTTGCTGATACTTTTTTTTAGATAATGTTGTTTTGTGATTATAGTTGCATGTTACCCCCGTTGCAGCAAACCTGCATACTTAGCGAATTTCAAATGGTACTTCACTAAGTATATGGTACTACGCGATCGGTTTCAACCAGTTACACCGGTCATCACCAATCAGAGATTCTCTGAGTGATCGCCTTGTGCCATCTTTTGTGTATATTTACCGTCTTGTATGTAAATACAGTATAATTGTAAATATATTATGTAGTGTTGTGAGACCTGGTTTATTTACCCTGTTTAGGGGTAACAACACATATAATACTACTAAAGAAATAGTGTACATTTCATGACTGATGTAAACGAGGGGAAGTTGGCCGGACAAGGTAAAAGGTGTAATTATAATTTCACGTGTTGATGAGCCCATTCAGTAGGCAGGATCTGGGTACGACTGTGAACAGGCGCTTGGCATTATTAATCAAGCTCACGTCTTAGTTCTATCAAATATTCTAATAAATAAACTAGTAATCATCAAATAATCTCATGAATTAATGAAATGAAGATCGCCTTTACTCATACATTGTGCAATACGATTGAATGGCGACAAATACATAACTTTATTTTTTGAAACTTATAATATCAATTTAAATTTATTTTTGATTGAATTGGATTCAACCTATCGCTTCCAGTGTTTAAAACTACACAAACTTTCAAGAGGTAAGGAAATATAGGCTAGTTGGTTGTAATTGTTTAATATTTAAATGTAAGTAGGATTAAAACGCACTTGAAAAAGTAATTTGTTATGGCTATAGTGGAGGGCGAAATCAAAAACAAAGACGGGTAACTTACTCAATGGAAATTGTTACAATACCAATACAATCCCAGGCCGTATATTATGGAAGGCTTGTTTCCATAACATAACCCAGAGGCAGCAAACCTGCGTATCCAGTCCTAAGTAAATTATAATATAATCAATCCAAGATCGTCCACTCAAGCCGTTGAGTTGTCTAGCCTTGATTTTGTTGTATGATCTATTGATTGAATAGGTCGGATCGCACCGTACAACGATTGCGGTTACCGATCGTCACTGAATACCAACTATCGACGACGCACGTCACCATTTTCAGATGATTGGTAACCGCGATCGTTGTAGGCCACAGATTATAAGGTTTAACTTGGATTTTACAGTACATAATTTGATTTTTACATGCAAAATCACATAATCTTGGCTAATTAAGTGGTTTGACTTGGGATTTACAGAATAAAAGTAATTTTTCCTATTTATATGAGTAAAAATCTTACGACTATTTAATGGTTCCCATCGAAGGTGGAGACAGTTGAACTTATGCATTGCTACCTTGTTGAAGGCTCGCCGGAAGCCGCTGGTTTATATTTGAGAAGCGCATATGATTACATCGTGCCGAAACGCGGTCAAAAATTGATATTAACAGACTTGACTTTTAAGTTTCCAAGTGGATGTTACGGAAGAATCACGCCGCGGTCCGGTTTGGCATTAAAACACTCGATTGGTGTTAACGCGGGTGTTATTGACAGAGACTACACCAGAAATGTGGATGTATTGTTGACGAATAACTTTCATACTGATTGTAACGTTTGTAAAGGAGACAGAATCACGCAGATGATTTGTGAAGTTTACAAGAAACCTCAATATATCAGGGGAAATACTGTAAGGCAGACAGAGCGAAATTCAAATGGTTTTGGGAGCACGGGTATCAACTGAGGATTTTAAAAATAAAATGTATTTGCGACCATGATTTTTTTATTCGTCAAAAACGCTTGATTTTTCGCTCGAAATTGCCCTTTGACGTCTCAAATAGGCTTAAAAGTTGCCTGTTTGACCTTGGGCATAGGTTAGGTTAGGTTAGGTTGGGTTAGGTCATATGAGCATTTAATCCTCGAAATTCATACCTCTCAAACCTCTCATTGCTCCAGAACTCTCCTTTTACTACTACTAGTATCTGTGTCCAATTATGAACCCAGTTATAACCATAACAGTGTATTTCATTTACAAATGATTTTGATGTCACAAATGTCCATCCACTTACACTCTAAAAAATTATATAATTAATAATTATTTTGGTATTTAATAGCCAAACATGTTTAACTACATTTCAAACATTACAAGTTTCTAGCTATATGATTTATATGCTTCTACAGGTTTGTAATATTTCACTCGATGAAATATTTGTGATTGGACATCCATCCATGCTCAGGTTTTATTCTGTCAAAGCTTGTGGTAACAAATGGAAATATGGTAATAACTTTAACAGATAATCAAAGTATAAAATAATTTACAATGTATTGTGTCGTTTTTCTCCGCGGTAATATTTAGTCAATAATGTTTTGATAGTAATAACTTTCGTAGTTATTTACAATCCAACTTAACAATGATCGACTTCGACAAACACATAGCTAAGCGAAGCTGCTAAAAAACATTTATTTTCTCCGTTTCATCATTGTATTGGTAAAAGTTACCCTGCCACTATAATTTGACATTTCCCCAGAAAATCCTGTGCCTCACCCCCCACCGCTCCGCTCCATTGAACCCACCGATACCCCAATCAAGGGTTGTTGTTGTCATTAGCATTTCGGTATTCTAATTAAATACTATTCGTAATAAATATTATGTTTACAATAGAAAACTTATCTCCCCATTTAAACAACTATAACATGTAATTTTAAAAGACTTCAATTTTTACTTCACATCCCAAACAATTTTAATTTACGAAAGTAAACCCGTAACATTTTAGTTTGGTGGGTTTTGTGTCTAAGAAAATCTATCAAGTAATGTAGCGTTAGCTGAATCACAGATTTACTTAGTTAAATATTTCATGACTGATGTAAACGAGGGGAAGTTGGCCGGACAAGGTAGAAGGTGTAATTATAATTTCACGTGTTGATGAGCCCATTCAGTAGGCAGGAGCTGGGTGCGACTGTGAACAGGCCCTTAGCATTATTAATCAAGCTCACATTTTGCCTCTGCTACATATCATGTTTTCAAAAGTAAAAATGAGTAACCTTAAAATAACTAACATAGCAATAACTAACATTTAAAGTTAATTATAATATTAACGAGCTGCATCCCCGCAGAAAATAAAACATAGGATTATCAACCCACGATGTTTACTCTGTATCCTCTAGTTTACAAACCATCCTCTTTCACTACTTCTATTCCATGAATTACATTTTTTGCAGCTGAGTATTTACACCATATGATTACAGAGTTCTTTCAAAATAAACTTAAAAAGTTTGTGTTGGCTGCTAGATTTTTTACAACTAAAATCAAATTTGTAAACAAATAATACTTTAAATTGAAAATCAGGCTTCGAATTCATAATACTTTAAATTACATTGCTTTAAAAATGGATCATTAATATCCGTCAATTAGTTATCTCAGAATCTTTGGATGAAAAAAAGTTTCTTATTATAATCAACGTAAAACATACGTCTCTCAACACTACAAAATAGATTTTTATTTATAGTGACTTATATCCAAGATGGTAAATATTAAAAACAATATACAAGGCAATTCATTCCAACCACTTACATCAGACATCATCTAAAGCTAATGAGACAAAGTGTTAACAATGGTTGAAATAGTATACAACAACTACAAGTTAAAACTAGGAAAAAGATCATGCACATAAACTGAGGGCTCATGACCGTTATATATCTCTAGAAAAATAACAAGCAAGCTATTCAAATCGATGTTTGATAGTACAATTAATAATACTGTAAACAATAAATTTTATCCATATGTCGAATTCTGAGTAGAAATCATAACATATTTTAAACACATGTGACGGTAGCACTTGACTGGTTGAATGTTGCTATAAGACTGATGGTAGGATTAAACTTTATCGGCTAGTATTCTTTTGAGAACATTAAACAAGAAACACTTCTTAGAACAAACAATTTATTTTAAAATACTAAATAAGTATACACAATACATTTTTAGAGAGTAGGCCTAAATCTGAGCGTACAAATCAGTTGAGTGATTGTAATTAATTATCAAGATTTAAAAGCTAAGATTTTTTAGGTATCATCGGTTAATAGCTTCTAATTAGTAAAATAAGTACCCAAATTCTATCATTAATTTAAATGATTTTTTAAAAATCAACAGTGTTGTTGTATCACGCAGAAAATATCCGTTACTTTTTACACACAACTTTATACAAAACTGCGAACACATTTTGTAACGATGTTACTCCAAAAAAGATCCTTCTATGGCTAGGAACTTCTCTTATAATAATAATTTTGGAACGGCCTAATGTAGTGGTTAGAGTGTGTGATTTTTGTCTGATATGTTCCCGATTTGATCCGTCAATTACTAGTGCTACCCGGTGGTTCAGAGCCCACCTAGAACCACTAGAACCACTAGAAAACCAAAATGAACAAGTCTTGAGTGAGAAGAGCTAAAGTCACGTCCTAAAGAATTAAAAAGGTATATGACAAATCCAAATTACGTGTAATTTGAAGCATTTTATTATTCACGCTTTTAATTTTTTAACGATGTTACCTTTATATGTTTTTGTGTCACTATCAACTAAATAAGCCAATTTGTAATACAAATGTAGAAGCAAAAATTAGAACGCAAGCAACATTTTATAAATTATTCACAAATCAAATCATACTTTGAAACTGCTGAAGGGGTTAAAATCAAATTAGTTTATTAGGTTGGCATAATTAAAACTTATAAAATCGTATTTGTTAGGAGTGTTTGATATATTGTGTTACGTAAATAGTTGGTTTTAGTAAAAGTTTTTAAATAAACACTTTATCTACAATATTAGATGGTAGTAGTTTCGCGAAATATAACTATTATTGTAGGTCTAGGCAGTAGTTTTTTAGTGTTACATATTGCAAGTGAATAATATAAACTACGTTACAGCTGTTGAGTTGGTTATCGCCCAATTGTATTTTAATTTTTATCTCTTCGAAACCAGCGGGTAGTTTAAAGTATATCACACTCTCTTGCGGCCGAGATATAATTACATTTGGCAGCCATCTATTGGTTTACTGTATTCACTGTTTCTAAGAACTTCTATCAGTAATTTTTGCATTTACAAACTGACTAAAAGAGTTGAATGCAACAACTCAATGTTACTTATCTAGACTCTTCCAGTGTTGAGAAGAACAATTGTTTAAAAAACTACCATGAACGAAATTCCTGATATTAAAACAGTGCTACAAAACGAGTGAAATTAATTTCATGGATTTAGTGGCAAAGGCGATTACTACAACATGCTTATCAACGCATCGATTTAACCTTGTCACTAAATACTGCAAACGAATTAAAAATATTCTCGTGTCAATTCTTGTTGGTTTTGCATTTATTTAACAATAACACAAACAATCCTTGAACGTAAGGTCTTAACAAAATAAAACTATAGATTACTTATTCTGTCTCACTTTAAACCTCTAAAAATTAAGTATGAACTTGTAAAAGTTGCACTGAATGATTTTTGCGATGTTTTAATCTATGTGTACTGTATATTGAAGATATAGTTAACATTTCTCATGTTCAAAGGCAAAGTAATCATCGATTCAAGGTACTTTTCTTCAGTTTTAGACAACAGTATATGCATACAAATGACTTCTGATTCAACCATTTTTTATATTCCCAAAGTATTATCTAATAACAAATCATGAAAATCCTATAAAGCTCCGCTCTTATCAAATTTATGACTTATTAGCCTACCTTTTGGTAAATATTTATAAAAACACTAATATTATTCCTTTATAAATTATCACCGAGAACATACATTCAGTTTAATGGTTCAAGAATTACAGCTTTACAGTTTCCTCAAAGGTCTCTGGTACGGTTTAATTTATATATGTAGATAAACTTAATTTGTATTAAGTTTCCTATTTCATCTTGCGAACTGTAAACTTCGTACACAAATTGTTGGTATAAACCATTTGTGGTTATATATGATTAAAAGCAATCAAACCAAAATATAAAAAAGGCAAAAATTATCCAACCATAATTAATAGTATACCACCGAGGGCAAAGAAAGTTGTTAGGATACTACGTAAACTAAAAAATACAATATAGCAGCATAATATTCACAATTTGTTTTTACTGTGCCTCGAAATACAAATGAAAAGGAAGAGTTTAAGAGCTATTTCAGCATTCCTCACCTTACGTTTATACCCTCGGGAACGGAGATCTTTTGAATACAGAAGAGCTGCTAAAATCAGTTTATTTGAAGAGCAGTGCTTTCTTTTTCATTCAAAGCCTTCACAATGTGACAGTATACTTCCCCAAATTACACACTTGGATATTAAAAAGTAAGAAGTGAGAATATGGTGCAGATAAATACAAAGTCACAAAATACACGTGGTCGGTTTTCCCCATAAGAATAACATGGTGTTGAAAATTTAGCCTCAACTCTCAAAATATTCTGAACACGGGTATTTTCGTTCGAGGTCTCGGCTCTTGTTCATCCTAGTCTGTTTTAAGTACATATTTCCAAATCCAAACCGTCACCCATATTTAAATAACATTATTTATAAAATCAGGCCAAAAACTAACTTTGCTGTTTGTGATCATATTTAACCTAATTTGGATATGTTAGCGTCCCAAGGTATGCAAATACCACATACAATTCCAAAGTCCAATATTGCTGGTAGTTCAACAAATATTTATACTTTATTGGAAATTAATAACTTCTTTATTTACTGTCCGCCTTTTGAATATGTCATAGCCCTTGGAATCAGACTAGCTTATGTCAAATGCCATCCATTTTTACCAAATTTGAGCTTTTATCCAACTTAACAAATATTAAAATAAAACTATCTACTATTGGGCGATTTAATTATTTCACGGATACACTGTTGTCCAATACTGAGGTATTTATAAAAAACCTTTTTCTATGCTAAAATTCCTTCGTATCATAAAAATTTACAGTTAACTTCTTTTTTTAACACATCAGCAACAGAAATTCATAAAATCTTGCTAATTTGAAATCCCAACCATTTGAAATAATAAATTACATTTCCTTTTAACTACCTTTTCTATCAAGTACACGTCCTTTTTTCAGTCTTTAACAATTCTTCTGTTAACAACCTCCTCTGATTATATTACCGTTTTATCTTTTCATATTTATGAATCACCAGCTTTGTATTTGTAACCTCCGCAACTATAAACAGCTCTCCTACCTGGTTAGATTAGCCTGGTTAGCCTTTATAGATTTTTCTGACATGCATGTTTATGTTTTGAAACCTTTACATATATCCTAATTTAAAATCTTAGTTTTTTAACTTTAAATTGTTAGTTGCTAGTTTTGTATGTAAATGTATGTACATATTTACAGTTTTTAGTATTTATATGATTACCTTTAAACTTCTATGTACTTTATTATTACGTTTGTTCATTAACTCTGGAAATATATTATAACATTTTAACTCCCTTGTGTACTAAACTCTTTCCTCTTAATTATTTAACTTCCCTAAAATTGTTCACCAATAGCTGTTTTAGTTGTAAAATAATGTGATGGGGATTAGCTTCTTCCTAAATTTTTTAAACTAAAAAATAAAAATGGTGTCCATTTGTCATCTTTAGATTTTAAACTACTATTAGCAGAACAGCCTGCGGCTTCTTATACTAATAATCAGGTTTTATTCTCTAGGGGCACACGACATTGGTATTTTCTTTATAAAATGTGTCTAATGAAGTTAAAATACATTTCTATCTTTTTTGTTTTATTATTTACAAGAGATACTAAACAAATGGCGTATTCTTAAACACGTAATCGGATACCCACTTTTACTAGTAATTTATTGCTATAATTACTAGTAACAATCATCATTTAAGTTTATCTTTATATACTTTTGTATATTAACACTTTTAATATCCTATGTAAAATATAAAATTCTGTATATATCTATTTAAGATATATGTATAATATAAACAAATTGAGTCGTCAATGTGATTTTATGAAAACATCTATAGATTTTGAAAAGTCTCAATGGGAAGAATGTGTGAGAAAAGTGTTTGAGTGAATTGGTTTTAGCAGGTCTTCTGTATTCAAAAGGTTCCCGTGCCCCTGGGGTGTAAACATGTGGTGATGAATGTTAAAATAACTCCTAAACTCCTTCGTTCTGTCTCTTCGACTGTCTCAAGACCAGGTGATTCCCACTTTTATTGTGGATTCTTGTTCCTTGCATCTTTTATTGTTGGTACAATACTGTTTTTAAAAGCAATGCTATATTTATTATCCATTCATTTCCATACAAGGCTCGGGTTGCAAAAAAAATAATATCAGATATGCTAGAAACAAATATGAATGTACACATTGCAATGTCTGGAGTTAACAGTGCACATAATCTTTAAATTCATGGAGAACTCTATCTAGCTTTTCTAGGTTTGTAGATCAATTTGATAAACTAAATCTTTGTTACAGTTGCAAACAATTAAAATAATAATAAATGGCTCAGTGAGTCGCTGGCCTAGTGGTCAAGGCGTCGGTGTCGGTCTCCGGCCACGGCAGCGGCCCAGTCGTGGGTTCGAATCCCAGTCTTGGCATGTCAATTTTATGAGTAATGTTTAACTCGTACTGTGACGGCTCACTCTTTGCTTGCTGGATAATTCCACGCACATATGTGGTAGGGGAAATTAAGGCAACATTTTCTTACTTGTTTATCAATATGCCATTATGAACCTTTTCAAATTAAAAGTTATTTACTTTTTACACAGTATGTTTTAACATAAAGGCCAAGTGATAAACGCGAATTTTCCAGGTTGGAATTGAATACATTTGAAGAAAAAACTCTTTTAAGGATTATATGTTTTTACACAGTAGTAATTATATCACTGTGTTTCATTTAGAACCCATTTTTGACGAAATACATAGCTAAACCTATTGGCCAATCCAATGAAAAATATCAATAAATCAGTATTTTGTTTATTGCATATTGCATCATGGTTATGTGTAAAATATTTTCAGCGTATCCAAATGTTTATTGTTCTAAAGGCCCATTCAAACGGAAGTGCTTTCGGTTCAAATGTGGCTCCACATTTATCAGACAATCTATAACCACAAATGTATAATCACGCCCCAAACATAACCAATCCATGGGGAGCCGCTCGATGGATTTATCAGAGCGATACATCAATATGTACGATTAGTTTTCACAAATACAATTTATTTTAATGTCCATATTATAACACATATGGTTTTAGTCCTTTATGTAAACAAACTATAAGAATTTATACCTTGGTAACTTACTCTTTGTAAATTAATATTATTATTCCTATATTTTAATATACTTATTTTGGTTGTTTACTTCCATACTTTTACCATTATGTTATAATAAAATATATATTATCATATACCACCGTCGCAGCAAATCTGCGTACTCAGCGAATTTCCAATGCCTAATACCTGTCTTAATACCACATAAAGCCGCATACCAAGTTTCATAAAAATATATTCACATATAAGCGATTTTAATTATTCACCATAAGAATAAAATTGGGAATGAGTACGTAGGTTTGCTGAAACACAAACAATTGGCTTTATGCAAATATAAATATAATATAACTAGGCGAAGCCACATACCAAGTTTCATTAATATTAAATCATAAATAAGCGCTATATAACATTTTAGTTATTCTCCATAAGAATAACATGGGGGCTGAGAAAGCAGGTTTGCTGCAACAAGGAACAAAAAGATGGGTTTTTAGCGAATTTCCCCTATAGGGAAGAAGCTATTACCGTAGTCGGCATGGTAAGACCTAGGCCCGGGACCATGATAACTTTTCGTTTTGAGGTCCCCAGACCCCAAAAACACCATTCGTTCGAAACTGTATATATATATATATATATATATATATATATCTATATATATATATCTATATATATATATCTATATATATATATATATCTATATATATAGATATATATATATGTGTCCGTGGGTGCGATAACTCTCGTAAAGAAGGTCCGATTTTGATGAAATTTGGTACAAACGTGTAAAGCAGCATTTATGACTTTAAGTTCGAAAACCAGACGGATCGATCTATCCGAAGGGGTATTTTGGGGGGGTTTTGTACCCCAAAAATGGGTTTTTTGAGTTTGTTACATACAATTTTTGAAAAAGTAAAATTTTATTCTTTCACGTTGGAATTAGCTTAAAAAGACGCACAATTTGATGTTTTAATCATTGTTCTACGTCAATTGGTTACTGAGATATTGAAAGTGCTAAACACAGTACGTTGTCCAATGTTATTCTTATGGAGGATAAGAAAAATTGTGTATCTTGCTAATTTATCAACTTATCCTGACGAAACTTGGTATATTGCTTCATTTCACTGTGGTCTATTGGTATTTGCACAAAAACCCAGTTTTTGCCCAATAGTTCCCGTAGCAGCAAACCTGCATACTCAGCCCCATGTTATTCTTATGGAGAATAATTAACGTATTATCTCCTTTAATTATGAACATAAATTAATAGAGCTTGGGATGTGGGTTTACCTAGTTGAGTTATATTGATATTTGTATAAAAGCCCATTTTTAGTGTTCCTTATTTCAGCAAACCTGCATACTCAGCCGCCATGTTATTCTTATGGAGAATAATTCAAATGTCATAAATCGTTTATTTATGAATGTATATTGATGAAACTTGGTATGTGGCTTTATGTGGTATTAAGATAAATTAATGTGCATTGGAAATTCGCTGAGTATGCAGGTTTGCTGCTACGGGGGTATTATATAATTATAAATATAACTCAACCAAGTGAAGCTACATACCAAGTTTTATTAATTTATGTTCATAATTAAGGGAGTCATTACATTTGACTTATTCTCCATAAGGGTAACATGGGGATGAGTACGCAGGTTTGCTGCTACGGGAATAATCAACAAAAAATCAATTTTTTGTACAAATATCAATAAACAAGTACTATGTGAAGCCACATACCAAGTTTCATCAAAATACATTCATAAATAATCGAGATATAAAATTGTATTTATTCTCCATAAGGATGACATAGGACAACGTACTGTGTTTAGCACTTAAAATATCTCTGCAACGGTTAGGCGTAGAATCACAATTTAAACACCAAAATGATTGTTTTGTGAAACTGAACAGATTGGTAAAAGCAAATGTGAATTTTATATCAAAATAAACTGAGGAAAAGCCAAAAACCTTTTTACCTTAAGATTAACATGGGAGATTTTATGAGTACGTTTTTTGGATTTTCTCCGCAACCACTAAACCTAGGTTAATAATTCAAAATACTGTATTATTTGTTTTTTAAGCTCTATAACATGGTCAAAACCAAAATTAAGTTTTTTAAAAATTTTAGGGTGAAAAACACAAAAAACTTATTTTTGGAAAATTTAAAACCCCCATAAACCCTCCTTCCCATGGTCCGATTTTTCTGGTTTTCGAACATAAAAGTTATGAATGTCATTTTACACATTTGAGCCAAATTTCATGAAAATCGGATGTTTTTTACTCAAGTTATCATGTTAACGGGCACATATATATATATATATATATATATATATATATATATATATATAAATTTGAACGAATAGTGTATTTGGCATCTGGGGACCTTAAAACAAAAAGTTATCATGGTCTCGGGCTTAAGTCTTACCATGAGACCTACGGTAATAGCTTCTTCCCTATAGGGGAAATTTGCTAAAAACTATTTGATTTGGTTGGGAAAGCAATTGATATACCTATTGCAAATATACGAAATAAAATTATTACAAATATTTAATTGTTCTTTGGATATTTGAATTATATCAATTGCTCGTGTTAACCTAAACACGATCAAATATATTTTTGTAACTCGTATATATTATATTGTTTCATCGTAGTTTTCTGTGATTTATAATTTGTACTTAGTTTATTATACAAAGTTTTGGCGTTGTAAATTAAAATCCCGAAATAAAAGAACACATTTACAAATGTACTAGTAATTTTAAACATTATAATAAATATTAATATGTACTTACTACTACTGGAATACATGCGAACCCTCATTTAGTGTTTGGTCAAAAGATCTATATCCATAACCAAACTCACCCAGTATCAATTTCATCTCATATCCTTCCAAATGGAATTAAATCAATCAGCGGGACCGCTCGCCACAATTGTGGTTAATCAAACGAATGTTTTTTGAAACATTTAAGTAATTAAATCTCAATAATATTTAACGATATACAACTGTGATCAGGCCATTACATTTAATAGTGGTTTTACAAATGATTCCATATTTAATTTACATACAACTTTATTTGGAATTATATATAATTGAACAATTTGTAGTCAGTCCACTTTTCCTATTCATTTATTACTTGTCGTAAAGAATCAGGATTTATAGTTTGCCATGTTTTAAAATTTCTTGTGCCAATATCATTAATTAATTTTCGAGGAATACTAATAGACCTTCTCTTTTCCCAACGGAAATATGAATATGTGTTTATTTTTATACCCTTGGCCATTTGATTCAGTTCATTTTGGAACCTGCTGAAGAACAGTATCATTGTTTGCGTAAAAAATCATAGTCCAAACCTTTTGCACATTTACTTAAACTGCAAAAAAAGTAAAATTAAGTTAAATTTAATTAATTTTACTAAAACATTTATTTGTAAGGTGATAAAGTAATTAAAACGAGTTCGCACGCAGCACGCTGGCGTGAGGGAAGTGAATTTCGACATAACCAACTTTAAAAACTCATAATCAGTGTAAAAACTTTCATTTTTTTCAATTTTTATTATAACCTGAAAACATTGAATTTTTAGCTGTTCTGATGCTCCTCGTTTAATTTACCTGCAATGCTGGGAAAATACAATTTTGAGCATTATAAGGATACGAGAAGGTACAGTCAGGCTCGAAAGTAGGAGTGAGTTTGCTGGGGATGATAAAAGTACACCAACAAATGAATAACAGGCTTTTCTAATGTAAAACCCCCATAAGACAACGTACTGTGTTTGGTCAATAAACATTTTCTTTAATAACTCGGTAAATATTTATGCTAGGATGACGAGATAGGGCTTAAAGGTTTCGCCTTACTAATTTATACATCTTTTTACATACATTAATTTTACATCTGGGGATTTTCTGACCCTTTTTGGGCCCAAAAACTCGAAAGCTGAAAGAATAGTTCCCAAAAAAGGGGTTTAGAGTTTTCCGATTTTTTTGCCCAACGAACTTGTCCAACTGATTATACAAAGGAACGTCCCTATCAAATCTAAAGTAAATATAGGATAATAAATGCAACCGCTAGAGTGCAAACACACACACACACACACACACACACACACACACACACACACACACACACACACACACACACACACACACACACACACACACACACACACACACACACACAAACACACACACACACACACACACACACACACACACACACACACACACACACACACACACACACACACACACACACACACACACACACACATATAATTATGAACGACCCCCCCCAAAACGTGTTGAGGGGGTCATATTAGGAACTTCTATGGTGGTCCCGGGCTTAACTTTCACCGTGCGGGTTATGCTAATTGATCAATTTCCAGAGGAAATTCACTAATAAAAGACTTCAGAGCAAACAACTCCAAGTAAAGGTGTATCAAAACTCCCTTTGTATAAATTATTAGTATTTTTATTTTGGAATCAATTAGGGTTGCCAACAGATAAAATTTCATTTTCATTTCGTTTCAATTCATAAATGCGGCAATTCAACCAGTTTATCCACCATAAGATTAAATAGTTGAAGAACCCCTTTACACTGCATTCATAACTCAACACTAATTCTTTTACAATTCTGCGTGCTCAGAATATTTACAACATGCACTATGATCGCAAGTTGTTGAAACAAAATATATTTTCCTAAAGATCTAATCCATTAGATACCATTAGGTATCTACTAATAGTAATTTGTCAAGAGTGCAATTGTTTCTGTTACTTTTATTATGCTCTTATAAATCAAAAAACAAAACACAGAAAGTCTACGATAAACAAGCGTGTGCTTAATTAACAACGCCAAGCTTGAGCCTCTTCGTCATATCCCGACACTCGCGTCATGACTGGAGTTGCTTACGCGTGAAATTCTAATTACAGCAGCTGACACGTCCTGGTCGACTGCCCTGACACTTGCACGTTTTAAATATGATCTGATATTCCATGCCATACAAAACGTTCTGGAAAAATGTTGATACGCTAAAACTTCCTTTCGCATTAGTATAGGACTGCCAATAAAATAGCTGTTAATTAGATACACAAGAAGACTACTTCTGTTTTTAACCCTATAGTCTATGTTTCCTATTTTAACACTCCAAGTACAAAATAAGTTTTGATCGTGTACAACAATTTATGATATTGTGGGCAAGAGATGGTTGGCTTCCCGTACTTTAGATTTCTTCAGAAGAGAAGTTAACCAATCACAGTCACCAGATGATGGAAGTATTTTGACTTCCGAAACCGCAGTCATCCAATTGGATCGTTTAAAGCTGAAGAAGGAGGTAAAGAACCCTTATTTTATATCATAAACAAAAACAAAACAAAAAATCACAGTCCTTGCTTACTTGCACTTGGCAATTGGCATTTAGTTTGTTTTAGTTGTGGTTTTTTTTCTAATATCATGTGCTAACCATATCTGTTAATTACATGCTATTACGCTTATTTTGATAGCCCCACGAGAACGTTCTTTCCATATATGTTATTTCTTAACTGTTTTTGAACACTGAAATGTTAAACTATCACCACTTAAAAGAAAATTGGTGTGAGGGAATTTAACTTGCAGTAACACGTATTACTGTTATCAAAATGTGTGGTATCAGCACCATTACCTATTTCCTCCATACCGGTTCTGCATAACCAAAGGAGGGGGTAACACTTCCCCTCGCCCTTGTGTGCCTCTAGGAAGGTTTGGGGAGCTCTCTCATCCTTCCTAACATGTGCCAGTTATTTCATGCAAGACACCGTCAAGATAAGTTTTTTGTAGTCGTCTTTAGTTACGTTAAGTATACACGTAAAAATACGTTAGTATACAAATTAATTACATATTAAAAATGCATAAATATTGAAATGATCATAATAGAACTGAGTATTCTTCTTAAAGTTTCCGGAGTGTTCGGCATCGCCCATATTTCACGATAAATAAGAACAGTTACATCATAAACTTACGTATTATTTGTTTGTTTGAATTTCAATAAAAAAATATATATTTATCGTAAAAGTATATACGAGATGAAAACCATGTGTTGGTGGTGGCGGGGAGGGTGAGGGAGACGGGCGGTTCCCAGAGGCCTGTCCTGGGTTATGAAGGGTTGACGTTGACAGGTGGGAAAGTCTTATTAATGTAGTATGAGAGAAGAGGGTGCACCTATCACTCCTTCATGGTTTTACTTTTAATCTTTAGGTGGCAGATTGCATTTGCAGGTAACTCAAGATCCAATAATTATAATATTTGTATGTCTATAAGGGTTAGCTTATTGGATTTTGAGGCATCAGGTTTTGTTTTTGGTGTATCAGTGATAAATTACTTCGTGGAGTACCTTTTCGAACACTAAACCCAAATAATGCATTGGCACTAGGAAAATAGCATTACCATTTTTATTTTATAAAGAAATATTGCTTGACTGTATTAAGCTATTAAAGTAATTAATCGCAAAAAACTAAAACACGCGTTTTCCCCTCCACTATCTTAAATCAGTTTTCTCGAGTAAGTTCACTAGGAGCTAAACAAATAAAAAAAACAAGTTTTATTATTAAGTAGTATGTTTTCCGTAGCCAAGAACATTTATAGAACATAATATGGTAGCAGGTGAGGAGGTAAGGGTAGCAGTAAAAAGTCTCTATATTAACTATTTTATATAACTAAGAATTATGGTACAGAGTCTTATTGCATTTATGTAATCTTATACATATATTCAGGGAATCGAGTTATTACAGAATTACGGCAACATTAAAAGTGCTCTTGCTCATTACATAAAACTAAAATAGGTACACACCCTTTATGACGCAACTATTATTGACTTGTAGTAAAAAGTATTTTAACCTTTAAGTAGGTTTTAATAGACTTTGGAGGTAAAACATAAATTAAAATTCCCTTATATTTTTGTAGTACTTCATTTTAAGTAAACTTAATTTGCGGTTCTAAATGTCAGCCTTCAGCGGCGTTCAGTCTTTTACAAATTAAAGCAGGACATACAAATGGATTAATGATTTCTTATTTAACTATAAGATAAGTTTCCTGATTACTTAATGTTATATACCTATAGAATTAATTTATGAGATACAAACCTATTACATTATGGGTTGAGGACCTTTTAGATTTCATGTTATGTGCTGTACGTAATTGAACAACCAATTCGTCCCTTATTTGAAGACGTCCCCTGTAACACAGCACACAGCTGTAAATATTTCAATGAAATCCTCTTCTCATTTCCACCATAGTTAATAATGCAAAAGCTGGAGGGATCTCAGCACTCGGTCCCCTCCCCTTCAACCACATGTTTCACCATTCCCCCAGAGGGTGATGTGAAAGAAACACACACACCCTCTATAATCTATGATTACTTTAAAATCAGTTTTATCAATTGAGTTTGTATATTTATTGATTTAAATGGTGCGGTTACGGTGCAATGGGGACAAACAAAAAGTGATATTGCAAGTGGTATTACTAGTAACATTTACTTACTACTACTAATAACAATAACAGTACAAAATAGTATGCAATAGTAAAAATAACATGTACAATAACAACAAAATCAACACAAAAAATGATAAGGAAATACAATAACAATGAGGGCAAAGTAAAATGCTAAATACATATTGATTGATATGCATTGGTAATTTCACTTGGTATTTTGATTATTTTTATACGTTGACTTACATGTGTGTATAAAGGCAGATGGTATAGTTATCGCTTTTAAAAGGAAGGATGAAAACCCTGGTCTTGTTATTATCTAAGGTAGATCTGTTCTTTTAAATCATTATTGATTAATAGGTCAATGACAAACCACTTCCTGACGTCGAGACAAAAACCCTGATGATAAAACTCTATGACTCAGGGAATTAAATAATTACGGATAGTCTTATAATTGATATTATTTTTGAAAGTACTTCATCATTCAAAATAAAGAACAGGAGACAATTTTTTTTGAAACGGATAGTTAATTCTGGATTATTGTTTACTTGTACTATAGAATGAATATTTATTTTTTAACTAGACCATTCAAAAATACCAAATAGTTCGTTACATGCTTAATTGAGATTCTAGAAACTAGAAATACCTTTTGTTAAGTATTTGTTTTAAAACCTTTAAAATATAGTATTATTCTTAGTGCTTTATGACGTACATTCGCGAATGAATGCAAAGTCTCTTTAAAGATATAATGTGAAATTGTTTTTATAGCAACGGGTTGGTGTAAGAATATGCTGTTGTATATTACAATTAGACAATAGAAAATCTAATTACTTCACATAAATCATCCTTAACCAAGTCTAAAATAAATACATTTAGTTATAAGGAATCATATATTTTAATGTTTTAAATCTTAAATACACTCTATTTTAAAACGTAGACGTTTGTATCATTAAGAAAATGTGGTATTAATGATAATGGATTGCTGATACCAGCTGTTAGTGAGACACCACTTATAATGAAAATTACATTTAATCAAAGACCCTATATTATTGTGTTGTGGTTGGAAAAAATAAGAATTGAAAAGGAAAATACATTTTATAAAAAGGCCCATCAAAGAAAGGAAGGATGTTATTTAACTTTCAACACCGACCCCACGAACTTTAAACTCAAATGGTGACTCTTGTATTTTTACTTTCTTCAAATGTTATTTATTCAATATTTAAAAGTTTCGCTTATTTATTTTGGTTAAACTTGATTTTTGAAGCAAGAAAGGGTTAATAGTTTAGTAACTAAACCCAATGAAGCGAACATGAATCATATCCATGTATCATAATATACCTAATCAAGCAAAAAATGTACATTTAAAAGGATAAAAAATATCCTTGAAAATCAATTTTAATTTCAAGTATGCAAAATTATAAACCATACTAATCATATACATACATTTTATTACTTAACAAATAAAGACAAATTAGTTTTATTTTTGAAACTCATATAAAACTCATACAGATTAATGTTTAAAGTCAGATACGAAGTAACATTAAATGTTACTTAATTGTAAAACCCTCTAAAAACCTAAATACGTGCCTGGCTTTAAATAATTAACAATATTGGTACTTTTTTACAAAAAGTACCACACTACTGAAACAAAATATTGTAAATAACTGTATGAATGAATGTTGCAGATCTTCGACACTTCAGTAAAATCTTTATGTGTGAAAAAAACACTTTTGTCAAATAATCTTTCGATGCAAAGTCAACAACCAAAATAAAAAAAATTGATTAAACATGATTTGTTTGTAAAATGTGGAACGACAAACTTGCAGTCGAAGTCATTAATATATCCATAACTATGAATTTTTCCCGTGGTTTTTATGAAAAATAAATATATCAATAAGGGGATAAATTCTCTGCGTATTAATTTATATCTTTCAGTATTGACCCGAGGCTTTTTAAGCCAAGGAAAGGGAAACTCAGCACCTTCTTAATGTTTATAATAGCTGAAAAGAAAATGATTTCCTGAATAAATAAGGGTTAATGGTTTCCTTCCGGAGGTTTGAGAAAACCTAAAGAGCTCGTGGAAGCTAAACAAATCATTCAATATAAGTCAACATTGCCGTAGCTTTGTCCCGCGACTCGAGTGATTAATTAAACATGATGTCGAGATATAAATACTTTTAACTGGCTTTCCACAACTATCTTTCAAGACTTTTTATATATTTTAAACATTTTAAAACTAAACTCTAATTAATTACTTGTATATGAATTACTATTGTTCAAAAATATATAGAAATTTTTACTCTGCTAGATACAAGTTTGATGACGAACTTAATTGCTAATTTGTCAGTATTGAAACACAATGTAAAAATAGCTCCATTGCAGCAAACCTGCGAATTTCAAATGGTATTTCACTAAGTCATGAAGCCACTTACCAACTTTAATCAAAGCTTATTAATAAATAAGCAAGATATGACATTTTATTTACTCCCAATAAGAAAAAAAACATTAGGATTGAGTATGCAGGTTTGCTGTGTTTAAGGACCACAAAATCTGGTTTTTATGCAAATACCAATGGATCACCTCCAGATGAAGCAACATACCAAGTTTTATCACTTTATGTTCATAAACAAGCAAGATATCACATGTTTATTATTTTCCGTAAGAATAACATTATAGCTGCTGAGTACGCAGGTTTGCTGCCATGGGGACCACAAAAAATAAGTTTTGTATGCCAATAGCATTAAAACCCAACCATATAAAGCTACATACCAAGTTTCATTAATATATGTTAATTAATAAGCGAGATATACAATTTTACTTATTCTCCATAGATTAACATTGAACAACGTACTGTGTTTAGCACTCTCAATACCTCGGTAACCAATTGACGTAAAGCGATGATCAAAATACAAAATTGTTTGTTTTTTTAAGCTGAATTTAATGGTGTAAGCCAAAATTTGGGTTTAAAAATAATTATATGTAAAAAAGTTTAAAAACCCCATTTTTGGGGTACAAACACCCCAAGTAGAGAAACCGGTCTGCTTCTCGAACCCATGAAATTAGATACTGCCTTACACATTTATACATAATTTCATCAATATCGGACCAGGTTTACGAAATTTATCGTGCCTACAGACACATATATACATGTATACATATACCTATATATATATAATACATATATACACACACACACACACATATATATAAATTTGAACAAATAGTGTTTTTCGCATCTGGGGGCCTCAAAACGAAAAGTTATCATAGTTCCAGGCCTAGGTCTTACCATGTCACCTACGGTGTAATAGCTTCTTCCCTATAGGGGAAATTCGCTAAAAACCGTTTTTAGGGTACAATCCCCCCCAAAATACCCCTTCAGTTGGTCCATCTGGATTTCTAACTCGTTCAAATAAATGCTACTTTACACGTCCGTACCAAATTTCATCAAGATCTACCTTTTTTACAAGAGTTATTGTGCTTACGGACTCATATATATATATATATATATATATTCATAATTTCTTTAGTATTAGCATGGTACATGTTGTTACAACTAATCAGGATAAATAAAATACGTCAGGATAAATGAATTCGAACGAATGGTGTTTTTGGCATCTGGGGGCCTCAAAACGAAAAGTTATTAGGTTCCAGGCCTCAGCCTGGTCTTACCATGCCACATACGGTAATAGCTTCTTCCCTATAGGGGAAATTCGCTAAAACCTAAGATAATAATGTTTCCTATGTTTTAATGTGAGTTTATAAAATAACTTATAAATTCATAATGTACACGAGAAAAGTTTAGTAGAATATATTTTTACTTTTAAACAAATCAAACCTATCAAAGAACTGCATAAATAGACTAATTTTAGAACTTTTAACTTATTTGTTTACTATAACTATTTAAATTTTGTTTTTGATCTAAAAATTATGTTACTAATATAATATCTACCTGTATTGGCACTAAAAGCCAATCAGTGAGAGGAGCTCTACAGTCCTAGAGGAATTTGTCCTCTACAACCAATCTAATGAACTCTTCCCATTCGGGAGAGGAATGAAGTGGATTACCGCGCTTTAAGCCCCCAAAGAATTACTTAGTAAGCAGAAATCAACAGAGTCAACGGCTTTGGTCTCACCGGGTCTGCAAATGATTATGCGTGATTTTTATAACGTGATTTTTAACCCCAAGATAACTACTGTTCGCTCATCTCTGTGGAAAAAAGACATCAACTATAAAAATTAAAGTATATTAATTTAGAATACCGAAATAATTTCCACAGGCAATTATTGAGATATTCTTGCTTATTTTTAATTTTTAATTATAGACCTGATGTAAACGAGAGGGAAAATTTGTTAAGCAGGAAACATGAATGTTTTATTAACGCCAAGCGATGGTTTACCGTCACATCCCAACGCTCAGATGCTCAATAGGCTCATTAATGCGTGAAATTATAATTAAATCTGGGAGCCCGTTATGAACAACTTGCTCTTACTGGATTATTGCAGACAGAAAAATGCGTCAGTTAATAAAAGTTCACCTCGTTAATATTATGCAAATGCACTTTTATTGTGATCAGATAAATATTTATTTCTCTGAGATCATATTTGTGTCTATTTATATTATTCCTTACATGATTTGTTGAAGTAAAACTAAACGTAAAAGAATAACATTAAGAGTAGAAGAATTAACCGCTGTAAACTGACCTGATAAGATATTCCGATTAATTTATGTCACTTGTTCTCATTAAACAGTGAATTTTGTAGACAAGTGGTCAAGTACCTCTGAGCATTTTGATTACTACGCTAAAACATAGTTACATAAATTAAATATTATATATATTGTTAAGGCCAAGATGAATTGACAAAATAACAGCTTAAAACAACATAAATATCCATAGTTTGTATGTGCATATTAATGTTATGAGACAAACACTCAAAGTTTCTGGAGTAGTTTTATCTTACGCATATTGGTAGACAAGGATTTTAAACAATATTTAAAATCTCTTTCTAGATCGATAGCTTAAAAAGAAAAATACTCGTAGTTCAAAAGTGAATCCATTAAGTGAAATCCATTAAGTGAATAGATTAGCCATCTGTTATCGCTTAGAAGCTTTTAACATCAAAGAGCTTCTGTTTTGTTGTCAATCCTCCTTTCTGGGACTAAAATGTTTGATTTGTATTACGTTATTTGTGTCTATTTATCACTGTTCACAAAATAAGTTAAGTCAAAATTGAATAAATAGTCACTACCACGTTAATAACTTGTTGTCAAATAACTCTGTGTTTGAACGAGGGTGCAATCTTCAAAGAGATAGAATATCGTTCTTTTTTAATAGTTCATGTTTAATTATATAATATGATTAAAAATATATTGGGCCTGCAACCAAAACAGTTAATTTCATGTTCTATTATGTTATAAATCCGAGCTAAAGACATAATCAAACTTAAAACACCCAACTGCTAAATAGGAGCCCAAATGATAAAAAAGAAATGGGGAAACTCAGTTATAAGTATGTTAATTTTATTTATAATCCTATTTAAAAACCTGGAAGATCCGCTTTGACTAATATAAGATTCTGAATAAAGACAGATAAAAACTCTTTTAAAATAAATGTGATTTTGTATAACCAAAATAATTCTTAATTTTTAGCTTTGAATATATAAACAAATCTTTGGTCGATTTAATAAAAGATTGTTTATTACAAAAAAGTAGTGACTTGTACAACTTTAAATAAACAAAATTAATACGACGGTAAGCTAAACACATATAATTAAATATATCATAAATGATAAAATATATTTACTATAAAATATTTAGTCTACACCCTTATAAAATATCCAGCAGCCTACAAAGATTTAAAATTTACTTTCACATTATCGAATGCTGGAAGGAGAATCTCTAGAGCAAAGCAGCTTAGTATTGTTCTTTTAAATGCACAATGAAAGCTCAAAAAGAACGCCAGAGGTGAAATAAGGGGAATTTTCTCTGCCCCAACCTATGATATGGCTAACAATTCAAACGAAAATTGTAATATTGAATGTTTGTCATCTATTAAATAAAGTTAAATTATTCGTAGATTTATTGTTGTAAGTGGATTTCCTGAATATTACTATTAAAACTGAATTGACTGATTTCAGTATGTTAATTTAAACAGAGTTTTTGAAATATTTAAACTAAATATTGTAACCTTATAATATTGAATATTAAAGAGCTTTTTAAATAAAAATTTAATTTGAATTTTAAATTGTAGTGTTAAACTCAACTGAAACTATTAATTTGTTTGTTGTTCGAAACTGAAATGCTTCATTTCATTGGAATTAATTTTACAGCTAATATTGTGCGACTTGAAATATTTTACATAAAAACCATATTTTTGGTATTCTACAGTTTTGAGGTGTATACAAGATTAAATTATATGATTCAGGCCTGGTAATGGTTATGTTTTGTTAAAGTTGAGTTTTATTTAAAGTTTTGTTTTATGCTTTTGCTCCTTAAATAAAGTAAATAAGTAAATCCTTAAAGTAAAAACTTGATCAAAACGTAGAGAAACTTATTATTGGCTATATATAGGTGCAAATATTGTAGTAAAATAAAAATTATTAAACGTATCCTATTTTATCAACCGTTTTCTACCAACAAAAAATCTTTATTTAATGTTTAGAAATCCAAAAAAAGTTTATTTACTCAAGCACTTGTTTTTACACAGAGATAAGTATTTCTATTAATCTAAGGATATTTAAGGGACAAGTTTGCAGCAAAACTGTTTTAAATATTTAGAGAAAGTCTCTTCTCACTTCCTTAACAGTTAATAATGCAGAGCTCCAAGGGGTCGCTGCACTCGACGCCGTCCTTCAAATTACATCCATCATGAAAATCTGGACCTGCAGCATAACAACAGAATCTCTCTTATACACGGTAATTCTATTTAGTTTTATTGTTTAAATTGAGAGGAGTAATGTAGCAAAATGTATTTTATATTGCGGATTCTAACCAGATGTGTTATTGTCGACATATTTTTGACCCATAATAATTGTTCACACACTAAATACAAAAACAAATCAGGATTCATTAAACAAATATTTATACCGTACACATTACACCAAGTAATGATAACTATTTAAATTACATCTTTAATACCTCCTTGAGGCTGAATTTAATATTTTTTTAATTTAAAAAAATAAAATGACATGTTCTAGATTATGTTATAAGTTTTATCAAAAGGTTTTGGTTGATCATACCCCATAACAGAAAGAGGAGTTTAGTACAGAGAGAAAGAAAATACATAACAAATTTACATCTTCTTGATTAATTCAAGTTGCTAAAACAAAGACTACTAAATTTCACATATTTGATTTTGGCCATATAAATGGTTTATTAAAATATAAATTCAATGTTTTACACTTTTCAAAGTTATCGAGTAAATTTGACTTTGATTTGAATTAATTTTGACAAAAAAAATTGTCGATAGGTTCATCGTAATATTACGAATATATAACATAAACAAACACAGTAATTTGTATAATCACACTGAAATAACATCAATATATTAATATTACAATAATTCTTAGCTTCCATTTCATACAAAGTTGTTGATTTTTAAAGTTAACTAAATTTATGTAATGCTTGTTGAAGTGATACCGTAAAGAGAAACGTTAAATATACAGTATAAAATAAATGAACATGATAATGATCTAACAATTAAGTAAATGAAGCGGGCAAGTTTGTACAAGCAACATATTTCAGGTAAAATCTCTTTGTTCAGTTTATAGAGTATAAGTTCGCTTGGACTTTTCTGTGGTCGTTTATAACAACAGAGAACAATTAGTTATAATATTGTAACTTCCAACCTGGAATATGTAAACCAATAAAAATGCCCATATATTTTTAAAAGTGTAAACGCATATGGGTTTATAAATTATGATTAATTGTTTGTGTTTGCTGCCGCATAATTGAATACGATAGGGCTTGGCCCCATTACAGAATAATTAATTGGCAAATACGGACCGACCCCAACACTATGATTACACGTTATGCCTCGCCGACTAGCAGTGCCTGTAAACTAAATTATTCCTTCATATATCACAACAAAATACTATACTCACTTAATTTATCGTAACACAGTGGTTTAACTATTTATGATTAAAATAAACCTATTAAATTTTTAAATTTTACGTTTCTAAATAAACAGTGATCGCATGTATACAAGTTTTAATAGTTGAAAATGGCCTCATCAAACCCAACTGTGTTCTAGTTGTTCTATGTTAAACGGTTTTTATGTTAAAACTAAAACAATAAAATACAGTTTATAAAAGAATAATGAGAGCATAGAGAAGGGCAACTGTTATACTTAGAAACATATAATTTCACTCAACCGGGCATTAAAATACCCCCGTCGCAGCAAACCTGCGTACTCAGCGAATTTCCAATGAATATATATGTCTTAATAACACATTATGCCTCTTACCAGAATTCATAAGAAATATATTCATAAATAAGCGATATTTAAAATATTCATTATTCTCCATTAGAATAACATTAGGGATGAGTACGCAGGATTGCTGCAACAAGGAACACAAAATAATGGGTTTTTATGCAAATATCAATAGAACTCATCTAAGTGAAGTCACATACCAAGTTTCATCCATATACATTCATAAATAAGCCATATATAACATATTTATTATTCTCCATAAGAATAACATGGGGACCGAGTACCTAGGTTTGCTGCTACGGGAACCATAGGTGAAAAAGTAGTTTTTTGTTCAAACAACAACAAACCACAACCAGATGAAGCGATATACCAAGTTTCGTCAGTTTATGTTCATAAACAACCGAGATATAAAATTTTTCTTTTTCTCCATAAGAATAACATTGAACAACGTACTGTGTTTAGCACTTTCAATATCTCAGTAACCAATTGACGTAGAGCAATGATCAAAATACCAAATTGTTTGTTTTTTTAAGCTGAATCCAATGGTATAAATTAAAATTTGATTAAAATGATTATTACATGTGAAAACTCCAAAAAACCATTTTTGGGGTACAAAACCCCCCAAAAACCCCCCTTCGGATGGTGCGATTTGTCTGGTTTTCGAACTCGTTCAAATAAATGGTACTTTACAAGTTTGTACCAAATTTCATTAAGATCGGACCTCTTTTACGAGAGTTATCATGCTTACGGACACACACACATATATATATATATATACATATATAAAAATTTGAACGAATGGTGTTTTTGGCATCTGGGGACCTCAAAACGAAAAGTTATCATGGTCTCAGGCTTAAGTCTTACCATGAGACCTACGGTAATAGCTTCTTCCCTATAGGGAAATTCATTGGGATAATTTTAACTTATCTATAATTCTTTTGTTGTAAACTTTAACATGCAGATTATTTCAAAAAAGGTTTAGGTCTTCTAAGTGTCACACTTTTAATTCAAACACTATGAATTTAATATTAAGTAAATATTTAATTACAAAAATTTTAATCATACAATAATATTAAAATAATATAATACAAACTAAATTTGGACTTATAATATACTTACTGAATATTAATGGTAAATATTTTACACTTTTGTGCAGTTTTGCACAAATTTACTCAGACATAGAAAGTGAACCCCAGCATTTTCCAATAGATTTTCAACCGCTCGCTGAAAGGAATATGAATGGTTCAGTAAAGGAGCCTAATCACTTCCTTTCTGATGCACAAAGAAACCTTGAGGGATCGTCAGTGCTTAAATAAATCACTTTAAGGAACAGTACTGCTGCTTTGTCCTGCTTTTGAGGCCAATAAATCAAAGTGGCTTCGGGTTATGTACACCTTCATAAATGTAACCATACAACGCCTTCCTCTTGCGATTATGGCTTAACTCATTTCATGTTTGTTGATCTCACTCACTCAAACGTAAAATAAGTATGAATTAAATAATTTTCGGATGACTTAACATTTTGAAATATCCTTCATTGAAGTCTCTATAAGGAGGATTTTAATCACATCTATTTAATTTCATTCTGGCCTCTGGAGGCAAATAATGATTTATGTTTAAACATAATTTAATTTCAACCCATTGGTTGGATGTTAAATTATGCTAGCGGGGTCTCAGCATTAACGGAGAAATCTTTATACAACTTTTTATTTCAAGATGTTATTTTTAATATATGTAATAAATCGCTCAGTGACAGTAACACACAATAAACGTAAAAAACATGTAAAAATAAACTTAAAATATATTTGTTTGGATAAAATTTTATCTTAATATTTACTTAATTTTAATCAACTCAGACAATCATTACGGCTGGGTTTACAACCAGTTTAAATAATATATTTTCCTGTATAGATATGTGCTTTGAAGTAAAAAAGATAATTAATATTTTTAAACCAGGCATAGTCTGTTTTTGCAAATATAAAGACTAGTGTACTAATGTTTACATTTGAAAATAATATTATTTTAAGGTTTATATTTTCTAGCTACAGTAGAAGATATTAATTAAACCATGGGTTTAATAGTGATATACATTTTAAAAACGATTTGTAGTAATTTAATTTGCATAAAACGCGATATAAAACAAATTTTTTTAAAATTTTGAATTGTGTTCTAATTGTTATACCATGGATTAATTTTTCCATGCGTCTATTGGTAATTGATAGTAAATAAATTAGATAGATTTTGATAGCTGGAATTAAACCATAAAGAAATAATTTAATGAAGCAGAACCCTTAAAAATAATGACAACATATTGATTTCCTCTGAGGTTTAAATCAGTATACAGAAACTTACAAAAAATAGTAAAATACATTTTAAAACTACCATGGGCTAAAGAAGGCTGACAGAACAATACCAGTAATAATATTTTATGTAAATACAAAAAAATTAAGTAAATAAAGCGTGAACTCTGAAACATTCGTCAAAAGAAATATCTCCTAAGAACAGGAAGGATGTCAATTAACTTTCAAAAGTTGGCCTATAAATTTAAGCATTACTTGTTGTTTAAGTAAAGCCTGTTTTCAGAACTTCTGCTACCTTTTCTGAGTTGTCTTTTTAAATAAATTTATACCTGAAAAAAACATACAAAAAATTTAAATCTACAATCTTATTTAAGTTTTGTTACCATTATGTAAGTGCATACTTGATTCTGGAAAAATACAGGAATTAATTGTTCTGGTATTACTAAAAACATATGAAGTAAAATGTCACAGTAGTTTTATTGTTATCCCTACAAATAGAAATCCATAGCAGAAATTAAAGTAGAAACAAAGAAAATATATACATAATTTTAATACTTAAGCATAAAATTATTCATACTGAAGGCATTATTCTTCCTGATTACTTTTATAACTGAAAAAATTAAACATCTATCAGTTTAATGTTACGTCTTATTTGGGGACAAGGGTTTCATTCACATCATTTAGGACCTAGCGATTTTCGAATTGTATTTCCTTAAATAAAAACTTCAAGTAATTTTTTATGTTTAAACTAATCAAATTAGAATGAATGATTGAAGTGAGTAAGACACAAGTGTTGTCATACAAAAGTAAACTATAACAGTCACAGATAATTAAGGTATTAAGTTAAATAAAAAGTGTACTAAATTAGATTAAAAAAATGAAGAACTAAACAGTTTCAAATCTTACAGTATTAATGGTTGAATATTTTAATTTGACTACTTTTACTAATTAACTACTTAAAAGTGTGAGAGGTTCAAGGGTAGTATGACGTACTCTCTCACTGTCCAATGCCCCTATTTAATGCATCCTCCTATTTACTTCTAACGCTTTAAAAATACTATTATTTAGGCCCCAATAATATAAAAGTTTCTAATTATGATGTTATATTTATGGTAAAGATCCAATATGCACATTTGGAATTAACTATTACTTTTGAATAACAAATATAAAATCTATAACATTTACTGAGTTTTATGTAATTTCATAAATATTGTTTTTACCGAATAAAAAACAAACATTTTAAATTTAATAACATATCATAAAGGGTTCTACAAATTCATATAGCTTGTAGTAGGAGAAGTTATAGTGAAGGTGAGTCCTCAAGAAATTGTTACCAGATAATGAATGGCACCGGAATATATCAGTTTTAAAAACCAATGTAATTGGCTCCGGGCTACTTCGCTAAGCAGTACTACGATTATAACGAGTTCGTACGCAGCACGCTGACATGAGGGAAGTGAATTTCCAAAAAAAAACCTTTAAAACTCAAACCCAGTGTAAAAACATACATTTATGCCAATTTTATTGAAATCCGAAAACATTGATTTTTTGGCTGTTCTGATGCTCCTGGTTTAATTTACCTGCAAAGTCAGGAATACAATTTTGCGCATTTTAATGTTAGGAGAAGGTCCAGTCAGGCTTAAGAGTAGGCGCGAGGTTGCTAGGGATGAAACAAATACACCCACAAATGAATAACATGCTTTTCTAATGTAAAAACCCCGTAAGACAATGTACTGTGATTAGCCGATATACACTTTATTTATTAACTCGGTAAATATTTATGCTAGAATGACTAGAGAATTCTTAAAACTTTCGTTTTACTAATTCCATCTTGATACATGCATTAATATGTTCGTCCGGGGCTTGTCTGTCCCTTTTTGGGCCCAAAAACTTGAAATTTGAAAGAATAATCCCCAAAAAAGGGGTTTAGAGATTTTCGATTGTTTTGCCCAACGAACTTGTCCAACTGATTATAGAAAGGAACGTCCCTCCCATATTTTAAGTAAATCGGACAAAAATGCGACCGCTAGAGTGCACACACACACACACACACACACACACACACACACACACACACACACATACATATATATATATATATATATATATATATATATATAATTTTGAACGACCCCCCCAAAACGTGTTCAGGGGGTCACGTTAGGAACTTCTATGGTGGTCCCGGGCTTAAATTTCACCGTGCGGGTCATGCTAATAGTGCGAGTCATGCTAAAAATGAGGTGGTGTCTGTCTGTCTATTGTTCCATCACGCCTAAACCACTGGACCAATTATGCTGAAATTTTTCACAAATGTAGTCTATGTACCGAGGAGTGTCATAGACCTATCACCGTTTAGAAATGTCCTCAGGGCTCTGTCCCACGGGACTTCCAAGATCCCATGTTATTCCTATGTTATATGGAGGTGAGTTTTATTTGGTTTATGTCACATGTTTTTTTCCTAATTCATTTAATTTAAATCAACAGCTGTTATAAGGAGCATATAACTACAGACTGTCATTGCTTTGTTTACAATTTTTCTACTCTGAATTTTCACCCCGTTGCGAAGCACGGGTATAGCAGCTAGTTTTATATAAATATATGCATGAAATCGTACAAATAATTGTATAGTTAATGTTACTTGGTCTAAGCGTACAACTGAATACGAGGCATGGGCTTCGCTCCCCTTGCAGAATAATTAATAAGCCAACAATGACCGACAAAGTAAGCACAAGGCTAGCTCACTACATAGGCTATGCAGAAACTAAATTATTTCTGCGTTATATTAAGAAAGTGATTTGTAAAAACTGTATATTAAATATTTTCAAAAAGGAGTATAATTATTAAGCAATAAAACTAACATTACTACAATTTATTTTAGAAATTTGATTTATTGTAACGCCAAAACTGTAAGAACTTTTTTACTTGACCTTTTATTCAATGATAAAGAAGTAAATAACCTCATTTTTAAATGATGGAGTATAGGTCCTTATATAGGTCATACCCATATTGAGTATGACCTATATAATTTACTAGCTGTTACCCACGGCTTTGCCTGCGACAAATTAAGACACATTAAACATATATTAAAATGACCAGCATTATAAAATCTTTCTTTAGTTTTACCATATGTCTTCCTTTGCCCTAACTGACAAATAAATACAGCTAAATTGTATAAGTGATATCCTCCCTCAAGATTAGCATTGGAATTTACAGGACCCGTGGGGTGGAGCCCTAAAGTTGGATGTAGACATTGAGAGATCTATACGTTAATGTGATATGCAAGCTATGCTCATGCAAAACTTTAGCTTAATTGGTCCAGTTAGTTTATGCGTGATGGAATTGCAAATATCCATACATCCAAACACACATCCAAACTATCACAATTATAATATTAGCACGATTAGTATTATAACAATATCCTTCAGCCTCAAAAAACCTTAATTTTAATGCGCACTTCCCATCTTCAGGTTATATGGCGTTAGTCTATGTGTGGCGTCAATTTTGTGGCGATGATTGTCAGCAAATTAAAAAATAAACACAAAAAACACTACCACGAAATGAACATGAAAACAACGAAATGCCACATATAAAACACCCGACGTTTCGGAAAACCTTAATAAGTTTTCCGTTATCTAGGGTTAGCATGTCGAATAACCTGAAGTGTGCACTACAATTACGATTGTTTGAATAAAAATAACCCATATAAAACATGTCTTTCAAAGAGGGATCCTTCAGCCTATATAACTTAAAGCCTTGATGATTTAAAACGATGATTATTGTAGTATCTTTATTATTGTGAAGTTTTGAACAAAATTGAGTTATAATTATGTAACTTTTTATTATAGCTTAAGCACCATTGGAAACCTTAACAAACATTAAATAAAGGGTATAATATCAGGACTTTTTAACGGCGCGGCGTTATGTATTACAGCGTAATTTAACTGTGATTTAAATAATTATTTTAAAAGCCTTTAAATAAAAAATACCATTTTTACGATTTCTAAAAAAATTAGGAATTATATTTTAGCTATAACTATTATAGAAAAAATTAATCTATCAAACATAAAGTATTATTTATAGTCACTCTTTGGAGGTTTGCCAAAGAATGCTTGAACAGAAACATTTCATATTAACTTTAGTTTTTACTAAAATTAAAGTTTATTATAAAATATTATTCACATCACCTGATTTGATTGTTTTAGAAATGCAGGGGTTTAAAAATACAAGATAGAAGAAATACATTAGAGGGAAACCTAATCAAACCCATGACAATGTTGGCGACTGTTGAAGAACCAGTTCATTGTTAAACTGTTTCTTTGTCCATTGCTCAGCTGACTCCAGGTAGTTCTAAAAAATAGTATATATCGCAACAACTCATATATCATTGGGCACATTATTTAGACTAATATTATTTTATTTCTATCATGAATTTCTATATTAGTTTGTATTATTTGATGTTAACGCGGTTAAGTTCAATGGTTTTACTTAAGTAACTCATGGTTCAAAATTAGTCACCTTTATTTAGTCCTATTAAAAAAAATCACCTCTTTCAGAAATAAACAAGATATTGTACATTCTAACACGATAAGAAAAAAGCTTTGTAGAAGCGTTTTTAAATTCCTTGGTGGATATAAACTATTTTATATTTGTTTTTTAAAGGCATTCAACAACACCTTTTACTTCAGTGACGTACGCAATAATAAATATATCTCGTATACCGTATTTTATACGATATAACAGGTTAAATATATATTTGTCATAAACAGACGTCCTAAGCTCAGATATACTTGGAAATCGTAACGTAGTGTTAAAACTGAACGGTTGATAATACAATTGTATTACTATATATATAATTTCGCCAAAAATAGTATCAGCCAACTCTCAGTAAAATTCTCTACTTCACTAAAATAAGAATAAGAACTGTATATAAATATTTATAGAAAATATAGTCAACACAGGTAAAATAAAATAATGATATTGGAATATTACGCAGGGTGTATAATGCCACTGGTGCACACCAATGATAATCACTCATTCACCAACCCCTGAGTTTACAGAGCTTGTGGTGCAACTGCCAGAACATTTGACACTGTTAATGTCAACCATTGGCAATAATAATAAAACTGAATATTAATTTTAACACAGCTGTTTAACGTGGTCACAGTTCTGACGTTAACAAAAATAAACCAAACCGTTTATGAATAAATAGTGCCATGTTATAAGTTTTCGTTCAACTCTTTTCAGTTCCTCAGTAGAGTGAGATAAATGAAGTGGGAAGTGGGAAAATTGAGATATTTTGTACCTTAAATTTTTGACTTTTTCCTAAAATTACACATTTACTCGAGTTAAACTTTAGTTTTTAGGTTTAGTTTAAATATTATAACCCACTCGAATCAGAGTTTTAAAATAATTCTTGCTTTAATGTTTTAGCTTCTAAAAAATGCAGACTTGACGATAATTGAGATGACACTAACACTAAAGGTGCATAGTGTTGAACGTAGAAAGTAATGGACAATCACCATCCCATTGGTTAAGGTCTTAATCTTAGGATCAAAGGGGTATTGGTTAATTTCATAGGATATCCGTCAAGAGACGATGGAAACTTAACAGTCAGTAGCTGTAGCAGCGCCGACTTCGCTCACTATAAATGTTTGGCGGGGAACTGGAGCAGTCCCCCCACCCCGCAGCCGCGAGAACTACACCAGGGAGCCATGCCCTCGTTCCCACCACTGAGCTCTATGTTATATCTGGAGTCACTACTTCTTGACTAAATATTTCCCAAAAGCGTGTCGTCTAGTTCAGCTTTTTACTTTGTTATGTTGTCACCTTGGCGTTAGCTGAACCAATCAAAATTCATTGGGTGGACGCTGTCAAAATTAAAAGTCGCCGACCGGTTGTCTACTGTAGTGTTTATTGTCAACAGTTAACATTGGCATTGGATTTGAATTTAATATTTGAATAATCCATTATTAATTAATTTTATTAGGTTGATATGTGAGTAAAATAAATAATTAAATTAACAACCCAAGTGCCCGTTTTTTAATGGCATTCATATGTAATCACCCTAAACCTAGAAACAAGACTATTTTTATGTTACCTAAATCACTACTTAGCTTCAAGATGATTGGTTACTTTGATTCCTGATTGGTTCAAACTTCTAGCATCCAGTATAAAATTATGGGACCCTCGGAAACAATCGTTTTGTGTACGGAAATTATAGTAACCTAACCTAACCGCCGCAGCACGCTGTGTAAGTTTTTAGTCCTGTAGTATCCTTTTAAAAACATTTCAGATAGGGGGTGTATGTTATTGCATAATTAAAACAATGTATTACTTAATTAAACATAACAGGATTATCGTTAAATAACTGTAGCATTTTGGCGCAATCATTCTAAGATACTCTTGCAAAGAACCCGAGGTATAGCATTGGATACAGCCTATTGTTCAAAAGTTGGTTTGCTGTTTATAAAATAAATACATTTTATTAAATCTACGATTTACAGTTTACAAGTTCATGAAAGTAATTTAAATGCATTCTCTCAAGGAATACATTTATTATCAAATTATATTCACGATGACACGATTAGTTTTTTGAAGTTATCGTATTTTAGGTGTATACAAAAATTCTTCTGTTTATGTCTTTTGGCATCACTGTCGCGGAGGGAGCAACCTTGGTCAGAGAGCGTTGTCTATTGGTACAGTAATGGTGGTGGCAGGAGTAGGGGTGTAATACAACCCTACTGGCAGGGGTTGTGAATTCCTTTAATCCCCCCACAATACCTTTAGGAAAGCTTGGAGTCATTGCTGCGAGACGACCCGAATTGTCAAATTCTGCGTTCCCAATATCTACACGCGTATGTACAATATATTAACAAATCGCCACTGGGGTCGAGATTAAAACTTTAGTTAATAATCGTTCATTATGAATTATCTTATAGTTGATTTACTCCAAAGAGGCAATTAATAATTTCAAATTGTGTGCTCAAAGCTGTAATAAATTTACCAATTTACCAGGCTGATACCTCAGCCTGCTTCATTAAAACCTCACTGGTATATACAACTAATAAATGGAAACGTTTTACATTAGTTTTAGTAACCAAGAATAAACCCATCTTAGGAACACAAACATACTAGATAACCTTTGAATATAGTAGGCCTTTTATGGCTATGTTTAGTGGGATATTATAGGGTTTGTATATTGAAATCTTTTTTACACTTTGTTCGCAAACATTAATTTATCAGTTTTTATACCTGATTAAAAATCAATCGCAGTGTCTCTTTGCAATATTGGTTTGTTAAATTATATGTAATGCCTTTCGTGTAATGTGCCATTAAATAAGTTTTATTAAATTTACTGTAGTAGAGCGTCGGTATAAAAATTATTCCTGCTATTTCTTGCAATCACTCGATCATTGACTATCACTCAACATCCTCCGTGACCGGTTTTGTACAAAACAATTTCCAAAATTATGTAGGTAATTACGAGGTAATTTTGAGTTTTTATACGCAGAAGCTAGTACATAGAATAAATATAATATACTTCAAAAAAGGTCGAAACATCTTGCATATAATACAAGTTAATAAACATAATAAACCTTCTCCATATTTTAGCCATCCAGTTTATCAAATAGATTTTTGTGCCATTCTAATGTGTTCAAAATGATTTAAAATACAAAATACCAAGGTGAATGTAATGAAATATAATAACGAACTTTAAAAATAAACCGGCCGATATTTTTAAATTAAGAGGGTTGTACTTCCAAACCTTTCTTAGTATGATTGTATTTTATTGATTTTTTAAAATGTATTGAATTAAATAGCAGATGAGAGTTCCACTGTGAAGTTGTACAAGTAACCTACAGAAGGTCCGAGTGTTCATCATCCGGAGTGTTTAACGGCGGTGTTGACTTTCTTATCCTGAATAAGCTGCTCTGTTCAACTTTTCTCTGCGGCAAAGGTGACTTAATTCATTACCAAGACAACCAAGTAGAAATTAAAAGCAGTGATATAAGTATTAAAGTATTTTAAGTAAAATTAAAACCCAATGAGGTTATATTATTTATAAATAAACTCCTAACAACTTGCAATAATATAGTTGTAATTTTAAGAAGTTTCTACACACTTAATTAACACTGACCCAGAGTTGTATCTTTTTGTTAGAGACCTAAAGCACCGCAAACCATTAAATGATAACTAAAATCGTTAGAGCTATTTTAAGAAATTAAAATATTTAGAATAACTATCCTTCAAAATCATGAGTAAAAGAAAACAAAAAAAACAAACTGAAGATACCGTACCTCAGTTCCTGCATACCAAATTGTATAATTTTTTTAAGTGCAGGGAGTACCAAACAAATATTTCCTCCGATAACTCAAATTATAAATTTTGACCAAAATAATACGCTCTTCATATACTGTTCAATAAAGAGAGAATGTAAAAAATCGTGAACGTACAGTTTAAAATGGCCTTAAATGATAACACCTACACCTGTATCGATTTTGCCTTGAATTCTAAACTATTTGAAATATCTTGAGTTAACTCATCAAGTGGGTATTATCTTGACTCAAACAAGAAAAATGACTAAGTGAAGTATTAAATAGAGGTATTACGATGATCAATAATTAATAAGTAAACAATTTACTTAGGTTTTTAAACTTATTTATGCTGACTCAATAAAAATAAACCTGTTTGTACTGTTTTAGCGAATTTCCCCTATAGGGAAGAAGCTATTACCGTAGGTCTCATGGTAAGATTTAAGCCCGTGACCATGACAAATTTTTTTTAGGTCCCCAGATGACTAAAACACTATTCGTTCAAATTTATATATATGTGTGTATATATATATATATATATATATATATATATATATATATATTGTCAAAATTCTCCCCAAATTGACACCAAATGAAATTACTCGCTTAGCTTAGTGAGACAGTACCCAGGATATCAATTGAACTAACACCAGAGTTGTAATAACATATAACTCTTTAATATACATATTTAATATTTCACTTCAATAAACAAAAAGATTTACAACAAGTTCTGACTTTGCACAATCAAAATCAGAGGCCTCTGTGCTCTAACCATTACTTTCCAAGATACAAATGACATCATCCGAACACAGAAAACAAATAATCAACCCTCTTAACCTAATTAAAAATTGAAACAGTCACATAATTTCAGCATCAGCCAAAGTCCATCAATACAACCTTTAAATCACATAAGACACAACTACTAAGTAAAATACACACTTTAAATTCAGATAAATAAGATACTGGGCGGGTAACCGCTAGTCCAATTTAAAGGTCCAGTCCCTCAAATCAATTCTGTTATAAAATAAATATATTATGTTATTATATTCCAGCTATTAAAACACGTTATTAATAATCATATACACGTATAGAGCAATAAATAAAAGTCAAACAATATCACGCCTAAACTCCTTTTAGCCTTGTGGCCATTTCTAGTTCCCTAAATAATCTCACATATAAAGCTCAAATACAGTTACCTTTTTTTAATTATATGTTTTCCCATCTCGGATAAAGCACGTCAATAATCAATGATATCAAATATTACGAAATTTATATACAAATATTTTACAGTTCTTGTTACAGCCTGCGGGCCATTTTTATAACACAACTTGTGTTTACCACTTCCTCAAACAACTTATTTCATTAACTAAATTCTGACAGATCTTAATATCTTACAATATCTCTCCTATTCGTCTCTATTTATGGGTGCTTAATTTGAGTAAGCTTTCTCTTTAAATTTTAATCTTTATTAAATCATGATTATTTATTATATTAAGTGAATCCTTCCTCTCAAATTTTAGAGCGCTTTCCTATACAATTTATTTTTACATAAGAGCAACAAGGTTAGCAGAAGATAAAGACTTAACATACCCCGAAGTGAGAAATTGGTGATCCAGAGTGGTGAATGTCCCAGTGCGATGTCGGTCCTCGAACCCCCGTGGTGCTCGTGTGGTCCCTCGTGTGGTCCTAGAGGCTCCTCGTGGTCCCTTGTCGGTTACTCTCCTGAAGATCGCCTGGACACTCCTCCGGCCGCAGACTCTGGCCTTATTGGACACCTTCTCCCATCTCAGTTTGAAGCCCCTGGACTCCTCTCGTGGATGTTGGCTGGTGGCTGGCAGTCTTCTCTCCACTCTTCTGCTCCGCTGTACCCCAGTGATATCGGGCGATGTAGACGATGAGGACTTGGACTCTACGCAGGTGGAAATTTCACCTATCCTGACGTAACCCCGGGCCTACTCGATCCAGCCCTTCTGTCCGCTTCCTCTCTCCTGTCCCGAATAATCCCCGTACCTTCTTCTCTCCCCTTCCAAGTTTTTCCCACCAGTTCGATGTTTCCCCCAATTTTGATGTACCACGCCCAATACAACCAATCGTGTTATTAGTGAACTTTCGCCCCCGCTATTATTGGCTGCATTCTCGGTCAGCAGAATTCCGGGTGGGCAGTGATTAAACGGTGAATGAACCTACTAATCAGCATGTTCGCTGTTTTTAGAAACCCAGGCGTGTTTTGTGAATGTTTGTTGTTTGCCCGCTACCCGACACCTCCGGTAATTCGAGTAGGGTCAACGCCATCTACTTCATCACCGTCGTTGAACTTTCCTACATTGACTTTTGAAATTAAATTCATATTTGTTTTCAATATTAACTAAAATAAATTTGTACTTATTTTTATTCCATTTTGAAATATGTTTATAATATCTATATATATATGTGTCCGTGAATGCGATAACTTGAGTAAAAAACGTCCGATTTCGATGAAATTTGGTTCAAATGTGTAGAATGATATTTATGACTTTAAGTTTGAAAACCAGAAAAATCGGGCCATGGGAAGGGGGGTTTATGGGGGTTTTAAATTTTCCAAAAACCAGTTTTTAGCATTTTTTACCCTAACATTTTGAAAACACTTAATTTTGGTTTAGACCATGTTATAGAGCTTAAAAAAACAAATAATATGGTATCTTGAATTAGTAAGCTAGGTTAAGTGGTTGCGGAGAAAATCCAAAAAAACCTGCTCATAAAATCTCCTATGTTAATCTTATGGGAAAAAGGTTTTTGGCTTTTCCTAAGTTAATTTTAATGTAAACTTCACATTTGCTTTTACCAATCAACTCAGCTTCACAAAAAAATCATTTTTGTGTTTAAATTGTGATTCTACGTCCAACCGTTGCAGAGATATTCAAAATGCTAAACACAGTACGTTGTCCAATGTAATCCTTATGGAGAATAAATAAAATTTGATATCTCCATTATTAATGAATGTATATTGATGAAACTTGGCACGTGGGGTCATGTAGTACTGGTATATTGATATTTGCACAAAAAATTGTTTTTTTGTTGATTGTCCCCGTAGCAGCGAACCTGCGTACTCAGCCCCCATGTTATTCTTATGGAGAATAAGTCAAATGTAATGACTCCCTTAATTATGAACATAAATTAATAAAACTTGGTATGTGGCTTCACCTTGTTGAGTTATATTGATATTTGCATAAAAACCTATTTTTTTAGTTTCTTGTTGCAGCAAACCTGCTTACTCATCTTCCATGTTATTCTTATGGAGAATAATTAAAATGTTATATAGTGCTTACTTATGATTGAATATTGATTAAACTTGGTATGTGGCTTCACCTAGTTAAATTATATCTATATTTGCATAAAAACCAATTATTTGTGTTCCTTGTTTCAGCAAACCTATGTACTCATCACCAATGCTATTCTTATGGAGAATAATTAAAATAGTATATATCGCTTATATATGAATATATTTATATGAAACTTGGTATGCGGCTTTATATGGTATTAAGACATATATTATGCATTGGAAATTCGCTGAGTACGCAGATTTGCTGCGACGGGGGTATTTCTTTTTCTAGTACTAGATATTTATTGATGTACTATCGATTCATTTTAACCATTGCTGTGTTCAAAGAAAGGCAATGAAAACTTGTAAGTTTCAGACACACAATCATGTGTAATTTTTATTCAAGTGACAACGAAGTAATAATCTTTACTAATGGAGCGATAACACCATTGTGAAAGTAAGTTCCTACGACTTGCACGATTGGAGGGCTTGACATATTAGAAAGATGCGTTTCTCACGGTTGCTGTTATTTGGTACAAAATAACACAACTACTAATAATGCTATACTACAACACTATTAGAACACTGTAGCATAGTGCTAAGTAATCTATGAATTACTATATTTAAACCCAAGAGATGAAGACAGCGTTTAGACTTTGACTAAATTTAGGTTTGAGCAAGCAACAATTAATTCGCCAGTTAGAGAGCTCTAATTTTCACTGGCTTATAATCTAACCGAAACAGGCTTCAACAGAGGCAGCCACAATACTGAACTAATTGCTTTGATCATAGTCTCATATTAAACTCATTTTATCGCATTAATAAATAAATCATTTGCATACACTGCGCAAAGTATCCATTTTACAAGATTCGTCAAAGTATATTGTAACAATATTGATTAACCTGTACTGTAGAAAGCCATTTTCACAGCAGTTCATTTACTGTGTAAATGTATCACAGTAATTTTGATTTGTATACAGGCTTGTAGTCAGAGAGTCCAGACTCCTTTTTCGTGAAATTTCTGTATGTCTTACAGCTAGTAATATAGAATGTTTGAAGTATTTCCAAAATTCATTGTGTCTTGTATGGTATCCACCTAACTATGGTAACATACCCCCGTCGCAGCAAACCTGCATACTCAGCGAATTTCGATGAATTATAACATAACACACTAAGCCACTTAACAGGATTCATAAGAAATATATTCACAAAGAAGCGATATTTAAAATATTAATTATTTTCCTTAAGAATAACATTGGGGATGAGTACGCAGGTTTGCTGCAACAAGGAACACAAAAAATTGGGGTTTTATGCAAAATATCAATAGAACTCAGCTAAGTGAAGTCACATACCAAGTTTCATCCATATACATTCATAAATAAGCGATATATAACACTTTAATTATTTTCCATAAGAGTAACATGGGGACCGAGTACCTAGGTTTGCTGCTACGGGAACCATAGGTGAAAAATTGTTTTTTTGTGCAAACAAAAATAAACCACAACCAGATGAAGCTATATACCAAATTTCGTCAGTTTATGTTCATAAATAAGCGAGATATACAATTTTTCTTTTTCTCCATAAGAATAACATTAGACAACGTACCGTGTTTAGCACTTTCAATATCTCAGTAACCAATTGACGTAGAGCAATGATCAAGATACCAAATTGTTTGTTTTTTTATGCTGAATTCAATGGTGAAAATTAAAATTTGATTTTAAAAATAAAAATTACATGTGGAAACCCCAAAAAACCCATTTTTGGGGTACAAAACCCCCCCAAAAACCCCCTTCGGATGGTGCGATTCGTCTGGTTTTCGAACTCGTTCAAATAAATGGTACTTTACACGTTTGTACCAAATTTCATTAAGATCGGACTTTTTTTACGAGAGTTATCGTGCTTACGGACACACACACACACATATATATATATATATATATATATATATATATATATATATATATATATATATACATATATAAAAATTTGAACGAATGGTGTTTTTGGGGACCTCAAAATGAAAAGTTATCATGGTCTCTGGCTTAAGTCTTACCATGAGACCTACGGTAATAGCTTCTTCCCTATAGGGGAAATTCGCTAAAATGTAATTATTGTTTCTGGTCTCATGTGTAACATTCAGGATCATATGTTGAATTTTCTTTGCATTATATAAATCAATAGTTGTCTATTAGGAGATTTTAATCTAGTTAGTTTTAATCTAATTACAGCATTTATTAGTTGAATGGAACAATAAGATATATTACGAATGATTTGTATTATTTCTGACTAATTAATTTAAAAATAAATATCTGTTAAGAGCATGCAGTTTTTTAATTAATCGTATATATAGTTTAATAACCGGTCACTACTTGCATTATACGATTTGTTATGTTTGAAAATGTGGTTAGCTTACTTCGTGGTAGGGTACTTTTAAAATGCATAACTACTCTAATTCTGCAATAAAATCACTAAATACAAACTGAATTGAGGCACGGCCTGGTTTAGTGGTTAGAGCACAATAAATTTGGCAAGGTCACGTGTTCAATCTTGACAATCATCCCTGAAGGCTCGGAACCTATCTTAATTTACCTCTTAAGCTATGGAAAAAATTAATCTCAAAGGCAAGGAGGACTTTCTCTTAATTGAAGAACTCCCTATACTAAAAACTGTACCAAACTTTATAATTTGTCTAAATTCCATACTGTAAATCTATTATTAATAGATCTATCAAGTTACCGGTTGAAGATTGACAAAGAAAAATCAAATAACTTGATTGCTAACTATTAATATTTGTAATACTTTCTTCAATAATCTGAAGAAAACAAAATACGAAGTCTTTAATATTACGAAGTTGCTCTGTTTTCCCGCTAAAATGTGTTGAAATCTGTTAGAACTTCTATATTGAAATTCACAATTAAAACAGATTGAGTCATGGAAATTGACGATGTGTCAAACCGTGGTTGTTTCACGTTAAAATCACCTATCGATGATTCGAAAAGTAATCCGGTCTTTATTTTAAACTTATAACAATGTATTACAGTTGCACGATTCTATTTTAATTGCCACAGTGTAAGTGCAATGATATAGTTTACTATCTTTTATATTACATATCCTATTATAAATATGAAAGTTTGGATGTTTGTAGCTCCCATCACGCATAAACTACTGGACCGATTAAGCTAAAGTTTTGCATGAACATAGCTTACATATCACATTAACATATATACCTGATAATGTCCACACCCAACCTTAGGGCTCCACCACACGGGTTCTGAAAGTTACAATGGAAATCTTATGGGAGGTTATCATTTATAAAATCACCAACTGTAGTTGTTTGTTAGTTAGGGCAAAGAAAGTCATATGATAAAACTAAACAAATACTTTTTAGAGCTGGTCAGGCGAGTATTTGTAATTTGCTTTAATTTATCGCAAGCGAAGCCATGGGTAACAGCTAGTTATTTTGGCCAAACAAATTATCGCTAAATAAGGTACCACCTACCATGTATCTACATATCAATATTTCTATATCTTTAAAATAATGTTTTATTCATGAACATAAACCAGGGTTAATAAAAGCTTGAGCACCCTAAGAAAAACGAATTTAAGAAAGAGTTTTACACTATAAGACGAATGTCTTGGCGAACTCTGGGGATTGGAATGCCAACTATAACTGACGATGTATTGAGCTGCATAATTGGATAAAGCCCCTCTAACCTTAGTAGTTGTTTATCCAGAAAACATTGCATACATCAACTCTGTTATCTTTGCAACTCAATAGAATTATTATTATAGGATTTTAGATGTGAGTTTGTTCTCAAATTATGCTTCTGCTTCTTGACTGGCTAAGCAGAAAAGCTAGGTATTGTTGTAGGGGTTTCGGATCAGCTTTAATTTATGTATATTTGTAATACTCACTTTAATTTTATAATTTATTATACGCAAGTAACTTGCAAAAATGTAAAAATTCACTTAGCGTCAAGCGGGGATATTTTACCATTGTAATTTTCAAAAATTTATATTGTTCACCATAGAAATAATGCAGGTATACTAATTACTTCGAAAATGGCAATTAATATAATCGTAGACTTCGATACTTTGTACAAGTCAAATTGTGAAGTAGGAGTTAATATAGGTAAGGTGCGTTTGTTATGCAAACATAAGTCGTAAATGTATTAGTTATATTGCTACTTGAAAATAAAAATAAACCCTTAAATAAACACAATAACCACCTAGAGTTTCGCTGAATAGTTTCTAACGACAAAGCAACGTTGGTTTTGTTACAGTTGGCAATGTGACGTGCAAGCCGCACACAAAGTATTTTTCTTCCTCTTCTCTCTCCAACCCCCAAATTCTACACAATTTTCTCTTGAAAAGCGGGGAGAATTTATTGCTTCTTCTATAGTCAGTAAAAGAATGAGCTAAACAATACCCAATTGAAATTAGTAACAATGAATGTTATTAGTGTACAAAGCTTTTCCTGGGAATTCACTTTAGAAATAACAAGATTACAGAAGATACCAATTGGTATCGTTTAATTGCTAAAAATGTGATAGGAAGTATATTAAATGTATGCAACATAAAATGCTTACAGGTATAGTAAGTAAACTGGAACAAAAGCAAAATTCGAAGTTTAATACTAATACATACTAAATGTTACAACTCGAGTTTAAATTGAGTTTCAAATGCAATTAAATAAATCGGTACAAGTTTTGTATATTTTTTCCTTGAACTTCATAATTAAAACTGAAAGCTTGGCAATGTGTCTCGAATTAAATTTTCTTCAAATATTTCACATAAAACACTGGTGAAAGTCCCAGGTTATCGGATGTTGCTGGTCCCTCTCGCTCTCACATTCAAGCATGTCGCGACGTGTATCTTGTTAGGCACGGGTTCATTATAGCGCGACCCTCCACTTGAGACGCGGTTGTCATCCCTGTATCCTCTAATGGAGTTATCTAGATAAGTACCACACTTTTAACTAGTCTAGGATGTGTTTTATGTGACTGTTTATCAAACGTTTACTTTTATATGCAGGATTGTTATAATGTCCGAACTAAACCCTTAAATCAAAGATTATTCACTGAGCAGCTACTTTTGTAAATAAACTAAGAAAGACCAATTATTGATTTTGATAGTTTATACACGATGAGCTAACTTACCACATAAACAAGGTTAAATTTAGCAATGAGAAGGTTGATTTATTTTCATTTATATTGAGGAACACCGCTGCTTATCACTTAAATATTAACTCACAACAAATTAATCTATGATTTGTTATACATTCATACAACTATAAATCTGCAATTAAATATGTTTGCTTCATGCTGACTTCATACTGACTCACGAGCGTATAATGATGGTTTGTTTGAACAGTCTAACGTTATTATACCACCCTATATTCTCTCTCTCTTCCTCTCAGCGGAAATGAATATAAAACATCAATACAGTGGATGCGAGCTCATAGTAATAAAAATAACACACAACCGGGATATAAAACAGTGAATACATCGGTGTCACATTGCCACTCTACATGAACCGTGGGAATGACGCCGCGGTCTGGCTGTCAATGTAATGATGGTTTTTATTTCAGACTGTTGCACATACTAATTGAAAGACGTAACAATTTGCTAACGAATCAATAGCTAAATAATGCGCAAGACCCTAAATGTTAAATAAATATTACAGAAGGCCTGGATGAGAAGTTCAAAATTATTTCACTTTGAATTTGTTGTTTTAGTGTAGCATTAAAACTGTATAATAACATATATCGAATGGCATACGTTGTAAACCTATCACCACTGATCGTGATCGAATGTAGGCCAATATTAAAATGAGCATCAGTTTAAAAATACAGCTTTAATAACTACATTTTTTATACTATTTTATTTAGTTAGTAGCTGTATAATTGGTAAAACAAGAATATTGACCCTTACCAAAGCATTATGACCCTGTACAAAATCAGTGAGACGTTTATTAAGGCACCGGTATACTCTTTCAGTGAAGCGCTAGAAAATTATTTGCAGCATCTCTCTTTACAACTGCTACTTAAAACCTTTGATTAAATTTAAAGTATGGTATTAAAAATAAAAATATGATCTAAAAATATGCCAATTTACTTTTTTTTACAAAAGTTGCATAACAAAGAAACATTATTTTGAAATTCAAAAATAAAAAACATTAGTAGAATTAACTTTCCTCTATAAAATACCGTTAAAGTATGTTGTTAACATAATTATCGTATCCGCAAACAGAGATCCTGCGGACCTCCGCAACGATCCTTTTCTTAACAATGTATTTTCACGCGTCGACGCAGATTTTCCCGTAGGGTTGACCGTAGCCTTAAAAGGTATAATGTCTTCACTTATAGTGCAAATAAAAACATTAAGTTCCATCTGAGCTTACATAAATCAATTAAGTGAAAGTTGTTATAATATACTCTAACATGAGAAAGGCTTGTATGCTCGCTTCATTGCAACTCTGATCTCAAAAACGGCTCCGGCGATTTCCTTCAAAAGTTGTAATTAACTAATTTCTGGGATGTAAATAAGTTTGAGACAGCTCTCATCCCCAGGAAAAATCTAATTATGTAAAATAAGCTAATTTATAAAATAAAAATAATAAAAATTGGGCTTATGGAGTTTTGAATCAAAACAAAAGAATCATAAAACCTGTTTATAATCAATAGGTGAGCTGGCAAAGTAATACTCATGTAGTTTAAGTAAACATGTGGTTTCCTAAGAACAGTGACTAAAACCACTGAATGAAGTTCACATTAGAATGGTCATGTCATATCCAAAATAAATCAAAGCGACTTTAATCCATACAAACAACTGAGGTGACTTAAACATTCAGAAAAGAGGAAAATGAGCTAAGCAAATCTGCAAATCTGCAGCTAAGCAAATCTGCTAAGCATCATTATGGGGACTTGGTGAAAAATTACTCCAAGTAATCTTAACAAACTGACTGACCTTTTGCAAGCAAAGCTTGGCCCTCCAGGTACTCTCTATAATCTGTGAAAGTTCCTAGACAGCTATTCAAGCAAAATAAATCAAACATATGGTAAATCCAATTTTGATAATACAATGTTCATCAGGATACATTGTTTGACACATTGTGACTATTGACGGAGGTAAGATAAACTATTTAAGCCATCAGGATACGTTAAGCTGACAATAACCTAAGATAAATAATTTGTGTAATTGTTCATGTTATACCGAATAATACAATGTTTTTAATATGATATTTAAATCAAGTTTGAAACACACACGTTTATTCTATTCAGGGACAATATAATCATTGAAGCCAATCTGATGGTACAACAACTAGATCCCGTCAGTAACATTTGACAAGGTTTTGTGAAATGTCATCTTTATTAGCGAATTTCCCCTATAGGGAATTAGCGAATTTCCCCTATAGGGAAGAAGCTATTACCGTAGTCGGCATGGTAAGACCTAGGCCCGGGACCATGATAACTTTTCGTTTTGAGGTCCCCAGACCCTAAAAACACCATTCGTTCGAAACTGTATATATATATATATATATATATATATATATATATATATATATGTGTCGTGAGCACGATAACTCTCGTAAAAATTATCTGATTTTGATGAAATTTGGTATAAACGTGTAAAGCAACATTTATGACTAAGTTCGAAAACCAGCCAGATTGCTTTATCCGAAGGGGTATTTCGGGGGGGTTTTGTACCCCAAAAATGGTTTTTTTGAATTTTTTACATATAATTTTGGAAATAGTCAAATTTTAGTTTTTACCATTGGATTCAGCTTAAAAAAACACACAATTTGGTATTTTGATCATTTCTCTACGTCAATTGGTTACCGAGATATTGAAAGTGCTAAACACAGTACGTTGTCTAATGTTATACATATGGAGGAAAAGAAATTTTTTATATCTCGCTTATTTGTGAACGTATACTGACAAAACTTGGTATACGGCTTCATCTGGTTGTGGACCATTGATATTTGCTCAAAAAAACAATTTTTTGCCAAAGGGTCCCGTAGCAGCAAACCTGCGTACTCAGCCCAATGTTATTCTTATGGAGAATAAGTAACGTGTTATCTCCCTTAATTATGAAAATAAATTAATGCAATTTGGTATGTGGCTTTACCTAAATGAGTTATATTGATATTTGTATAAAACCCCATTTTTTGTTTTCCTTCCTTCAGCAAACCTGCATACTCAGCCGCCATGTTATTCTTATGGAGAATAATTAAAATGTCACAAATCGTTTATTTATGAATGTATATTGATGAAACTTGGTATGTGGCTTTATGTGGTATTAAGATACATATATATGCATTGGAAATTCGCTGAGTATGCAGGTTTGCTGCTACGGGGGTATTTTTACACAACAAAGAGAATTCTTAGTTAAAACTGTTACCAGTAAACCTATACAAATACAATAACCCTCTAAGGTGTATTTTTTACATGAAAGTTGAAAATCTTAACTGAGGAACTAAAATCAGAATTTAAATCTTTAGCGAGGTTTCCAAAGAATGCGATAATTTTAAGCTGTTAGCTTATTAACTGTATTTGTTAACGTTATCATATCTTAAACAATTAGTCAGTAATATAACGACGATAAACAATAGGTTAAATATTAAACGTTTTTATATGTTGATATTCAAAATTGTGATTTTCTAATGTGTTAAAATATATAGCCTATGGTACTGTCGTATTTACACTACCATATATTTTACAATCATAAAATATCCTTTGATGAGATTTAGAAATACAAAACAAAATTGCTGTTCACTTTGAATAAAACAAAACCACTGGAGAAGTCTATGTTTGCTAACCAACGACTATGATGGTTTGGAAGCTACTTCCCGAGGTCAATCATTCCGACCAATACGAATGGTCTATTGTTTGTACAGCTGAACGGTTTGGCCATCTCGCAAAAACCGAAAGTTCTTAATAACCAATCTTTGTTATGTTAGTTTTCATTGTATTTTACGTTATGAGATTGCATAAAGGAGAGAATATAGTGTATTTATTGTGATACAAATATATTGTGATAACTACAACACAACCCTTGACTATTAAATAAAAATTATATCCAGTCTTTTAGTCGTGTACAGATTCTGCAAAATTGTATAAATTTGCCTTTATTATTTCTTGTTTATTTAATAAAACGAAAATTTATATAATGTGCCAGTAAAACTGTAATTTTTTAAATAGAAGTGATCGAGTTGCTTACAAATGTATAACAATTCAACAAATCTCTAATGGTTCTAGGTATAAAGGCTTTTAAACATGCAAATATTTTTTAACAGCGCTCATGCAGTTGATCAGATTCAATTCTTAAAGTTTTTTTTCTGTAAAATCCACCCATAACATGTAAAATCCTTTTCCATACATAACATAGAATACATATGTGTGACGAAAAATGGCATTTGTCGTTGATCCCCAGAGTACGAAGCACAGGTAAGTCATAAAGGGAAACATTCTGGGAGAGTCTCACATGTCAAATTCTAATAATTTCTAAGCCTCTGTTAGCAAAAACATTTCAATCCAAAATATCTCCGGCGTTACTTGGGACTATGGTAGTTTTATTACCAACCGAGGTTTATCTGTAACTTTCCACAAAGTGGTTTGAGTGGCTGCTACAAAAAATTACAGAGATAGAATGCAATGAGCAGTCGCTTACTACGTATTACATAGTTTTATTTGCAAAGTTGCATGTTTTAGTAGCTCACCACTAAAATTGGCGAGATATATTTCTGTCAACGTACTGTACAGCCTGAAGTTCTAAGGTTATAATTTTACAATTAATAAAACTGCCTGGGAATAATAAAGAATTGAGATCTTTAAATGCGACCTGGAATCCATCTTGAACCCGGCTCCAACAAGATACCGTCGTAACATCCTTGAGTGTAATAGGCGGTAAGCAGTTGTTTGACAAAACCTGTCATTAAATTTGTAATGCTTCATTCATGGTAATTATCTTCGTCTCAGAAAACATGATAAAGTAAGTTTCAACTGAATTTTTCAAATATCAGCCGTCTTGATCATAAACTACGTATAATTTTATACTTATGTTGTTTCAATTTTAATAAACAGATTGTTCAAGACAATATATCCAGTATAATCAATAATAAATAATTCAATAATCTGTCACAGAAATCCATTCCATCCATTTCACTGCAATGTTTCATGTTTCATTGTTGAATGCTATTGAATTCGTGCAAACACACTCAACCTATAATACGGGTGAGATTAAAGCTCTATATTCTTTATTTTTATTTGAATTAAGTTACAACATTGAAACTACAAAATCCATAGTTAGACTCAAAAACACTTTTTTCAGAATTTTTACTGACTCAAATGAGGATACGGTTAGAGTGACAGTAATATCTTTATCGTAGCATAGGTTAGGTTTATGACCATTTAAAATGCCTCAACTGATAGAACACAATGCAGAAAATATGACTTTATATCCGGCCACAGATACATATAAGGTAGCTGGTAAAAACCGAAATAAGTGCTAATTACATAATTTAAAGTTTGATTTTATACGATTCAATGGTCTGTTTAGTGGCGTCAAAAATACTAAGTAAGACCTTTAAAATCGTATATGACATGACGACAAAATAATTTAAATATGAAATGTAGCAATGTTTCTTACTACAACATTTATAATGACTATTAATTAAATTGATATGGAAAGGACCACGATGTAGTGGTGATTGATTCGTTATCACAGTTCAACTACGAGCAACGGTGGGGTGATCAATCATTGGAGACAACAACTCGCAAACACTGACAATCAGGGCAAACAAGTGCCCACTGCTAGATAACAGCGAGGGCAATTTTGTATTTAGTTTTAAAATGCACATTGTTTTTAGTTAGTACGTCCATTTTTTAATACACAAAACATGTCTACCAACCATAATTCACATTGCTTGTTTAATAGGTCAGGCATGTCTCTGTTACGTATGGCCGCTGATTGGTTTAAATCTGAGGCATAGTACCTGTGATAATATATACTGTATATGTACGTAGATAGTTGAGTAACCCTTTTCATTCACTTAATATTTTTTATTCATTCAGTTATATCCATTTTAAATTTCGATATATAACGGTTTTGAAGGCTATTTTATTTATGTAATTAAATTAAATTATTAATTTTTATAATTGAAATACTGATGTAATTACAATTTCACTATTGGTTGCGTGAAATAAAAGAATTTACATAACCAAGCAGAAAAAAGACCACATATTCTAGTGTGCATTGTGGCTAATTATAAACGCGTAGTAGAATAACTGTTTAATATTGGAGTACAAAGCGCCAATATAACTCCTAAAAGGTGGACACGTAAAATAAAACTACTAATAATGATAAATACTGATGGCAATGATATATCTTTCTTACACTGAATTCAGAAAACATTCCAGATTTTATTTTTAAAATATTCTAAATCATCTTTAAATGTGTGTAAGCATTTATAGTTTTAAATGTTACGAGTATAATAATTAAAAGTAACTACAGTATTACAAATATATGTTTGTCCCTTAGCCTTAGAAGGTATACATATTTTCTGGAACGCCAATTATCGACGATTTCACAAGAATAAATCATATATTCAAAACGTTGCAGGAATATGCATGTTTGATATGTATGTATTTTACCACACAACTGAATCAACATTATTTATTTGTTGTTTTTTTCATCTTTGGTTGTTTGCGTGAACTCTTTCACTAAAGAAAATATTTCTTTAAAAGCAATGATTTGAAGGCTGGAAAATGTATTATTTAAAATGAACACTTTTTGCTCATAACCAATTTATCGCATTTATATATTACAGTAGAAAGTTACATAACAATTATTTTGGAAAAAAGGTTTTGAAAGTAAATTTTAAATCATTTTATGCATAAATTTTAGCAGATTATACATGCTCATGTTTAATAACTACTTGATTTGTTGGGGTATTTACCTTGTCGCAGTTTCCAATAAGGGGTCACATTGGCTCAAATGAACCATTCCCTCCGATTTGCCAATTTTCTCAGCAAATCGTGTGTCAAATCGGTCCTCCGTTCACTCCCACAAGGGTAAAAACTGTGTTTTATCAAGTGAACCCGTATTGTATTCAAGAAACAATAAAATTGTAAGTTCATGCCTCTAAAATCAGAGCATTTATTTTATTTATTTTTTATTTAGATAAATTAAAACACGAAGCAGACTATATAAATAGAATGTTTCAAACTGTTACCGCCATAATTAATAATATACCAAAGAAAGTGTTTGTTGAATGCATCGTATATTTTGTTTTAATTTGGTACTGCAGATCAATTTAGCCTTTTACTCTTTAGCTATTTAGATAAACATGTTATTTAAGTTTATGATACCATTGGTTTACAACTCATTATTAGTAATTATTTTTAATGTATTTCAATTAAAACTATTAACTAAAATCCATTACAAATCTACATCAGTAGGTTTAACTACTGTAGTAGATTTAATTACGTTAGTAGATTTAACAACATTAGTACATGTAAGTATAATATAAATAGCTTATTGGTTGAACATTTTTTTACCCCACCTGCTGTGTAAAGTACAACTTAACTCCCTCATAAAAAAGAGTAAAAAAGCACTTTTTCCGTCTAGCAGGAAGGGCAAAGGGAATTACTTTGTATCCTCCCGCATCCTTTCCTTTTACATGTAAAGAATAAGGAGGAAATAGGGAAATAATTTGACTCCCTCCCACACTTGGGAATCTAAGTAATATGTTGTCCCAGTAGCGGTATTAGCTTGCTACGTCTACCAATAGCCAGCGTTGCATTTGAAATAAGCTGTTCTCGTGACAATGCCAACAATGGTAAGGTTCACAACGTTCTGCTTACTTCACGAATAAAAACATTGTAGAAAACCATAAAGTGTTTGTTTTGTAAAAACTATTGTGTAGTTATTTTTATTCATTAAAACTACAGGTGGGGGAAAGATTTAGTGTGTATTTCTGGAGTAAAGTATATTTTACTATGTTAAGAAATTGTCATCGTTTAGATCTTGAAATTCGCTATTTGTAATATGATAATTTCCATGTGAAAAGTATAAGTTGAAGGGAAATAAATAAATGAAGATAAAATTGTGCTAAATTTTATGAGTCAAAAATACCCTGGGCTGGGCATGAAAAATAAAGATTAAAATTGGTTAATTTTGAAACACAATCAAACAAATACGATGTTACGAGACTGAAATTACGTCTCATGTCGTGGTTGGAAAAACCTGAGGCTAAGTAAGGCACAGAGAATAATGAATGATTGAAATGGAGGTTGATTGTTACGATAATTGCTTGCATATTAAAATTAGGGCTCACCTCAGGATAACTATGGGATAAAGTATACAGTAAAATATTACTATAACTATAAGTAATGATTTACTTTTAAAATTTACCTTTAATTTTAATGGTAATTATGAGCAATAAAAATGCATTCGCTTCGTCCTTATTGGTTCAATTGTGTTTCTATATTATTGTATAGGCTCTCATTGGAAACAGTGATACGAGAGTTGCAACTACGAGTTTTTAGATGCTACAGTTATAACATGGCTGGCTAGTGGCTGGCCCGTTCTAAATTTTTTCCACATGAAAGTTATACGCCTGATTGTGTCAAATATGACTAATGTTAGTTAGACTAAGCGTATAATTGAATACGAGACATGGGCTCCGCTCCCCTTGCACAATAATTAACAACCAACCAGTGACCGCCACTGTAAACACAAGCACGGCCACTGGATCCATTACTTATCCAGGATCTATATTATTTATCTGTACACAGTTTTTCAATTCTGACTGTTAACACAGCGATGGTTAACACCTGTCACATGGCATAATCTACATAACTTGTCGTATGACTTATTTATGCCAGTAATCTGAATTCTCATTTAACAAATAAATCTAACATAAATTGTATTTAGTTAATACATTTTTTTACTCATAAACTGTGTAGGGATTTATGTTCTTTAATTTCATAGTTAAAAAAATGCCATTGTAGATAGTTAAAAAAGACTTAATTTTAAATAAAGACTTATAATTAAATAGCGAATTTCCCCTATAGGGAAGAAGCTATTTTACCGTAATCGGCATGGTAAGACCTAGGCCCGGGACCATGATAACTTTTCGTTTTGAGGTCCCCCAGACCCCAAAAACACCATTTATACGAAACTGTATATATATATAAATATATGTGTGTCCGTGGGTGCGATAACTCTCGTAAAAATGGTCCGATTTTGATAAATTTGGTACAAACGTGTAAAGCACTATTTATGACTTTAAGTTCGAAAACCAGACAGATCGTCCCTTCCAAAGTGGTATTTAGGGGGGGGGTTTGTACCCCAAAAATGGGGTTTTTGACGTTTTTACATGCAATATTTAAAAAATTCAAATTTAAGTTTTCACCATTGGATTTAGCTTAAAAAAAACACACAATTTGGTGTTTTGATAATTTTTTAACGTCAATTTGTTACAGAGATATTGAAAGTGCTAAACACAGTACGTTGTCCAATGCTATTCTTATGGGGAATAAGGAAAAAATTATAGCTCGTTATTTATGAACGTATACTAACGAAAATTGGTATACGGCTTCATCTGGTTGTAGTCTATTGTTATTTGCACAAAAAAACGAAATTTTTACTGATAATTCCCGAAAGCTGCAAACCTGCGTACTCATCCCCCATGTTATTCTTATGGAGAATAATCAAAATGGTTTAAATCGCTTATTTATTCATTTATATTGATGAAACTTGGTATGTGGCTTCACCTAGTTAAGTAATATTGATATTTACATGAAACTCCATATTTGTTGTTCCTTGTTGCAGCAAACCTGTTGTGTATTCATCCCCAATGTTATTCTTAAGGAGAATAATTCAAATTTGATATATCTCTTATTTGTGAATATATTTTTATGAAACTTGGTAAGCGGCTTTATGTGGTATTAAGACATATTTTGCATTGGAAATTCGCTGAGTACGCAGGTTTGCTGCGACGGGGGTATTTTATTGATATAACCTATACATATTTTAGTTGATACAGTGTTAATGTCAAGCTATTAAAGGTTTTAATATAAATATTGCATTCTTAATAACAAATGGAAGCTACATTTCTGAAATTTAGTCTGAGAAAAATCAAATATGCATGACAAATATCCAAATATCCGGCCTAGTTAATTGAGGATAGTTACTTCCAAAGTTTAAGGATTAATTTAGATAAAAGCAAGGGTTAGTGATAACTCTCTCCTCTTGTTTAAGCAGCTCTGTTTAGATTTGTTCTCTCTTGCAAAAAAAATTCCAAAATAAATTTGGACGATAGTCCTTTATGATGTTATTTTTAAGTACTATTAACAATAAAACATAATATTTAAATTTGGATACCTGTTAGCACTTCTTACTTTCAGCAATGAGCACCTAAAACATGGTTAGGAAACCAGTCTTATGGCAGTGAATTAAATCCTCTAAAGCAGTTAACTATTCGATAGTTATTAGGTTAAACAATTTATTTAAAAATTTACCTTTGCAAGTAAACTTTATATCAAAAATTTTAAATATATTATGAAATTAAATTGTATTTGTCATAAATAGACTTTCTCAGTTCAGTTGTGCGAAAAGGCTCAGTGTAAAAAACGTAAAGTGCTTTGACATCATTTTATAAAAATCCAGATTCTCCTATTGACCCTGATTCTGATTAGTTTGGGTGACCGAATTATTTTAAATTGGATAACACAAACTCAAGAAATTGTATATTTATTTATTATTACCTTTGCTAGCCAGTCGTTAGTAGAACTTATTAATTCCGAAATACTATTACATAAATAAAGGTCTATTGGGTCGTTTCTATTATTCGCCTATAATACTCACCTTCTGACATACACAAACATATTTATGTATCTAAAGATAATTTATTTATAATAAATTAACAACCTTCCTTCTCCATCGAGAAAGATGTATAAAATATAAAGGATGCAGTACAAACATTAACAAACAGAATACAATTTTGAAATTGATTTTGAATTTTCAATGTTGAGCATATAAATGGTTTCTTAGAATTGCAACAGAATGTTTTAAGGCTGTAGCAGACTTATTCACACTGACTTATACACTATTATAACACTCAAACAAGTTTCACTTAAGCAAACCTGGCCAGTTTATTCACCGTAGTATCTTAACAGTGTAGTGTAATATTGGCTGACTCGAAACTGATCGTTAAGCACGGGGCCGGTGTGTCAATCAATAAGAAAAGAAAATAAATCCAGTAGAACTAGCTAGAATATTAAATACAATAGCCTTACAATATAAATGACTCAGTTTATTTAAAAATCAAAGGTTGGTGCAGTTGAAGATCAAATGATAACGCGAACTGCTCGCAGGATATATAATACAACTGGTGTGCACCAACGGTAATCACCCCTAACCCCTGCGGTTGCAGTGCAGCGCCTGTGGTCCAGCTGTCAGCACACTTGACACTGTTGTAAATGTCAACCAGTGGCAATAATAATGAGTACTGACTGTTATATTTTACACGGATGTTTAATATGGATGCAATCATAACGGTTAACGGATACAAACCGTTTGCATGAAATAAATCCATTGGAAAATAACACTGATATATTTTTCAATACACAGTTTGTGATTCTACTTCATAAAAGGTTTTATTTTTTAGGTTCTGAATTTATATACGGCGATGGAAGCGAAAAGTGAGAATAAACTGAAACTTAGATTGTGTTTTTAATGTAAAACAATTTATCTTTAAAGCAAGTTAAACCTAAAGTTTAATTTAAATATTTACACAACATTTAATTAGAATTTTCAAATAATAACATTTGTTATCATAATATAGTACAAAACAGTATTGGTTCCAAGCAATAATCACATTCAACGTACGTAATGCTCTAATCATCGGGTATTTCACTAGCATAGCGGTTAGTATCAGACTAATGTTCAAACGGGCCTTGGTTCTGTTCTTGGGATATATACAATCGACTGGGTGAGGTTAACTTTCACTACAAGCGTTTATAATTATTATATTTAAAAGTGCTTTTGGGGTCAGTGCTGTTCAAGAGGTAATTAAACTAATAAAACAGGGTTTACTCATTCAGTAACATCTTTTTCACGTACTGTAATACACTTATTTGATTATTGTAATTCATGATAGAATTTCTCACAGTCGTAGAGTTTCTCAGATTAGAAGAAGAGTTGAAAGATAATAAATTTTATTCTCATAGCTGTAAAATTCTATCAGTCTATTTAACTTGACCAACAATTTTTAAATAAAAAATTGAAAATTTGTTGCGAAATTATTATTTGTTTGTGTCAAATTCTGTGTATTTATATCAAGTGCACCCATGCAAAGATTATTTGTAAATACTTTATCATTGGCACTGGATTATTTGTGTTTAATACTAAAGTTCGCTTACGATATTTAACATAGATCGACATATAAAATATTACACAGTATATTGATAAGCGCTAAAACCAGTTATAAAAGAAGCTTCATCTTAGAATAACGTCTATACACACTCACAGTAAACCTCAAGGGAACATTGTTGCTTAAATAAATCATAACTGCCACTGCTTTATCCCGTGGCTTTGCTGATGGATAAACTCAGCTTAGAAACACAAACATATTTAAATAACCTTCATACCAACATTTACAGTTCAGGTTACAGGGTCTACTCCCCATATTATACGTTACCGGTACATTATGTTCCTTATATTGAAAACCTACATTTATATTTATTATACCGGTTATGACTTGTATTATTAAGATTAGTATACATTATCTTAGATTAGTAATATAAACTATAGTATTAATGTTTCCTGAAGGGGTATTTTTTCTTACGCTTGCACTTGAGATTTAGGTTTGTTGAAGATTTTCATTTCCAACGTGAGTGTAGAGGCGAGACCCCATGGGCAGGCTACTATGCTTTCTCCGTCACTTTCAGACCCTCATTTGAATGTCAACACCTCGTCTTGTGACCCTATCTTGGTGATGGCTGCTACTCCTGACCAAAGTTATTTCATAATATTGCCGACAAGTAATATTACTTTAGCACTGCACAAAACACCTTTTTGTACTAATGTCCGTTTGAAAATGTGGTTTTGAAAATGATTACAACACTTAAAAAGATCAGTGGAAAACTTAGTGTGATAAAAAAAACACACACACGGACGACTAGTTCTGAATAATGCATAATTTTTTAAATAATGTACTTAACTTGTTGAAAGTTATCGCGACTTTTACTGTTTACGCTATATTACCATAATATATATTGATTTAAACTAGCATAAATCATCTCATTTAAACGAAAAGATTACGATAAAGATTATTTTTTTTTAATGAAAATGTTGTCAAATGTTGTCACAACACATTTATTTGTATTGGAATTGAGTGCGGTCTTTTATTTTTTAATTCACCAATTTGATACGAAATTTTCCTAATTCCGTTAAGTTTATCTGTTTGTTACAAGCCAAGTACGAGAAGTATATAATTTGTTAATTTCTGAGTTAAAATCATAACATGTAAATGTAGAAAAATTAATTTAAGGCTTTGAGAGTTATGTGGTTAGTGTAAATAAAAAATCAAAGATATAAATATACAGCGATGAATTATTTATTATATAAAAATTATAGAAATTAATTAATAAAACGCTATTTATAATTGATTCTAAAGGCCAAGTTATACAAAAACATAAAATAGCTGTATATATTGACGAAGCTTATTTTTACAAAACCTAATCGGTGAGATCTTTAATTTAGTGCACTGTGTTAAATACTTTCCATTACCCTAAGTTTGTTATGAGTACGTTTACAAAAAGTAAGTAGTGAACTGAATTTCAATAACTTGTAGTCTAAGCCAAGCCTTAAAGTTCCGCTATAGTTCCGTTAAAGTTGTACAGGTAACCTACAGAAGGTCCGAGTGTTCATCACTCAGAGTGTTTAAGGACGATGTTGACTTTCTTATCCTGAGTAAGCAGCTTTGTTTAAGTTTGCTTTGCGGCAAAGGTGACTTAATTCATCACTGAGACAACTTTCTCTGAGTAGAAATTATAATCACAGTTTCTTTTGTGTATCAGATATCAGAGACATTCTGTTAAATAAAAATATACAGATCACTTACGTTTTTAAGGCAAAGCAGTCCATACCCACATTGAAACTAATACTGCCTAATCTACCTAATCTTTTTTGGGTAGTTTATAAAGAGATTGACAAATTCAATACGAAGCAATTTTAATTTATGAATCAATAGAATTCTCTATAACAATCTGTAAAATTACCTTTTTAGAGGGTACAAATAAATTGTCGTTTGAAACACATTCATGACTAACAAATAAATCATTTTGATAACGCTGGTTGAGTTTTTGTTGAAAATAAGTTTATAGCGGACTTAAATATAACAGAGCGGGAACCGTGAATGCATAGTATATGATGGTAAACGTCGATAACAACATCATATCGAGTCACTTTCTTTCTGAGTGTAATTAACTACTCGAAATACCGTGATTACTGGTAAAACCTTGAATAATCTAAACTGATTTCTGACGAGTCCAAAATAACTGAATAAATTACTGTATCGAAAATTTGAATAAGGTTCTATAAAAGAGCTTTATACAGTAAATGTTACTGATAAAAAAATGGGAATTATTATATACTTAATGAAATAGTAATATTCAAGTAATTTTAGGCAGTATTCAGAAAATTAGTATTATTATAGATACGTTTATTGATCACTATTACTATTTTTTTTAACTATTAAAAGCTCATTACAATTAACCTGAACATATAAAAAGTTCTCAACAGATTTTTAAAGCGTGACATTTTTTCGAAAATCTATCTATCTATCTTAGTCTCAAGAAGTAAAAACACCATCGCAATCCTCAGTGGCGGAGTAATAACACCGGTAGCGTGAAAGTATAGTTACACATTACACTATAGTGGGAAACTATACTGCATTCTATTATTTTAAGAACTGCGCGTTTAGATGGTAAATAAGGCTAGGGAGAAGATTTTAAACATGGTTTATTAATACCATTCACTATCAGTAAATGTTATCTTTGAAATACTCTGTAATATCAAAACACTTTATTCGAACCCAGTAGATGAAGAAAACATTAAGTCTTTGACTGAATTTGCGTTAAAGCAAGAAATAATTAATTTGTCAGTTAAAGGGCCCTAATTTTCGCGTTGGCTTATAATCTAACCGTCACAGGCTCAGCAGAGGCAGCCGGAGTACTAAACTAATCGCTTTGATCATGGTCTCATATTAAACCCATTTTATCGCATTAATAACTTCAATAAGCACAAAACATAAATTTTACCCCATTATTAAAACAACGGCAGTGTTTGGTAAATTGTACTTTGCGATGAATCATTAATTTGTATTAAATTTTTAAACCAGTTTAGAGAAAAAATCACCCTCCCTCTGGCTTAACCCTCTTCAAACTTCATATCTTTAACTAGCCTGCTTACTGAAAATAATCGAGGATACAAATCAACAGCAATAACGGAGTAGCAACGTGAACTATGTTTTTAAATGTTCTAACTTTCTAATTTTATAATAAAATAACCTAATTACCTAATTAGTTATGCATTTATTTACAGAATGTATTTTCTTAATTTACCGGATAGAAATAAAATCAACAACTTTTAAATGGTTTCCGTAATTAATAAATAGTAGCATAATGCTTTCAGCTATCTTTAAAATTATAAGGTGACACGATTAAGAGGTTTATCCCGAATTTCAAGAATTGGTTGAATCTGTCAAAACTTTTATATTGAACTCTCCTTCACCAAAACAGATTGAATCGTGGAAATCGACGGTATATCAAACTACGATAGCAGCAGAGATAAGCACATAACGACAGTAGATATATTTTTGAAGACTCCAGAAATAAAATTATCAACAGATATACAACTCAGATTCCTTTGGTAAGATTTACACAAATTTATTTCGTGGAATATCAATTTAACTACATATTTTTAGCGACCCAATAAGGGGGCCCACCGGTTGATCGACATGTTAGTTGGTCTCAGGGACAGTTGGTAGGGTTTTAAAAAATAAATATTAATAATTAAATAAAGGACTGAAACGCACTGAACGACATGTTAGTTGCTCACAGGGACAGTTCGTAGGGTTTTAGAAAATAAGTATAAATAATTAAATAAAGTCCTGAAACCCACTGATCGACATCTTAGTTGCTCGCATGGACAGTTGGTAGGGTTTCAAATAAATAAATGTAATAACAGATGGGCTACTTGCTCGATGTACCAGTTGCTCGCGCCCCCTACTCCTTGTCTCCAAGAGAGGGGAGAGGCGGATTTACAGGAACAGTCCACTTCCATTCATAGATGTAGGCGCGCCCAAGTAGCAGAGTAACGTAGCGTGGAGCTGATCGTCACTGAGCAGAGATACCAACACTTACAACCAAAATTTCCCGTATGATATCAATTTACCCGTTAATATGACTGTATTTATATGACACAAAATAGAAATAGGAACGAAATGATGTAAATTATTTTATACCCATAATATGTTATGATTGTATCAGATATGATCTATATATATGTATATATCTTATACATACGTTAAGGAGTAATTTGATAGACAATGCCTCCGTTATTTATGAATATATAATAACGATTGATGTTTTCCCTGATTCGTAGCCACGGCCGGAGTTAGTCATAGTCTACATAGGTAATTGCTTAGGGGCCCGATCCACAAATTGGCCCGTACTACACATAAATCATAAAAACCTAAAACCATACTCCAAAAATTTAGTTAACCTTCGCGGTGGACAACAATGGGCCGCACCACATGGTGTCTACATACCCTAAATCTGGTTCTGAACGTAGCTGGGCATAAAGGGTTTCGTCAGTTACGTTCTGAAGGGTACTGCCCCCCTAGGCTACATAGATAATTGCTTAGGGGCCCGATCCACAAGGTGGCCCGTATTACACATAAATCATAAAAACCTAAAACCATACTCCAAGAATTTAGTTAACCTTGGCGGTGGACAGCAAGGGGCCGCACCAAATGGTGTCTACATACCCTAAATCTGGTTCTGAACGTAGCTGGGCATAAATGGTTTCGTCAGTTACGTTCTGAAGGGTACTGCCTCCCCCCTAGGCTACATAGATAATTGCTTAGGGGCCCGATCCACAAAGTGGCCCGTATTACACATAAATCATAAAAACCTAAAACTATACTCCAAAAATTTAGTTAACCTTGGCGGTGGACAGCAAGGGGCCGCACCACATGGTGTCTACATACCCTAAATCTGGTTTTGAGAACGTAGCTGGGCATAAAGGGTTTCGTCAGTTACGTTCTGAAGGGTACTGCCTCCCCCCCCCAGTTCAATATCAATCTATACTCTAATATGAATAAGGTTATAGCTTGCTAGTAAATTTGAGTTTTTTAAACTGCTCCAGTGATGTCCTAAAGTGTAGGAAATATCAAACTTCTAGGATAAAAATAAACTCCAGGCAGGTGTCATTCTCTTGATAAACTCGAGTAATGTAATAAAACTAATAATAAAACTAAAATATGTAAATGCACCTTATGGATTTTAAAATCAAAACTAAAGAATCATAACAGTCAGTCGTAACTCTGAGGTTTAATCGATCAGTGTATTGTAAAAACTATTGAAAGAAGAATAAATATAAAGCGGTACGAAATGAATAAAAGGGATATTGAGCTATAATAACAACTGGAGTTACCTCAAACATGTATAAAAAAGACAAATATAAGCTAAGCAAATGTGCTTGCTATTAGGAGGACGTGGTGTAACATTAGGGGCCCACTCCATTCATAAAAACAAACTGCTGTCTGACAAGGAACGAGCAAAGCTCGGTCTTCCAGTGACCTAGACAAATATGGTAGTATTTTTATTATAATTGTATCTGTTAATACTATATTATTTTGATAGGTTACATGCAAGGAATATACTTAAAATATGTTAATCTGTCAGAAAGCCGCTTTTTATAGTTTCATGCAATTTGGAGTTATTTGTTTGTGTTATTCATGTGAAAACTGGAAATGATTTTAAACATTATGAGCCTGTACGACTTTTATAGTGATGGGCTAGCTTTTGTCCTCACCAAAAAATTAACATTAAACAGCTGTAAGTTCCTGGAATTGTAAAATACAACTTTCCTTTGCCATTTGGAGGTACGAGAATCTTCTGGGTGATTTCACTTCATCGCGAGGGCTTCCACAAGACAATTAGGGGACTGGTTAAAATATTTTGTGGGGTCCCAGAGAGTGCTATTTAAATATATTGGTCAATTCTCGGAATTTATTTAAAATTGGGGGCCCCTGTTGTTCCCCCTCAAGGCGGCCGTGTTCATCACTTGACTGATGTGCTGAAAATCTATAGTACGTTTTGTAATGTACCTCATTCAAATATGACCTAATATGCTTTTTGGAAATCCTCTTAGATTTCACCCCGACCCCACTAGTCTTAAAAACTATCATGTTTGCTATCACGCAGAAAAAAAGACCAACTCGTTACCCGTTTTGACTCAATAGCCTTAAAATTCTTTTTTAAGTAATTCTAAAATAAACCTAAAATATGAGACAGTATATAAATGCTTCTCTTGTGTTTTTAAATGTGAATTCTTAATATTATAGCCTCACAGTTGGAGCGCCATTATGAGAAGGTGCTTATACGCTTCTTTTATTTTTAATGTTGAATTTTATAATATTGAAATGTAAATTTATATTGTACTGACTTGGGTCTTAGTTTAATTTCAGCTATCCACAAGTTCAGTCAATTCTAGGCATTGCTCATTTAATAATCTTATCTCAGGGTCGCTTTTTTAATATAAATAAGAACTTAAAATGTATTTAAAATAAGAACAAAAGTTAAGTTTTAAAATAAAGACTTTTTATTACACGTTACTTTATATAAATGATTGTAAACAAGATATCAAAAGTTGTTGCAGTTTTAAATTTAAATTAATGAACAAATTCTATTCTAGACATGAAATAACCCTTTGGTACAATGACTGGTGAAAGTTCACTTAGCTTTTCACTCTACTTCCCGATGACTGCCCCCGGATCGGTGGTCTGTGGTCCAGCGTTGTCGGCTCGGTGTTGGTGATGATCTGCGCCCCCGTCGATTTTCGAATAAAAGTTCTATACCGCCGATTTCACGCACCATTATGGTTGAAGCACCGGTGTCTAATGTTTATGTCTTTCGTCGCGTGTTTATACTGGGTCTCGGGTCGTTAATATGAATACTTGTTAACGCCACTTATTGTCTCGGGTTAATAATAATTAATTTTCTTCCGCTAATAAACGCCTTAACTGTTCGTTATCACTATATACAGCTGATTTCCCAAGGACTTGGTACAAAGGTAGAATAAAAACTGTCACACGTCCCTACGCCATGAATCTCGACAAGCGATATGATACACGACTAACAGGCTCTAGGACTTGGTGGCTAGTGCCGGTGCGCCTATGTGCTTGATGACGACTGTATGTCCACCCCGCAAGGATGTTCTGCTCAGACTCTCGCACGTCCCTACGCCACTGGGGCTCGGTGTCGACTCACTCCGCGTATCCACCCGGCAAGGGTGCTCTACTCACACTACGACCTGCTGCCTCTAAGGCTCCAGGCTCACTGCTCTGCGGCCGCGCTGCTCCCGGGGTAATGCTAGAAATCACGTGACTACCTTCGACCAATAAGATTCGTTTCTAGAATACCATGGCTTGGACCGCGCTCGATACCACAGCGTTGTTGTAATTCCCAACTCCTCCTTCTCTGTGAATCATCGCCTTTCTCGTTTTAACTGGAAAGTATTTTGCCGTTGGACGTTACCAAATAAATCTCAACTGCCTTGCTGACTTTATATTTTAATATTAATTTACGTTGTTTAATTGAATGAATTTGATTATTTACGAGGTTATTATTTAATTACTACTAGGGTTTTCGACCCACCACAGATATCGTGAGAATATCATAGATACAGAAACACTATATTTTAATATCATAATAATTTAATATAGTATATGTCCTCTCATTTTGCCAGAATCTGTTCATGCTATGACCCTCTTGGGTATAATAATTCCCACACCAAAATCGTCTTATTGATAGACTATCAATTTTATAAATAAATTGTATCTGTTAATAAGACATGATCATCATCATCATCTTAATAAGTGCACACAATGAGTTAAAATTTTGTATAATGATAGATTATACCATTAAAAATGTGTAATTTGACCAAGTATCCAATAGACAATATATTATTACGCTAGGGCGTTTTCTTCACAGTCATAACTCGATCACGGCTGGACGGATTTTAACAGTTGATTTGTCAAATTAAAGTTATATTTGCATAGATTTGCCAATACCTCTCAGAATCTAAAGAAAGGGCATCACTTAAATACAGTAATTAAAGGGTGAATTTTCAGAACAGTGGCGCTATCCGACGGCGGAAGTGTAAACTACGTGTTGATTTTCCAATCAACTTTAGTACATAATCGGCATTATTCTCAGATTTATAATCCTGTTTAGCGTCAGTATTTTGTTAGTTTGTTTACAACTGAAGTAACCTTTCGTTGGGTACAAAATTGCTCGGAATCGAGCAACGGAAAACTAGTTTATTTTAATGTAGAGTTAAAATGGATAAGAGAAGGGCCTACGACCAATCCAGTAGGCATAATGTTTTTGATTTACATTAGTCCTGAATTATCTGTTCTTTTTGTCGTGGAATAAAACGGATAAGAAAAGGGTGTTACCATTCCAGTAATCAGTAGTCTTTTAGGGAATTTCCTCTTTAGGGAAGAAGCTATTACCGTAGCTGGGCATGGTAAGACTTAAGCCCGAGACCATGATAACTTTTTGTTTTGAGGTCCCCAGATGCCAAAAACACTATTCGTTCAAATTTATATATATGTATATATATATATATATACATATGAATATATGTGTCCGTTACCGCGATAACTTTTGATTGAAGAGCCAGATTTTTATGAAATTTGGCACAAATGTGTAGAGTAACATTTATGACTTTAAGTTCGAAAACCAGATCGATCGGTTTATGGGAAGGGGGTTTAATGGGGGTTTAAATTTTTTTCAAAAATCAGTTTTTTGAACTTTTTACCCTGAAATTAAAAAATACCCCCGTAGCAGCAAACCTGCGTACTCAGCGAATTTCCAATGCATATATATGTATCTTAATACCACATAAAGCCACATACCAGGTTTCATCAATATACATTCATAAACAAACGATTTATGACATTTTAATTATTCTCCATAAGAATAACATGGCGGCTGAGTATGCAGGTTTGCTGAAGCAAGGAACACAAAAAATGGGGTTTTATACAAATATCAATATAACTCATGTAGGTAAAGCCACATACCAAATTTCATTAATTTATTTTCATAATTAAGGGAGATAACACGTTACTTATTCTCCATAAGAATAACATGGGGCTGAGTACGCAGGTTTGCTGCTACGGGAGCCTTTGGAAAAAAATTGTTTTTTTGAGCAAATATCAATGGTCCACAACCAGATGAAGCCGTATACCAAGTTTCGTCAGTATACGTTCATAAATAAGCGAGATATAAAATTTTTCTTTTCCTCCATAAGAATAACATTAGACAACGTACTGTGTTTAGCACTTTCAATATCTCGGTAACCAATTGACGTAGAGAAATGATCAAAATACCAAATTGTGTGTTTTTTAAAGCTGAACCCAATGAAAAAAACTAAAATTTGACTATTTTCAAAATTATATGTACAAAATTCGAAAAACCCATTTTTGGGGTACAAAACCCCCCCAAAATACCCCTTTGGATGGAGCGATCTGGCTGGTTTTCGAACTTAAAGTCATAAATGTTGCTTTACACGTTTATACCAAATTTCATCAAAATCGGATAATTTTTACGAGAGTTATCGTGCTCACGGACACATATATATATATATATATATATATATATATATATATATACAGTTTCGAACGAATGGTGTTTTTGGGGTCTGGGGACCTCAAAACGAAAAGTTATCATGGTCCCGGGCCTAGGTCTTACCATGCCGACTACGGTAATAGCTTCTTCCCTATAGGGGAAATTCGCTAAAAAAACTAGATTTTGGTTATAGCCATTTTGTAAAGCTTAAAAACAAACAATTTAGTATTTTAAATCATTAAGCTAGGTTTAGTGGTCGTGGAGAAAAGTCAAAAGATGTGTCCATAAAATTTCCCATGTTAATCTTATGGGAATACGGTTTTCAGATTTTCCTCAGATAATTTCACTAAAAACTCCACATTTCTTTCTACCAATCATTTTAGCTCTACAAAATAATCATTTTGGCGTTTTAATTGTTGTTTTACGTCAAACCGTTGTAGTGATATTCAACGTGCTAAACACAGTACGTTGTCCAATGTTATCCTTATGGAGAATAAATAAAATGTTATATTTTGATTATTTATGTACGTATATCGATGAAACTTGGTATGTGGCTTCAACTGGTTGTGGTATATTGATAATAGCACAAAACAAGTTTTTTGTTGATTTTTCCCGGTAGCAGCAAACCTGCATACTCGGCCCCCATGTTATTCATATGGAGAATAAGTAAAGTTTTATATCTCCCTTAGTTGTTATGAACCTAAATTAATAAAACTTGGTATGTAGCTTCACCTGGTTGAGTTATATTGATAATTGCAAAAACACACAAACCTTGTTGCAGCAAACCTGCGTACTCATTTATAATGTTATTCTTATGGAGAATAAATAAAATGCTATATATCACTTATTAGTGAATGTATTTTTGTGAAACTTGGTAAGTGGTTCTAGGTAGTAGTGATACCCACATATTTGTTTTGGAAATTTGCTGAGTACGCAGATTTGCTGCGACGGGGGTATTTATTTATGCCTGAAACCTCTCCACCTCATCCTCTCCCTATCTCTCATCCTCCCCCCCTCACAAACAGGTTTAATATATTTTAATGTGAAGAAAACGGATGAGAGAAAGGTGTTGTTACCATTCCAGAAGTTGGTAATATTTTAGTTAAGAAAAGTCGAGTTTTCTTTTTTCCAAGAAGAGGAGATACTGGTTACAAACGTTACCTACACATGATCAGCATTATGTCAAAAATACATCTGATATAATGAAATGATGATAGAATAATTATTTTAATTAGTTAATCATAGATTCATAGTATGTACATTTCAAGACTAGTTTTAAAAAAAATTCATAATACAAACTAAATAGGCCTACCTATAAGAACAACTTACTTGAACTTACGTTTGTTATATCTTTTTGATTTGAAGTTTATTTTTTGTACCATGTATATTTTACCAAAATAAAACAAGTGTCACACAGGTAAACTTTATTGCTCCTTTTTATTGTACTTGATTTAATGGCTAGCCAGTAGATCCGAATGCGTGTACTGTTACATTGGTAATTCAAATTTAATAACACTGCTTTTTCTTAGACAAAGCCAACGTGATATTAAGTGATGTTAGATTTCTTTTGTAAAACATACAGAGAACAATCTAATTCGTTTTCACCTAGTCTCGGACGCATTTATTGCTTTTGTAACTGTGATTTGAGACGGTTTGAGTGTTTAATCTGTAGCCTATAAAAAACTAGGCTCGAACTCACGAGTGTTTTGCAATGCCTCGAGTCGAGTCGAGTGCACAAACTCGGCTTGAAAAAACTCAATATATGAGCACTCGTACACTCCTACTAAAGACAGATAAGAAAGAAATTCCTATGATTAAGTCATAAATTTTCTATTTTATGAGTCATGTTTATGCAAATTTGTTTAACAATATAAACTAAATGATTAAAATAATTTCAAAATTCCAATAGAAAAAAACGTTGCGATAAAAGTATCAAAATAAAAATAAAATATTTATAGGAAAACATCAGTCTGGGGACTTCAAAACGACAATTTATCATGGTCCCGGGTCTAGGTATTAACAGGCTGTCTACGGTAAAGCTTCTTCCCTACAGGGGAAATGGAAATGGAAGCAAGGATGAGTTCCATTGAACTACACGTTTTACGGCCGCTTTCCCCATCTACAGTTGTTTAAACCTATGTAAAAGATAATAAGACTTCCCTAAATTGTAGCATATTACTGCTATGTACATCCAGCATTCCATTTCCCACTAGGCCAAGTAAATATGCAGTTACCGAGAACGCCAAATTATAAGAGGCGCAAATACAATAACAAAACGCTGACCAAACTGCCCCTGTGTGCAGCAACTAAAGGCACCACATACACAAAGTCTCCACTTCAGGAGGTGCGCGCCTTTTTTAGCTGCTAGTGCAGCGAACTGTTCAATGGGCGCGGTCATATTTTGAAATCACAACTAACCAATACAAATTATGCCGTATGGTGTTGTACTGCGTAACAAGTTAGTTGGACGTAGTTCTCCAAAGCGCCAAAAGGTAGCAGTACAATTCAGAGAGTAAGGTGAGTTAGCAATCGTTGCCGTCGGAACCGTCGGAACTGCCTTATACGCCGTAACATCGGGGAAATTGTGTAACAAGGTTAAGCAAATTTCTTACCGCACCTGCGTCCTGCATGGTCCCGTGGTCCCGCCGGTCAAACATTGAGTTGGTGGTGGGGCTACACACTTCCGCTACAAGCCTCCGCCTCGCCCCTCTTCTTTGGAAGGCAGAGTGGGGGGCGCGAGCAACAGGTACATCTAGCAAGTAGCCAATCTGTTTTTACACTTATTTATTTGAAACCCTACCAACTGTCCATGCGAGCAACTAAGATGTCGATCAGTGGGTTTCAGGACTTGATTTAATTATTTATACTTATTTTCTAAAACCCTACCAACTGTCCCTGTGAGCAACTAACATGTCGTTCAGTGCGTTTCAGTACTGTATTTAATTATTAATATTTATTTTTTTAAACCCTACCAACTGTCCCTGCGACCAAATAACTTGTCGATCAACAGGTAGGCACCCAACAATAATTAATAAATATATAATATCTATTTAATAAACAATTTAATCACGTCACGTTTACGTCACATTTTTAAACGTTTTTTCTGCGTTATATTAAGAAGTGAAGATTACGGGAATGGGAGCCCGAGGGAAACATGCTTTAGGAAGTGTTTTTACACTCTAAGACAAATGTCTTGGCTAACTTTGGGAATTTGAATGCCAAATGCTGATTTATTAGCCTGAATGAATGGATCTGATACGGCCCTCGCTAATCAAAGCTTGTTTATTTAGAAAATATACCCATTCTTCAGAATATATTATTATTATGTTACAAGAGATTATTATTTTGTGAGACAATATTCTTGTCTTCATTTTGTCCAAGAACCAAAGTATCGTTAGAGTCCACAAGTCCTGTTTCCCTGGTTACTCTGGCCTGTTTAATAAAAAAGGGTCTAGGAGTTGAGTGTATCAGCTGTAATATATTTATAATTTAATACAAACACATACAAAGTAATCTACATTTCAATAGGAGTTGAGTGAGCTAATGTTTCATTTTGGCATTTAATAATAATTACAATCTTGTCTTTATAAATTACACTTTATTTAACTTTTACCAAGCCTGCTTAAATGCATATTGTCGTTGTTCAGTTAAATGTGTGCAGTTTCGTTAACAAAGATTTGAAGCTTGGACTTGGCTTCTTAATAAACATTATCAATAAACTCTAATGTAATTTTTCGTAGCTTATATACAATAAAAAACCTGTTTATTTGTTTAAGAAAATAAATTATAAACTTTACAGATTCAAACATTAATGCTATATTCTGTGGTTTCAAAATCACAGAACAACAACAATATTCCTAGCAACAACAATATACCTATTCCTATTCATAACAATATTCCTAGTCAGCTAATAATAGGCCAGGATAATTAGTGTCAGTAAATCTAATTAAAAAAACAGCATGAAACAAACTAAGAGAAAATACATAATAGCAATTCATAGAAAAATCATTTAAGTACTGAGAAGTTTAAATATTTCAAAATATTGATTAATATAGCATACAGTTGGTAACAGCAGAATATGATGAATTCAGGGGTTAATTATGCAGCGTAACAAAGCAAAATAAATCAATACTACAATGAGATGACTACAGTTAATTAATAAAGCTAGAATTAATTGATTCATTACAACGGTTTATAGTTCAAGAACAGAGAAATGGAACTTGGCTGTCTTCTTAAACTGTTGGCAAGGAGTCCATGCAGGAGGCAGACGATTACCAATTCGCTGAATTCGAGAGATTCATTCATTGCCCACGTAATTTGTAGAGTGGTGGGGTCTACCAAACATCTCTGTGGATTGGATGTTAACTTACCCAAGAGGCTCAGGACAATGGATTGAACCATCCTGTAGCTTGAAGAGAAAAAGAGCATCTTGCACTAAACGACTTGATGATTGGGACTCCAATTTCATGTATGTTGCCACCTCATGGATAGCCAAGCCATGTATGTTGTCCTATTGTTGTAGCCAAGCCTAACCCTACCAAACAGAGAAGATTGTGCTGCACCCTCTCCAGAGCTTGTCGTAGATAAGCATGGTGAGAGGAGTATTCTAGGAGGGAACGCAAGTAAACTCAATATAACAGTTTTATGGTCTCCGGTCTAGAAAGATGTCTTAAGCAAGGAAACCTAAATCTAAACAGATATTTACTCTGGATGTCATTGAAGAGGCATGACCTTTCCAGATGAGTGACGAAGACAAGTTCACTGCAAGGTCTTTAACGTAAGAGCTTCTCAATATGGGATTGCTGCTTGAAAAGTAATAAAAGGTTTTGGGAATTTAGATCTATGGAAAGACATACAAGAGCATTTCTTCTGGTCAAGGCTCATGCAGTTCATATTGCACCACTCTTCGATGCAAACTATTGCTGGTCTGGTGACGATGACAATCTTCCAGAGACTCGATTACTGTATATATTTTGATATGATCGGCAAATAAGAGCCATTTAATCGAGACTGACCTACAATATCATTAATAAATATATTGAAGACCCAGATGTGAAAAAAACGTTGCGATAAAAGTATCAAAATGAAAATAAAATATTTATAGGAAAACATCAGTCTGGGGACTTCAAAACGAAAATTTATCATGGTCCCGGGTCTAGGTATTAACAGGCTGTCTACGGTAAAGCTTCTTCCCTACAGGGGAAATGGAAATGGAAGCAAGGATGAGTTCCATTGAACTACACGTTTTACGGCCGCTTTCCCCATCTACAGTTGTTTAAACCTATGTAAAAGATAATAAGACTTCCCTAAATTGTAGCATATTACTGCTATGTACATCCAGCATTCCATTTCCCACTAGGCCAAGTAAATATGCAGTTACCGAGAACGCCAAATTATAAGAGGCGCAAATACAATAACAAAACGCTGACCAAACTGCCCCTGTGTGCAGCAACTAAAGGCACCACATACACAAAGTCTCCACTTCAGGAGGTGCGCGCCTTTTTTAGCTGCTAGTGCAGCGAACTGTTCAATGGGCGCGGTCATATTTTGAAATCACAACTAACCAATACAAATTATGCCGTATGGTGTTGTACTGCGTAACAAGTTAGTTGGACGTAGTTCTCCAAAGCGCCAAAAGGTAGCAGTACAATTCAGAGAGTAAGGTGAGTTAGCAATCGTTGCCGTCGGAACCGTCGGAACTGCCTTATACGCCGTAACATCGGGGAAATTGTGTAACAAGGTTAAGCAAATTTCTTACCGCACCTGCGTCCTGCATGGTCCCGTGGTCCCGCCGGTCAAACATTGAGTTGGTGGTGGGGCTACACACTTCCGCTACAAGCCTCCGCCTCGCCCCTCTTCTTTGGAAGGCAGAGTGGGGGGCGCGAGCAACAGGTACATCTAGCAAGTAGCCAATCTGTTTTTACACTTATTTATTTGAAACCCTACCAACTGTCCATGCGAGCAACTAAGATGTCGATCAGTGGGTTTCAGGACTTGATTTAATTATTTATACTTATTTTCTAAAACCCTACCAACTGTCCCTGTGAGCAACTAACATGTCGTTCAGTGCGTTTCAGTACTGTATTTAATTATTAATATTTATTTTTTTAAACCCTACCAACTGTCCCTGCGACCAAATAACTTGTCGATCAACAGGTAGGCACCCAACAATAATTAATAAATATATAATATCTATTTAATAAACAATTTAATCACGTCACGTTTACGTCACATTTTTAAACGTTTTTTCTGCGTTATATTAAGAAGTGAAGATTACGGGAATGGGAGCCCGAGGGAAACATGCTTTAGGAAGTGTTTTTACACTCTAAGACAAATGTCTTGGCTAACTTTGGGAATTTGAATGCCAAATGCTGATTTATTAGCCTGAATGAATGGATCTGATACGGCCCTCGCTAATCAAAGCTTGTTTATTTAGAAAATATACCCATTCTTCAGAATATATTATTATTATGTTACAAGAGATTATTATTTTGTGAGACAATATTCTTGTCTTCATTTTGTCCAAGAACCAAAGTATCGTTAGAGTCCACAAGTCCTGTTTCCCTGGTTACTCTGGCCTGTTTAATAAAAAAGGGTCTAGGAGTTGAGTGTATCAGCTGTAATATATTTATAATTTAATACAAACACATACAAAGTAATCTACATTTCAATAGGAGTTGAGTGAGCTAATGTTTCATTTTGGCATTTAATAATAATTACAATCTTGTCTTTATAAATTACACTTTATTTAACTTTTACCAAGCCTGCTTAAATGCATATTGTCGTTGTTCAGTTAAATGTGTGCAGTTTCGTTAACAAAGATTTGAAGCTTGGACTTGGCTTCTTAATAAACATTATCAATAAACTCTAATGTAATTTTTCGTAGCTTATATACAATAAAAAACCTGTTTATTTGTTTAAGAAAATAAATTATAAACTTTACAGATTCAAACATTAATGCTATATTCTGTGGTTTCAAAATCACAGAACAACAACAATATTCCTAGCAACAACAATATACCTATTCCTATTCATAACAATATTCCTAGTCAGCTAATAATAGGCTAGGATAATTAGTGTCAGTAAATCTAATTAAAAAAACAGCATGAAACAAACTAAGAGAAAATACATAATAGCAATTCATAGAAAAATCATTTAAGTACTGAGAAGTTTAAATATTTCAAAATATTGATTAATATAGCATACAGTTGGTAACAGCAGAATATGATGAATTCAGGGGTTAATTATGCAGCGTAACAAAGCAAAATAAATCAATACTACAATGAGATGACTACAGTTAATTAATAAAGCTAGAATTAATTGATTCATTACAACGGTTTATAGTTCAAGAACAGAGAAATGGAACTTGGCTGTCTTCTTAAACTGTTGGCAAGGAGTCCATGCAGGAGGCAGACGATTACCAATTCGCTGAATTCGAGAGATTCATTCATTGCCCACGTAATTTGTAGAGTGGTGGGGTCTACCAAACATCTCTGTGGATTGGATGTTAACTTACTCAAGAGGCTCAGGACAATGGATTGAACCATCCTGTAGCTTGAAGAGAAAAAGAGCATCTTGCACTAAACGACTTGATGATTGGGACTCCAATTTCATGTATGTTGCCACCTCATGGATAGCCAAGCCATGTATGTTGTCCTATTGTTGTAGCCAAGCCTAACCCTACCAAACAGAGAAGATTGTGCTGCACCCTCTCCAGAGCTTGTCGTAGATAAGCATGGTGAGAGGAGTATTCTAGGAGGGAACGCAAGTAAACTCAATATAACAGTTTTATGGTCTCCGGTCTAGAAAGATGTCTTAAGCAAGGAAACCTAAATCTAAACAGATATTTACTCTGGATGTCATTGAAGAGGCATGACCTTTCCAGATGAGTGACGAAGACAAGTTCACTGCAAGGTCTTTAACGTAAGAGCTTCTCAATATGGGATTGCTGCTTGAAAAGTAATAAAAGGTTTTGGGAATTTAGATCTATGGAAAGACATACAAGAGCATTTCTTCTGGTCAAGGCTCATGCAGTTCATATTGCACCACTCTTCGATGCAAACTATTGCTGGTCTGGTGACGATGACAATCTTCCAGAGACTCGATTACTGTATATATTTTGATATGATCGGCAAATAAGAGCCATTTAATCGAGACTGACCTACAATATCATTAATAAATATATTGAAGACCCAGATGTGAAGTCATACCCATGCATACGATTAAGCATGACAAATTCAATATGGCGCTACTGTTAAGCGATAAAACATCTTCTAAAATAAACATTGGTTGCTCTACCTCAATAATTTATACAATAAGTAATCACCTAGGTTTATTAATTTGCTGTACAATCTAATAGGTTTTTAATTCTGTGGAACATGTCTTTGACTTTATTATTTTGTAAAAGGTGTATTGTAAAGTGTAGTTTTATTCGGTTTAAGTAGGTTTGTGCAAAGATGCCATAGATCAATGGATTCTAATACATTTAAACAAATATAACTCGGCTTAAAATACATTTTAACATTCATGGGAAATGAAAATTCACTTATTTGTTTTCAGAGACAAAACAACAGTGTTTATGTTTTACAGCATTTATTTGTATTGCCCACATAACTAAAATTTGCATAGTATTCTAAAAAAAATAGTGTATAATTTGTTATTTTTCCTAACGTGTAAGTACAAAATAAACTCTGTTGACAGTATTAATTAAACAAACTAATACAAATTTATCCCGGGTAAAAGCTACAAATAAAAAATGCTATAACCGATTGTCTTTTGCATAGGAAATATGTAAACGGAAATATAATAGTGAATTTGAAAACATACTGACTTTTCAAAATTCAAGAACAAATTAAATAAGTTGGTTTTAAATTCGATTCGAAGGAACTCGGAAAAACCTTTTATAAATTCCCCTAATTTGTTATTACTAAGTTAACGTTTTAAAATACCGTTATACAAAAGCTGTCCAAATGATTTCTAATATTTCACACAAAACACTGGTGAAAGTCCCAGTCGGATGTTGCTGATCCCTCTCACATTCAAGCATGTCGCGACGTGTATCTTGTTAGGCCCGGGTTCATTATAGCGCAACCCTCCACTTGAGAGACAGTTGTCATCCCTGTATCCTCTAATGGAGTTATAAAGATAAGAGTAGCTTTTACTTTTAAAAAGCCTACCATTATTTTTAAAAACTTTACACCTTATAACCTACAACTTATAAAAAGCTTATTTAACCTATGGTGTCTAACTAAATTGATGCTCTGTAGATGTAGTATAGGCTTCACCTGAATTGTGACTCGACAGTAGTACTACAAACGTGGTCGCATGTGGGTATTCAAGTAGAGTGAGATCATGTCGTCCGGTCAATTAAATGTTTCGTGTTGTTCGTCCGTGTGTGTATGCTAAATGTGAATATTGTTCTTTGCTTTGTCATTCTTGACAAACACGGAGGTGTGCTTGGACTGATAATGTCAACTAGATGACAGTAATGACACAGTGTGGATCGTGACAGATCTGAAACTAGTACCACAGTGTATCAATTTAGTTGGACACTATAGACTACACCAGTTTTTGCTACGTTATAAGCCTACTATGTTTTTGAGACGACTTTTCGACCAAGTCCATTAACTCTACTATAACAATTTAACTAAACTTTTGTATTAAAATTAATTTTTAGGCATTGACTTTTAACAGAATACAAACTAACTAACTTACGAAACTGTTATTTTTATTAAAATAAATAATTTTGTATTGTATCGTCTGTTTAACTGACAATAAATTTTTATTACCAAATTACCAAGTACAAATCCAACTTTATAACATAAACCTGCTTATTACCACTGTCAATAAGTAAAACGTCAGACTAGATGTGTAAAACTGTGTACTGTAAGCGAACCTTTGTTTAACATTTCTCAAGCGACGTAACGCAACGCGTTATTTCTCCGGACAGCCAAATGAAAACTGCGAGCCGTCTCCTTGTGATGGAACACTTTAGTGTTGCATGCCGTAGTCCGTGCATTATAGAGGGGGGGGGGAGATTGAGAGTTAAAGCTGCTGCAATATTAACAAGGGTTGAGTGTCGAAACCCGCGTGTCACGAGGCGTACAACACACTGGGGAACTTTGAACAGCGATCAGGCTCTTTGTGGATCTGCATTGTATGAGGATGAGAAACCCCTGTTGTTAATGAACAGTAGGGCGGTGAGTAATAAGCAATATCACCTTTTGTAGTGCTTTTATAGATAATCTCGGTTAACAAAATTTCAGTTGATATTAAAACTTACTTTCTAGACACTTGAAATGATGTTTTAAATGTATAAAATAAATAATTATATATTTAAGAATCATTACTTTTCAGAAACGAATTATATATACTCTTAATCCATGAAATTTTAAAACAAGAACCAACTGGTTATTAGTGAAATTTTTTAAAATTTCCCTTGCTCAAACTGTTTAACATTTTGTGTTTTAATTTACTCCTTATAGGAGCACATTCATGCGAAGAAACACATGCACAGAGCTGCAATATAAAATATAAAGAAATACCCCCGTTGTAGAAAACCTGCATACTCAGCGAATTTCAAATGGTTTCTCACTACGTCATGAAGCCACATACCAACTTTCATCGAAGCAAATTCATAAATAAGCGTGATATGACATTTGATTTATTCTCCATAAGAAAAAACATTTTAATGCGTTTTTAATAAAAAACACTTTTTAAACAATGATATAATTGATAATGAGCAAAATTAGGGCTGTTGATTACAGAACGTACAACACGTTAATTTAAAAATAGTTTAATACGTACATAAAGTAAGGAACTAAAAAAGTGTGAGTGGATTGTTAACTGAATTAATGCATTAGATAACAAATAAGATTATTAAGATAAGACTAAATAAGACGGCTAATACTATACATGACGATATAAACCGTTTATCATGTAGTTTTAGTAAGTGGAAAAATCTTTTAGTGGAAAATTGTTAATACGTTACGTATTTATATACTACTGGATAAATAAATAATATTCATTCCCCACTGAAAAATTACCAACCTTTATTATTTAGTACTAATGTATGTTGTAATGTATTTACTTGACTATTAAACCCATTAGATGCCAATTCTTACCACACTCTGTTCATATTAAAAGCCATTAATTATATAAAACACAACAAATATTTAGCCAGGGCAATATTCTATGAATCCATTAATCTTTGCATTGTAACGAGATGAATAACTTCCTCCAACATTCTGTTCAATGCAATGCAAGCTGATTTATTAGGTCTGAGCGCTTTTACGGTATGAGAAAGGTATTTAGGAAAAGAGAAAACATTATCTATACAACGGATCTTGCCTTATGTATTGGAAACAATGGCATGTTCAAATTATTTACGAAACAATGTACAGGTTTAAAAAACACGTCGAAATCAAATATTTTGAACAAAACAAATTGTTTGAAACTACAGTAGCGTACACAGCACTACAAGTATCACTTAGCCAATAGCGTATTTGAACCATTTGATTAACTACAAAAGATTCGTTGGCGAAAAAAATACAAATAAATATTGACCAAAATGCAATATCAATATTTAAAATTAAAAACTAGTTCTGTTTCCTTTCCCATTCTGTTTGTTCCGATTAATTTTTACTGGATTTAAAAATAATTAGGAAATTATAACAAATTATTTCTCCAAAATAAATACATGCATACAGAGTAAGTATTGTTTTCGTAACACTTTCGAGTTTGAGTTATCAATGCAAATATTCGTTTCGGTGATTCGTGAACCCCAAATAATGATTTTTGAGGTGATGTGTGTCATCGTAATGTGTGTAGGCATGTGTACAGACCTAACAGACCACCCTAATGGCCCGATTTTGATACAATTTCGTCAGTAGAAGTTTGTAAAATGTTATACGCTATGGTATTACCAGGAGCGTTTTCTTTTTTCTCTATTTTTAGTTTTATCAATTATCTCCCAAAAACCACCAAATTGATGAAAAATCTAAATTTTTAAAGAACTCTCAAACGATATCGATTACTATTTGATTATTTATTGTGCTTTAGGTACCAAATAAAATAACCCCATACGAAGTTTTGAGAAAATTCGGTGTCAGAAATTATAAGGTTTAAAATGTGTTTTAGCGAATTTCCCCTATAGGGAAGAAGCTATTACCGTAGGTGGCATGGCCCACTTAAGCCCGAGACCATGATAACTTTTTGTTTTGAGGTCCCCAGATGCCAAAAGCACTATTCGTTCAAATTTATATATATTTGTATTTATATTTATTTGTATATATATATATATATATATATATATATATGTGTGTGTGTGTGTGTGTGTGTGTGTGTGTGTGTGTCCGATACCGCGATAACTTTTGAAAGAAGCACCCGATTTTGATGAAATTTGGCACAAATGTGGAGAGTAACATTTATGACTTTAAATTCGAAAACCAGATCGATCAGTTTATGGAAAGGGGGTTTTATGGGGGTTTCAAATTTTCCAAAAATCAGTTTTTTGAACTTTTTACCCTAAAATTTTAAAACACTAGATTTAGGTTATACCCATTTTGTAGAGCTTAAAAAAAACAAATAATTTAGTTTTTTGAATCATTAAGCTAGGTTAAGTGGTTGTTGAGAAAAGTCAAAAAATTTGTCCAAAAAATTTCCCATGTTAATCTTATGGGAATACGGTTTTTGGATTTTCCTCAGTTAATTTCACTAAAAACTCCATATTTCTTTCTACCAATCAGTTTAGCTCTACAAAAAAATCATTTTGGCGTTTTAATTTTTGTTTTACGTCCAACGGTTGCAGTGATATTCAAAGTGCTAAACACAGTACGTTGTCCAATGTTATCCTTATGGAGAATGAATAAAATGTTATATTTTGATTATTTATGTATGTATATTGAGGAAACTTGGTATGTGGCTTCAACTAGTTGTGGTATATTGATAATAGCACAAAAAAAGTTGTTTGTTGATTTTTCCCGGTAGCAGCATACTCGGCCCCATGTCATTCATATGGAGAATAAGTAAAGTTTTATATCTCCCTTAGTTATGAACCTAAATTAATAAAACTTGGTATGTAGCTTCACCTGGTTGAGTTATATTGATAATTGCAAAAAACACATATCTCATCTTCCTTGTTGCAGCAAACCTGCGTACTCATTTATAATGTTATTTTTATGGAGAATAAATAAAATGCTATATACCACTTATTAATGAATGTATTTTTGTGAAACTTGGTAAGTGGCTCTAGGTAGTAGTGATACCCACATATTTGCATTGGAAATTCGCTGAGTACGTAGGTTTGCTGCGACGGGGGTATTTATTTTTCTAACCACCATAAACTTTCAGTTTATTCAATATATCACCAATACGGAGAGCTTAAAAAAGTAAATAATTCAGTATATTGAGCTACATAGTCAGTATACATATAATCAGTTATGGCTAATGGTTATGGACAAAATTAAATTTTTCAATTAGTGGGATACGCAGTGTGTTGTCCATTGTCATTCGACCAATACATTTCCACTTCTTTCATATTTACAGGTAAATTTATTAAAACTTGGTTTATATATTGAACTAAAATTTAACGAGTTCGTACGCAGCAAGCTGACGTGAGGGAAGTGAATTTTCACAAAAAAAACTTTTAAAACTCTAAATATGTGTAAAAACATACATGTATTCCAATTGTTATTGAAATATGAAAACATTGATTTTTTGGCTGTTCTGATGCTCCTGGTTTCATTCACCTGCAAAGCTGGGAATACAATTTTGCGCATTATAATGTTAGGAGAAGGCCCAGGCAGGCTTGAAAGTAGGTGTGAGTTGCTGGGGATGTTAAAAGTACTCTAACAAAAGAATCACAGGCTTTTCTAGTGTAAAACGCCCGTAAGACAACGTACTGTGTTGTGTCGAAACACATTTTCTTTAATAACTCGGTAAATGTTTATGCTAGAATTATGAGAGAGGGCTTAAAACTGTATTTTTGAAACTCATAATAGCGATGGATTTGAATTTATTTGGACTTTACCTATCGCTTCTAGTGTTTAAAACTACACTACGTTTCTGGAGGTAAGGAAACTCCTCCCGTTATCAAGTGAACCCTACTTACATCTAAATATCAAACTCTTACACCTAACTAACCTACATTTTTTTTTTTGATTTTTTTGATTATTTTTCTTTTACATTTTAATTTACACTAACACAAAGATAACACATATATATACAAAAAATTAAATACAATACACTAACACGAAATTTATATATACACCTAACTAACCTACATTTTTTTAATATTTTCCTTTACAATTTAATTTGCACTAACATAAAGATAACAAATATGTATACAAAAAATCGAATACAATACACTAACACAACATTTATATATACGAACAAATGGAAAACTGACAATACATTACCTGTTCTGCATCGTGGCCTCCAAGCTGACGGGCAAACACGGGAAACTTAAATCTCACGTCCATCCACAACCAAACCGCACACTAGACTAGTGGCTAGCGGCAGTGGAGGGGGGAGAGCCGTTACCCCCACCTACCGACAGGGGCACGTGACGACACAGCTGTGGCTACCCACACGTCTTTGTCGACGGGAACATGACACGGAAACCAAAAACTGCACGATTCCTCCTAGAATGCTACACGGGCACCGGTACGATATTCTCATAGAGATTACCGCATGCCTCCAAGGTGAGCATTGGGAACTGGTCATGCAATCAGGTGGCCGTGTTTCCTCCAAGGGCGATCACGGACGCATGTGTCGTAGCCGCATTGGATGGACTCTAGACGCAGGAGCAACTGTAACATAAGGAACTGGCGTGTGTTTGCGGGGTGATTTTTGACTGAAATGGTTTTTAATTAAGGGAATCCATAGTGGCTGACATCAATACTACTCTGACTTATTGGATTTTCATGTAATTTAATTAATGCCCCTTCAACAAACTTTCTTTTATAATAGTGAGACTCATGATGTATAATTTTTGCCTCTTCCCAACTAAATTTATGATCATTTTCCCAGGCGTAAATTGGCAAAACACGCCTGGGAAAATGATCATAAATTTAGTTGGGAAGAGGCAAAAATTATACATCATGAGTCTCACTATTATAAAAGAAAGTTTGTTGAAGGGGCATTAATTAAATTACATGAAAATCCAATAAGTCAGAGTAGTATTGATGTCAGGCCACTATGGATTCCCTTAATTAAAAACCATTTCAGTCAAAAATCACCCCGCAAACACACGCCAGTTCCTTATGTTACAGTTGCTCCTGCGTCTAGAGTCCATCCAATGCGGCTACGACACATGCGTCCGTGATCGCCCTTGGAGGAAACACGGCCACCTGATTGCATGACCAGTTCCCAATGCTCACCTTGGAGGCATGCGGTAAACTCTATGAGAATATCGTCCCGGTGCCCGTGTAGCATTCTAGGAGGAATCGTGCAGTTTTTGGTTTCCGTGTCATGTTCCCGTCGACAAAGACGTGTGGGTAGCCACAGCTGTGTCGTCACGTGCCCCTGTCGGTAGGTGGGGGTAACGGCTCTCCCCCCTCCACTGCCGCTAGCCACTAGTCTAGTGTGCGGTTTGGTTGTGGATGGACGTGAGATTTAAGTTTCCCGTGTTTGCCCGTCAGCTTGGAGGCCACGATGCAGAACAGGTAATGTATTGTCAGTTTTCCATTTGTTCGTATATATATATGTTGTGTTAGTGTATTGTATTCGATTTTTTGTATATATAATTGTTATCTTTATGTTAGTGTAAATTAAATTGTAAAGGAAAATATTAAAAAATTGTAGGTTAGTTAAGTGTATATATAAATTTTGTGTTAGTGTATTGTCTTTGATTTTTTGTATATATATGTGTTATCTTTGTGTTAGTGTAAATTAAAATGTAAAAGAAAAATAACCCAAAAAAAAAAAAAAAAAAAATGTAGGTTAGTTAGGTGTAAGAGTTTGATATTTAGATGTAAGTAGGGTTCACTTGATAACGGGAGGAGTTTCCTTACCTCCCGAAACGTAGTGTAGTTTTAAACACTAGAAGCGATAGGTAAAGTCCAAATAAATAAAAAAATAAAGGCTTAAAACTTTTGCCTCACTAATTCCCATCTTTTACATCCATTAATTGTACATCCGGGGCTTTTCTGACCCTTTTTGGGCCCAAAAACTCGAAGTTTGAATGATTAATCCCCAAAAAAAGGGTTTAGAGTTTTCCGATTTTTTCTCCAACGAACTTGTCCAACTGATTACAGAAAGGAACGTCCCTATTAAATATGAAGTTAATCGGACAAAAAATGCGATCACTAGCGTGCATACACACATATATACACACACACACATATATATATATGTGTATGCACTCTAGCGGTCGCATTTTTTGTCCGATTAACTTATATATATGTATAACATTTTGAACGAACACCCAAAACGTGTTCAGGGGGTCATGTTAGGAACTTCTATGGTGGTCCCGGGCTTAAGTTTCACCGTGAAGGTCATGCTAATAGTTCACTTTCCAAATGAAATTCACTAACCATAGATGACATATTTGGATTATATTGCCATCTGTTTCTGTTGGGGTCAGGCGGAGGGGGGTTTTCCCCGTTTACAACTTCTACTGTATAACAATTCTACTGTAGCAAATAATTCTGTGCAACCTTTGAAAAAGAGTTTGGGAGAACATTACTGACAAAATTGTGCCCGAAAGTGACAGAGAGTTTGGTGAAGAGGATGCGATGTTTCATCATACAAACATCACCCGCCTACTCCTTGACCAGCGTTTACGCTGAGCTATCAGACAAGGTTGTGAAACAATTCAATTCACTGGCGGCAACATTATTTGAAGAGGGTATTGAAAAGCTGGTACATAGGTTCGGAAAATACTTTAATCGTTACTTTGACTAAGTTGAACAATAAGCATAAGTGTACCTATCTTTTGATCATAAAATAATTTTGTCATACTCAGTTTTTTTAGGCCGTTTGGAGGTTGATAAAAAACGACCCTGTACTTTTTGGCTATTAGGAGGTTTGGGCATATAATAATTAAAAAAAACACAACATATTTTTTGGATGTTTTTATTTACTTTTAAATACCGTCATCGAGCATATCAGAGAATCACTGATGTTAGTACGAGTATGAATGTTCAGGCCGAACAAAGATATGTATGGAGGTTTAGAAGATAGAGAGTATTCCGTAAATGGCAGTATTTTTTGAAAAACATTGCCGTCATTTTGAAACAAATAAAGATAGGTGAGTAATGTTTTTACCGTAATGTCTGTCTCTTACAGAGATTTAAAACTGTGTATAACGCATTATGTTTATATTAAAATTCCGAGATTCAAACACGTGATCCTCGGTGTTTGGATTACCCTGTATTTGTAACAAACTAAACATATTTTTACGTTATTCCTCGGGGTCGATTAAGTAAGAAATAATGTTATTTTATCCTTCTAAGTGAATTAGTTTGTATGCAATCTGTTTGAGACACTTTACGTGAGACTTCATGTATATCTTATATAGTATGTATTCAGATGCTCAGCTAGTAATTTTGTTGAAAATCAAATAATAAAAAGGGAATTTTTCGTAGGTTTGAATAAATACATTCATTTAAACTTATTGGATACATTTAAAAAAGGCACAAACACAAACAAACATATTAACAAACCACAAGTTCGAAGCCGTTTATATAACTATTCAGCAAACACTTTCAGTAACTTTCGTTTCCCGGGGGACAACTGAACTGTTCAGCTGCACAAACAATGAGCCGGTTACAATGGTGGACTTATTGTCCCCAGGAAATAGCATCCAGTCAATCATTGTCGAAAAAATAAACATGAAACTTAATTATTAACCAGATTTTATTATGTTGAAAACAAGTATCATTTGCATTTCATTTTAATTTGTAAATAGTACAAATAAATACCAAATATTATAATACTGGATAAATGAATCAATAAATAAATAGTCATTTATGAATAGGTCCAAATGAGGCAGCTTAATACCTAGCGTTTTAGAGGTATTTTAGAGGATAAAATCATGGTCTGTTTTACCGGTTCAGAATAAAATTCGGCTTTCTAAAAAAATTATATAATAGACTAATAACTCTTGAACTAAATTATTTTCAATAGAAGGAGTGTTTCACGCTTGTACGTTTTGACATCTAAACTTCAACACATGGGGACATTTAAACGTTATATCTAGGGAATTACTAAATAAATAATCAAATATAAAGCCTTACAGCACCATACTAGACAATATTTGACAGTAGTGATAACAGATTTTGCCAGGTTTTTGGCTACTTAACAGGTTTCACAGGTGAGTTAACTGAGTTAGTTTTCAAATAAAGGTCAGATGGTTTTTCTAAAAAAGTCTTGTAAAATATTTTTCTCTAATTATTCGTACGGTAAAATAACTTTGGTGACTTAACAATTTCTAATTAAATAAGGATATTAATTATTCATCTTCTTAATCTAAATTTGATATAATCAACTTAAGAGGCCAACATTGGTTAATATCTTGTTTTTTTGTAAATAAAACTGAAAGTTATCAAAAAATTTCTCAGTGGCTTCAGATCTACTTTTATATTGTTTGGAACATTGCTGTTAGTTACTCTTAAAAAATAACTGTTCAATTTAAAATTATTATTTAAGTTATAAGCCAAAGCTATGTTATTATATTAAACTGTAAAGTAACATTTAGATCAAGGTTATTATCCTCATATTTTAATTATATCATTAACTTGATGAAACATGTCGTTATCAGTATAAGATATGTTAAATAAGTAAGCCATTTAGTTATAAACTAATGACATTCTTTTCCAAGTTGCAGGAAACAAAAACATCGTTTAATGTCTCGGTACTGTGTAGTAAACAATATATATATATTACTAAGGCACGTGCAAATAATTAGCTTAACGGAAGTATTTAAGTATTTAACTATCATTGTTAATCTTGTGTTTGACAAAGTATCAAACCCCACTATAACTGTAATACATTAATAATTAAATGTAAATACTGATATACATTTTCTTTCTATAGACGTTTGAAGAAGTAAATGTAATTTTTGGAAACCTGATATTTTAATTTATGTTTCATGTATACATAAGCCCGACGTAATATTTGGATGGTTACTGTATATAGATTACGATTAGCAAAGAATAAAAGTAACTGATACAGTATTTCTGTGTACACACTTTGACATTTTAACATTTAATAATATAGTTAGGAGATACAATTAATCACGTATATTTGCATATGAATAACATCAATCAGGAAAAATCAATCTTCGTCTGAGAGTTGTTGTACATGCTATTGACGGTTGCTATCATTATCATAATACAAATAACTAAAGAGCAACTTGGAATAATAAAGGTGCTAAAACCCAGACAAAATGTCTAGATTTACTCAAATTAATCATAGTGCATTTGAACCCAAGATTCAAAATGCTATGACAAACAATAACTTACTGACTAGATATAGAGTAAGTTTGTTAATAGTTTTACTGTTTTCTATTTGTAGATATTTTGGTTTTTAACACTAGCTTGGGATTTACACGTTATTTTTTATCTAAATTAAGATAACATCAATGGAACTGTTAGGAAAAAGTATTTCAATTAATTTATTAAATATTGGAAAAATAAGTTGTACAGAAGTATTGTAGAAGTATTTTACATCATACTGCACAGAAACAGGTACTTTTCCATCCGTATTGATAGGCTGGAAACTTGCCCTTTGCCGTGCCTACACACGGAAAATTATTTTACCGTGCACTGCACGGTAAAAGCTTTTTACCGTGCACTTAGTCAGCTGATGAAATAAACAGCTGATTGCAACAATACAACGTTAAACCACATGAGTAATTACGAGTGTTGAATAGTAAACACATTTTGAGAGAACAAACCATTCTATTTGATACTAAAGGAAACTTTTGAAAATGCATTTCAGTGAGGAATACAATGAAATGTACTAATTTTTATGTGTAGTATGATGTAAAGTATCGTACGTTACTCGCCCGGTAAGCTTTACCGTGCTCGAACGAAAATCCTGCACTCGGCTACGCCTCGCACGGGAACTGTCGTGCTCGCACGGTAAAACACCACTTACCGGGCTAGTAACGTAATATACTATTACAGCAAAATGTCGATGTCTATATTTTACCAGGATTATTTAGGAAATGAGGTTAGTTAATTTTTTATAGCTTGTCTTAACTTGTTTCGTTTAATACTGTATGTTGACCGTGATTTTATTCTGATTCGTACATTAATAACGATGGACATACAGCGGTAATTGAATCTTTATCTAGATACATCGACCCTCATGGACAGTGTCATTAATCATTTAGTGATAACAATAGTGAGATCAAATCCTGCCTGTCCCACGGAACGTAGTTATCGTGAGTTGTGTTAACATATTAACCTTTATCGTGTAAAGTGTATGCAACATACAATTTAATAAATTTGCAAACTCTCAGTTTCGTGTAGATAAAAGGATGTTGTTCACAACTGAGAATAATAATTATTATTTTAGTGTCACAAAAGTTGAGCTAATTTATGTTTAAAGTTGGACGGATTAAAAATGACTACATTCGCTAGCATAAAAATACTGTTATTTACAGAATACTTTGTAATTGTCAGAATATTACAATAATGAATTTGTTTGACTTAAAATACTGAATAGTATTTAAAATAAAAATGGAGGTTAAGCAGATATAAGCTTCCTTTTCCTACAAGTAAAGAATTGTTCGAACCTGTCAAAAACTTCCATATAGTTGTAGGCATACAAACTATATGCCTATTAATTTAGTAAGTAAATTAATGTAGATGTTGACGAAACCATTTTTATAACTTGTTTAAAGGGCAGAAATAAATTATGCGTGGTGTTATGTGCCTGAAGCTGAAAATTATTTTCTTGTCAATGATTTAATGTATTATACAAAGATAAATAAAAGTCGTTTAGTTGTTAATTTAAAAAATTTAAATACTAGCGCAAGTGCCTTATAGATAGAATAAATGGATCGATCAGTGCAAAAAATATTTGTTATTTACAGTTTGGTGCCTTGACAACTTTATGACATATTGAAAGCGGATTAAAAATAACTACATTCGCTAGCATAAAAATACTGTTATTTACAGAATACTTTGTAATTGTCAGAATATTACAATATTACAATAATGAATTTTTTTGACTTAAAATACTAAATAGTCTTTAATATAAATATGGAGGATAAGCAGATATAAGCTTCCTTTTCCTACATGTCAAGAATTGTTGAAACCTGTCAAAAACTTCGATATTCCATATTGAAATCACTACCTCCAAAGATATTGAATTGTGAAAACTGACATCTCTCTTACCTTTTAGAATTCCAATGTGAAATGAACATTTCTATGGTATACTTATTGAAAAAAAACCAACAGTTAAAAGTTGTATAAAACTATTGAATTATACCGGTTACATTCATAATAATGTTGGAGGATGGTTTTAATATGTATACTAATAAAACAAGATAACTAAATTGGACTCTCAAGGAAATGAGAGAGTAATTCAATTCCAAGTTCTAGAAACAACAGCTCACTGACTGGGACCTGAACCATTATAGCGTGGACCTTTTTGCGGTTTGTCTAGTTCTCAAATGTTTTTCTAGCACCCTTAATGCTATTACATTATTCTTTATACATTTGCTAGTAATAAGTTATACTGTCCACAGTTATGTGTTGAAAGTTCATTAAAATTATGAATACTGTTATATGCTCCAGTAAAAAATATTATCCTTCTTAACATATTGTGATACTGTCATTTGTCTAAGAATCTTTTTCCTTTGTTTAAGTAGTTTTGGTGATTGTTGGAAAAATGACTGCATAAGTTTAAATTTAGAACTGTATTTTTACTATCTTTAGTATATCAATGTATCAATTTACTATATTTAACTATGAAAATAGAACTAATGCGACTTCAGTACATTCAAACACATTGTTCACCAAGGGTAAAGTTATGTATTTATTTATAAACACTGAAATATGAATATTGAATGTCATCGTATATATTTTAAAAGTATGTGTTTTTCTGGCACTGCCACTATATCTTTTATAGTTTAAATGAAACATATAATGTTACTTTCGTCTTATAAATAGTGATTTTAATTTAAGGTATTTGAAAACAGCTACTTAATACGTAAAACACTACTCGTGTTAGTATTGTCCTCAGGCTATTTATTGTATCCTCTAAAAGTCAATAAATGTATTGACGTGAATTAATTTATATACATTATCAAACGATTGTGTCGCTAATATATTTAACATTTTTCCTTGTTTTAATGCATTTATAATTTAAATTGTTTGATATGATTTGCCACACATCCTTAAAACATTTAACTTTAATGTAACAAATATTTTATTTAAATAAAATTAATCAACTATGTAATTTTTAACGATAACTAAATAAAAAACTTCCTTCGTTCCCGCTCGGCGAGAATGAATATAATATATCAATGCAGAGGAGGGAAACAGCTCATTGTAATAAACATAGCATAGCAGGGATATAAAACGGTAGAAGCAACGATGCCATGTTGTCACTCCAATTTGCCGTGGCCATGTCGTCGCGGTCCGGCTGTCAATGTATAATGATATATTATTTTACACTGTTTCATATACTAATTGAAAGTAACACAACAATAAAGGCTATTTTATTCAAAAAAGTTCATTGGCATCAATATATTGTTATTTACGAATGTTATATTACGGATGATTCACGTTGAGTTATGTGTTTGAGACAAGAATAATTTTCAGCAAGCGTAATTATGGGAAGTAGATAATTTTAAGTTTATCAAATCAACGATGTTTTTATGTATTCTTGGTAAATTTCATGTAAATATAAATAATCGTATTATTGCATTGCATAATAATTGAAATAGCTGTGCACCTTCTAGTTAGGCAGATTAATGTAAAATATTGATTGGATGTGGACACGCCAGACAAAAGCACCAATTTTGGTTTACATGCTAGATATATCATAAGCATCGAGTTTTGAGTAGGATCCACCCAATCCCACCACCTACATGGTGCCCATCTTGAAATATACAGGGTGAGTCAGACTATACCCATCTAGCATGTATAACGGGAGAACATTATTGTCTAAAGTCATCAAACAAGTATACGCAATAAGTATACACTCTGTATATAGATTTTGATGAAAGTATTTTTAATAGATTGCCCATATGCGTTTTAGTAGGGAAAATTTTGTTTGATGACTTTAGACCAAACCGTTCTCTCGTTAGACGGGTATGGTCTGACTCACTCTGTATATTTCAAGATGGACGCCATGTAGGCAGTGGGATTGAGTATATCGAAACTCGATGCTTATGATATTTATAGCATGTAAACCAAATTTTGTCCGGCGTGTTCGCATGTTTTCATTAATCTGCCTGACTATTCTATAATTTGTTGAACTTTTAAGCTGTTTAGAATTTGAAGTTAATATTTTGAAAGAATATAAATTAATAATTAATAAATTAATTCAGATAGTTATAACTGGAATGTGGAATGTACGAGAGATTCTTAATTGCATCTGATAGACGGATGAACATCAACTTGGATCTTCCTCTAACATACCATTTATATTTGAATTCCCGTTACTAGGGGGTAATTATTGTTTATAATAATATACAATATAGATTTCTAATATCCGAAAAATACACACAGAATATGGAAATTAATTAAATCATTGTTAAAATAAACAAATAAATAATAAAGAAAAATTCAAAATATCTTAAACTAGAAGTATTAAACTACTCCTTTGGTAGTTTAGAAATAGTATATTTAATAAAAAGCGTCTAAAGTATTTGCAAACGAATTATTATTTAGTTTTAAAGATAGATTTTAACATACTTCACGTTTTAGTTGTAACTTAACATTGAAATAAATATTTTTACGAGTTTTTTCGAACCTTTAGGTCATGGTCTTGTTTTATGTTAATTTTGTAACCTCACATCATATTGACTATGAGTTAAGCAATTTAGTTGACTTTAAAATTTTATATATATATATATATATATATATATATATGTATATTAAAACTACATCGACATTATATGGCATAATTTATATTGACTTAAAATAAACGTATCTTTAGTTTTTTAAACCAAACCAACGTACTTTCAATCAGTGAAATAAATCAATTTACTCATTTTTTTAATTTTTCTTTGTATTAGCTAATGATCTATTTACAAAAATACACTTTTCCTATTACTATATTTAGATTTTTGTTGTTTCAACACAAATGCCATTGTTCTCGTTTTGACAGGGGCCAGCCTAAACTCTGGTATCGTTACTATCTAAAGTCAACCTTTATTAATTAATGGGTCAATTAAAAACAGCAGCTAAGTTGTATCCAAGTAGGTAATAAAACACCAACTTGGAACTCCAACTTAAATAAAAACTTTCAGACTTTACTCAGGGTCAATCTGGCTAACCTCAGATTACGAGGCGAGCAATATAACCACTCCGCTACCCAGCCAGTCAGTCACTATCAGAGGTCCAATTGGATTCCTGAATAGGGGAACTAATAATTTCATCTAATATACAGGGTGTTTTCAAATTGTCAAAAGGAACGTAAACCATCGTATAACCGGGGGTCTATTTATTTTCGTTTACTGTATGTTTACTAGAAAATTTATATTTTAAAAACGGCTCGACCAAATTCAACCAAATTTTGGTTAAATACTCTTCTTGGTAAGTTCTTTCTTAGACATTTTTTCATAGTATCTTTCCCTTTAAAAATGGCGGCCATTGAATATTTTTAACTTCAAATATTTAAAAAACTAGAAATTTTACAAAACTTTTTTAGAATATGAAAAGATAGAAAGTATAATTATAAATCCATATCTGATTTAACATTGGAAATCGGTTACAAATTAACTGAACTATGACTGAAAAACGGAACACATTGCTAAATTTTTCTATCATTTTGATTAGTTATGACAGCAAAATTTATCCATTTGTTCCGGTTTTCAGTCATAGTTCAGTTAATTTTAACCCGATTTTAAATGTGTAAGCAGGTATGGATTTATAATTACATTTGATATACTTCAACAAATGTTTCGTTAAATTTCAAGTTTTTTTATATTTGAGGTTAAAGATTTTCAATGGCCGCCATTTTTAAACGAAAAAATATTACGAAAAAATGTTGTAAAAAAGAACCTACCAAGAAAAACGGAACACATTGCTAAATTTTGCTATCATTTTGATTAGTTATGACAGCAAAATTTATCCATTTGTTCCGGTTTTCAGTCATAGTTCAGTTAATTTTAACCCGATTTTAAATGTGTAAGTAGGTATGGATTTATAATTACATTTGATATACTTCAACAAATGTTTCGTTAAATTTCAAGTTTTTTTATATTTGAGGTTAAAGATTTTCAATGGCCGCCATTTTTAAACGGAAAAATATTACGAAAAAATGTTGTAAAAAAGAACCTACCAAGAAGAGTATTTAAACAAAATTTGGTTGAATTTGGTCAAGCAGTTTTTTAAATATAAATTTTCTAGTAAAAATCACATATAAACAGACAGACAGTAATCGAAAAGAAATAGAACCACGGTTACATGATGATTTACGTTCCTTTTGACATAAGGATCAATATTCCGAAGATAGCAACATTAATTAGAAAACACCCTGTATATTACTGTAGCCCAAATTACATAAAGTAATATACATATTAAGTAGTAGTTGAATCTAACAAACTTAAATAAATAGAATGTGTAATTTTTTTAATAAACAAGGAAATTTGACTTCGTATTATAAAAAAATACCATACATGAGAGTAAGATATGTTGCTCTTTTGGATAATAAATTATGTTGTAGAGTATTTTTGACATTTAAAACACCAATTTAAAATAGTAACCATAAAACGTACACTTCGACGTTAGGAAAATAACTGAACAATGTTTTTACCCCCTTGTTTGTTAGTCTACGGGCAATAACTGTTTTGACACTATTTTCCAGGAACGATCATTCTGGCCAATGCGAATGGTCCTTTGTTCGTTCAGCTGAGTGGTTCGGCTATTTTGTAAAAACCGAAAGTTCTGGATGTGTGATTTAAATGTCGAATATTACTGTTTATATATTTTCATAGTTTTTTTACATACAAAGTAAGAAGTGGTAAACAGTTAACAAGCAGGGTACTATTTTAAAGGGAATATTTTATGACTTAACTGGTGTTAAAATGTTGTTTATATAAATAAAATATGTCTATAATTTCAATGAATTCGATTTTCAGAGTTGCATCTAGAAAAAACTAAACGAAGGTTTCTTTCATTGCCAAAGTTGATAAAAAGTGCCCTGAGAATAAAATAATAACCATTGTAAAAATATTTGGCATTTTACGAAATTGTATAACGCTCGTTATACAACTATCTATTGCAGTTGATAAGATTTTGTGTTTGTGTATCAGTAGAAAATTTGTGTTTAGCTTTGATCATCTGCATTTGAACTTAATTTGTTTTATGCACCAACAAAGTACCCTTATGGTAAAATATTATAAACCGATCTTATAAATAATTTTATCGTAGGGTTAAAAAAGATATATTGTTAGTAAAATGTATTTCACCTCATTACTCTAGGAGTTGTATACAAAGATCACACAAAATATACCTACATAAACAAAATTCGACTTTTTATTATACAGTTTTAGGTAAATTCATTCTATTAAAAATTTGTAAAAAACATTTATTAAATGAAGATGTATTTAACTCGTCTATGTACTTAATTACCTACTTAGTATAAGTACTTAACGACCTATTAATCAGTAGTTGAAATACCACCCAATATCAACTTCTGAGATTATATTTTAATATGAATTTAACATCATATAATTGCTTCCAGTCTTGTACATATATATACTCCTCTTTTATCATGCGTTTCCAATTATGTAAAGAACATGTATGTAGCTTATTGTTGAAACTGTATTTTAATATGATCATTTATGAGCATTATAAATTATTTATAATTATTTTGACTCATTATAAAATGATATATAATGAGTTATGATCATTTCTCATTATATATAATTTTTCAGTTATGATAATTTGTCTTAATCTAAATGAAATATTTTAAAGTTAGACAGTGAATACTTCGTTTAAGCATAAACGGTATGGGACCCGTTAACAGATTTAATTTGCTAAAAATCTTTTTAACTTTCACTAATGCTAATTTAATGTTAAAAATTATATTGTAATGTATTGTAAAATAACCCTTTGCTTGTATAACTCAGTCTTATTTATGATGACGCTATTTTTACTTTGATCCCTGGAGTGCCAAGTCCCGGATGAAACATAAAGGGGAAAATATTCCGGGAGTACATCACATTTTAAAATCCTCAAACCCCTGTCATCGAAAACACTTCATTTCAAAATTACCTGCCTCCTCGATTGGGATTTGAAAATCATAGGTTTCGTCATATTTCCAATATCGCAAGTAAGTTATTTTTTTTTATTTAAACGTGTTTATCAAACGCTAAACTTTTTTAAGTGAAAAGTTCTCGTATTTTAGACTAGCCACGTGTTAAAAAGTTGCTTTATTAAGATTCAGTTTCCAATCCGCCTATTACTATGGATGATTAAGAATCAAATCGAGAAAATCACTATTGAGGTTAGGATCCTTATTGGTTTTGGTCTCTCCTTGTTTTATAATGTAAAGTAACATCAAATATTAAACAAATAATTATTTTAAGTATTTGACAAATCGAATCTTTAAAATAAGTATTGCAGTTTTATAAGTATATAGATATGCTGATATATATATATATATATATATCCTAATATTTAGTAAGTACACCATTAACTTATACATTATTATATATTATAACATTATTTTAACTATATCGTATGTTTCACATGTTTAAATAAAATAACTATAAACACAATAACATGTAAACATGCAACATGCAACTGTGGGAATCCAAGAAAGACTACACAGAAAATTATATGCAGAAACTATACCCCTTGGAAAATAATCTTATTAGTCAGTCAAACAGCTTCGAAGGGAAGTATAGGTGAACCTATGGTAGATTATGGCATATTACGATGGCATATTACCAAATTGACAATAAGAGTTATCACATAATTTTAAAACTACGTTTGTGCCAAACTAAATAATAAAAAAATTATGGTAAACAGAGAGACTATTCTCACCTTGATAACACCATTAGAGAGAACTCGGATGACAACTGTGTCTCAAGTGGAGGGTTGCGATATAATGAACGCGAACCTAACAAGATACACGTCGCGACATGCTTCAGTGTGAATGGGAGTATGTTGTTTAACTGGGGAGTGTGTTTAAGGTAATTTTACTAAGTAGAGAAAAAATTAAGTAAGTTTTCACTGCAGTTCTAGATTTATGTTGTTTTAAAACCGTAAACTATAGATAATTTTTGATATTTTTTAATACATCAATTTATAACAGGATGTAAATAAACACGTCTTTTAACATATATTTAAACTCACACTGTACTCCGATGTTAAACGACTACACAAATAACATGGTAATAGGTAATTAATTTCGTTTGGTTATACTAATTATTTCTCACATCGGATCACTTGTTAACTTTCGTGCGAATGCTCCAAGTGAAACGCAGAATCATGGAATAAAAACGAGTTTGCACGCAGTACGCTGACATGAGGGAAGTGAATTTCCACATAACAAACTTTTCAAACTCAAAATAAGTGTAAAAAATTATATTTATTTCAATTGTTATTGCAATATGAAAGAAACTGATTTTTGGCTGTTCTGATGCTCTTGGTTTCATTTACCTGCAGCTGGGAATACAATTTTGCGCATTATAAGGTTAGGAGAAGTTCAGTTACGCTTGAAAGTAGGCGTGAGGTTGCTGGGAATGATAAAAGTTCATTAACAAATGAATAACAGGCTTTTATAATGTAAAACTCCCATAAAACAAAGTACTGTGTTTAGTCGATACACATTTTCTCAAATTATTTGGTAAATATTTATGCTAGAATTTCGAGAGAGGGCTTAAAACTCTTTTTTTTACATGCATTAATGTTACATCCGGGGCTTTTTTGGCCCAAAAACTCGAAATTTGAAAGATTAATCCCCAAAAAAGGGGTTTATAGTTTTCCGATTGTTTTTCCCAACGAACTTGTCCAACTGATTATAGGAAGAAACGTCTCTACCATATTAGAAGTAAATCGGACAAAAAATGCGACCGCTAGAGTACAAACACACTTATACATATACAGTATTTATATAATTTTGAACGACCTCCCAAAACGTGTTCAGGGGGTCACGTTAGGAACTTCTATGGTGGTCTTCTTAGGTGGTCCTGAGCTTAAGTTTCACTGTGCGGGTCATGCCAATAGTTCAGTTTCCATAGGAAATTCACCAAAGATTCTCTAATTAACACATAAGTTGCAAGTCAGCCAGTTGTTTGTCAACATTTCTCATGAGAGATCTATAGAATTTTACTTACGAGTTACAAATCACAGTATAAAAATCACTTACATCTGATTAAATTTTATTTACAGCCATAAGAACCAATTATGAAACAACTTACGCACCTCTCACTTATCTCACTATCAGCATCAGGTAGGCGAAGATAGGGTGGAATAATTTCCATAGGTTACAAATTCTATGTTTGTTCTTTATTGGTAATGTATTGGTTTTCATATGAGTTACAATCACATTGGTGTCAAGCACATTAAACAATCTGTTCCCAGCGTTTCACATAATTAAATTAATTTCGCCCACCACATGGTAATCATATCATAGCTCCGGATGTATTTCTCTGTACTAATATTAAATCCACCCTCTAAAGGGCCAGTGGTCGGTTGCGTCAGCTCGGTAATTTATCATGCATTTGTGGGCATACTCATTACACCCAATAACATTTTGCTTGGTGAATGTGAATACGTCCAATAATCAAATATCCATAACGCTTACGTAGTTTTTGCACCAATAGTATTTTCTCTAGCGTATTAAAATTTCCTTTGGAATATGCAGTTAAGAATGTATTTCATTTACAATTATAAACCGTATTTAATTTATATATTTATGAACACATTTGTATTATAAGGTTTACAGAAATATACATTTTAAAATTATTTCTTGGACGCTGAAGTGGTTTCCTGTAATATTAAGAGGTTAACTGGAATAACATATTAAATCATTTCTATTCAAAATTGTACAAAGGATTTAAATGGTGTTGTTAATAAAACTGTAGATGACATGATGAATCTAATAATGTGGTGAAATGTAGATTATTGATTTTACGACAACCTTTGGGTTTACACTGTATGTGGAAGACTACGGTGTACAATACATTGTCATACATGAATATCTGCAGTAAATGTTTCCTCATATCACTTTACATTGTCACTTTGTTGTACATGATTTTTTATCAACATCTAGTAATAGAAAAACATACTTTTGCATAATATTTGGAAAAATGTGGTTCACCCGGTGTAACGTGAATTTGTATTTGTTTCAGGTAAACACAATTTTCTTTGTGGCTCACAACCTATTCTACATCTCAAGTATAAGGTATGTAGAATGAAAGCACGTGAGCATTGTTAATATATTAGTGAGTTTTCTAATTTAAAAGTAGGTTGTCCACATGAAAATTAAATATGATTGCAAATTGAAACTTATCTTCAAAAATGCGTTATAAATCGATGGATGTACTGTTAACCTGTTTCATAGTGATTCAGCGTGGTTGGATCCAAAGTGAACCCGAACTGTTAATTAACCAGGGTGTTTAATTAAAATAGTAACATGGGGAAAAAACATGTTGGAAGCCTAACGACTTTGACTATATTATTTTTTTTATTACACCATTTATTACAACAATTGATCCCAAATTTATCGGTTTAGAAAGAGCCACTAGGTGGTTGGGAAATGTAGTGTTTGAATTGTCATTACCAAAATCTTAAGAGGCAAAAAAACTCGTAAAAACTCGTAAGAGACTCATAAAAACTGACAATCAGCAAACACGTGATTCACTACACTAATATATGTTATGTTTTAAACATTTTAAGGATATGTTTTAAATCACGATTACCCCAAACAATCAATAGCACTTACTTTTAATCCAACATAATCGTACGAAGGAAAATATTAAGAGAGACCAGACAATCTTTATTTATTTATCGTAAACAATTCCTGTAGTTGGCAGGAATGGTCAAAAGTAAATTCCACACTTATAGCAACTTGCCGGTATTTACGCCCCAATACAGCCGGTGAATATCAAGGTAGCTAGGTAGCAAGGAAGTATCAAGGTAGAATAGCAATACAGGCAACGTTTACGCTGCACGTCTACTTTTTTATAATTTAAATGCATAAAAACATGATGAATTATTAGTGAATACATAATGAATTATTAAAGAATGTTATATAAAGTGTTATTGAGATTGCCATAATGGACCAGCTGAAATCTTGTACTGTACATTCGCTTAACATAGCGGTTAGATAAGTCGGTAACTCTGAATCTCTAGGAACTGATGGGAGTGATGGGAGTGAGATTTCATCATCGGAAGTGTGTTGACTTTCTTATCGTATCTGTGCAGAGATGTTACATTTGTCTGTGGCAAAGGTTTCGGTTTCGTTGTGCAATTCAGCTAATGTAAGCTTGTAAGATGACGTCAGATAAGTCGATATTATTCCAAGGCTGTTAACTATTAAACATATTGCTGGCATTATTCATCTATAACGTTGAATAGCTATTGACCAAATAGTCTGTAACCAATTTGGAACTAGTTTTGTAAAAAACATATATACTCCTGGCTGCAACAGCTAAACTTTGAATTTATTTTAACGAAGTTAATTTGTATTACTTATATAACTAATAATTATCAATTAAAAATAAAATAAAACTGCGAAGCATAGATGTATATCCAACATATACTGAAATAATTAAAATTTTTGTTTACACTCAAATAATTCGTTATTTTTCATATTTATATTATTAGTGGAGATTTTAATGATATGTTAAACCAAGTAATGAAGTCAACGTAATTAAAGGATAATTTATACTTTTTACGCAAAAAGGATTGAAAATATATGTTGGAATCTTTCAAGTTGTAAGTAATTTAAAACGCACTAAAGGTAGAGGATTACAAGTGGAATCAAGTACTTGAGTTCTGATTTTAATGAACCCTCATGACGACGTACAGTCGCGGCGAGTGAGCGTGTGCTCATGTGGTTTGGTGACTTCTTTGACATATTTCGATTAAAACGTTTCATTTTGGATTTCATTACATGATCTGATCAAAGTTTTTGTTACATATTTGATTATTCAGTACTGTTGGTTTACTGTCTGTATTTCTTTAATATGTTTGGCAAGGTTGCAATTTAACGAATTCCAATGTATGTCAATATTTTCCATAAACACAATTCTTGATGAGTAGGATCGCCCTACTTTTATTTGTAGGTTAATTTTTGTCCCAAGACTTGTGATCCAAAACTGAATTATAGGGATCTGTATCGTTGCATCTGTATTTGTTGTTTGTGCGTTTGTTGTTTTGTGAAAATTAGTTTATTATTTATAACAAAATGTTATCAGCTCTCCAATATGTGTACACTATATTAGTGAATGTAAATATGTATCTATTAGACCTTAAATAAATTTTCGCATTGCAACATTTGAATTCATCTCGATATATTAGTTTTAATTTTGAATACAAATTCATCCTTGATTTAATTTAACTATAAAAAGTTTGTAAATCCCTTTAAATTTATCTAGTTAAAATACTTCCTTAAAAACCCCTTAATTCGTTGCTGCGTAAAACTGTATAAATAAGAAAAGTAGTAGCAATAAGACAATTTCACTATACACTACGTTAAATTATAGGACGGATTGTATATATTTTAATGCGTAGTAACTGTATAGAGTCTGTGAATAACGTACAAAATTACTCTTAAAATGGTATTAAAATATAAAAAGATTAAATACTGTTGGCCTAATAAAATATTAACATCCCATCAAATTCGAGAAACGATTGCAGGATTTGTAACAATAACTCTAAACTTCTTAACACTTATAATACATATGCTAGATTGAATAATAAGAGTTTTAAACATTAAAAGAATCAAGGCAAATGGTTCTCAGACAATATATGTACTATAAATCTCACGTGGGTACATTTTAAAGGTCCGTTAACGATGCTCTCGCGAGGATAAATCACTTCCTTTGAAGCTTTCCAGGTAAAAGTATGTTTGATTTATATTGAATTTGACCACGCGACTGAATAAATGTTATTTATTCGTCTTTTCACCCGTGGTATACTCTGCGAATTGTCTATCTCTTGTGCCAGTGAATAATATTCTTCGATATCAATGTTTTAAAGCTGGGAAAAAACAATTTTCGTAAGATTTAAGTGTTTTGTTTGTTTATAGATTTATTCTATAAACATTTTTCAAAAGCAGATATTCTAGTTAACTTGGTATATTAAAAAATTTACATTTAACTTAAACTACATTTTAATACATTTTGACTATTTTCATAAATATCTTCATGCTGAATATATAGTTGCATAACAGATGAATATAAATACATCACCACAATTTCCAGTAAGGGGTCAAATTGGTTCAAGTGAACCTTTCTCTCCATCTGGAAATTTCCTCAGCAAATCGTGTGTTAAACCGGTTCTCCGTTGACTCCCATAAGAGCAAAACTTTGTCTTTGATTAAATGAACCCGTTCATACCTTGATGGAATAAAATGTTTAAAGCATGCTTTTTAACTATCACGATACGTTCACAGTGTATCTCAGTTAAAATAGTACCTAATGATCATTGCAAAAATTGTGTAATTTGGTGTTTAATTTATCGTTTGAAAAGTATTTATTACGTTTGCGTAACCTATATGATATTGCAGTATATTAATAGTAGTAGAGAAAGGAGAGTTGACGCGCTAAAAGGGTGCATGAGGATGGATTAAATTCGCATGACGTCTTCGGGATTCTCCAGAGCGTTCACGACCTTCAAATTATCGAATATACCTTTCAAAGGTGACTAAACGGTGTAAAAATCTTAGTAAAACCATACTTTTATCGAAAATAATTCAGTTTTGCAAATATTAAATTTTGCTTTTGTGATTCAATAAGTACTGTCGAACTCACAAAGTCCGTCCGCCCGGGGGCCTGTTATCTCGTGCCACGCGCCGTTATCATTCGACTGGGCATAGTTCAATGTCGTTGGGTTATCCAAGCTTCATTGTTGTTCATTGTTGACGTGTTATTCATTGTTGCCACTAATCAATTAATTCCCGTACTGCCAAAATAGTTTACATTTCGCTCGGTTTGCCTTATAATATTTCCTCTGATACATGGAGGTTTCTTGTAGACTTCACAAATCATCTGCGTGATTCTGTCTCCTTTACAAACGTTAAAATCAGTATCAAAGTTATTCGTAAACAATACACCCACATTCCCAGTATAGTTTTTGTCAATAACACCGGCGTTAACACCAATCGAGTGTTTTAATGCCAAACCGGACCGTGGCACGATTCTTCCGTAATAACCTTTTGGAAACTTAAAATTCAAGTCTGTCAATATTAATTTTTGACCACATTTCGGCACGATGTAATCATATGCATTTCTCAAATTTAAACCGGCGGCTTCCGATGAGCCGCCAACAGGCGGTAATGCATTTTCTGTTAAAAAATAATATTCGTAAGTGTCTTCCATAATTGACTTCTATTCTATACGTTTTGAAGTTTTACAAAAAAATAAATGATATAGATCAATGTTTAGCAATAAATTAGGAAAACGGTTGTTTGCAATTCAGCTGAATAGAAATTAATCTCTTGAAAACTTGATGTCATGTTGCGTCTTATCATTCGGCAAATTTATTTGTCCGTTATATATTACATACAAGGGCTTGTCAGATTGTAAAATAACCTTTAAATTATTTGATGACATTCATTCATTCCAACTCTCTGGCAGTTTAAAATTGATATTATCACATTTCACAAAAACACGCGGTCCGAATTGAGTATACATTCGTCCAATGTCTTTAATAAAATACATTTTACCATGTTCTAAATCACTTAATCTTGTAAAATAATTACCATTGACTTCGTTCGATATGATATTGAAGCAAATGGATGTGAGATAGGTTGGGCCCTATTTTGGGTCCCGACTTAACCTGAAGCAAGTTGAAGGGGGTGGTATCAAAATATATTGTTTTATTTGCAAATTGACACGAATTTATATGAAATATGGTGTGACCCAATTTGGGTTAGACCAAAATATTACGTAAGTTGAAGTGGGTGGTATCAAAATATATGGTTTAAAATATATGCAAATTGACGTGAATTGATACGAAATAGGTTGTTACCTAAATTGGGATAGAACCTAATATGACGTAATTTGAAGGGGGTGGTAGCAATACAATACAAAAACACATCTAAAAATAGGGAGTGCGATTCACGCCCTCCTTTGAATTACCAATATCATTTAAAAATATGTATTATCAACAAAAATATATAAATGTTTAATCAAACTTACCTATAAATCAAACCCGTTAAATCGACAGGTTGTGAAGTTGGCCTTTTTGAGGTGTTAAAGGTATTTGACCTACCTAAGGTAATGGTCATTGACGACGCATGTCACTAGCGATAAAGTCAATACTTTAGTTAAATACAGAAGATTGCAGATGAAATGTGGCCTGATGAAATAACACCCAAAACGGCTAAAAGAATTGAAAAATTGCATGAGCAGTGACGTGAGGATAGTGAGAGAATTCAAAGCTAATAAGCGGAGGAGAGGGCAGAGTTGTTCAGTAAACACCCCACGTTCCCTGTGCAAACCAAACACCAAATGATACCATTACCTTCGTGTTATAACAAACCTTTGACAGTGGATGAAGCAAACCGATTAGATAAATTACAAGATAAGCTAATTGCCGAAGCGAAAGAATATCGTGCTCGAATTCAATGAGTAACAAGATATCGAAAGGCAACACGAACCAGTTGTTAATGCGTTGGAAAAACTGGCAAATGAATTGAAAAGGAGGATGAAGAGATAAAAGAAATGCAAAGTAAACATAACAGACCCATTTTGTTTAGACCACGAGCGATGAGTACACGCATTTGTAAAATCTTTGAAAAAGTACAATGATACCGGTAAATGATTGGAATTTCCCAGAACAAGACGTTTTTGAAAAAGATACAATGATTCCGGAACAGAATTTACCACAACAAAAGGGCATTTTTGAAGAGATAACGATGGTACAGGCTCCTAGCACACCTCTGCCTGATAAGCATGATGATATGCGTTTTGATAAATCGATTCAAGCTATCGTAGAAAGAAGCGGTACCGTGGTGGGCTCATTGATGAGACAATATTTGTCTAAAGCTAACGATGGAACATTTGGTCTTAACTATGATATCGGAGAGCGAAAACTAAAAGTAGGAAATTCCGGTGTTACTATTACAAATGATGATGTAATTATCGACAAGACGAACCAAAGATATCCCGGTACGCCAGGGCCTGTGGAGAATTTTAACATAGTCTGGAGATGTCGGGAGTGAACAATAAACGAAAAGTGATAGAGATGCTTATAAAACGATTTTAATCGCTTCTGGTGCGATATTTAAAAGCAACTATCCATCGTCTGGGCGTCCAAAATCCAGTTAAGGGTTTAAGTGGAAAAGATTTATTAAACCTATGTGGGAGGAGCTTCGATTGGAGAAATTACACGGAAACCCTACGGGATCCAGCTTGAAAAATAGCAGAACAATCGAATTTCTGAGAGCTATGGGATCCGGTTTGCTGGAAGATACAAACAATCCTGTTGAATATAAATATATAAGACAATATGCGGACCTTATCAAAAGGCTCTTTTTCCTACAGGCAGAATAGAGAGCTGGCAATAACAACTTCCACAGTGAAAAGTTGAGTATAGCTCAATTTATTTACGATCTACTAATAGAATTTACAAAAAAACCAAACGGACACAAGTATATTTTTTAGATATGTGGTTGCTTTACCAAAACCTTCTGAGCAATACATGATTGATATGATAAAAATTACAGATCATAACAAAACTGAATACTTAAATGAAATTATTAATTTAATCTGGGACATTCTAAATCAACGGATTGACCTTCCAGATGGCCCAATGTGTTTGGTGTGATGTTTGGCTTCTTTACCTAAGAAAATTATAGAATGATCTGGAATTTTAAACGATATTATCAACAAATTACCCTTTGAACTTCATGCGCCAGGTATGCATTTTCTAGGTCCTGGAATGAAACTCCAAGAACGCTTAGCTAGAGGTGATAAAGGTGTAAATCCTCTTGATGAAGCAGCAAAATAACACGATATATGGTATATTAAACACAAGAGAGCAGAGGATAGATGGAAAGCAGATAAAATACTGCAGGATAAGACATTTGAACGCGTTATTGCACCTGATGCCAGTCTTTAGCTTCAGCTACAGGGACACCGATGTGGGAAAAACAGAAATTAGGCATGGGGTTACCTGAAAAATTTTCAGATAAAGATGATGAGAGTAATGAAGCCACGACCAAAAAGGTGATGGAGGTCAAAAATGGGTTCCAGAGAACTAATTTTGGACTGGCATCAGATAGGAAGAAACATATAAGTCAAAACTATTTATTAAATCGAAAATAGTGCGTACAAGACTGATTTTTTAAGGATACAATCTGAATTTTTTTTATTCCTATAAACAGCGACAATGGGATTACGTAACACTGGCAACAATGAAACTTGGATATCACAGCGGCACTGACCTATGCCCGCAGCCAAATGATAACGGCGTGTGGCGCGAGATAGCAGCATCCGCCGCACTGTTATCACGTCCAAGCAATATTTATTGAATTTGTCTTTGAAAAATTAACTATTAATTTGCAAATGTACCTTATATTTGTCGTAAACTGAACGATACTACGACTTTGGAGTGTATATTTGAACTGGAGAAATGATTTCATCTGACAATGGTGACCTCGAAATGACGAGAGTTCTGGCGCTATGAGCTCATGCACCACATGCACCCTCATAGCAAGTCAACTCTCCTTTCTCTACTATTATTAATAAAATTACTATTTTGATGAGTTTAATTAATACAGTGATAATTAAACAATAATAATTATAATTAATTAATGAAACCTACTAATATTTATTTTACATTAGAAGGCTTATTTTTACATGTAGAATAATTTATGTGATATAATGAATGTAACCAACACAACAAACGATTGCGATGATAAAATAAAGAAATATGTTTGTCAAACAGTGAAAAATAATGATAAGTAATAGTTAATCTTGTTTCCTCCACTAAAGAAACTAAACTTATAGGAAATTACCTATGTTTTAATTTGTGTGAGGAGAATCCTGAGAAAAGTCAAGCAAAAGCAATGATTATTATGATACAAATAATTATGCGTATTTAAAACAATGGGTGTCACCTCATAATAAATAACGAATCATTACAGGTCCCTAGAACTGGCGCAATGTAGTTCACTCTATGTTTAGGGATGTCTCGGTAGTGGCGGTGTAGTCTTGTTACGTCTACTAACAAATTTAGTTTTTCAATGTTTTTTATATGAAATTGAGGTGTCAATAACCTAACTTTGATACTATAACAAACCATAACTTAAGAGCTTTGACTTGATACTATAATCATGAAACTTATGATTGTCAATATTTATGTAAATTCATTTATTAAATCTCGACTATTTCAGTCAGCAAGCTAGTGCTGCAAATAAAATATTCTGTAGAGTTATTATATAGTTCAATACATTTATTAATCAATACCTTTTATATTTCTATACTAGCGTAACACCCGTTGAAAAATCAATGGAAATTGTTATAATTTCAATCTTTCTGAAAAATGAACACGGGCGTTGCCTGTTAACATATGAATATTTGTTTTAATTTAGCCGTGTTAACTTCCAATTAAACACATTCAAAACAAATGTGAAGAGTTTGATTTTTATAATGTTGTAATCTCACATGAGTCCTTAAGGAAGATTTTTATTGTCTTCTGTAATAATCAAACATTCGAGTTTGGAAGCGAGGGGTTATTTTTTCCCAAGATAACAAGAAACCTTAAATAAGATATAACATATAGGCTCACTGAAATAATAATAATACTGTCCATTCTAAAATTGAAAATCATAATCCAAGTTGTAAAAAATTGGTTGATAGCTCCAAATAAAACCCTGATTTAGCAGAATAGGTTATATTTGGTAGAGCATAAAATCGTAGATTTTGTAACTACTCTTTCTCACAGATACAGCCCCGATTTTGTGCAGCAGTTTTATAAATACATGTGTAGACCTAATTGATGAACTGGGCGGTGTCTTCATCCAAATTGTTCCGTAAAAGAAGTGCAATTTACTTTGGTTATATAACAGTCTTTACTCGACCTTTAATGGTTAAGGTACCATATGTATTTGAAACTACCACTTTACTCACACTATATACACGTTCGATTATAATTTAAAGAAAAAAACTCCCAGCAGCGAAAGACTACCGAAGGTTACTTGCAATTCCAAACAGGCAGGAAATAACTTTTTTCTTCTACAACAACGTCACCAATTATAGGGTCAAATTGGTAAATTTGAAATCCAAAATAGTTATCATAATTTAAGCACCGCAACCTCTTGGTTCTTTAGAAAAAACTTCAAAGATACAAAGCAGGAGCTTAATGTATTGCTAAAACCATGATTGATTTATTCCCTTGTTATTACTCTGATCAGCTGACTAATTCAAAAAAAAGTAAAATCATTTGTTTACTTAATATTTATTTATTTGCAACCACTGAGATCTAACTAAATACTGAATGCAACACGGCAAAAATTCAGAATGATTTACTTTAGAATGCCGGGCCGTTGGCTGTCAGTCTGATCCTCCAGTGATAATTACTTCTATTTCTGTTACAGTAATAAGCTTATTGAATCTGATTGCATTTTTAACACCAAACGAACTAAAGCTGAAACTAATTTATTTTATTCGTTATATCTGTGTATTTATTATTCCTAGACAATATAATCAAATACTGACGAAAAATGAGTGTAACGTTATGTTATGTTTAAATAATGATTTATTATTTTGAGTTTGGTGACTCGGACTATTTGACCAAAATGTTCATTATCCTCACCAGAAATTGGCGGCCGGCACACAGTTTCCTTGATACGTGTTTTGTCCAATATTTAGTTAGAGCTCAGTGTTTGTGACCTTTTTACTAACGATGATAATATTACACCTATGCTGCTGTTTAATCAAATCATTAATTATTAGTTTTTTTACACAGTCATAGAATGAATAACTCTTAGTCCGATTGTTTTTGCTGGTTAATAGGCATGTTAAAACTCACATAAATATTAAATAGTAATTTAACATATCGCCAATTATTTAGCATTAAAAAGAAGTAAAAATAAATAAAGTTTCATCTCAATTGCTTGAGGTTAAATAGACTACAGGTATTTAGTTTCGCCTCTTAAAACTACATTTATGTTGACATTTATTTGAAATTGTTTTAAACAGCAGTTTCGATCGTAAACCGATATAAATAATCTACTGCTTACTTATATCAACCAACTGATTGAAGCCGTTGTTTTAAATACGCTTAAATATTACTGAATCATCACAAAACATATATACATTTGAAATTATAATATACTGGCCATTAAAACAACTGAAAACTATATGGTTGTTGTAAATTTCTGCTATGAACTTTTCATTACACAAATCAGCTGTTTCCTTTAAACTGAAAATAATATATTCGTAAATGTGGATAGATGTATTTGCTTATTACAATCAACTAACGAAAAAACATATGTTAGTAGGAGACGCAGTGTTTCAGCCGTAACACGGTTTCTTATGAGAAAACGTGTAGCCAACCTAAATGGATTGCAAAACAAAAAATATGACCTACATACCAGTGGTACCAACCGTAGTTATATACATATATAAAGATGTATAACAAGGTAGTTATATATATAATGATGTATAGTAAGGTTTTATATATATAAAGATGTACTAACGTAGTTATGTCACGCTACCAACCCAAGACACAAAATACCTGTAGTAATATCATACTACTTAGTTATATGTATAATCATATATATATACCGCTTCCACTGCTTCTCTCCTTCTTCTTCTTCTCTTTTTTGAGTCTGATTATCCTAAAATCGCTAATATCTCGAAAACGGTAATTCCTAGAGCGATTCTGATATCAGATTTCGCCTACTACGTAGTGTAGGCGCCCGCGGAGGACACCTACCCTTATGAAAAATATTAACTAAAACGTTGCGGGTTGCATCCCAAAAAATGAAGGGGCAAAATTCCAAAATTAAATATCTCAAGAACGGCTTGGCCGATTTTCACGAAACTTGGTATGTATGTACCTGTTAACCTCCGCTATGATTTACAAAAACCTAAACTCCGTACTGCGGGACAGTATCTGAAAATCGAAGGAGCCATAATTTAAAAATCAATATCTTAAGAAACGCTGGACCTATTGTAATAAAACTTGGTATGTGGGTACTTGTTAACATTCTCTAACTTTCACTTTTGCTGGAGGGTAGGAAAGGGTTGTTTAGGGGATGATGGAGGGTGTAAAACTTTAAAATGTAATATTTTGAGAATGGCTTGCCCGATTCTCATGAAACTTGGTATGTATGTACTTTTTAACTTCCGCTACATCTTAACAAAACCTAAACTCTGTACTGCAGGTAAGCATCAAAACAATTGCAGGAGCTATACTATAAAATGTAATTTATTGAGAACGCCAGGGCCGATTTACATAAAACTTGGTATGTATGTACTTGTCTACCAGCTAAATTGAAAAAAATACTTACACCCTGTACTGCGGGCAAGTACCAAAAAAAATGAAGGAGCTATACCTTGAAATATAATTTATTGAGAACAGCAGGGCTGATTCGTATGAAACTTGGCTGGTATGTACTTGTTAACCTCCGATACGTCTTACGAAAACCTAAACCCTGCACTGCGTGCAAAACACACACCTTGTTTGCTTAATATAAGTGTGAACATATGTATAAACAATAGATAGATAGAGAGATATTTATTTGTTTACCTTTTTACTTTGACTTTCCTATTTTACTGTATTTTATTTCAGTTCCAGGTTTCGCTACATAGATAACCTAACAGCTGTTTTTGGCTTAATTAATTCTTCCATTTCGTGATCATGACAATAATTAATGGCTGTTTTTATTACAAATAATAAAACTGGTTTACAATACAATGAATGGATTTATTAATGAAGTTGACATTTCAGGTTACAAAATAGGGATTCACAAATTATGGCACATAAATATAGAGGATTGACTTTACTATAAGATAATTATTATTTGATACATGAAGTGCTCAGGGTTTACACAATGTTTGTAGGATCTGCAGGGGGGGAACTCGTGCGGCAAGAATGACTGTCTGTTCTTGTCTTAATAAAATATCTTTTATTTTAATTGAATGTTTGGTTATGATATGAATTTTGACACATTGTAAGTTTTGCCAATGAGGATCTCAGAAATCAAAAGTTTGTAATACACTGTTATTGGCTTCTTTCAGTCTTGAGGAAATAAATAGGCTAAGCCTTGAAACTTTAGTTTGTTGAAAAATTAATTAATAAAAAGTATAAGTCCAGAGAATTAATCTTGAGGTTGATGTGTTTAGTTTACTTTAAAGTATTCCAAAATGCTAGAAATGATGTTAGACTTGAAAATTGGACATCAATTATATGTTGCTGCAATCTACAAGGTAAGTTGGAAGGATCTCACCATAGTTTTATATTGTTCATCACTGGCATTTCTTCTTGGCCTTGCAAAATGGGATAAAACTTTGCCAGTGACTCTTCTTACATAATAAAAGAGTGGATGGTGTATTCCACTACACTTTTTATAGGGAAAAATGTTAATTTTGGGTAGATACCCACAAAAAGCTAACACTTGGCCATTATACTTTTTGGCAACTCTATTCTTTTTTTTAAATTGTACCACATGGTTCTCAATAATGTTAGTCACTGCCATATGTTCCTGGAGTTCTTGTAGACACTGTCACTTGTTTTAAACACTTGTACTATATCAAATTAAATTTGGAATGAGATCAATTTTGAAAAATAAATAAAATTAAATAAATTGAAGCAGTTTACATGAATGAATTAGTGAGCCTGCTTATTACCTAGATAGGCCTATTATACATTAATGTGGGGTTTATTTATTATATGGTAAACTTAAATATATCAAATCTATGAAATGTTGCAATGATCCCCGCAGAAGTCGAAGTGAATGAAATGAAGCTGAGATTTCGAAACAACATGAATGGATTTGATGGTACACATAATATGAATATTTATGATAACATGAACACACATAACAATTGGATAACATTGAAAATACATGAAGGTTAACACATAACAAAATTATAACGTTGGATGAATGACAGTTGGGATTAAATAACATCAATTAAACATTAAACATAAATATGGAATATCATGACATAAGTTACAAAAAGGGTGAAATGTTCATGGGTTTCTCTGTCCATAGTGGGGTTGGTAGGGAGAATATCCACTTGACATTATTATTCCTTAACATTAATACATTTTTTTTTTTTTTTTTTTTTTTAAACTAACTCATTGGAAGAAATATTATAATAATTGTTTATTCAAGGGGGGGGAGGAAACTGTTATTCTGGTCCATATCCTAACGGGTTTGTCACTTGGGAGTCTTGGGGAGGAAAGAAGGGGAGGGAGACACATGCAATAGGGAGACACTTGTAAAGGGTTATATAAACACAGTGGGAAAACACATACATTAAATGGGGAAAACACTTGATAAGGGAAATTACATAACACTTTGAAATGACAACATAATGAATATTATATGCTAACATAACTATTTATAACATAACAAAGGGAAGGGAATTGGTGGGGTTCACGATGATGATGTATTCAGGTGTTCACAGGTCTGCTAATATACTTTTTCAATGCATTAATGTAGTATAGTCTGAATTTATGCTGTTACGTGTTCCGGGACCATCAGAGAATACATTCTGGTAACTTTAACAAATCGGTTAACTGCTTCTGTTGTTGATGGTTTAATAATTCATTGTTATTTAGTGATTGCTGAACGATATTATAAGAGATACTACAAGTTGTGGGATTATTGGTATCATAATTAGACTGATTAGTATGATTATTTATATGAGTATTATTGTTAATGTTATTTTGCCTGTGGCTTTCATCTCTTACGATGTAACATGATATACCTTCAATATACGCTTCTCCAAACTTCAAATTGATAACATTATTGTTTATTTTCAACATAATCGTTTCATGTTCAAAGTTTATTTCCATCTCCCAGTAGCTTAACAAATCAATCCCTATAATGAATGGTCTAACTAGGTTGGGAACCAATAAAACTTGTACATTAGTTTGTTGCTTCTCTATCTGTATGGGTAATAATATTATTTTCGCTATACGTTTCGATCGTTCACCTGTTGCAGTCTTAATGAATGTATCGGTTACGGGCAGTTCTTCAAATTTATTAAACTTATGTTTATTCTCTTCAAACCATTTTTCTGACATGCACGTGATGTTAGAGCCGGTATCAATTAACGCATTTATATATATATCGTTAATTTTTACTTTAAGTTCTGGACAGTTAAAATTTTGTTTATCAGTGGATTTATTATTTACATCAGATTCTTCTCTCATTAAAAATTCTCTGTCGCAGCAGATCGTACTTACAGTATACTCGTTATTTATGGGATTATATATAATATTAGTATCATTAGTATTATTAGGCCTGTTATGTCCGATATGTTGTGTGGGCACTGAAGACATCATCAAACGGGAGGGGAGTGACAAATCCGTAAGACAGCCTTCGACTACTTCAGTGCTTACCCGTTTAAAGGTAGCGCTGTATCAGTGGGGTTGGGTGATGGGGGTTTTTGGTTGGGGTCAGTCCTCTCTAGGATTGTCGTACAGACATTATGCTGCTCACGTGACGGATATTTTCTCTCATTACTTGATGTTCCTGGTCGTGGGGATGGGAAATGGTAGTTGTGTATGTTGTTGTTGTTCGGGGGATTCCTGTCATGTTGTTGAGGTCGATAGTAGTGACTGTTGTTGTTGTTGTAGTTGTTGTTGTTTCTGTAACCGTTGTTGTAGGGGTGATACTGTGTACGGTTATCTCTAGGCTGGTAGGAGTGTGGGTTTATGTTGTGGTTTCGGTACTGGTTACCATGTTGATGTCCGTTGTTGTATTGGAAGTTGCTGTTGTTATTTGGTCTCTTGTCGTTCTGATTGTTTTGGTAATTCGGTTGACGTTGATTTTGGGGTGAAGTCGGTCGGTTGTTATGTGCTGAATAGTTGTGTCTGTCTCTCTTCTGTGCGTCCTTTAGGTCCTCTCTTTGTAGTAGTGACTCGAATTCATGAATAGTATTAGCGTTTTGGACTCTTCTTGCGTCTTGTACTATTTCACTGAAGTGTTCAGCGAGACAGGATACAATTTCATCGTCGCTTAATGGTGGTGTTAAAGATCTCAGTGTGATGACACGTTCTATAAAGTATTCGGAGCGTGACAGTTTACCATTCGTCCGGAATTTTTCTACCTCCAATTTTTGTCGTATTCCTCTCTGAACTGAACGATTCCAAAACTTAGCCAAAAATGCATTTTCAAACTCATTCCAATCTTTGATATCGTCTTTTATCAAAGAGAACCAACGCGACGCATGACCTTCGAAGCTGGCTTCGATTGTGTCAATCAGATTTTCTCTCAGATCAGTACAATTGTTTCTGTGACTATTCCGTTCGTAGTATTTTTTTAATTTAATCAAGTATTCTTGAGGATTGTATGCGCGTCCATAAAATTTGGGTATGGTTTGGTCGATAGCATTGCCATTGTTTCCGCAAACAACATTTATGGTTGAAGGGACGATAGTTGACTTCTGTACGATTTCGTTTTTCAGGAGTTTAATTTCCGTGTTTACAATTTCGTTTAGTTGGCTAAATTCGTTTTTGGTCTGCTCGATTTTGATTTGATTTTGTTGAATTAGTGGTAAAAACACGTCTTGAGTGGTTTTGGTGTGACGGTCAATGGTGTCGTCTATTCGTTGTAATGTTTCATCTTTAAGTTCTCTGATCTGATTGTTTACGTCACCTACGTCTTCGTTCATTTTAGTGATTAGTTTGGTACGGATTTGATTGTTAGTAGAATAGATTAGATTGTTAGTCTCGTTTCTTTGTCGTTCAAATTCGATTTCGAAATGTTCTTTTAAATCAGACGTTTGTTTGGTGATCTCAGCGGATAATTTGGTTTCAATTCCTTCGATTATAATGGATTGTTCACTCTGTCTTTGTCGGATTTGGTTTATTTCGTCTTGAAATTTAACTTGAGCGCGGCCTAGATTATGTAATTCAGCATGAACAGCATTAAATTTCGTGTCAAGTTTAGCATCAGCAGCGTTTAGTTTAGTGTTTATTTCGGTTTGGACTGTGCTTAGCTTAATGTCTAACTTAATGTCTAATTGTTGAAACATAATACTGATTTGGGACAACATGTCAGCGGGATTTATATTAGTTGTCGACTGCGGGCTTTGTGGGTTTAGTGTAGTCGCAAGCGGTATATTCTGGGACTGTAGTGATGACATAGAGAGGTGGGGAGGGGTGGTTGCCAGGGAAACGGTGGTCGTCATGGAAACCGCGGGAGTGGGGGTTTCACCGGTTGTGCCAGGTGTCATGGCGTTCGTGGCAGGACTATCGTGTAAAGCGTCTGTACTGTTTACGTCGTCTGCGTCATTACTCAAGTCGAAACCAAGGAATGGCGTGTTTGTGTCGTCGTTGAAGTTAAATTGCGTGGGAATGTTTACTGTAGTAGTGTGTTCTTCGTGTAATGTCGTAATGTCAGAAGCAGTAAGTGTTTCGGACGTCTGTGATTCCGTAGATTCGTTACTTGGGAAACTCATAGTTGTTGTTGTTGGTGACTCGATTAAACGACGGGGTGGGTTGATATTAGGTCTTAAGTTATAATGTTTGGGCATAATCTTACTTCACTATAAAGTTTGTCAATTGTAGTGGGGGGGAGTGGAGTATGGGAATAAATATTATCTTTACAATAATTCTTAGTAGCCTACTTGATTTTTACTTATTCTAAACAAATATGCCTACTTAAATTAACTGCTTCAAATTTAAGAACAGACACTCATTCAAGCCTTACGTTGGAAGCGCCAATTGCAAAACACACACCTTGTTTGCTTAATATAAGTGTGAACATATGTATAAACAATAGATAGATAGAGAGATATTTATTTGTTTACCTTTTTACTTTGACTTTCCTATTTTACTGTATTTTATTTCAGTTCCAGGTTTCGCTACATAGATAACCTAACAGCTGTTTTTGGCTTAATTAATTCTTCCATTTCGTGATCATGACAATAATTAATGGCTGTTTTTATTACAAATAATAAAACTGGTTTACAATACAATGAATGGATTTATTAATGAAGTTGACATTTCAGGTTACAAAATAGGGATTCACAAATTATGGCACATAAATATAGAGGATTGACTTTACTATAAGATAATTATTATTTGATACATGAAGTGCTCAGGGTTTACACAATGTTTGTAGGATCTGCAGGGGGGGAACTCGTGCGGCAAGAATGACTGTCTGTTCTTGTCTTAATAAAATATCTTTTATTTTAATTGAATGTTTGGTTATGATATGAATTTTGACACATTGTAAGTTTTGCCAATGAGGATCTCAGAAATCAAAAGTTTGTAATACACTGTTATTGGCTTCTTTCAGTCTTGAGGAAATAAATAGGCTAAGCCTTGAAACTTTAGTTTGTTGAAAAATTAATTAATAAAAAGTATAAGTCCAGAGAATTAATCTTGAGGTTGATGTGTTTAGTTTACTTTAAAGTATTCCAAAATGCTAGAAATGATGTTAGACTTGAAAATTGGACATCAATTATATGTTGCTGCAATCTACAAGGTAAGTTGGAAGGATCTCACCATAGTTTTATATTGTTCATCACTGGCATTTCTTCTTGGCCTTGCAAAATGGGATAAAACTTTGCCAGTGACTCTTCTTACATAATAAAAGAGTGGATGGTGTATTCCACTACACTTTTTATAGGGAAAAATGTTAATTTTGGGTAGATACCCACAAAAAGCTAACACTTGGCCATTATACTTTTTGGCAACTCTATTCTTTTTTTTAAATTGTACCACATGGTTCTCAATAATGTTAGTCACTGCCATATGTTCCTGGAGTTCTTGTAGACACTGTCACTTGTTTTAAACACTTGTACTATATCAAATTAAATTTGGAATGAGATCAATTTTGAAAAATAAATAAAATTAAATAAATTGAAGAAGTTTACATGAATGAATTAGTGAGCCTGCTTATTACCTAGATAGGCCTATTATACATTAATGTGGGGTTTATTTATTATATGGTAAACTTAAATATATCAAATCTATGAAATGTTGCAATGATCCCCGCAGAAGTCGAAGTGAATGAAATGAAGCTGAGATTTCGAAACAACATGAATGGATTTGATGGTACACATAATATGAATATTTATGATAACATGAACACACATAACAATTGGATAACATTGAAAATACATGAAGGTTAACACATAACAAAATTATAACGTTGGATGAATGACAGTTGGGATTAAATAACATCAATTAAACATTAAACATAAATATGGAATATCATGACATAAGTTACAAAAAGGGTGAAATGTTCATGGGTTTCTCTGTCCATAGTGGGGTTGGTAGGGAGAATATCCACTTGACATTATTATTCCTTAACATTAATACATTTTTTTTTTTTTTTTTTTTTTTAAACTAACTCATTGGAAGAAATATTATAATAATTGTTTATTCAAGGGGGGGGAGGAAACTGTTATTCTGGTCCATATCCTAACGGTTTTGTCACTTGGGAGTCTTGGGGAGGAAAGAAGGGGAGGGAGACACATGCAATAGGGAGACACTTGTAAAGGGTTATATAAACACAGTGGGAAAACACATACATTAAATGGGGAAAACACTTGATAAGGGAAATTACATAACACTTTGAAATGACAACATAATGAATATTATATGCTAACATAACTATTTATAACATAACAAAGGGAAGGGAATTGGTGGGGTTCACGATGATGATGTATTCAGGTGTTCACAGGGCTGCTAATATACTTTTTCAATGCATTAATGTAGTATAGTCTGAATTTATGCTGTTACGTGTTCCGGGACCATCAGAGAATACATTCTGGTAACTTTAACAAATCGGTTAACTGCTTCTGTTGTTGATGGTTTAATAATTCATTGTTATTTAGTGATTGCTGAACGATATTATAAGAGATACTACAAGTTGTGGGATTATTGGTATCATAATTAGACTGATTAGTATGATTATTTATATGAGTATTATTGTTAATGTTATTTTGCCTGTGGCTTTCATCTCTTACGATGTAACATGATATACCTTCAATATACGCTTCTCCAAACTTCAAATTGATAACATTATTGTTTATTTTCAACATAATCGTTTCATGTTCAAAGTTTATTTCCATCTCCCAGTAGCTTAACAAATCAATCCCTATAATGAATGGTCTAACTAGGTTGGGAACCAATAAAACTTGTACATTAGTTTGTTGCTTCTCTATCTGTATGGGTAATAATATTATTTTCGCTATACGTTTCGATCGTTCACCTGTTGCAGTCTTAATGAATGTATCGGTTACGGGCAGTTCTTCAAATTTATTAAACTTATGTTTATTCTCTTCAAACCATTTTTCTGACATGCACGTGATGTTAGAGCCGGTATCAATTAACGCATTTATATATATATCGTTAATTTTTACTTTAAGTTCTGGACAGTTAAAATTTTGTTTATCAGTGGATTTATTATTTACATCAGATTCTTCTCTCATTAAAAATTCTCTGTCGCAGCAGATCGTACTTACAGTATACTCGTTATTTATGGGATTATATATAATATTAGTATCATTAGTATTATTAGGCCTGTTATGTCCGATATGTTGTGTGGGCACTGAAGACATCATCAAACGGGAGGGGAGTGACAAATCCGTAAGACAGCCTTCGACTACTTCAGTGCTTACCCGTTTAAAGGTAGCGCTGTATCAGTGGGGTTGGGTGATGGGGGTTTTTGGTTGGGGTCAGTCCTCTCTAGGATTGTCGTACAGACATTATGCTGCTCACGTGACGGATATTTTCTCTCATTACTTGATGTTCCTGGTCGTGGGGATGGGAAATGGTAGTTGTGTATGTTGTTGTTGTTCGGGGGATTCCTGTCATGTTGTTGAGGTCGATAGTAGTGACTGTTGTTGTTGTTGTAGTTGTTGTTGTTTCTGTAACCGTTGTTGTAGGGGTGATACTGTGTACGGTTATCTCTAGGCTGGTAGGAGTGTGGGTTTATGTTGTGGTTTCGGTACTGGTTACCATGTTGATGTCCGTTGTTGTATTGGAAGTTGCTGTTGTTATTTGGTCTCTTGTCGTTCTGATTGTTTTGGTAATTCGGTTGACGTTGATTTTGGGGTGAAGTCGGTCGGTTGTTATGTGCTGAATAGTTGTGTCTGTCTCTCTTCTGTGCGTCCTTTAGGTCCTCTCTTTGTAGTAGTGACTCGAATTCATGAATAGTATTAGCGTTTTGGACTCTTCTTGCGTCTTGTACTATTTCACTGAAGTGTTCAGCGAGACAGGATACAATTTCATCGTCGCTTAATGGTGGTGTTAAAGATCTCAGTGTGATGACACGTTCTATAAAGTATTCGGAGCGTGACAGTTTACCATTCGTCCGGAATTTTTCTACCTCCAATTTTTGTCGTATTCCTCTCTGAACTGAACGATTCCAAAACTTAGCCAAAAATGCATTTTCAAACTCATTCCAATCTTTGATATCGTCTTTTATCAAAGAGAACCAACGCGACGCATGACCTTCGAAGCTGGCTTCGATTGTGTCAATCAGATTTTCTCTCAGATCAGTACAATTGTTTCTGTGACTATTCCGTTCGTAGTATTTTTTTAATTTAATCAAGTATTCTTGAGGATTGTATGCGCGTCCATAAAATTTGGGTATGGTTTGGTCGATAGCATTGCCATTGTTTCCGCAAACAACATTTATGGTTGAAGGGACGATAGTTGACTTCTGTACGATTTCGTTTTTCAGGAGTTTAATTTCCGTGTTTACAATTTCGTTTAGTTGGCTAAATTCGTTTTTGGTCTGCTCGATTTTGATTTGATTTTGTTGAATTAGTGGTAAAAACACGTCTTGAGTGGTTTTGGTGTGACGGTCAATGGTGTCGTCTATTCGTTGTAATGTTTCATCTTTAAGTTCTCTGATCTGATTGTTTACGTCACCTACGTCTTCGTTCATTTTAGTGATTAGTTTGGTACGGATTTGATTGTTAGTAGAATAGATTAGATTGTTAGTCTCGTTTCTTTGTCGTTCAAATTCGATTTCGAAATGTTCTTTTAAATCAGACGTTTGTTTGGTGATCTCAGCGGATAATTTGGTTTCAATTCCTTCGATTATAATGGATTGTTCACTCTGTCTTTGTCGGATTTGGTTTATTTCGTCTTGAAATTTAACTTGAGCGCGGCCTAGATTATGTAATTCAGCATGAACAGCATTAAATTTCGTGTCAAGTTTAGCATCAGCAGCGTTTAGTTTAGTGTTTATTTCGGTTTGGACTGTGCTTAGCTTAATGTCTAACTTAATGTCTAATTGTTGAAACATAATACTGATTTGGGACAACATGTCAGCGGGATTTATATTAGTTGTCGACTGCGGGCTTTGTGGGTTTAGTGTAGTCGCAAGCGGTATATTCTGGGACTGTAGTGATGACATAGAGAGGTGGGGAGGGGTGGTTGCCAGGGAAACGGTGGTCGTCATGGAAACCGCGGGAGTGGGGGTTTCACCGGTTGTGCCAGGTGTCATGGCGTTCGTGGCAGGACTATCGTGTAAAGCGTCTGTACTGTTTACGTCGTCTGCGTCATTACTCAAGTCGAAACCAAGGAATGGCGTGTTTGTGTCGTCGTTGAAGTTAAATTGCGTGGGAATGTTTACTGTAGTAGTGTGTTCTTCGTGTAATGTCGTAATGTCAGAAGCAGTAAGTGTTTCGGACGTCTGTGATTCCGTAGATTCGTTACTTGGGAAACTCATAGTTGTTGTTGTTGGTGACTCGATTAAACGACGGGGTGGGTTGATATTAGGTCTTAAGTTATAATGTTTGGGCATAATCTTACTTCACTATAAAGTTTGTCAATTGTAGTGGGGGGGAGTGGAGTATGGGAATAAATATTATCTTTACAATAATTCTTAGTAGCCTACTTGATTTTTACTTATTCTAAACAAATATGCCTACTTAAATTAACTGCTTCAAATTTAAGAACAGACACTCATTCAAGCCTTACGTTGGAAGCGCCAATTGCAAAACACACACCTTGTTTGCTTAATATAAGTGTGAACATATGTATAAACAATAGATAGATAGAGAGATATTTATTTGTTTACCTTTTTACTTTGACTTTCCTATTTTACTGTATTTTATTTCAGTTCCAGGTTTCGCTACATAGATAACCTAACAGCTGTTTTTGGCTTAATTAATTCTTCCATTTCGTGATCATGACAATAATTAATGGCTGTTTTTATTACAAATAATAAAACTGGTTTACAATACAATGAATGGATTTATTAATGAAGTTGACATTTCAGGTTACAAAATAGGGATTCACAAATTATGGCACATAAATATAGAGGATTGACTTTACTATAAGATAATTATTATTTGATACATGAAGTGCTCAGGGTTTACACAATGTTTGTAGGATCTGCAGGGGGGGAACTCGTGCGGCAAGAATGACTGTCTGTTCTTGTCTTAATAAAATATCTTTTATTTTAATTGAATGTTTGGTTATGATATGAATTTTGACACATTGTAAGTTTTGCCAATGAGGATCTCAGAAATCAAAAGTTTGTAATACACTGTTATTGGCTTCTTTCAGTCTTGAGGAAATAAATAGGCTAAGCCTTGAAACTTTAGTTTGTTGAAAAATTAATTAATAAAAAGTATAAGTCCAGAGAATTAATCTTGAGGTTGATGTGTTTAGTTTACTTTAAAGTATTCCAAAATGCTAGAAATGATGTTAGACTTGAAAATTGGACATCAATTATATGTTGCTGCAATCTACAAGGTAAGTTGGAAGGATCTCACCATAGTTTTATATTGTTCATCACTGGCATTTCTTCTTGGCCTTGCAAAATGGGATAAAACTTTGCCAGTGACTCTTCTTACATAATAAAAGAGTGGATGGTGTATTCCACTACACTTTCTATAGGGAAAAATGTTAATTTTGGGTAGATACCCACAAAAAGCTAACACTTGGCCATTATACTTTTTGGAAACTCTATTCTTTTTTTTAAATTGTACCACATGGTTCTCAATAATGTTAGTCACTGCCATATGTTCCTGGAGTTCTTGTAGACACTGTCACTTGTTTTAAACACTTGTACTATATCAAATTAAATTTGGAATGAGATCAATTTTGAAAAATAAATAAAATTAAATAAATTGAAGCAGTTTACATGAATGAATTAGTGAGCCTGCTTATTACCTAGATAGGCCTATTATGCATTAATGTGGGGTTTATTTATTATATGGTAAACTTAAATATATCAAATCTATGAAATGTTGCATGCGGGCAAGTATCATAACAATGTAAGGAATATTTTTAAAAACCTTAAATCTCACAGCATAATTGGGGGATCGCGGTGGTCTAGTGGTTAGCGTCTTGGACTACGGTTCAAGGGTCCTGGGTTCGATACCCTTCCTAGCTTTACATTCTTCATCAAACGTATTGTACATCTCTGGACGTACTCTCCCTTTACCTACTGGGATGTTAATCCTCGTAACATAAATTTTAAATGTGCCGCTAGCAATAGTTACTGCCTCGAGGAACAGATCTACGTTACATTGTTCAAGAAGCAAGGCTCTAAATCTGACACACGCCTGAGTTAAAATCTTGCAGAGAACATCGTCGGGAACATAGGAGGATCCAGGCTAAGTAAGGCAAACTCCCACAGGGGGAATCTTTTAAAACTACAAACTAACATGTAATAGAACAAAGAAAAATACAAGTCAGAATCAGTCACAATAAATCCGAGAGGATGTGGCGGCGATTAGACAGCCAGAGCCTCAGTCAGTTGCTATGTCACCGTCACTCTATCAACTGTGTCTTGAACATATATGTAGTGCACTTCCAAACAAACATCAACTTTTAAGTGTTGTAAGTGATCCCAAACCTATGGTGAAAGACTTGGTCAAAGAACACCGGAGCAAGTGCACTAGACTGGACCACAGCGCCTATATGACTTCATTTAGAGGTGTTTACTGTTTATATTGTATAAAGTTAATTAGAGATACCCTGCCAAATACGTTTTTCCTCTGGGATCTGAGAGGGTACCAGAGAACAACCCCGTTTAATCCGGTTTTACACTGCGACACTTGCGGGGCCATTGCAACATCATCTTGGAGAGATTGTCGCTGTCAAGGCAAGATATTTATTTATCTTATTAGTTCGAGTTTTTTCCTCCCCTAGGGAATCATTTACCCTTGTCGGAGACTTCTAAAAGTTTTAAGCTTCCGCTGGACAGTATCGCTTGGGAGGTAAGACAACATACCTCACCAAATAAACTGAAAGTAAACATAATAAGGAAAGTTTTATAAGGCCAAAAACCTGAAGACGGTGGATTTTTAGAGTTAGAATTACTGGGGAGTGACGATTGGTCAATCACCAACTCCCTCCAACACACAAACTCTGCCCAACCCGAACCAGTCAAGCTCACTTCATGATGAACATGAATGCTTAGCCTAACTAAACGTTTTTACTTGACAACATTGTAAAAATAAAACGCCCCTTACCTTATCCAACACAATATTATATTTTAGCACAGAAAAAAACGCAATTCAGCACTACAGTCCATATTACCGTTGGGAAGGAAGGAGGTATTGCGAAGAGTGCATTACGGTAAGTAAATGAGATTATAAAAGACAGATATATTATTCATTAATAAATATTGTTCTTTTTTCATTGTAACTAAAACTGCTATTATTAGCGTTTCCATATTTTATATTCTAAAATCCCAGCAATGTATTTTGCTTTAAACCACGGATTGTTTACAATTCTGTTCTTGTTTGACAGAGATAGCACCCTCAAGCTCTCGAGGCAAACGTGTGGTAGCAGTTTAAAGTCCCGCTCGGGTATTCTACCAGCCAGCCGATTCAACCACTCATATATTGCAACTGCCAGAGGCGTTTAGCAGGAGGATTGTTGAACAGCTGCACTTGTGTGAGTACATTTTATTTTTCCATCATTTAAATTTCTCGGTCAAAATATTTCGAAGTCCGTTAAATTGTTTGCCAGGGCCGTGGTGTATTTTGACGGTGTAATAACTTGACCAATTGTATCCAAGTCCGCTGATAACTGCCCCGGGGACCATGATGTACTTGGCCTGGAACGTTTTAAATTCTTCGGGCAGATACTTTCAAGTCAAACGTTTCCCTGCGGCCAGTGTTCCAGCCTAGATCCATCGAGTCTCCACCGTCTAGGACCCCGGGCACTCCGTGACACAGTATTCATGTATAACTATGCAAGTCAGAAAAACACTAATACATAAACTACGCAAGTCAAAGCAGAACTACAAGTTACCGAAAGTCAGAAAACAACTCTAATGAAGGTAGCAGACACTACTCTAACCAAAACTGCATTAAAAAAAGTGAGATTACTGTTAAGCAGCACATACAAATACAACACTACTCTTGACACAAGGATGTGAGGTTAGGAAAGTGAGGTTATGTTAGTCAATACATACAACAACTGCTCTAACCAAAACTGCATAAAAGAACAAGAATAGAAAGTGAGGTTGCTGAGGTGAATCTACTGTACAAAAGAACCAGGGCAAAAAATCAGGTTACTGGAGGTTATGTTAGTCAACACAACACTACCGTAGCCACAAGGAAGTGAGGGTTTGTTTACTTTTTTTGTAAACTACCAAATCAAACAATTAAATACAAACATAACACTACTCTAGCCAAGTCAGACAGTGATACTGTTTAGAAACCTCAAGATACTATTAACAGTAGCTTAAAGGAGAGAAAATTCTTGTAAACACTAGCAAAAATGGACAGGCAAGAAAACTTACACTTTACCCCCACTATTTGCTATTATCTCCCGCGCTTTCTCTCTCTTTGCTCCCTGCTCCCGTTGCGATCGGACGTGTTTATGCATTGCTCCGTTCATTGCTATAGCACTTGACGTTACTTGTTATTATAGTAATTATTTTATTCGCTTCACCATGCAGAGAAAATTAAATGTCAGCTCTTGTGAGACAGAGGAGAAGTGGAAAAAAAGGTGTGGGTTGGATCTTTATAAACCTATTATGTAACGGAAGGCCTGTTCGTAAGATAAAGTTTGAAGGGAAACCATTAAAGTTGGAAGTGAAATCAAACGAAAATTTTGATAGAATAGAGGTTGAATTTTTTAGCGGGAAGGCGATGCTAAATAGCGGATTCTCTAAAGAAAAGATTATGAAAAAAGTAGCTAAATTCTCCAAGTACGATGAATTAGATGTTAACATTTACTTTGACAGCGGTGATAAAGAACTGAGGAGTCAGAATGATCCGTTTGTGTTAGATGACGAATGGGGCGAACCGGAAGATCGCCCCTGCATAGACCTAACGGACTTTGTGGAATTTAATAAAGAGGATGTGCACTATGTGTTAATTAAATTTAATAAATCTGACAACTATTATTTTAACAAACTTGTTGTAACGTGAAAAATTCAAGCAACCCCGACAGGTTGCGTCACTCTTCCCCCACCATTTGCTATTATCTCCCGCGCTTTATCTCTCTTTGTTCCTTGCCCCCGTTGTGACCGGACTTGTTTCTTTGCATTGCTCCGCACTTGACGAAGATAACCTCAAATGCGTAACATAACCTCACTTTTGATTTGTATTATAATAATAATAATTATATTTCGTTACTTCTAACCTTACTTTTCTGTAACATAACCTTACTTTCGAGTACTTTGTTTAAAATGTCTCACTTGACTTCTTATATATTTAATGATCAGCCTGTATTTGTACAGTTTGATAGTGAAAATAATCCGTGGTTCAAAACCAAGGATGTAGCTAAAATATCGGGCTACGGTAACCCTCAAGAGGCAATCCGAACTCATGTTAGAGAAAAATATCGTAAAAGAATACCTGAAGTACTAGTCGGACCCCCATCCCCACAACGCACCCTTTGAATTATCAATCAAACACCGTATACATCAATGAGCCGGGTCTCTATTTGATAATAATAAAATCTAAATTGTCCATTGCTGAGAAATTTCAAGACTGGGTCTTTAAAGAAGTTTTGCCTTCCATTAGAAAGTATGGAGAGTATAAAATCAAACATGTAAATAATCAGCTAAAGAATCAAAACTCTCAACACGTGCGAGAAATTACAAATGTTATGGAAACTAACCAGCACCTGACTCACATTAAAAACCAGCTTTAATCTAAAAAAAACGAAATGATGGAAAGAATGTTAACCGACCGGGAATCTAAAATAGCAGTGTTGCTTGAAGACCCAAAACTTAACATGTATTGTGTATCCTTATTAAAGAAAATCCGTTGCAGTTGTACGGAGTCTGCGAGTACAAGTGTATCCGCACTAAAAAAAATAGAATTTAACAAAGCTTTAAAATAACGCGAAGAAAGAAGGTTTTATAATTTGTTTCATAAAGTCACCTGTCCCTAACGGGATAAATGTTTTATATAAAACAAAAGAGGTAATGAGGAGTTATGGTATGCACTTTGACTCTGCCTATAACAACATCCTCACCTCACATAACCTTGTAAATATTGTTGAGCATGTCTTGGATAATGCAAAAAATCCTCACTGTATGAATGTGTGTGTGTGAACGAAGGTCACTGGCGCGGGTGACGAAAAGCCCCGTAAACCTGAAAGGAAGTTTAGTAGATCGAGGTGCAGGGCTAACACCCCGGCTACTCCTTCGAAAGACCCAAGTGTGAATGAGGGGTCCAGTAGATTTGAGGCGCAGGGCTAACACCCCGGCTACTCCTTCGAAAAGACCTCGGGTGAAAGAAGGACCCTGTACATTGAGGAGCCCGGCCAACACCTAGGCTACTCCTTGGAACGGTCCGGTGGGTAAAAAAAGTATAAAAGTAAAATACAAAAAAAGTATAAAAACTCTATCCTTTGTTTGCTCAAAGGGAGAGGACATTAGTCTATACCGGGCATCAACCAGGTAATCTGGATTGGCTCACGTACGGGATAATGTTTAACCTGGGTGCACAAGCACGAGTGGTCTCAAACCCCACTCAAGCAGACACTTACAGGGGTTTATCACGACGTGCCCGGGGTCCTAGGCTTCTGAATCAAACAATAATAAAAAAGTGACAGCCATTTTAGACCATATAAACATTTTAAGAAATTTCTATAATTCATTGGAAATAAGCGGTAGAGGTTTATCTAAGGAATTTAGTTGTTAAGAACGATACAGAATAGTTTACACTGGGTTTGGGAAACGGTCTGGTAAATACTTGTGTTGGTTATAAATTATTGTTCTTCACCATTCGTTATGCGAATTATTTTGTATTTTTAGGGTACGGTTGCAGGGTATACAATCATAAACTAAACAAACTAAAGTATACAATTCAAACTAAAGTAAACATCTAACATCCCAAGAGTAAAAACAAACAAAACAAACAAAAAACAAAAAACACGCTCTTCAAGATATCCAATGAAAGTGAGTAAACGTAACTCCTCTTTGACAAAAAGGATCAATAAATCAGAAACATCTCTGCCAAGTATGAAAAGTAGTCGATACCATCTAGGTATCCTACAACACCACTGATGTAAACCATTAGAAGAATCCTACATAAGCAAGAAAATACGCATAACAGTAGTAGTAGTAGCAGTAGATTTTGTTATAATTTTTACCAATAATTTTAAAAGGTTCGGGTAAAAGTAATTTAAACCAGGACTACCGGCAAATACATATGATTAAAACATATTAATCAAACACACATACAAGAAAACTTGTAACATACCAAAACAAACTAAATTATACTTTGACTGACTGTGAATATAGCTGATAAAGGTACTGAAGGGGTCAATACAGCCCCTTTCGCTGAAATGACCCTCTGGATATTTTTAGCTGTTATGAAGAAAAATAATTGTTAATAAAGTACGTTGACTTTTACCTGTTATTTAGGAGCATCAAGCTTTATCTGGGTTTTAGCTGTTATTTAGGGACATTGTCTTGAGGCATTGGGGAATTAGCTGGATTTTAGCTTCATGAGTGAATAATTGTAGCTGTTATGTATGCCTGTAAATTAAGTGTTACCAAAGAGTTACTTTGGGGAAACTTTCTATGCATTTAATTGTTTAGAAATCTCAAATAACTTAAAGGAGAGAAGAGGCTTGTAAACACCAGCAGAAATGGACAGACAAGAAAACTATACCCTCACTCCATAGGTCCGGAACCGGAACTCTCTTTTAATAAAATAAACTGAAGGTAGTTTGGTCACGTTTTGTACCTCAACGAAAGTATGAAAACCAGCAAGGTTGAGCAATTCCCGTACCCCTTTTATATCATTACTATGGTATTGGTAGGGTATTGTATGGTATTGGGATGGCATGGTAAGGGTATGGTATGGTATGTTATGGTATTACTTTCAAACCCCACCGTAATGGCGGGGTTAGATTTCTCCTATTAATTTGGTCAGTATCACTACTTTGCCCGCACCCCTTGATAAAATTACACTTGTAGATGGTCTATGGGATAGTCCTATCTACACGCAGGGTCATGTGGCCGGAGGTATGGGGAACGAAACGTTCCCGTTGATAAGAATTCTAAGTGTTAATCATCCTCCGGGTTAATCACCCTCCGGTTCCACCGTGTTTCAATTTAAATTAATTTTCCAAGAAAAGGACAGGTGACAGTAGGGTATTTTGTAAATTTAAAAAAGTACATATATTAAAAACCTTAGAGTTCAGATGTGCCTTCCTGTTGTAGTTATGTAGTACTTGCTTAAACAACTCTGTTACGATATAATAAAAAAAAGAATCAATATATAATTCTACTTCATTTTCTAGTCAAATATTGTAACTAACACTAACATCGGAGAGTTGGTAGCAAATCATACATCATGGGCAAGAGTATATGTTAAAATACAACAATCGGTGAAATACATTCCTTAGAAGGATACTAATTATACAGTATTTTGTTGTGAATCTTTAAAATTTTGTTGATAATTTGTGTCTAAGTCCTGTAAAACGACGGGTCACCCTACAGTTGAATGTTATAAATTCTCGGTCGAATGTTCCTGAGTCCACTGAAAATACTTTACCGCGGGTTGCATTTACAATGACCATAATGGTTTTAGATTTCTCGGTCAAATGTTTCCAATGTAACAAAATGAAAATGAACCTGGATGACTTGGGGGATTGGGAATTGATGCAGTGGTAGGGACAGGTCAACCAGTCCCTAGCCTGCCCAAACTCTTACCCCTAGCCTGCCCAAACCCTTACCCCTGTTTCAAGCCATCGGTACCAAACTGATCTACCAAGTTGGAAACATTGCTGGGAACCAGAGATGGGGACCTTTTACCTAGACCAGAAAGCAGCGCCAAACCAGCTTTGACTTACTTAATTAACTGAAAAACATTGAACTAACTAACACCTTCCAAAACTGATGTTACAGTATTTGTGGTTAATTAAAAGGGCCTAATAATACTACAACTGATTTTCAAACTGTTCATAACTGTGATTTAAAACTACAAGTGACTCTAAAACATCTTCTGGGAGAATCTGTTAATTAGTGAAAACGCGGTTTTAATCCTGACCAGATGGAAGGTCTCCCCGAGTAATGGCGGTGGAGGGGCCATGACTTTACTAAAAAAAATATATTGGATAGTTTTAATCATTATCAAAATGGACGGTAAAACAGCTATAGCTAATGAACTACACCGACCTGCCAGGAGAAATTATACCAGGTGTAAAGTCACCCTTAAGGGGCTAACAGACCTTTACCAGGTTGACCTGGTCGAAATGCAGCCTTATTCCCGAGTTAATAAAGGGTACAAGTACATATTGACGATGATTAACTGTTTGTCCAAAGTAGCGTTTGCCGTACCGTTAAAAGACAAGTCAGGACCACAAGTCGCTATTTTAGCCAAGTATAAAATGAAAAACCTTCACACAGACCAAGGAACCGGCTTTTTTAATAAACATGTAAATGCTCTAATGAAAAAATATAAAATCAATCACTATTTTACATTTACTGAACTTAAAGCCAGTATAGTAGAAAGATTAAACAGTACTCTCAAGTCAAAAATGTACAAACTATTTACAGCCCGTGGAAGTTACGAATGGTTAAGTATATTGCCAGAAATTGTAAAATCTTACAACACAAAGCATAGGACTACGGGTATGAAACCCAAGGATTTTAATCAAAAACATGTCAATGATATTTTACAGAAAATAAATAAAGTAAAGAAACCAAAACATGAAATCCTTAAACAAAAATTAAAAGTAGGCGACAGCGTTAGAATCAGTGTGGAAACGCGAGCGTTCAAAATTATTTCACCAAGTTTAAGAAACATAACTTTATAACGTGTAAATTACCCAGTCGGTGGAGAACTCGAACTCACACGCGAGGTACTTGTAGTCAAGCTTCCAAGAGTAGACTAAACTAGCGCACAATACTAAATTATTGCAATAATGATATGTTAATCTAAAATGCGGGGTAATTTCAATACAGTGTCCGTCGCTACAAAACCCGAATCTAAAAAATGGCTCAAAACTACCACAAAACACCATGGACTCTGTACACGGCGGATCCATGGTGCAGACTGAGACGACGCTAAACAAATACTGTGGGCAGCCGAACCAAGCGTGACTCGGCGATGCGGGTTACGTAGAAACTACATTAGGTATTTTACCGTGACGGTTTAGTAAATGGGGAGCTTTGTACTTACTAAGAGTCGTCGTCGTGGTCACAGAATTCTTGAGGAGGGTGTCTAGTCCACTCCTCCGGGTCCAGATAAACACACACACAGCACAAATCAAATCCGCGGCCTTCGTAAATCACTATCATATTACAATAACACAGTTTACCGCAAGAGTCGCACGCGCTGTATACAAGAGGCATCGCGACCGGCGACTGACTGACTAACTCAAGGGGCCCGCCCTAACCGTCATACCGCCCGCATAACGACCAGCTAAGTGCTTTTCTACAGGACATTTTAACGGACAAGTCTACAGTTAAGATATATTTTACTCACAATTGATTGAAGAGCATCTCAGTCCAATCCTCTTCCGACATGTTTGCTACGGCATTGAGGCAGCGGCATTGGATGAGTACTGGGTTTATGCGTTTCCGCTCCATACACGTGAGGTATCTTTTCAGAGGGGTCGGGGTTTTTTTATATGTAGTCCAAGGACTCCAGCTTCTCATACCATATTTCAAATGAGTCCTGTAATATAAATACCCCCGTAGCAGCAAACCTGCATACTCAGCGAATTTCCAATGAATATATATGTATCTTAATACTACATAAAGCCACATACCAAATTTCATCAATATACATTCATAAATAAACGATTTATGACATTTTAATTATTCTCCATAAGAATAACATGGCAGCTGAGTATGCAGGTTTGCTGAAGCAAGGAACACAAAAAATTGGGGTTTATACAAATATAAATATAACTCATGTAGGTAAAGCCACATACCAAATTTCATTAATTTATTTTCATAATGAAGGCAGATAACACGTTACTTATTCTCCATAAGAATAACATGGGGCTGAGTACGCAGGTTTGCTGCTACGGGAGCCTTGGGTAAAAAATTGTCTTTTTGAGCAAATATCAATGGTCCACAACCAGATGAAGCCGTATACCAAGTTTCGTCTATATACGTTCATAAATAAGCGAGATATAAAATTTTTATTTTTCTCCATAAGAATAACATTAGACAACGTACTGTGTTTAGCACTTTCAATATCTCGGTAACCAGTTGACGTAGAGAAATGATCAAAATACCAAATTGTGTGTTTTTTTAAGCTGAATCCAATGGGAAAAAATAAAATTTGACTATTTAAAAAATTATATGTAAAAAATTCGAAAAACCCATTTTTGGGGTACAAAACCCCCCCAAAATACCCCTTCAGATAGAGCGATCTGGCTGGTTTTCGAACTTAAAGTCATAAACGTTGCTTTACACGTTTATACCAAATTTCATCAAAATCGGATAATTTTTACGAGAGTTATCGTGCTCACGGACACACACATATATATATATATATATATATATATATATATATACAGTTTCGAACGAATGGTGTTTTTGGGGTCTGGGGACCTCAAAACGAAAAGTTATCATGGTCCCGGGCCTAGGTCTTACCATGCCGACTACGGTAATAGCTTCTTCCCTATAGGGGAAATTAGCTAAAACAAGAATAAAACAACAATAATAATTAATAAAGGGTTTTATTGCCTTGTATTACCTACTTACTTACCAAGTAGCAGTTTACACAAGTCTCATATAGGTAAAATCTAAAAAATACTTCTACGGATAAAGTATTGTTTAAATGTCCAGCATATATTGTAATGCTCTGAAATTAGTATTTGTTTAATAGGATTTGGAAGTTTAGATTTTGAATTTGGAAAAATCGTGGGCTGGGATACCGTAAAGCGTAGACGAGACCATACCCATAAACACCCCCGTATAATCACACTCGTTTATTTCAATCAGATACCAATCGTTAATAATCATGTAGCTCTTCCCCGTGTTAGTTGCAAAGGCCACGTTAACTTTATGTACCATTCTACCGGCTATGTTATTGGCATTATACATTGTAATCAAGGACGGTGAAGGGTATCTAAATAAAAAAACTTCATTGCCAACAAAAAGAGCGATATCCCCATTCGGCCTCTGGAAAACGGCCGATACTTCAGTAAAGTTTTGTGTTAAGAATTTGAGCCAGTGTGATATCCTTCTTGGTCGTGTTAAATCCTCGGGAATCCTATCTGCAGGGTTTAGACTAATAATCCATACGGGAGATTTTTTGCTGTTTAATATGTAAATTAAGACGTAGTGATTAAAGGAATACATGCAATTTATGCTTATGATAGCAGGATTACGTTGGACAACTTTCAATGAATTTAATTGTTTAGAAACCTCTAATAACTTAAAGGAGAGAAAAGGCTTGCAAAAACTAGCAGAAATACACAGACAAGAAAACTATACTCTTACCCCTTTAATAACATTCACTTGAAAAATGGTATACACGACGGGTCATGTGGTCAGAGGTATTGGGAACGAAACGTTCCCGTTGATAAGAAAAGTGTTAGACCCAGCGCGCCAGTTTTTTAAATACTTAGCAACAAACCTAACTTAACGGGGCATAACCATCAACCAGCCTAATTTAACACTACATCACCTAACCTATCAACGAGATACGACTGACGATGTTTCCTATTTCTATGCACAAACCTTATTTAACAGAACATAGCATAATCTAACGATGAGACACGGCTGATCAAGTTTCCTATATTATCTATATAATTATTGCCTTTATAAATAATGCATTTTATGATTCAATTGCCTGTAGACATGAACTCTTGTCTATGGTGTGTCTCCTCATACAATTTTTTGTTCTGGTAATGGTTACAATCTTTTGACTTGTGAATGTAAACTACAGGTATTTAAAGCAAAGTATGTATCCTGGTGTATCCTGGCTGGTATATCGTAACGGAGTTTTTCAAGCAACTAACTGAAGTCTTTAATCGATGTACTTTTTTTAACTTCACAAAACACCCTACTGTCACCTGTCTCTTTATTACACATTAGTTTTAATTAAAAGCCAGTGATCCAGCGTGTAGCTGGGTCTAACACTTAGAATTCTTATCAACGGGAAAGTTTCGTTCCCAATACCTCTGACCACATGACCCGTCGTGTATACCATTTTTCAAGTGAATGTTATTAAAGGGGTAAGAGTATAGTTTTCTTGTCTGTGTATTTCTGCTAGTTTTTGCAAGCCTTTTCTCTCCTTTAAGTTATTAGAGGTTTCTAAACAATTAAATTCATTGAAAGTTGTCCAACGTAATCCTGCTATCATAAGCATAAATTGCATGTATTCCTTTAATCACTACGTCTTAATTTACATATTAAACAGCAAAAAATCTCCCGTATGGATTATTAGTCTAAACCCTGCAGATAGGATTCCCGAGGATTTAACACGACCAAGAAGGATATCACACTGGCTCAAATTCTTAACACAAAACTTTACTGAAGTATCGGCCGTTTTCCAGAGGCCGAATGGGGATATCGCTCTTTTTGTTGGCAATGAAGTTTTTTTTATTTAGATACCCTTCACTGTCCTTGATTACAATGTATAATGCCAATAACATAGCCGGTAGAATGGTACATAAAGTTAACGTGGCCTTTGCAACTAACACGGGGAAGAGCTACATGATTATTAACGATTGGTATCTGATTGAAATAAACGAGTTGATTATACGGGGGTGTTTATGGGTATGGTCTCGTCTACGCTTTACGGTATCCCAGCCCACGATTTTTCCAAATTCAAAATCTAAACTTCCAAATCCTATTAAACAAATACTAATTTCAGAGCATTACAATATATGCTGGACATTTAAACAATACTTTATCCGTAGAAGTATTTTTTAGATTTTACCTATATGAGACTTGTGTAAACTGCTACTTGGTAAGTAAGTAGGTAATACAAGGCAATAAAACCCTTTATTAATTATTATTGTTGTTTTATTCCTGTTTTTATATTACAGGACTCATTTGAAATAGGGTATGAGAAGCTGGAGTCCTTGGGATACATATAAAAAAACCCCGACCCCTCTGAAAAGATGCCTCACGTGTATGGAGCGGAAACGCATAAACCCAGTACTCATCCAATGCCGCTGCCTCAACACCGTAGCAAACATGTCGGAAGAGGATTGGACTGAGATGCTCTTCAATCAATTGTGAGTAAAATATATCTTAACTGTAGACTTGTCCGTTAAAATGTCCTGTAGAAAAGCACTTAGCTGGTCGTTATGCGGGCGGTATGACGGTTAGGGCGCGCCCCTTGAGTTAGTCAGTCGCCGGTCGCGATGCCTCTTGTATACAGCGCGTGCGACTCTTGCGGTAAACTGTGTTATTGTAATATGATAGTGATTTACGAAGGCCGCGGATTTGATTTGTGCTGTGTGTGTGTTTATCTGGACCCGGAGGAGTGGACTAGACACCCTCCTCAAGAATTCTGCGATCACGACGACGACTCTTAGTAAGTACAAAGCTCCCCATTTACTAAACCGTCACGGTAAAATACCTAATGTAGTTTCTACGTAACCCGCATCGCCGAGTCACGCTTGGTTCGGCTGCCCACAGTATTTGTTTAGCGTCGTCTCAGTCTGCACCATGGATCCGCCGTGTACAGAGTCCATGGTGTTTTGTGGTAGTTTTGAGCCATTTTTTAGATTCGGGTTTTGTAGCGACGGACACTGTATTGAAATTACCCCGCATTTTAGATTAACATATCATTATTGCAATAATTTAGTATTGTGCGCTAGTTTAGTCTACTCTTGGAAGCTTGACTACAAGTACCTCGCGTGTGAGTTCGAGTTCTCCACCGACTGGGTAATTTACACGTTATAAAGTTATGTTTCTTAAACTTGGTGAAATAATTTTGAACGCTCGCGTTTCCACACTGATTCTAACGCTGTCGCCTACTTTTAATTTTTGTTTAAGGATTTCATGTTTTGGTTTCTTTACTTTATTTATTTTCTGTAAAATATCATTGACATGTTTTTGATTAAAATCCTTGGGTTTCATACCCGTAGTCCTATGCTTTGTGTTGTAAGATTTTACAATTTCTGGCAATATACTTAACCGTTCGTAACTTCCACGGGCTGTAAATAGTTTGTACATTTTTGACTTGAGAGTCCTGTTTAATCTTTCTACTATACTGGCTTTAAGTTCAGTAAATGTAAAATAGTGATTGATTTTATATTTTTTCATTAGAGCATTTACATGTTTATTAAAAAAGCCGGTTCCTTGGTCTGTGTGAAGGTTTTTCATTTTATACTTGGCTAAAATAGCGACTTGTGGTCCTGACTTGTCTTTTAACGGTACGGCAAACGCTACTTTGGACAAACAGTTAATCATCGTCAATATGTACTTGTACCCTTTATTAACTCGGGAATAAGGCTGCATTTCGACCAGGTCAACCTGGTAAAGGTCTGTTAGCCCCTTAAGGGTGACTTTACGCCTGGTATAATTTCTCCTGGCAGGTCAGTGTAGTTCATTAGCTATAGCTGTTTTACCGTCCATTTTGATAATGATTAAAACTATCCAATATATTTTTTTTTAGTAAAGTCATGGCCCCTCCACCGCCATTACTCGGGGAGACCTTCCATCTGGTCAGGATTAAAACCGCGTTTTCACTAATTAACAGATTCTCCCAGAAGATGTTTTAGAGTCACTTGTAGTTTTAAATCACAGTTATGAACAGTTTGAAAATCAGTTGTAGTATCATTAGGCCCTTTTAATTAACCACAAATACTGTAACATCAGTTTTGGAAGGTGTTAGTTAGTTCAATGTTTTTCAGTTAATTAAGTAAGTCAAAGCTGGTTTGGCTCTGCTTTCTGGTCTAGGTAAAAGGTCCCCATCTCTGGTTCCCAGCAATGTTTCCAACTTGGTAGATCAGTTTGGTACCGATGGCTTGAAACAGGGGTAAGGGTTTGGGCAGGCTAGGGGCAAGAGTTTGGGCAGGCTAGGGACTGGTTGACCTGTCCCTACCACTGCATCAATTCCCAATCCCCCAAGTCATCCAGGTTCATTTTCATTTTGTTACATTGGAAACATTTGACCGAGAAATCTAAAACCATTGTGGTCATTGTAAATGCAACCCGCGGTAAAGTATTTTCAGTGGACTCAGGAACATTCGACCGAGAATTTATAACATTCAACTGTAGGGTGACCCGTCGTTTTACAGGACTTAGACACAAATTATCAACAAAGTTTAAAGATTCACAACAAAATACTGTATAATTAGTATCCTTCTAAGGAATGTATTTCACCGATTGTTGTATTTTAACATATACTCTTGCCCATTATGTATGATTTGCTACCAACTCTCCGATGTTAGTGTTAGTTACAATATTTGACTAGAAAATGAACTAGAATTATATATTGATTCTTTTTTTTTATTATATCGTAACAGAGTTGTTTAAGCAAATACTACATAACTACAACAGGAAGGCACATCTGAACTCTAAGGTTTTTAATATATGTACTTTTTTAAATTTACAAAATACCCTACTGTCACCTGTCCTTTTCTTGGAAAATTAATTTAAATTGAAACACAGTGGAACCGGAGGGTGATTAACCCGGAGGATGATTAACACTTAGAATTCTTATCAACGGGAACGTTTCGTTCCCCATACCTCCGGCCACATGACCCTGCGTGTAGATAGGTCTATCCCATAGACCATCTACAAGTGTAATTTTATCAAGGGGTGCGGGCAAAGTAGTGATACTGACCAAATTAATAGGAGAAATCTAACCCCGCCATTACGGTGGGGTTTGAAAGTAATACCATAACATACCATACCATACCCTTACCATGTCATCCCAATACCATACAATACCCTACCAATACCATAGTAATGATATAAAAGGGGTACGGGAATTGCTCAACCTTGCTGGTTTTCATACTTTCGTTGAGGTACAAAACGTGACCAAACTACCTTCAGTTTATTTTATTAAATGAGAGTTCCGGTTCCGGACCTATGGAGTGAGGGTATAGTTTTCTTTTCTGTCCATTTCTGCTGGTGTTTACAAGCCTCTTCTCTCCTTTAAGTTATTTGAGATTTCTAAACAATTAAATGCATAGAAAGTTTCCCCAAAGTAATTCTTTAGTAACACTTAATTTACAGGCATACATAACAGCTACAATTATTCACTCATTAAGCTAAAATCCAGCTAATTCCCCAATGCCTCAAGACAATGTCCCTAAATAACAGCTAAAACCCAGATAAAGCTTGATGCTCCTAAATAACAGGTAAAAATCAACGTACTTTATTAACAATTATTTTTCTTCATAACAGCTAAAAATATCCAGAGGGTCATTTCAGCGAAAGGGGCTGTATTGACCCCTTCAGTACCTTTATCAGCTATATTCACAGTCAGTCAAAGTATAATTTAGTTTGTTTTGGTATGTTACAAGTTTTCTTGTATGTGTGTTTGATTAATATGTTTTAATCATATGTATTTGCCGGTAGTCCTGGTTTAAATTACTTTTACCCGAACCTTTTAAAATTATTGGTAAAAATTATAACAAAATCTACTGCTACTACTACTACTGTTATGCGTATTTTCTTGCTTATGTAGGATTCTTCTAATGGTTTACATCAGTGGTGTCGTAGGATACCTAGATGGTATCGACTACTTTTCATACTTGGCAGAGATGTTTCTGATTTATTGATCCTTTTTGTCAAAGAGGAGTTACGTTTACTCACTTTCATTGGGTATCTTGAAGAGCGTGTTTTTTGTTTTTTGTTTGTTTTGTTTGTTTTTACTCTTTGGATGTTAGATGTTTACTTTAGTTTGAATTGTATACTTTAGTTTGTTTAGTTTATGATTGTATACCCTGCAACCGTACCCTAAAAATACAAAATAATTCGCATAACGAATGGTGAAGAACAACAATTTATAACCAACACAAGTATTTACCAGACCGTTTCCCAAACCCAGTGTAAACTATTCTGTATCGTTCTTAACAACTAAATTCCTTAGATAAACCTCTACCGCTTATTTCCAATGAATTATAGTAATTTCTTAAAATGTTTATATGGTCTAAAATGGCTGTCACTTTTTTATTATTGTTTGATTCAGAAGCCTAGGACCCCGGGCACGTCGTGATAAACCCCTGTAAGTGTCTGCTTGAGTGGGGTTTGAGACCACTCGTGCTTGTGCACCCAGGTTAAACATTATCCCGTACGTGAGCCAATCCAGATTACCTGGTTGATGCCCGGTATAGACTAATGTCCTCTCCCTTTGAGCAAACAAAGGATAGAGTTTTTATACTTTTTTTGTATTTTACTTTTATACTTTTTTTACCCACCGGACCGTTCCAAGGAGTAGCCTAGGTGTTGGCCGGGCTCCTCAATGTACAGGGTCCTTCTTTCACCCGAGGTCTTTTCGAAGGAGTAGCCGGGGTGTTAGCCCTGCGCCTCAAATCTACTGGACCCCTCATTCACACTTGGGTCTTTCGAAGGAGTAGCCGGGGTGTTAGCCCTGCGCCTCGATCTACTAAACTTCCTTTCAGGTTTACGGGGCTTTTCGTCACCCGCGCCAGTGACCTTCGTTCACACACACACATTCATACAGTGAGGATTTTTTGCATTATCCAAGACATGCTCAACAATATTTACAAGGTTATGTGAGGTGAGGATGTTGTTATAGGCAGAGTCAAAGTGCATACCATAACTCCTCATTACCTCTTTTGTTTTATTTAAAACATTTATCCCGTTAGGGACAGGTGACTTTATGAAACAAATTATAAAACCTTCTTTCTTCGCGTTATTTTAAAGCTTTGTTAAATTCTATTTTTTTGAGTGCGGATACACTTGTACTCGCAGACTCCGTACAACTGCAACGGATTTTCTTTAATAAGGATACACAATACATGTTAAGTTTTGGGTCTTCAGGCAACACTGCTATTTTAGATTCCCGGTCGGTTAACATTCTTTCCATCATTTCGTTTTTTTTTTTAGATTAAAGCTGGTTTTTAATGTGAGTCAGGTGCTGGTTAGTTTCCATAACATTTGTAATTTCTCGCACGTGTTGAGAGTTTTGATTCTTTAGCTGATTATTTACATGTTTGATTTTATACTCTCCATACTTTCTAATGGAAGGCAAAACTTCTTTAAAGACCCAGTTTTGAAACTTCTCAGCAATGGACAATTTAGATTTTATTATTATCAAATAGAGACCCGGCTCATTGATGTATACGGTGTTTGATTGATAATTCAAAGGGTGCGTTGTGGGGATGGGGGTCCGACTAGTACTTCAGGTATTCTTTTACGATATTTTTCTCTAACATGAGTTCGGATTGCCTCTTGAGGGTTACCGTAGCCCGATATTTTAGCTACATCCTTGGTTTTGAACCATGGATTATTTTCACTATCAAACTGTACAAATACAGGCTGATCATTAAATATATAAGAAGTCAAGTGAGACATTTTAAACAAAGTACTCGAAAGTAAGGTTATGTTACAGAAAAGTAAGGTTAGAAGTAACGAAATATAATTATTATTATTATAATACAAATCAAAAGTGAGGTTATGTTACGCATTTGAGGTTATCTTCGTCAAGTGCGGAGCAATGCAAAGAAACAAGTCCGGTCACAACGGGGGCAAGGAACAAAGAGAGATAAAGCGCGGGAGATAATAGCAAATGGTGGGGGAAGAGTGACGCAACCTGTCGGGGTTGCTTGAATTTTTCACGTTACAACAAGTTTGTTAAAATAATAGTTGTCAGATTTATTAAATTTAATTAACACATAGTGCACATCCTCTTTATTAAATTCCACAAAGTCCGTTAGGTCTATGCAGGGGCGATCTTCCGGTTCGCCCCATTCGTCATCTAACACAAACGAATCATTCTGACTCCTCAGTTCTTTATCACCGCTGTCAAAGTAAATGTTAACATCTAATTCATCGTACTTGGAGAATTTAGCTACTTTTTTCATAATCTTTTCTTTAGAGAATCCGCTATTTAGCATCGCCTTCCCGCTAAAAAATTCAACCTCTATTCTATCAAAATTTTCGTTTGATTTCACTTCCAACTTTAATGGTTTCCCTTCAAACTTTATCTTACGAACAGGCCTTCCGTTACATAATAGGTTTATAAAGATCCAACCCACACCTTTTTTCCACTTCTCCTCTGTCTCACAAGAGCTGACAGTTAATTTTCTCTGCATGGTGAAGCGAATAAAATAATTACTATAATAACAAGTAACGTCAAGTGCTATAGCAATGAACGGAGCAATGCATAAACACGTCCGATCGCAACGGGAGCAGGGAGCAAAGAGATAGAAAGCGCGGGAGATAATAGCAAATAGTGGGGGTAAAGTGTAATTTTTCTTGCCTGTCCATTTTTGCTTGTGTTTACAAGAATTTTCTCTCCTTTAAGCTACTGTTAATAGTATCTTGAGGTTTCTAAACAGTATCACTGTCTGACTTGTCTAGAGTAGTGTTATGTTTGTATTTAATTGTTTGATTTGGTAGTTTACAAATAAAGTAAACAAACCCTCACTTCCTTGTGGCTACGGTAGTGTTGTGTTGACTAACATAACCTCCAGTAACCTGATTTTTTGCCCTGGTTCTTTTGTACAGTAGATTCACCTCAGCAACCTCACTTTCTATTCTTGTTCTTTTATGCAGTTTTGGTTAGAGCAGTTGTTGTATGTATTGACTAACATAACCTCACTTTCCTAACCTCACATCCTTGTGTCAAGAGTAGTGTTGTATTTGTATGTGCTGCTTAACAGTAATCTCACTTTTTTTAATGCAGTTTTGGTTAGAGTAGTGTCTGCTACCTTCATTAGAGTTGTTTTCTGACTTTCGGTAACTTGTAGTTCTGCTTTGACTTGCGTAGTTTATGTATTAGTGTTTTTCTGACTTGCATAGTTATACATGAATACTGTGTCACGGAGTGCCCGGGGTCCTAGACGGTGGAGACTCGATGGATCTAGGCTGGAACACTGGCCGCAGGGAAACGTTTGACTTGAAAGTATCTGCCCGAAGAATTTAAAACGTTCCAGGCCAAGTACATCATGGTCCCCGGGGCAGTTATCAGTGGACTTGGATACAATTGGTCAAGTTATTACACCGTCAAAATACACCACGGCCCTGGCAAACAATTTAACGGACTTCGAAATATTTTGACCGAGAAATTTAAATGATGGAAAAATAAAATGTACTCACACAAGTGCAGCTGTTCAACAATCCTCCTGCTAAACGCCTCTGGCAGTTGCAATATATGAGTGGTTGAATCGGCTGGCTGGAAGAATACCCGAGCGGGACTTTAAACTGCTACCACACGTTTGCCTCGAGAGCTTGAGGGTGCTATCTCTGTCAAACAAGAACAGAATTGTAAACAATCCGTGGTTTAAAGCAAAATACATTGCTGGGATTTTAGAATATAAAATATGGAAACGCTAATAATAGCAGTTTTAGTTACAATGAAACAAGAACAATATTTATTAATGAATAATATATCTGTCTTTTATAATCTCATTTACTTACCGTAATGCACTCTTCGCAATACCTCCTTCCTTCCCAACGGTAATATGGACTGTAGTTCTGAATTGAGTTTTTTTCTGTTCTAAAATATAATATTGTGTTGGATAAGGTAAGGGGCGTTTTATTTTTACAATGTTGTCAAGTAAAAAAGTTTAGTTAGGCTAAGCATTCATGTTCATCATGAAGTGAGCTTGACTGGTTCGGGTTGGGCAGAGTTTGTGTGTTGGAGGGAGTTGGTGATTGACCAATTGTCACTCCCCAGTAATTCTAACTCTAAAAATCCACCGTCTTCAGGTTTTTGGCCTTATAAAACTTTCCTTATTATGTTTACTTTCAGTTTATTTGGTGAGGTATGTTGTCTTACCTCCCAAGCGATACTGTCCAGCGGGAGCTTAAAACTTTTAGAAGTCTCCGACAAGGGTAAATGATTCCCTAGGGGAGGAAAAAACTCGAACTAATAAGATAAATAAATATCTTGCCTTGACAGTGACAATCTCTCCAAGATGATGTTGCAATGGCCCCGCAAGTGTCGCAGTGTAAAACCGGATTAAACGGGGTTGTTCTCTGGTACCCTCTCAGATCCCAGAGGAAAAACATATTTGGCAGGGTATCTCTAATTAACTTTATACAATATAAACAGTAAACACCTCTAAATGAAGTCATATAGGCGCTGTGGTCCAGTCTAGTGCACTTGCTCCGGTGTTCTTTGACCAAGTCTTTCGCCATAGGTTTGGGATCACTTACAACACTTAAAAGTTGATGTTTGTTTGGAAGTGCACTACATATATGTTCAAGACACAGTTGATAGAGTGACGGTGACATAGCAACTGACTGAGGCTCTGGCTGTCTAATCGCCGCCACATCCTCTCGGATTTATTGTGACTGATTCTGACTTGTATTTTTCTTTGTTCTATTACATGTTAGTTTGTAGTTTTAAAAGATTCCCCCTGTGGGAGTTTGCCTTACTTAGCCTGGATCCTACTATGTTCCCGACGATGTTCTCTGCAAGATTTTAACTCAGGCATGTGTCAGATTTAGAGCCTTGCTTCTTGAACAATGTAACGTAGATCCGTTCCTCGAGGCAGTAACTATTGCTAGCGGCACATTTAAAATTTATGTTACGAGGATTAACATCCCAGTAGGTAAAGGGAGAGTACGTCCAGAGATGTACAATACGTTTGATGAAGAATGTAAAGCTAGGAAGGGTATCGAACCCAGGACCCTTGAACCGTAGTCCAAGACGCTAACCACTAGACCACTGCGATCCCCCAATTATGCTGTGAGATTTAAGGTTTTTAAAAATATTCCTTACATTGTTATGATACTTGCCCGCAGTGCAGGGTTTAGGTTTTCGTAAGACGTATCGGAGGTTAACAAGTACATACCAGCCAAGTTTCATACGAATCAGCCCTGCTGTTCTCAATAAATTATATTTCAAGGTATAGCTCCTTCATTTTTTTGGTACTTGCCCGCAGTACAGGGTGTAAGTATTTTTTCCAATTTAGCTGATAGACAAGTACATACATACCAAGTTTTATGTACATCGGCCCTGGCGTTCTCAATAAATTACATTTTATAGTATAGCTCCTGCAATTGTTTTGATGCTTACCTGCAGTACAGAGTTTAGGTTTTGTTAAGATGTAGCGGAAGTTAAAAAGTACATACTTACCAAGTTTCATGAGAATCGGGCAAGCCATTCTCAAAATATTACATTTTAAAGTTTTACACCCTCCATCATCCCCTAAACAACCCTTTCCTACCCTCCAGCAAAAGTGAAAGTTAGAGAATGTTAACAAGTACCCACATACCAAGTTTAATTACAATAGGTCCAGCGTTTCTTAAGATATTGATTTTTAAATTATGGCTCCTTCGATTTTCAGATACTGTCCCGCAGTACGGAGTTTAGGTTTTTGTAAATCATAGCGGAGGTTAACAGGTACATACATACCAAGTTTCGTGAAAATCGGCCAAGCCGTTCTTGAGATATTTAATTTTGGAATTTTGCCCCTTCATTTTTTGGGATGCAACCCGCAACATTTTATTTAATATTTTTCATAAGGGTAGGTGTCCCCCGCGGGCGCCTACATTACGTAGTAGACGATCTGTTATCAGGATCGCTCTAGGACTTACCGTTTTCGAGATATTAGCGATTTTAGGATAATCAGACTCAAAAAAGAGAAGAAGAAGAAGGAGAGAAGCAGTGGAAGCGGTATATATATATGATTATACATATAACTAAGTAGTATGATATTACTACAGGTATTTTGTGTCTTGGGTTGGTAGCGTGACATAACTACGTTAGTACATCTTTATATATATAAAACCTTACTATACATCATTATATATATAACTACCTTGTTATACATCTTTATATATATATAACTACGGTTGGTACCACTGGTATGTAGGTCATATTTTTTGTTTTGCAATCCATTTAGGTTGGCTACACGTTTTCTCATAAGAAACCGTGTTACGGCTGAAACACTGCGTCTCCTACTTATGTTTCTTGTTATTCTAAATGACAAAGTTTCGAACTTTAATTAATATTTTACCCTACGGGGCCTCAGATAATGAACTTTTAAATACACTCCTGCACCCCTACGACCTAAAAACTATTTATGTTTTAAATCTTGTAATTGGGGCACTTCTGGTTACTGAGAAATTTTGATCCGGACATCAGACAAAAAAAATACTGGTGATTATATAATAAGAAGATAAAAATTACTAAAATATTGCTAGTTTGGATTCTTTATACAAAATGTTCTTATATTTGCAACTTTCAACCAAAGTAAAATCCCTCTTTTTATAATGTTTTTTACGGTTGCAAAAAAAACACTAAACATATAAAACACTAATTATTGAAATTTATATAGGTAAGTCTTTTTGATTCAGTTCCATTGGCAAATTCACTGTGGATAGTTGAATATAAGGAACATATAGTTTAGGCATGATTTTAGATGTTGTACAGAATATAAAATAAAACTGTACAAAAATTTAAAGAAAACTGGCCACCACCAAGGTGAATAATATGCTTCAGTTCTTGGAGAGAGTTCAAGAATTTTAAGAATTCTTGAAATTAATCTAAAAATAACTAATTAAACAGTGTTAACGAGGTAAGCCTGAATATTATAATCCATGGCTTAGCCCCTGATCTTTAGATATTATGTAAGGCTAGATTACTTACGTCCCGTCAGTCGGCTCAGATGGAAGAGTTCATGATCAGTATAATTTCAATGCAACTGAATCATAATCTTGAGTCAAAAATGGCTTCGTCAGATGAATGAATAAACAAAATAAAGTATATTTCACAGGCCTGTAAAATTATTTATTGTTCATTTTACATGTAATGTTCATTAGATTGTGTCGTCTTGTACGTGCATTAGGTGTACGTATTGAATTGTGCGTGTTAATTCATCTGAAGAAGCAATCTGGTCAATCAAATAAATGTTAATGAAGCTGACGATGATTAAATTGCATCAAAACGTGTGCTGATCATAATTTCATAAATTTTAGCTAACTGACGGAACGAAGGTAATCTAATCTTTCATTCTGTAAGCCACTAAAATGTTAAGAGTTAACCTAATAACTTGAGCATGTCCCATTTGATGAGAACATTAACCGGGCTGCTTTGAAGTGAGAAAGAGACCTTTGAAGTTAGCAAGACAAACTTGCCATGGCTGAACCAACAAGATAAGAAAGTCAACTCCAACCCTCAGCTACTCTGTATGATGAACTGAATGTTGTCTAGATTGAGTTAGATGATGAATAAGAATGGATGGTTTTTTAGTGTTTTAACAATATTTGCTCTAAATTTAGGAAAACGCCAATCTCATATTCAATCATCATATTCATATTCAATCGTTACTAGGTAAAGATTTTTCATTTTCTTTCACATTATATCCTATTAATTAACAGTCCATTACAATGAAAAGGTGTAGTAAAACTCCTCCGAAACGACTTGACCGATTCTTATGAAATTGTGTGTGTATATTCGGTAGATCTGAGAATAGGACGTAAACTACGGTATTTCTTTTCGATAGTCGAGTGAGCGAAGCGAACGACCTCATATTGAAAATGCACGAGTATTTTACATAAAACAAATTCAATGACATTAGGACAGGACAACATCTGTCGGGCCAGCTAGTTTTGTTATATTAATTGTTTGATACTTCAAATGCAATTCGGGGTAAAAAACGCACGTCCGCTTACTGACTCACTTATTCTGTAATAAACTCATTTATATTAAAAGCCATAATTATATTCCTTAATTAAAAATAATTGTTTATATATATTTAAAATTCAATCTCTATAAAATCAATGTTTGCCTAATTGTTTGTCTGTTTATCCTTTATGCGTTCCTATACCACTCATCCAATTGCGATGACACTTTGCAATGTCATTCAGGAAGATTTCTAGATGCAGCCTAGGAAGATTTCTAGCCACTAATCAAAGTCCTAGGTCTTTACTAGCAGCTAAAAACGTCACACGAACCACTGGAAGCGGAGGCTTTGCCACCCGAAGGAAATCGAACTTGTCCGATGACGAAACAGATGCTTTATTATGAGAAAACAGTGAAATGTAGGATTTTGAAATTTAAACAGAGGAAACCTACTTATACTATAAACAATTACGCTATATTTACGAAAAAAATACAGGTAAATAATCTAACTTAACTCCGTAGAGCGCTATATAGCGGCTCTTTTTTTGTAACATATTAAAAAAATTGGTTTGTGTAAAATATGACAGAAATTAGTACCTCAAAAAGTAAACACGAAAAGGTAGAAATGAACCTGGGACCGCATGATCGAGAATCCAGTGCTATATCCATTATACTACCATAGCATATTGAACAAAGTAAAAGTTACAATTCATCAAGCAGCAGACGGCACTGTCATTTTAAAATTTTCCACGGGTAGCGCTCGGTGTGATTTCAAAGTTTTACACTTGGCAACGAAGGAAATGTCTTCGTTTCCAGTGGTTCGTCTGCCTTTTTAGCTGCTAGTCTAGGTCTTTAGGGGTTCACCTTTTTGGACTTTGAAATTATCAATGTTAACCTTATGGAGAAATTATTTTATTAAAGTTTCCATGGTATAAATATTTTTAACATAGGGAGAAGAAACGGAAATAAATAGTAGTCAAGAAAAAAAAACACGCAAACGAAATTGTGACATGGCCAGCGTAACTAGCTAGACATAATAAATATAAGTTTTACCTCTTTCTGAAGGTTAATGCATTAGGAAAGAAAGTTTTAGAAAACTAATAATTTTAAAATATGGATTTAAAATATTGACTGTTTATTATAAAGATGTCTATAAACTGTGAACGACATGCATATGCAATATTTAATTCATTGGGAAAACTGTGGACAAGTGTATTTTAAAGGCTCTTATTGCTGTGTGCACTCATGATGCAAAAAATCTGTGTTTTGTAATGATCTAATAATTTACAATTTAGGACTTACAGTTCCCTTAAAACATGCTGGCACATTTTGGCTAAGTATATATATATATATATATATATATATATATATATATATATATATATATATATATATATTACATATATATATTTAGATATATATATATATTTACATATATATATATATAATTTTTGGCTAGAAACACACCAAATGTGTTATACTCAATATCGACGAAAATAAAAAGTAATGAATAAGTCGTTTGGCGTCCTTGGAATTTTTAGTTAAATATTAAGCCAGTGCATACTCCTAGTTTGACCTTTCATAGGGTAGGGGTTGCCAGGCACAATGAAGGTTAATAAATGTATTATTACCTAACACAATTTAATTTAACTTATATTTCCTATGCAAAGGCGATACAAAAACAAATTAAATTTACGGATTGGGTTGCGGTGGACAAAGATGTTGCGGTGGACACACACATGTTAGCACTGAAATTTAATTTGTTATAACTAGTGATTGATCACTTAGCCATTGGCCTATACCCATGATACCAATTCAACTTCCAACTGCTTGTGTATTATATACTAGGTGTACGCTCACTCCTTGCTTATAAGGATAATCGAAACACATGATAAAACCTAAATCGAGTCTCATAAAAAATTCAACACCTGATTTGAGTGACATCATCAGAATACATTCCGGTATCATTTAACTGCCGCCAGAATCTGGGGTTTACGTCTATATAGCTATCGTCATTGACACTTCTCCCTGGAAAACTAATTATCGCGGTTGCTCAGTGGGTATCGCACTGGCTCTCAGAGCAAAAGGTTGCTAGTTCGGATCCCATCGCTGACCTAACCTTTTATCCGTAGACAAATATTCATACATTTATCACTTGTTTTTGTCAAAGGAAATGTTGTATAAATCCGTAAATTTATTTATTTTTAAAATCAATTGTAGGTTTCAGGCATGGTTTGTTGTTAGGATTGGCATGGATGCGTTATCGTAGTACAGAGTATTTTGGGGTAGGCAGTGACTTTTGCAGTGTGATTAATTTAACTTTTAAGAGAACAGCGAGTTTCCTAAATTAACTAATGTTACAATTTCTATAGGCCTATCAAAATATCCTTAAGGATTAACAAAATGTCATCAGGTCTAGTTATTTAGATGACAAAATTAGATTTCAACTTATTGTTTCAAAAGCCTAGGCTATTATGAAATTAAATGCTATAAACATGGGTTGGGCCAAGACCGTACATGAATCTTCTAAAATGGCAAGTAGTCTAAGTGTATAGGCCTACATTTCATAGCCATAGGTCCAAGTGTATAATGAAAACAGCTCACTGTAATCCAATAATCCAACCCTAGGCTCAAATCTTTCAAATCTAGGGTCAAATCTTTCAAGATAACCTTCCGAAAAAGGCTGTTTGGGTAGAATAGGCTATACCTTTTATTGTGGTTAGCTACAACATTACTGGTAATGTATTTTAGGTAATGTAGAAAATTTGTATTATTAATTTAGTGAAAATATAAACTAGCAAATAATTGTGCTATAAAATAAATAAAAGACAAAACTTTTGGAGACCAATATTTCTTGTAATGTCCTTGGCCTTTAGCATTGTGGTTACAACTATAATTGACTTAAATACATGGATCAGAGTTTGTTGTTACATGTTTAAATAATACAAATTTATTAGATTAAATAAAAAAATACAATTATAACTAAAATATAATCATACTATCCAATGCTTAACGGTAGGTCTACTTATTTAATACCACTATTATTTTATAAAATACTATTATTACTATTATACTATAATTACTATTATACTATAAAATAAAAATACTATTATTTATAAAATAAATAACAGTTTACCATACAATACTTGGTGTACCCTGAAATTTAAAATACTCTGCAGCTCAATGGATGTTTTGGAATGATTCGTGAACATGTTGATTATTACTAGAAATAGGAATTCAGCTTACCCCTTAGCCAGTGACTTGTTTTGTTAAGTATTTATATTTGGCAGCGGGTTTTTTAAGTTTAGATAATCATTAGACTACCATTAGATACCATTAGACTTGTAGGTTTTCGTTGGACAAGTTCAGGCCTCCAAAATATTAATCGCAAACCTTTTTGGTATCGATTAAAAGATCTTGTTCCCTAAAATTACTTATGGAGTTTTGAAAAAAAATCCACCTTCAGTGATTTCAAAGAGCTTTCAAAGTCCCAATGTTAATCATGTTAAAAAATGTTTCGTTAGTAAGCTTATTGTAAAGTGTTCAAAACATCTGGCTCAGTGCCTTCGACATCCCCGACCGGAATTAGGATAATAATTTCAATATTAAGTTTTATCTGACTCAAGTCACACAATTGCTCTCACACAAAATCAATAAAGTAGAGGATGCAAATTGGTTGCAACTGTTTATACTATAACTGTTTATTACTGTTATAATTAAGGATTTTGTCCTACTTAAAGTCCCAATAAGTAGGATTTATTCAGGAAATCTACTTAATAATCTTCCTTGTTTCTTTTTACCAGTATCTTCTTAGCTGTCCAAAAAAGTAACTTTCACTTTACCCATCAAAGAAGTAATAGATTAATTTATTAACTCTGAAATACTATTTTGTAAACCTGTATATTATGTGAAACACAACATTGGAAACCACCAAAACAAGGTTTAGAAAACAATTATGTCATAAAATTAAACTAAAACAATAATATAGACATCATGCTGACATCAAACCACAAAACCTAACCGCCACTGAGCGCATGGTGGGATAGCTGTCTCTTTTATCACATGTTTTAAACCGTTTTACAGTTGATAATGTTCAGTTTTGGAAATTAAATCTCTCGTACTCTTATTTAACCTTTACTATTCATTATTCACAGTGAAGATACTATATCTTTATTAAAGTCATGCATTCATAATATATTGGAAAGCACATGCAATACAATAGTTAAATTTATTTGTATTCATAAAATAAGAACAACAAAACAGACAAATCATAGAACACATTTGTTTTGACTATCCATTGTTAATACAACCTTTGGTCACAAGTGATTTAAGATACAGTTATTTTTTCAATCGATTTTATCAATATAAAATGCTCTGTCAAAGAGACTTAAACTAAGGGAATAACATAAGGTTTAACTATATTAGTTTTCATTCACAAATTCCAATGGTTCTCTACCCATTTTTTATGGTAATATGCTACTAATCGTAAATATTTATTTTCGTTCTGGTATTAATAAATAATCTATTGCATTCTTAATGGTTTAATTCGTATTATTATACGTTCATTTTTGTTTTGTTTCTAATTTTACATTTATTTTAGCTGTATCTTAAATGTCGTTGAATAAAACAAACACTACGTTATCATTTGAAAAAAAATTGAAGAAAATGATTATCAGTGTAGGTTATTAAGTAAGTCTCAGAAAATGAGTTACTTTGTGTTATCTTCGCCTCGAAGTCAAGTAGCATTTCATCATAGTTAATATTTCAAAACAAAAAGCTCTCTCGATATATTATATAGCATTATTTGGATGGAAACAGGTAACATATGATAGATTCAAAGACAAATTACAAAGGGACCTAAGAAAGTGGAGGCAGCTTTTAAAGAAGTATTTGCATCAATAGATAACTTATCTCTGCTGTTTTCTCATCCATTAAACACCAAACTTATAGTTTCTTTGATACTTGAGTCGGTAAAGTCGGTTTTGCTATAGTTTATCTTTATTAATTGCTCGTAAGTCCTTCGATACAATGATCTATTCTATTTAAATGTTGCGATACTGGGTGTTTCCAAAATTTCTCTGGAAACATCGAAAACGTGTTCCTGAGGTCAAAAGAAAAGAAAAATGTTTTATAAACGTAGGCCTAATTGCGTTTAGCGAATTTCCCCTATAGGGAAGAAGCTATTACCGTAGGTCTCGTGGTAAGACTGAAGCCCAAGTCCATGATGACTTTTTGTTTTGAGGTCCCCAGATCCAAAAACACTATTCATTCAGATTTATATAAATATATATTACATATATTACATTATTTAGTTAACTGCATTATGATTATTATTTTAAAATATCATTATCAGAGTAACCTTAAAAATTATTTGTTTTATTCACTAACACGTGCATCGACGTTTTACCTCAAAATATCTTGATTACATTACATTTTTAAAACCCTCAATTTTTGTTTTGACCACTTTACATTGTATTTATATTGTAACTAAATATTAGGTTTTAACAATAAGTTCAGCTCTACAAAACAATAATTTTGGCGTTAAATTTATGATTCTACGTCCAACTTTTGCAGTGATATTCAAAGTGCTAATCACAGTATGTCGTCCAATGGTATCCTTCTGGAGGATAAATAAAATTTGATATCTAATTATAAATGTATATTGATGAAACTAGGTATGTGGCTTCCTATAGTTGTGGTATATTGATATTTGCACAAAAAATATTTTTTTTTATGATTGTCCCCGTAGCAGCAAACCTGCATACTCAGCTCTAATGTTATTCTTACAGAGAATAAGTAAAGTTTTATATCTCCCTTAATAATGAACATAAATTAATAAAACTTGGCATGTAGCTTCATCTGGTTCAGTTATATTGATAATTGCATAAAAACATTATTGTCTTAATTTTTGCAGCAAACCTGTGTACTCAGTCCTTATGTTATTCTTATGGAGAATAAATAAAATGCTAAATATAACTTTTTTTATAAATTAATTGTTATAACATTTAGTAAGTGGCTTCATAAATACTGGACATTTATGTGGTAGTGAGAGACACATATATGCATTGGTAATTAGCTGCGTACGCACGTTTGCTGCGACGGGGTATTTTGCTATTTTGGCCTGTTTTCCGACTGAGTGTTTTAATTTAATTTAAATAAATACATAATACATCAGGAACTACTTGAGGCACTGGCTTAACAATTTCCAAGTGTATTATAATTGTTAAGGCTGATTTGTTTGTTTATCGAACGTGATATTGTGACTTTTACTGTTTCAAAATGCCGGCCATTTTAAATTGTTAAGCCTAATATTTTATAAAAAGGCAATTTCAAAATTTATCAACGAATTTTAAGTTTTAAGCCAAAAAATCGTATACCGTAAGGTAGGAGTTAAAATATCTCTCAGTCGATGGCTGAGATAGCAGTTGTTATAAATGAAAACATGATAACTGCTGGTAATATACCAAATATTTGCACAATTTTACTCCTAAAATTGCAGTAACTGAGCAGTTTACTTTGTGCAGTTACTCAGTTGAGTTTATTTAAAAGTTGTATACCGTTTTTGTTTTACTTAAAGTTATACTTATTTTCAATGCGCATAAAGAGATATATTTAAAAAATCCTACAGTTAAAAAACATAAATGGCCGACATTTAAAAATAAATAAAAGTTGGAAACGTAAAACTAGCTTTAAAAATTTCAATACACTGCTAAGTTTTTCTAATCTAATTCTGAAGATATAATATCTTAATGCAAAATAATAAAAAACACACAGACGAACAAAGTTTTTTTGGAGGGAGTTTAGAATCAGAATCAAAACAAGCTTATTATTAATTGAAATTTAAAAATGTCTATTCTATAGTCAGTGGTTTTCATTCATGAATATGCAATTGCTACTTGAGGAAAATGTCTTTGAGTCTACTGTTCTTCATGCACTATAATTGCTCAATAAACGTAATGAAATACTGTTACTTATCTCGAAATCAAAAGTTATAAACTATAATTAACAAATAAGATAGACGAGCATAGTTGGTAAATAAATGGCATATGAATACATAACAAACCTAAATCCTTTATAAGATTACTAGCTGTGTACCCGTCCTCCGTACGGGTGGTATGTATCAATAGAAGTTTAATAACAACCCAAATAATTTTGAATTATTAAAATTAAATTTCACATGTTTAATGTACAATTAAATAAAAGTTAAACTGTTTATGAACCTCGGAAAAAAACTGTCGACCAGTAAATCCTGTCATTCATCGATTGAGCCGAGTAAAGGAGATACATTTTTTTCAATGTAATAATCTCAACTTTTAAAAGGCCATAAGAAAACTGCTCAACCCTTTAATTTTCTCCAAAATACGTTCTCATATTTACTGTTAAGTTCAGATGCTCAGTGGTTGGCAACATAAAAGATCTTTTTAGAGAGGCGTAGATCTCGTCCACCCATGTCTCACGCACAACAAAGGGTCTGTGTCTGATCTCCAGAGAACAACACCGTGACTCCCCATGATGTTTCTTATTTCCTTTTAGGTACCAAATTTCAGCTCTATTGGTCGAGTAGTTGGTGTGTGATGATAACACGCTAATATTAAATGCCAGTGGGCCAGAGTTCTTGATATATTAGTATCTGGATTAGGTAAATGTATGCAATGAGCTATCGGCTATTTTTCTACCGAATTTCAGATTCATCAGTCCAGTAGTATGTGCAAGATTGTTAAAATATTGTATTTTTAAATCTCGGGGGTGAAGCCCTTAAATATTTTCGTAACGGAAATAGGCTTTCATTTTGTTCTGACGTATTAGTTATGAATTTCAAATTACAAAGGTCCAGTAAATACTAATACTCATAAGATTGCCATAAAAGTAAATTAGGAAAGAGCCCTATTGGACTTTTTTACTTATTTTATTACAAAAGTATTCTTATTGTACATCTGCAGCATAAGGGGAACCACCATGCAAAATTTCATCTTCATAGAAATTGTCGTTTTCGAGATAAAGTGATTACTATGTCAGTGAGTGCATGAGTCTGACAAATATAGATTTAGATCATATGTCCACTCTATATTATTGTGTTATTTATTACCAATCCTCACTCGACGTTTTAAATAAGAACTGTAACAGCTGTATATGGAATAAAAATTCTTAAGTCATATCCACTCTGTATACTTAAGTTATTTAATACCAATCTTCACTCAACGTTTTAAATAAGAACTCCAACGCCTGTTTGTAAAATAACTATTCTTAAGTCATTATCTGGCTCGATATAAATAAATGCTTTGTCCATAATAATAACTTATGATCTTTAAAACCCCGTGGGGCACAGTTCTAAGGTGATTTCAAAAAATCCAATTAGCCTAAAACCTTTTAACGTACATATAGAACATAGAAAAAAAGTTTCATCAAAATCAGTGCACCCGTTTCCCTGTGAAAAGCGAACAACACATGACCAAAACCGCACGAAATCACGTTTTTGAGCGGCCGCCATTATTTTCCAAAAGGCATATATGCCAGTTTAAAGTGGCCCAAAACCTTCTCACGCATGTAAAGAACAAAGAAATAAAGTTTCATCAAAGTCAGTACACCCATTTTTCCGTGAAAAGCGAACAAAAACCTCTTCTTGAGCGTTAGCGACGGATAGACAGACATACAGAAATTGAGAAAAGACTTGATTTGGCTTCCCTAGGGCGTAAAACGTGAAAATATGGAAAAATAACATAATTCCAAGCAATGTACAGATAAAACCCTAATATTATTTATATAGATGAAGTATAATATCTAATTTACTATACTCAGGTAGTATTAGAATCATAATTTTATATAGGGGGAAAAATGAATGTAGTAGAAATTTCATAGACAGATTCAGTGACTAAGTATTAACCAAATTTACTAAATCTCACTGTGAAAATGATTGGGTCAAAACCATATTTTGCAGACGAAAAATCATAAAGGAAATATTAAATAAATTCATATTGAATATCATTACATTTTATTCAATAAAACTGTTGGTAATAATACGTTTTTGCATGACAGTATTATGGGCAAACATGGATTATGTATAATTGGATTATGTATACAAATGGATTATGTATTATGTATAACATGGATTAAAATCATTAGTACAATGACAAGAGACAACTTGTTTTTTTTGGAATACTTACTTAAAACATATATTTATAAAAAGCAATAAGGGCTTCAAATATGAAATAATATTATTATTTTGCAGAAAGAAGCAATTGAAGACTCTGAGAGCTTGAAGAGTTCTTGAGAGTCTGGATTATATCGGATCCTGCACCGCTTTCAGCGTTCCTCAATGTTTTAAAAGCCTCGTCTTCTTTTGTTTTAAGATGTATTACATAAATACCTCGTCAACAAAATTACGCACTGACGTTTCATAGGTTTTTTTATCAATATTCCTAATTGAATATTATAGTCTTAAGTTAGTATGGTACTTGCAAACACTACGACGAGCAGTAGTTTGACTTCCGTTGATGTTTGTCTAATCGTTTCTCAACAGATTGGTCAGTCATCCGGAACTGCTTAGCTAGTTTTAACTCCTGTTAAAGATGTTGTGTGACAATAAATATTAAATCGGAGTGAATATAAATACATATAACCTTTCCTTTTAGCGAACTTCCCCTATAGAGAAGAAGCTATTACCGTAGGTCTCATGGTAAGACTTAAGCCCGAGACCATGATAACTTTTTGTTTTGAGGTCCCCAGATGCCAACAACAATATTCGTTCAAATTTATATATAAATATATATATATATATATATATTTGTGTGTGTGTGTGTGTGTGTGTGTGTGTGTGTGTGTGTGTGTGTGTGTGTGTGCGCGCGCGCGCGTGTCCGTTAACATGGTAACTTGAGTAAAAAACGTCCGGTTTCGATGAAATTTGTCTCAAATATGTAAAGTGACTTTCATGACTTTAAGTTCGAAAACCAGAAAAACGGACCATGGGAAAGGGGGTTTTAAATTTTCCAAAAATCTGTTTTTTTGCACTTTACACCATAAAATACTCAATTTTGGATTTGAGCGTTTTATAGAGCTTAAAAAACAAATAATCCAGTATTTTAAATTATTAGCCTAAGTTAAGTGGTTACGGAGAAAATCCAAAAAACCTGCTCATAAAATCTCCCATGTTAATCTTATGGGAAAAAGGTTTTTGGCTTTTCCTCGGTTCATTTTAATGTAAAATTCACATTTGCTTTTACCGATCAATTCAGCTCTACAAAAAAATCATTTTTTTGTTGAAACTGTGATTCTACGTCTAACCGTTGCAGAGATATTCAAAGTGCTAAACACAGTACGTTGTCCAATTTTATCCTTATGGAGAATAAATAAAATTTGATACCTCGATTATTTATGAATGTATATTGATGAAACTTGGTATGTGGCTTCACGTAGTACTGGTATATTGATATTTGCACAAAAAATTGGTTTTTTGTTGATTATCCCAGTAGCACCATACCTGCATACTCAGCCGTAATGTTATTCTTAAGGAGAATAAGTAAAGTTGTATATCTCCTTTAATTATGGACATAAATTAATAAAACTTTGTATGTAGCCTTCATCCGGTTGAGTTAAATTGACAATTGCACAAAAACGTATTCCTTCTTTTTCTTTTTGCAGCAAACCTGCGTACTCAGCCCTAATGTTATTCTTATGGAGAATAAATCAAATGCTATGGATCACTTATTTATTTATGTATTTTTATGGATCTTGGTAAGTGGCTTTATGTGGTAGTGAGAAACATATGCTTTCATTTGAAATTCGCTAAGTACGCAGGTTTTCTTCTACGGGGGTATTTTTATTTGGTATCACGGTGGGTAACACTTAAAAATAGGTGTACTAAAAAACGTACTCGAATTTAACGAAAGCTAAATTATGAAAATTATCGATTGCTTATTAACTATTTAATTTTCAACCAGTTGCACTACTGTTTTTACTATTCGTTGTCATGTTTTTCCATGTTTTCACCCATATGTGAACATACACAATATAAAATATAACGTGTATCTGTTGTCAGCTTAGTGCACATACAAAGTGGATAGTTTAGTTGAACGATTTAAGAGGTTCTGAAATACATAAGAAGGTATTAATCAATCAATCAACCAAAACTTATTTATTCCAAAAAAGTACATCGCAATACATGGAATAGAGTCAGTAACATTTCTTATTTCATCACCAAGTTAATACCATCATGTAACAAAAAATATATATGTCTAGATGTTAAAATTAAAATAAAATACTTACATGTGAAATAGTATATGAATTTACTAAGTAAAATATAAATGGTATGCAAAAAGAAGGATAAAAAATGACTTGATTAATGCCGATGAGTGAACTCTTGAATTGAGTAACATGCAGTTTGGGACAAAAACTCTTTTAGCAAATTGAGGAATCTTTTTGAATTGTTTTCTAGTTTTATGTGTGCTGGTAAACAGTCAAAATATTTGTTTCCTCTATAAGTAGTTTTTTCACTAAAAAATTCCAAATGATGCTGCTCAACAAATCTGTGTGATCTTGTGTTGTGGTTATGTAAAGTACTCCCCATTACAATTCTTTCATTCATAAAATACAAATTTTATAGTTTCATAAATGTACAAACTGTAAACTGTAAACTCTCCTAAGTCTGAAAAAAATTGTCTAACTGAATCTTTATGTTTTAAATTTAATATTATTATAATAGCTCTTTTCTGCTGTAATAAAATCCTTTCCATGTTTTTCTTAACTGTATTCCCATAGATACTTATACCGTAAGTATTAAAACGTTAAATAAATTATTATCTAAATTTAGTCTGCATACATGTCTTCGGTGGGTTAGAAATTATTCATTTAACTAGGTTCTTTTAAAACATTGTAATTATAATTTGAATACTAACTAGAGCTATTTTCATAATTATACTTTTCATGTTGTATAACTAATTTACACAGGTTTTTATATAGCTTAGTTTATTATTTTTCGGAGGACAACTCATAAACAAACAAAAAAATAAAATATAAGCGTGAAAAACATAATTATAAATCAAAGTTAAAAAGAGGTGTAGAGTAGAGAAGGAAAACAGTTGAAAGAAAGGGAAGAGAACCATTTCCACATTCACGACCAATTGTTTACGCTTCAAGACACTGTTGGTGAATACTGAACTGCCCAGGCACGGGATTCCACCGGCACTAAAGTTTATAGTCCCTCTGTAGTCTCAGCATGATTTTTATATATGTATCTAAAATCATTAAATGTATTATTTCTTTATTTCTTTATTGGTAAGTATCTTAATTGCCATAATTAAATTATGGTTAAGACTAAATTACATTAACAGAGTATGTACAGTAATGCTAATAATAACTGATAGAATTTTGATTATTTAAATCCTTGAATCTTGCAAAATAATCTTCGTCCAATCTTGAAACACAACATTTTGATTTTAAATTTATATTATATTTTCATTGTTGTTTTCATTTAAAAAATCTTCAATTTTGTATGGACATTTAACGATAAGGTATTGCTTTAATTTATTTTTGAATTGTCTTATGTTACTTCAAGATTTTATTTCTGAAGGAATTTTGTTGTAAATTTTGATTGATATGTAGTCTGAGCATCTTTGTCGGAATGTTGAATTTGGATGTGGCAAGTCTATATGGTTGATATTTCTCGTGTTATAATTATGAATTTGTCTTCTGAAGGAAAATTTATCAAGGTTTAAATGTACAAAACTTGCTGCTTGTAATATAAAAATTGACGATAATGTTAGAATATTTAATTGTTTGAATAGTTGTTTGCACGATGTTCTTCTTGAGACTTGACAAAGTGTTCTTATAGCTTTTTTCTGCATTTTAAATACAATTTTGGCATTTGGGCTTGAACCCCATATAATTAGTCCATATGATATATGTGAATGGATATAAGCATAATACACCATTTTATTTATGTCTAGAGTGCATCCTGAACTGATTTTTTTGCAAATTTTATCAATGTGAGATAACCATGAAAGATTTGGTTGTAATGTTAATCCAAGAAATTTATACTCAGTTGCCAGTGGTATCGTAGAGTTGGCAAGTTGAACAAGTTGAATTGTTTCATTATTAAATTTTTTATTATATTGTAAAGCTGAGGATTTCAAATCATTTTCTATCAAACTGTTTTCTGTAAACCATTGTTCCATTTTAGAAATTTGAACAAAAGAAGATATCTCTAATTGTTTGTTAGAACTTTCGGTAATATTGAGAGTTGTATCATCTGCAAAAAGTATTACTTCTCCTTTATCTACGACGGATGGTAGATCATTCATGTAGATAATGAAAAATAATGGCCCTAAAGTAGAACCTTGTGGTACTCCATGAATTATATCAGATGATATTCTTGATTTTGTTGGATATTTTCTATTCTTTAGTTCTGTGAAATGTTTTCTTCCTGTTAGAAATGATTTTATCCATCCAAGTGCTGACCTGTTAAATCCCATCAATCGAATTTTATCAAGTAGTCTATTATGATTAACACTATCAAAAGCACGGGATAAATCAAGAAATATACTAAGAGATGGAAGATCTGTATCAATGTTTGCCATTACATTTGTTACTAGTTTGTATATCGCATCAATTGTAGATTTGTTTCTTTGAAATCCAAATTGATTTGGGTTTACTATTGAGTTTTCTATAATATAGTTTGTCATTTGGTTGTGAACAATTTTTTCAAATATTTTAGAATAAATTGTGGTCAAAGCACATATTACTGCTTAGTACATATACATTAATACATACTTATTATTATTATAATAATATACATACTTTAAGAGCACCTTATTGTTTGTTACAATCAATTGCATTTTACCATTAATAGCTTTTCCAATTAGAAGTATTTAATAGTTCCTTTCATTTTTCCATTCCCACACCATCAAATTATTTAGTGAATTTTCCCTAGAGGGAAGAAGTTATTTCCGAGGTCGGTATGGTAAGACCTAGGCCCGGGACTATGATAACGTATTGTTTTGACGTCCCCAGATGCCAAAAGCACCATTCGTTCAAATTTATATATATATATATATATATATATATATATATGTGTGTGTTATAATAATTGATTAGGGCTACAAATATTATTATAAATATCTTCAAATTTTGACGGAATACCCTTTTTTAACATTTTTTATTTCAGGCTGACATGTTTCGTGCGCTTAGGCCATTATCAAAGAATATTAAAAATATAACCTCACATCTAAAATAAAATCAATATTAATCATATTTGTTAAAATTAAGTATTTTAAAGCTGCATATGAATTGTTTGTCAGAACCCATGATATATTTGATTTTCTTCTGTTATTTTCTTTGAAAACTATATTATATGATTATAGCATGTCCATCTTCTTATTTTAAAAAATTTTTAAAACATCGGGTTTGATTGTTTAGGTAATATTTTATTTAGATATTTGTAGGATCTTTTAGCGAATTTCCTCTATAGGGAAGAAGCTATTACCATAGGTGGCATGGTAACACTTAAGCCCGAGACCATGACAACTTTTCATTTTGAGGCCCACAGTTGCCAAAAACACCATTAGTTCAAATTTTGTATATATATTCCCTGGTATATATATTTATTTATGTGTCCTTAAGCACGATAACTCTCGTAAAAAAGATCCGATCTTGATGAAATTTGGTACAGACGTTTAAAGTAGCAATTATTTGAACGATTTCGAAAATCAGACGAATCGCACCTTCCGAAGGGGGGTTTTGGGGGGTTTTGTACCCTAAAAATGAGTTTTTTGGGATTTCCACATCTAATTTTTATTTAAATCAAATTTTAATGTTTACCATTGAATTCAGCATATACAAAAAATTGGTACTTTGATCATTGGTCTACGTCAATTGGTTACTGAGATATTGAAAGTGCTAAACGCAGTACGTTGTCTAATGGTATTCTTATGGAGAAAAATAAAAATTTGACATCTCGCTTATTTATGAATATAAACTGACGAAACTTTTTATATGGCTTCATCTGGTTGTGGTTTGCACAAAAAACAAAATTTTCACTTATGGTTCCCGTAACAGCAAACCTAGGTACTCGGTTCCCATATTATTCTTATGGAGAATAATTAAAATGTTATATATCGCTTATTTATAAATGTATAGGAATGAAACTTGGTATGTGACTTTACTTAGATGAGTTCTATTGATATTTTCATAAAAAACCCATTATTTTGTGTTCCTTGTTGCAGCAAACCTGCGTAATCATCCCTAATGTTATTCTTATGGAGAATAATTACAATTTTATTTATCGCTTATTTGTGAATATATTTTTATGAAACTTGGTATGCGGCTTTATGTGGTATTAAGACATGGGAAATTCGCTGAGTACGCAGGTTTTGCTGTGACAGGGTATTTTAAAATTAAAGTAAATATTCATTTCTTCTTTGACAAATAGGTTCTCTCTTTCTCGTTAAAACTCTAAAACTATTAGATGTTCTTTTAGTTCTGTGTGTTTGTGTTTCGACTTTATAAAGTGTTCTGGAAAGTTAGGTTTCATCGTTGTTTGTTATCCGATTTAAAATATATTTATTTATTTATATATAAATATCGTGACCGTAAGCACGATAACTCTCGTAAAAACGGTCCGATCTTAACGAAATTTGGCACAAATGTGGAAAGTACTATTTGTTTGAACGAGGTCAAAAATCAGACCAATCGCACCATCCGAAGGGGTGTTTTGTACCCCAGAAATGTTTTTCTTGTAGGGGTTTTTTTCACGTGTAATTTTGATTTAAATACAATTTTAGTTTTTATAATTGAATTAAGCTTAAGAAAACAAACAATTTGGTATTTTGATCATTTATCTACGTCAATTGGTTACTGAGATATTGAAAATTCTAAACGCAGTACGTTACCGAATGTTATTCTTTTGGAGAAAAAGAAAGATTTTATATCTCACTTATTTATGAACATAAACTGACGAAACTTGGTATATGGCTTCATCTGTTTGTGGTGTATTGTTGTTTGCATAAAAAAAATTTTCGCCAATGGTTCCCATAGCAGCAAACCTGGGTACTCGGTCACCATATTATTCTTATGGAGACAAATTCCAATGTTATGTATAGCTTATTTATCAATGTATATGGATGAAACTTGGTATGTGACTTCACTATGATGAGTTCTACTGATATTTGCATAAAACCCCATTATTTTGTGTGCCTTGTTGCAGCAAACCTGCGTACTCATCCCCAATGTTATTCTTATGGAGAATAATTAATATTTTAAATATTGCTGGTTTGTGAATATATTTCTTATGAATCCTGTTAAGTGTTTTAATGTGTTATGTTATATATTCACTGGAAATTCGCTGAGTATGCAGGTTTGCTGCGACGGGGGTATTTACATTAATAAATTATACTATCTATTTGTTACAATTTCAGAAGTGTTTATAATGACATCAATCTTAATAACGTTTGATTGAATTATAAGAGGTAAAAAACATGCACTACAGAATCGTAAAATTTTTTATTAAAACATTCAAAGTACGAGTACTAAATTTTACAGGAAGCGGTGGTGGTTAGATTAGATTACTGTATGGATGAATAATAAAACCTAACTCATCCTAACGTCCCGCATAACGCTGGTATTAGAGGTCGCTGTACATCATAAGTACCAACGCATATTTATCTCTCAATCATTAATCCCTTTAAAATAGTTAACGAAAATCTCTAAAGTAGTTACTGATAAAGTTTATTTTCAACCATTATATTGAATAAAAACAACAAATTAAAAGGAAACTTAGTTTCTCACTATTGTGCTATCGTCAGAAAGATGTCATTCAGTTATTGTCAATTGAAACTAATCGTCTTCTCATTGTTTCTAATAAATTTAGAGTAATTTAAAATGGCAAATTTTAAATAACTCTTTAATTAAACTTGCATTTTAAATCAGTTGAGAGCACAAGTTTGCTGCAAAGGAAAATCATAAATTTCTTGGTGGGGAGATGTTGATATTATTTTCTTGTGATTAGTAAGTATATTACTGAACGTGTTTTATTGGGGTATGGAACTGTGTTTTAAAAGAAAAAAATTACAGAAGTAGTTAAATAAGTCGTAGAAGCTCTAAAGCAGTTTGGATATGTTAATTATTTGTTGTTGTTGTTGTATTTGTTAATTCGTCAATGCCATTGGCCTTTAACGTTTTCATAGTGGATGTTTAGCCTGTTCTTACTCGGAGTTACATATTTCTAGCCCAGCCTTAGATCACCTAAAGCGTTATCTAACCCATTTTAGAGTCTAATCATATTTTTGTAAAGCTATGACACTTAACTCTTGTCATATAAAACACTTAAAAACATAATCCAAAAATGTGATTTTTAGCAAAAATATATTTCTGGTTGAACAAATAATAATTTTACTATGGTTATTTAATTTGTTATAAAATGTATTTAAAAACATATTTTTTATTTTGGTTTAACTTCTAAAAATAAATATGCGTAACTAATGGCCACTTGATTAGTAAAACGACAGATAGATGTAAACTTGTGCTGGATAAAGAGTTTGATCACTTAAAACTACATGAATTGAATTAAGAAAAACTGTGTGTATGACGTTGGTTCGGACAAGGGTGTATATTTTTTGAATATTTTTCCAAAGTATATTTTTTGAGTACAAAGGTGTAATTGGGATTTCACGAGTTGATGATTCTATTCAGGTCGAGAGAGCTGGAATATGAAAGTGAAACGATCTTTTAGTCATTAATTAAACACCAACATCCCTCGAGACATTACGCATTGAATGTGCACCAGAACCCGGCATTTAATTACAGTAATTAAGTATTCAAACTGTTGGACGTGTCATGATCATGATGCTAGGACAAGTGAAGTATAGCCAAATAATAACTATACAAGTTTTTATATAGTCAGTAAATATTATTACGATTGTTGACTGCATCGTTAATATTCCTAACTGTATCGTTGGTAGACAAACAGTTTAGTTCGGAACTGCGTTTTAAAATGTTTATGAACCAGAAACTGTGCTGTTTCTTTATATTAATGGAATAACGTAAAGTTCTATATCTTCACGGTTCTAGAAATGATTGATTACAAGTAATTTTGTTAAATATAACCGTTTTATAAACTAACGTTAAATGGATAGACATGATCGCCTTTAGGTCTTACGTTGCCGCAAGTTCTCCAGTACAAAAATTACAAAATTAGTTCAAACATGATAATTTATAAATTGTATTTATTTAGTTATTTATCTGCACAATATGCATAAAACCACCACTGGGAATATAATTACAGGATGCCGAGTCTTTTTAAATTGTTGGTTTAATATTGTAATACACACAGTCAGAACAATTCGTCTGCTTCGAATCAGTCATACAGTACGTAAAATTGCATTAAATACATAATAATTGCTCTACCTAAACATATTACGCCTCATTATGTTAAACTCTGGTGTTTAACCCTGCTACAGTAAAACATGTGTATTAAATTACTTCAAGGGTTGTTTTATTAAATTATATATTGAGAAATATGAAACTGATTAATATCAGTATATAAGCTTAAAATACACAATATCAGTAGGTGCACTATACACAATACCATATTAACAAACTTTACACGGCAATTAATGCAGTCTATTAGTATAGATTTCTTCCATACCCTCTCTCTTTTTTTCAAATAAATTAGAGAGTAGTAATGAAACTCTTGTTCAGTCAACAAATTTATGAATTAGGGAAGCGCTAAAAGTAAAAATTTCACTATACTGTACAATTAAGTTTCAATCCCAAAACTGTGATTGAAGCCCATTTAACGCTTAATTAAAAGCAAAACTTAATTTCCTTTTGTATATTTTAAATTGAGTTCGGGATTTGCCTCTAGATAAACTAAGCTTCGCTGCACAAACAAGATAAGCAAGTCAACATTAGCCTTTAACACCCCAGAAGGCCAACTCTCTGACCCATGGTTAGAGTAATACTGGGACTTGCGTTCTCATAATAAATATGACTAACAGTAGTTAAAACAATTCCGATTGAAAATAAGCCGCATGATTATAATTGATTTATTATTTTCAGTTTATAATCGGTGTCAGAGACTGACTATAAGAATTCCCTCATATAATTGAATAATTGCCAAAGCAATCATTACATTTACGTCTAAAAATTAACAATCAAAAATATACGACAACACTGAAATAGGACATACAACCTTTGCAGCTATGGGTAAAGCGTATAATAATTTTTAAATACATATAAGTACGTCATCGCGTTTTTTAATTTGTTTGAGTCAGGAAAGTATGGATTAAAGTGGCTGAGTAATTGTGATAATTTTAATAAATATATGCTTATAATTTTTATAAATATATATGCTTTTTATAAAATTTATCTTTATTAAATTACAGTTATATAAAAATACGAGTAGTAATTTAATCAAAATTAAGAATCTGATTAATCGTCATAATATAACACTAATCAGTATACGGTCATGCCCCACTTACCATAATACATAATTACTAATGCAATAAATAATTAAACACTTAAACAATAATTCAGTAATGCAAACTCCTTCATTGGGATTAGCTAAATATTAGGCTTGAAGTAAAATAATTAATTACCTTAAATTGGGTGGGAAAAGAGATAATTGCATATGAAAAATGCGTTCGCTATCGGGGTGCCTTACATTGACATATTTGTTAGCATTACTTAACTTCTTATTACACCTTAAATGTGTGATAGTTCGAAGTGAGATAGAAAAGCGTAGTCATGTGTTATCAGTGCAATAGTATCCATGCTAACTACAACTATATTACCCGCTGTAATTGATCATAAACCCCGCTGTTGATTAGGCGGCTTGACCTGAGTTACACGGCCCTTGTTTACAGCGTCGGTCAATGTTTGTTCATTAATTATTCTACAAGGAGAGAACAACCCTCCTAATCAATTACAGGCTGGCCTTTGCAAATAATCGTAATAACAGTCAAATAATCGTTGGACGAGTAACGTGTGGTCGATCGGTTGGCGTGTTTCAAGAAAAATAATAACAGCAATTGGTTTAGAGTATTAAAAAAGTGATTATATATTGACTGATTATGTAATAAGCTTGGTTGAATAAGTAATATAACATTTATAATATACGAAGTCTGGAAATGGAATGATTTATCTTAGCGCAAAAGCACCGCTAATGGAGCTTTTATAAATCTGTTTCGCATGGCGTTTTATCCTGACATTTATCTTGGTTTCACAATACATCTTTTGATGGTGCTCGAGGAATAAATCATGGTTGTTTATAAAGTATATTTTACTACTGCAATTTTTTTTAAATTTAATATTTAAGTAATGAAAGATAACAATATAAACTATTAAATACTACTTAAAATATCTACCATCAAATGATCGTTAAATTCAAACAGTTGTAGTAATAGTTTTAGTTAAATGTGTTATTGTAATTTTTTATGTAACCAATTATCAAAACTGAACTATTTAGCCGTTTAGATGAGAAATATAGGCTACAAAGAAACTTTAAAAAGGTATTAATATTTATTTCAAACTTATGCTAATATGAATAAAATTAACCAAAACATCACTTAAACGCGGGAGTACTATGTACCAAGGCAATAACTGGCTAATATACGATCACTATGGGGCTTGCCTACTGTAATTAATCATGCTCTCCCTTGAGCACTAGTATAGCTTTTTTAGGTATTGTAATCACCAATTAAAATAACAGTCATGATAATGTGTATTACATTGGTATTTTTACTAAATCACGTTGCCAAACCGCGTGTGTTTATTTCGGCCAACACATGTGTTTTATTAGAAGATGCAACTTTAATCAATTTTTATATATCTCGAGATTAATAGAGGTTTAAACTCGTATTCATAAAAAATGTAGTGTTAATGCTTGGATAGTGGTAATGGAGATCAAATGGAGATAGTAAACAGCAAAAGTCACTTAACTCACAAGTCGTGTTGAAGGTTTTGTGGCCGACTTAAGAAAGTTAAATGACATTCTCTCTCCCTTATACAGTTCTATAGAAAAAAATTTCACTCTGCTATCTTACACTGTTTTTTTTTTATCATTTTTTATATGTAAACATGATAAAAAGACAGGCTTACTCAAGAAATGTAATAAATACCCGGTTGTTGAATATTCATTTGGTATTCTGTTTATATTGCGATGCAAAATGCCTTTATGATAATGAATTAGTGCAAATAACAGTTACCCTGATATTTTTGACATTTTGTGTTACTCTCAGTATGGATATACACTTCTCTAAAGTGTATATATGTTATACATATTGTACTAAAGGGGCAATGAACATTAAATTTAAAAGTTTTCTTGAGTTACGAAAAGTATAAATTGACAACTCAAGCTACATCGAATGTACCAACAAGCTAGAACACAGTTACTATGCAAAATATAACACATCAAGTTAAAAGTCAATTATACACTGAATTCGACTCGAATAATTTTTAAACATACAATCAGTTAACAATTCAAGATAAATAGTTTCCTTTGTATATCAGCTCCAAGTAAAATTTCTCCAAATCTAAATTTACATTTCGCAATGGCTATACATTTATTTTGTTTGATCAAAACCTTTTATGGAATATAAGTTAAGCTTCTAATAAAAACACAACAGCGATTACTTATCATAGTAACCTAGATTAAGACAATTTATTGCAAAGTCCGAAAGGTCAACAACGTATCTATCCAATACTGAATATGTTTAGCCATAGAGGTGCATTTTAGCTCAAACTGAACCTTAAATAACAGGTGGACTTTTAAAGTAACCCAGATGCTCACCACGCACAGATGCATATGCTATGTGGACGGGCAAATGAGGCGGGCTACCAACCTTTTTCCTTAAAAAAAAACTAAAAAAATGAAGCTCTGATATTACATTTCTCAAATGCTGTTTTAAAATATATGGGCTGGTCCAGGGCTCATTTGGTTTGTACTTAGTTATGCTTATGAGGATTATAAATTTTCGTGCATACGTAGTTTTTATTAAACATTATTGTAAATTGAAACCAAAATATGATGGTTTCGAAATAATACTTATATGAGTCGGAGACTTACACAGAATTTTATAACGGTTAGACACTAAAATTTGTTTAACTTCTTGGCAAGATAGTGCACAACATAAGACATTGCTTTATCTACTATTGAGTCAGCAAAATTAAGACATTCATATTTTATACTAAGCCAAATATTTATATTAGGAAACCAAATATCAAAAGATTTACATAACCTTACCATATATGCTAGAGATTCTCGCGGTTAAAACCATGGCTAACGATGGGAATCTTACTCAAACAGATTTTAAGGGCTACTAGTTATTAGTTAAAATAAAAACGTTTAATAATTTTAATTACGATGATTAGTTTTTAATTTATATCCCTTAAATTTGATTAAGTATTACAAAACACTATATAACATCTGGAGTTTATACTGAATAAATTCAATTTGCTTTACAAATGATGGTGGGCTTTCATTAAGATAGTTTGTACCTTTTATCTCAGTTAATTCTTTTTCTCTGATATTCAAACGCGATGTAATAATGTGGGAGGAGTAAATGTTAAATTGTTTTCGCGGTTTATCGTGGAAAAGTTAGATGTAATTTATTACTGATAATAACAATTCCCAGAGCAAACCAGTGTTGCCTGCCACCACAGCTCCAGCATCCCTGTTTTTTTGTATCATTACATGGTTCGCTGTTCTGTTTTCCTGTTCGTTGTTTCTGTTCAAATTAAACACAAACTCATAACAAAATTTTTGAACTTAATTTGAACACATTTTGACGAACCTTATTTTGTACTTTGTGTGTAAACTGAAAAAGAAGAAAAAAGTTTCATTTTGTACTAGTAATTGGTTTTCGAAGTTTCGAGTCTATCACATTAGGAGACTCGTTTGATAACTTATTTGATGAACGGAGACGGAAAATCTCTGACTGAGTCAGTTAAAAAACAGATTAAGGTCCTTTTTCGATCTATTCTCAAATTCTAAAAATATTATGAATTTGGTTGAGGTTATTTCACCGCTTAAAGAGATTTCAAAGCTGAGTCTTATTTTCGTCCCCTCATTAGACTCCTAGTAACGCTTCGAGCTTTTGTCTTGATCTGCTGGAGAAAGTTCTCATAGCTAAAATAGTGTTTTATTGAAAATAGCTCAGATAAGCCATGTCTAAAGGAGTAAACTATTTCATACGAAAAAATTATATTAATACTACGCAGATAAGGACTAAAACCTTATAAGAGCGAAACAGACTATTGCTTTACAACATTTTTTAATTTTCAGTTACCGGATTAATATTGTTTGATAATATTTGTAAAGTTTAAATTCAAAGAAATGTACAAGTATAACTATACAACTATTGCCTAACAGCTACTTACCAAATAAACAAATTATTAAACCTTAATCCTTAATTGTTAGCGCAACAGGTGCACGGTAATTACTGTGTTAAGCATCAAAGCCGTTTGAGCTGACGTCCGAGGTTGGTTGACTTCGATACACTGTTCAAGACTCTTAGGTAAGCTTTCATTGAAGTCTTACTAGAAAACCAATTAAATATTCTTTGATATTTTAGAAATATTACGTGTGATGTACATATAAAAAATACTAAATTTCTTACTTATACTTACTTCTAAATTTAAACGTACTTTTTAGTAATTGAAGTATTGTTTTTTAATAAAAGCTTCTTCCTCATTCAATTTTAACTTGACAGACTGAAAATTCAAATTAAAGTATAATTTCTGATACCGTTAAGCCTCATAAATAATTAATTAGTTATATCATTTATTACTAATTTCATACTTAGATATGTTGTGCAAATTGCTTTCATGAGTTCAGTAGAACATTTCAATGTCCATTATATTTGGGAACTTTATAAGGTCCTAATATACTGTAATTTTCCTTAACATACTCCCAACTATCAGGTAACCCAAATCATTCAAATTCATCTCTTACTCTATTAGGTACGATAATATATGGGGAGTATGTTGTTAATAACTTCAGAAGAAGATATACAATGACCACTCTAATCTAACTAGAATTGAATCAAACTTGGCGTTTGTGTGGTGATTTGTGTTTCTATTAATTATGAATGTAACATATATATATATATTTTATTTCAAAGCCAACGGCGTTTTTGTTAATAGAGTACACAAACGCTTTTAGGGAAAGCGGTCCAAACTCCTCAAATGTTTTTGGACACCCCGGGATTTGAACCCGTGACCCCTTGAACCGAATTCCAATACGCTAACCGTTAGGATAGCGAGATGCCTTTGTATACAAAGTGTTCAAAAAAGGTGGGGACATAATTTACGTAGTGATTCCTTGGGTCAAAATAAGCAAACAAGTTTATATAAACAAATGTTCTATCTCCTTTTGTTTAGCGTCTGTCTTTCTGTATGTGTTTTTTACAAAAAAGTCATAACTACTGAACGGTTTGAGCTACAGCGTTGAGATTTTGCAAAACTGTTTATATCATTAGCTTCTTTCTTTGTGCAAAATGTGAATAAAAACTCTTAAACAGTTTCAAAATGGCGGATATTTTAAATTTTTGACGCCAAATTTGACGAAAACCGTTAATTTTACCAAAAGATTGCAAGATACATAAAATTTAGTAAATTTTATGGAGATTTCAACAATATCTTGTTAAGCTTAGTTTGGACAAAGAATAACTGAGAAATTAATTTCTTTCTTGCTATACTTACAGTTTTCTCCTTTTAAACAATGTTAAAACTATCACAAATATCATTAATAAAATTAATTTCCGAGTTATTCTTTGTCCAAATTAAGCTTAGTAGGATATCATTGAAATTTCCATAAGATTTACTAAATTTTATGTATCTTGCAATTTTTTGGTAAAATTAACGGTTTTCGTGAAATTAGGCGTAAAATAATTATACTAGCCGCCATTTTGAAACGGTTAAAGAGTTTTTATTCACATTTTGCACAAAGAAAGTGGCTAATAAGATGAATATTTGTGCAAAATATCAACGCTGTAGCTCAAACCGTTAAGGAGTTATGACTTTTTTGTAAAAACACATACAGACAGACAGACGCTAAACGAAAGGAGGTAGGACATATGTTTATATACACTTTTTTGCTTATTTTGACCCAAGGAATCACTACGTAAATTATGTCCCCACCTTTTCTGAACACCCTGTATATTGTGTAATCAATCATCGCAATGCATTGTATGCATGTAAATATCACAAGAAATAGTGTCGCTTGACAAAGACTGAGAAAAACTATCTATTATATACAATCTCTTTAATTATTACTGCCTTAGATCATAGTTTATCAACTTTTAACTCCACATTTTGTATGGAAGGTTATAGTCGATCGATGTAAACACATCTTCCAGATTTTTGATTAACACTCTAATTAAGTGGAATTGGCGAGGCTATGTGATAATACAAAACACAAATTCCATGATGATGTACACGTCCAAAATATTTCCATATTATGATTGGTATTTTCTTTTAACATCTATTAGTTCATCTGTATCTAATAAATAATCCAAAACAAATTGACAGGTTTCATTTAGTTTAAGGTGAGTAGTGCTTGCCCAAAAGGCTGTTTAAGCTCACGTGACCACGTCCCAATCAGCGGCATGCTGAGATCGCAGTTTATTTTCCAGCCAACACATTCCAGCTAGAACATGTAGTTGGCGTTTTGGTCCAAGAGTATGAGGAAATGTTTTATCAATATAAACATATTTTGCTGTCTTAACAAAAAAATGCTGACGAGGTAACAGTTGAAATTAGAAAATAATTAGTTTTTTCTATAAAGGCTGTCCCACACTTCTTGCAAATCCGCCCGAACATTCGGCCGAACTCCGAGAAGTATGGGGGCTTCACGAACGTTTGAATAGGGGACGGAATGTTTAGGCCTATTTGCGAGCAGTGTGTGACACCCTTAACACTACTTGTATAAGGAGTAATTCGTTATGTGATTGGCCTGAGTTTCTGTGATATATTGCAAAACAATTTGCATTGATTTATATATATACAACACACACATATATATATATGTATGAATTTTGTTTTTCTTGCAAGGAAATATGTAAACTAAATTTTTCAACATGTTTATATATATATATATATATATATATACATGCAAAGAGAAGGATGATCTGTGCAATTGCATAATTGTAGGTTAAATCACACATCTAGGCCTTATCAAACTTTTCGAACAACGTTTTTTGCGAAATTAAATAACGAGAGGTTTTAAACAATTACATTAGGTGCTATTCGTAATCGTAATGTAAGGTAATCCAATACCCGGTGAATATAAACCGTCTGTAATATTTAAAATTTCAACTACTATTGATTAGTAGTGATCTTAAACTGTAATCCTCAATATACATGAACAAATAACAAGATATGAGATTAAAATCTGTAAAAAAGTATCATGATACCAACATAAAATTTACAATAATAGTGTTATTTTGATTTATTAGTCAATTTATCACTCAACTGGCATATTCACTTTTCCACCTAACCAGTGATCCACTTTTAGTACGGCATCACTATTGTTGTCGTTTATACTACCTTAGACCTACAACTTGTAAGCAAAACTTAAGAACTTATATATAAAGTTGTTTTTATATATTCAAAGAATTTTTTTATTTAATGTAGGACGCAAACAAATTTGAAGAAGATATATATTTCATTCATGAATAAAACATTTCAATGTAAATTTACTTAACAGCTAAACAAATAGATGAGCAAAGTGCTAAAGGCACTCGACATTTGTCGTCTGATCAAACAGATGAGCGTTTAAGTGCTTAATGAAACCATTACTGTTTCTCTGTTGTACTGTTCATAATTACAAGTACGGAAAACCAATTCCGATGGGTAATTTCGCTCGGTATTATAGTATGATTTAAAGTTTAGAACTTTTTAATCTGTATACAATTGTATTGATATTGATATTTTCAACCCGAGTAAAAATGCGTACTATTTTAAACAAATCCAACAATCTCATGCATTTTTAAATAAAAATTGTATTTTAAAAGCAGACTGTTAGTAATATTAATATCACATGGTGAATCTTGTTTATGTATATCTAAAACCTTAAAATTCAATTCTTATTTTGTTTTTTCATATGTAAACGATCTGTAGTTGGTTTGGTAAGACCCACAACCGGGAGTTTTTTTAACCTTTCGTTTTGAGGCCACCAAAAGCTATTTATTCCAGTGTTTTTCAAATATATGCAAGTGGCTATTATCTTAAGAACATTTTTAAAAATTTCTTGACAACAATTTGTACGTTAGTGTAAAGTAGCATAACTTTATTTTCTAAAGCAGTATATTAAAATATTCCCAAGGAGGTGCAGAGAGTTGTATTCCTCAAAAATCAGCGTTTCCAGTACTAATTTACATAATATACAAGTATATGAGAAATTATAACGAGTTTGCACGCAGCACGCTGACGTGAATTTCCACGTAAAAAACTTTTAAAACTCAAAATAAGTGTAAAACATACATTTATTCCAATTTTTATTGAAATCTGAAAACATTGATTTTTTGGCTGTTCTGATGTTCCTGGTTTCATTTACCTGCGATACTGGGAATACAATTTTGCGCATTATAAGGTTAGAAGGTCCAATCAGGATTTAAAGTAGGCGTGAGGTTGCTGGGGATGATGAAAGTACACCAAAATCAGGCTAATAACAGGCTTTTCTAATGTAAAACCCCCATAAGACAACGTACTGTGTATGGTCAGTACACATTTTCTTCTATAACTTGGTAAATTTATTCTAGAATGACGGGAGAGGGCTTAAAAGTTTCGCCTCACTAATTCCCATCTTTATATATGGATTAATTTTACATCCGGGGCTTTTATGACCCTTTTTGGGCCCAAAAACTCAAAATTTGAAAGATTAATCCCCAACAAAGGAGCTTAGAGTTTTTCGATTGTTTTGCCCAACGAACTTGTCCAACTGATTACAGAAAGGTATGACCCTACCAAATTTGAAGTAAATCGGACAAAAAATGCAACCGCTAGAGTGCAAACACACACACACACACACACACATATATATATATATATATACAATTTTGAACGACCCTCCAAAACGTGTTCAGGGGGTCAGGTTAGGAACTTCTATGGTGGTCCCGGGCTTAAGTTTCACCGTGCGGGTCATGCTAATAGTTCACTTTCCATAGGAAATTCACTAATGATATTTGAAAAGCTTTATCTTTGCTTAAAGTTCGTTCGGTGGAAACTAGCCTTCTAGAAGAGTAATAGGCAACCCTAGACAAATCCAGTTTCATTAAATCAAAATCTGATCACTACGTTGAATAATAAGGTAATTTATTAGGTGCTATATAGCAACCAATTATATTATTTTAGATAATTTTTAATTACGTAAAGGCTTATCATTTTGGAAAAAGTGTTTTTAGAATAGTTAATTAGATATGTTGAAGTTTAGTTGTTCCCCAAAAATAGACCAAACTGTGTTTTAATGCTGCAACACACGGACCAATACATATAGCCTATGTCGACCTAGACCTAACCTCAAATGACCGGAGGTCCCACATGAGCTGAGGGCAGGCGCCGATATTGCATTCCTCAGATCATCTTTCAATAATATCAAGACACCTTCGGGCTCAGACGGTTATTTGCCAGCTAAATCATGTTCCTCATATTAAAAAGGTTTATACATTATTATATTTCCGTTTTGTATTTTAATATGGTGAATAGTAGTGTATAGATAACAAATTACTGTATTATCAATTGTTAGTAGATAGAAAAAATTATATATAAACGTAAACTTTAATACAAATTTGCAAACTCCCTTATAGTTGTACCCTAAACAGTCGGATAGCACCTTATTTTCTGTTTATGATGTAGAATGTTAATATAATACTGACATCCCTTCTCATGAAGAGTATGCAGAATACTTCACTAAGATTTTTTCCATTTCCTAAAAATATCTGTAAGCTTATTCCAAACTATATGTCAAAACTAAATATCTTGCCTCTATTGAAAAGGACTGTTTAAAACAAAGTAAAAAATCAAACCAATAAAAGTATTTTTCGTAGGTTGAAGTATATAATACGAATGAGGCTATAAAGAATGCATTTATGCAACATTTATCATGTAGGTTATAAATTGAATTTTGTTTATCGGTGAGAACAAACATGTTTGAAACATCCAGTTGATTTCACTCATTCCCTAAAATTACTATGCTTTTTACAATTATATTTTCACTATCCTTTTTAAATGCTGAAAAGTTTGGTTTACTACATTGAAGGCGGCCCCACACTTCTCACGAACATGCCCGAACGTTCGGCCGAATCTGAATGTTCGGAGTATTTGCGAGAAGTGTGGGAGCTGCAAGAATTTTTTAATACATACAGGAATATCACTGAACATTCGGGAGAATGTTCGGCCGAATGTTCAGGCCTGTTCGCGAGAAGTGTGGAACCGCCTAAACAGAACTAAACGATATTATTACTGTACGACGATCACTCAAAAAATTCAATGATAGCATTTTTTTGATAGTATGTTAATTTTGTGTACGCTTTGTAAATCTTTAAACTATTGTTTATTCCTGTTTTCTATCTCTTGGTCATGCCAGTTTCATATAAGTCATTCTACATTCAATTTGTCTTTAACATATAGTTTTTGGCCACAGGGATTATTTTTGTAATAAACAAAGAGAATACTATATCCATCATGATTGTTACTGTCAACATTGGTTTACTCCTTTGAAATTTTGTCATAAAAATATAATTATATTTGATTGTATACACAACAAAGTTATCCATGTCAATAAATCACACCTAGGGATGCATTATCTGAACAGATTTAACGTTATTACTTTTGTTCGTGGAATTTATACTTAAACTAATAAAATTAATTTCGCTAATGCATGTCAAAAAGTGATCCACAGATATGTGATATCGCGATATTCGTTACATATCGTTGTCAGAGGCCAGCACGCGGGACCACAACGAGGCACCGCACGGCCCTATTGATGATGGCGTTACAATCACCACGCTCTGTTGCTTCGTGTTTCACCCGTTCCATTGTAAATACTGCTTTAAAAATCTGTTGACGTATCTCCAATACAAAATTCCTAGTTTGAAGGCCCGTTTACAATAACGTTACTATGTTATGTCATGTTGTATTAATTGTCATTACAATTTAAGGGGAAATAACAGTAATAACAATTAAATAATACTATAAAGTATAATTATTGTAATGTCAGAGAAAGCTTAAATATACAAGTCACTGAGAACGGTTTATGAGGTTGGTTTAAAAAAGTTAAATATCCTTTGCGATTGCAATTTTATTGTATCATCATTTTTAATGACTTATTGAAGGATATACACTACGCTAAAACCGTTTTAAATCAGTTGATTAAAACGGTCCATTTGTCAATTGCATGATAGATATAGTGCTGTTAATTAAATAAATTCAACGAATCATCGTTTGATTAATAATTAAACTAACTAATTTTGATTATAAACCAAACAATCGTTTTATTTAATAAGCCAAAGAAAAATAATAATATTTATTTGCAAGAAACCTTAAGACCCTTGCCTTACAACCTGAGCAATATTTAATAAAGCTAGTAAAAACGAAAACATAATGCCTTAAATATTTAACGATTATCAATTTGACGTAAAAGGAAATATGGTTAAAAATATTAATGAGTTCTTGAACATAAATACATTATAAACTCGTTCTAAACTTCCCTTTCTTTTAAATAATGTACCTGAATGAGTATTTTTGTAATACTTCATAACAAGCAACCTAATATTTATGTGAAAAAAGCTTAGGCGTAAAAATATATAGCCTTATATCAGCTACGATGACTTAGTTTAGAATCTGATAAAAATATCTGATCTTGGCCTTATACAAATCTCAGCATATTTATCTACGAAGATTGTATGCTTATCTAAGAAAATTCAATACAGCCAGTCAAGATATAAAACATCCGTTAGACAATCTTTAGACATTCTCTTATTAATTAAAATTAAAATTTACGATGCGTAAACAAATAAAGTAGCATCCATTAAATGTGTTTTATTTGTCCATTTCTCAGGTCAATTACTCATCGAGGCAACGCAACGGCCCGAGATTAACGACGACTACAAATCTCGCCTGGCGGCCAACGTTTGTCAGACAATGTCTTCTATCATTTTTAATACCAATTAACATGATAGAAAATACATGATATATAGGGAAAATCTACAGGTTAACTTTAAACATGTGAAATTTGGAATGACTTATATGTCTGAGCTATTAAGTGTACTAAGCAATCGTGTCTTAAGAAAACATGACAGTAGTTATGTTTAACTTGAATGTAAAATATCAAGGAACATTTTAAAAAGCTTTTTTAATACCGAATGATTTTTTTTGTTTTTTCGGGTTTGTGCCATCTCAAAATTTCCCTTACTTTTCAAAAGCACACAATGTTGCCAAAATACAGATTTGAGAGCAATGCAAGCCTACGAACTTTGCAATAGACGTTTTGTGGTGGTACGAGATCATCTTGTTTTGACTTCAACAATAATAACCAATGCCAAGTTTAATAAGGATTTATTCCATAGATTAGAGTATATCAGGAAAGTAGGACAGTATCATCTCTGGGTTATGTATTGTAAAATATTATTTAATTCAATTGTGTTTGACTGTAACGTTTCAGATCAGTCAAATACCATTAAGTTTACATACACACTGAATCCTCTTTAAGGATGAAAGGTATTAATTGACTGACAATTGGCAGGGACAATACTTTGTGCAATATTACATCTACATATAATTATCAGAAATGAAATTTTGTCTTAAAAACCAACAATGTTCAATATTACACAGTTACTCTAAGTTATTAATAGAAGTAGCATAAGCTGAAACCATTTGCGAAAACACGTGAACACAGCTTGATTTGATAGGATAGTAATCTACACGTTTGCGAGACAAGAATGCGTTGTCTAAATCAAACGAGAACCAGTTATATTGCATTTCATAAGAGCCCTTTTAATAACTACATAGCCTACTCCTGGTATTCAACGCTGTCCTTGACTTAATAATCTCATTATTGGTTTTATTAAATCAAAAAAATTAAATCCTCCACCTTAATCACTCTATTCACCTTTTATTTACGGTTTCACTCTTTTCTTAAACAATTATATAAGAAATCTCTAATTTTATTTTGTCTAAATCTTTTACCAATACTTAGTATTGTGTATTTTAACGGTGATTACACTATACAAGTTACCAAAATATAAATAATAATAAAAAATCAAGTATACGGGTAAGGCTGTCATGAAGTTTAAGGTTTCAAGTATTAAATTGTTCTAAAAAAAACACTGTAAAAGAATCAAATAACTTTCAAGTTTTAGTAAATTTTGTCTCTGGTGTGTTTTAGCGAATTTCCCCTAAAGGGAAGAAGCTATTATCAAAGGTGGCATGGTAAGACTTAAGCCGGAGACCATGATAACTTTTTGTTTTGAGGTCCCTAGATGCCAAAAACAATATTCGTTCAAATTTATATATATGTATATATATATATATATATCTATATAAATATATCTATATATCTATCTATATACATATAAATATATATACATATATATATATATATATATATGTGTGTCCGTTAACATAACTTTTGAAAGAAGCGCCCGATTTTCATGAAATTTGGCAAAAATGTGGAGAGTAACATTTATGACTTTAAGTTCGAAAACCAGATCGATCGGTCTATGGGAAAGGGGTTTTATGGGGGTTTAAAATTTTCCAAAAATATGTTTTTTTAACTTTTTACCCTAAAATTTTAAAAACACTAGATTTTGGTCATAGCCATTTTATAGAGTTAAAAAAAACTAACAATTTAGTATTTTGAATCATAAAGCTAGGTTTAGTGGTTCTGGAGAAAAGTCAAAAAATGTGTCCATAAAATTTCCCATGTTAATCTTATGGGAATACGGTTTTTAGATTTTCCTCAGATAATTTCACTAAAAACTCCACATTTATTTCTACTAATCAGTTTAGCTATAAAAAACAATCATTTTGGCGTTTTAATTGTTGTTTTAGTCCAACCGTTGCAGTGATATTCAAAGTGCTAAACACAGTACATTGGCCGATATTATCCTTATGGAGAATAAATAAAATGTTATATCTCGATTATTCATGTATGTATATTAGATGAAACTTGGTATGTGGCTTCATCTAGTTGTGGTATATTGATATTAGCACTAAAAGTTTTTTTTATATTTTTCCCGGTAGCAGCAAACCTGCATACTCGGCCCCCATGTTATTCACATGGAGAATAAGTAAAGTTTTATATCTCCCTTAGTTGTGAACCTAAATTAATAAAACTTGGTATGTAGCTTCACCTGGTTGAGTTATATTGATAATTGCAAAAAAACACATTTCTTATCTTCCTTGTTGCAGCAAACCTGCGTACTCAATTATAATGTTATTCTTATGGATAATAAATAAAATGCTACATATCACTTATTAATTATTGTATTTTTATGAAACTTGGTAAGTGGCTCTAGGTAGTAGTGATACCCATGTATATATACATTGAAAATCGCTGAGTACACAGGTTTGCTGTGACGGGGGTATTTAAGTTACCAGGTTCCTAGGTTAATTTTGTACTCTTTAGTCTACTTGAACATTTTTCAATTAATTAACGTTTATTTACGTTAATTTTAATAACAGTAAACTTTAACGTAGTTTTGTATATAATGAAGAAAACTACCAATGAAAATAAATAAGCCAATAATAAAAACAGTAAAATAAATTCGGCCCGTTGGGTGGACATGCTCGAGGCCTTGCAGCGGGACTTCAGGGTACCCGACTATCTCTTGGTCGTGGTACAGGACTACCTGAAGGAGCGCAGGCTGCTATATAGCACAGAAGCAGGGGTCCGTTCCAAAGTGGTCACTGCCGGCGCGGCGCAAGGGTCGATCCTTGGCCCTGACCTTTGGAACGTGGCATATGACGGAGTGCTTCGCCTCGAGATGCCACCACAAGTCTATCTCGTGGGCTACGCAGACGATGTAGCCGCAGTCATCACGGCTCGGAATCCGGAGGTGGCCCAGCTTCGCCTCAACCAGGTGATGTTTCGGGTCAACAGATGGATGAGCGGTCATGGACTTGAGCTGGCGGTCGCCAAGACCGAGATCGTCATGCTCACGCGACGGAGAATCCAAACAGTAATCCCTATGACTGTTGGTGACGTGGAGGTCCAGACGAAGACTGCGGCGAAGTATCTGGGAGTGGTGCTCGATCGCCGCCTCACATGGTGGGAGCACATCCAGGCGGTTTGCAACAAGGCGACGAGGGTTGTTCTGTCGCTCAGCAGATTGATGGAGAACGTCGGAGGCCCGAGGTCCAGCAAGAGGCGACTTCTCATGTCCACTGTCAACGCCACTCTCCTGTACGGCGCAGAACTGTGGGCGGGTGCCATGAGAGTCAAAAAACACAGCAAGAGAATTCTCTCCGTTCAGCGCAGGGCGGCTCTTAGGGTTGCCTGTGCGTATCGCACTGTGTCTGGACTGGCTGTAATGGTTGTGGCTGGAGTGTATCCCCTTGATCTGCTCGCCGCTGAGAGGCAGAACATCTTTCGCCGTGCCCCTGATCTCGGAAGAGACCAAGCTGCTGTGGAAGCCAGACTCTAAACTCTGCGAGTTTGGCAAGAGCGGTGGAATGGTGGACTGGAAGGGCGATGGACGTTTCGTCTCATCAGAGACATAAGCCCGTGGTTGAGCCGTGCATTTGGGGAAATTGACTTTTTCTTGTGTCAATTCCTGACGGGCCACGGGTACTTCAGGGAATACCTTTTCCGCATGGGGAAGGTGAGGTCACCTCAGTGTAGTTACTGCCCGGAGGAGGTGGATGATGCTCATCATACTTTCTTCCGGTGTAGTCGTTTCGCTGAAGACAGGAGGAGGCTCGTCTCTGCTGTCGGCGATCTGTCCCCGGACGTCGTGGTGGGGGCAATGCTTCGAAATGAAGACTCCTGGAGAGCGGTTGCGCTCTTCGTGCAATCCGTTCTTCGGGGAAAGCGAGACGAGGGATGCTTAGGTGACCTCTAAGTTTCCCGAAACGGTGACTTAACCCGTCTGGGCGCAAGACACGCGGGCCAGTGCCGAGGTTGTCCGATAAGGGTTCCGGCCTGGTTTTTCCCCGCGGCTCCGTAGGAGGTTTAGTGGGTATACCTCGTAAGAGGGAGTCCCACACTGTTCCTTTGGGTTCGCGCATTAAGCGTTCCTCCTACGTAAAAAAAAATAAATAAATAAATTAGATTTGTATTAACAGTTTACACCTGCAATATAATTCCTGATTGATCCCTTTTCGTAATATGCATTCTAGTTCTGCGTTACTGGAATGTATTGAAGATGAAAATGGAAACTCTGAGCGGAAAAGGCTGAAGCATTGACAGCTATGATGGATAAGAGAGTATAAAACTGATCTCTAAAACCCTACTCATGCTCACCATATCTCATTTTTGTAATATAAAATGGATACAATTTAATACTACATGTAAAACCCTGTATTTTACCAAATTATAGTGTTTACAAACAAATTTACAGTATACAAATAGCTTTGTAGCTGTTATTATAAATTATTCACGATACCGATATATTTCAAATATTCTTTATTGAATTGTTTGTGTTAAGTTTTACATTAAGGATGTGAAAAGCTATTAAGTGATGGCTAAACAATTAAATAGTAAATGACCATACAGTTAATACATTCCAGTTTACAAACTCTAATTGAGATTAAAATACCATGTGGAACTGTGGCCATAATATATTTGCGCAAAAATAAATGAAAGAAGGACTTATAATGACATTTTATTTCTTTATTTGCATTATCTTAGTTACAAGTATTATAATATTAGTTTACTGAGCTTGAGGGAAGGTTTTCCATGTTGTGCAGCGTTGTGCAGTGTGCAGTGCTTTCTATACTTCTGTCTAATGATTTGCCTCAATACCTGGAAGGGTAATTACTTACATATCGACCTCCAGACACCAACGATTTTTACAATTTTTCGGAAAAATATTCAAAATAATGTCCTCATTTCGAAAATGGTACTCATTTTTCGCGGAAACGTCAGGAAAACCGGGAGAACCGGGAAAAACCAGGAAAACAGCCGAAATAAATTTGTTTTCAAATATCAGGTTGTGTGTACTTAAAATATGCGGAATTCCGTCCTGAACACGATTATGTAATTATTTTTTGATTCCGATAATTTTTGAACGGGAAAACCGGGAAAACTGTTGAAATATGGTTGTTTTAAAAAATTAGGTTGTGGGTGATCAAAATGTGCAGAATTCCGTCTTGAACACGATTATGTAAGTATTTTTTTAATCCAATAATGTATGAACGGAAAAACCGGGAAAAATGTTAACAGCAAGCTGTTGTCAAAAACGTGTTTAATTCAATAAATCTAGGGGGCCCGGTGGGATTCCGGGGTACTTGGGTGAGGAATTTTCTTCACACTAGGTTAAATTTATTAAAAGGAAAATTTTCCCCACAGCGGGAACATTTTCCAAAAACGGGAGGATTTCCCATAAACTTGAAATCCACCCCAAAACGGGAAATCTTCCCATAAACTGGAAATTTACCACAAAACGGGAAATTTCCCCCTTAAATGGGAATCCCTCTATACAGTGCTCTGTGGAGTTAGGTTAGGTTAGGTTAAGATAAATAAACACGGGAAAATTTCCTAAAAACGAGAAATTTCCCATAAATTGGAAATTCACCCCAAAACGGGAAATTTTTCGTATTTCGGGGAATGTTCCCCTTAAACGGGAATCCCGCTATACAGCGCTCTGCGGAGTTAGGTTAGGTTAGGCTATGATATTAATACAGTATGCACAAATTATTTACCTGATACAGAAAATTGGTATTTATTTATCATAACCTAATCTAACCTAACTCCGCAGAGCGCTGTATGGGGAGATTCCCGGTTAAGGGAAATTTCTCGTTTTAGGGAAAATTTCCCATACAGTGCTTTACGCAGTTAGGTTAGAATTTTTTTATGATAGATAAATGGATAAATAAATAGTCTGCACTACTGTTTCCGCGGGGTACACTACCGTATTCGCGATAGGTACTTCTGTTTCCGCGGGAGAATAACGCGATCGATGTATTTATATTGTGACATAATTTGGGCGAATAAAAATGTAAGTGGGTTGGCACTACTGTTTCCGCTGGACTCACCACCGGATCCGAAGATCCCGCTACCGTTTTCGCGGGAAGAATAACCCGATCAATCTCTTTATATTATGACAAAATTTAGGCAAATCATCAATGTAAGTGGGTTGGCACCACCGTTTCCGCGAGACTCACTACCATACCCGCAGATGGCACTTCCGTTTTCGCGTGAACGCGAAACGTATATTGTGATCGCACTTAAAAAAACGGTGTAATTGTTTCTATCTGTTTTGTTTCTGTCATTGTGTTCATGAAATGGTTTGTGTGATATGTTCTACACATTTTTGGGATGCAGCTTCATTCACTGCTGAACAAATAACATCGTTTATGATTAATCACTGTGTCCTAAAAGCAAATACTTCATGTGGACGATGTGGCTCAGAAGTGAAAATTAATCAGGAATTGTTGGAGTTTCGTTGTGGAACATCCGTCTCAATAAATAAACAGAAAGCAACAAAATGTAATTGGCGTGCCTCAGCCAAAACTGGATCATTTTTAAATAATACTAGAAATGATCTTGTAAAGTTGTGGCGTATAATAACTTATTTTTTGTTCCACAACCCTCCTCGACAAAGTTTCCTGGAAAAATCACTACAGTTAGGTCCTAACACTGTTGTGGACTGGTTCAACTTTTATCGTGAAGTGTTGTTGGACTACCAAAAGAGAAATTTTGAACGTCTTGGTGGCCCTGGTACTGTTGTGGAACTGAACGAGGCAAAATTTGGGAAGAGGAAATATAATAGGGGACGGAGAGTAAAGGGACAGTGGGTTTTTGGAGGTGTTCAGAGGGTAACAGGAGAAAGTTTTTTTTGTGCCAGTGTCCGATCGTACTAAACGAACGCTTGTAATGCTAATCAAGCGGGCGGGATTCGCCCGGGCACCATTATCATTACAGATTGTTGGCGGGCGTACTACGCCATAAGATCGAAGTTTGTGCACCTGACTGTTAATCACAGCACAAATTTTGTAGATCCACAGTCAGGTGACCATACAAATAATATTGAGCGCCGTTGGCGTGATATTAGAGCTGCGGCACCTAAATACGGACGATCTGAAAAACATTTCCAAGATTACCTCACAGAAAACAGTTTTAAGAACCGGTACGCCCCAGAATACCGCCTGCACTGTTTCTTCTCTGCTGCTGCAGACCTGTATCCCCCCAAACATTGAGTAAGTATACCATGTTTAAAATGTGATTGATGTGTTTGTTAGTTATGCCAAACATTACGAGCCCAACCTAATTAGGGGTATTATAATAGAATTTTTATGGATCGTGTCCAGGACTAAATTCCGCACAATTTGATCACCCACAACCTAATATTTGAAAAAGAAAATATGACAACAGTTTTCCCATTCTTCCCGGTTTTCCCGTTCAAACATTATTGGATTCAAACAATTCTTACATATTCGTGTTTAGGACGGAATTCATCAAATTTTGAGTACCCACAACCTAATATTTGAAAACAAACATATTTCAACAGTTTTCCCGTTTTTCCCGGTTTTCCCGTTCAAACATTATCGGATTCAACAAATAATTACATAATCGTGTTCAGGACGGAATTTCGCACATTTTAAGTACCCACAACCTAATATTTGAAAACAAATATATTTCGGCCGTTTTCCCGGTTTTTCCCGACGTTTCCGCGAAAAATGAGTACCATTTTCGAAATGAGGACATTATTTTTAATATTTTTCAAAACGAAAATTGTAAAAATCGTTGGTGTCTGGAGGTCGATATAATTACCGAATCCAAAAGATTTTTTCATAAAAATGATCTGGCAGTAAATACCAACAAACCCGATCTATTGGCGTTCGGTAACATACAAGAAGCAATAGAAACAGTACCTGATGTGGAGGTTGAAGATCATGCTAAATTCCTTGGCATTATTATTGATGGTAAAATCTCATAGAACGAACACATAAACACTCTGTCCAGCAAACTAAACACCAGCTTATATGTCCTAAAGAGAATAAAACACACAAGTGATGAAGGTACTACAAAAACCGCCTACCACGCTTTGTTTGAGTCAACATAGGGCCATGGAGTCTGGGCAGGAACTTCAGTGGGAAACCTAAATCGTATCCTTCAGGAAGAGAGCTATCCGACTTATAAAAGGCCTCGATTGGAGGGAAAGTTGAAGGGAAGCCTTCACACAACTAAACATTATGACAGTTTCTGCACTTTACATCAGGGAGGTGGTTCAATATGTGGACGGGAGACCCCTTCAAAAAGGAATGGACATCCATAGTCATAACACCAGACATGCATCCAGATATCAGCTACCACTTCACCACAGCACACTGCACGAGAAGAAGCCAACATACATCGGCAGGAAACTTCACAATCTGCTTCCTGAGGACATGAGGAGCCAAACAGGGACAAAACTGAAGACAGCCTTCAGCAAGTGGTAACGACGAACTCTTTCTACTCCCTGGACGAGTTCCTACGATGGAAGGACATACTTCCATTGTACTGATTTAAACTGTTGTTTTAAACTTGGATTGACGCCATTACAGATCATTATGTTTTCTGAATAAAGAGTTTTTGATTCGATTTGATTTTATGTTCAAGTATCTTTTATATCTCTAAGGACTTCGTAATTTCATGGATTAAGAAAGCTGTTAATGATTACTAATATTATGTTTTGTGCAGTTTTATTCACACTGTGGTTTTGGATTGTTCATTGTGAAATGGGTTTGTAGGTTTTTATTTATTGTAATTATTTTATCTTTCTTTTATTCCATCTTTATATTTAATCCTATGTTAAGTACAAATGTACAACTTAAAATGAAGGGATTCCTTTGAGATACACACGTTTTAGGCCAATTTACATGTTCTGTAGTTATCGAAATTGTTTCAAAACAATTTTAAAACACCTATTTATTACTTGTAAAATGTTTGTGGATTAGGAGATTCTATTATGATCAAGAATATCGTTATCATGGATATCGTTAGCGGCACAAGTGGGAGGTTTGGGTCACCTGGTTTACCACACCCAACTGAAAATGATAACGTGCTAACTTTAACGTTTATTATATAATTCTTTGTTATTAACTATCCAAATTATTGGCATAGAAAATGTATAAGAAATATGCAACTCTCAAAACTAAATACTGTCCTACTCTCTACAAAAATATTTGCACAAAGATGATAAGTTCTGGATTTTTTAATATGACAATAGTGCATTGCTTTTCTGTATCTAACAAATTTATAAAAAAATAAAATTATTTTGATTTTAGTTATATTTCCACAACGTATATTTCAAAAGCTTGAACTAAATTTAAGTGAAATACAAAACAACGACAAATCTTAGCTATTAGCCTACTAGAGTAGATTTGTCACATTTATAAATGTAGTCCTATGTACAATAAAAACCTTAGTCCTGTGTTTGATATATGAAGAATAAAACCGTTTCTCTAGTCTACTAAGTCCTGATAACAAATATATACTTACGAACTTGAGTTTTCTCTTGCAATATGTAAAGAATTATATCATTATGAATTACATAGAACCCCATTGAAGAACAGTTTTTCCTGACAAGTGTGGGTGTTTATGCTTATAATTGTATTTAAATATAATTTAAAGATGTATTAGCTAGAGTGTCAAAATTAATAATCATTCCCTGTTTTTAATTAATATAAAAGTAAAATTTAACACGTAAAGGAAAGCGTAACAGATGAGTTTGTTTACTGGAGGGATTAGAAGGAACGAACGATAATTGCCAAATTTACATCCCAAAGAGAGAAAAGCCATCGCCACTCTGTTGTTTTTTTAGAAAATGAAAATTTGTTGGTATACCTCTGTCCGTAACATTTTTTTAAAGAATAATTCATACTTTTAGTGGATTCTCTGGATATCCCGGGAATGGATCTTGTGACCCCTCGGAGCGCAGTTTTAGTTAAAAATTTAACTATTTATTCATTGGATGAACTGCCAGCTGTTATACATATAACACAATAAAAAATAGATGCCTCTCCACATAGGTACTTTAAATTACAAAAAAAATTATAGATAAGTAAGAAATTTGTTTGAAAGTTGGATGCATGCGCTAATAGTCTGTTCATATTTCTAGATGTAGTTTAGGTTTTAGTGTTTATTTATAATTTTATGCTATGATATTTTATTTTGTATTCTCAATAAGTTGCCTACACCACATCATATCAATGTTAGGCAGGAATAAAATGATATCAATATTTTGTGAAACCCATCGATTTAGATGATTTTAGTATATGATAAGAACTATGTTATAAAACGTAAACATATGATCTGTTTGAACTACTAATGCGTCCGATGGATTACGTTAATTATAATAAATGCATTGCTAATTTTAAGGCAAACATATCAGAGATATACTGAAACATCAAATAAGCAAAAACCTCAACCCCCCACACCCACCCCACGGAAGTTTCTTAAAATAATAAAAACCAACCGATTTAAAAGCCTGACGTGTTAGAAGGCCTTGTATAACTAATCGCGTTAGTGATTTACAAATATTGGAAAAATTATTACCTGGACTTTAAATACATAAACTACAGTTTAAATAGTGTAATTATGGTTTTATTCCATCGAGAAAAATGCAATCATACTTGTAATTTATACAATTTGCATAAATAATTAATGAAAATAGGTTTTAATATAATTGGGAAGAAAAATCTTAATATATAAAAATGAATCCCTATACCCCTTGGTCACGCCATCACTTGAGAAGGGGTGCACCAAATTGAATAATTCTTTTTTCGTTGTGTTCGTTAATGTCAGGACAAGGTTCTTATAAAAGAAAATGTTTAATCTGACCTAAGAGCAGAATAATGTTTAATGTCCCACTGGCCTTCAAAGTTCCCATTGATTTGATCAAAGTTCAGTTAGTTACACCAAACTGCTGTAAACATACTTGAAAGGCATAAACATATGTTCATAATAAAAATTAAAAAAAATTACGTGGATGGCAACTTGCATTATGGAAATAAATAAAAAACTACTTAAATAGCAACTCAAACTCTTTTTTGGATAGGCGTGTGATCGTAGCAAACGAGATAATCCGAGAGGCGAGTGAGCGAAGCGAACGAGCTCATCTTGAAAATGAAAGAGTAATTGACATAAAACAAATTCAATGACATTAGGACAGGACAACGTCTGTCGGGCCAAGTAGTTGTGATAATAAAAACCCTTTTTAATACGGCGGTCATTAACTTCCACAGTTTTGTGACATAGCCATAAGAGGATTTTATTAGCCTTATATAAAAGTATCTGCACTAGGCAGTTTAAATTCCAAAAATAATAACTATTATGTATTTAAAACCATCCGTATTTATTTGCATACAAATTTGATACCATATATATGGCTCCCATGTTTGACAAACGAGCAGGTTTCATTGATGGCAATTTGCATTACAAAGTGAATAATGAACCTACATTCCCGGGCATTGTAGAATATCGAGACTTTGAGAGTTATATGACAACAATAACTGCCACATATGAACTAAACTGTGCAAATAATCTTTAAAGCAGCAACTAGCCAACGTTTTATAGAAAATAGCTAGTGTTATTAAATTGTAATACAGAAAGAAGATAGATATACCACTTTTATAAACAACAAATAATAACTGCAACTAGCCAAAATTACAAAATCAATTAGTAAGACTAATCATAACAATTTAATAATATTGAAACATTTTTTAAGTGTCCTTGTTCATGTTTACATTCTGTATGTTTTTATGTTTAAACTTATAATGTGTCAGTTGTTTTGTATGTGTAAAAGTGAACATTTGTTCAACGTTTTTATTGAAAATGAGCTGTGTTTTATACGTGAAGATCTAATAATGACATATTAATGTCAAAACTGCAGTAATCATATGATTATTCACTATTCTGAAGAACAGGTATTGTAAAACCACATTTTAAGTTCAATTCCAGTTCAGGGGCTGAACACCAAAATGTTAAAAAAATGTTAAGCTTCAGAATGTTATAAAATTTAAGGAATAATGTAATTAATTGTTTAAGTCACTAAAACGAACGTGATTGTTTCATATGATAAATGAGTACCAGCCATATAATTATATGCGTACGGAGAGTCTGCTTGCAGATAATGTGCAGGAATCTATATGTAAATAAGTGCAATAGTATATTTTGCACCAAGGGCCGAAAGTGGGGTTTTGCTGGCCCGAGATCGTGTTTTATGACCGAGACGAAGTCGAGGTCATAAATTGTTCGAGGGCTATGCGAAACCCTTTCGGCAGAGGTGTGAACGCTATTTTTCACCATACTACAATTATTAACGGGTTAAATGTGATCGGTCATAAAACACAGCGGCCTTATGCGATCTCGGACTAAAAACAGTTAGGCAGAGGCTACGTACACGTCCGACGTGAGCCGCTACTGTTCACGTCCGTTCCAGCAAAATGTTATTCAGTTTTTATATTACAATTCAATATTTATTCTATTTTAATATACAATCTTATATTTCAGCAATAGTTACGACTCCTAGAAATGATACTACAGTATCATTATTTTAGTAGGACCTGCTGCTCAGTTTCAATTGCTTCTGAACTTATAAACCACATTACATAACGCATTGTGCATAATTTTGTTTATGTAGCGAAAGTAAAATTTGTAGTTGCCGTTTTTTTGTTTGTTATTCATGTATCTAGCGCTAGATATGCAAGTGATTGATTCCCCCCAATAAACTTACGTGGTGGATTAGAAGGTCTGTGTTGTGGATTCTCGAGGACAAGCGTTAATTGTAATGCATTTTACCAACTCACACCTCAACTACTCTGATTAATCTTTCTAGCATAAAACTTAGTAAATGTTTTCCTTAGATCTCACCCTTAATAGGCCTCCTTGTGCATTAAATATTACGACTTTTTGCTAATTAAAAAACCTTTACGTATTTGACAGTTACATGACAACTCTCAACACCAATTAACTCTTTAATGGCAGGTAGTGGTGGTGGTGGGAGCGAGAGGCGAGTTAAGAGCAGAGTCGTGTAGTCGTGACACCGTCCTCAGTGTGGCAGCTGTCACGTGACGTCAAACGTACGTGACTCTGCGTTCAATCTAAAATATTCTAGAATGAAATATTATAACATATAAATAATATCTCGTAAATAATTGAATAGAGACATTGATATTTTATAGTTTTAAGTCTTTAAATCCGCATTTTATTAGACAATTTTGTTAGAGTTAACTTTATTTAATTTGTCTCAGTTTATTAAGCTTGTGAGAACAAGCAAGAGCCGTATTTTTTTAATGTCTGGAAGAGTATTTATATAGGTGTTTTGAATACAAAGGCGTTATTTGGTTTTGGAATTGAATGCTATTTAGAAATAAATAGTAAATCAGTTTTACAATGATCATTTTAGTAAATTCGATTTCTCACTTTTAATATCATTTTTCATTTTTAATTTTTTTTTTCATACTTTTTGTTACAAAATTACTATTATTTATGACTAATCGAATATACGTTTTGTAGGATAAATTGGTTTTGGATAGCGGATTTTTGTTAAATGTATTTTCATTTAAGTTACCAAAGAATATAAACCCTAATGTTTTCTAACTTTAAAACATCATATCTTAAGCTTGTATCCTTTTATAATTATTGGAATATTTGCAACTGTAGCTTATATAATAATAGACCAATAATAAAATTAAACTGTAATGGAAGAACTATCGATATCTGATAGAAGCAAATAAATTAGGTTTCAACATCATATACAAAAAATCGTAACCAGTATTCAACACCTGACACCATAATTATTTCAGCAGCAACCACTACTTGTCTGTGTCATTCATCTCTAATAGTCGTGAAATCGATTGATAAGAACGATGGATTATCAATCACTTAAAACACATGTTTAAAACCCGAAAAAATGCCTGTTATAAAGGTATTTTACTTTAAGTCTTTTGGAAAATAAAATTAAGTGAATCGATTTACCCGGCGCTGTCTTTCACCTGCTCCTCCGATTTCATTTTCTCTTTCCCCCTCTAATATACATTTCTCTTAGTCCAACTTCACATTAGTTACTGTCCTAATATTCTTCCAATAATTTGTTAATGCCTAAAAATTTTAATGATTTCATTAAATAGGACCAGTTTGAAGATTTTTTTATTGTGTGAGCGCCACATCTATTTATCACTAAATTTTTCGAGTGGAAGGTAAAATGTATTCATTTATTGATAATGTTCTCGTGTTTATCGTTCTGGTTACGCCAAAAGGTAAACTACATGTTGTTCTAGCACTTACTGTTTGCTGGAATGTGTTTGCGGGTTAACGATCTGCGATGTCAGCGAGTTGCTAATTGGAACCGCGGTAATGAGCGTTTAAACTGCCTTTTGGGCAAGCGGAATTTACTCTAACTTTAAATAGTTTAACTTTTAATGTGTCTATAACAATAAATGAAAGGATATTTAACTACATCTCGACAAAAACAAAAACCGAGAAATAAATAAACGTTTTGGTATTGTACTATCAGACTCCTTCATATTCTTTATTAAGTGTTCACTACTTTAATTTTACGTTTAGATTTAGACTCAGTAATAACCACTTTTACACGAAAACACTGACTACGTTTTTGACATAATTCCACAAATGTAATTATGTAATATAATTGATTTTATAAATTTATAACACATCTATGATACAAATATGATCTTTATTGAACATTTTCATAAAGTATGAATTCATGTGTATTTTTTATTTCGAAAATGATATAGTAAAATTCCGCCCCCATCATAAAAATGCAAGGGAACACAATTGGAGGTAAATGATTCCCGTAGTGTAACATATTTTAGATACAATTTTACTTTTGTTACATTATTGGTAAAATAAGAATTTTAGAAGATACACATGTTTAATATAATAGTAAATCAAGTTTAAAAACGCAAAATAAAACTATTCCGTGAAGAAAATTTGAAATCCTAACTTAAATTATTTACAATACGAATTATATTTCATAAACGTAATATTAGTGTATTGATTTTTCCTAAATGTTTGTTATATCAAATTTGAAATTTGAAATTTTAATAACCGTAATATAATACGTGGTCCTGATATAAAATCTTACAATTATTTAAACATTTTAAAATTAAAATTACTTAAAAAATTTACTTTTTATTTTGAAATCAAAAATAACATAACAAGTTCTATAGCAATATATTTATATAAAAAAGGTACTTACAAAACTAAATGAGTTTAGGGTAAAGCTTTCAAATGTAACTTTAGTTAAAAACCTGCACAAACAATGCAACGAAGTAAATGTACCTCTGACGTCAATTCAAATGACTTTGATGCTTAATACGGTAATAAATTCTCTTCTGTTGTGGAAAATAAAACTTAATGTAAGTTTCAGACGTTAGTTTAATATAATGAGAAGACCCCAGCGTCAGGTCAGGGTCCATTTTTATTTCTTTTTTTAGTTTTGTGCAGTCCCTGAAAGGAGGAAATCTGTTGTTGAAAAATATACAAGGACGAAGGTACAAGACACTACGAAAGCGGAAATAAAAGATTCCTCATTTGATTCAGCTCAGCCCCAAGAGTCTATAAATGGTTGATTCGCTCTCGAATCCGAACGACCTCGTAGGCCAGTTAGACAGGGATTTCTCTACCTTCCAGCTTTTCACCCCGTTGGCTTCCAGAAACTGTTTGAGAGGTTTTTTTGTCAATGTTTGCTTGCCTGCTGGGATATTCCACTAACCGTACAGTAGTCTATATCTAGTACAAAGGGCCAGAGCAAAGACAATACGATATCTTCCGCACAGTTATTCCTGTAGTCGACCACATATACCAATGTCTTACTGCCTCCTCCCCACTACTTAAGAACCGAACTTTGTTCGCAGACTTTGTTTGAACTTTAATTTTGATTAGGTTACATTTAGAATAAATCTTACTATGATTTATTATAGTCCAGCCAAGTTAGACTTTAAAAAGGGTCCTTGCATGCGAAAGGTAATGTAGTTATAATTTGTTAGTATGTTGTTAGGACTTATACACAAGTAAGAAACCAAGTTTGCAGCTTCGAAAGAACTGTGCTACTGACGTAGTAGCCAACAAACTGTCAAATTTGTGCACATTTTTCGGTTATAGCGAATTTACCCTATAGGGAAGAAGCTATTACCATAGGTGGTATTGTAAGACCTAGGCCCTGGACCATGATAACTTTTCGTTGTGAGGCCCCCAGATGCCAAAAACACCATTCGTTCAAATTCATATATATGTGTATATATATATATATATATATATAGGTATATAAATAGGTCTATATATGTGTCCGTAGGCACGATAACTTAAGTAAAAATGGTCTGATCTTGATGAAATTTTGTATAATCTGTTTTCATGAGTTCGCGAACCAGACAGGTCGCTCTACTTTAAGGGGGATTTTGGGGGGGTTTTGTACCCCAAAAATGGGTTTTTAATTTGTTATATAAATTTTTTTTAATTCATATTTTGGTTTACACCATTAAATTCAGCTTTAAAAAACAAACAATTTGGTATTTTGATCATCAAGTCATACTTTGGAGATATTTAGAAAATAACCCCGTCGCATCAAACCTGCGTACTCAGCAAATCTCCAATACATATATAAATGTGTCTCACTACTACATAGAGTCACTTACCAAGTTTCACAAAAATACATACATAAATAAGTGATATTAAGCATTTCATTTATTCTCCTTAAGAATAACTTTAGTGCTGAGTACGCAGGTTATCTGCAACGAGGAAGATAAAAAAGGTGTATTTTAGCAATTATCAATTTAACTCAACCAGGTGAAGCTACATACTAAGTTTTATTAATTTAGGTTCATAAATAAGAGAGATATACAACTTTACTTATTCTCCATATGAATAACGTGGGGGCCGAGTATGCAGGTTTGCTGCTACGGGGAAAATCAACAAAAAAACCTTTTTTTTTATATCAATACACCACAACTAGTTGAAGCCACAAACCAAGTTTCATGAATATACATTCATAAATAATCGAGATATCAAATTTTATTTATCCTCCATAAGGATAACATTGGACAACGTATTGTGTTTAGCACTTTGAATATCTCTGCAAAGGTTGGACGTAGAACAACAATTAAAACACCAAAATCATTGTTTTGTAGAGCTAAACTAATTTTTAAAAAGAAATGTGAAGTTTTTAGTAAATTTATCTGAGGAAAATCTAAATAACTTTTTCCCATAAGATTAACATGGGAAATTTTATAGACGCGTTTTTTGACTTTTCTCTACAACCACTTAACCTAGGTTAATGATTCAAGATACCAAATTATTTGTTTTTTAAGCTCTTTAAAATGGCTACAACCAAAATTAAGTGTTTTTAAAATTTTAGGGGGGAAATTCAAAAAACTGATTTTTGGAAAATTTCAAACCCCCATAAAACCCCCTTCTCATAGTCCGATCGATATGGTTTTCGAACTTAATTCAAAAATGTTACTCTACACACTTGTGCCAAATTTCATCAAAATCGGGCGTTTCTTTCAAAAGTTATCGCGGTAACGGACACACACACACACACACACATAAATATATATATAAATAACAACATCATAGCTATGATGGTATTAAATTGGTATTTGGTTTTTCCTTTTATTGGAATTGGGAAATATATATATATATATATATATATATATATATATATATACATAAATATAAATTTGAATACATAGTGTTTTTGGCATCTGGGGACCTCAAAACAAAAAGTTATCATTGTCTTGGGCTTAAGTCTTACCATGCCACCTACGGTAATAGCTTCTTCCCTATAGGGGAAATTCGCTAAAACTGAAAAAGTACAATAATTTTACTTTTTTGGCTAGTACGCCAGTAGCACAGGTCTTTCGAAGCTGCAAACTTGGTTTCTTACTTGTGGCATAGGTCCTAACAACATACCAAAAAAATAGAACTACATTATATTTTGCTCGCACGGGTGTTTTATTTGACTGGACTATTAGTTAGATGACCAAGATTTAAGAACATTTTGCCATTATGCTATTAGATTATGCAAGTACAGTTATGAAAGTTTCAAGCAGAATAATTGGTTGACCATTAATATTTATGAAAGATGAAATTAATTATATCTTAAAATAAATAACAAATTTTGTCACAACGTGTCTATAATATTTCGAAAAAGTAGTTGCACGTTGTATTATCTTCCTGAATACTCTAGCTTACTCATTTTTCTTCAACGATAAATAAAAACGGATAAGTATAAGTTTTATTCAATTTAGTCGCCCAAAAATGGGCCCAACAACGAAATGAACAATATAAAATTGATATAGTCAATTTGATATATTCAAGATCATTAACCGTAAGTATTCTTCAAAATACAAAATACCCCCGTCGCAGCAAACCTGCATACTCAGCGAATTTCCAGTGGAAATACAAATGTCTTAATACTACATAAAGCCACTTACCAAGTTTCATAAAAATATATTCACAAATAAGCGATATATACAATTTTAATTATTCTCCATAAGAATAACATTGGGTCTGAGTATGCAGGTTTGCTGCAACAAGGAACACAAAAATGGGTTTTTATGCTAATATCAATATAACTCAACTAGGTGAAGTCGTATACCAGTTTTTATTCATTTATGTTCATAATTAAGGGAGACAGATCATTTAATTATTATCCATAAGAATAACATGGGAGCTGAGTACGCAGGTTTGCTGCTACGGGAGAATTATGCAAAAAAGATTTTTTGGAGCAAATATCAATAGACCTCAACGAGATGAAGCTGTATACCAAGTTTCGTCAGTATACGTTCATAAATAAGCGAGATAAAAAAATTGTCTTTTCCTCCATAAGAATAACATTAGACAACGTACTGTGTTTAGCACTTTCAATATCTCGGTAACCAATTAACGTAGAGGAATGATCGAAATACCAAATTGTGTGTTTTTTTAAGCTGAATCGAATGGTCAAAACTAAAATTTGACTTTAAAAAAAATTATATGTAAAAAACTCAAAAAACCCATTTTTGGGGTACAAAACCCCCCCAAAATACCCCTTCGGATAGGTCGATCTGTCCAGTTTTCGAACTTAAAGTCATAAATGCTGCTTTACATGTTTATACCAAATTTCGTCAAAATCGGATCATTTTTACGAGAGTTATCGTGCTCACGGACACATATATATATATATATATATATATATATATATATATATATATATATATATATATATATATATATATATACAGTATCGAACGAATGGTGTTTTTGGGATCTGGGGACCTCAAAACGAAAAGTTATCATGGTCCCGGGCCTAGGTCTTACCATGCCGACTACGGTAATAGCTTCTTCCCTATAGGGGAAATTCGCTAAAATTGAAAATTATTACGCAGACAAAAAGAGTTTCCTCCTGTTGACTAATGGATGTAGTAGTATTGGTTATTTTTTAAATTAAGAGTCCAATCCTTACTTTCAAGAAGTCTTTTTTATAGTATTTATGTTCATTTTCTATCGCCTATATTATTACTCTATATATTTTTGTAAAGGATGAGTGCTTTTCAATAAAGAAGTGCGTTTTCAGTTTCTTTTCCCATTGTTACAGAGAAGGAAAGTTTGAAAGGGAATTTACTTTTCAATTTCTTCAAATAAAACCGAGGAGATAGTTCTATCCAATGCTTTGTCATGCAAATCCAGATATTTCTTTGGTCCTCTCCATCAAAGAATCCCATTTATTGATATTTGAACCATTACGAAGGGATCAGTAGTGTAGTTGCTTCAATACTTTAATACTGATGAAACCAATTTTAATGACTAATTTCTACATTTTTAGTCGACTTAATTTTGTCATGGGAATTTATTGCTTGAATAAAAACAGCTTACGATGATTTCAATGCTTAGGTAATATCAATAATTTAAGTAGAAGAAATCATAATAGGATGTTGTTAACATTTTAGTATTTTAAATTTGTATTATTGACAAATAACTATTTTTCAGGTAATTCACAAGAGATTATCAGTCTTTTTGATGAGTAACACTACTTTTAACAAGTTTCACAGGATAAGTGTGCGTTTGATAAATAGTACGTACGTATTATGTGTACTGCATGGTAGATACAATGCTGGGTTCTGTAAATAAAATAGCAGCTCTCTGGTTTGTTTATTTATACTATTTTAAATACGACAGCGAGATTAGTTGAATGATTTGAGTTATTGTTTTTTTAGATATTAATCTAGTAAAACTGATATTTACATAAAATAAATATCAAATATTTTACATAAAACAAATCGTTAGTTTTAGTATTATAGATCCAAACATATTTAAGAGAACATGTAAGTTGAACTTGGAATCACAACTTATTTCTTCACTTAAGATTACTTAGAACCCCTGCCTACAAATACTGGCACCTTACAGTGAGTTTAACAATAATTGTATTCATCGATCTAGCATAAACTATGAAATTAAAACCTATCTTGAATAAAATTACCATTAATTCTGGAGTTTTATCATATATACGACCATTTAATAAATCTATCATCTTCTATCTATGATCTGACTTGATAAATCTATAAATGTATTTTTAATTTTAAATAAAGAAACTCATAACCTACAGGTTTACTAGGTATATATACATTTCAGAAATTATTTTGAACGATTTTCTACTTAATTATTGAACTTGATATAATATACAAGAAATACTAATTTTCATAAAAGCTCGAAGTCTATTTTTATTAAAAGCCCTTCCGTGGAAAAAATATCACTTAAATATTTCTGCTAGAAATGCAAGCGTTGAAATAGGGAAAACCAAGAAATGGGATTTATTCTTCCTTATCCATCAAAGCTGTCAATACGCAGTCTTCATGTTGGGATAGTAAGATGATGTTTATTTATTATTCTCTAACACTCAAAACCTTTGAGTAAAGTTGGGAGGTCAGATATTTGATGAACAAATCTTGTTTAGTATTCAGTTAATCAGCAATTTCATAATGCATTGTCATTTGAAAAAATGTAATAGAATGTGATTTTTTTAATGTAGCAATTTTAAATTTCCAATGGTAAACTTTTTTGGGAATTAAATGATAAGAAAACAGAATTGAAAAATAAATAACGGCACAGAACATAGGTATCCGACCTTATCTGCGATTTGTGAAACAAAGCTTTATATCTGTTTTATTTTAGTAACACTTTATCATATTTAACTGGTATATACTGGTTCAACAGTAGGTATTTGTTTTATCACAAGATCATTTGCTAAGGCTTTGAAAGATAGTTAAGGGAAATCCTATTTAGTACCTGGTACCTGGCTTTACCCAAGGAATACACCAGTTGTGTGTGCTGCATTCTATGGTATAAGCCCAAGACAATGATAAATTTTTGTTTTGAGGTCCCCAGATGCTAAGAACACTATGTATTCCTTATGAACAGTTTTGAATAATGAAACTAATGAATGTCCATAAAAAAAACATAGGAGCTTTGGAGAAATGTGGGGTGGAGCCCTATTGGAATTGGTACAAATTTATTCATAGCGGTTATTTACGTTACTTGAAGAGTATGTATAAAACGTTTCGTGTTTATAGGTTAAGAGGTTTGGCCTTGGGGGTGATATTTTTTTTAAATTTTACTATCATATTCATTAGCGTTTTGAGTCATTTATAAACAGTTTAGGTGTTTTCACGATAAACATAGTCAGTTATACATTTAAGATAAGTCGGTTTTCAGTTAAGACTCCTTATATATCTATGTTAACAGATGCGCTCTTAATACTGCAGTTATTTCTAACTGTCACTGCTATAATATAAAGGGAGCCGTAAAGGCGCTGACGAGCGGTAAAGCACTAAGATAATTGAACCGTCAAAAATAGTATCATTGTCACTTGACCAGTTTGTCTTTTACCCATTGTACGATATAAATATATTATAATTTACGTTTGAATGAGTCGTTTAACCTTTTTTATCATATGCCAAGTATAAATAAGGAAAACAACAGTAGGTATCACCCATGTCTTACAATGTTTATTATTGCTCTGTCAAACCTTTTAATGCGTTGCCTGATTGCCTCAAGGTGGAGATGCCACATGATGAATTTAGGAGGAATCTTAAGACCTATTTGTTGAGAGGAGCGTTTTACAGTGTCCATGACTACATAAGGAATTTATAATTTAGAAGTGTAGACTATTTTGTTGTTGTAATAGGTACATTTTGTAAATGACTCATGCCAATGCTTGTACAAGTTTTAAGGCAATAAAGGAATTATTGATTGATTGATTGATTGAAAAAAGACAAGTTTAAAATTAATTCAAATCCAAACCAGAACACTCTTTTTGACACTTTCCTTTGCAAACTATTAAGTTTCAGGTGTGGATTGGATCAAGTAACAGGAATTGTACTGTACAACTTAGAATATGTTAAAATAAGAATAAGGAGGTAGCACCTGCGACACAATTTCGATAATATTACACGAATAAAGGACAGCGCTTTAAAACATCAAGAAGAATGTTTAGGATTATGTTTCGGTAAAAATTAAATAAAAGCAAATTTTATAAGATCAAGCATAATACATAATAGTAGCGGAGACGTACAATAGTTTATTAGTAAGTTAAAGCTGTATCATTTATGGTAGCATGGAATATAGTCAATGGTAGTGGTTACATTTTTTATCTGTAATGTGTAGTGCATGGATCTGTTAATTAAAAAAAATACTCCTCCATTCATTGTTGCAAAGTCTTGAAGTATTTTTGGGCAAAGCTTCTCACTACATTTGTTATATTAGTTTTACAGAATAAAAAAGGTTAACATTTTCGCGCAATGTTGCAGAGTTTTAAACAAATAAATTAGTTGTTTCTCTCCACATAGCGTGTGTTATTGTTAACATAGAGTAGATTATTAATTATTCGCAACTATAAACTTGTTTCCTCCTGGTCTCTTTATTTATTTTTGTATTTAAATAAAAAAGGACCGCTTGTAGAAGTAAATCTAGTGTTTAAATGCACAATATAACTATCGTACCGGGCTTTACATATCGGAGGAGCTCTGGGTGGTTGTTATAGCAACTCAAGCAAACTTGGAACTGAAAATATTTTAAGGAGCCTTATTTTTTTCTCCGTGTTTTTTGCATTTTTCACGCTAAAATTTTGAAAAGACTTAATTTTGGTTTGGACCATGTTATAGAGCTTAAAAAATATAGTATTTTGAATTATTAACCTAGGTTAAGTGGTTGCGGAGAAAATAAAAAAAAACCTGCTCATAAAATCTCCCATGTTAATCTTATGTGAAAAAGGTTTTTGACTTTTGCTCAGTTAATTTTAATGTAAACTTCACATTTGCTTTTACCAATCAACTCAGCTCCACAAAACAATCATTTTGTTGTTTAAATTGTTATTGTATGTCCTACCGTTGCAGAGATATTCAAAGTGCTTAACACAGTACGTTGTCCAATGTTATCCTTATGGAGAATAAATACAATTTGATATCTCCATCATTTATGAATGTATATTGATGAAACTTGGTATGTGGCTTCAAGTAATATTGGTATATTGTTATTTGCAGAAACAAATATTTTTTGTTGATTATCCCCGTAGCAGCAAACCTGCATACTCAGCCCTAATGTTATTCTTATGGAGCATCAGTAAAGTTTTATATCTCCCTTAATTATGAACATAAATTTATAAAACTTAGTATGTAGCTTCACCTGGTTGAGTTATATTAATAATTGCACAAAAATATATTTCTTCCCCTGTTTTTGCATCAAACCTGCGTACTCAACCCTAATGTTATTCTTATGGAGAATAAATAAAATGCTATAGATCACTTAATTATGTATGTATTTTTCTGAAACTTGGTAAGTAGCTTTATATGGTTGTGAGAAACATATGCATGCATTGGAAATTTGCTGCGACGGGGGTATATATGTGTGTGTGTGTGTGTGTGTGTGTGTGTGTGTGTGTGTGTGTGTGTGTGTGTGTGTGTGTGTGTGTGTGTGTGTGTGTGTGTGTGTGTGTGTGTGTGTGTGTGTGTGTGTGTGTGTGTGTGTGTGTGTGTGTGTGTGTGTGTGTGTGTGTGTGTGTGTGTGTGTGTGTGTGTCCGTGAGTACGATAACTCTCGTAAAAATAATCCGATTTTGACGAAATTTGGTATAAACGTATAAAGCAACATTTATGACTTTAAGTTCGAAAACCAAACAAATCGACCTATCTGAAAGGGTATTTTTTGGGGGGTTTTGTACCCCAAAAATGGATTTTTTGAGTTTTAACATATCATTTTTTCAGTCAAATTTTAGTTCTTCTCATTGGAATCAGCTTAAAAAGACGCATAATTTGGTGTTTAGATTATTGCTCTGCGTCAATTCGTTAGAGATATTGAAAGTGCTAAACACAGTACGTTGTTCAATGTTATTCTTATGGAGAATAAGAAAAAATGTATATCTCGCATATTTATCAACGTATCTTGATGAAACTTGGTACATTGCTTCATATCGTTGTGGTGTAATCTTTTGGCCTATAGTTCCCGCAGCAGCAAACCTGCATACTCAGCCCCCATGTTATTCTTATGGAGAATAAGTAACGTGTTATCTCCCTTAATTGTGAACAAAAATTAATAAAACTTGGTATGTGGCTTTAACTATTAGAGTTATATTGATATTTGTATAAAACCCATTTTTTGTGTTCCTTGCTTCAGCAAACCTGCATACTCAGCCGCCATGTTATTTTTATGGAGAATAATTAAATTGTCATAAATAGTTTATTTATGAATGCATACTGATGAAACTTGGTATGTGGCTTTATGTGGTATTAAGATACATATTATATATGCATTGGAAATTGCTGAATACGTAGGTTTGCTGCTACGGGGGTATTTTTTTACTAGAAACAGTAAAACCAATTTACAAGATACTAATTTTGAGTAATACTAAGTTTTACATTTCAAACTTGAAGGTTAACATTTAACATATTAGTTGCTCATAGAGACGAAAAGTGTTCGCCATTTATATATATTATTTGAACAGAATGCGTACTTAGGGTAACACAATAATAATGCCAGGATCCACCACAGACAATGTCAATCTTGTGACCCAACATGCCGTGTAATAACATCTTCATCAGTGCGTAACAATCCTATATAGGACTGATCACTGAGTCAAACGCTCATATTTTTAGATCGAGTTATTTATCAATTTTGTTCCTCTTAATTGATCTCTAAGCTATAAACATTGAGGATTTGCAAAAGCTTTCTATTTTAGGTTACCTGATAGTTTTAAACGCAACATAATAGATGGTGAATTATCCAGCTTGACAAATTAACACTGAGTATAGAAACAACATCCCCGTACAGTACATTTCTGCAGTGATAAAGTAAAGAGTAAGATGTGCTCCTTACCCAGCCTTCAATAATGATCTGGAATTCAGCATATACATGTCTATATTTAAAAACGATAGTTTTCGAATAATAAGGTTCTAATGGGTTAAACCTGGAGAACAAATGTTACTATTAAGTCAAATCCTAGTCATGCAACATCTATGCTTGATTTTGTGATTGGGCTCCACTCCTTTTGCCTTCCAGTTCTTCCAAAAATAATAAACATATTATGATGTTGTTTTATCTGGTAGGTATTTGATTAAATTCTGATTAATCCAACACAAAAGTTTAACACAGAATAAAACAAAAATAACGGTTACAAATTTAAGGAAATTCCAATGAGCGAAGCTAATACATTCTCGATGAAAAAATTAAACTCCTTTATGACTAGTTGATAATTTATTAAACAAATTATCAAAATTAAATATAAAATTTACCTGGACGTGATTAAATCAAGTAAAAGCTATTGTATACGTCAGGCTTGACTAGTAAAATGAAATATCGACTGATTGGAGTAGCTTCAAGTTAAAATTAGTACCTAACAAGATTGGAGATACTTCTATAGGTGTATTTTTGCAATATTGTGTACTTATGTTAGAACCAAAGATTTAAGACATTAGTACTTATGGTTTTAATATTGTAACAGAACAAATTTAAATGTTTATATATGTTTTAAGTGACGAAAAATTAATTACATATATGGCTTAAATGTCAATGACAGCTAAGCATAAAATATATTGGACAGTGACATTTTGGGAAAAAATATTTAAACGATGTATTGTCCTATAAATAAATAATACTGGTGATCGAGAAAGTAAACAAAGCTACTTATCTAATAATCTTCTCAGCCAGTATAAACTCAAGGCAGCAAAACCAGTCAAGAGGCATTTGGTTGAAAACTTTTGTTGATATTAGGAGCACCAATATTTGTCTTCGTCGTCAGGGTTGTGACAAAGTCACTCCTGGAACTTTTCATTTGAAAGTAAAAGTAGTGAATAAATATTATAAGCCTCATTCTGCAACAATAGTATTAATAACGATAGCATTTGTTTGTTTTCACTTCGATTTGCTGCCAAGCAAAACCGACTTCCAGTTTTGCATTAAAATTGTATGTATTTAAAACTCAATAACGTTTAACCATTTCTTAAAAATCGGTTACATAAATCATTAGCATAACTCAATTTAATTGAAATAATTCAACAATATCACAGTGTTACAGTAGACGTACTGTGTTAACTGGAGTAGACGTAGCCAAACCATGGATAGTTCAATGCTCATTATCTGTTCTACTTCGAGTTACTTCTCAGAGTTTCAAAATTGATTGAAAATACTGATTCATTTGTAAAAAAGCTTGTTTTTTGAAGAATAATTTACACATTCTAATAACGCAAAAGATTATATGATAGTGTAAGTTGTTGTCATAAAACTAGAACTTTTAAATCACATCGTAATAAGTATTGTTTCGAAATGTGTAAAACATATATCATTGTTGGACAGGACTAAAACACGGGACCTCGGGGTTTGGTCCACGTCCACTTCGCCATTCTAACACGGGAACTACATTTCAATAGAGGAAAATAAATGCTTACATGTTTTTTTTTATGTTTACACATAATTCTTTTTAAACCCAAATTTTGGTTTACACGATTAAATTTAGCTTAAAAACACAATCAATTTGGTATTTTGATCATCGCTCTACGTCAATTGGTTACCGAGATATTGAGAGTGCTAAACTCAGTACGTTGTCCAATGTTAATCTTATGCAGAATAAGTAAAATTCTATATCTTGCTTATTAATGAACATATATTAATGAAACTTGGTATGTGGCTTTATATTGTTAGGTTTTAGTGCTGTTTGCATACAAAACTAATTTTCCATGGCAGCAAACCTGAGTACTCAGCAGCTATAATAAATGTTATTCTTAAGGAGAATAATAAACGTGTGATAACTTGCTTGTTTATGAACATAAATTGATAAAACATGGTATGTTGCTTCATCTGGAGGTAATCCATTGGTATTTGCATAAAAAACAGATTTTTTTGTTCTTGATGCAGCAAACCTGCATACTCAGACCTAATGTTTTTCTTATGGGGAATAAATAAAATGTCATATCTCGCTTATTTATTAATATGCTTTGATTAAAGTTGGTAAGTGGCTTCATGACTTAGTGAAATACCATTTGAAATTCGCTGAGTATGCAGGTTTGCTGCAACGGGGATATTATTTAAGATTCTTTGAACTTCAATGCTGGACAAACAGCAAGTATCATTACACTGTAAATATCCTGATACTGAGCAAACCGTTTTTAAAACACAATTTAACATGTGTGTTAAATATATTTATGTAACAAAAAAATACATAGAAAATGTATATATATGTATATATACATATATATATATATATATGTATGTATATATCTAAAAGCTAATTATCAGTGTATCTGAATTAACTTTTGGTTTACATAAGTTGATCACATTTACTCATATTAAATACAGTGTTAACCAACGTAAATGTTGTTATGGCCAATAATTTGTTCAGGTTTTTCGTAATTAATTAAACGGAATTTGCCTATGAACAATATAAAATTAACAATACATTTCAAACTGGTTAACAACACATTTTACACGTAACAAAAAAAAAGATAAGATTGAACTCTACATTTATACAAAACAGTTATTAACATTTACAAAGTAACCCGATAAACAGGAAAACGATATGATAATTTTTTTATTGTTAGTATAAAAATCATTAATATAAAATACCGGTAACAAAGAATGAAGGGTGTAACGTAAAATATGCACTGGATAATTCTTTTCAGATTGTTGTACACCAATGATGAAACATAAAACGTCGAGTGACCTTTTTTGAAATTCTGCTTCGTTTAAGGTCAGTCTTAAATTCTAATATCAGAATATCTTTTAAATACCATAAAATATATCTTTAATATCTTTTGGGTATTGATTGGAAACTTGGTCTACACTGTGCCATTAGTTATTTATAATCCCATGGTTATAATCTCCATTTAATTATTTTTTTAAAGACAAACATACACGTATTAAGGATTGTTATAAATAAAACATAAATAATACGGTTTTAATAATATTTAGTTTTGACATACAAAAATGGCCATTTTAAAAAGGCAAAAGGTATAAACTTCAAATTCAATACCACCAAGTAGTAGGCACAATGTATGCCAAGTTGTAGATCAATACCTTTAAAGGTTCAAAGTATATACTTGATTTATATTATTTAAGGAGTTATTGCGGATATTAGTCCTGGGTTTATAAAAAATACACAAGAGACGCTAAACCAACGCTAAACAGAGCGGAATTTTAGAAATGTGACTATATACTTTGTTTCTTTTTGGTTGTATGAATCCAAAAATATTTAGCCAGTTCACATTTGTAGTTACACTCTGTATATGCAAGATTTATTTATATATAGTACTGGATGTCAGTGGAAGGGTGAGCGAACACAAGGCAATACTTCCGCACGACATGGCCCTCAGTCCGTCATATTGCGGCTGTCTCTACGGGATCGGAATTCATCTTGGCTTTTAGGTTGTCTGGGGTTCTCTCTTATATTGAATATACTCATACAGGAATCCCCAGTTAACAAGTGATTATAAAATTGCTACTTCAGAGTTTACGAAGCAGTTGCTTGATGAAATAAATATTACCTTAGCTTTACTTCTCTATATTGCTATTCTGAAATTTTTAGGAGCTGCCACTTGTTTTCTAAGTAATGAAAACATGTTTGGTAAAAATTACGTCGTGTAACATACATGATATTGAACAAATGTAACTGATATTACACCAGCAAATTAGTTACATTATTTACAGTGAACAAGTTTCTACCACTATAAGTCCTAAAAAGTTGCATTTCCAACGAAGCTGCCATTTTGTTTACTAATCAATTTATATCTCTAAAACGGATTGACCGATTGATATAAAAATTAGTACGTCTCTTAACTGACCTTGTAAAGTAAAATACTCAGCTGAATTTAATAATCCGTGTATTATTGTTAAGGTGTAAATTGAACAATACGTACTGGGCTTTGTTTAGAAGTCCCCAGCTGCCAAATATACTATTAGTAAGAATTTGTAAATGTAATTTTAAAATAATGTAATTGAATCGAGATACATATGTCTCCTTTAACGCGATAACCTTCGAAAGAAATTTACTTACGCAAAAATGTGTAGAGTAGTATTTATGACCATGTTAACGGGGTTTAAACTTTTTAGAAATAACGATTTAAAACTACAACACAAACATTTTAAAACTAATAATTTATATTTTAACCATTTTATAGAGCTCAAAAACAAATAAATTAGTATTTATAACCATTTTAGGTTACTTCATTTTTGTATGAATTAAGCCTCCGAATCACTGATCAATATATGTGTACTGGTTTACTGGTTACCTTATCGTCAAGTGATTATATTCTCCTCGAAAGCATTTTTTTATTTTTTAGGTTAATTGGTGGCAGAAAAATCCAAAGATGAATATACAAATTCCCCATGTTAATCTGATATAAAACAAGATTTTAGCTTTTTTAAAGTTAGTTTTACCGAATACCCTCACTATTGGTATTACCAACGGGTTTAGTTCTGAAACAAATTTCGGTGTTTACATTGTTTTTCTACATCCCATAAGACATCTAATGCATCTCTTGCAGATATTTAAAGTGCTAAACACAACACCAAGTCCATAGTATAAGTAACATAGTCCATAAGTGCACAGTATTAGTCATAATTGTCCATTTCATGTAAGTACAATGTTGAATTGAATATCGTAGAAATATTATGTATTTAAAGTTATCGTTTTAAGAAAAGTATATGTAAATGTCACTTATTCTTCATTGTTAAGTAAACTCCATTTCTCAATAGAGAAGCGCGTTTCAGTATCTTTTATGTACTGTTGCTGAGAAGGAAACTCTGAAAGGAAATTTACTTTTCAATTTCTTCAAATAAAACCCAGGAGATAGTTCCATCCATCCCTTTGTCATGCAAACGAAGTATTTCTTTTGTTCTGAGAAAATTTAAAATATGAAGGTGAGACAATGCTTGGATAGTAATTTAAACGTGTGTATATTCATGTTCTACCATGAAATTTTACTCCTATATTTTACATACTTTCTCTTATATTCATACCCAATTTTGAAATACATTGAAACCCATTACGGGTTTTTAAAACTCAACCAAATATGTTATACAATATCTATTTACTTATTTAGATTAAATTGTATACTAAATTTTAAGATTAAAAGAATTCTTGAAATTTTTGAAAAATACTAACTTGACTAAGAGAGAACTGTTCTAATAATATAATAAAGCTGAAAGTATGTTTGGATTTATTTATTTTTCTGTTTTGTTTGTTTGTAATTATACATCGATAAAGCTGATTTTTTAAGTTGGCTTATACTCTACTGTAGCAACGAAAATATTGAAAGTAGCAAAAGAGAGATATAAATTGATCAGATACTAATAGTCTGGTTAGACAAAGGACTTCCCTTGCTTTCACTTTTTATCTGCTAGGCTGTATTGTCCAGTTCACTCACTCTAGCTCTGTTGATCTTAGTCAACACACAATCTTTCTTTCTTGAATAAAATATATTTCTAAATAAAATCAAAGTATATTTAAAATGTTGTGGTTTTAGGTTTTATGTCTAAACTTGTTTATGACTGTCAGAGATTACTAATAGTACAATGTAACCACATAGTGAGAGTGAAATTTAACCAGTGTCTAGTGAGTTCTATACCCTCAGTGGATTGCAAATCTTCATTCTCAATGTAAGCTTAACGCAAGACAGACCAAGTGACAGTTTTATGCAGTCTCCGAGTATCATCGCTCTCTTTACGTTTTCCCACTACTCATCGCTACGGTACGGTCATCATCAGTACCCTCAAGGAGCCAAATCTCTACTCTTCTACGACTCTACGCTTGGTTACTCCTTCGAGGTCTGCGTCGTGAATCGCCTCTTCTCCAAGTCGATGTCAGCTCCTAGACTGGTTTGTGACGCCTCTTCTCTTCATTGGTCCTGATCATCCTGGTCTACGCCACCCCCACATAGTTAACGGAACTTCGCAAGTAGAACATTTAATTCATTTTACTTATAGTAACACTCTGACATTTTCCATTGGTACAATTTCACCAGTGATTTTATTCCCATTGAATATTATGTACTAATAAAGTGTGTATCATTAATTACCCTCGTTGTCATAGATTCTCTCTATACTCTTTAGGTTAAAATGTAATAATTGCAATTTTATGGGAGAAAAATCATTAAGCTCATTCTCTAACACCCCCCCAGTCAACAATAGACAATCATGTGCCTAATAAGAAAAATCCTTTGAGGCTTTACCTCTCTGGTTTTCTAAGTTCCCATGTTATGGACATTATTATTTATTACACATTGAGCTGAAGTTTAGCTGGAACTAATATTTATGCTTGATACAGTTATTATAATAGAACATTAACACTGAAACCCTATGAATCCTTGAGGCCTTTGAAATGTATGTTTTCCAAAACTTTAAAAGGCACATTTCAATTTAAGATATTTTTGTTGAAACGGAAAATGCATACACAACATTAATTATTGAGATATATAATCACCGAATCAAAATTTATATTTTTTTTAATGTAGGTTTAACATTTTCAACATTAATACGTAGTATATACATTGATTAGACATACAAGAGCATATTATAAAAATACGATGTATATGTTTCAACCCACCTCTTCATAAACAAATACTAATGATTTTTCAAACATAATAACAATCCTTGAATTATTTTGAATTTGTATTTAGACATTCAAAATAAATTCAATGTAACCAATGTAGAAATCCAATGTAATCTTTTTCTAAGCATAAAAAGATACTGCTACTATCAATATTTCACCATGAAATAATTTGATAATAAAATTTGTGTAATAAATTAGGACCACAGATGGTCAGCAAGAAGGCGAGGTTTCATTAGAAAACTTGGAAAGCACTGGAGACCAATCAGTGATCTCCAAGATTAATTGGCACTAGACGCCAGAGTGGATTGCCAGTTAAGACGTATTAATAAGTATAAAATATAAAACAATGAATTAATTAAGCTGAAAAATGTAACCACATTTCTTATTACAATCATTAAGATTTACCTCGTCACGAATAATATTCTCACAACTCGTACAACGAACAATATTAACACTGACACAATTAGCATCAAATATTTGGAAAACCTCTTCATGAAATTTTTAACTATAAATGCATATGTATGTTTAACAATAAAATGTAATTTAAAGTTTAAACATTCATTTTTATGTAACTGTAATAAACATAGGCGAGGTCGGGTGTACAGGTCAGCACGCGTCCTTCGATCACCGTTGAATGACCTTGTAATGCCGCTGCCCGGTGATTAAGTGAACCTTAAACTGTTCACTGGTCTAGTAAACAAAAATAGACAGATATCTTGTGAGCAGAACATAATCCACGATTAGACAACTCCGTTCACTCATACCACTCATACGAAGCCTTACTAAAATAATTTTAATCTTAACCCTACATTTTAAACTTGATTAGACAGGTATTTTACTACCGGCAATATTCTGTGGGAAAATTATGGTTTCTTTCACTAATCATGTTTAGTTTTACTTACAGTACTGTCAGAAAACCGGTCGGTGTCAAATAAGGAATAACTATTATTCAGTATAACAGTAAAATAACAGTTAATTTAAAAAAATTATGTTTTCCGTCCTTTTCCAATCGAAGGCACATAATAAGAAGGTTGCATGTTTTATGTGAGATTTTCTTTTGTATTTGGTATACGTTTGGTATTTGTGTAATCAGATACAGACTTAATATACGTTTTAATTAAACTGTTTGGTAAGCATTTAGGTGATATAACTTGCTAATAATGGTGAATATAATTATTATGGATAACGTTAACTGTGGAAGGGAGGCGGTGGGTTCAGGTTGCCTGGTTTTGGGTAATTTATGCTCTCGAGGGGTACCGGGCTGCCCTGGGGACTGCGTGGGTAGATTGCTAAACTGAAAGTTATTGGGAGCTACGGAGAACTAAATCGTTTATCAAACTGCTGTGTCAAACATTTAATCAATTTAAAACCCCAGAAAAAAACGAAACAAGTTTATTTTTTCAGGTGAGTTTGGTGTTATACTGTAAAGCATTTAGTTTATTTAATAGACCTTATCAATTAAAATGTTCCCTAAGTAAATCGTTTATTATTAAATATATTTCTATAACAAAACAAAATTTTTAAGTCTTTATTTTGCAGTTTTGAGGTTATGATTGGTTAATTGGTAAAAAAATAAAGTTATTCCTGTAAATATCCAGCCATTAAAATTAAATAAAAAATACATAAATTCCATTATAAAATATATATACTTTTCCACAATGGTAACGATGTTTTTATTCGTTTTTTTAAACAAGTTCGTGGCCTCTTTTCCCTACTCTTGAAATGTCGAAATGTAACTTGGGCCTGCACTTGGAAAGTATCGTATCAAGGAAATCAAGGGAGGAGCCGCTATAGTTCAAGTTAGACAGAGCTGATACAAGTTACTTGCCAAGACTGAGATTCGAATTCACAACGGGGCCGCTGCCATGGCTCCAAAGTCCGTCGCCTTCTATTGACCACCACGCCAAATTATCAGCTTATGGTGCACAGTGAAAGGTATAATGTTAATATATTTAATTTGGCTGTGTTTGATTTAGTGTCCAATTGAACTGTACAAGTAAATTTTGAGTATGTGTAAAAATATTTGCAGTGTAATAAGTTTAATAGAATTTTACAGCTTAATTAAATGTTGATTTCCCATTGATAGGGGTTATCGATAAAAACACTAGAATAAACGGAAATATTAATTGTTCAAGCTGAAAGTTGAATGGAACAAATTCTAATTCCACTACTTTTATTAGATATACCTCATTTTGAACCCAATTGTTGTTCAGGAACACTGCGATATTTCTTGCTTGAGTCAATGGAACCCTCAAAAAGTAGGGATTCACTTCACGGTTGATATTATTGTCATATCTGTAGAGAGAGGGGAGGGGAATCGTCGTGCTCAGCTGCAACCTCACCCTTGAGCACCAATTATGATCGTGGGGTGCCCGTGCCACACGTAAATTCAGTAGCCCCTTGGGACGCGTGGAGGAAATGAATAGGGCCTACCACAGTTTTACCTTAATGTTTGTGTAGCTTAACTACAGAACTGGGCTGATGACTCTAGGTGGTAGTTACGATGGCTCTGATTCTTAAAAACCCAACACCACTCTTATTGTTTTGTTATTCATCAAATAACCATTGTTGTACTGTGTTAAATTTCCATAAACCTAATGAGTAAAACACAGTTATGACAAAAAATTTCTATTGAAAGCAGTAATTTATTACTCGTTTGAAGGAGTTTTTACCAAGACATTCTGTTAGACGCTGTGTGACCTTACCATCATAGTTTCTGCTTGAATAATGATTATATATGTTTTACCTAATATAATTATAAAACACAACAGGTTAACATTATTTATTATTTATTATTATTTAGGCAGCACGATATATTTTACAGTTATCCCAACGGTAAATTAGTAGTATAAATCATCAGAAAATATTTTTTATATTTTTATTTATTTTTATTTATATTTTTTTCGCTCGTCCAAAACGCACTACTTGAAGAAGGAATTTATAAACTTATGTGTCTATTCGTTGGTTGGTTCGTTTGTGTTCGAAACACTCAATAACACACTCCTATTTTGCAAGGAGTCATCTTAAATATCCAAGGAGTGTTTAAAAACATTTTTTTTTTATTATGCCTGACTATTTATGTTTTGGTCTTTGAAATATATTTCAATGACGACAGTTGGTAATCAAATGTTAACATAATATTTTTAATTATTGGATTATTATTTATAATTCCTGTTCATGACACGGTGGTTTGCGAACGTGTCAAAATTTTTATATTTAGTGTAAATGTGTATTAGTAAACCGGTTAACCGTATAGAAAAGTTTAACAATTTGGCAGTGAGCATTTTTGAGATTATAGTTTTAATTTATAAGTATAAAAGTACAACAACCACCAAGCAACAATATTTGTACTATCTCGTTCACATCGATACTGACGGGTGTTCTTAGCTCTTACAACAAATATTTGTACATTGCAGTTACATGTTTGAATTAACTTCTCTACTGATAACAAAAGCCAAACTTGCTGAACCACGGATAAACCCGGCCGAGCCGCCTCTAGCTCAAGTTTTAATGACTGTAAATGGACCACTTGTCGCTAAGTGTTAAACACATCGTTTTAGTTCGGGCGCTCTCAAATGATTATAAAGTCCGGCTTTTATCTCTTAGTCTGCAATCAACAAAAGCTGATCACCAGATTGTACAAACAAACTGATGAAATGCATAGTCTAAAATGTGAATAAACATCCATTAAACTAAAACCTAAGTATGATGATGTAGTATAATAAGTTGTGATAGGGTTAAATTTGTCCATAAAACCATTTAGAATAAGGATAAATATTTTGTTGTTGAAACATGGTCGAGAGTATAAGTAGGAAAGGGATGGAAATACTTATCAAAAGTTAATAGAATGTATTCATTACTTTTCTTATAACCATATTACTATATCGACATAAACAATGGCTTGAATTGCAATCGTTACCAAATGCCTATGGTGGACCAAGTTTAAAACTATTTTAATTTTTTATCGAGAGATTTAAGATAAAAATCTATAACATAGCATTCGTCATAAATTATATTTGTAAATATGTGTTTTACAATTTTCCCCTGCATATTTTAAGAATTTATTTTCCCAAGGCATGGGCTAAGCAATAACCAATTACCGAAGTTTATAAATGAAGGTTTCGACAAGCAGCAATGATGAATGAATATTCATCGGACCTCGGTGAAGCTGGCCGTTAGATGGGTTTAATAAACTGTGAAACGAGAACTTGAGACTGCATGGATTCACCAAAAGACGCCGAGAATTCATTAGAACATTCCGTCAGAAGTTGAGATGTTATCGAAAATCTTTCTAATTGGTGTTACCGAAATTAGGTCGTTTAATATGTCTATGTTTAAGATATATTTAAATACTTTGACCAATTTTACTTTATTATTAACCCATATATAAACAAATAAAATTTAGTATGGTTTTCTACATCAAATATGAAACAAAGAATACTAACTAGATAAGAAACAGAAATTGTCAGAAACATAGACAAACGACCTCTGTGGATCAAATGCATTTTATGGACATATAGTTCTCTTTATTTATATGTACTAATATTCTCGACCCTAGGGATAGCAGGAAACACACAGGCGTTTAGTCATATCTATGTATAAATAATAAAAACGTGTTTAGATTCGATCCACTGATGTAATTTGTTTATGTTTACGACGTTATTACGAGGTATATTTTCTGGTATCCGTACTTGAAACCATATAGCTACGCAAGCCCACCCTATTAAAAGTCTATACTAGTCTATTAAAAGTAGGTTTAGGATTTAAAATAATTTTAATAACTCACAGAACCTCATGAATACAAGTTTGAAAAAACATTCTACTAATGTCAATTACCCTACACCTTATTAAACTAATACTGTGGTCGCGGGCAAAGCCGCAAAGGGGTAACCGCTGGGTAAAACGTGGAATAGGAATTACACATTATGAGGTTGTGTTGATCTTAAAAAGTGATTTGTTACTCATAAACTGAATTGAGTTAAAACACCTCTTCTGTGTAGATACATATACTTTATATTGAACCATAGTTTGTATATAGTTCAACAAACCTACGAATTCAAATTAATTATTAAAACATTAATTTTGATTTTCGATTACAAAATTTATATTTACGAAGATTGTTCTATTTGATTTGAAGGTAACATCTGAATACCAACTTATTTCCTTTAAATTTGCACTGTGTTAAAATTAATTTCAAAGTAAACAAATAATCGCCCTGGTATTTTTCAGTATGGTATAGTTACTAAACATAAAGTTAGCAAACTAGTAGAGGTTTTCAAAGTCTTTTTAGTGAATTTCCTTTGGAAAGTGAACTATTAGCATGACCCGCACGGTGAAACTTAAGCCCGGGACCACCATAGAAGTTCCTAACGTGACCTCCTGAACACGTTTTGGGGGGTCGTTCAAAATTTTATATATATATATATATATATATATATATATATATATATATAGACATATATATATGTGTGTATGCACTCTAGTGGTCGCATTTTTTGTCCGATTTACTTCAAATTTGGTACGGACGTTCCTTTCTATAATCTGTTGGACAAGTTCGTTGGGCAAAACAATCGGAAAACTCTAAACCCATTTTTTGAGGATTAATCTTTCAAATTTTGAGTTTTTGGGCCCAAAAAGGGTCAGAAAAGCCTCAGATGTAAAATTAATCCATGTAAAAAGATGGGAATTAGAGAGGGGAAAGTTTTAAGCCCTCTCTCGTCATTCTAGCATAAATATTTACCGAGTTATTAAAGAAAATGTGTATCGGCTAAACACAGTACGTTGTCTTATGGGGGTTTTACACTAGAAAAGCCTGTTATTCCTTTGTTAAAGTACTTTTATTATCCCCAGCAACATCACGCCTACTTTCAAGCCTGTCTGGACCTTCTCCTAACCTTATAATGCGCAAAATTGTATTCCCAGCTTTGCAAGTAAATGAAACCAGGAGTATCAGAACAGCCAAAAAATCAATGTTTACAGATTTCAATAAAAATTGGACAAATGCATGTTTTTACACTGATTTTGAGTTTTAACAGTTTTTATGTGGAAATTCACTTCCGTCACGTCAGCGTGCTGCGTGCGAACTCGTTTAAGACTATATTGACTGGGCAGCATAGTGGTTAGCGTGCTCGCTTCATAATCTGAAGTTCACCAGTTCGATCCTGAGAAACGTTTGTGAACGTTCGATACTGGATCCAACTTCCATTGGTCATTGTGCTATTAATAATGATCATGACTAAATAATCAGTCGGTCTTAGTCAGTAACAAAGCTACACAAAGCATCTCACCCATTCTACACTTATAATTCATTCAAATTCGCCGTAAAATGCGCCCTACTTTCGGGAGATTACGAGATATTAAGATTAAGATATAAAACAAAATAAAAGCTAAACTCATCCTCATATTTGTAATATCGTAATATAGTATATGCTCCTAATTTATTGATAATGTACTTGGTGGATATATTGGTATGGTATTATTACTACTGATATTGTAATGATAAGTCTTTCTGAAAAATACAAGTTAGTAATACTATAAAACAACATAGATATTTATTTGAAAGGAAGACATCAAGTTAGTACAAATTTGAATAATTAAAATAAAGTTAGTCTTCAAGTTAGATTAATAAACTATGAAAGCTGGTCTGAAATTCGTTGAATCCAACAATAAGAAGGGAGAGATTCATTAGAAAACTTTGAATTGACGTTGTGGCTAATCAATATGCCCGGAGCCTAATTGGGAAAGGCAGCCACTGCAGCTTAGTGCACCAATACAAGTCTATCTGTCATTAGTACTTTCTGAATCAGCAGTTTACTCTTAAACTTTTTATTTAAAAAGGAAAAAATATGTAGACAGGTTAAAAACACTGAGTAGATTTTTTCTAATGAGATGTATTATACTACAAGTAGTAATGTTAGTTTCATTGTACCATAGCGTCTAACTATGATCAATTTCATATTTCTTGTTTTAGTTATTTCTCATTCTCCTATGAACTCCCAGCTTATTGATTTAACAAAAAAACAATCAGTGAAATTATTTAAACGTGAAAAACTATTAAATACCAATGATTAGATACACCAAAACAAAGTTCCATTCTTCATGAGTGTAACGATCAGAAAACACCAAAATGAATGGGATTTTGTATTGTATGCCATAGATATGATTTGAATAAATTATTAAAATTGAAGTAAATTTAAAACTACGATGTTCCTTAGAATCTACTTTAAGATATAGGGAAAAATTGTATAATGGAAGAAAAACTTTGTCCTAGCCTAACATAAACAATCAACCCATATTAAAAGTGGCATAGTCCAATGTAGTAAAGACATAGTCATATTTCTTAACTAATTAACTGTTATGAAATAACAATGTATTTCCCATTAATTCCTATTTCGGGTGTAAAAACTTCCACTGGGTGCCCCCCTTACACTATAGTTCCTCTCGTTGATTGGTAGGTAACATGGTTACTTTGGTAACCATTCAAGAAACGTAATTATAACAACCAAAGTCCTAAATAGCAAACCTGGGGTGAAATACTCATAAAATGCATCCAGTCATGAGATCAATTTAAACTTTGGTAATATACATCTGATCAAAATTGAATGTGCTACTTTTACTATTGAAAGCATTAATGAATACTAAAACTAGGCTCTATATTCTAAAAGCATAATTCAATCCTAAGAACCGAAAAGCTTTCCCACCGATTTTTTAAGTTACGTTCTCTACTTTGGCTTCGAACTACGAAAAAGGTCATTACTACAATTCAGAGCCACTGATGTTTCACTAACAGATTGCAAATAATGGATTTCGATAACATAAGCCTCAAAGATTACATGGAAGTAAATTATCAACCACTTTAATAAAATCTTTTGTAATATTTCTTAGCGCAAAAAAATCGTACTGCGATTAATTTTTTAAGTATTTCACATAACATCTAATAATTATTTCCGTTAGGTTTTCCCCCCTTTTTGTTGGGGGGGCGTATAGGGTTAACAAAAAATTATGTTAACTGTTTCTTTACTTTTTTTAGTAGAACCCTAGCTCCCACGTCCAAAATAAGTGGCAAGTTTAAGGGAATCGCTCAAACCCTATAACTATACCTATACCCTATAAATGTATTTGAGTAGTGGGCATTTGAGGCTGCTAGACCGGAAGTGACGTCATCCGGTCACGTGACCGGATGCGCTGAGTCATTAAACACGTCATCTGAGCCTCAGCCAGTGACGTAGGCGGATTTGTGACGTAATGAGGGAAAGTTTAAAGGTCAAGGTCACGGGGAGGTTATTTTAAAAAAGTACTACCTCGCACGCGTAAAATCCGATTGTGATTCGATAGTCGTCATTCGATAAAATATCGAATGAAAAAAATCGAATGAAGCAATCGAATGATACGAGTGCGAGGTAGTACTATTTCATTTATTACTTTATTATTTACATTTATTTTTTTTTACAATAAGTTATGTTTACAATAGTTCCCCGTTGTTTGTCGTCATCGATGTTGATGATCCGGAGTCGCGGCCATCACTTCGTTTTCTGATGAAAGGCGGTAGATACTTTGACCCCTGCGCAGAGTCTATGTTGTTTGTTGCGATCAGTTCTAAAGATAAACTGTAGCCATTCGCTAGGAGAAGTCGTAACTCCTCTTTAAAAACCTCCAGGTCCGTAGAAGTTGATAGATAAATAGAGTCATAATAAATACATCGAATCTTGAGTGACATGACAATGTTATTTTGTGAAGAGCGCGGAGAGAGGATGATGTTCACCAGTCGAGAGCTGGAGGTGTACTGACTATTCACAAGCTAGCGTTGCAATCGTACCAAATGGTGGGGGTAAAAGTGTGGTGGGGTGGAGCAGATGGCGGACGGCAGATGGTAGGCGGCAGATGGCAGGCGGCAGGTGGCAGGTGACAAGTGCGCGGCAGATGGCAGCTGACGTGGGGAGGAAGACTTTGGACAAAATATCCATTAGTTACCCATCAAAATATTTGTGGTTCCATGTGCACCACGCAAAAGTTGGTCTGCTCGTTGAAGTTCCTCCTCTAGTTTAGTAACCAGCCGAAAATCCGCTTCCATTTCATCCTCCTGCTCTGGACATTGCGGCTGCGCACACCACCTCTTGCAAGCATAATCATACGCGTTCTTATATTCCTCCAGGACTTGTTCATATGTCCTAGGCTGCTGAGATATAGTTTGCATCGCCGCTCCTTGATTAACCTCGGTAGTCTCAAGAGTTGCCACCAACTCCTTCTCACTAATCACACCTCCCCAAATAATGTCATTGCCACGGCTTATGATGTTGCTTGTTGGCTGCTGAGATGTAGTTTGCTCAACCTCGGTAGCGTCAAGAGTTGCTATCAACTCCTCCTCACAAACCGCATCTCCCCAAATATTGTCGTTGACGCTGCTCATGGTGTTGTCTGTTCCAATGATTGTATAGTAATGCAGCGTTTGAGTGTAGGTTAGGTACTCGTCCCTTCCCCCACCACATCACTCCCCCCACCACACCACCTCCCCCCACCAAGTTTGTACATCGCGCACTAACTAGCACTACACTACACTACACGCATTAGTTAGGGTCTGACTCTTACACTGTCAAGACCGTAGCTCCTTAACTGAACACTTCAATTAATTTGTCTCAACACTATATGTGTATAAATATTACAGTCACTATGATCTAAACTAGTGCATGTTTCCATGTGTTGCTTCTTGTGCAGCAGACAACTGGCTAAGAGTGTTTCAACCTTGGCTATTCTACGATGGAACCGCTCATTGTCCGCTAAAAGCGTAGACATTCTATCTTCATCGTCGGAGAAGTAGAAGGTGGTGGCAAGCGGGCTACTGAAGGACACCTTACTCATATTCCTGTAAAACTGTGACATGTTCAAACGTTAACACAAACTATATAGGTAGATGTTCATCCGACAACAGCTGGAAGTATAATGATGTAGCGCTAGCTTGTAGGATAGACACCTATCCCCACCACAACGTTCCCTTGTCCTTCAAACAGTTGTTTTTCACTACAGTTGCTATACCCTTGGTCGGATCTGAAGTCTGTTTGCACTAACTTGTTCGTCTGATCAATCCGCGTAGTTTGAGTACCCACTTGATATATTTTAAACCGTAAATAAAGAAGTTATGTAGGTTTGACCTCTAAAATAGCTGTTTTCTAGCTATTACTGCTATACCCTTGGTCGGTTCTGAATTCTGTTTGCACCACCTTGTTTGTCTGATCAATCCGCGTAATTTGAATACCCACTTGATATATTTTAATCCGTAAATAAAGAAGTTATTTAGGTTTGACCTCCAAAACAGTTGTCTTTAGCTATTACTGCTATACCCTTGGTCGGATCTGAATTCTGTTTGCACCAACTTGTTCGTCTGATCAATCCGCGTAATTTGAGTACCCACTTGATATACTTAATCCGTAAATAAAGAAGTTATTTAGGTTTAACCTCCAAAATAGTTGTTTTTAGCTATTACTGCTATACCCTTGGTCGGATTTGAATTCTGTTTGCACCAACTTGTTCGTCTGATCAATCCGCGTAATTTGAGTACCCACATGACATACTTTGCACAAACTTTGTACCCCCCCCTCCCCAAAAATGGGTCATGTTCAAGGTCAAGTCAAGGTCAAGGACCTTGGGACTTAGAAAATTCCACAAAGTGGGCTGCACACAAACATGAGACTAACAGTCTCCTGCCTATGTACAGGCCAAGTCCCTAACTTGAAATGCTTAGGGTGGTCCTGAAAAGGACCGTTTGTGTTTGAAGGAGATGGTGGATAAGGAGCGGTGAGCGGTGGACAGTGTTTATTTTTTCTTCGTAACCCACTTTACTTGTCCCTTCCGGCCGTACTAAAAACAAGTCGCACTTGGTCTCAGGAGGTGTCAGAGTGGACCTTGGAAGGTGGACCTTGACGTAACGGCCGTCAAAGAGGTGTTGGAGTAGGTACTCATCATCGCTGATCTTCCCCACAAATAGATACTCCACGTTTAATTTCAACTGCGCAAACTTGACGGTTACAGACTCCAGCGGCGTTATCAACTCGGTAAGTTTCACCGTAGCCGTCCTCTTCATTATCTCCTCAACAGTTGGTGGCGGCGATGAAGGTCGAAGCGATGAAGGGCGAGGCGATAGCGATGGCGAAGATGCAGTAGACGTCGAAGGCCGTTGGTCAAAGTAAAGTGGGTGGTTTCGAAAATTCTTTTGTATGCAAGATCTAAAAGAACTAGGTCTTTTGAATCCGCTCCTTTTTTCCGAAGACTTCTTCAAAGTCTCCTTCAAACGTTGCAGTTTCTCGGGTGTGATGGGAGAAGACATAGCGCAGAGGTGTATACAGTTCGCAAGGCAAAGCTGGAATGAGGTACCAGACGGAGCAAAGCGGGTCGCCAAGTGTAACCGTGACATTTCCATATACGGGTAGAAAGCTAAAGACCGGTCTACATCCTGTTCCCCTTCCACCGTGACGACACAACCCCCCCCCCTTACGTCACGGGGCGGAGCCCCCCCCCTTGACGTAACCCCCCCCCCGATTTGGGTCATGTTCAAGGTCACCCCCCCCCCTTCGACCTCCCCCCTTCCGCTTCGGTGACGTCACTTTGCCTTTATAAGCGGGAGCAGTCCGCAGTCTCGTCGCAGTAGCTTGCCGCCCGCTGTTTGGATATACGTCCCAGTGGGTTGCACTCTGCTGCAGCGTAGGTCTGTTAAGTGTGCGTTGGGCCCGACGCGCAATTAAGAGATCCGCGCCCTTGCATGTTTAGTTAGTTTGTTTAAGCATGTTAGATAACGCTTGTAGTTTGCTGCTAGGTAATGTAGTTAGTCTAATATATATGTTAGTGTTTGGTATTGGTTTGAAGTGTTTTATTTACTAATAACATATGTACTCCCGGCCCTACAGGTCCCTCAACAACCTTGGTCAAAACTTGGGTTCGCAGCAGCCTGACGCCGGGTGTTTGGGTCTACGTCCCACCGGGTTTCAGTGATACTGTTGACCTTTGCAAAACCGACCTCGGCTGTTCTTGTAAAAGTAACGTTAACTGATTAATTTTGTTTAAATAGTTGTTGGTAAAGTCTTTATTTTAAAAGTAATGTAACTTGTTTCTCATCCTTTTCCTAACCCCTTACAAAAAGGTATGGCTCCCAAACCGACCTTATGTCATTACGGCGCGCAAACCGGTTGACATTACCCATCTTAGCCTGAGAAACGTTTGTGAAATATAAAATCAGCCTCTTGTTTAAAATCAGTCTCTTGTTTAAAATCAGTCTCTTGTTTGTTGCCTTTTGTCCCCTTCCCCAATACAGAGCGGGGAATAGATCGGTTTGTGGTCCAAGTGAGAATCACTTACCGGTCTATTCCCCGTTTTGGCAACTGGTTCGGATGACCTTGGGACTTAGAAAATTCTCGTACAGAGCGGGGAATAGATTGGTTTGTGGTCCAAGTGAAAACCTCGACCTCCCCCTTCCACTTCGGTGACGTCACTTTGCCTTTATAAGCGGGAGCAGTCCGCAGTCTCGTCGCATTAGCTTGCCGCCCGTTGTTTGGATATACGTCCCAGTGGGTTGCACTCTGCTGCAGCGTAGGTCTGTTAAGTGTGCGTTGGGCCCGACGCGCAATTAAGAGATCCGCGCCCTTGCATGTTTAGTTAGTTTGTTAAGCATGTTAGATAACGCTTGTAGTTTGCTGCTAGGTAATGTAGTTAGTGTGTGGTATCGGTTTGAAGTGTTTTATTTACTAATAACATATGTACTCCCGGCCCTACAGGTCCCTCAACAACCTTGGTCAAAACTTGGGTTCGCAGCAGCCTGACGCCGGGTGTTTGGGTCTACGTCCCACCGGGTTTCAGTGATACTGTTGACCTTTGCAAAACCGACCTCGGCTGTTCTTGTAAAAGTAACGTTAACTGATTAATTTTGTTTAAATAGTTGTTGGCAAAGTCTTTATTTTAAAAGTAATGTAACTTGTTTCTCATCCTTTTCCTAACCCCTTACAAAAAGGTATGGCTCCCAAACCGACCTTATGTCATTACGGCGCGCAAACCGGTTGACATTACCCATCTTAGCCTGAGAAACGTTTGTGAAATATAAAATCAGCCTCTTGTTTAAAATCAGTCTCTTGTTTAAAATCAGTCTCTTGTTTGTTGTCTTTTGTCCCCTTCCCCAATACAGAGCGGGGAATAGATCGGTTTGTGGTCCAAGTGAGAATCACTTACCGGTCTATTCCCCGTTTTGGCAACTTGTTCGGATGACCTTGGGACTTAGAAAATTCTCGTACAGAGCGGGGAATAGATTGGTTTGTGGTCCAAGTGAAAACCACTTACTGCTCTATTCCCCGTTTCGACAACATGATCAAACGACCTTGACCCACTTTGGGACTTAGAAAGTTCTCGTATTGTAAAGTATACATATATATATATTTATTCGTTACAACATTAACACCCCCACCCTATAGCACTTTCACTGCCCACCACTAACATTGTGTATAAAAGAGGGTCCCCCAGCCCTAGTAAAATCACTCTTCTACCTGTGCTGTTATACCTCACACCTCATTAGGAAGCAGACACGACCTCTCAAATTGAAACCTTCTGCTTCGTCTTCAGCCGCCTCTACCACTTCGTCTTCTGCGGTTCCATCCATCCTTCGGACAGCTCTGATGTTAGCTAACATCGTCCCGGAGAACTGTTCACCACCACCTGCTGTGTCAACGTCTTCCACAAGTCCTTCACCTCTTCCGTCAACTTCTCGTGCTGTTTCTCCAAGTCCTTCTACATCTTCAAGTTGTTCTACATCTTCAAGGTCTTCTACATCTTCATCAAAGTCTTCCACATCTTCTGCTTCTTCATCCTCATCATCAAGGTCGAGGCCAAGCCAACCAGCCACACAATCATCTTCTCCAACCAGACCTTCAGTAATCTGCACATACACTTCATCTCCTTCAGAGAAATTCAAACAACTGAAATCTGTACAAAGGATGTGCATACTTCCTGCACAACAATGCAGTTATATATTCAAAAAAGGTGCTAAAAAAGGTGATCGCTGTCATAAACGTTGTATTTTAAATGAAGGAGCGTGCAGTCTTCATTTAAAATTAAACCATAGCGCATCTCCTTCTTCACCACGTCCAACAGTAGTGCCAACCAAAATTCGAATTAATAGGCTTTGTAAAAACAAACGCTACTTCTTTGTTAAAATAAAGGACTTTGCAAAGGTGTTGGTTCAATGTGAAGGCAAACTGTACTATGTAGAGTTACCTAGAGGCATGGACCTCCACGTCAAAAAGCCTTCCCAGAAAGACTATTTAATTCGAAATGATTCAGGTAACACTGTGTGGAAATCATTAAAATAAAAAATAAATAAAAACAAAAAGACCAAAAAGTTTATTCCAAATTAAATAAAATTTTCTTCCAAATTAAAAAAAAGTGTGGACAACCTATTTACACTTTGTAGCATCTGCTGCAGAGTGTAAATAGGTTGTCCACACTTTTTTTACAATGTTACAACGACCTTGACCTAGATAACGGACTTAGAAACATTTCGCTCTGTTTGAATTCCTTTTCAAACCAAAAAATTGATCTGTTCACCAACCTTTTAGGTGGGGGTAAGCGGGTATATAAGCGTGGCGTCGTAGAACATATTCATTAGTCAGCTATGGAGACTCCAGCAGGTTCATCCAACTCATCAGCTACTGATATGGAAGTAATCTGGAAACGTAGAGCGAAACAAAATAGTGCACGTTCGCGAAGAAACGAAAATAAAGTAAGAGAAGGATTCAAAAGATTACAAGTCGCTGTACCATTTGCTAATCCTAGTGATTCTAGGGTTTCAAAAATTCGACAGGCAGTACAATATATTAAGTTCCTTCAAACACAGCTTCAAGAACCTTGTATAAAAGCTGAACTGCCTGAGGAACCGCTGCCCCCCTCAATCTTACAAAAAGAATTAGGGAACGTTTTTGTCGAACCTCCGACCCTTAAAAAAGAAGATGACTAAACAATGAGAGGGGTTAAAAAAAAAACAAAAAAAAAACAAAGCGGGGAATAGATCAGTTTGTGGTCAAAGTGAGAATCACTTACTGCTCTATTCCCCGTTTTGGCAATATGTTCAGACGACCTTGACCCAATAAAAAGACTTAGAATATTCGTGTATAGTAGTGACTTACACTCCGTGTGGTAAAATAATGGAAGATATATTTATTTCTTAACACGATATACCCCTTCCCTAACCCTTGTACTCCCACCACTAACCCCCACCATTTAAACGTAGTATAAAAGGGGTTCCCTATCACTGGTAAAATCATTCTGCTGAAAATGAGTACACCCGCTCTCCCTATCGCTGCAGCAACACTAGTAGTAAGCAGAAAGGTTGAAAATCACGATCAGTTAATTGTCTTAAGAAGATTACTGCACAAGTTTCTCGATTGGGAGGTTGGTTGTGATTTGTATATGTGGAAGCCTACGGCTCCAGTGTATAATAGTGAACAGGAAGCATGGAAAACAAGCTATAAAAACAATGTAAAGTTACTTAAAATGATTGGTATAATGGAAAGGTTACTCCGGCAGAAATGGATCATCAATGCAACATTTTATATTAAACCAAACCATTGTTGAACCAATAAAAAGGAGAGAGATTAAAAACAGAGCGGGGAATAGATCAGTTTGAGGTCTAAGTGAGAACCACTTACTGCTCTATTCCCCGTTCTGGTGGTATGTTCAGACGACCTTGACCCACTTACAAGACTTGTCATTCTGCGACATCGATGTTTGATATAAAATGTACTTCCTACAATAATATCCTTGTCATTTACCCCCACCACGTAAACTTGGTATTTAAGCGACCGCATCGGAATATCCCCAGTAGTTAGCTATGGATTCCCAAGCAAGCACATCCAAAGAGTATAAAGATGAACTATCAGAGTTTTTGAAGTTCAACAATTGCTTGCGGAACCGAAGAGCCGAAAACGCATTAAGAACAAAAACATATAAGCTGACAATGCAAAAAGCCTACCGGAGATTATCAAGTAAAGTCCCGGGCGTTAAATCTACTACTAAAACAAAGGACATGATATATCGGGCAATAGAATACATAAAACATCTGCAGGAAATAGTTGCAGAAGTTCCTTCTGAAGAACCGGTCTCTCTTGAACCGATAGAATGCGTGTTCCTGGTGGAAGATAGGTTGGCGAAACATCATTTTCTTGAGGAAGAACCGTCAGCCTACAAACAAATCTTCCTCATGGATGAAGACCAGGATGAATAACTGGGTTAACAAAATTAAAGACGTCTGGAATACAAAGCGGGGAATAGATCAGTTTGTGGTCCAATTGAGAATCACTTACTGCTCTATTCCCCGTTTTGGTAACATGTTCAAACGACCTTGACCCACTTCAGGACTTGGAAACAACTTTGTTTAGTAATAAATATATATTTAACAACAATATCCCCCCCCCAACACCCCCCCCCTAAATATTGTGGTATAAAAGGCGAGTTTGTATCAATGGTTGAATCAGTCTAGTCATGGCACCAAGAGACATCATCTTTCCTCATCCACGAGAGGTAATTCTAATGTTAAAAAACATTATGTTAGAAGATGAAGATGAAAATGAAGATGCGGTGTTGGAAGATGAAGAAGTTGATTCCGTAGAGATGGAAGCCGTGAGTTGGATGGAACAATTGGAGAGTGATGAGGATATCTCTAGTGTAGCGGATGACGTGGAGGAAAACTCGAATTCGGACGATGCGGAGTGTTACCAACAGTCACTCTGTTTGGAACACATGGAGGCAACTCCGAGTGGTAGTAGGACCCTTTTTGAGGGTACCTACGTCACTAGCTTTCTCCCCCGTCGCTTATTTCCGTTTGATGAGTCGGATGTGTCAGATGAGTCTGATTAGTTTTCTTCGTTAACCTTCCAACTACAAATACAGAGCGGGGAATAGATCAGTTTGTAGTCAAAGTGAGAACTACTTACTGCTCTATTCCCCGTTCTGGAAATATCTTCAGATGACCTTGACCTATATCTGGACTTGGAAACAACTTCTTTTGATACAATAATTATTACTAAATCAAACATATGCTCCAAGAGGGGGGTACTCTAATGGTGGGGGTAAGCAGGTATTTAACCATGCACTTTGGAATACACGTATTAGTCAGCTATGGATTCGCAAGCAAGCACATCCAACTCCAGATCTGGCTACAATCAGAGAAACGCTGAACACTCAAAGAAATGGAGAGTGAATATTAACACTGGATATGAAAGATTACAAAGTGTAATCCCATTCGCCAATCCTCGAGATGCAAAAATAACCGTTTTGTATAAGGCCATGGAATATATCAAAAGTTTACAGTTAAAACTCCAAGAACCGCTGTCAGCTCCCTCAATCGACCAAAAACTGTTGGAATCATGTCCTCTGACTGAAGATGAAAAACTCCAAGAACCGCTGTCAGCTCCCTCAATCGATCAAAAACTGTTGGAATCATGTCCTCTGACTGAAGATGACATGGCGGTTCAACATTTCTTTGCTGAAGAACCCTCATACAAACAACTTTTTGAAGATCAGGATAATTAAAAGAAAACTTAAAGATCTGTTAAATAATACAAAGCGGGGAATAGATCAGTTTGTGGTCCAAGTGAGAATCACTTACTGCTCTATTCCCCGTTTTGGCAACATGTTCAAACGACCTTGACCCACTTTGGGGACTTGAAAACATCTTGGTTTGATGCAAAATGTACTGCCTGCGTAAAATTTGGTATTTCTTCACTAACACATATACTCCGTCATGTATACCCCCCACCACTGTTCTTTTTCGGGTATAAATAGAGGTGAATTTTGGAGTGTTATTAGTAGCTGGTTAGCCTTTGAGGAAGATACAGTTATAATATGTATCGGTGCGATATTTGTAAAGCCTCATTTAGAGATGATTGGCTTTTAGCCATTCATAAAGAACTAAAACATAATCCCAACACAAATACAAAAGAAGACCAAAATGAACAAGAATTAGATTCAATCGATCATCAATTAGCACAACATCAATTTGCAAACCTAAATCAAAAAGAACAAAATGAAGTTTTAAGACCGAGTGTCATTCATTATGCACAATCAACGTCATCAACATCGACTTCTACGCCTGCTATGTATACACTTCACCATCCTTCATCATCAACACCATCAACATCGACTTCATCTTCTGCTATGTCTACACTTCACCGTCCTTCAACATCAACATCGACTTCAACGCCTGCTATGTCTACACTTCACCATACTTCAACATCAACAGCTGCTATGTCTACTCTTCACCGACCCTCAACATCAACAGCAGTAGATGTGGAACTACACGCTAAAGCACTACCTGGTAAGGTAGTAACACATTTTAAAATTGACAACGTAAAATTACAACTTGAAAACTTTTTACATAACGCCAAAGAATTAGTAACCAAAACACTAAAGAATGAACAAAAAAGATTAAATTTTATCAAATTTGGACTGTTGCTAGATGCCATATTCACTAACATTCAAAACGAAACATCACCAAGAGGTTTCATGACAAAAAACCGAACCATCATGGCTGCGTCAGATATTGAAAAGATCGTAACAGAATGTCTTGAGGAACTTTTGACGAAACTACAAGAGCATGAAGGAAGAGGATCTGGATGGACTTTATTAAGTATAACAAGTCTGGATGTTAGAGTTCATAAACACGGTTATGGAATGAGAGGAAGTAGTTACATTCCTCTTCCGAAAAAAGTAAGTGATACCAAATCCTGTATTAATGTGCAAAATGAAGATAACGAATGTTTTAAATATGCTATGTTGGCCAAATATGTAAAATATCATGTGTGTAGACCTAATAGAGAATATGAAGGAGTTCAACATAAGTATAATTTCCAAGGAATGACTTATCCTGTTGCAATTAGTGATATATCAAAATTTGAAAAGCAAAATCCGTCGGCTTCAGTCAACATATTTGGTTTGGATTCGTCAAATAATGTGTATCCCTTGCGCATAACATCGAATGAGCGCAACAATCATACTGACTTGTTATTAATCAATAAAGGAGAGATATCTCATTACGTGTATATAAAAGATTTTGAAGGGCTCGTATGTAAACAGTTAACAAAACATAAAAGGAAAATCACAACATGTAAGAGATGCTTTTGCCATGTGAACAAACCATTAAGAAGAGGAGGTTCAGAATGGTTATTAGAACACCAAAGGTTATGTAGTGGAAATTATGAGGTTAGAATTAAATTGCCACATCCTAGCAGATCATACGTACAATTTGACAAAGTAAATCAACAATACCCTATTCCATTTGTTGTGTACGCGGATTTCGAAGCATCTTTACTTCCAATTGAACAACAAGAAGAGGATATCGCAAAAAGAAGCAAATATCAAAAACACGCACCAAACAGTAATTCTATACTAACAAAATCCACGCTGTCTGAAGAACATCTTCAAGAATTTGGACTATCATCTGCTCCGAAGATTTATCGCGGTGAACAAGCAGCGAAACACTTTGTAGACGATTTGTATTACATTGCCTCTAAGGTGGAAGAACTCTACAAAATTAAAATACCGATGCTGCCTATGGAAGAACATCAACTTCAACATCACAATCTGGCAACAACATGTTATCTGTGTAATAACATATTTACACCAGATAACGTTAAAGTTCGTGATCACGACCATCTTACAGGAGTCTACAGAGGTGCAGCCTGTAACGCTTGCAACTTGAATTACAAACTTCCATCTTTTATACCCGTTGTTCTACATAACCTTAGTGGATATGACTCTCACTTTATAATTCCCGAATTGGGAAGAGATGATGGGGCGATAGATGTTTTGGCAACAACAATGGAAAAATTTATAAGCTTCTCTAAAAAGGTTGGCAAAATAAAACTTAGGTTTATTGATTCGTTTAGATTTATGCCTTCTAGCCTAATGAAATTAACTGAGAATTTAAAAAGAGAAGATCTGATAGAAACAAGCAAAATTGTAGCCAGTAGTAAAATGGATCTGGTTCTTCGAAAAGGGGTCTTCCCCTACGATTACATCGATGGACTGCATAGATTTAATGAAACATCACTTCCTCCACCAGAACAATTTAACAACAAACTTAATGATTCGGAAATTTCACTTGAAGATTATCAACATGCATGTCGAGTATGGAACGAGTTGGATATGAAGACCTTAGGAGAATACTCAGACTTTTATGTAAAACTTGACGTGACTCTTCTCTGCGATGTTATGGAAGAATTCCGAAGAACCTGTTTAGCAGCATACGGTTTGGACCCTCTACATTCGTATACATCTCCAGGACTAGCTTGGCAAGCAATGCTGAAAGAAACAAAATGCAAACTCCAGCTGTTAACAGATATAGATATGGTTTTAATGGTTGAGTCGGGTGTTAGAGGTGGATTAACTCAAAGCGTGACGAGACATGTTAAAGCCAACAACAAATATCTACCTGACCATGATCAAGATAAACCTTCAACGTACTTGGGATATTTCGACGCGAATAATCTGTATGGATGGGCCATGTCGAACCCACTTCCATTTGACAACTTTAAATGGGTTGATCCCGACTGTATTGGCGATATTTCACAAATTCCAAAACAAGGAGATACCGGATATATTTTGGATTGCGACTTTGAATATCCAGAACATTTACACGATCTTCATTATGACCTTCCACTCCTTGCAAGAACAGAAATTTCACCAACTGGAAAACACCCCAAATTAATGATGACCCTTAACAATAAACAACGATACGTAGCTCACTATTGGGTTGTTCAACAAGCTATCGAATTAGGTTTACGTCTTACTAAAATTAATAGAGCTGTAGAATTTTCCCAATCGTGCTGGTTGAAACCGTACATAGACTCGAATACTACCAGAAGAGCAGCCGCTACATCAGCCTTTCAAAAAGACTTTTTTAAATTGATGAACAATGCGATATTCGGTAAAACATTGGAAAACAAAAGAAGACATAAAAATGTTAAACTTGTTACAGATCCGAACAAACTACAAAAACTCGTACAACAGCCAAACTTTGGAACATCTATAATTATTAACGAAAATCTTGTAGCTGTATCTATGAAGAAAACCAGTGTGAAGATGGATCGTCCTTTGTACATAGGTATGTCAATCCTGGATATCTCCAAGACTCATATGTACGATTTTCATTACAAAAAGATGGTCACCTTTTATGGACGAGAAAACATCGGCATCTCCTACATGGATACAGACGCTTTTATATATTGGATAATTACTAACGATATGTATGAAGACCTTCGGACATTTAATTACAAAAACGATTTTGACTTTTCCGACTATCCAAAAGATCATCCAAACTACGACAATGACAGAAAAAAAAGTGCTTGGCAAATTTAAAGATGAAGCCAATGGTGTTATACTTCAAGAAATTGTTGCACTAATGTCAAAATTATATTCTTTACAACTAAATGAAAACCAAGTCATTAAGAAAGCTAAAGGAGTAAAAAGTTTGTATTTAAAGAAGAATGTGCATTTTAATCACTATAAGAAATATTTATTTGAAGATCAAGATATAACAGCAAAATTCAACACAATCAGAAGTTTCAACCATCAGCTGTACAGCGTGACGGAGGTAAAAAAAGCTCTCTCTTCAAATGATGACAAACGCCACATCCTTGCAGACAATATCCACACTCTACCATTCGGCCACTACTCCCTCAACCCTATTGACGAGTAACCCTTTCATCGTCCTACATCCCTTTTCCTTTTCCTTTCCGTATAAAAGGGGGAACACAGCAGTATTTTGCTGTGTTCCCCCTTTTATACATTAGTTTGGAATGACCTTGACCTATATAAGTAGATTTATACAAAAGAATATTTAATATCATATCAGCTGTCTTCGTGAAACCATCATGTCAGACCTGAAGGAGAAGATTATTAATGAACTACACAAACCTGCAAGAATAAAGTTTCCAAGAAGAAATACTGTTATAAAAGGGATAAATGATCTATATCAAGCGGATTTAATTGAAATGCGACCGCATAGCAGAATAAACAAAGGATTTAAATATATACTCACAATTATTAATTGTTTTACAAAAGTTGCAGACGCTTTGCCAATAAAGGACAAGACTGGTAAAAGCGTAACAGAAGCCATGGAAATAGCCATAAAAAGAGATAAAAACAAAATTAAACATTTACAAACTGATGATGGAACAGAATACTTTAATACAAACTTTGCACAGTTAATGAATAAATATAAAATAAATCATTATTCTACAAATTCAGAGAAAAAAGCAGCTATTGTAGAAAGATTCAATAGAACCTTAAAAGGAGCACTGTATAAACAATTTTCAAAAAGAGGTTCTTACGTATGGTATGATGTTTTACCACAATTAATAAATGATTATAACAACAGGTTTCATAGAACTATCGGTATGAAACCTAACAAAGTAAATAGAAGAAATGCAAAAGATGAATTAAAACGCATAAAGAAAAATACAAAGCCTAAAGTAGAAAAAATGCAGCCAAGAAAATTTAATGTAAGTGATAAAGTACGGATTAGTAAATATAAGGGAGTGTTTACCAAGAAATACCTTCCCAATTGGACGAATGAAGTTTTTACAGTGTATAAAGTACAACCGACTGTACCTGAAACGTATATCTTAAAAGATAACAAAGGAGATTTGTTGCAAGGTGCATTTTATGGACATGAAATGTTAAAGTCAACAGTAGGTGATGTATATCTTGTTGAAAAAGTGTTACAAAGAAAAAAGGACGCAGTTAAAGTGCGGTGGTTAGGGTTTAACAAAACTGAGGATTCATGGATACCTATAAAGGACTTGGTGTAATGCAAGCAACTCATTTCATCGTTAACCTTTGAGCAGGATGGAGATTATTCACCATAAAGATCGATTCAATATTAATAACATAGATGATTTAACTGTGGATAACGTTAAAATCAACAATGGTAAACACGGTAGTTTACTTCCAAACACTGTTCGATGTATAGTAAGTGGCCCCTCAAACTGTGGAAAGACCAATGTCGTCTTTAATTTGATCACTAATCCGCAGGGATTAAGGTTTAATAACCTATATATTTTTTCAAAGTCTCTACATCAACCAAAGTATCAATTGCTGGATAAAATCCTATCTGATGTGTCTGATGTTAATTTTTACAAATTTAACGCTAGTGATAGCATTATGCAACCAAACGAAGCGAAACCGTATTCTGTATTTATATTTGACGATGTATCTTGTGAAAATCAGGATACTATTAGAAACTACTTTGCCATGGGAAGACATAATAACATCGACAGCATATATATAGGACAAACCTATAGCAAAATCCCAAAACAACTTATCAGAGATAATGCAAATATTCTAATTGTATTCAAACAAGATGATACTAACCTAAAACATATATATAACGATCATGTGAATGCGGATATGCCATTTGAAAAGTTTAAAGAGCTTTGCGGAAAAGCATGGGCGGAAAAGTATGGATTTTTGGTTATTATGAAAGATCATGCTATAAAAGATGGTCGTTATAGAATAGGTTTTGATAAATTCGTTTTAATACACTGATTAGCGGTATTACTGTACAAGTCGTCAAGGTGTGAAGATGGTTAACCAGGAAAAGCTATTAAAGGAAATAAAATCACTTAGTGATTCTATTAGACAAAAAAACCGAGCTTTAAAATCAGGTATAAATGAAAGAGAGCAATTTTTAGAAACAACATTCAAACCTGTTACTGAACCTTTAAAGCGATTAGCACAAAATATGGAAAAACCTTCAATTCGCTTCGAAGGAGACAAAATGCTACCAATTTCCAAATATGAAGAAGAATTTCAGAATGATGAAAGTTTTGGCCAGTTACATACATCTGAAGAAAGCGACGAGTATGAAGAAAGCGGAGATATAGAGGATTTAAAGGAAAAGGATATTGCAGAAGATACAAGTACAGAAGATACAAGTCTAGAAGATACAAGAGCAGAAGAAGAGGATATTAACCCATCCAACTTAAGCAAATTAGGCACGGATATTATGTTTAAAGGAACACTTGGAAGAACATATACGTTAAAAATGTTACACGCCGCACATGCTAATCGAAATTATCATACCTATGGAGCTAGAATAGAGGATAAAGGATTAATGATTGGAGATAGCAAGTTAGATATAAACGAAAATGATGATATAGTTATTGGAGATAAGAAATATAAAGGTACAAAAGGTTTGTTTGAACTTATCTTTAAAAATAATCCTGGTAAATATACTAAAAGGTATTTACAATTGTTTAAAAATATATTAGAGTATACAAATGCACATAGAAAATAGTATTCCAAAGTCCTACCTATTCATAGAAATCGGTCAATAAAATATACAAGTATTATATCTAGTCTTTTCCCCTCAAAATCAAAAAAGCTCAAATTAAAAGAAGAGCTTTATCTTCTGCTGAATTAAATGTTTTGCATAAAAAGAGAAAAACAACTGATCCTACCACATCTGGAAGGGGATTATTGAAAAATTTGTATAAAACTAATATAATATATTACAACGATATAAATAAGTTAGTTGATCGAATGAGATTATTACATGAAGCCATGGAAGCCGGGCACACTGGTTTAGAAAACGAATGGGTAGCTTTGGTTGATGAACTGCGAAAACAAGGAATAATTGTTCAGTAGACGCATATATATATATATATATATATATATATATATATATATATAATAAGAACCTAAACGATAGCGATTCAGTTACATCATGAGTGTGGACAAGTTTGGACGGTATTCCGAGTTTGGAGTAAAATCTGGATATAGTGAAAAAAGAGCTGGGTTTCCGTTAACATCTGACGGCAACTATAATTTTGAAGGAAAAGTAATTCAAAATGTTGGTGATCCGCTTATGTCGTCTGATGCGGTTACGGTACAGTACATGAAAAAAAGAACCCCAACTGTACACGAAGATCATTGGGGGTTTTCCGGTAAAAGGTTAAGCGATATACAATATCCCATTTATGATGGTGAAGCAGTAAATTTAGCTACTCTAAAATTGTTAACGATTTACAAAAGGAATACAACTGACACAAGCTATGATGTAAAAAAATTAAAATTATCAAATGTAGGTGATTGTGAGCAGGATGGAGACGCTGTAAATAAGAAAATGTTTGATATTGTACACAAGAAATGGACTACGGAATATGAAAAACATTTGGAAAGGTTTGGTGCAGCTCTATTCCATTATATCCATCGGGCTTCAGGAAGAGATGCAGCTTCAGATGTTGACAGTCACAATTATTTAGACTGGAAAAATATACACAATCCAGAGAAACCTAATCAACGAGATAAACCGTCTAAGCCTTCTAAAGTCAAGACATTAGGAAAGGAGGATAAAGTGAATGTGATTAATGAACCAACAGAAAACAATGAAGATTACATAAGAGAAAAAAGAATTTAAAATACCCCCCATGATAAGGGATAAAGCATCAGTCATATTCGAGAGACGATACAGAGAGGATGATGGAATCCAATATTACTGCGTGGAGTTTAATATCTCAAGAGCCGAGATTTCCCCAAGGAGTGTTGACAGATGGTTTTGTTCAACGGTTTGATAGATATATGGATTGGGAACAACTTTCCATACATTACCTCTTTACAATGACTATGTTAAGAATTTATTTTCACAGAGTTAACTGGATCCATATTTTACAAAGACAACAGTTTTCAGAAGACTTCCTCGTAGAGATGACATCGAATTTTAATAACTGTTGGGAAGTAATAAGTAAATATCAAAATCTCTCTGAGAATTACATTGACAATTTTAAAGATAAACTAGACTGGGATGTGTTATTCAATTATCAACGATTAAGTGGCAAGTTTCTAAGGGAACATGATAACTATTTAAAGTTTATTCATTTTACCGAAGACAACGATACCATCATCAGCGGAGAAACATCTGGAACATCTTCAATTACACCTTATTTCTATTTTTACTACTTTTATTTAATATGTCTACATTTAATTAATAAATCCATTTCGATATAATAAATGGATTTTAAACAGTATATAATACAAGAAACCAAAACTGATATTACATTCATTGTAAAACATTTATAGAGTGCACCTACTGATTGTAAGTTTTGCTATAAATAGCCATGTCGAGGGTTAAACGCATCAGTCATAATCGAGAGAGATTACAGAGAGGAAGGGGAATAGCATCAACAGCATTTTCTCTATTTAGTAAACCGGTTGGAGCTATAGTTAACAAGGCGATTGATTTATTACCTGTGGAATTACATTTACCTGGAGGATATCAAAATTGTGGTCCTGGAACCAAATTAGAGAAACGTCTTGCTAGAGGAGATCCTGGAATAAATAAGCTCGATCAGGCTTGTAAACAGCACGATATAGCGTATTCCAAATTTGGTGATACTAAAAATAGATCAATAGCGGATAAAGCACTTGCTGAGAAAGCTTGGCAAAGAGTAAAATCTAGTGACGCGAGTATTGGTGAAAAAGCAGCGTCTTTAGCAGTAACAGCAGCAATGAAAGCAAAAACTACGTTTGGAGGAGGAAAGAGAAGAAGGCGTGGGAAAAAACCCGCTAAAAAACAAGGAGGTAATATCAGAAGAAAACGTCGATCTACCAGTGGTAAAGCTAAAAAGAAACCAACAATATGGTCAATGATAAAAAAGGGAGGAGGATTATACCTAAGACCGTATCGTGTGTATTAAATAAGAAAGAGCAATTAATAATTAAAAACAAAGAATTGACCAATGAAGAACTGATTACATATGCTTCTTGTTTGAAAATCCCATTTTTTAGAGGAGTATTTATGAAAGATGAGTTACCGGTTAAAATGTGGAAAAATGAGACTGGTATTGTAAATTTGGATAATAGTGAAGGATTAGGCACTCATTGGGTGTGTTACAAGAAACTTGGTAAAACCATTTATTATTTCGACAGTTTTGGAGACCTTCCACCACCGAAAGAACTTCAACAATACTTTCGTGCGGCAGAAAATGTTTTTTACAATCATACAAGAAAACAACCTGATGATACATCCATTTGCGGTCATTTATGTTTAGACTTTTTAGCTAAAAGTGTTAGTCAACTTTAAGATGTCCTCGTATACAGTGTCATTAACCGGTAACTCATGTACTTTGCGCAGTATTCTGTTTCCAGCGCTACGTTTGCAAAAAGGAAGACTATGGGAAGCCGCATTATTGGATTTAACAACATATAACTCTATTCCAAACGTTAGTGAAGGAATTAATAACAAAATACATTATTACAAGACAAAAGATGATAAAGGAAAGTATTCAGCTTTGGAAGAATTCAGTTTACCAACAGGAGCTTATGAAATTGATAATATAAATGAAGTTATACAAAAACATATGGGAAAAGAAAATATAACGATAAAAGGCAATAACAATACAATGAAAGCCGAAATTACGTCTAAGTATTATATTGATTTTAGCCAAGAACATTCAATTGGTAGTTTATTGGGGTTTTCTAAGGAAACAAAAGTATTAGAACCTAATAAAACTCATTCTGGGAATAAAACTGTGACGATCATCAAAGTTAATAGCATAGACATTACATGTAACATTATACAAGGATCCTACAGAGATGGAGAGAATCGTCATATATTACACACATTCTACCCATCAGTTGCACCGGGTTTCAAGATAGTAGAAAAGCCTCAAAACCTTGTGTACCTACCGTTAAACACCAGTTTCATTTCAGACATCGTGCTGAACATAGTGGATCAAGACGGAAACCTTATTGACTTTAGAGGAGAAGCTATTACTGTAAGAATACATATAAAATCATCCGCTTGGACAATGGGGTTATCATTTAAAAAGAGAGAGCCAACAAGCAAAGAGGTCAGTAGCTTATCAGCTGTAGAAGGGTTAACAAGTGACAACATTCGTTTTCTAGAAGAAATTGGATTAAAAGTCATTAACAATGGATATACTGGATATAGCGCAGGGTCCAACATTCGACGAGACCTTATGGGAAAAGGAATATCACACGCACAACCCTTACGCTTCGTCCAAATTAAACAATAACGATGAAATTAGGATTCCTATACAACAACAAGACATTTATACTCTTCCATGCGAAAGTTATTTATATATTGAAGGAAAAGTAACAAAAAATGATGGTACTGCTGGAACCACTGTTCCGTTCATAAATAATCCTATGGCATTTTTGTTTGACGAGATTAGATATGAAATTTCAGGAGTTACAGTCGATTCAACAAAAAAGGTTGGAATTTCCAGTACATTGAAAGGATTAGCGTCTTTAACACCAAATGAGAAGAATCTGTTAGCTGTTGCAGGATGGGTTGCACCAGACAAAAATACAATCGCTCCTGACTCTTCGGGAAACTTTGATTTCTACGTACCTTTAAGATTACTCCTAGGATTTGCTGAAGACTACAGAATAATAATAATAAATGTAAAACAAGAACTAGTTTTATTAAGATCATCAAACGATAAAGATATTATTAAAGCAGCTACTGGAACAACTGATGCCAATTTAGACTGGAAATTAACATTAGACAAGATTGTTTGGAGAGTACCACATGTGCGACTAAATGATGAACACAGGATTACATTATTAAGAAAGTTAAAATCAGATCGAGACATTGTAATGCCATTCAGAAGCTGGGAGTTTCATGAATACCCCGTTTTACCTACAACACAACGACATACATGGACTGTAAAAACTTCTACTCATTTGGAAAAAGCGAGATATGTAATATTTGGATTACAAACGAAGAAGAAAAGTATAATAACTGAAAATGCTGGTGAATTTGACCATTGTAAATTAACAAACTGTAAAGTGTTCCTGAATTCACAATTCTTTCCCTACGACAACTTTAATATTTCTTTTGATAAGAAAAGATACAGTGTTTTATACGACATGTACGCTAGGTTCCAAAATTCATATTACGGCAAAACAAATACACCTCTACTATCTCCCGTTCAGTTTGAATCGAAAGCTCCGATTGTTGTAATTGATTGTTCCAAACAAAATGAATCTGTAAAATCGTCTAGTGTTGATATAAAAATAGAAATGGAATTTCAAGAAAACGTACCTGCAAATACATCTGCGTATTGTTTAATTTTGCACGATAAAATTGTTACATACACACCGTTGACCGGTATTGTAAAGACAGTATTATAAAACGTTGTACCACCACCGGCACCGCCACTGTCGCTAACCTATAAATAGCGGAGCAACAATGCAGGTCTTCAGTTGATCGTCTATCGGCGCATGGGTAACATCTTCTACAAAATGAGTTCTCCATCTGTTGTACAAGGTGATGCAGAGGTAGCACCGTTATTGGAACGTGATAATACTAGTGAAGCAGAAATCATCAAGGAAATAACTGCATTTTTAAAGTTTGGTAAAAGAGATAGAGAGGAGGAAATTAATGCAGACCCATCAAAGGTAGTACCAAAGAGGAAGAAGAAAGTTGAAGAAAATATTCCTCCTCGCATTTTAACTGAAGTTTTTCTGCGAATCTTTTACCCCATCTCAGCATGCATAAGTAAAAGTGTATCAGTTGGATTGATGAAATCATTGGATTATTCCCCTACAGTAATACTACACCATGGAACAAAAAAGGTTTTATTTTCGCAAAATGCTTGGGAGTCATTTTTGAAACATGTACATTTAATAGAATGTTATTTAACTAACAGTTTGTGTGGAAGGAAAACACATATTCGACTTTTGGATTGTGACAATGAAATCGATATTGTTAAACATCGCGGACAACTACAAGTGCGAATTAGAGACTTGACTCAACATGAAAATAAGATTCTACTGTCACGTGAAGAATTCTACGTTTTAAACTACGCAACAGAACCTATTACAAGGTACATGAGACAGTTGGTATTTGCAAGCGCTATTATTAAAGAATATTTGGTCGATACTTTGGAAAAACAACCTGATAGCACCATCGTGTACGGTCCTGTGGATACATCTATTTTTAATAGAATACCTCATGAAGTTTGCATGTGGAGAAAGTTAAAGGATTTTGAACCACTTGTAGAAATCGCTACAGAAGCTACAGAAGAAACAACACAGGAAGAAGAAGAAACGGAGAAACAAGAAGAAGAAGAAAACGAAACACAAGAAGAAGAAGTTAAAAAAGACTAAAGTTTGACTTAGTAAAGAAGAACACACGTGGGGTAGGCCTATTGGGGACGGTGCCCACGTTAAATATACACCAACGCGCCTGCAACTGTACGGCCTGGTATTTAACCTACCGTGGTGTGGAAAACAGTTTAGTTGATCGCTAGGTGCCATGATGAGCGGAGGGGATGAAGAAGTGAGTGTAAAGCCTTGTGTAATAGAATTTCAAGCATTTCGAAATAATGACGATAGGTTTATTATCAAGGAATTAGTAATTTTGGACTTGCTTACATTTGTAGCCTACCCATTCACGTTTGAAGCTCCTTTTTCTTTTAACAAACTTAACACCAAAGCAAAAAGTACAAACAAATGGATAACAAACTACTTTCATCACATACATTGGTATGAAGGATTTATAAGCTACAGTAATCTGCACAGTATTATGTTTAACTTTTGCAAACAATATTCACATATATACACAAGAGGATTAGAAAAAAAGAACTGGATACAAAAGTATACGCACGGTAATGTTTTCGATATAACTATCAGTAAGGACTTTAACATTAATCTCGGTAATATTTGTGTCGCTGCAAAAGATCTTAAACACGGTCAAACAAACTGTGCATTGTACAACGCATATCGTTTGGCTGCTTACTTGAAACAAACGCAGGAATGTGGTGGGGGTAGCGGAGAACAGAAATGTGGTGGGGGTAGCGGGGCCTATAAATACGAGGAGACAACACCGCTTCAGCATGAGTATTATTCGAGACTCCCGAAGAGGCAACATCAAAGAAGACACCACCACTGACGAAGATGGCATCACAACAATATCTACAAACATTGGTTGATCAATTCAACACTCACTCAAAATCGAACCTTCTGCTAACTAAAAAATGTTCAGAACTAAAAGAACAAAGACATTACATTATTCATAGCATCAAGAAAGTGGAAACCACACATGGAGAAGCAATTCTAGTATCATTGTGCGAAGGACCTATGACTCCAGGAGATGAGCCGAAGTTTCAAGTATTTCTTCCAAAACGATTTGTTCAACTGCTACAAAATGAAGACTTGCGAGATATTCAACCGGGGACGTTGTATTTGGTATCACACGGTGTAAGCGGCAACAACTCGACGGAACTCACTCTGCACATCATGCATCATTGTACATAATGTCTCTATTTGTTTTTCTCTGTTTGTATTTCTAGTCATCAATGTTAGACTTAAGCTTATTGTATTGTAAAATGTTTGTTTAATAAAGAAAGAATAACATAAAAAAAATAAAAAATAAAAAAAAAAGAAAAAACAGCAACATAGCAGTATATTATTTTATATACTGCTGTGTTGCTTTTTTTTTAAATTCAAATGGATGACCTTGAACTTTCATTCAGTGTTAACTTATGAAGGGGTATAAAAGAGAGGGAGCAGTGAAGTTAGTCTCAGTCTTGTCTAACACACGCTGCAGCTAACATGTCGGTGCCACCGATGAACAATTTATTTTTCGATAACAATTTGAAGACATATTGTTGCGAGTTGCAATGTTTTAAAATACCAGGCGATCAAGTTGACGGGAAAGCTTGTCGTAAGTGCAGGTGTTTCAGCTATTGCATATGTAGATGTAAAACATATCAAATGAACCGTCAAGATAAAATACAAGAATTACGGCGACGGCTTGCATTACTTTGGCGGCGAATGGAGTAGCAACCATCTGCCGCGCACTTGCCACCTGCCGCCTACCATCTGCCGCCTGCCATCTGCCGCCTGCCATCTGCCGTCCGCCATCTGCTCCGCCCCACCACACTTTTACCCCCACCATTTAGTACGATTACAACGCTAGCTTGTGAATAGCCAGTACACCTCCGGCTCTCGACCGGTGAACATCGAGCTGCTCGTCCCGACTGTGTGTTCCCTGCAGTCACATAAATAGGCAAGGAACACACAGTCGGGATGGGCCGATTGGACAAACAAGCGCAACACTTGAAAACTACGTCGCGACTCCGGATCAACAACATCGATGACGACAAACAACGGGGAACTATTGTAAACATAAATTATTGTAAACATAACTTATTGTAAATAAAAATAAATGTAAATAATAAAGTAATAAATGAAATAGTACTACCTCGCACTCGTATCATTCGATTGCTTCATTCGATTTTTTTCATTCGATATTTTATCGAATGACGACTATCGAATCACAATCGGATTTTACGCGTGCGAGGTAGTACTTTTTTAAAATAACCTCCCCGTGACCTTGACCTTTAAACTTTCCCTCATTACGTCACAAAACCGCCTACGTCACTGGCTGAGGCTCAGATGACGTGTTTAATGACTCAGCGCATCCGGTCACGTGACCGGATGACGTCACTTCCGGTCTAGCAGCCTCAAATGCCCACTACTTATTTGTTATAGGGAAGAAATACACTTATTTTTGGACTTATAAACAAATTAAAATTAATTAAACAATGGGTACTTATCAGCTTAAATATCGTAGCTGATATTCAATCAGCACGTCTTGGTTTAAAAACAAATCTAGTGTTTATAGAGAAACGACTCAACTCACCAATCATTTGTTAAAATGTTTAGGGATACTTAAATAATCCAGTGCAATCAACTAGCGCATCAAGCAGTTGAAGTTGGACGAGCCAATTAGATGCTGATCTCATTGATTGGCCACAACAACATTTCAAAGTTTCGATGGATCTAATTGGTGAATTAATCAATGCAGTTGATTTTTTAAACAAAACAAAAACTGGATTCAATAGTTAGAAATAGTTGATTATTGATAAATTGTCTCAGAATAGTTAACTCCATTTAGGAACAAATGTTTTATTTTATATTTCTAATAATCATTATAATAATTTAATTACTACCGAGTTATTTAGGTCAAACCATACTTAAAAAAAACAACAACAAAAAACAGAGCAATACAATTTTGTGTCTGATTGTAACAACTACACAATCAGTCAGATCCAAAAACGTTATGGACAGACAATATTGGAACTACTTAATGGGGAACCCTCTAGTGACTTAATAATTGTAAAATAGATAAATTAATTCTCTTTCAGATACAATAGAGAATTGGAATAGTAAATTTGCTTTATCGTTAAAGAATATTTTTGGTGTTAACTTCATACCGACAGTAACCTTCGGTTTGAGGCACCCTCATTCTAGTTTCTCGAGGGACTCCAGAATTTATCTCTTACACTCGCGACCCCACAATCAAGAGTAATAGCGCTTAAAGCCGAGGTTGAAGCTGTAATAACCGTAATTTCCCTCCCCTTCTTCAATAAAGTAAGCAATTATTCTAAACTTGAGGTGACTTATTTCTTTGTCATGTTGAACTAAATTTACGAAGACATTTAGGCCCATAAAATAATAAATATGGAAAATAGAGAAATTATTAATAGGACGTTATAAATGTTCAAAGATTTATACTAATTGCATTAGGAATATTTGTTTTCATTTAGGTTTTTGGACAACCGCTGTTTTTTAATCTTTTTTAATAAGTGAATATAATATTTATTAATATTATAAAAAATGGGTTTGTTTAAATTTATTATCTGACACCTGATACTGTGAAAAAATATTTAATTTAAATGTTTAGTTAGTCTTTACCCTTAGTTTTGGGTCATAAACGTGCAAATCTGGAAAGTTATAGTTTCCAACACAATATTTTATTTGACATTAACTCCAGTTTATATTAAGGTAAAATATTTGATTCATAGAAAAATTATATCCTAATGTAAAAAATCCGACTCGCTATAATGGATTAACTTGAAGGACGATAATACATGTATTAATTCATCTACACCTCTCTTAACATTAAGCCCAATGATATGTTCTGTATAAATTACTGTGACTAGATTCTCAGTTACTTCTTTTAAAGAAATATATGCTTGTAAAAGTATTTTGTAAAATTGATTGTTATCTTAAGATAAACTATATCTTAAGTTAATGTTGATGACTTCTTATCTTAAGTTATCTTAAGAATGGGTGTGTGTTTGTGTATTGTACCTGTATGAGTGTGATTAGTATGAGTTAGGCTGGCCAGAGAGATAGACTAGTGGTTAGCTTTTTGGATATCCGGATGATGGGATCGTAAGTTAAAATTCTATTGTGCTCATAAATGTGTGGGTTTGAACGCTAGACGTTTTGGCGGTAATTAATCCTTAAAAATGGAACTTGTCTTGATAATCATAAAATAATGGTGAATACAGTTGACTAATATGTAATGCATGTCTCAATTGTTTTCAAACGTGTAGATGATCACATTGCTGCAGTATTTTATCATCGATCTAAAGACTGTTAAAAAGTCAACCTCTACAGTCACTTTTAATTTATAAGAGTGACATTTTAGTTTATGAATAGGGCCTACAGTAATGCACTGTAAAAATACAATGATCTAACTATTACATTTTCAAATAAATATTTTATTTTATTTTATTACCTTAACATACTGTATTGTATACCCTATGGGAAAAAATAATTTAGTGTTGTTTAAAATAGCACCCACTAAAATGTAATACAATTAAAAATATGAGGTCGTAATTTAACTTTACTTTTACCCTTCCTTTTAATTCTGAATTAATTAATGCATATTTTACAGAATTCAACGCTCAGAAATAATTAGTCATGGAAGTTAGGACTTTCTAATTGCGATTGTAGAGCAATTCAAGTTACAATTGCTGTTATTATTTCCCCTGCTTTGAATGCATAACTTGGGGGGATTAAAATCGTAATTAGTTCATATTTTCAATCTTGTTCTGATGAGTACGATTGTAATTCAAAAGTTTTTCAAGTAAAATAAAATGTATTCCTCTACGATGAATTTGGAAAGAAACATTGTTTTTATTAAATATACTCTGGTAATGAAGTTGGCTTTATTTTTATTTAACTATCTTTTATAATGTAGACTTAAAAATAACAGTTATGATTGAATCAATATTAATGCGAAACAGCAAAAGGATGTTATTTAGATCTGTTTTAATTTTTTTTGGTTAATTTTCAGACTTAGGATGGATATCGTTTATGTAACACAACCATAAATATGTATATTAATCCCGAATTTTAACGGTGCAACATATATTTAAATATATATGATGGCGTACTACTTGAATGACACAATTTTTGTTGAGCTGCTTTTTTTGTAAAAAGAAAAACTCTTTTTACAACGGGTTTAACAAACTACAGCACTAATAACCGTAAGCATTTATTTTTTCGCATTCCGCACTTATGTGGCCTACGTTGAGCTACACTTTTTTCTTACATAAAACTAAAGCAACCTATTAAAAAATAATGTTTTTCGGAATATATGAGTCAGTTAGCTTAAACAAATATATTTGGCTAGTTTAATATATTACAGTTTCTAAAGTTTTAAAGTTCTAATTTTTTAATATTTTTAAAGTTTTTTAAAGGGTTTTGATTATTCTTATTTACTTGCCTCAGCCCACTGCCTACCGAGTTGTTGATTAACAAATCTGGGTTACTTTTAATAAGGCAATCGTATGTTAGGGATTTATTAGCTTATACATTTAGTCACATAGACCTGATAGCTGTTCCAGTAACGCATAACTATCTAACCCGAAATGCTGTGGGTGTAGGCGTGCAGGTTCCTAGGGTGGTTAAATCTATCAATTTAACAAATGCATACTACATTGCTAACTTCCTGCTACGAAAGATTCCACCAGAGATACGGGGCCTGTAGGTCTCGCCCAGTGTTTATAAGAGGGTCGTCGCGGCCTGTTTGGCGGATATTGGCCCAGATAATACTGAGTCGCTTATCAGTCCAGAATACTTTGTGTAGCAGCCATCACTAAATAACGCTTCACCTTAACATTACTTTTCTTGACCCACTAAACCCTACAAACTTGTTTTTCCATATTGTTATTTTAAAGCTTATTTAAATTCTGTAAAATCTCTAAATAATCCAATGTAATTTTATTTTTTCATTTTTTTCAGTTTTAGTTATTATAACTAATATATTGAACATCTAAATTGCCTTAATTTATGATCAGAAATATTGTTATTGTGTATGGGTTTCTTCTAAGTTTATAACCAACGCTTTTTTATCCTCCATGTTTTTTTAAGTTTTTGATCTTATATATAGTTTTTTTTTTTAAATGATTATAAAGAGTAATCATTTTCCAGACGCAGCCACCAGATCAGAACTCGTCACACGCACAGATCCTTGTGACCCATGTGGGACTTTTTGGTGTATATGTATTTTTTCTTTTACTGATTGTGATTACTTGTTTCCAGATTGCCTCCACCTGCAGCTGTACAGGGACAGCAAGGACAGATACAAGCAGGGCCAGACTAAAGCTTCTCTCTCCCTGCAGCACTTCCTGGGAGTGCAGTCAGGTCAGTGTGTTTGCTGTGTTAGCTTTAAATTGCATTAGCTGCTTATGTATAACCGAGGTCAAAGATTTAAAATTTAAGCTAGTTCACATTCAGGGTGCCCCACTGCTACTGCACCAAATTTACTAGATTATTTAGTAGGTTAAAACAAATAAAAGATGCGGTAAAACAGTGTCCTACCTCGATCAGTTTTTTAACTGTGACTTTGTATGTGTTTAAAAAAAAACCTTAAAATTTTCGGATCGAGAATGGATAAAATATTAATACTTGGTATATTTACCTAAAACATTTATAACTTCCATTATAGATTTTTTTTTAGCAAAATCTGTTTCACATTGATAGCGGCTTAAAGATTTCAATGTCTATATATATAAAAACTAAATAAACAACAGAAAAGTTTTAAAATACCATATGTTTGGATAATTCCAAGCCAAAGCGCACGGTGTGGCATATTTAAAGATTATATTATGGATCACAGAAAAACATTTAGTGCTAAAAAGTATAAATAGGACTATATTCAGTAGCAACAAATGCCCACTTTTGAGCACTAAATTTAAGATTCCTCCGTTATGCATGATCCAGTCTTTAAATATAATACATTGCTCGATTTGGCATGAAATTATCTAAATTATATTAATGTTATTAACTTCTTCCAGTTTTCTAAATATTTAAGATACAACATTTTAAATCACCACAATTTTTAAACGGAGTTCTGTACAGTAATGAAATAAGTTCATAATGGGAGTAGTATTTTGATTGATTGATTCATTGATAGTGGAAATACTGATAAATATTTTTTGTATATCTTTATTTTATTGTTACAGGGTTCACGCTCGACAAAGAATCTAACACTATAGCAATAATCTGCCAGGACGTGACTGTGGTTCTCGCATTCGACACCAGGGAGCGACTCATTCAGTGGCAAGTAAAGATAGCGAACAATCTCGGGGAGGGTGAGTATCCAGTTTAAGGAATCAAAGATTAGTAAAATAATATTGTTTACTTCCGTTATCCTTAACCGATCTATAACAATTAACATGAACACTTCTGTCGATTTACATTTAGAACAAATACAATATTCCTTAATTTCAAATAAAGTTTATTTTTCAGTTGTAATATTGTTAGTACATAGTGATAACTATGATTAGATGAAACATTTTTTAAACGCTTTAAAAAAATCCTGATGGTTGGCAAAAGTTTCGTGTGATGAAAATTAATGCTTGTTTGCGAAAAATAGTAAGTTAGCCTACTTCTAGTAGGCTAGAAGTACTTCTAGCAGTCGAATACAAATACATGTCAGTAGTTCACATCCTCAGTAGTAACTAAATTTTACTAATATAACAGTTAATTAATAAAAATTAACATTGCTTTTAATTATCTTTGTCTTAGATTCGAGCAAGATTCTTTGTTAGATTCTTGGTATCTTAGGATTCGATTTTTAATTTAATCTTTTCAGGTGGACGAGGTATTATTAGACAAATCAATACACATTAGCTTTAATGAATAGTAAGAGTGAGGTTAGCATGTTAATTCTTATATTCCAGATGAGCAGTTTCTCGTCCAAATACAGTCGGCGCCCTCGCGTGGGAAGATCGCCCCCGGGCCAGCAAGGCTGCATATCCAGGAGCACCAGTTCTCCCTCACTGTGGGGGTCCCGCCTAGGCTTGTGGGCTTTTGGCAAATTGGGCAGCTTAGGTAAGGAGCACAGTGATCACCTTTGGAGTAAAATACTTTATAGTCATCTCCTATTTGGTTGGAAGACTGTAATATTTTTCATTAATGCATTCCACAATTTCAAGCTAACAAATACAAAAACACCCTCTGACAACGGGTTGATCACAAACAACCTATACTAGACCTATATTTTCTTAGGGCACATATATTCTGTGTGCTCTAGCTTTAACTAATGAGTTAAATAGTTATTTATTTGTGCTATTTTTAGGAGGTACGGCGTGGTCGAGAACCGCTTCTGTTTTGAGGGTGGTTCCCGCTGCGGCCGGGGTGAAGGCCTCTACGTCCTTGTCACGGACCAGGGGCAGGACATCGCCCGGGCCTTCCTGCTAGCAGCCGAGGGCAAGCTGCACACTCGGAGAAGACATCACTCCAGGACTGGTAGGTCTCTGGATAAACGGAGTGGTGTAATGGCATTGGTGCTAAATGTCACAACGCCATGATTATAATGGTGAACACGGGCGCGGAGCTTTAATACTATAGAGCTGGTGTTTAATTAAAAGAGTTTTCACCAATGTAGCCTTTGAATTGCACTGGAGCTCAATGAGCCTTATTACTAACATTCCTGTGACAAACTGGACATGTATTATGTATCATTAGTTAACATGCCTACACAAATCCTTGCATGTTTTAAGGTGAAAAATAATTAATAATTACTGGTGGATAATTAAGTGACTTATTACTGACAAAGGCCTACTTATAATGTTTATTAATTAGTCGTAAACTACCAATGACAACATTACTGAGTACCAGTTACCTGTTTGCCTTTACCCACTACAAATAATGGAAGCCTATAATGATAAGCTGTCAGAAAACATAAAAAGCACTGCTTGCTTGGTGGGCTAGCTGTAAAGCTACAACAGTTTACTAAATTTTACTCTTTTTAATTTTATAAATTTACTTTTTTATGTTAAAAAAACTTTGTTAGGTATAGTTTGTTTAAAGTATTTCAATTTAATACCTCAAGAATAAACTATTCCTAATTTTCTCATTATATTTGATTGAAATCTTCTAAAGCTGGGTTTTCCTAGGCGCAGAACATTTCAGCAGCGGAGCGCGGAACGCGGAGATTCTCCGATCGTAGTATCAGCTCAGCGGCATTATATTTTCCTATACACGTACTTTTTCGGTGACTGACTGCGGAATAACCTAGTCCATTCTGGTTGTGACTGTTTAGGGGATAACGCCAAGGGCAAAAAAATAAAATAATGTGTTCATAAATAAAATAATGTGTTCATAATAACGTTGGTCTATACGAACGCACAACGTACTGTGTTTGGTATTTTCAATATCTCCTTAACTAATTGTCGTATAGCAATAATATTTAAAAGGGCAGAAAGAAAAGGTTAATATTTGTTTTTCAGTTTTAAAAATTGAGATTTTACTTTTAAAACCCAATAAAACTGCCTATTATTAAGCTAAAACAACAGTACATAACAAATGTCATATTATTTTCAAAGTACAATTATTTGTTTAATGATTTAATTATATGTTGGTTATTATACCTGCCGTACTTCAGATAACAGGATGGCATTGTATACATTCAACAAGTTTCTCGTCATCTGATGCCCTAAATTTACCCGAACTCATTTTGAAACAACACAAAATGACAGGACACCAGTATAACCTCAACACTATTCCGCGGCGGAGAGCGGACTCCTCTGCTCCGGGAGCGGACAAAGTTAATCCGCGGCGCGCCATTAGAAAACAGCGCCATTTGATTACATGATGTCAGCATTCTCCGCTCTCCGCGTTCCGCTCACCGTTGCCGAAAAGTTCCGCGCCTAGGAAAATCCAGTTAGACCTAGTGATGAATATTCTCTCCCCTGTAGCCCTGGACAGCCCCAGCGTGCGACGCAGGGTGGAGCCTGAGACTGAGCCCAACCCCGAGGCCGTCACGTGGCCCTCCTGCGAGACCCGCCCGGACTGCGACTACGGCGACACCGTCTCCGTCTCTGAACAGGTATGGGAGTAGTTATTAAAATTTTAAATTTCGCTCACTATTGTTGTTGTTGATAAGCTTTTAAGATGAGGGTAGTCTTTTTAAGTGTTGTAGAAATTATTTTTTTACATGGGAGGTAAGTTTAAAAAGATTTCCCTGAAAACAAAGTTTTAAAATTTCTAACTACTTATTTAGTCGTTATTCAGTTAATATATGTATTGTAAACCCTGTTTATAGCTATGTAGCTTGGAAACATATATAGACTTTTTTATACTTAATTTTAAAAACATATTTTTGTGGTTATTTCAGTGCTGGAACAACACAATTACATAAATGGTGGTATTGATGAAGTCCCAAATCTGAACTAGTTATGTTAAGTATTAAGTATAGTATTTCTGACTCAAGCATAGCCTGGGTATTTATGATATGATTGGACAAGACGTAGACTTTTAGATTAGTTTGTCGTTATCCAAATTATAATTGAATGAATTTTCTCCTACACACTTCGACAGTGTTATCCATGTATAAATAACAATTCAAAGAAGAGTTAACAAAATATATTGATAGTACAAAGGGCAGTTTTTCATTCCCTTCAACAAACTACGAACAAGGTAGTTTGCTATAGTAAATTAACCCGTACAAAATAAAAGTATATGGTTATGTTTTATGCATTTATATATGTTTAAATGGAAAATACTATTATGTATTAATAGAAATTGTGGACTGTCTATTTTTATATTTGTTACTTTCTTCCTGCAGGAAATCAGTGTATGGACAGTAGAAAACAACATGGAGCGGTGTATGAGCTGCATCAGCAAGCTGGGTGCCATGAGCCGCTCCTCTACCATGGCTCAGACCCCGGGCTCAGGCTTCTCTCCCGCCTGGACTATGGAGACCAACACTTCAGGTATACATAGGTGTTGGACAAAAACATGAAGCGCTGTTTGAGTTGTACTAATAAGATCACCATGAGCTGCTCCGGTGTGTCTGGGGCTAAGACCCCGGGCTCGGGCTTTTCTTCTACATGGACCATTGTAACTATTACTTCAGGTTACTTTCTTACTTTGTTGTTTCTTATGCTTGTTATAAACGTTATTTATCTGCAAGTAAACTAAATGTATTTAGTTAATTGCCTTTTTTCAATAAATTCCATGCCACAATTTCTTAATATTTCTTAAGGACTTATTGCTTTCTATAAAATTACATTCACAATGACCGCTAAAAGTTCAGTAACTCGATGGTTATTTAAGAATCTCTTTTAGTGACTGAAAACTAGTCAACATACTTTCTAAAATACGTTTCTTGGTGCAATTTATAACGTTGAAAACAACTGTAATAAGAATAAGTTGTTAGTGTTAATGAAGTGACAAACTGTGCTCTCAACAGGTGGAAATGAACAGTGACGTTACTCCCAAGCAACTCCTTCAGCTTGACAGTTCATTTAAACACTTTCACCGTCAGTCTGTCTCTTGCAGGCACACACATTTGCTTACGAGTGGATTATTTCACCGTCATATGGATTTTCCATCAGGTTGATGATTTTAATCGTTTATCCTTTTACCTCCAGATATATATTTTGAATTTTTGACTAGGCAATGATTTAAAAACACACAGTATGGGTATGCTTGATATTATCGTATTATTATTTAACCAAATTCATCTATTATATGTATTAACGAGGTTTTCAGTTATGCTTAAATTATAAATATTTAACTAAAAAATGTAGGACTAAAAATACCAAGAAGGAGTCACCTAAATAACCAGTTTCCAAACAATTTACTAAATTTAAATTTAAAATTAAACACTAATTCGTTACGGTGTGCATAGTTCAGAACATACTAAAATTCACAGTTTCAGATTTTAAGATAACACCCGTAGGTAAGGATTATGAAAATAATTAATTCAATAAAATGTAATAATTAAGGCGTAAATGGATGGACCTCAAATTTTAATAAATAACCAGTTTTACATGATAAAAACGTTCCCTGAATGGTTATACTCATACTGATTCCAACTGGTATTAATCAAGGTCAACCTAATGCACAGTAGTGTGAGAATATTTGTAAAATCACGGATCGTTAATATTTGATAACATAAATGTATTGAAAAATTCGTAGCTTTGACGCCTAATCCACAACTGTGACTGCGAAGTGTATTGTATGATGTACAATAATGGTAATGATATAGTTATTTATAAGACAACGTCACGTTGCAGATGGTCAAGGTGGTTGTGGTGGTACGGTGAACTTCTCTTTCACAGGTTCAGGGTCTCAGTTTAAGGAATGTTGGTAAGGACAATTTTTAAAATATTCTTCATTAATAGTCCTTTTTATGTATAAGTTTATTATTCAATTTAAAACAAGGTCATGCGGTATATGTAATGCTTATTTAAATGTTATTTATTGATACCCCCTCAGTAAAAAATCTTTCTTGGATTTTTTATTGATTATTTTTTTCTTAAAAATCTATTTATTATTTATACATGTTACATAGGTCAATCCAAATGTGCCTTTGGGGTTTTCAGAAACATACACCTTTAGAACTCTAACATGGACTAAAATGGGATTTAATATTTATTTTATTATTTATTTTATTTTTTTTTATTTTTTTTAATTTTACTATTTTAACGTCGAAACCAATTTACAATTTGGTTCACACTAGTGTTAAAACAAGTATACGATTTCAATTTAAACAATGTAATAAGTATTTAATTTAAATAAAACAATGGAAAAAAGAAACGTACAACATAAATGTTGTCATATCTCTTAACATTGGCCATGCATCAGCAAGGTAAAATTTCAAAAATTGATGTAATGGAGCTTTTGATACAATAACAAACAGCACAAAACAAGAGCAGATGTTTCAGGCATAATGTAAATAACAAAACTAATTTGATAGTAACACAACATTTAGAAATTAATAGAACCTTAGTTGAGCTGGGTAATCCCACAAGAAAACGATTTATGAAAACCTAGAGCTATTCGGTCCATTTGCTCGAATTTGCGTAGTTTATTTTACTGGATATTTATGCCTCGATATGGAATCACGCGTCTAAAGTATCATGTATAATTAGGACTTTGTCTTAGTACTTTCCAAATTTTCAATGTACTCTTACAGAAAAAGTCTTCTTTTATCTTATGATTAATTAAATATGTGTTCATTAACCAAGATAATCAGGTTTGCTTCAAGTTTTCTACTAAATGATAGTAATAATTACTTTATTGCCTTGGATAATTTTTACAATTGCATCAGCATTTTTAAATTAAATGAATTTTCTATAGTAATATTAATTTCCGTGGATATTTTTCACCCGTAGCTGTTTCTTCTCCTCTTCTTAAAATTTTGTGTTGTTTTCCAGGAATTCTTTTGAATTATAATAAGCTTCATGTAAAAGTATATTTTTAATTTTCATTTTAAATTTGTTCAAGTCACTTTCTTATTTTAATTGTTGGGGAAGTTTATGGAATAAATGTATTCCATTTTATAATAAATGTCTTTTAATATTAGTTGTATTATGACTGTAAATTTTGAGGTTGAGATTTTTTCTGATTTTAGGTAATATTTTTGATGTAGTGAGCAAAGAAATATTTTGTTTTACAAAAGTTAAAGTTTCCAAAATAAAAAAAACTAGGGATTGTTAATATTTGGTTGTTTTTTAAATTTTCTAACATGAATAATTTCTGGGTTTTTTAAAGATTGTTCTAAATTGCAATTTTTTGCAAGATAAATATGTGTTTTGTGTACGATGAAGATTTGGCCCATTGGTATATACATTAAATGAGGTTTAACGAGGTATGGTTTATCATTAAACCATAGTATACAGTTAAAAGTGCACTTGGGTTGCAACATTTTGATAGCCTTCTCAATACATAATATATTCCACTGGATTTTTTTTACATTACATATCCATATATTTTCAAAATTTAGATTATTATGAATAACTCCTAAAAATTTAGTTCCTCATTTGTTTCTTTTGCAAAATAAAAATTATTTATTTAAATTTCAATATCATATCAATTGTTTTTATCAATTGATGCACTACATTTGCTTTGTTTACAATCATAATTTCTCCCATTTTCTAAGGGGAATATTTTCGCAGGATTATAAGAAACTAAATTGAAGTATATTCTAAATTTAATATTTCTTTTGTATTTTAAAACAATTCAGTGTATATTTTGTGTAATTAAATTCAGTTGGGCTCTGTAAAAGAATTTTAATAAATGGGGAATTACTAAGAAGTAAGTTATTCCTTTATTCAAACGTAATATCTAAATATAAAATTACTAAGTTGTTCTAAGCTTTACAATTGACAAAGTCCGCCATGCAACCAGGCCCCAACAAGAATCATCGGCAGCCAACATCACGGAGCACTGCCAGTGCTGCCATTCAAGATATGCCAAGCCCCTTCTGCAAGTTGACACAAATGTGGACTCACCTCAAAGAAAGAGGTTCAAGCCGCCCATGCCACTGCCGAGCCACTGCACTTGTCAACCAGTTGGTCCTTATTCAAACTACGATGTACCCAAATCATTTAACGCATCCCAGGTTAGGGTAAGAATAATTCGATGCTTTATCTTCAAATATGATTTGTTTGTTTCATCTTACATTTCCAACCATTACTTATTACTACCGATACTAGAAGAAAATAAATAAATAAATGATATTTTGGTACAAAAATAAACGGGAACTTAAAATGTAAGGCATGTAAAACAGTCTTTAAACACAAACAACTTTAAACGCTAGTTTGCAATATTTTGTGATGTTTAGTAAAAGCTTTGATCATCATTAGTTTTGCAAGAATTTTGTTTTCAAAATTTGTAGACTTAAATGTTACAATAAGTTATACATCCTATATCTTAATACGCAAGGGTTTTTCTTCACAGTCATAACTTGATAACGGCTGGACGGATTTTAACGTTTGAGGTGTCAAATTAAAGGTATGTTTACGTAAATTGTCCAACACGCATCAGAGGTTTAAGAAAGAGCATCACTTAAATACACTAAAGGGCTGAATTTTGAAGGGCGGAAAGAGAACACAGGCGCTATTCGTCGGTGGAGTCCTAACTACGTGTTGATTGAAAGTATGTTATCCGCATTATTCTCAGATGTTATCATCCGTTATAATATCAGATTTTTTGTTATGTTCGTTTACAACTGAAATAACCTTTCTTTGGGTACAGACTTACTCAGATTCGATAAACAGGATAACTGGTATAATTTTAATACACAATAATCCTACACACTCAACACTCTAAGATTGAGTGTGGTATTCAACGAAATAAAATTTCATTCCAGACAACGTTATCGCAAATAAATTTATGCTTGGAAGGAATCTCACGATGTCTCAGTGATAGTAATGGGATTAAGATTAAAACTCCTTTCTTTAAGGCTCTTAAGATTAAAAATATAAAATAATGTAGTAGAATATTAATTAATTTTTGGTTTTAGAAATCAACAAATCAACTGACCGAACCTTAACCAAATGACCGATGTTAAGTCATACTCATATTTTCTCTAGGATTTTAGTTTAAAACTCAGTTTTTATCTTTTATTTGGTTTATTTAAAAAGTAGTTTAGCCATTAAATAATCAATAATGTTCCAGCCAACACGCAGGGACAACTGTTGCTCCCCTACGGACGAGTTGTATGATACGCCCAAACACCTGAAGGAGAGCCTGATGTTAACTGGGGAGTTCACCAACTACGACAGACCTCCACCCTCCAGAACCTGTGGATGCCCCCAGCGTCCCACCAATGTCAACAGGTCTGATTATGTGCTCATAAATATCATATTCAACAACTTTACACTTATGAACTTATAGTTAATTTGAGAGTAAAATATATCTTCAGTATCAATTTACAATATCATATCCGTTTTAATGAAATTTAATAAATCATACTACAAACTTTTTTGTGTGTACAAATGTATGTGTACGTTTTTGTATGCTTATATCGAGAGCATTGTTTTAATAAAGTAATCCAGCTTAACCTAAAACTCAGAGTTTGACATTGTATATTATATTTTGTCAGTTCCAAAAATGCTCTTTTGAGAAAGTAAGCCATCTCTGGGATGTCAGGTTTGCCTGCAACGTAGAGTTTATTATATTGTATATTCTTTGTTGTCACTTCCAAAAATTTGCTTTACGAGTAATCATTTCTGCAGGAGCATTTGAATGCTCATTCGAATATTTTGTATGACCGTAACAGAGGTGAATAAGTTCAACATTTATAGTATAAAGCTTCACAATAAAACCTGATATTTATCAAGGAATAGTTTTGTAGGCAATAGAGAGGTTTAGTTTTTTAAATATATTGGGTCTGTATTAAAAATGTGTAACAAGACTTTTGTCAGTGTAGATAAATTTGAAATCTATATATTAACAAATTTAAACACACTTGTTATAACTAATAAATGGGTATACAACACTTGAACTCAAACGTATAAACTAGAAATGTGCAAATCCTTTTTCCATCGGTTTTGTACGATTATAATGTTTCATTTACATCAGGAATTTCTTTTTTGAGAGTACTTCCTCAGTGTTTAAATTGCTTACCATAATCATTCTTAGGTCAAAGATAGTTTGTGGTAGATATTACAATAAAATGTGTCGGTGTACTTCTAAGTACTTCGATAAACACCTTTGTACTTCATGTAACACTAACTGTACTTCAAAGTGCGTGTTGTTTTAAGTTATAAAAACTACACAAATCAAAATTATATTTTTTACTAGTTTCAATATTGGCTAGTAAAATAAAACAACAAATAAAACAGAAATATGCATGTCTTTTTTCTAAAGAGTCCTTCATTCTCTTAAAGGGTTACGATACGGGTTATAATTACATATGGAGAATGTTCTTACCCTTAATAGTATTATCAATATATTATCAGGGTGTTCAACGTCAATTTCAAGATATCCAACCAAAGGAGGTTATATGAAGCCTGTATTCCCCACGAAGCTAGACAATGTTTCTTAATTGATTATGAATATAGTGACATTAACGTATTGTTTACCCCCAGGAGCCAAGTTGCGGAGTGGCATGGTGGAGCATGTCCTTGTCACAGGGTTATGAGCTGGATGTCACTGCCCTTCTACTGCCGGCGTGGTTATGGCCGTGAGAATACCGCTCTTCCTCCCCCGGTACAATATTTTCTTTAAGAGTTTGTTAAAGAAAACAATCAAAGGAATCAATTTCTTAAAGGAATCAATTTGTTTTTGATTCATTACAGTCAGTAATTTGTAATGTAACTAGTATAATATATTGAAATACCTATTTATTGAATTTAAACCCTCCATTAATTTAGTAAATTCCTAATTTCATAAACGGCAATCTACTCTATTGGTCGTCTTTTTATTCCCTTTGAATTTGTTAATTGGTTTATAATCCAAGATATGCTTTTACGATAAATCAGTTGAGTAATTAATGATTTTTTCAAATGCCTATTGAATTAAAACTTCTCTTAAATACTCTAAAACTAAAATATATCCTACACTTCTGTTTCAGGTAAAATTTGATGTAGTTGGAAACACACTAACTTCGAGTACTATGCCTATATATGCAACGATTGACAGGTCAAAAAAGACTAGATGCAGACTTAACCAACCCCTGGAAAACGACGAAAAAAATAAAAAACTTCATGACGTGGAAAGTCCACTATGTGATAATGAAATAAGTGTAGATGGATATGAAAGATCCACGATTAATTTTACGAAAACTTCAGAAAAGACTGAACTTACTAACATTTCACACTCGTATATGAATCTAGAATTTTCTAAGACGTTGGGCTTGTATGAGAACTCTAAGGATGTTCTTACCAGAGTAGAGAACGCAGCGAGCCTTGATAAAAACACAAACACATTGTTGGAGTCACAAATAGTAGTCAGAAACGGAGTAAAATATTGCTCTAAGTGTGGTCACACGTGCAACCAAAATATGCGACCCAATGGCAAGCAAGATGATTATTTGATGATGGAACCATCATTGAAAGGAAACGCCCAAGCAAAAAACATGTCGTCTCCACTTAAAGGTAAGGTAAAATACTTCCCGGGATATTTACCAATGCACCCAGTCCCATCAAATGGGGGATTTACCAAGACTGAATTCCTTAAATACAACTTCACAGAAAGAAATGGCCTGTCCGGGAGGGCGGCTAGTTCGCCAAGTCTTACTGCACCGTCTGTAGATCGCTCTAGGAAACCGAAAGTGGATCACTCAATTTCTGCTTCAAGCAGCCCCTATTTGAGAAGAAGACTGCGTAACTGTTTCGGTGACGGTTCTGACGAGGATTCTAGGTTCAGTCTGATGAGAAGAAGATCTAATTCTGCGGACTCTGCAAGATATATAGATGACTTAGAATCGATAACGGAGAGGACTGGATCTTCGTCTCCAACCCAAGTTAATAATCACGAAAGCAGCAAAAATACCTCCATAGATTCGTTGTGCAGTCAGTCGTTAAGCATTAAAAGATTAAATGACGTAACGATAAGCAATGAAAGTAGTTGTTCAAATATACCTCAGTGTACAGAAGAAGCCTCAAATACAGGGAAAGATGAAATTCAAGTGCCTTACAAGAAACTTGAGACAGCGAAATTAACGGATATTGTAGAGTCAAGTTTAACTAGTGACACTGTTGATAACCCTGTTGTTACCGTTCAGATCAAAAGGTCCTCAAGTGTCCCGTGCAAGCCTGGACACAACCGAGACTCCTCAAGCTCAAATGATTCTGGAGTGTCTCTTTGTTCCTTGAGACAGCGAGGATCTGATTTTGCCGAATTTGAACTTCCACTAACTACCTCAATGTCTACTATAAGGCATCACTACGCACTCACCCAGCATTTCAATGAAAACAACTCGTGCTTCCATGCATCTTTACCCAGGAGGTCGAAGTCGTCGGACCTCCTGAGAGAGCTTTCTTTCAAATTTCAAGATATAAAAATCGCTCCTAAGTCATCTTCGGCTGAGGCGGAAGTACCGATCTGCCTTCTGAAGAAGGAAACAAAAGGTAACATATTGTTCTATAAATTAGAACCATTTTATTACAAATCAACCCATTCAGAATTTTTTGAACAACCAAAATAAGCAGTAATCATTAATTAGAAATCTTTAAGTTTTTGATTATTCGTAATAAGGCTTTATTGTAACCAACATGGATTTGATATAAAAAGACTTCACTAACGTCTGCCATCGAACTGCACTCACTGACACTGATGGAGTCAGGTAAAGATGTCTATGTGGCGAAAGCTCCTGCGACCATCAGTGTCAGTGAGTGCAGTTCGACAGAAGATGACGTTAGTGAAGTCATCGACTCTTCTGCACGGCCCAACACAACAATGATATAAACAGAGCTGCAATGCACGACGAAAGCTATTTACCATTTATTAAATTAGTCAGAAAATTAAAAACAAACGTGTTTATAACCTTCCTTTTATCCATACAAATCGTTTAGGAAGTTCCAAAAATTTTTTTATGTATGTAAAATGTGATAGATAAAACTTATTTTGATTGCAGTAAAACTCACTACGATTTCAGAAAGGACAAAACTCACTTCTGTACAACATTAATGGGTATAAAAAAAATTATAAAGAAATTAAAAGTATATTTTGCTAGTGAACCTGTCGGGAGGATTGGCCAGGTCTACTACGAGTTTTTTATAGCCTATTATTTGTATAGTTATTTATTTTGACCCAAATAGTGGAAGAACATTTAAACAATCGAGCTGGCCGATAACATGAGTTTCTTAAAAAGAAAAAAAGAATATCAATTGTTATGCATTTAGATACAACAATATAAAATATATAGTGGGTTTTATTTAAATCTAGGAATATTTTGAATTGTTTTGCATTAAATATGTAACTAATTTAATAAGATATCCGAAACATTTTATTATTTTAGTTCGGTTTCCTTAAAGTTGCTCATGGGTCAAGGCATGAGCAATTAATAAAATTAATGCAAAAATGTTGACCTCCTTAAAAAGGTTTATTTTTAGAAGTTAGTACTTGGGGACGAGCTTTGCTCGGGGAAGGTCAGTTAGTTTATTTAGATGAATTGGAGTAATCTCTCATCAAGTCCCCCTACTGTCAGTCAGCTTTGCTTAGCTCATTCATCTCTTTTATGCATGTTTAAGGTCTCTCCAGTTGTTATTTTTTCCCTTTATCCCCAATATCCAATACCCAATATCCCATTTATTCACTTTGTATATGACATGACCACATTGTATGTAATCTTTATTCAATGGGTTTAGCCACTGCTCTCAGGAAACCAATTGTTAATACTTAACTACATTACTTTGACAGTTCACTGCTTGATTACAAACACTGTTATAATTCTTCAGTTTTTATTTGAAACTCTATAAGCCCAATGTAAATTTTTGTAACTTTTCAAATTTGTGTTTTTACATCATTAGATTTTCCTGGGGACGAGACCTGTCTAGAACCCAGAAATTAGTTAATTACAACTTTTGAAGGAAATCGTTGGAGCCGTTTTTGAGATCAGACTTGCAATCAAGCAAGCAAGCATAAAAGCAAGCAAACGAACCTACTCATATTAGTGTATAGGATTACAGCTAATTGTTAGAGTATAGGATTTGTGATAACAGCCAATCGCTAAACATGGACGTGTTCCAGGGGGGTTCCTCAGCCCCAGTGGAGTTCCCTACATAGACTCTCGCAGCACCAGTAGCGGGACGTCCGACATGTCCGACTACATAGAAACTCTCTCTCTGTCTTCCTACAGCTCCTCGGACACACCGGAAAGTCTACGGTATGAGCCTGAATATGCAATTTCAATTTTTTTATATGTTTAATAATACAGTACTCTGATAAACTGTATCGACAACACTGAAATTAATATTAAGATTATCAGTGAAAATAGGACACTATGGCATAAAAAAACAGTTATTCATTCTGTCAAGGCTCTCAGTAGATTAGTGGTTTTAAATTTAGAATTTCCTTAAAGAATTTCTTAGGTAGATTAGAATTATCCATTAAAAAATTGAATATTACATTTAAAAGCAGTGACGCAATATCTGATTTTTTTAGAACATCTAAATTAATCTGAGGAATTAAGCTCAAAAGTAATTATTTTTGGGGTAAAATCTTGTTGTTTTGGTATAATCTTGAACAAGTATGCCCAAATATTTGGTTCTAATCTGGTCCCTTAAGGAATGATAATATATATTTTTATTTTATATTGTAAACATATTATTTTATATTTCAGTAAGTTTGTTCATGTTACAACTAATAGAACAACCATTACCGTATTTTCCAAAAGACATTTACTATAGAACGCATTTTCACTCAATGTTATAAGAAGAGATATGAATTTGATGATATACATTTATCATAATATTGAGTATTTACATTCCATTTGATGCCGATACACGCTATAGTTGTTTAATTTAAATACAGTTGTTCAACCACTAATAATATTAAGATGGTCATTGCTTCCCAGGTTCAGTCGGACCGCTGCAACAACTTTAAGGCCGAGATCTGGAAAAGAGTATCACAAGATCGACCGATACTTCTTTGATGGAGATACGAAGGTAAGTAATAAATCAACTATATTAATATGTAAACACAATATTAAAAAATCACCATTTTTACCATTTGTAACATGTTAAACGTTAATTTTAGACGATAACATGGTTTCCGCCTCAAAACGGCAGCTTAAGAAGAAAATCTTAGCAGAAGCTACCATTTCTACTATTAATTAAATTTAGGATTTCCAGGTTTAAAGAGCTAAATAAAAAGATACCTTCTAACTCTTAGTACTGTGCGTTGCACGGGTGAAAAACCAGGCTGTCCATAAGACTACTGTTAATTTTAACATTATACTTATGGACTGCTTGGTTTTTCACTCGTGCATCACACTGACTGTACCTGCCTTCTGGGATTCTGTAAAATGTAAACTGTTGACAAATTATTTTATCAGATACTGAAGTAAATAATCCCATTTTATAATAAAGCCGTATGTAAGTCTAAAATCAAACAACACAAGATACAATTAACTCAAATATATTGGACTAACACACTGTTTATGGATGTTAAAGCTTCGCAAAGCTCTTGAACAAATGGTAAGTGAGCAGACTGGCCGGCTAATGTTTAGTGACTATGGAGTCACTAACTGCCTTGCAACGACCCTGAAAATCATACCATTCAGGATAAATATTATCAGGCTGATCCTATTAATGAAGTTTAAATATACCTTTTAGCGAATTTCCCCTATAGGGAAGAAGCTATTACCGTAGTCGGCATGGTAATACCTAGGCCTGGGACCATGATAACTTTTTGTTTAGAGGTCTCCAAGTGCCAAAAATACCATCAGTTCAAAACTTGATATATATATGTGTGTGTGTGTGTGTGTGTGTGTGTGTGTGTCCGCGGGTGCGATAACTGTCGTAAAAATGGTCCGATTTTGATGAAATTTGATATAAAAATGTAAAGCGACATTTATGAATTTAATTTCGAAAACCAGCCAGATCGCTCCATCCAAAGGGGTATTGGGGGGGGGGTTTGTACCTCAAAAATGTTTTTTTTGAGTTTTTACATGTAATATTTTAGTAAATCAAATTTTACTTTTCCCCATTGAATTCAGCTTAAAAAAACACAATTTGGGGTTTTGATCAATGCTCTACGTCAATTGGTTACAGAGATATTAAAAGTGCTAAACACAGTACGTTGTCCAATGTTATGCTTATGGAGAAAAAAAAAGTTTTATATCTCGCTTATATATAAAAGTATAATAACGAAACTTGGTATACAGCTTCATCTGCTTGTTGTCTATTTTTATTTGAACAGAAAAATCAACTTTTACTGATGATTCCCGTAGCAACAAACCTGCGTACTCAGCCCCCATGTTATTCTTATGGAGAATAAGTAAAATGTAATGTCTCCCTTAATTACGAACATAACCTAATAAAACTTAGTATGTGGCTTCACCTTGTTGAGTTATATTTATGTTTGAGTAAAAACCTATTTTTTGTGTTCCTTGCTGTAGCAAACCTGCGTACTCATCAGAACTCATGTATACTCATGTTTTTTATGGAGAAAAATCAAAATGGCTTATTTATGAATGTATGTTGATGAATCTTGGCATGTTGCTTCACCCAGTTCAATTATATTGATATTTGTATGAAAACCCATATTTTATGTTTCTTGTTGCAGCAAAGCTGTTTACTCAGTGCTCTACGTCAATTTGTTACAGAGATATTAAAAGTGCTAAACGCAGTATGTTGTCCAATTTTATTATTATGGAGAATAAGAAAAATTGTATATCTCGCTTATTTGTCAACTTATCCTGACGAAACTTGGTATATTGCTTCATATCGTTGCGGTATATTGATATTTGCACAGAAAACATTTTTTGAAGATAGTTCCCGTAGCAGCAAACCTGTGTACTCAGCCCCCATGTTATTCTTATGGAGAGAAAGTAAAATCTTATCTCCGTTAACGATGAACCTAAATTAATAAAACTTGGTATATGGTTTTACGTAGTTGAGTTATATTGATATTCGTATAAAAATCCATTTTTTGTGTTCCTTGTTTCAGCAAACCTGCATACTCAGCTGCCATGTTATTCTTATGGAGGATAATTAAAATGTCATAAAACTTTATTTATGAAGTTATATTAATGAAACTAGTATGTGGCTTTATATGGTATTAATATACATACATATATATATATATATATATATATATATATATATATATATATATATATATATATATATATATATATATATATGCATTGGAAATTCGCTGAGTACGCAGGTTTGCTGCTACGGGGGTATTTACTAATGTGTCAATACATTAGTAAAAAGTGATAAAAATACATGTTTTAGTATAATAAGAAATATATTATCATTAATAATTCATACTTTATTTTCAGAAACCTCCCTACACAATCATACCTCCAGTGGGAGAAAAATCGGAATCAACTAGTTGTTTGGATGCTCATCAAGCTATTTAAATAAAGTGAGTACAATGAAATAATTCAATAACCATTAAACCGTGCTGGTTTTGGTTAGTTTGATATGAAATAGTTAAGTATGAAATAGTGTTAGTATGAACACTATATATATATATATATATATATATATATATGTTACGGTAATTAATTAATTTGTATTAAAAAGAACAAAATTATTCAATTTAATACACACAAATCTCAATAATTTGCAGTCTTGTCAATAACGGTAAAGGACTGTTAATTACATAATAGATTTGTTATAAGCTTACAATTGAGTGTATACAAGTTTTACAGGACTATTTTAAAATTTAAAATTGATTATAAGAGAATCAGTCAGCGTGAGAAACCCCTTCTCATAACCATAACCATACATTTTCTGAATCTTTAAGAATAATATCGAGTAAATACGTTACATAGAAAACGTAAACTTAGTATAACTAACTTCATCGTTACTGTTAATAGGGGTGATTGTTCTTTCTTAAATATATATTGATTTTCGTAAAAGTTTATTACTATTTTTCTGCATTTAGGCTAGTCAATAAATTAATAATTTGGAATTTAATGGTGTAATACTGTAGAGCCAGCTTCAGAGGACTTATCTTAAGTTCAACAGAAGTTATTCCTTGGATTTGTGCCAAGTTTCTAGATAGTACTAATCTGATTGCAGTTGTATTGCAATAATAAATTATCATGTAATACTTCATAATCTGTTCCAGGTGCTCAGCTGATCCTAACCGCGGCTTGGGAACGAAGTCATTCTCAAATGCAATAATAATAAAATTAGTACATAGTTATTTGTATATATATTTATCTATTTTAGCTAACTCTTGATACTACATAATGCAGGATTCACTGGGTTATTATTCTATGTGCACATGTGCAGGAGTAAATTGCTTACATGTAAATAGTTAACGATAAAAGTGAACAACGAATTTCACCATAGTAGCTGGTACATAATACGGGGATTAATATTAATATTTATATTTATATTTACATTACTGTTAATTTTTATTTGACCCAGTATACCGTGATCCAATTCAGATTTTGACAAAACCGATTTACAATACAAGGTAGGCATAGGATTTACAATGTTTCATTTGAACTATTTTTTTGTCTTTCGTTAAGTGAGCGGGGGATTTTTCCTGTTAAGTAAGCAGGGGTCAATATTAGATAATCCGAATTTACTCATTGTGAATGTCGTTATGATAAAAATATAACGTTTAGAAGCGCAAAGGCAACTTTTTATTTGAATAGAAACAGTCAAATCATACCTTAAAAATTAAATGTTTAAGAATTGTGAAGTATTACTGTGTTTACTGTTTTATAGTATGTGCATCACGACATCGTCATTTAAAATAAAACATCTACTCATCTCTTGTGACCTAATTATGCACAACATTTACTTTAAATTCCATAGATGATGTTTAACTACCTTATCTGAATTCATACAATTTAAGTTTAGCTTTAAATCCCTGTAGACTGTACTACTGTACTTCACCAATACAATACCAAATAATGTATAACACTTAAATATCATAATTACTTGGTTTTAAGGTTACAGAAGTAATAAATTAACAGTTACTTTCGTTATCGCATTTATCATCGATTTTGTATAGGGTAGATTAAAAAAATGTTACATGGTAATTTTGTATGTTTCCAATTGTTATTAATAACAACATTATGTATACGTGAATATGGTGTTACTTTTTCTGAGTGATAAGTAAATGTACTTTGGTTTATCCTGTTACAGCATTAAAAACTATGTTCGATCAATCAATCAGCAAATCGATCAGTCAATTATTCAAGCAATGTTTATTTTAGGAAATACGCTACTATGCACATGGTAATTCGTTTAAATAATGTAATTCATTACTTAAAATAAAATCATAAAAATTTAGTAGATATACTAAAATAATTAAGTAACATAACAATTGTAAAACTTTTTAATATTAAAAAATAAAAATAAAATGGCAAAAACAGATAAATATTAACAAGTAAACAAATAAGTCTAACGATTACAGCACGCTGTGCAAAAATTCCATGTGAAACAGGAAACGCTAATATAAGTTTAACTTGTTAACGGCGTTGTGGTGGTTAGGCTATTAAGGTTATACTAATAAACATGTTAGTACAGTATAATAAAATGATATAATAAGTAAGCAAATAATATAAATGATCTTTTATTACTTGGACATTACACAAAGCTAAATGGTGTTATTAACTGGCTATCTGAGCGAAGTTATTTGGCTGATAAACGAACACAATTAAACCTTTACATTTTCAGTTCTATTATATTGTATCTCCTATGAGCTCTCAAAATTTCGGAAAACAGAATAAAATAAAAATTGTATGATATTCTGAGTTAATTTATTTTAATCCAGCTCAAGAGGCATGATTTATTTTCATTTAGTTCACATCGAAACTGATAACAATTGAAACAGACCCATTATAGAAAATGGCTGTTGTCAAGAATGTTATCTAAATAAATTACTAGTCTTTCTGCTTATGGTTTTTCTTCTAGTCAAATACTATTTAAAACCGTCCTAACTTTTGTTTATTTGAACCGGCTGGTCTTAAAATAAATTATTTATCTTAGTAACAAAGCTGATACAAAATCTTTAAGTAGAAAAATGTGAATGCTACTTAAATTAGTTTCATTTATTGTTTAGCTGTAGGTTATATTGAAAATAAAAATGTGAAGCATAGGAAAGTTTAAGTAGGACAAACACATTCGTTTTATACACCAATTAAAACAGTACAATAATAAATTTGAGTTCTTAGTGATCTAAGGAAGTGAGTTTATATTATAATAGAAAGATGTGCTATTTTTGATAAGGTTTTGCTGGCCTAATGCATGTTTTGCTTATGTTTACCTAGTGTCCTAACAGAATATACACTTTAAGACATTTATAATAATAATTAGCAATAGCTCAAATTAATGTTATTTATTTACAATGACGATTGTGTTAACTTATCTGTAATATTAGCGCATAGAGCTTATAACAATGTAAGACTTACTACTTCTTAAAATGTATAGTTATAACGTTTTTACTTCGGTTTTGTAATCATACTAAGGTAGAAACTCAATCAATAAACAACTTACTAATAATGTTGTAAAATATGTTTTAATAATTAATAAAATCATTTAGTAAGAAATTAAATTTTGAGTTTTGATATTCACCGTCTAGTATAAATGACTACCAAACAGTTATTCTATGTTGCTTCATGAAATTCATGAACTTGATTATGATTTGGTTTTTACTAATTTATTTATTGTTATTGGTTTCTGTGCATTAACTTGATAGGCAGGACAAGAGGCAAATTAAGCTAGTATATTTTAAGAATGCTTTTTAAAACCCAACTAACTACAGTTTTGTAAACGTAAACCGTAAAATGTAAACGTGAACGTAAATTTGCAACCTAATAAATTTGCGTAGATTGTTTATGTATTTGTACTATGGTTTATTATGTTCAGTATGGGCAATTGTTTAAAAACAACATATCAAGATATGTTAATAGAAAGAGATTTCTGGAAACACCAGTGAGAAATTCTAGAACGAAATGTTTGTCATTCAAATGAGGGTCCGGTTCTGATTGAAGAGTCGGAAAGGTTTCCCCTAGGCGAGACGTCAATATCAAATATACAAGACAGAAAACAGCCACGACCTTTTTCACGTTTTCAAAAGGTAGTGTCAAAACGTAGGTAGATGGAAACAGTAAAACATTGTTTACGCTTTATATATAAAACCATTAGATGTAAAATGTTTTATTACAATCAAGCAGTTTGTTTTTACCTTCGAATCAATTTCCATATGGTCTCATAACTGCCTAACTTTTACTTGAATTGAATATTATAATAGAATTTGAATGTGAATTTGTAAATCTTTCCCAGAAAGTTTCTTATCGGGTCTAAAATGGCACGATGTTCGACACTTTCAATGTTACTACTGTGCTTTCAATGCTCATTATGATTTGTACATGACCAGTTGACTAAGTCACTATTTCATAACTACGACAGCAATTATTATCTGGCTACAAAACAAAGGAAATATAAATTTATAGATATCCTATAATAGAAGGGGTATGATTCTCAGTAAAAGATAATGTTATTAAAATAATTCGCATTTTCATAATTAAGGAAACAGTATCAGGAAACTGTCACATACTTTCTCCCTTCTAGCCCAACTTTCATGAATAAATTACATTTTATTTACTAAATAAAGAATATAAAGTACACGGTAAAATATAGAGAAAATCTTCTAAACAAGTTGTTTTCAAAATATCCACTAAATCCCTCTTTTGGAGGCACTAAAGAATCTTTTGCTGCACGCAGTGGTTTTAAGAGGGGAAAATTCCATCTCATCCCCCCCCCAGGGTTAAGTGGCAACATATTTAGAATATTATTTGTTGGTCAATGCTAACTTGACCTGAATATAAAGTTTTAACGAAATTGAGCAGGTAAATAAGAGATAAATAGTAATTTTTGTATTCCCCATAAAAATAACATTGGACAACGTACTACGTATACCGCAGAAATACAATATAAAAAAATAATTTTGGATGTTTTAAAATTCATGCAATTTTTGAACCCGAATTTTCCCAGAAATGCGGGTGGTGTCATTTTGTTGGAAACTTAAAGTTCTCCAAACCACTAATGACTAATCAAAATCGTTAGAGCAGTTAAACAAAATTGATTTTTCATGTTTTTTTGCGGTTTTTAGGTGATATTTACCCTTAAAAATAAAACAATTCTAAAACTACAGATATCGTGTATTAGTACCTACATACCAAATTTAATTCAAATCGGACAACTGGTGTAGTCTCTAGCTCTGTACAAACCCACACAGACATACACACATTACGTAAAAATCACTTTTTTGGGTTCAGGGAGCACCAAAACAAATATTTACACTTACAACTCAAATTTAGCAATTTTGAAGAAAACAATACTTTCCTTATATACTATGTTTAGGGAGACAAAGTAAAAAAAAATATATCAGGTCCACCGTGAATGGAGTAACTTTCACGTGAGCTACACATTTTGAGAAACTCTTTATAAAAATAACTGTTGTATGTGTTAGGCAATACTATTTACTAGTGGTAGTATTTTAATAAAATATAACGTAATAAATTCATTGCTTGGAATAAGTTTTCTAGACTTTTTTATAATTGGGCCCACTAAAGCGAGGTGGAATTTGACAGTTCAAGAGCCAAGTTTACCGATTCGTCACCAGAGCGTGAGGGCCACGCGCTCACGAGTCATTCAGTTTCCGTAATCGGTTTCCGTTCGTTTTGGCTAACTAATACATGTGTAGAAAGTACAAAATTGTTCTTTGATATGAACCAAGTTACATCAGACTATGGTTCTCCATACAGTCTGACATTTAGTATACTTTATAGTGAAGCTAAATTTCATTGCAATTACCCGAGTTGTCTCTCCGTCGCTTACTCTGGTGGATCCCACCAGAGAGATCTAAAAAAGTGAAATTTTACTTCCGAAACGTGTGTTTTATTTCATTACGTATATTGAAAGTTATTTGTGACTAGTAGCCAAACGGCTGACGTTAGCCAGAAGTAGAAGTCGTTGGCTAAATGTATATAAGAACCAGACGAAAACCTAAAAGTTCGGAGCAGAGCATTTGCTATAGCTCTAAGAACAGTATCCTTTGGAAAATATTAAGCATTATTTTATTGAGTGAGCTTGGTTTATAACCACCAATAAGGTAAAATATCTTCTGTAGGTAATTAAAATTGTCCTAAACATAACAAAATTATAACATATATGTTAATTAACTGAGTATATAATGATTATAATACTTTTTAATATGATTCATGTTTGTTATATTTGTGAATTATGTTTCAACAATTAGAACTATATTATTGATTTAAATAATTAGCACCAGACTGGGTTCGATGTAAAAGGTAAGTATACATAAAAGATTATTTTTTGTCGTAAATAAAGTAAATAACCAATAATAAAGTTAATTTTTTTGAGGATTAAGTTAATATCAGTAAAGTGAATCACCATTATTAAACACAACTTTTTTGCAATTACTTTTTAGAAAAAGTGTAGTTTACCAAGCATAATAAGGTCTACGACTTTACGTAAAAGAAAACCTCTTAAGGGGCCAGTATTATTTCAGGTGGAGGATGTTGATATTGAATGAAAGATGAGATTTGGTCAAAGGAAAAACTACCTTTGCAGTTTTATTTGTATAAAAGCTAAATCATATGTAAGTATTTTATCAAGACACACGATTTATCGGAATGTGCCGGTCAAATATGTAAAAGTAAGTTATTCATATAAGTAAGTACTTAAATTTTTATATAGGTTAGTAAAATAACTAACTCTGGAGGTTAAGCTATACTTGACAGCATTTGCTACGAGTATAATGTAAAACTAACTTAATGATATTTGGTGCCTATTTCCTATAAACTGAAAACTAGTAAAAATAATACATTACCATTAGCTTTTTATTTTGTAATTTTATTTATTGATGGGTTGTATTACAACATAATAGTTTCAATCAATCGAAATTGGTTCGATAACGAACCAGCAATTAGCTAGAAAAATAATAGAGAATATAGAGCACAATGGTATTGCCCCATTGAAACACGACCGGCTATATCGGTCCCCCTGTATTGGTCGCCCTCTGTAATTATTGTGCTCGTAAACACTGACGTGTATTCAGCTCACAATGTCCACAGTTATTGGCATTGACATGATGTGGTGGCTAATTACTGATGCACTATTGTGGTGTAAAATATGGTTTGGGACCAAGCCAATGCGATTAGTTAACCGGTTTTATGGCGTTGACCAAACAAACATATCTACATTACATCTGCTTCAGAAATAATAAATAATTGTCTTTACAGTAAATATATTTAAGAGGTGAAAACATAAAAAACAGCAGTTTAACGGTGAATGAATATTTGCTATTACTAAATTCATATTTTTTTAGATCTTTGAGGATTCCAAGAAAATCCACTTACTGTGAGCACGTAGAATATGAGCACGAAAATTAATTATGCTGAAGTGTCGACCAGTGTGTTAAGTAATTAGAACTATAATTTAAATATCAAAATAATATACATTGTGTATAATAACGAATAAAAATATTTACTAGTTTATTATAAATTGTTTGTCAAGTACAATTTTACCGAATTTTCCCAATATGGAAGAATCTATTTCCGTAGTTGGCATGGTTGGACCTTGGACCCGGGACCATGAAAACATTTTCATGGTCTCATGGTCTCATTTGAGGTCTCCAGGTATCAAAGAGACCATACGTTCAAAACTGCACATATGAAGATGTTCCATTTTGAAAAGAATAGTGTATTTATATAATCAAATTCAAAGAAAAGGACTACTTACAAAGGCTATGTTGTGGGGGTTTTGTTTCCCAAAAATGTGTTTTTGCGAATTTCCCCTATAGGGAAGAAGCTATTACCGTAGTCGGAATAGTAAGACCTAGGCCTGGGACCATGATAAATTTTCGTTTTGTGGTCCCAAGACCTCAAAAACTCCATTCGTTCGAAACTGTATATATATATATATGTCCGTGGGTGCGATAACTCTCGTAAAAAAGGTCCGATGTAGATGAAATTAGGTTGAAACGTGTAAAGCAACATTTATGACATTAAGTTCGAAAACCAGCGAGATCGCTCGAGCCGAAGAGGTATTTTGGGCGGGTTTTGACCCCAAAAAGGTTTTTTTATGTTTTTACACCTAATAATTTGAAAAGTCAAATTTTTAGTTTTTACCATTGGATTCAACTTTTAAAAACACACAATTTGGTGTTTTGATCATGTTTCTGTGTTAATTGGTTACAGAGATATTAAAAGTGCTAAACACAGTACGTTGTCCAATGTTATTTTTATGGAGAAAAAGAAAAGTATCTCGCTTATATATAAAAGTATACTAACGAAACTTGGTATACGGCTTCATCTGCTTGTTGTCTATTTTAGCGAATTTCCCCTATAGGGAAGAAGCTATTACCGTAGTCGGCATGGTAAGACCTAGGCCCGGGACCATGATAACTTTTCGTTTTGAGGTCCCCAGACCCCAAAAACACCATTCGTTCGAAACTGTATATATATATATATATATATATATATATATATATATCTATATATATATATATATATATGTGTCCGTGAGCACGATAACTCTCGTAAAAATTATCCGATTTTGATAAAATTTGGTATAAACGTGTAAACCAGCATTTATGACTTTAAGTTCGAAAACCAGCCAGATCGCTCTATCCGAAGGGGTATTTTGGGGGGGTTTTGTACCCCAAAAATGGGTTTTTCGAATTTTTTACATATAATTTTGGAAATAGTCAAATTTTAGTTTTTCCCATTGGACTCAGCTTAAAAAAACACACAATTTGGTATTTTGATCATTTCTCTACGTCAATTGGTTCCCGAGATATTGAAAATGCTAAACACAGTACGTTGTCTAATGTTATTCTTATGGAGGAAAATAAAAATTTTATATATCGCTTATTTATGAACGTATACTGACGAAACTTGGTATACGGCTTCATCTGGTTGTGGACCATTGATATTTGCTGAAAAAAACAATTTTTTACCAAAGGCTCCTGTAGCAGCAAACCTGCGTACTCAGCCCCATGTTATTCTTATGGAGAATAAGTAACGTGTTATCTCCCTTCATTATGAAAATAAATTAATGAAATTTGGTATGTGGCTTTACCTACATGAGTTATATTGATTTTTGTATAAAACCCCATTTATTGTGTTCCTTGCTTCAGCAAACCTGCATACTCAGCCGCCATGTTATTCTTATGGAGAATAATTAAAATGTCATAAATAGTTTATTTATGAATGTATATTGATGAAACTTGGTATGTGGCTTTATGTGGTATTAAGACACATATATATGCATTGGAAATTCGCTGAGTACGCAGGTTTGCTGCTACGGGGGTATATATATATATCTATATATATATATATGTGTGTGTGTCCGTGAGCACGATAACTCTCGTAAATATTATCCGATTTTGATGAAATTTGGTATAAACGTGTAAAGCATCATTTATGACTTTAAGTTCGAAAACCAGCCAGATCGCTCTATCCGAAGGGGTATTTTGGGGGGGTTTTGTACCCCAAAAATGGGTTTTTTGAATTTTTTACATATAATTTTGGAAATAGTCAGATTTTATTTTTTCCCATTGGATTCAGCTTAAAAAAACACACAATTTGGTATTTTGATCATTTCTCTACGTCAATTGGTTACCGAGATATTGAAAGTGCTAAACACAGTACGTTGTCTAATGTTATTCTTATGGAGGAAAATAAAAATTTTATATCTCGCTTATTTATGAACATATACTGACGAAACTTGGTATACGGCTTTATCTGGTTGTGGACCATTGATATTTCCTCAAAAAAACAATTTTTTGACAAAGGCTCCCATAGCAGCAAACCTGCGTACTCAGCCCTATGTTATCCTTATGGAGAATAAGTAACGTGTTATCTCCCTTAATTATGAAAATAAATTAATGAAATTTGGTAAGTGACTTCACCTAGTTGAGTTATATTGATATAAGCATAAAACCCCATTTTTTTGTGTTCCTTGCTTCAGCAAACCTGCGTACTCAGCCGCCATGTTATTCTTATGGAGAATAATTAAAATGTCATAAATTGTTTATTTATGAATGTATATTGATGAAACTTGGTATGTAGCTTTATGTGGCATTAAGATAAATATATATGCATTGGAAATTCACTAAGTATGCAGGTTTGCTGCTACGGGGGTATTTATTTTTACAAAAGAAATCTATTTTTACTGATGATTCCCGTAGCAAAAAACCTGCGTACTCAGCCCCCATGTTATTCTTATGGAGGATAACTAAAATTTAATGTCTCCCTTAATCATAAACATAACCTAATAAAACTTGTTATGTGGCTTCACCTTGTTGAGTTATATTGATTTTTGCATAAAAACCCATATTTCGTGTTTCTTGTTGCAGCAACCCTGCTTACTCAGCTTACACTTATAACCATGGGAAAAAATCCATGTACATCCACAGAGAAGAAAGAATTCTCAGGGATTATCAGTTAAAAAATAAAATACATTGTTAACATTTTAATTTATTTTTTGGAATCTTTCAAGTTGTTCTGTACAAGTTTGGTGTCAAAGTTGAACACAAAACTACTCAATTAGAGTTCTTAACGGCAACCGACTTGTAAAACCGAAGTCAAACTTTGACCGTTCCCGTTTTAACCAGTTTTCGATGATCTATTTAATTTAAGATTAAAACGTTAAAATTGTTTTTGTTGTTTTTTTCTTTTAGTCAGAATATTTAATAATAATAATAATAATATTTTTTTTTTTTTAAGGAGGTTAAAATGCATTTACACACAATGAGAGGCTCGTTGTCCTCTCATTAGTGCCGGACTCTCGCAAGCTCGTTGTCCTGCGGACTACCGGCTAAAAAACCCCCTCATCTCCTAGGACACTAGCCTGGAACTGTTTAGCACATTACTTCGGGCTAGGCCTTTTTTATCACGCCACTAGGGCTTTCCTCCTGAGGGTATTCTGGGAATTAAGGCCGATCCAGATCGACCTTTTTTGCTCGAAGTAAGCCCTCAGTAAAGCGCTTAACACAGTTCCAGGTGTCCTCTCCCTGGAGCATAGCTCCAACGATGTTGTCGGGAGTGATTACCACGCCAATCTCGGACGAGAGAGAGACTCGGCGGGTGTGCCACCTATCACAGTGGAAGAACGTGTGCTTGGCCGTGTCTGCCATGCCGGGACAATACAGACAGCCCGAACTGGCAACCTTCCCCATCCTGTGCAAATAGGCTCGGAAGTACCCATGACCCGATAAAAGTCTGGGTCACAAAGTAATCGACCTCGCTATGCTGCCGTTCAACCCATGGTCGGATGCCCGGAATGAGCCTGGCGGTCCATCGTGCTCGAGACTCGGCTTCCCATTCGCGTTGCCAGCAGTCGAAGCTGCAGTCTCGCTCTTCAGTGGCAGCGGTCTCTCTGCCAACCTCGGGCATCCTCTGGTAGATACCCTGGCGCTCCCTCGCAAGATAGAAGATGAGGATTACGCCGACGATCACCATCACTGCCGATTCGGAAACCGTGCGGTAAGCAGATGCGACGCGCAAGGCACCTCGACGTTGGACGCGGGATAGCCGGTCTTGATAAACTTGCTTCTCCAGGACATGGGCCGTGACAAGCCGTGACAAGCCGTGATCCCGCATCCACTCTTTGACTTTGAGCATCACCCGCCCAAGCTTGAGTTTGGCCATCTTAACGTTCCTTGCTGCAATCAAGACAGCAACGTCATCGGCGTAGCCAACAGACGGGTCTCATCGGGCATGTCGAGTCTCAGCAAGCTGTCATAAGACACATTCCAGAGATCGGGTCCGAGAATCGACCCTTGTGCAGCCCCCGAAGTGAGGGAAATACGCCGCTGGCCTTCGGTGGTGTCGAAAAGCAGAACACGGTCAGTCATATACGCCTCGATCATCCGCAGGAGTTAGGCGGGAACGCGGAACGTATGCTCGAGCGCCCACAGCATATCGCTCCACCTCGCGGAGTTGAATGCATTCTTCACGTCGAGCGTGACTAGGAGGACCACGCGGCGCGACCAGTGGTTGTGATCCTCCGCCCTCCGCACAGCCTCGACCACCTCCTGGATTGCGTCAATGGTCGAATGACCAGATCTGAAACCGTGCTGCTGTGGAGACAAATCCCCTGCAGAGACGATCGCCTCGGTCAGTCTGACACGAAGGAGTTTCTCGAGCACTTTGCCGGTGGTGTCGAGCATACACAGGGGACGAAAAGAAGAAGGAGTCCCTGGGGAGCTCTTCGCCTTGGTGATCAGAACAAGGCGGGCCACTTTCCACGATGAAAAGGAAACTCCTTCCACCAAACAAGCGTCTCACCCACACAAAACCATTACCCGAGCCAGAATCCAAAATTGGTACCTTCCCGAGGTCAAAGACCCAGACAGCCGCAGTGCAAGAAGGGTCTGAAAACCACTGCGTAGACTGTCGGTCTCGGTACTATTCACTTAGCAACAATACGTCAGCACGTTTTTCAGTGGCAACATGGTACAGCAGTTCGTCAGCTGTCTTGCTCCTCTGCATATTTAATTCGAGAACATAAATCATTTTCGGGTGGATGAGCGGATCTTCTGAATGGCTTGCTTAAAGGCCGGGCAACGGCTCGACCCATCAGCTTGCCTGATGTTATCATCCTTCAAGCCGGCCTCCGTACACAGGACACACGGTTCCGCGCGATTGAACGTACTGGCCCTGTGGCCACCGCACTTAAAGCACATCTTGCTTCTGTCAGGGCCGCTGCAGCGATTTGCTATGTGACCGAAACCCAAACATTTAAAACATCTGGAGGCCACGAGCTTCTCGCGCACCCTGCATCTCACCCATCCGACCTTCAAATGCCCCTCAGCCAGAAGTTTTGCCGCATTTTTAACTCCTAACGTCAGAATTGCAATCTTCTGACCCCGGGAGTTGCTTTGTAGACGAATATTCTCACCTCAGAAGATGCCCCGAGAACAGACTTAACCGCGGCAGAAACCTCCTGCTCGGTCGTGAGCTCGTCCAGGTCCCTCACCTCCAGCGTAGACTTTGGTTCTTGGACGATGATGATGTCTTGAACGCGGACATCGGTTATATGTTTTTTGTTAGTATTTTCTTTAGTACGATTTTTTAAGTAAAAAGTTAAAGTTTAAAACAGAGGTCTCATCAAAATGAAAACAATATTTTGTTTGAGTGAAGCAAAATATATGCATATGGATTAATTATTTTGATTAAATAGACGTAACCAAGCCAATTTGATTTTGTTTTTTTTGGGTCAAAAGACAGTAACTATTATATCGTAAAACCCAAAAAAATTCGAATGTCGCTAAACAAAGTTGAGTTTTGAAATAAAATCATGTTTTATTACAACAACATTCAGCGATAAAATCTATTACGAAAGTATTTCTTTTAGCGAATTTCCCCTATAGGGAAGAAGCTATTACCGTAGTCGGCATGGTAAGACCTAGGCCCGGGACCATGATAACTTTTCGTTTTGAGGTCCCCAGACCCCAAAAACACCATTCGTTCGATACTGTATATATATATATATATATATATATATATATATATATATATATATATATATATATGTGTCCGTGAGCACGATAACTCTCGTAAAAATTATCCGATTTTGATTAAATTTGGTATACACGTGTAAAGCAACATTTATGACTTTAAGTTCGAAAACCAGCCAAATCGCTCTATCCGAAGGGGTATTTTGGGGGGGTTTTGTACCCCAAAAATGGGTTTTTTGAATTTTTTATATATAATTTTGGAAATAGTCAAATTTTAGTTTTTACCATTGGATTCAGCTTAAAAAAATACACAATTTGGTATTTTGATCATTTCTCTACGTCAGTTGGTTACCGAGATATTCAAAGTGCTTAACACAGTACGTTGTCTAATGTTATTCTTATGGAGGAAAAGAAAAATTTTATATCTCGCTTATTTATGAACGTATACTGACGAAACTTGGTATACGGCTTCATCTGGTTGTGGACCATTGATATTTGCTCAAAAAAACATTTTTTTACCAAAGGCTCCCTTAGCAGCAAACCTGCGTACTCAGCCCCATGTTATTCTTATGGAGAATAAGTAACGTGTTATCTCCCTTAATTATGAAAATAAATTAATGAAATTTGGTATGTGGCTTTACCTCAATGAGTTATATTGATATTTGTATAAAACCCCATTTTTTGTGTTCCTTCCTTCAGCAAACCTGCATACTCAGCCGCCATGTTATTCTTATGGAGAATAATTAAAATGTCATAAATCGTTTATTTATGAATGTATAATGATAAAACTTGGTATGTGGCTTTATGTGGTGTTAAGATACATATATATGCATTGGAAATTCGCTGAGTACGCAGGTTTGCTGCTACGGGGGTATTTAATCTTAGACTGACATATCAATACTAAAATTTTGCTAGTTCACATTAATGTCCTGTGACAAAGACATGTGCAGTTATACACCAATTTATCCAACATAAACATAAAATAGTTTGATATACGTTAAGAAAATATTTTTTTAATTATATACTCCAGATTAAATGGTTTAAATGCACGAAACTGATACCAGCAAAGTATAATTCAAAAATATATGGAAGATTTTTATTTTTTTTATTTTGTACAAGAGTTATTGATGAACATGTATTTTAAGCATCAGTTCTGTAAAGTAAGGTCAACCATGTTTTTATTATTCCTATTATTAACTTTTTAATTAAAATTATACTGAGTCTAAATTATTTAATTAATTTTAGCCAAGATGCATACTAAAAACCGATGCAAAGGCTACTATTTTATTTATTGTTTTAGGTTCCTTTAAAACCCAGTTGTCATAAAAAACAAACAACTTTGATTACATCTACATATATTAAGATTACGCTTTGAACTCCATGTAGAGTCTGAAATTCAAAAACAATTGGAAATCAAAACGAATGAGGTCCCTGGATGGACGAAAGCGGTCTTCCGTCAGTTTGAAATGGAAGAGCCCGGAAATTAAAAATGTTCGCTTTGTTAAGCGATAAGTATGACTGAATCCCGTGTTTTTGTTAACTTTATTTTGGCCATTGTTTCATTGCGTGGTCAGTCTTCCATAGCAATTGGTTCTTTATTGAAGAATAAAATGTAAATAAACTCTATTACACAGCCTAAAGTGTAAACGTGTCAAAGTAAGAATTGGCTTGTATATTATGTTGAAACAAATGCAAGCTATTTTCAAAGATTGTTCACAGTGTTAATTTTGAAAATTTGAAAGTAATTTTAATAGACTATTTGCAAAGAAAGAATTGGTCGCGTATACTAGTAGTTATTGTATATTTGGGTTACAATTTAACTGACTCCAAGTAAAAAAAAAACAAGCTTACATCCTTACAGCTGTTATTAGATCTCCCATTCTTATTAATGATGTTCCAAAAGTTCTGAATATCTCCCTACTACTAGGCGCTAAACACAATAAGCACCAAACATCTACTCACTACGTGCTGTGTATGTCCACTCCCACGCTTAAGAGAAGTCTGTTCACTACGACAATCAGATGTATACTTTCATTCAACTAATAGCCTACTACTATAGTATACGACTACTAACACTTCTACTCATTATGAAAGTAGGTATCTGCATACTATTATTAAAATATGTTTGCTAACTAAGAACACGAGACTTTTAATCTCTAAGAGTACTAGTCATGTACTAACCACAAGTAGGACTAGACGACTGTCGGAGATTTTTTTTTGTTTGCTAATGATAATTGTCAAACATTATCATTAATAAATAACATAAAATATTGACAAAAGGTGGTGAAAATTTAAATCACACATAATGTAGTTAGTATGTTGTAACCAAGCATTTTTTGGTAAATCGTAAGTTTTTAGTAATTTGGTAAATTTGATTATTTCTTGATCAGACAAATAAGAATTTTCTCAGCAGTCACTAATCCAATTATATTTTGAGCCAAAATGACTCAACAAACTTAAACCAAGTTTTACACAACGAATTTACTTTTTGGTTTTTCTCTGAATATTCTTGGATTTTGTATAATAAATGGTGTGCTTGAATTAGGCACGATAAACAATTACACTGGTGTGTGTTTAATATCATTATATAGTTGTTTAGTTATTAGGAGAGTCAAATAGATCTTTGTCTCTTGATAGAAAACTGTTACCGTGCTATGCCTAGCGGGTGTATACGTTGCACTCGAATTGAGAAAACAGTTACCGAGCGACGACTAGCGGGTGTATACGTTACACTCGACACCTAGCGAGTGTATATGTTACACTCGAATTGAGAAAACTATTACCGGGCGACGCCTAGCGGGTGTATACATTACACTCGAATTGAGAAAACTGTTACCGAGCGACACCTAGTGGGTGTATACGTTACACTCGAATTGAGAAAACTGTTAGCGTGTGACGCCTAGCGGGTGTATACGTTACACTCGAATTGAGAAAACTGTTACCGAGCGACGCCTAGCGGGTGTATACGTTACACTCGAATTGAGAAAACTGTTACCGAGCGACGCCTAGCGGGTGTATACGTTACACTCGAATTGAGAAAACTGTTAACGAGCGACGACTAGCGGGTGTATATGTTACACTCGAATTGCATATAAAATCTTTCCTACAACTGCAATTTCGGATACCACAAACATACAAAAACTAACTTTCATCCGGTTTAGCTGAATTCACGAGATATATGTAGAAACATCTATTCAAGGTTAGCTTAGACCAAAGCAAAAATCAATCGGCTGTTTATACTTCAGCGCGTATAAAAATAAGGCACAGCGAGCAAAAAATACATGTTTGAAGTAAACATAAAGCGGCGTCTTACAATGTTATTTTAGATCGAAAAGAAGCCCTTTAGGTGTAGTTGTAGGAAAAAATATCTGTATAAACACTGCGTACAAAATAAATAGAAAATGCATTTTTTTCATGTATCTAATTCCGAGAAGTAGTGACAATATGGCAAAGTGAAGTCACTTTCGGCACTTTTTCCCATGTTATTTTTATGGGAATCAGTTTTTGAACTCTTGCCTGATCCTACCTTACATAAATTTCCATGTTGGCCTATACTAATGTCCGACCCTTGCCTACATTTTCCCAATCCCGTCTCCTATATTAAAAAAATTAATTGTCAAATTCAGTCTAAAAAACTAACTTTGGTGTTTATGGGTCTGATTTGTTTAAAATTTATATATGTTATTGTTCTAAGCTAGTGTGTACACACTACCTACATTTACAAAATTTACATAACAGTAGGATAACAAATATACTGTTTAACACTTTTCTCAGAATAACATGGGGTTTTTGGGCACTTAACAGCTCCTTATGCTTTCCCCTACTATACATCCTTTGCGGAAATCCATGAGTTCTGGCTACTTGGGAAACCAAGCCATTTGAAATAAAATAAATCATCCTTCCTCCTAATTACCTTCTCAACTTAATACATGTCTTTATATTTAGTCATTAACAATTCTTGCTCATAAAATCCTCCTTTGATTATATTGCCTTTCTCATCTTTCAAGATATAAGTCACAGGCTTTGTTTTCTTAACTTCTGCTATTGTAAAAATCTCCCCCGTCCAGTTAGGGGTATATCCTTTACTAAATACATGTTTATACTTGTATATCCTTACACTATCCCCAAACCAATTTTGGCTTTTTAACATGTACTTTAGATGTTGATCACTCATAATATAAGACGTCTTAACTGACCATTTGTGTCTCTTGGTTTCGGGGTATGATGGGAGTTCGTGTAGCTCCAAACTTCTAAATGCAATTTGCAAATTTTTATTTTGCAATAACACTTTTTGTAATTGCAGCTTCTCCCCATCAGATGGCATCACATGTGGCATCACCCACTGGATCGATCTAAGTGTAATTTTGGGAATAAGATCGATCCCAGTATTTGGAGCATTAGCTGTTCTTAATATGCAATTTAAGTCGTTTTTGGATCTTTTTAACACCAATTCTGTTTAACATTTACAAAAACCTTATTAAAATCCTCAAACACACCCATTAACAGATCTAATGGGACACAAGTACTAAACTTGCCACTTTTATGGAACTCCTTTAAATTTGTGTCAGAATCACACATTTGACAATTCAGTTGTTTTATTGTAAGAGCACAATATTTTCATAAGACTGGAAATTTCTGGATTTCTTACAATATCTATTTCTTTACCAGCAACTTCGTATCTAATTTCGTCAAATATGAATACAAATGCATTATTTATAAAATGTTCTTTATCGTGATTCTCTATTTCTCCTTTAATATACAGATAAATCCTACATGGGAGTGTTAGTAAATCTTGATTATACATGCATATTAAAATTTCATCGGAATTATTTATTGCCAAAATATTGTGGGGAACATAGGAGTGATTAGTAACTGTAACCAAACAAACGTCGAAATATAATTTCCCTGTAACGTCTAAAACATCTTCCATTTTTATTAATAGAAAATTTTAACTTCAGTCCAATTGATCGCAGAAACCTGGAATTTTGCACACTCAGTCCGTTCTTCATATTTTCATATCTTTTTTACATGACAAGTAACTGTAGTTTCTTCTCCATTAAAGTCAATTGGCCAGTCGTATTGATCTGAAAATGTAATGCCAACAACATCTAAACTTCTCTTATTTATAGGAAAGTATATAATATTTCTTGGGACTTCAATATTTTGTAGCTGGCAGGAGCTCCCGGAAAAAACTGTGTATAGTGTATGATTTGTCACCATTTAAATAAGACCCATTCACAATATGACATTTTACTGTAATCATATTTACATTATTTATGTTGATTTTATTTACGGATTTAAAAGGAACATCTGGAGTAGAAAATCCATTGAATACCAATAATGCAGACCCTAAACACGGTTTTGTAAAATCAAACACATAGCCTGAATGTAATGTAGCTTTCATAGTTTTACTGTTGGCTATAAGAAAAAGGTCTGGCAGTTGCTTTTGAATTTCCTTCTTAAGCTCAAATACTTCGTAAGTCCCTTCAGTAATTTCGATTACATTTGGAGCTTTGTGGTCGTAACTATACTCATCCTCACCCTCGACTATAGTAAATCTTTTTTGTCTTTAACTTTATTCAACTTTGGAACTAGCCCTTTATAAAATTTAAGTTTGATTTTAGTAGTAAATAATGTTTGAATATTTTGTATAATAACTTCATCTTTACCATCTAATGCCCGGTTTAATTCGTCAATTGTAACCTCCCCTTTTGTTGTTGTAAATTTTTGCATCTTTTAATATGCCAAAGTATTTTGAGGTTTTTTATCTTTAAATATAGAATTATAACTTTGAAAATCTACCAACCCAATTACATAATCCCCATTTAATTCTATAGGAGGAAAGAACACCGACTTAAACTCTGGCTCAGTACCCAAAAATGATATAAAAAATGAATCCATTTTTATAAACTAAAATTTTTCAGAAATGTAGTGAAATCATGCTTACACATAAAAGTCCACAAATGGAACTGTTTAAATATTTTATTTGATCAGTTTTATAGTAAAGTTTAGACGCTACAAAATATTAAATTACTTCTTTTGGAGGTTGTATACCGAAAGGGCCAAAATAAATTACAATATCTTTATTTTTACGATACGCTGTCCAATGTGTGCCTTTGTCACTGTCTAAATTAATTATTCCGCACTCTTTTACTTTTGGTTTATAATTTATTAGCTCGTCTTTTACGTACACTCCTCGAAAGTGAGGCACGTTTCTTGTGGCCTCCAACAGCTGAAAGATGTCCATTTCAACGAATTTCCTCTATAGGGAAGAAACTATTACCGTAGGTGGCATGGTAAGACTTAAGCCCGAGACCATGATAACTTTTCGTTTTGAGGTCCCCAGATGCCAAAAACACTATTCAATCAAATTTTTATATATATGTATATGTGTGTGTGTGTGTGTGTGTGTGTGTGTGTGTGTGTGTGTGTGTGTGTGTGTGTGTGTGTGTGTGTGTGTCTGTGTGTGTGTGTGTGTGTGTGTGTGTGTGTGTGTGTGTGTGTGTGTGTGTGTGTGTGTGTGTGTGTGTCCGTTACCGCGATAACTTTTGAAAGAAACACCCGATTTGATGAAATTTGGCACAAATGTGGAGAGTAGCATTTATGACTTTAAGTTCGAAAACCAGATCGATTACACTACGGGAAGGGGGTTTTATGGGGGTTTACAATTTTCCAAAAATCTGTTTTTTGCACATTTGACCCCAAAATGTTAAAAACACTCAATTTTGGTTATAACCATTTTATAGAGCTCAAAAAAATAAATAATTTAGTATTTTTAATCATTAACCTAGGTTAAGTGGTTGCGGAGAAAACCCAAAAAAACGTGTCCCATGTTAATCTTATGGGAAAAAGGTTTTTAGATTTTTCTCAGATAGTTTTACTAAAAACTTCACATTTCTGTTTATTAATGTGTTTAGCTCAACAAAACAAACATTTTGGTGTTTTAATTGTTGTTCTACGTCCAACCGTTGCAGAGATATTCAAAGTGCTAAACACAGTACGTTGTCCAATGTTATCCTTATGGAGAATAAATAAAATTCTATATCTCGATTATTTATGAATGTATTTTGATGAAACTTGGTATGTGGCTTCAACTAGTTGTGGTTTATTGATACTAGCACAAAAAACAAGTTTTTTGTTGATAGTCCCCGTAGCAGCAAACCTGCATACTCGGCCCCATGTTATTCATATGGAGAATATGTAAAGTTGTATATCTCCCTTAATTATGAACCTACATTAAGAGAACTTGGTATGTAGCTTCACCTGGTTCAGTTGTATTGATAATTGCAAACAAAACACATTACTTATCTTCCTCGTTGCAGCAAACCTGCGTCCTCAACCCTAATGTTATTCTTATATATATCATATAAGAATAACCCTAATGGTATTCATATATATCATGGGTCATAATATTCACCCATGTATTTATTATTGGCTTTTGCGTAGCGTGTGGAAATCATGCTTACACATGCTTACATTTATTTGTTCTATAAACAAATCACGAAATAATTGTAATTTTATGCCGGTCATTCTAAGACATACCTCCCATGTTAGTCCAGGGAGTGAGTACATATGGACAGGGTCAAGCTTAAAATCCCTTAAACATAAATCCCTATATGTCTCAAACACATCACCAATAGCAACACAACTGTTCGTCATATTCTTTATATTAAAATGAGTCCATACGTTTTTAGCATGTTCATATTGTACAGTAGATATACATTATTTAGTTATACTACTGTAAAATGCCTCTGTGGGTGGGAGAGGCTCTAAAAACGTATCTGGTCCTGCCATGTATTCATACGGAAATTCGCCCTTACATTGTAATATGGGCTCTTGTATACATTTTAAATTGTTTAAATTTGAAGCTAATTTGCTTAATTGAAGGGACAGAAAGTTGTCTGAATCCAAAAATACTAAATCCTCAACAGATAATGAAATATACTTTTCCATATCTTTGGCTATGCAATGCAATTTGCGAATACATTTTCCTAAGTGTTGCATTATTAAATGCCCATCATAGTTTTAAACATTGTGGAAGAATACTGGAATATTCTTAGTTACTTTATAGTTTAAATTACATTCATTATGGGCGACCTCTAAACTTACCTGTTAAGTGACTATGGTCACGGACCTTATCACACAGTAACGGCTGGCGACAATTGTGGCAGTGTGTTTAGTTTTGGAAATAAGCCTCTTGCTCTGGAGTCATTACAAGGGGAATATATACTCCCATCTGACTTTAAATAAGGTCAAAACTTTTAAATATTTTTTCAAAAAACACATCCATTACATCTTCGCCGTTATACAGCTCTTCACTAACTATTATCCCATCTCTTACGATACAATATGCGAAGCCAGATGGGGCGTGTGTGCCGGAGTGTAAAAAACATTCAAAATATGCATAAATCACAATTGGGGCTTTAAGTTTATATTTATAGTTTGTAAATTGTATCGTGCCTTTTTTAGACATTTGTACTCTTTGGGCATCAATATTTTTACATATGTTATGTGACATTCCAATATATCTTTAGTGTAAACATTTTGCACACAGAACTTGCAATAATATTTATTATGGTCATCTTTTGTAGACCATAGCATTAACTTATCAAAATCATGAATTAAACAGTAATGTGGTTCGAAACCTTCTTTTAACAGCAACAGGTTTACGTGAGTATTACTATTTGGTTTAGTTATTCTCAATGGATAAATACATTTCTTGCCTTCAATCCCAAAAACATTAACACTTATATGATTTTGTCTCTCAAATTTCTCAATGTCGGATATTTTTACAGGATATTTTATATTTGACATATTTAATTCGCTTTCGCAGGGTTTGTAGTAGAATACTTGATTTGGATGTTCTCCATGGTTTCTTGGTTGTAGGGCTGCCAATATACTCCACAAAAGCACTTACTAACGATATTTTTAATATTTGAAACAGCGTGTTTTGATTTTATATTTTCTGGTGTGGGGATGTATGACTTGGAAGTTAGGGGCTTATACTTGTAAACATGCAGCTGCCAGTATTTAGTATGGTCATATATCCATCCACTACCTTGAGCTTGGTACTTACGCATAGAGGTATCGATCTTTAAAAGTGTTTCTTTCATTTGTGATTTTAAATCTTTGTTCTCAATCGTTAACATCGTCAAACTTCAAAAATCAGCAATACATTCTTTGTCAATTATTAAACCACCATTATTATCCACTGAGTGTTTGATGAACTTTAGCCTCCTTATAACAATGCATTTGATTGGCAGGGGACAAGACTGAAGAGTGTTTAATACTTCCGCAGATTCACCGGTAAAAATATACGTCTTATAAGGTCGCTTGTCTCAGCTTATGTAGTTGCGTTTCTTTTGACAGTTAGTTAACAAACGTTTTACAAAACTGCTTTTTAAGATATTTGTATAAAGTACCTCCAAACCAAATTTGAACCTCATATCTCAATAAACAAAAAAGTTATGAGGGTTTTTTGGAAAACCAAAATTTGTAATTATTAAGGAAACTTTTTAAATCCGTACACTCTAGCAAGTGGGGGTTTATGTTCTACATGAACATTCCAAATTTTATTAAATGTTGATCATAAACAACCATATGGGAGCTATTTTTTTTAATTTCATAATTAAAAAAATAATTTTATAATTAAAATATTTTTTAATTCCAGCTTGTAGGGCACAGGCGTGTCCCCTAAATTGAAAATTTTCTTCACCAAACAATGTTTTACATCTGTATGTACCTCTATACCAAATTTCAGCCCGATAGCTCTATAAATAACGAAGATAGAATTCAAAGGCAAAAATTAAAAAAAAACTTTTGGACCAAAAGGGTCCCAAACAAATTTTGAAACCTGGAATGGGTGGGGAACCCCCCAAACCTTTTAAAAATTTCGTTATTTTTTCTATATCTCTTACAGTTTTCGAGATATAAGCGATTTCGAAAATTACCTTTTAGCATCCTGTACCGCTCTGCATCCCATGTTCCTCCGCTCCCCATGGTGTTTTTTTAAGAAACTAAATAATCCTAAGTCCAAGAACATGTAATGACAGTTCCAAAAGTCCGAAATAAAAAAGTGGTCAAAGAGAAATAAAAAAAAATTAATTAGAACATTTTGTAACTATGTATCAAAAGTTAAATGTTATGTATCAAAAGTTATGTTATTCAAATGTTAATTCGAAAAGTTATATTCGAAATATATTCGAATCAAAAATGAAAATTTTTTTCCAAAATAACGATTGCCTTTCATCTTTAGAGCTAAGTTCTTAAGTCATAAGTTATTAGTTAAGTTGAAGTCATTATTTACGTGTTAAGGACCACTCTTAAATTTTCCAAGTCCAGAGTAAGAAAATTAATACTTTTAGCTGAAATTATTCTAAGTCTCAAAGTATTTTTCCAATTTTAAATTTAAAATTGTACCTGCAACTCCGAAGGTCTTCTTGCTGTTGCTGGGGCTGTTGGACGTGAAGTGAAGACCATAGCCTGCAGCGACTCTTTATATAGCCGACAATGCACAAAATTAATTTGTAAAATTACGCGAGGAATCCCGCGGGGAGTGCCAGAAAGCACTAGAAATATCCACGTGGATTCCCCACGGAGAGTCCCAGAAAGCACTAGAAACTTCCATGGGGATGGCTGGATGTAATCTCGTGGGTATCATGCATCGGTCGTTGTGTCCTCAGTGCCGATCCTGCAGAATCACGTTCAAGGTTGATCGTTGCGCTAGTGGCAATAACCGAGTGCACTTCTAAGTTGTTTAGATGTGTTGTTTATCTAGTGTGGAGTTATTTTTTAACTCGTGGATTTCCGCAAAGGATGTAAAGTAGGGGGAAGCGTAGGGAGCCGGAAAGTGTGCAAAAACCCCATGTTTTTTCTGGGAAAAGTGTTAAACAGAATATTTGTTATCTTACTGTTCTGTAAATTTTGGAAATGTAGGTAGTGTGTATACACTAGCCTACAAAAATAACATATCTACATTTTAAACAAATCGGACCATAAATAAATAAGTTGGCAATTGGCAGTATTTTTTAATTTTTTTTGCCGTTTTGGGAATTTGGGGAATGTAGGTGCTGTAGGAATGTAGGACTATAAACACCAAAGTTAGATTTTTGGCCTGATTTTGACAATTAATTTTAAAAATTATAGGGGACGGATTGAGTTTGGAAAATTGTATTTAATAGAGGCAAGGGTCGGACATTAGTATAGGCCAACAAGGAAATTTGTGTAGGGAAGGATCGGACAGGTGTCCAAAAACTGATCCCCATGTCCATGTTATTCTTATGGGGAAAATGGGGTAAAATAGGCCCCTCTTTGTGGGTTTTCCTCTACTCCGAGAAACACAAAACATTTCAATTATGGTGCCTTAAATTTATTTATTTGTTTGGCCTAAGTTGTTCAACCCAACAAGTGCACGGATGAAATGCGGAAGAGAAATTAGCTCTAATTGATAATGAATAACATCTAAGAACTAATTAGTAGTCAAATCGAAAAACTTGACTACTAATTTTGTCTTGAGTAAAGAGATCCCCAAATTAAAATTAATAGCATACTAAAACACTGCTTCTAATTGGTCCAGTGACGCATGATGATTGCGATGATTGTTTGAAGTTCTTTGCTTTTCGTATGAAGTATTAATTTAATTTTAAAACTTTTCATTTTAAGTTAGAGAATGAAATAGGAAAACAAAGAACTCATCTTGACAATATTAGAAGCTATCTAAAAGAAGTGGCTAACTCATTAAGAACAACAAATTGTCATATTCTATACTTGTTTGTGAAGCACAGCAAAGTTCAGCTACGGCATAAACTACACCATCAATGTTCTGCGATACACTCACATTTAACACTGTGTGAACCCTGTAACTCAACTTATGCAAGTTAAAGTTCACCAAGCCGCCAAACAAACTTGAACTCACGAGTCAACGTTCCATTTGGTTTAACGGCTCTGTTGAAATGTTAAAGTTAAGGCATAGCTCCGTTTGCTTTATTTGCTTTGATATTTAGCATTTGACTTTGTTACATAAACATGAAACACAGGTATTAGTATTCTGGAAATTGTTTTTGGTTTTTCTTTTGTAGAGTAATTTCTTTTCTGTTGGTTTACGATGAAGTTCTTAAATCTAATATACTACAAATGGGACGTTTTAGTATTTACTGAAACTAATTGTAACCATAAAATGTATTTGTTAAATATGACATATGTCTAATTCGTACTCCTTTCAAAGTAAAAATATAAATAATAATAATAATAATATGAGAATACTACGAATGTATTTTTTCTAGAAACTGAAATTATGACGATGTCGGCAAAAAACAAAATGTTAAATATGTTTCAATTATCGTGCATTTAGTACGGAGTTTCCGTCCTCAGCCGCTGCAAATGGAGGGACCAAAAGGTGAAAGGGAAGCTGTCATAATGGACAGCTATATGTTTTACAATACTTACCATATGTATTGACAACTTCATTTGCTGTACCCAAAATCAGCCTCAAGACTGGTATACACCAGTTTTAAGGTTGTCCTGGGACTTCTTGTACATTATATCTACTGAGTTAAATAAAAGATTTTGTTATGAACAAGCCAAATTATCTTTTATAGCTTTAATAACGAAATTATTTAAATTTAACGAGCACTTTGGTACTGCCAGGTACGTCATCAAGAGTCTCGAGGAAGATTTCATAAATAAAGCAATTAGTCAAGAGTTCTTGTAATTTTCTACATTTACTTTTGTTTTCCCCTGGAGGTTTGTAGTGAATGTCAAGTACATCTCTTGGTATTCAGCTAATGAAATACTTCGTTTTCATTAAGTTAAAATTTGGTGAAACGGATGGATGTTTTAACTTAATTATGTATTGTCTGTGAGTTTAAGACAATTTTAATTAGCTTTCTTATCATAGCACGATATGAAAGAGGTGTAAATAATATAGTTGAAAACTACTATTGTAACCGTTTAGTATTGGTGAATTTGTCAAACATACTGCGCAGCAGTACAGGTCCTATATCGAAAATGCGCATTTGTCTTTTAGGTTTTATTACAGTATTAATCAGAAAAATCACCGCGATGAATATCAATGATTAATTGAAGGAGTAAAGCATCGTCTAGGAGTGCAGTGCAGCAACTGGTGAGACAAAAGAGACAAATGGAGCAATTCAAAGCAAATGATCCATTTAGTTCGATGACCTTAAATTTTTCGTATTTTCGAAACAACGTACTAAAAGTATGCTAGGTTTATAGTTGAGGTTATATAGATTAGCTAAAAAATATGTTCAGAACGTATACATAGATCAGTCACAAATACATAGAATAATTCAGTCAGAATAATTTAAATCTTGAAGAATAAGTAAAAGAAGATAATTAGCATAGTTTGGTTTAAATTGATTAAAGATATCGACTAGCTACAATCAGGCTTAACAATTTAAATGGTATATTTTAAAGAAAAAATTATTTCATTCATGGCTATAACCTCTAAATATGATAAGGCAATCTAAAAATAGGCACTCAGGTGTCGGAAGGTGTACATGCAAGTGCACTTTTTAAATGTTTAACTTTTCGTCATTGTGTAATTTTTAGTTGTGTTTTTGTGTGATTTTAACCAGCGACAACGAACATACCTGTAGGCCTACACAGTATAAAAATGTTTGACTTTACGGAACTCGACTTGAATATAGAAGTATAACCTCTGAAACCATGGTCATCCTGTGTTGGAATGAAAAACAAACTGAATACGGAGGCACTGTAGTCTATATTTAGAACAATATCATATTAAAATACATTTACTTGTTACTCACCAAACTAAATGTGTACAAGGACTAGATGACAAATTCAGACATGAATAATACAAAAAAAATGTTTTAATCAGCTGCTAAGTGTTGCAGAAAAATGTCACCAATATTTAGTTTTACGATTATATCTTAAATAAATATGTTTCTTCAATAAATCAATATTAGCATTTTGCTTCTTTGCACTTGCTCTAATTTAGAAGCAAATAAGGAGAAGTATAATCATCTCATACTCCAATAACACGGTAAGGATTCATTAAAAAGCTCTGACGGAACGACTCGAGCGATACTCAATAAGCTTGTTGCTTAATTGGCACAGAGAAGTCGTGGCTTGCCAGTTAACGTCTATTGACTAACTCGGACAGTTTTATATTCAACCCTTACTCCATCAAGTGAATAAAAATAAGCTCAGCAATTAACATAAACAAATAAAGTAAATACCTTTATTTTTTTATATATACGGCATTAGATAATATATATATATATATACATATACATACATGTGTGTGTGTGTGTGTGTGTGTGTGTGTGTGTGTGTGTGAGTGGGCATAGGTACGCTTACGAGGACAATGACGTGAAATTTCAACGTGCTTACGAGGACATTTTTGCTTGCGAGGACCGGTAGGCGGTCCTCGCAAGCAATTAACCCTTGATTCGTAATCCTGGATATACAAAACATGTAAAAAAGTTATTTTTGAAAAAATTTTGTCGGACCTCATAAGCTACCCTAAGTCCGAGAGCGTAGTTCACAGTTATAGCACCACGTCGCGCTACCGTCGTCGACTACGATACATCAACCCGAATCATGCACAGTTTCCGGGGACCAGGTTGGGATAGCTCCGTACGGTGTTAACGAGGACCAGGTGTTCTCCCTTGTCAGTGCGCCCGTAAAACCCTCTTGTGAGGACCGGCCAGGTAACACTTATTGTAGTCAATATGTTTCTCATTCGAGGAGCATCTCTGACTCAATCTTGTGCCTATGTACACTCATCTTATAAGAACCTTGTCTTTGAGAAGGCAATGCTACCATTCACTATGCTTAATTTGTTATGTTATTGAATTGTGGCCTCATAAATTATAAATGTGCACGGAATTTTGTTTAGTAAACCTTGTCCCTAACATAAAAAAATCATTGTAATAAATATTTAAGTAAAACCATTTAAGTGGTCCTCGTACGGTTTCAACACCGTCAAATTCCTCACACAATACCCTATGCTCGTATTACATAGGTTGTTGCTAGTTTCAAATATCTGAAAGCAAGCCACCAACTATACAGGGTGAGTTCTAAATGAGTCCCCGCCTACATTTTTCCACATTTATTAAGATATCGACCCCCGATCATTGTTGACCAACTTATAATACATTTTGACTTAGTTAATATTTTTGGCCGCCATATTGGATTCAACTATTTATTTTTAAATGTAAAGGTGGGGTTGTGACTCATCCTATAGAAGTATTTTTATGGTGAACACAATGCTGCAATCCGGCTTTGAAAATCATTATTCGTTCTCAAGATAATGGTCAATTAAACAAAAATAATTTTGGAGAGAGTTTTAAAGGTTCTAACCATAAACATGCCCATATTCTCATAATTAAATAAAATAATTACCATGAACTACTACCAATCATTGATGAGTGGCATTCACTTCATTTTTACAAAATTAAAATGTTTGGCCGCCATCTTGGATCCACCATTTTGGAATAAGACAATTTCTTTTTTATCTAAAATTAGGATTGTGACCCATAATTTCCAACTGTTCTTCCACGCTGAAATAAATGCCGCAACCTGTTTTTAAACATCACCTACTGTTTTCATGATACTTTCACTTTTTTAAATGTTTAACCGAAATCTTTTAATATCATTGAAACGAAAGGTGATATTCGAAAACGGATTGCGGAGTTTATTTCAGCGTATAAAAAACAGTTGGAAATGATGGGTCACAACCCTATCTTTACATTTGAAAAAAGTATCTTATTCCAAAATGGTGGATCCAAGATGGCGGCAGAATATTTTAAATTTGAAAAAATGAAGCAAGTGCCACTCAACAATGATTAGTGGTAGATTTTGGTCATTATTTGATATAATGATGAGAATATGGGAATGAGTAGTATGTGTGTATGTAGTATGTATGTGAGGTATGGACCTTCACCTTTTACCTTTTACCTCCAAAGTTCGTCCCGAGGACCGTAGTGGTATGGGACCCGTCAAAAAGTAGAATGGAACTTCAAAATTCTATCCAAAACTAATTATTTTTTATTAGCCAATATATTGAAAACGGATAATGATTTTGAAAAAACTGATTGCGGCATTGTGTTTACCGTAAAAATGTATTTCTATATGATGGGTCACAACCCCATCTTTAATTTAAAAATAAATAGTTGAATCCAATATGACAGATCCAAGATGGCGGCCAAAAATATTAACTCAATCAAAATTAAGTATAAGTTGGTCAACAATGATCGGGGGAGGTCCGGAGTTGATATCTTTAGAAATGTATAAAAACTACTAATTTAAAACTCATCCTGTATAATGTCAAGATACAGGACCTCGATGCACTCATTGGCTTAGTATTACATTTTATTTTTAGCGAATTTTCTATGCAATGGTGAAATATTAGCATGATCTGTGAGCTGAGGGCCCAGGCCCACCATATAAATTCCTAACCTGATCTCTGAACCCTTGTCGGGGTTCCTATAAACCGTATATATGTTTATATTCAGTGTGTCCATTTGTTATGCTCACTATTGGGATCTTGCAAACTGTAGAGATACAATTAGGTTCAATTACAGTGCGAGTATCGAAATAAAGTGACTGGCAGAACGGCCCGGCCGCACGGAGACCAAACATTCTATTTCATAACCTCGTTGTAAGTAAAACACATGGTTAGACATTTTCAATAAACGTTATAAAAATAGTCAGCTAAACACGTTTTTGCACATATTTTTAAAGATTTTGTTTTTATTTTATCCCGATGCGTTTATATTAATAGTTATATTTAAAAAATACTAATTGTGACATTTTAAATTGTAATTCCTGTTTTTGTTCAGCGAATTTCCCATATAGGGGAGAAGCTGTTACCGCAGTCGGCATGGTAAGATCTAGGCCCGGGACCATGATAACTTTTCGTGTTTAGGTCCCCAGATGCCAAAAAAACCATTCCTTCAAAACTGCACATATACAGAGTGTCTCACAGAAGGTGTCTCAAACCGATTGCAGACAACCCACTTGACCTAGAAGGATGAAATAAAATTATTTTCACTAAATCAACCCAAAGGAGTAAAGTAAAATTTATTTTATTTTGTTGAAAATTCAAGGTGTTGCAAAAACTGAGGGTCACTAGTTAGAATCTCGGAATTTTCAAATTTAACTATACGACATGTTATACACCATTTTAAAGCCCTTTAACAGCCACCAATTTTGATGAAAATAAAATTCAATTACCTCATTCCAATTAAAAATAGGGTCCATTTTTGTGAATAATATTAACATTTACGGAATACGCTGCATCTGCTAAACCATAAGACATATTGCGAAATATTAAGTAAAAATTTTGCGAGTTTGGCAAATTGCAGGATGGTGGGAGACGGCTTGAATTAAAGGTCTTGATCCCAGGTACTCGGGAAAAATAGCGGTATTTCTAAAAAGGTGCCGGCAATCAAGAAATAACGTAAAACATCCCCCATAAAAAAATCATGGGAATTTAAACTACGCCTGCTTTGTTTACTTTAAAACATGTGATTAAGTATCTACTTTGTTTACAAACTTACATATGTTCCTACTTATATTGTTTTATTTTCCTCAACATGTGGGAGCATAACAAATTCAGATGAGGTAGAGTATTTGATCCAGGTTAGTTTTGACAATTGCTCTACGTCAATTGGTTACAGAGATTTTGAAAGTGCTGAATACAGTACGTTATACAATGTTATTCTTATGTAGGATAAGAAAAATGTTATATCGAGTTTACTTATGAACGAACGTATATCGAAGAAACTTGGTACATGGCTTCATCTGGTTGTGGTATATTGTTATAGGCTATTACATTTTTACCGGTGGTTCCCGTTGCAGCAAACCTCCGTACTCAGCCCCCATGTTATTCTTATGGAAAATAAATAAAATATCATGTCTCCCTTAATGAAATACAAAAATAAATATAATTTTGCATAAAAACCAATTTTTTGTGTTCCATGTTACAGAAAACCCTGGTACAATGTTGTTCTTTTGGAGTCTCATTAAAATGGCATACATCGCTTATTTATGAATGTATATAGATGAGACTTGGTACGTGGCTTCGCCTAGTTGAGTTATATTGATATTTGTAGAAAAACACATATTTTCTGTTCATTGTTGAAGCAAACTCTGCGTACTCAGCCCCCATGTTATTCTTATGGAGAATAATTAAAATGTTCTATATTTGTTATTTATGAATGTATATTAAAGAAACTTGGTAAGCAACTTTGTGCGATATTAAGACACAACTAAAGACATAATCATAAGGTTTCCTCTGCACATATATTGTATAAGCATAGGCAATTCGCTAAGTGCGCAGGTTTTCTGTGAGGGGGGTATTTTTTAATATCTAACTATCAATATAAACTTATCGGAATATGATAACAAATATTTGAAACATGTGCTATAAAGTGTTTAACTGACAATTGTAATAAAATACAAAATGCACAAAATAGTGCATCAAAAATAGTCTTCGGTATTGGCCCGCTGTGCAAAAAAAACTGATTTCGGCTAATTCAAATTGCTTATAGCTCCGTTGTTTTTTTAAGATGGAATCAAATGTTTGGGGAAGAATTTTCGTACGAAATCGTTAAGCTGTTAATTTAAATTCTAAAATATTTTAACATGCCCAATGTTTTATATTTACAAAAAAAATCCAAATTGTTAATATAAAACTGCAATTCTTTTACTTCCGTTAGAAATATAAACATGTTACAACCACAAAAATAACATACATTTATGTATTTGCATATACAAAATGGGGTTTTTAGGCATGTTTTGCATAAAAAGGCATTTTTCACACTTTTCAATTTCGAAATTAGTTTTATTTTCAATATTTCGTATTGTAAATACCACGGTGGCAGCAAACCTACATACTCAGTGAATTTTAAATGTTACTTCATTACGTCAATAAGCCACTGACCAACTTTAATCAAAGCATATTAATAAATAAGCAAAATATATCACATTTCACTTATTCCACACATTTGGACTGAGTATGCAGGTTTACTGAATCAATAGCCGCAAAAATTGCCTTTTTTTGTCTTTATCTTTGAGATTAATGTTTTATTGATATTTAAGAACATTTATACAAAAATGGAATTTTCATTTCTATTACAAACTCAATTATACTGTAATTATTCGAGAACCCATTATTTAATACAGAAATGTAAACACTCTGAAACCTCAGTTCTTATGTAGAGCCATCAGTTATCAATACAGGCCTAGTTTCGATAACTTTCAATTTATACTGATTATGAAAAATTATTGAATATTGCACGGTAATTAGGCTAATAGAGTTATGCAAGCACGTTAAAGGAGAGGGGGAGTGAAGTTTCGTTGGAGGAAGATCCTCGAAAGGAGGGAAGTTGCAGTGAGAGCATCGTCTAGAAGACAACAACTGGTGATCTATGCCATTTATTTTATTATCTAATTTTATTACGTTTTAAATTTATTACCAAATTTCAAATTTATATTTTATTTCAGCTATCTCAATAATAATTATCGGTTTCCGAAATATAGATCATGTGGTTTATGTTGCTGGATGGCACGAATTGAATTAATGCATATTATTAAATATAGTGTAGGGTATCTGTTTCTTCCTGCCCCCATCTGACCTGGTGGGTTCCTGCTTTTAAAACAGTTAAGTTTAGTTAAAAATACTTTTAAAGTTGGAATCCATAATCCTAAAACTTCTACATTACAAACATCCAAATCAATTACCCAAAACTATATATATGTAAGATGAATATCACATTTCAAGACCCAAACGTTTTCAAAAATAGACCTTAGAAAAAACACAGTCGTAGATGACAACTTAAATAGCGTGAAGAAGAAAACCTCTTACAACAAATGGGTTTATATTGGTAGAGTAGAAAGTGGCTACTAAATTTTGTCCACAGAAAGAAAAAACAGTACGCTTAAGACGAAAGCAAACTCGCAAGCATGCGTAAAACCAGAATGCCTAGTTTAGTTCGGAGATAGTAGATTTTTACCTCAATATTATTTCCAAAAAATAATATATTTTGCAAATGTTTACTACTAATAATAGTGTATTAAGATTAGCAATACTATAATTTTAAAACATTTGAACTCTTTGGAAATTATTAGTTTAGGAACAATTCTATAACTCAAAATACTGTTGCAATACCTAAACCTGAGAGCATAACAGCTTTTCTTTTTTATCACCAATATCTCAATTATTTGTGAATGCATACATTGGTAAACTTGGTATGTGGCTTCATATGGTTGGGGCCTATCGATATTTGCAAAAAAACAAATTTTAGTCGATGGTCTCTTAGCAACATATTTGCGTACTCAGCCCTAATGTCATCCCTTATGGATAATAAGGGAAGTTTAATGTCCCCCTTAATTATCAACATAAATCATCAAAACTTTGTATGTTGCTTCACGAATTATGTTCATATTTGCAAAAAAACTTTTTTGTGTTTCTTGTTGCGTACTCAGCCCCAATGTTATTCTTACGGAGAATAAGTACAACTTTATATTTTGCTTATTTTTGAACATATATTGATACAACTTGGTAATTAGCTTCATCTAGATATGATGTATTAATACTAATATAAAATACTCTTGGAGGGTTAAACCTGCATACACAGGGACGTTGTTTTATCCCATATCATTCTTATGGAAAATAAATTAAATGCTATTTCTCCTTTATTAATGAATATAATTTGGAGAAACTTAGTACGTGCATTTCTTCCTGTGGTTATGATATATTTATATTTGCATAGAATTCCCAGTTTTAGTCTCCCTTGATAAGGCAAACCTGCGTAGACTGTTCAATGTTATTCTTACGGAGGAAAAATAAGATGTAATTTCTTACTAATTTATCTATATTCTTTGGTTAAATTAAACTGGGTAATCTTGTTAACGTGTTGGGGAGGAAAACATATTGGCATTCGAAATTCATTGAGTACGCAGGTTTTCTGTGACGTGGGTATTTGATTATAAGATTACTTATGTTTTTATATTGAGTTATGTGGCTTAGTGTTCTACGCAAACTATATAACATTTGTCCAGTTAATGGGTCGAAACACTCAGATCAGTAGGCCTACGTCTGGCAGGTTCTAATACGATATTACATTATTTCCTCATTAGATGTCATTTGCCATAAATGACTGTAGCTGTAACTTGTCCTATGGGGACGAACGCACGGTCCTTATAAAGAAGGCTTGAGTACGCACAGGTGGGTTTCAGCTCCGTTCTGGAACGTACAAATTGTTGTTCCTCGCTAGGCTATATGTGGGAAGGAGGTGTCATCGCAGAAAAAGCATAATTTACAACTATTGTATATATTTGCATATGGTTAGGTCCTCGTAAGTACCGACATATCTGGGATTCTATCAACAAAAAACTCAGATTAGTTATGAAGTGTATTTGTACATTTTAATTTGCTGTGAACCTGTCACCTATAAGTGTGAAAAAGGCAGATTCATAGGAAAACATTTCTAAATTGCATCAATCAAGATGTCCTGATTCAATTTCCACTGTGTCTAAGTCCTCGCAATATATCTATGTGTTATTTTAGGAGATGTCCTCGCAGGATAATCCTACGATACAAATTATGTGTATTACTGGCCCTCGCAAGCAGTGGCAGTTGCGGGTCCTCGTAAGAAACAGACACATTTTAGTTTTTGTATTGTATTTAACTTTTTGGGTTTATTTGTTACTATAAAAACGACCGTTTCATAGTAATTATTGGTTTAACTAAATAGTTCAAATAGTCCTCGTACGTTTTATAACTCGCCAGGGTACTTGCAAGGTGCAAGATGCGAGGTCCCTTACCTTATGTGTAGGTAAGAGTCCTCGCAAGATAAACCTACGACACAACTAATGTGTATTATCGGTGGGTGGACTGGTCCTCGCAAGCACTGGCAGATGCGGGTCATCGTAAGAAACATACACATTTTAGTTTTTGTATTGAATCTATACATTTTTTGATTTAAAATCCCTCCAATAGCGTAAAAACGACCGATTCATAGCAATTAATGGATTAACTAAATAGTTCAAATGGTCCTCGTAAGATTTATACCTCGTCAAGGTCCTCGCAAGATATCTATGCCATATGTGTAAGTAAGGGTCCTCGCAAGGTAGCATACGATGCAAACAGTGTGTAATATATGTGTGTCAACAGGTCCTCGCAAGTGCAGGCAGATGCGAAGTCCTCGTAAGAAAAATACACTATTTATTTTTTGGAGTGCCTTTGAACTTTTTTTATGAACCTTTTCCCTAATACTGAAACAAACATCCGTGTCATATTTTTTTATTTTATTATCAACCCGATCTAGTGGTCCTCATAAGAATGCCACAGCGTCAAAGTCCTCGCAAGGTACCCTATGTACGTATGTGTGTGTGTGTGTGTGTGTGTGTGTGTGTGAGTGTGTGTGTGTGGTTTTAAAATTATAATAAGTGCTTAATTCAGCAGAGTTTGCTACACTCTGTGAAATATTTAAGTAATTGATTAAAGTATTAAAACTTATTAAATTAAATTCAAACTGTTAAACAAGTATTGTGGATAAGCAATGGTACTTAACTAAAAACTATTCATATTTTGTTGAAATTAACTTGCAAGACACAAGTCATGGAACAATTCATGGTTTTACAAAAGAAGCGGATAATTATGGCAGGCATAATTTTTGTACAGAAAAGGAAAGGTATTATTAAGTCGGATTGTAAGACAGTATACAGGGTGTTAAAAAATACTTTCAGGATTTTGGGATAGATTCCTCATACAAAAAGAAAGAAAAAGTTCATATGAAGGATGTCCTATAACGCTTACTTTTCCGTCTATCTTTCTGTATGATTTTTACTAAATACGCACATACAGTATCTTAGAAACACCTGAAGATATCAACTTCAAACTTGGTACAAGTATTACATCTAATAAGACTCATTTTGACATGGAATATCAAGTTTCTACTCTCTACCATTCTAAAATGGCGGCCATTTTTGTTTTTAAAATCTTATCTTAAAAGCCGTATTATTTAAGAAATACCCCCGTCGCAGCAAACCTGCATACTCAGCGAATTTCCAATAGAGATATAAATGTCTTAATACTACATAATTCCACTTACCAAGTTTCATAAAAATATATTCAGAAATAAGCGATATTTACAATTTTAATTATTCTCCATAAGAATAACATTAGGGCTGAGTACGCAGGTTTGCTGCAACAAGGAATACAAAAAATGGGGTTTTATGCTAATATCAATAGAACTCAACTAGGTGAAGTCGTATACCAGCTTTTATTCATTTATGTTCATAATTAAGGGAGACAGAGCATTTCATTATTCTCCATAAGAATAACATGGGGGCTGAGTACGCAGGTTTGCTGCTAAGGGAGACTTTGGCAAAACATATTTGTTTGAGCAAATATCAATAGACCACCACGATATGAAGCTGTACACCAATTTTCGTCAGTATACGTTCATAAATAAGCGAAATATAAAAATTTTCTTTTCCTCCATAAGAATAACATTAGACAACGTACTAGGTTTAGCACTTTCAATAACTCGGTAACCAACTGACGTAGAGAAGTGATCAAAATACCAAATTGGGTGTTTTTTAAGCTGAATCCAATGGTGCAAACTAAAATTTGACTATTTAAAAAATTATATGTACAAAATTCAAAAAAAAACATTTTTGGGGTACAAAACCCCCCCAAAGTACCCCTTCGAAGAGGTCGATATGTCTGGTTTTCGAACTTAAAGTCATAAATGCTGCTTTACACGTTTATACCAAATCTCATCAAAATCGGATAATTTTTACGAGAGTTATCGTGCTCACGGACACACACACACACACACACACACATATATATATATATATATATATATATACAGTTTTGAACGAATGGTGTTTTTGGTGTCTGGGGACCTCAAAACGAAAAGTTATCATGGTCCCGGGCCTAGGTCTTACCATGCCGACCACGGTAATAGCTTCTTCCCTATAGGGGAAATTCGCTAAAAACTGTAAAATTTAAAAAAGTTGTAACATTTTACTACACAATAATGATATGAAGATTGTAATAATATAATTGAGAAATTGTGATTTTATAGTTTAAAACATGCTTTTTTTGTCATTTCTAGATTAAAACATCCTGTTTTAACTAATAAAAATCACAATACCTCAGTTGTTTATAATATTTTTATTACAATCCTCATATAATTACTTTTAGGACAAAATTACAAAACTTTTTGATTCTTACTTTTTTTTTCTTAAATATTACGGTTTTTAAGATATTTAGTTGTAAAAAAGTGGCCATCATTTTGAAATGGCACAAAGTAGAATCCTGATATTTCATTAAAAAATTAGTGTTGTTAGATGTAATATATGTAATAAGTTTGAAGTTGATATCTTCAAATATTTCTAAGATATAAAGTATTAAGTAAAAAACACATACGGACAGACAGACAGAAAACTAACCGTTTTAGGACCTACCTTCATATTACATTTTCCTTCTTTTTGTATGAGGACATATTCCAAAGTTCTGAAAGGGTTTTTAACACCCTGTATATCATCTAGTGATACTGCATTAGATAAGATTTTGTTATTGATTTACTGTTGTTAACATAGAAGTAAAGAAAGTAACAAATCAAATTGAAATAATGAATTTATTTCCACAAAATATAACACACAATCAAACATAAGCTGGTTAGGAAATTAACTGGCCACTTTATCCAGTAACCGTGGCCAGTGTACACAAATATAATTTTATCTTAACAAAAATGTGAGTCCAGTCTTGTCAGTCAATTACTTTAAAGTTCAGTTTCGCGGCCACCTGTAGCGTTTTTACATATCGCACAGTTTCACATTTTTTAAATAATCTATAAAATAGACAACATTGTTAATTAAACTACACTCTGTAAAAAAAAACATTACCTAAAACAAAACTACAGTACTAAAGCCTTCAGTTAGGAAAAAATACTGTTAATTTTTTCAACGCCAAAGATTTCCTATTTTAAAACATTTCTAAGCAACCAAGTATCACTTACCTGGGCTAACCACTTTTTACTCTACTACAAAACATATTAAACGAATGACACTTTTTAAATTCAATTGGCAGTTTGTTAAAAATTAAAGGTCCTAAAAGTAGAAAAGAGTGTTTAAAAGGTTCCTTGTTGAATTTTGGCGTCTTGAACAGCAATTTATCTACACTTATTGTATTATAAAACATGTTTTCAGTTCCGTTATCCCCACTTTTCAAATAGAATAATTTTAAAACTTTGAAAACAATAAGATTTTTTATAGGCATAACTTGACTATACAGTGGAAAATAACTTTCTCTCAGTTTTTTTGCTTAAAACCATGCGCAAAAAAATGATTTTGGATTATTCTTAATCTATTTGATGATGTTTTAAAAGTTCCGCCCCAGCATACTATGACATACTGTAACCATGAATTTATTAAGGCATAATAAAGTGACCTTAGTAAAGGTACTTCACAGTTTTTTTTTAACAGAATTTTCTGACTGATTAGCAAATCCTTTATGAATACTAGGAATAGTGGATACTGACAGAGGTGATCGATCCTTGCGGGACACCAACGGTGATGGGTAGGGGCGCACTGAGGCAGCTCCCGACTCGGACCCGCTGCTCTGTGTCAGACAGAAAACTGCGGAACCACTGGAGCGCCGCACCTCTAATCCCCGCCGCCTCAAGCTTATAAAGTAAAATCGTATGGTTAACCAAATCAAACGCCTTCATGAAGTCAGCAAAGAGACCTGTGGTTGTATTACCATCATTAAGACTTTTATATATTAGATTAGTAAAATGTATAAGTGCATCCTCCGTAGATTTGCGACGTTGAAAGGCAAACTGATTTTTTGATAAAAACATAATCCTATTCAAATACGTTACTGACCTATTTACCATAAGCTTCTCTTTTATAAAAAAAATTGAAATCAGACTAATAGATCTTATGTAAATTTAAAAAAACTGGTTAGGTTATACATCACTCTTTTGCTACATCCCATTCGAACTTATATTAATAGTTACAATTTGTTATTCAAGTTTACATTTGTACCTTAGCTAATCGTAAGTCACAACATGAAGGATTTTTAACATGCAGTGGTAAGTTTAGAGACTAATAATCAGTAGTGAACAACGCTTCGTAATCAAATAAAACAAATCCCTGTATACCAATAATAATATGAGATATTTAAAAATAAAGCTATGCATAAGAAAAAGCAAAAACGTTAAATATATGGTTAAAACATTAAATATTAATTCCGATTCTCTTAGATACGTATTTTCATTGTGGTAAACTGAAAGTTCATCATATGTTAAAAGAGTTAAGATTGATGTGTAACAGTAGCTTTGGGCCGACAGTTTAGTTTGTTTACGAGTGATATTCTGGGGAATGAGAAGGTAATTGCGAAATTTGCATCGCAAAGGGAGAAAAAGCCATTCTCAATTTGTTATTTCAGGAAATGGAAGTATTCAGTGCTTCAGAAGTTTCTTTCAAATTTGCTTTGAATTGTTGAATAGGAAGTTGCTGTTGAGCTTATCTTTATACTTATACCTCTGGTGACATTTTAAGCCTACTCCTGATGCAAGCTTAAATAAGCTCTACATAAACATAAACAATTATTTTCGAAACAAATTTTTAATCGTCAACGTATTATATTTTTTACGTAGTTTGTAAAGTTTTTTAAGTAGAAAGTTGACTAGTGTAATAAAATCCCAAAATACCAAGTTTGTAATATTAAAAGTTATCTTGCTTCTAAATAACTAAAAATGTTATCATGTTACCAGAGAGAAATGCGATCTATTAACTTTATTTACAACTGTTAAAATATTAACTGTTATAAATATTTTACCCTGATCACTAGAATTAATTATTATTTCTAGTATACTAAGAATAGTACTTATATTAATATTTAATGAACAAAGGATAAAGCTACATCTTGAGTTGTATATCTAAAGAAGTGTAATAGGAAATTCTCTTTCAGTTTCTTTAACCGAAAAGAGACTGAATAAGCGTTTTATTGTAGATAAATTGTATTTTCCTCAAATACAAGGAGGAATGATAGCTACGATGCGATGTAGGTATCTTTTAGAATTATTTCCACATCCCCCCTCCATCGATATTCAATCTCAAAAGACAAAACGAATATACATTAACTTTGAAGGTAAGTATTTTTATAAGCTCTATGCAAAGTGAATGAAAATATGGCAGTTTCTAACAATAAAAATAAATGTTATGGGTAATATCGTAAAAGTGATCCACTAAATCAGTGTAATTAATTCCCAGTTGTTGTATGATTCGAAAGTATTAATGCATAATAAAGTGACCTTAGTTTTTAGAATTTAAGTGTAGGTATTTTCGTTATGTAAAAGGAGACAGCTAAACTAAGTGAAGCAATACAAAACTTGCTACAAAGATTCATTCGTATCAACAAATTAACCAATTACCTTATGTTGTCTCAGTTTTAAAAGAGTTAACTCTCACCAAGTTATACTTTCCAGTAAAATTTAATTGTTTTAATTCACGTAATCAACTGAAATGGCAACTGGCTTAATTATTAACTATTGATATGGCACCAGTGATGAGATGGTAAGCCAAGTTAAGAGCAGAGTCGTGTTGCCGTGACAACATCTCCAGTGAAGCAGCTGTCTCGTGACGTCACACGTACGTGACTGAGCCTTCAGTGGAACCCTTAAATTTAATTTAGTTATCATTTAAAACACTTTATATATATATACCGATTAATGAAAATAGTATAATTAAAACTCATTAAGTCATTCTAACTGAAACAGTTTATTAATTATCTTATCCATGTGTGCATGCTTTTGAAGGTCATAATATAAACTTACTTTCCCTATAAAATATGAACATTATTTTATAGAAAATGTACGAGTGTTATGAACATTTAGGATGGATAAACTAAAACTACAACGATGTGATTTCGTTTTTTTATTTTCATTTCATTTTACATGAATTCCATAGAATCACAGTTGATAACTGATCACGAATTATGTAAATGAAAGAGTTAAAGATAAATTGTTTGTAAGTTTCCTTTTAATTTGGCATTAATGTTGTGTTTGGATTTTGTTGATTTGTTGATTTTAGTTAACATTGAGTGACCTCCAACCTATGTACCATTAAACTGGAGTTATAAAATATACATTATGATAGGGCTATTACAAAACATGTAAATGTCCGTTAAAATTACTGCATCAACGAGTGTTTCATAAGGGTTATAGGTTTTTATAAATATAAATTAAAATATAAACTTAGGTTAAAGCTGTAATTATTTAAAAATCAATTTAACAGCATTTAATTTTATATTGTCTACTTGGGCTTGAAGACGAAGGTGATTGCTTGTAAAGACAATGAAATGTCCAAAAACATGAAGTTATCAGGAAGCTTAAAAGTTATTTATATAGGTTTCAGTTGAGGACAAAATAAAAACTAACAAAACCGTAGGAGTTACACATAAAATAATAGTACAATGGTCCAACAAAAATATGTTAACACTAATAATTTTAATTTGTTACTGGAGTAGTAAACAGGTTATTACATAAACTGTTATGTTGATTATTTAATTTTAAATAACACTAGATAGTTTATAATAGTTAGACAAACAATCTCAAAAGTATTAGAAATATTTTTTTGTCATTATGTAATTTTGCCTACAGTATACTAACCTTAAAATATTATTTATTCCTAGTGACCAAGATTAATTTAACAAAAAATTGAATATAGTTCATAATAGTTGCAGTATATGCTAATCTATTTCTAATGAACTTATTAACGTTATTCGAGGGCTTCCATCAACAGAAAGGGTTAGCGAATGAAAATGTATCAGCCCTGCATTCCACAATTTACGTGCACATGGTACCAAAAAATGTTAGTGTTATTTAATTGGCCTTCATTTGAATTTGTTTTAGACTAGATTTCTCTTTACGATATACAATAGACAGTATTTAAAAAAATAAACATATTCCATGCTAATACAATATAAACAAAAAAATACACCTATTTAAATATAAAATTCGGACAGTAAATTATTTTATATTTGCAATAATTGTGTTATTGTAATTGTTTATCTGAAAAATCGGTTAAAATATAGGAAAATCGTTAATATATAGTCAAATCAGAGGATACAATTCATACCAATAAGTTTAACAACTTGATATATTTGTAAAAGCTACATTTGTGGCTAATTTGATCTTTAACAGGCGGTACACAATTTTCACCCACATAACAAGTAATGCGGTTATACTTACAGTTAGGTTACAACTTTCATATCTTAAGACTCATACAAAACTTTAGGCCTTAACGGAAATAAACGGAATTGTTTATTAGGTTAGTTATTTTTCGTAAACATGAATGTGATATTTTTTTGTGTTAGGATCTGTTTTTGGGGACTGCTGGCTAACATAATCTTATGTTATAAAGAATGTCTTTAGAAATAAGTGTATCACTGTAGAGTCATCATCATCATTCTTGCGGATTAGGAAACCCCAGCATAGCTGCTAGACCCATCTTCCACAAGCGGAAAAATTGCGCAGGTTACCGGAAGGATAGGATATAGCAGGAAAGGAAATGGTGTGATGGTATGGCAGCCAAATCGACCCTTCAGAGGGCCAACTCCCATGCCCCTGTGACAGCTGGGATGAGGCTCTCAAACAGGGGACCCGCATTCTGTCCTCCAACTGGTCAACTCAACTGACAGGGTATCCATGTACAACAGCCAGGGACCATCCATTCTCAGGTTGCAGGTGGGGGACTAAACCCGGAGATTCTGTCCCTAGCCGCTGAAAATGGAGGGACCAAAGGTGAAAGGGAAGTTTGTCATAATGGACAGCCAAAAGACTTACCATATGTAATGACAACTTCATTTGCTGTACCCAATGTCAGCCTCAAAACTGGTATAGACCAGTTTTAAGGTAGTCCTGGGACTCACCGTAGAGTAATAGGGTTTAGAATAATTGCATGCTAATGCCACTCATAATAGAAGTTCAGGTAGTTCAAGTTCAAGGCTGGAGTTCAACAGTAAACTACTCAATTAACGCTCGACCGCAGGGGTTCCCGGCGTGGTGGCCAAGTTCAGCCCATTCAACAGCACCAGTAAGTTCGTTAACTCTTCAACGTGATATTTAAATTACTATAAACGTTTATGTTTATAGTATATGTGTGTAATATCATTCTAACAAAAACTATTAATGTAGTGCCTGTTGCGTAGTTTCGTATGAAAACAACGGGCACATAACAATCCAAGTTATAGTATATGTTGTAGGGCAAATTTCAACTAATTTAAGTTTTATGATAACACCTGATTATTGTTTAAATGGTTTAGTTACTACTACATTACATGTAATTAACATTTTCAAATGTATGTATCATTGATTGACCCGTTACTACTTAAAATTTAAATCGGTCAACCAATTTTAAAAAAATTGGTCAAATAGTAAAATTTAAAGATGTATGATAACAAGCTTTCTTTAAAAAAAACACGAAAAAAAACAGTTTGAATCTAATGGAGTTAGTAAAAACTAGAAAAAATATTGTTTTGTGAAATTGAAGGTCTTTGATGTTTCTAGATTTACCCTACAAAAGATTGACTAACAATAAAACATAAGCAGGTCTTAAAAAACTAATACCTATCTAAATATTTAGTTTGTAGCCCAGTGGAAATGTGTTATCATTAGAACAAATATAATACCCCCGTCGCAGCAACCCTGCATACTCAGCGAATTTCCAGTGAATATATAACATAACACATTAAAACACTTAACAGGATTCATAAGAAATATATTCACAAACCAGCAATATTTAAAATATTAATTATTCTCCATAAGAATAACATTGGGGATGAGTACGCAGGTTTGCTGCAACAAGGCACACAAAATAATGGGGTTTTATGCAAATATCAGTAGAACTCATCATAGTGAAGTCACATACCAAGTTTCATCCATATACATTCATAAATAAGCGATATATAACATTTTAAGTATTTTCCATAAGAATAACATGGGGACCAAGTACCTAGGTTTGCTGCTACAGGAACCATAGGCGAAAAATTGGTTTTTGTGCAAATAACAATAAACCTCAACCAGATCAAGCCATATACCAAATTTCGCCAGTTTATGTTCATAAATAAGCGAGATATACAATTTTTCTTTTTCTCCTTAAGAATAACATTAGACAACGTACTTTGTTTAGCACTTTCAATATCTTGGTAACCAATTGACGTAGAGCAATGATAAAAATACCAAATTTTTTTTAAGTTGAATTCAATGGTATAAATTAAAATTTGATTAAAATTAAAATTACATGTGAAAACCCCAAAAAACACATTTTTGGGGTACAAAACCCCCCAAAACCCCCCTTCGGATGGTGTGATTCATCTGGTTTTCGAACTCGTTCAAATAAATGGTACTTTACACATTTGTACCAAATTTCATTAATATCGGACCTTTTTTACGAGAGTTATCGTGCTTACGGACACACATATATATATAAATATATATATATATATATATTATGTTATAATGATTGAGTAGGGCTACTAATATTATAAGATGTATCTTCATATTTTAACAAAGTACCCTTTTTTTATAAAAACATTTTTATTTCAGACTGACATATTAAGCGCACGAAACATGTCAGTCTGAAATAAAAATGTTTAAAAAAAGGGTACTTTGTTAAAATATGAAGATACATCTTATATATATATATATATATATATATATATATATATATTTGAACGAATGGTGTTTTTGGCATCTGGGGACCTCAAAATGAAAAGTTATCATGGTCTCGGGCTTAAGTCTTACCATTAGACCTACGGTAATAGCTTCTTCCCTATAGGGGAAATTCGCTAAAAACCATTCAATTTTAGAATAAATACTACTAAATAGATTTTAAATAAAAAAACATAATGGAATACATCTCCGAACACAACCAGAACCTTGGAAATGATTATTTCCTGTGACTGCAAACTGCAAAACAACAACATCCTACTGGTCGACATCATGAAACCCATTGATTGTGAATCTAAACAACTCCCTACATACCAAGCAACACATCTTCTTGATCATAATAGACAAAATTCAGAACAATCAACCAACAGTTTTAATAAATACACACAGTTTTTAATTAACTATTAAATAACATAAAACTCATCATCACCAAGAGTGAATTTCACACAAAGGTACTTTTGCCTTGTTCGTTTGGAAATATGAATTTGTCAGCGTACATTGTTTTAAATCTACAGTAAGACCTAAAGGACACCTATTAAGGGGGAGAGGTAATATGCAAAAATGTAACCATAGAACAAATAAAATAAGTATGTAACTTAGCAAGTAAAAACTAACATGATAACCTGCAAATAAACTATTTTGTAAGGATTGTATGAAACCGTAAAATGGATTTATCCCCTTGTCGTCATTCAGAATAATTCACGTGACAGAATAAGCTTCCATTTGGTAAGGTGCGTAAGAGTCCTTAGTAAAAGGCTACTCTATCATCTGGGGTCCTCTTTAATATGACAAACTAGTCTTGTATTTAGGCTGGAAAATGTAAACAAGTTTTATGATTTACATCCTCTTATCAGCTATTAGCTGTTATGGCCGTGCTTTACAACGGGGTGAAAATTAGGAGTAGAACAATTTTAAACAAAACAATTACTGTCTGTAGTGATATATAATCAATTTGACAGCAGATAATTTAAATTAATTGAATAAAAAACAAATGACATAAACCAAATAAAACTCTCCTCCATATGGGGTAATGCTGGGGTTTCCTAATCCAGCAACAATAAATAACTGAATGAATGAATGGGGCGGAGCCCCGAGGCCTTTTCTAAACGGCAATGACACTCCTGGGTTCATAGACTATATTTGTAAAAAACCATAGCAGATTTGGTCCAGTGGTTTTGGGGTGATGGGACTATAGTTAGATAGACGGACACCACACTCATTTGTATAATAGTAGTAATTTAACAGTCTAAATATATAGTTATATATATATATAGAGATTACCTAACTACTCGTATGATTCAAATATGATTTTAATTTAATTTACAGAGAATATGTATTAAAATAAATTAAACTTGTAGGTTTTTATTTGCATCTGGAAGTTAGATAAATAACCCCTAACTGACGATCACATGTTGTGGATAAACTGTAATTTTAAAACAAAATATTCTTATATTTACATATCACTCAATAAACTGCAATACGAGAAAATAAATAATAGAAACAATAGTTGATTAATTTCCATGGTACATTCCTTAAAATGAGAAAGCCAACAATGTGCCAAAGTCATTCCATACCGTTGAACGTGTTTAAAACTGTTTATAAACATCTGTTAACCTGCATTCAACCCTCTAAATACACTCGTTACATTTTACACTTAAACAAAAACAAGGTTACAGCATTGTAAAAGGGAGATAAAACATGAGCTAACAGCCAGTAGCGTACAAAGCAAACACGGCCATGCTCAAACTTGAATGAATTAACAAAGGCGATGAACTAAATGCAACGCCGACTATTGAGTTTGCTTAGCGGTTTGACAGTCTTAGAGTTGTGCGTATTAGACATATTACAGTAATGCATATCTCATGGTGTAGAGCTAGTAAGTCATAACAGTCAAACGTATTTGAAATAAATATTATTTTTACATTCCTAATGTTATCAATTTGTATATAATTGATTAAACTTTAAACTTTGTCGCATATATTTTATACTGTACCGTTGAGAACAACAAAAAGACTTACCTGCTAAGTACAAAGACAAATGTAAACTCAGTCTATCTTGAAGATATATACAGTTTATATATTTTTACCAAAGTAAAAAACTAGATCACCATTTTTACAAATAAAGCTAAGAAATTGTGAAAAGATGCGTTACTTTGGTCCGCAAGATGCAGGGTTTGAACCCCACCAATCAGCATAACCTTTTAGCTATATAATAATCCCCGTGGATTGGAACCCATCTGAAGATATAGGACCAATTATTTAGAAAAAAACAGGTCTGTCAGGCGAGGAGAACTAGCTCTGAAGAAGATTAACACTCTTAAAAGGAAAAATCTCGTGATGAGAAAAATTAAATCTCCATAGATATATTTCGATTTTTAGAATCTACCTTAAAGTGAGACTACAAAGTTAGGATGCACAATATATTTAAATAATTTATGTCATGTGCATAGTAAGCTGTAGGCTATTTCGCTATGTCGTAGTTATCCTACTACTAATATAAATATGAAAGTTTGGATGTATGGATGTTGTAGTTTCATCACGCATAAACTACTGCACTGATTGAGCTAAAATGTTGCATGAACATATAGCTTACATATCACATTAACTTATAGACCTGATAATTTCCACATCCAACCTTAGAGCTTCACCCCATGAGTCCTGTAAGTTGAAATGCAAATCTTATGGGAGGATATAATTTATAAAATTACCAGCTGTAGTTGTTTGTCAGTTAAGGAAAAGGAAGTCACTTGGTAAAACCAAACATAGATTTGATAGTGCTGGTCAGGTTTATATTTTGAATGTCTTTTAATCCGTCGGGAGCGAAGCCGCGGGTAAGAGCTAGTATTTATATATTTATGTACTGGAAATTTAAGTGGGATAAAAGTATATTTTCCACTTTCATGGAATGAAATTATTGTTCTGAACGAGAAAACACAAAGTTACACTGGGAAAATTAAGCTGTGTAAATACAACAAAGAGAGACTCAAAGAACGGAGCAATTTACGTGTATGATTACCTTTTTTTATCGTATTTCTCAGTCGTAAATAAACTCTCGCTATTGTGTCACTTTGTATTGCACAAAAGTATATGGTCCTTTGTGAAACATTCTACTTCATGATTTGCTACTCAAGCCAAGTGCTTACAAAAATAAACAAATAACACAACTATGTTACGTATAAACACCTTACGTGTGTCGTAAATACCTTACTAACTTGTGTCTATTATATTTCCTTAAAATTGTTACAATATGCATCTTATAAGCTTTTTGAAATTGTCTATGCTTACAAAAGACCAAAATAGTATTTTATAGTATTTGGCTACCTGCTACCTATTAATAGCATAAAGCACCAGCAATAATCCGGTTTAATTATAAATTATGTTGCGAAGGTGCGTTATTTTTTTATGGTTATATTTTATTTATTGTTGATAACCTAGAAATCAACAACTTATGATTACAATTAATTAATAATTAAAGCTTTTATTGAACTGATATAACTGAAGCTTTTTAGAAATTGAATTTCTCAATGCAGTTTATTGCCCCATTGAAACACGACCGGCTATATCGGACCCCCTGTATTGGTCGCCCTCTGTAATTATTGAGCTCGTAAACACTGACGTGTACTCAGCTCACAATGTCCACAGTTATTGGCATTGACATGATGTGGTGACTAATTACTGATGCACTATTGTGGTGTAAAATATGGTTTGGGACCAAGCCAATGTGTTCAGTAAGCACGAAACAGAGTTTGTACACAGTATTTTATTGAGAAAAAAGTCACTTATCTTCAGTATTCAGGTTTAATTGGGAGTCTCAGGTTTTAAGAAACCAGCCTCTGAGAAACAAGGAGGTCCCAAGGTGAAAGGGAAGCTTGTTACAGTAGGGTCAAAAGGACTTAAACAACCAATGTCGTGATGACCTAATTTCTTTGTACCCGATTTCGACCTTATAACTGGTGTGTGCCCTGAGAGGCATCTAGAGCAAAACTCATAGCTAAATTTTGAATACTAATAAAGTTTGAAATTTATATGGCAATTTAAAACCATTGTATTTTTTAACTGTTCACGGCCGTTATAAGTGGTCATACAAACCTTTTTTTAATGTGTTAAGTTGTTATAAATTAAAATCCATAAATCCGAACTTTTACTACCACTATCCTTTATAAAGTAAAATATACATACCCATCCTAATGTATTGCCCAAAATTTCATTAAATTTCATTTGGGCTCATTATGCCCAAATGAGCTTTTGTTAAATAACTGTTACATAAAAGCAATTAATACTTTCTCCCCCTATTCACAAATAGTATTGTTTTCGCAAACATTGTAGAGTTTGTGTTATTACTAAGGTTATTTTATTTATGATTCTAGAACCCTAAAATCGGGTAGACAGACCTAGAGACCACACAAATGGGCTGATTTTAATACAGTTTGTTATGCATGTATCGACGGTACCTCTATGCATTAATATGTGCAAATGATTTTTATAATGCGTTTCTATTTTCTTTAGCGAATTTCTCCTATAGGGAATAAGCTATTACCGTAGGTATCATGGAAAGACTTAACCGAGACACTGATAACTTTTTGTTTTGAGGTCCCCAGATGCCAAAACACTAACCGTTTGAATATATAAATATATATTTGTGTGTTTGTGTGTGTCCGTGAATGCGATAACTTGAGTAAAAAACGTACGATTTCGATGAAATTTGGCTCAAATGTGTCAAGTGACATTCATGACTTTAAGTACGAAAACCAGAAATATTGGACAATGGGAAAGGGGGTTTTTGGGGTTTCAACAATTTCCAAAAATCAGTTTTTTGCTTTGTTCACCCTAAAATTTTTAAAACACACAATTTTTGTTTTGTCCATTTTATAGAGCTTGAAAAAACAAATAATATAGTATTTTGAATCATTAACCTAGGTTAATGATTCAAGGTTTCCGGAGAAATTCCAAAAATACCCCCGTAGCAGCAAACCTGCGTACTCAGCGAATTTCCAATGCATATATATGTATATTAATACCACATAAAGCCACATACCAAGTTTCATCAATATACATTCATAAATAAACGATTTATGACATTTTAATTATTCTCCATAAGAATAACATGGCAGCTGAGTATGCAGGTTTGCTGAAGCAAGGAACACAAAAAATGGGGTTTTATACAAATATCAATACAACTCATCTAGGTAAAGCGACATACCAAATTTCATTAATTTATTTTCATAATGAAGGCAGATAACACGTTACTTATTCTCCATAAGAATAACATGGGGCTGAGTACGCAGGTTTGCTGCTACGGGAGCCTTGGGTAAAAAATTGTCTTTTTGAGCAAATATCAATGGTCCACAACCAGATGAAGCCGTATACCAAGTTTCGTCAGTATACGTTGATAAATAGGCGAGATATAAAATTTTTCTTTTCCTCCATAAGAATAACATTAGACAACGTACTGTGTTTAGCACTTTCAATATCTCGGTAACCAATTGACGTAGAGAAATGATCAAAATACCAAAAGTTGTGTTTTTTTAAGCTGAATCCAATGGTGAAAACTAAAATTTGAATATTTCAAAAATTATATGTGAAAAATTCGAAAAACCCATTTTTGGGGTACAAAACCCCCCCAAAATACCCCTTTGGGTAGAGCGATCTGGCTGGTTTTCGAACTTAAAGTCATAAATGTTGCTTTACACGTTTATACCAAATTTCATCAAAATCGGATAATTTTTACGAGAGTTATCGTGCTCACGGACACATATATATATATATATATATATATATATATATATATATATATATATATATATATATATATATACAGTATCGAACGAATGGTGTTTTTGGGGTCTGGGGACCTCAAAACGAAAAGTTATCATGGTCCCGGGCCTAGGTCTTACCATGCCGACTACGGTAATAGCTTCTTCCCTATAGGGGAAATTCGCTAAAAACATGTTCATAAAATCCCCTAGCCTAGTCTTATCGAAAAAAGGTTTTTAGCTTTTCCTCAGGTAAGTTTATTGTAAATTTTACATTTGCCAATCAATTCAGATCTACAAAAAAATGTTGGAGTTTAAATTGTGATTTTACGTCAAACCATTGTAGAGATATTCAAAGTGCTAAACACTTTACGTAGTCGAATGTTATCCTTATGGGGAATAAATCAAATTTGATACCTCGATTAATCATGAATGCAGATTGCTAAATCTTGAAATTTATTTTCTGTTGATTATTCCCTTAGCAGGTAACCTGCATACTCAACCATAATGTTATTCTTTTGGAGAATAAATTAAATGTCACCTTATATTACTTATTTATCAATGTATTTTTATGAACCTTGGTATGTGGCTTTACGTGGTAGTGAGAAACAAATACATGCATTAGAAATTCGCTGAGTACGCAGGTTTTCTGTGACGGGTTATTTATAATTGAGTATGTATATTAAGAAAATGCAAAGGAAGTAAGAGGTTTCTATGTTTTTATTAGTATACCGATACGTTCGTAAAACGTATAATAGCTCTCTAAAATGCCTCTTACGGAGTTAGCAATGTAGAGTTGTCATATAATTTATGTCAAGTGAAATTATTTGGCTATATGATGTTACGTTTTTCTAAAACATTATCTTGAGGGAATTTACATCTTAAGTTGAGAGTAGGCCCTAATGTACCTTTTTGGTGCAAATTAGTAGCAAATATGACCACAAAACTAAGTTGTGTGTAAATTCACTCCATTTACTTCACTGGTTACAATAATACATCCACATTTATTTCTTTTTTAATTGATATTAAAATTCAAAATCGTCAAAAAAATGTGGCAAATACGTAGTTTTTTGTAATTTATATCGTCACTGAAATTTATTACCGTCACTGTATAGAATTTAACAGGAAGAGTTTGTAAACCTTTTTCCCAAACCATACAAAAACGTAATTTAAATAAACTGGGAGCGTTAAGCCATAAATGCAAATTGAGCATTCTGCTGATTGAAATTTGCTGTTCATCAAATAAACAAGGGTTCTCTACTGTATTTATCGAAAACAATATGAAATAATCAAATGTATTCCTAATAAATTTATTTTCCTCGTTTATCTAAAGCGTTTATGAAATATACAAGCAGTTTTTCCTAAAAATAAATGTATTTATTACTCTTTAATAATGTTTCCAGCTTTACCACTGGAAGTTAGGGAACTTATTTGATTGAAATATCTGAAACACACTAAAATGCTCAACGGTATAGCGTTCAATTTATTAAACCAGAGTTCTCAATTTTCCTCTTTTAAAATGCTGAGAATTTAGCTAATTATGAATTATTCCCAGACAGAAAATATGCAGATAACTTCAAAGTTGAAGACGATGCAGCAGCGAGGTGCCTCCGGGCATGAAGTAATTGTACAACTTGTTGAAAAGGGGAGGGAAACCGTGGCAATAACAGTTGAACAGTTCGTGGCGGAATGGAAGATATGGCAACAAATAATTCAATTCCCGGACTAATAAATTGATCAGCAGAAAAATAAACGAGTTCACACGCAGCACGCTGACATGAGAGAAGTGAATTTCCACATAAAAACCGTTTAAAACTCAAAATCAGTGTAAAAACAAACATTTATTCCAATTTTTATTGAAATCTGAAAATATTGATTTTTTGGCTGTTCTGATGTTCCTGGTTTTATTTACCTGCAATGCTGGGAATACGATTATGCACATTATAAGGTTAGGAGAGGATCCAGTCAGGCTTTAAAGTGGTTGTGAGGTTGTTGGGGATGAGAAAAGAACACCAACCAACAAATGAATAACAGGCTTTTCTAATGTAAACCCCCATAAGACAACTCACTGTGTTTAGTCGATACACATTTACTTTAATAGCTCCGTAAATATTTATGCTAGAATGACGAGAGAGGGCTTAAAACTTTTGCCTCATTAATTCCCATCTTTTTACATGTATTAAATTTACATCCGGGGCTTTTCTGACCCTTTTTTGTCCCAAAAACTCGAACTTTGAAAGATTAATCGCCAAAAAAGGGGTTTAGAGTTTTCCGATTTTTTTTCCCAACGAACTTGTCCAACTGATTATAGAAAGAAACTTCCCTACCAGATTTTAAGTAAATCGGACAAAAATGCGGCCGCTAGAGTGCAAACATATATATATATATATAATTTTGAAGACCCCCAAAACGTGTTCAGGGGGTCACGTTAGGAACTTCTATGGTGGTCCCGGGCTTAAGTTTCACCGTGCGGGTCATGCTAATAGTTCACTTTCCATAGGAAATTCACTAATAAATAATAATATTTACTTATTTTTATTCATGGAAGTGTTACGCATGAGAGTCATTGAATTTTTCTCCTTTTGGAATTGCCAACTTAAGGGAATGAAACCTCTGGGCTCTATTTTAAGATTTGTTTAGACAGTTATTTGTGGCTTGTATTATGTTCATAATTAACGGAGATAACCTTTTACTTATTCTCCATAAGAATAACGTGGGGGCTGAGTTCGCAGGTTTGCTGCTACAGAAACTATCAAACTATAAATCGTTTTATGTGCAAATATCAATAGACCACAACGATATGAAGCGATATATTAAGTTTTGTCAGGCTAAATTGATAAATAAGCGAGATATACAATTTTTCTTATTCTCCTTAAGAATAACATAGGACAACGTACTGTGTTTAGTAATTTTTATATCTCTGCAACCAATTGTCGTAGAGCAATGATCGAAACACCAAACTGTTTGTTTTCTTAAGTTGAATTCAATGGTGAAAAGTATAATTTTATTTACTAAAATATGATATGTAAAAATCTCAAAAAAATCATTTTTGGGGTACAACCCCCCCCCCCCCGAAATACCCCTTAGGATGGAGCGATCTGGCTGGTTTTTAAATCAACACCAATCAGTTTCTGAGTTACATTTTAATGAAATTAACACCTCTTTAAACTAGGTGTACGCTCATTCCCGTATAAGGATAATCGAAACACATGAATAATAATTTGTAATTGGGCCTCAAACAAATTAATGATCTGATTTTAATCATCTTATCAGAATTTGTCCCTATGTTTCATTCAAGGGCCGCTAGAATGCGCTGATTAGTCTTTAATTGCTTCATTGGAAGCGTGCTGATCTCATGACTCGGAGAACGCAGGATCGCTCCCCAGTCACGATATAATATTTTTGTTAAGGAAAATATTCATGAACTTGTTTATAACATTATTATGGCTCTAAACAAATAAAATATTATCGTAATTCGTATTTTTATTTATTTTAAAACCAATTTACAGGCAGGGTTGAAAGGATGCTTTATGTAATAGGTAGGATAAATAATACAAATTACACTTGACAAACTGGACGTCAAAATATTGATCCATGGACCTATACATGATATTAAATGCAAGGAATATGTCCTAGTGTACGATCGTACATGACACAATGTGTTTTAATTGACAAGAAGGCCTTCTTAATCCAAATGAAAATGGTTTCCTGTAGGCAATTATAGGCTATGTTAAAATCATCTTGGATAACCTGCAAAAGTCTTAGAATAGTTGAAAGGTTTTATTCTGGTTGGATACACAATATCTGGTAACGTATTTTAAGTTTTACAGAATAAACAATGTTATGTATTTGTTACAAATTTAAAAATATTATCTGGAAGATTAGAAATGATTTACAAAATTAAGTTAGTGATGACTAAATGTCTCATTTGGTTACATACTTACCGTTTTACTAAGTTGGTCGTAATTGTTTGGAAAGATTAAGTAGGCCTACTCAAGGCTCAAGGTGTCTTACCCAATTCACATGGCAATCATATTACCAATTATCGATGTAATCAAACAAACTACTGTATAGTTTGTTATTATATTCGAATACTTATCTTAGTCGTCGCGTCGTCGTCTGATGTCCGTTTTGTTTATTCGCGTCCACGAAGTAGGCTTGCACAGAGTAAGTCTAATAAGGGAATAATGTATTATACCAATTTAACTATTTTTTAAATAATGCATCTTTATAGTAATATTATAAAATAATAAATACGCTCATAGTTATAAAATACACTAACAATTTACTTTTTAATTTGTGTGTATTTTGGTCTACAAAAACCTCTTTTTATCCAGTATAAAAATGTATACTCAAGTGAAGGCATCCATGTTATTCTATTGGTGAAGCATAGACGATGGCTAAATTTCAACGACTCAAGCACCACTAAAATGGTTTCTAATTTTATTCATATGGGATAAAAAAGAAAATTTATTTTCAAAATAATTTTGTTAATACTGAACAGAATCATTCCAATAACGAACTCAACCGAGATTACTAAATAAGTAAACTGCAAAATTGAATCTATATCTATGAAGGCGTTTTTGAGTTGTTGTGCGTAAAGACGCTCCAGTTTGAATCACTTTCGTTAGCAGTACAAGCATTGAAGTTGGGTATGAGGATACTCTCCACTTCGTTTTGATTATCCAATTATGTCAGTTTATTCTTTATTAAAGATATTTTTAGACAATTCGTGTTTATATATTTAGCTTTACTCAAAGGGAAACATTTACGACATCATATACAGATTTCGAATAATAAAAAACCTAATTTGTTTTACTACTATCATAAATCAGTAATAAAATAGCTTCTTCCCTATAGGGGAAATTCGCTAAAATAATCATAATCATAACAAACCAAAAAGTATTAGTTAACCAGTGTTACCTAAACGAAAATTCTAAAAAAAGTCTACTAAGAAAAGTACCACCTACAGTGCGATGCTGATATGTCAAGGGTTGGAAACGTAGAATATGTATCATATGACTTAGATACTACAGAGACATGTACTGGTTATGTGTTTACCAACTGAACGTTACTGATATACTGATATTATTTAATAACTGAAATTGTTATTCCTGTTCATTGTAGGCTAGTTGTATTTCTATTACGTATACTAGTTTTATAGTTTATTTATTTATTTTGTACAATCATAATAATAATATTTTTTTATAACAGAAGATCTTTATTCACAAATAGTTGTATAAAAATTTGTATTTAAACAAATAAGAACTGTTAAGAAAGTAAAAACATTGGAAATAAATAGGGTGCGGAAGTCAATATAAACGTTCTTGTTGATGTTACCAGCCAAACAGCACGGTAATGTTTGTACGCACTGAATGCAAGGATAGTATGAAAGATTACGTATGCTTCTGCAATTATTTCTTACAATAATAAAATATGTATATAATATTTTTAAATAGATTAAACTGACTAGAATAAAAAATCTTATGTATATTACATTATGACTTATAATGTAATGTACAAGTACATAGCATAAATGGTTTATCAGGGCAGCACAAAAGTGCATTATTATTTAACTAAGATTTATGTAACCTTTAATTTGCAATAACCGTAGATAGATACACCAGTGAATTCTACTTATTAACGATAAAAGAAAAACTATAAAGAAATTCCAACAATTAATTTTTTTGAATGAAATAACTAAAAGACGCAGAAACTTTCTAACCTCTAGACGTCTGTATTTTATGACGGAAACAAAGACAATTAATTTGCTTTTCAATTATATAACTTTCCGACCAGCTCATCGATTTTATAATGAGGTTTGTTCTATCCCCTTGTTGAACTTTGAATCCTCATGAATTACAACATGCCTTATTATACAATTACTTTATTGCTATTACTTTTATTTGTTATATTTGTTATCTCTTGCAAATATTTAGTTTATAAGTATTTACCCCGTTCTAGTGACTTATATAAATATATCTTATTGTATTTGCAGAGTCTATTAATTCCTGAGTATTTTTATCTATTTTCTATTTAATAACAGATTTACGTATTGTCTATTTTATATACTAAGATGCTATATTCTAACACTTATCGTGAATTATTATGATATTTTCAGAGCTATTTGATGGTACATTTCCAGCAGTTCCAATTTTTCTTTATATATATACACTTCTCTCTTTGACAGATTTATTATGTCTATTACAATTTCTTTATAAGGTTGCCTCTGCTAACCATAAAATTGGGCATAGTGTTATAATAACTCTTTCTGAAACTCACAGATGTTTCACATGATTCTGAAACTTCTCAATTTTTAAAGTCCAGAAATAAATCACGATAAAGTAAACATTTCAGATTTAGAAACACTTTAAATTTTTAACTAAATGTTTGATATTGTTAAGTTTGAATTATAGTAGTTAGATAAAAAAAAGACTAAGAACTGGTTGTAAAGTTTGCTGAATCTTTCCCCTCAGAGTGCAGCACTGTTTTTCTCCTTCCATGCATTCTGTTACCTAAGAGGATTCACAGCGGCATTCTCGTGCAAAGAAAGCGTCCCCAGATATTCCGTTACCATGCAAATACGAGGCTCCGTCCGCCCATTGTATTTACACAAATCATATTTCACATATAATATTTGTTCACTGTTACCTTTACAACTAATTCTTTTATGCGCCTTAAGGAAATTTATTTGTTTAAAGGCGGAGATAAAATAAAATATAGACTAGTTAAACTGGACTTTTACAACGTTATTACAATTACACACATTGTATAAGAATGGGTACAAGATACAATTACACAATATTTTCAGGCGTTTCATCATATTTTTAAGATGTTATGATTTTCAAGGATCAAATATTAAACTCATCAGTTTTTAGACATCTTCTGTAGAAAGCTTGTTTCGATCAAATAATTTGGTATTTAAATTTGTTTAAAAGTCCATTAAGGCTTGAAATTGCTTGATGCATTTATAACTATTAGCAGGAATTTTCAAATTATATAAAATATGGGTAAATGTTATTATACAGCTTGTTTTAAAGTAGGAACGGACAATATTATTATGACAAAAACTCAGTCAGATGATTAAAAGATCACAACTAATTTAAAATTAATGAATGATTTCGATTTATGGAATATAAATGTTAAGCAAAAGTTGGAGGAAGAGTTTATTTTAGATTAACACACCATATTAACAATGTTAAACGGTAAGTATGATATCTCGTTTATTGTTAAATAAAAATAAATGTATAGGTTCCAACGGTCAAATACTTTTGCGAAATATTTTCTGTACGCAGTAAACTTTTCTTTCTTTTGAAACGTAGCAGATGTTGCTGTTTGATGTTTTTGTATGGATTTATACTCCATAGTCAAATGAAAACAATTAGGCCGAAAGAGTTGAAACAGTTTAAAACAATTATCGGTACATGTGCCGTGTACGGGTCCTCGATGCTTGTATTGATTTCGGCAATTTGTGCCCGATGTTTATTTGATATTTATCTTCTTTACGTGTTTTTTTATTATTTTTATTTAAATTCCATTTACGTCCGTCACAAAATAGTTTAAAAAATATGTTTCACTTATAGCTGCTGCTTTATAGTTACTACTGATGTATAGCATCACAGCCGTCTTTATGATTTGTAGTGACATATTTTTGATACTGTAAATTATAATGGAAGGTTACTCCAATATTATAACATTTATACCAGGATAATGGCAAGGTAAGTAGGTATTTTAAAATGTTATATGTAGCCTTGAAGCCCAAGGCTTCAAGACTTCAAGACTTGTTATATGTAGCCCAAGTGAAGCATTAATGTAGATTTTCGATCTTCAAATATCTTTGAGAAAAACTCTGAAAGTATGATCATAACAGTACGTAATATTTAGGACAGTACGCCAATTATGGGAAAAGGTAATTACTTCAATACAGAACTAAAAACTAGTTTTGTAATCGATAACTAGCTACCCAAGTAAAAGTATCAGATATTTATAAACTACGTTTGAGAAATATTTTTGTTGAAAAACAAGTAATGCAATCTCAGTTGTTATACTTTAATTAACTGTATATTTCTTAAGAAAGAGCAAGTTTTAAACTTAAATTTAACGAGTTCAAGATCAACAAGAGGATAGAATAAACCTCATATTAAAATCGGAAAGCTGCTTGGAAAGTTAAATAGGTTAAAGTCAAATTAATTGTCTTGTTTCCATTATAAAAACAGTTACGAGGTTTTAAAGTTTCCTTGTTTTATTTACAAGAAGTAGTTTTGAGAAATTAACTATTGTTTTTAGCGAATTTCTCCTATATAGGGAATAAGCTATTACCGTAGCTGGCATAGTAAGACTTAAGCCCGAGACCATGATAACTTTTCTTTTTCAGGTCCCCAGATAACAAAAACACTGTTCGTTCAAATTTATATATATGTGTCCGTTACCTCAATAACTTTTGAAAGGGATGCCCGATTTTGATGAAATTTGGTGCAAATGTGAGGAGTAACATTTATAACTTTAAGTTCGAAACCCAGATTGATCGGAATTTGGGAAGGGGGTTTTAAATTTTCCAAAAACAGTTTTTTGCATTTTTACCCTACAATTTTAGCTACAGCCATTTTATAGAGCTTAAAAACAAATAATTTAATATTTTTAATCATTAACCTAGGTTAAGTGGTTGCGGGTAAAATCCAAAATACGAGTTCATAAAATTTCCCATGTTAATCTTATGAAAAAATGTTTTTACCTTTTCCTCAGATAATTTTACTAAAAACATCACATTTATTTTTACCAATAAGTTTAGCTCTTTAAAACAATCATTTTGGTGTTTTTATTGTTCTTCTACGTCCAATGATATTCAAAGTGGTAAACACAGTTCGTTGTCCAATGTTATCCTTATGGAGAATAAATAAAATTTCATATCTCGATCATTTATGAATGTATATTGATGAAACTTGGTTTGTAGTTTCAAGTAGTTGTGTTAAATTGCTATTTGCACACAAAAAATGTTTTTTTTTTTTATTGATTTTCCTCGTCGCAGCAAACCTACATACTCGGCCCCATGTTATTCATATGGAGAATAGGTTTCTAAAGTATCATTTTAATATTTTTGTCATTAGGTATTTTACTGGTACGATAGAAGTAAATATCCCCGTAGCAGCAAGCCTGCATAATTAGCAAATTTCCAATACATATATATGTATCTTAATACCACATAAAGCCACATACCAAGTTTCATCAATATACATTCATAAATAACAATTTATGACATTTTAATTATTCTCCATAAGAATAACATCGTGGCTGAGTATGGAGGTATGCTAAAACAAGGAACACAAAAAATGGGTTTTAATACAAATATTAATATAACTAAACTAGGTAAAGCCACATACCAAGATGTATTAATTTATGTTCATAAATAACGGAGATAACCGTTTACTTATTCTCCATAAGAATAACATGGGGGCTGAGTACGCATGTTTGCTGCTACAGAAACTATCAACCTATAAATTGTTTGATGTGAAAATATCAATAGATCACAACGATATGAAGCAAAATAACAAGTTTCGTCAGGCTAAGTTGATAAATAAGCGAGATTTAAAATTTTTCTAACTCTCCTTAAGAATAGCATAGTCCAATGTCCTGTGTTTAGCACTTTTAATATGTCTGTAACCAATTGTCGTAGAGCAATTATCGAAATACCAAGCTGTTTGTTTTCTTAAGTTGAATTCAGTGGTGAAAAGTAAAATTTTATTTACTAAAATATTACATGTAAAAAACTCAAAAAACCCATTTTTGTGGTACAAAACCCCCCCGAAATACCCCTTATGATGGGGAGATCTGGCTGGTTTTCGAACTTAAAGTCATAAATACTGCTCTACATGTTCCTGCCAAATTCCATCAAAATCGGACGATTTTTACAAGAGTTATTGCACCCACGGACATAAATGTTTATATTTATATTTGTATTTATAATTATACAGTTTTGAACGTATGGTGTTTTTGGCATCTGGGGACCTCAACACGAAAAGTTATCATGGTCCCGGGCCTAGATCTTACCATTCCATCTAAGGTAATAACTTCTTCTCTATATGGGAAATTCGCTAAAATATATAAAACGACCTGTAACGTACAATGATATAAACATACTCCTACTCCGTGTCTTTAAGGGTTCTGCTCCATTTGCCTTGTAAATTCCTATGGAAATATTTACTCACTGTCTAAAAGACCAATGTAGCTGAAATTTAGAAGGAAGACACGCATTGCACAGGAATCAAACACATGCCTACTCCTGTCCCGGATATCCTTTGGGATCTGTTCCGCTGGCCAAACTAACACTTTCAACGTTAACCATCACGCACTATATACCAATTGAGCAGTTATTTGTTAGGATGATGCACCATGTCTTAGCCTGAAGATGTTGTCCACCTGACTCTGATGATATACCATGACTTAGCCTTAAGATGAAGACCTGCCCCTATTTTTGCTCAGTCTATAGATAGATAAATTAAACAGCATTTGAGGGCTCACAAACGTTCTCCATATCTGTTTTTAATGGCTGGTCCAAGCGTGCTGCCTTGAATTACCCCAAAATCTATTTTAATACAGAGGTTATTTTACCCTAATATTTAAACTAATTTATATCTATTAATTAAATAGCTTTGAATAAAATAAATATTTAGTTAAAATACGACAGTAAAACTAATTATATTTAATAATTTCTTTTCAAAACTAATAATAGGAAAATTGTGTGGCTTGGCTGGCGGCGTGGCCCACAATAGAATAGATTGCACTGTAAAAATGCTCAAATGCGCTGTCTCCGAATACATATGAAACGAGAAATCCGATTACGAACCTCCTTGCCTCAAATATTTGACAAGCTCAATTTGGATTACAACCTCCTTTTGGTTAGGCTACTACTGAAAGTTATAATTTTTAAAACTTTTAGTAAACTTCTGTATACCTTTAATTAATTCATTGTTATATCTTTAGTTTTGACATATTTTCTGGGAAAGCATGAGGTTTATTGATTTATTTTGCTACTAAATTAGTGTTACATGCCCTCTGACTTATCTGTATTAATTATGAACTTACATAAACTTATCAAATTAAAATGGTCATAACTGAGCACCAAGATTATAGTACTTGTATTAGAAACAGTGTTTACCACAATAAAATAAAGTCTAATATAAAAATCCTATTTTTCTGGATGTTAAATAAAATACTAATACAATTCATAAACAAATATATTACGTGTCCTATAAATATTACAATTGAAATTTAAGTTAATTGTGATATTAATCGATAAAATTATACTATATCAATATTTTATTATTAATAGGGGCTAACTCATTTGTATCTATGCAACCTAATACACACTACAGAATAATAAACTTAAAACAAGTTTTATACATTAATATTTTGTTGGGCATTTCGTCTTTGTGATCACTACTTTAGTTGAACGAATAAGTATATGCATTGTTATATCACTTAATGAATTATAATAAACTATATATCTCTTAAGTAAGGTTTTAAACTGAAATGTAAAGTGTAAAAGTTCAACATTAGGATAGAATAAACTTCATTCGGAATCGAACAACTGCTCGGAAAGTTAAGTAATTTAAAATGTATATAAATGTCTTCGAATCTTCATTTTGCTTCCCAAATTAAGTGAGCCATTAATATAATTATTACTAATAATAACGTTTGGTATTTTTTTGTTAATAAAAAAGCAGTCGTTTGTTGGTATATTCACTCTCTTTAAAAGCTATTTGTTGTTGTTGTTTTTTTTTTTGTTTGACGTGTTAGTTGAGTTGACACACTTGACTTCTGACTCTATAGCTTTGATTCAAATATTGTCTTCGATGAAACAAATTATACATGTCATACTTACAACTTTTGTCATATATACCAATAATTCTTCTCCATGAATTTAAGCCACAATTTAAGCCGTGAATACTGATTTGTCGCATGATATTTAGTAGTACTTATCAAACTACCTAAACTAAGGAATTAACCCGTGCAGTCGGATACTAATAAATTATAGATTTGTGAACATTTTGAATTCATTAAGAAAAATAATTTATTAACAGTGGAATACACCATTTATGTATTTGATCTATTGGCATGTATCTGGAATTGACAGGCATAATCTTTATTGAGATGATTCAAGTTTGAATTGTTCATCTCATTACGTAATTCAGATAAATGTTGTGGTAATTTTATTAGCAGATCTTAGGCCATATTACCATTTAATCAACTTTGATATATTTAATTGTCTTCATGATTGATGCAAATATTAGAATATGTATAATTTAACCATTATTTCATATAAAATATTTTAAATTTACATAAAATCTTGATCACTGTTACGTTATAATGTGTGAAAATTGAAATAGGTAACATATAGATCCACACCCTCACCTTTGAATGACTCGAGTATTTTCCTTAACACCATCAAAGTACCGATTTATCCCCTCTGAATTATTTTCCATTAAGAGTTTGAACAAGAGCATGAATTTGTTCCAAACAATGAAACCTCATTTAAATCGGCGTCATAAAGTTTTGGATGAAGTTAAACATGTCTATTGTTAGTAAATAAAAGCAGCAGGCCAACCAGACTGTGCTCACTTAAAATTACGTTTCAAGCTATTTAATTTATGTTTAAAACTAGTTGTTCCCGCAGGCTTCACCCCGCAAATAATAATTTATAAAAACTATGATAGTTGTCTGTGCTGCATTCTGTGGTTATCCCGTGGATCTTCTGCGAATCAAGATCAGCTATTTGTATTTTCATCAGTTCAAACTTAAATTGAAAGTCCATAAGAATAACGCAGGATTGGAACTTTAGACTCCCCGTGGGAATTTCTTAAAACACTTTCTTAATGAGCACCTACGACCCAATAGGAAGGTATTTTCCAAATTTTCATTGCAATCCGTTCTGTGGTTTTTGCGATTTCGTGATGAGTGAGTGAGTGAGTCAGTCGGTCAGTGGTATTTGGATTTTATATATTAAGATTGTTTTTGTATCGTTTTGTTAGAATACAGTACTTGGTTTATATTGTTTTAACGATCAAGAGACCTTGTTAATTATTACAAATTGAAACCTTTTGTAAATTAATCAAATTCGTTTTATCTATTGATATAACGTTTCTGACTTCAAGCCTTAATTTCACATGCATAACATCAATAAATAGTGGCTGTGATTGAAATTTTTAAATCCAATACAGGTTATATTAATTATTCTGATGTTTTACTCAATAAATAAAAGATTTCTAGATCATTACTTGAGCTTGTAAGCTCAGATTACGACATGCTATCTATAATAGTATAGGATTACACCTTACTACAACAAAATATATTTTTCATAAAACATGTATCTCCAAGTTTAAATTTTATGTTCATATATAGGTATTTTGTGTGAATATGTGACATATATTATTCTTTTGACATATGAGCTTGAAGAAATGTTTGAAAAAGAATGGGAACCTTCTATCAAACAGCATACGAGGATGATATTTCTATCCAGTTCTCTCTTATGTAAATAGGTCTCTTAATACATCCGTATCTTTTTTTCTTGAGTTATGAACAAATAAAACCATGACTTTTAAAAAACGTTTTTTGCAATATAGGTCTATTTTATCAAATATTGTACTTGAATTTAGCTTTGCTGAAACTATTTTTTCGAAGATATTCATGACAATGAAGTTCAACTGCAATAATATTTAACTTATCATAAAACTGTATTAAGTAAAAATGATTCAAGTTAGAATTTTACTAAAGATTTGCTCAAGATTTAGGAAAAGGCTTATTTTACTGCAACCTATTCTAATCTTCTCAGGTACATTTAAATAATTTAAGTATGTATTTTAACTAATGTTAGAAGACATACTAATTATTAACTATTAGCTGGTGTCTCACACACACCCAGATTATTTAGGAATTTGACTGTTATTGTGGAAATCACCAAGCAGAAAATATCCGCATTAAACATGAACACTCGTGGACCCATACATACAACCTAATTTTTAAAAATAAGCTCAATCATTTCATCAATTTTTAAGTTAGACCATACATGACGACAGGCACCACCTGAGTTTTGTAATAGTGTAGCCAAATAATAATTCTGTCAAAAAAGCAATGTTAAACATCAGTTAGTAATTAATACCGGTAGTTAATTTATATAAATATATATATATATATATATATATATATATATATATATATATATATATATATATATATATATATGTGTGTGTGTGTGTGTGTGTTATCTTTCAATATCTTCATTTTAGTTTCCTCTCATGAGTACAGTTATTATTATTCAGCATATTTGTAAGACCTATTTATTTTGATATTTGGTATTTGATTTCACTATAATTAGTTGCAACTCTATAACTTGTTACTCAATAAATTATGTATAGTATTTATAATTTTCAATAACTTTAACATTCTATTATTTTTGTTTTTTTCTTTAACACATATTTTGTTTCGCATTTTAATTTTTATTTTAACATGCATTTTATGTTATATTTAGTTATTTAACTTATATTTGTCCTCATCTAACCATTTTTATTACTCTTTAAAACATCATTTATTAAGTTTAATTATATTTATATTACCTATATAATAGTCATTTGAGCTTCATATTATTTGCATTCATTTGATTTTTAATATTTTAAAATGTATTTTATACAATTGCAATACTGTTACAGCTTACAACTACAATTGTGTATCTCATACAAATAAATGAATAAGCATATTTCTAAATATGAAATAATTATTACGAATAATTGATTTACTAATAATAATGGATTAATAATGGATTTACTAATGCTATGGAACAACTGAAAATTAATTACACTTGACATGTTTCAATACTTTTACGTTTTAATACTAACAAAACAAATAATCGTTAACTGTGGTCAGAGACCATCGAACTAAGGTTTTAACGTCGCACTCCAAACATTCCTCAACACATAACTAGCTGTTTAGCCCTTGGGGTGTTTAAAATAAATTTACATTCCCTTGGCGCATTCCCACACGTTCTCAGCGGAAAATGGCTAACTACCTTTGAACGGGGTGCTTTGTTTTCCAACTAAAATAAATGGTACATTTAAAACTAATACGTTTCAAAAATGGTGCATTTCAAACCAACAGGAATAATTTCAAAAAATCTTTTTTTAAGCTTTTGATGTATCCATTTAGTTGTTATTGTATATATTTATGATGAGTCGTTAACCTCACAAAATTTAAATCGTATTAGGATTGTTAAAACAATAAAGACTTAGTAAGTTTGTTTGATATAAACAATTGTAGCAATACAAAATATTAATATTTAGCAAAACAAGGTTGTGATGTGTTGGTATTAGCATAACAGTTTTATCATTCCGAAAAGGATGATTTGTTTAAAAGTTGCTGCATGATTTGTGTGCGGCACAGATGTTTAACATGTTATTTCAATACAATACTCACATATGGTATCAATCTGATTATGTATTTCGATAAACAAGTTAATAGATCAAATACTATAACTATTTTCATAGGTGAATCACATTCTAAAACTGTCCTCAGTTCAGTGTGTAAGCGTTCACCCCATAGACTTACTGAGACAAATTTTAGGATTTAGTTGTTATTCAACAAGTGACATAAAATGAAACGTATCTGGAGATCATCATTTGAATTAGGGCTATCCAAATAAAAAAAATCTTACGAAAAACAGTTGTAAGAAGAGTCATTGGTTTGTGTTCCTTGTTCATGGATATTGCTCCATCGTCTGAACAAGATCCGTGACGAGCAGCCCTGTTAGGCCCTCTTGTAGCTACAGTCTGTGTTAATAATGCACCAACCCTAGCTCTCAATTTCCTCACCTGTTCAATAATGCACAAAGGAGGGATCATCAAGCCCCAAGAAGTTCTATAACACCAAATGCACACCTCCACCATTTAAGATTTCTTTATCGATAAAAACATACAGCCTAATTAAATTGTATCGTAAGAGAAACCAATTTGATATATATTTTAACAACTTTTATACCTTTAACCTTCCTATAGGATGTTCGACTTGAAAAAAAAAACATTCTGTAGAACTATTTCATTGTCAAATTGCCTACAAGTTTCACTGAATAAAACTTGGATTCAGGTATATAAAGCGAACAAACATTTGGAGGGAAAAATACTTAACATTGGAAATGGAAAGAGCCACCTAACGTTTTCTGCATTGCTAAACATATAGAGTTACATAAAGGCATGTTTAATGAGAGAAATATGTTCCTGTAATAGTTTGAAATTTGATTTAATGGATTTCACTATTGATTAGCTGTACTTCACAGTAAGTATTTAAATACATAACAAAAAAATTGAATAGTATGTATGGTTTTTGTTCGAAAACTATATCTGGTACTGCTAGATATATACAACTAATCTAGCTATATCATAACTTAGGACAGCTTTAAAAATGAATACCGTCACCTACAATAAATTAAAGATGTGTTGTTTCCCATCAGGTGCTATGTTTTCTTATTAAGGTTACAACTATTAACAACCTAATCCTTGTGTTTTTATCAATTTCAATTTGCATGTAGTATGGAAAGAAATATAAATGATTATTATTTTAACTTGCCTTAATGTTTTTTTTTGTTTTTTATTGAAATGAACTTGGGCGGATTATCTGTACGCCAATGTACAGTCAAACAGGAGTGTGTTTATAAAGCGTATCGTGTGTTGACTGGACAACACCCTGACTGGCTTAGACTGATACTCAATAAACACAACAATAACGATATAACTCAATTTGCATATTTAAACATAATTATATGCAGCGTGCATTATAGAAAAGTACTCAGATGTTAATCCTGCTCTAACGGTAATTCTTTATTAAATAATTCTCAATTTAGTATGAAATAACGGAACAAGCAATGTGTCACTGAATAACCTTGAATTTTCATCATATTTGTGTTTACTTCACAATATTAATACGATAGCTAACAAAAAAGGAAGAGATTATATAAGTAATTTTATCTAGAATATCAGGTAACGTATGATCCTAAAGTAATACTAAAAATTATGTATTAAGGTTCCAATGAATTGTAAGTTATGGTTTGAGCATCATAATATATTGCATAAATATGTGTTAATGTGTGTTAAATGTGTGTTAATGTTAATGGTAATTTAATATTAAAAGTATTTTATAGTATTTGACAGTTTTCTTGGTTTTAAAATTAAATTTAAATTGGGTCCAACATCAGTCACTCCAATATAGAGTTCTTCTCATTCCAACTAAAATTGTTAAGGATTCTCCAAAGTAATCAAAACTTATATTTTCAGTTGTATTGTTCTGACAGCTGAGGTGCCTGTTGTTCAATGGCAGAGTTTTCTTAAGTCTGCATTGTCTATAGTATCATAAAGTTCGTAATCTTAAAACAGCTTTTATACTCCATTCTACAATTAAATAATATTACAAACAAAGTGTAATGCATGGATTCATTTGAAGTAATATTAAAATATATCAGTACATTTAACACATATATTGAAATTAAAAACAGTTTTGTAATTAAATTCAAGCTTTATAGGCACTATCGTTTCTTTTTGATGATTTCTAAGTCTGTCTAGTATGTAATAGAATTTAAAATTAGCTTAATATGACTTTATTTCTGATAAATTCGTAATGTGTAAAAACTATCTATTGAATGCATAAACTATTTTACTTGGGTAACCAATAGCTAGACAAATCTGAGAAGTGCTCAGCTCATTTCATTGTTATCATTAATTAAGTTCTTTAATGTTTTGCTTTCATAAAAATATGAATATTTTTTTATTTACTTTCTGTTGAGGAAAACTGTATAGTTCGTAGTCAACAACTCAACTTCACCGAGCTTTACTCTAGTACATTACTCTTGTATAGCTAAAATTACGTAGTTTTACTGTGATTTAGCAGATTTATATCCATACATTAAACTTCAAGATACCGGTGATATTGTAGTGAAAAAGGGTTGCAGATTAAACATCACATCGTCACTGCTATTCTTTTTTACGATAATTTTGGCAGTTTGCATTGCCATCAAAACGTGCTGGTGCTGCCATAAAACAAGAACCCTCTCCTGTGGTCTAACCTTATTGATTTACCATTTTTTCTTCGAGCTTAAAAACGAACATTGGTAAAATGTTTTATTTTATTTTTGTATTAAATATAAATTAATGAAACACTATGTATTTTTGACAGGTTTTTTTCAATTTCTAAATCGCAATACGCAAAATATAATTAATAAGTGATAGTATCTATACTTTTCCAAATAGTTTTATTAAGTATTACAACATTATGTGGTTGGTTTGAGAATCATACAAATCTTCCGGTCTGAGGTCTCGAAATGAACAGTTGGACCTTTGGTCAAGATGACTTTTGGTAGCTAAGTTGGAGATTAAAGTATTCAATTCGAACTCTTGACGGCTCTGATGCAAAGGTCAAATCGGTTCAACTATTGGTTTAGATTTTTTGTTGTTGTTAAATTTGGTATATGGTAGAATTAAATAATTCAGATCCCAACTACTTCCTGATTATTACGTAGCTGGTAACTACGTTTACCAGCTTTATTTATAACCAGCCTAAATTTGTATTAAGAAATTAAAAACTTTTTTGACCTGTTCTATTATATTATATTCTAAAATATATAGTAAATAAATTGTTTAACTAGCACTTTAGAGGAAGTGACTTTCATACATAGCGCAACATTCTGACATCAGATGAAAACAAACACAAGTGGAAATACCCCCGTCACAGCATACCTGCATGCTTAGCGAATTTCTAATGCATATACGGCGCGGCGCGCGGCAAGTCAGTCAACCGCTGCAGACTAGATGAGTGAAATTTTTTATCTCTTGCTTATCTTACCTGGTATTGCACGTAGCATTAATCTATTTTCGAGTTGGCGAATATTGTGTGTATTGTGTATTGAGTGGCCTGCTAGGTCATTAATAGATTAACAGATAATGTGTTTTCTGTGAAACCTCGAAGTTTGAATCATTTGAGAGAACTAACAGCGGATGAGCTTAACCCTTTATTTACACCACAGTTGTGTAACAAAATGTGTAAACCATTGATCAAAATTCACGAAGTATACAAAAGTCCATTAAAACGTAGGTGGCAACTTAGTTTAGTTTCTGTAACAGGTAAATCACAATTATACTCTTATAATTTAGGAAAATACATGTTACACCTATATAGCATATCCGGTTAATTGACTTTTGCTCCACCCTCTATGTGGCTTAATACCTCAAATAGCCACTAATCAAATTAAAAAAATATATTCACAAATAATATGCGACGTAAAAAATCGTATTTATTCTCCATAAGAATAACATTGGAGCTGAGTACTCAGGTTTGTTGCAACAAGAAGCACACGAAATAACGGGTGTTTATGCCAATACAAATATAACTGAACTATGTTACTACATATCAAATTCTATTATTTTATGTTCATAACTGAGGGAGACATAACCTTATACTTATTATTCATAAGATCAATATGGGAGCTGAGTACGGAGGTTTGCTGCTACGGGAAACATCGGGGAAAATGATTTTAGTGTAAATATCAATAGACTAACCAGGTTTATACTACTAGTCTAACGTTTTACAAGTTTAATCAATATCCTTTAACAAGTAGGCAATAATACATCAAATTTTCATTATTCTCCATAAGAATAATATTTGGCTTGAGTATGCAGGTGTGCTGCAATAAGGAACACAAAAAATGGGTTTTTATGCAAATATCAGTATAACTCAACTTGGTGCTACATACCATGTTTTATTAATTTATGATCATAATTAAGGTATTTCATTCATTGTTGCTGGCTTAGGAAGCCCCCGAATAGCTGCTAGGCACTTCTTCCACAAGCGTAAATTTTGCGCAGGTTTCCGGGAGGATAGGATATGACAGAAAAGGAAAGGGTGGGATGGGACAGGGAGCCAAATGACCTTCCAGAGGGCCAACTCCCGTGCTCCTGTGAGCAGCTGTGATCAGGCTCAAACAGGCGGACCCGCTCTGCCCTCCAAGTGGACAACTCAACTGACAGGGTATCCATGTACACAACAGCCAGGGACCATACATTCTCAGGTTGGGGACCAAACCCGTAGTTTCCGTCCCCAGCCGCTGCAAATGGAGAGACCAAATGTGAAAGGGAAGTTTGTCATAATGGACAGCCAAAAGGCTTACCATATGTAATGACAACTTCATTTGCTGTACCCAATGTCAGCCTCAAACTGGTATAGATAGTTTAAGGTTGTCCTGGGACTAATTAAGGGATACGTCATATTGTATTTATTCTTCATAAGAATGACATGAGGCTTATAAGAATGAAGTGTTCCGCTTTAAAACAGTGTTCGTAAGATCTAGGGCGTTTTTTGTAGTAACAAATGAGTTAAACTAATTTAAGATCCCCGGCTATTTAAACTAGAACATATATTTAAGAACAAAATTGTATATATTTCCTTAAGTTTCACTTATGGCTTTTTAGCACTTACTTTGTTGATAGGCTTAAGAAGTGATTCCGAACTCCGTTATAATGTGCTACTTCTACATTATAAATTGTCATAATACTGTCAGGATCTCATCACACTTAATTAATAATTATTTGTAATCATAATTGAGTGTTTCTATATATTGTAAGGAATTTCCTTACAACAGTCAGTCAAATACTATCTAATTGTTGCAAATTATTAAACCTAGTATTGCTTTACTACATTATTTTTGGAAGTAATTATTATGATATCATAAAGAAACTTGGTTTTATACGTGGATTACCATAAAGTAAGGTAATATGCACTATTTTTCTAGATTGTATGTCTGTGTTATATAGTAAATGTCCCTTTTAGTTTAAGGAACCGTTGCAAATATAACCCATATTATACATATGTACGTACGACGCTGGCCATACAACCTTCAGAACGTGTCTAAATAATTTATTAATAGTTGAAAACCTCAGGACGGGGTCGTAGCACTGATTTGCAACTCTTAACGTCAAATATATAAATTTTATCCTAGAGCATTATTTATTATTAAGATGTAGCAAATGAAAAATTTTGTTGGGATCAAATATTGACTATTATTTCAACTTAATATTATGTAATTGTACAATTTAATAAAAACTAAGGAAATTCATGAGGAACATTGTTTTATTGTCAAATAGTAAATAATATAAATATGTCTAAATGACGAATTGCCAAAGAATTACTGGTTGACAAAGAGAGGGTTCGTAAGTAAATATTCATGATTTACTACTACTTGCCATGGATATATACCTCGACCCCTGAAATCTAGAGTCATAACACCAATTTCCCGACCTGATGATCAAATCCTGCCAAGACACGGCAGATGGGGATTATATTGCACGCCGCTTTACATCGTAATATCGACATCGGTTCAGGGATCAGTGAGTAAGAATATGATTTCCAAAGCCTAATTATTCTACAATAAACCTTAGTTAGTTCCTATAATAAATTACGCTTTTAGCTTAAATCAAAACGTATAAGTTTTTCTACTCACTTACACAACGGTTGCTTAATATTCAACCAAAGTTTCAGATATTTAAATTCGAATGACTTTCACTCCGTTTTATTAATCCACGAATAAGATTTATTTAAAAACAAACATTCAATTATAAAAGAAAGTTTTTACATTTGTGGGAAATTCAGTTTTATTATCATATATTCTTAAATTCAGATTTGTCAAGTTCTGCTGAAAACAATGTGTACACCTCACCAAAACCATTGTCATATAGCAATTACCTAACAACACTATGACAAAACAAAGCAAAATATACTGTACACCCTAATTAGTGTAAACCGAAAATAATTTAAACCTGTCACACAGAATATTTTATTGGAAAAACCAAAACATATATCACATGAGGGACGAGTGAAGAAATTAAATTATCACTCGCTGCAATAGAAATAATTAAATATAAATTACATTTACATTTAATAATAAGTTCTTGATTAAAAAAGAGTAAAATATATCGAACGTTTATATTTGTATATAATTACATCTACTGGTGTTAATACTTATTTATATTTTGATTGATTTTTATATGCCTTTATTTTGTATATAAGGCAAATAAAGATAATTTTTAAATATATTTTATCTTGTATTACTTATGTGGAATTGGAAATTTTTTACATGTATTCAACAAAATCTCCAACTTTGCAATTTACAGACTTTGAATAATACATATGCATTCATACAGTTAGTTGGATACAAACTATTTTTTCTATGAAACTTCTTATACAAACTGAGACAAACTAATATTATTACAATAAACGGTATCAGGAAACTGACACATACTTTCTCCCTTTTAGCCAAACTTTAATGACAAAAATATTCGTTATTTACTAAATGTAGAATATGAAGTATAGATAAATGTACAGAAAATTGTCTAAAATAGTTGTTTTCAAAAATACCCACCCAAATCCCTTTTTAGGAGGCACTATAGAGTCCGTTGCTACACACAGTGGTTTTGAGAGAGGAAATGCCCCCTTGCCCCCCCAGGGTTAAATAGCAACATATTTCGAACATCCTCTGTTGGTCAATGCTAACTTGACCTGCATATCAAATTTTAATTAAATTTATCAGTAAATAAGAGAGAAATAGTTATTTTTGTATTCCCCATAAGAATAACATTGGACAACGTACTGCGTTTACTGTTAAATGAAAATTTCAATTTTCTCCGCAACTAGCAATTGTAGAATAGTAATTTAAAATACTAATTTATTTAGTTTTTTGAGCTCTTTTTAATGGTGAATAGTAATCTTTTTTAACATTTATGATTTTTTAAGAAAAATCAAAAAAACGGAATTTTGGATGTTTTAAGTCATGTAATTTCTGAACCCGAAATTTTCCAGAAATGCGGGTGGTATCATTTTGTTGGAAACCTAAATTTCTACAAACCACTAAAGTTTAATCAAAATCGTTAGAGCCGTTTTTGAGAAATTTGGATTTTACATGTTTTTTTGGCGATTTTTGGGGGATAATTACCCTTAAAAATAAAAAAAATGAAAAAAGCCTGGAGATATTGGGGATTAGTACATACATACCAAATTTCATAAAAATCGGTCCATAGGTTAGGGCTCTAGCTCTGTACACACCCACACACACCACACACACACACACACACACACACACACACACACACACACACACACACACACACACACACACACACACACACACACACACACACACACACACACACACACACACACACACACACACACACACACACACACACACACACACACACACACACACACACGCATACGCACACGCACACGCACACGCACCACGTAAAAACCACTTTTTTGCGGTCAGGGAGCACCAATACGAATATTTCCACTAACAACTCAAATTCGAAAATGTTTATGAAAACAATACTTTCTTCATGTACTATGTATAGGGGGAGAAAGTAAAAATGTTGCATACATTCACTAAAAGGCAATCCAAATGGTAGAGATTGTACTGTTTTACTTCTTGGTTCTTATAAACTATATGGAATTGTTAAACATTATTTTTGCAACAAGTTTGTTTTCCTACATAAAAAAGTAAGTAGTATTTCCAGGACTGAATTGTTAAATAAATAATGTATCTACCTATATTTGGAGTTTCAGAGATACACAATTCCCTTTGTGTTTCACAATGCACTTGAATTATGAACGACAACATCTCTTAAGTTTTTGTGAATATGCATCTACCCTATCACGGCTACATACAAAGGCCTTTTTTCACCGCAATCCAAGTCCATGGACGTCCGAGGACGACGGCAGATGTCCGTGGACGTCTATGGACGTGCCAATTCACCCTGCATCTAGACGGATTGGTAGTGGCTGTGTCATTTTCCCCACATTCCACATTGTTGACGTCAACACTATTGACCTGAGTATTGTCGTCACTAAGTGGTGGGACCTAGTTTCACCCAGGAAAGTAATAAATGATACCTGTGATTTATATTAGCATAGTCAGGTTGTCCCTCATCTATTTTAGTCTCTTTTCAGGTATTACTAGCGATTGTCCAGAGATAAAAATTCGACCAAAATTAATTCTACGTAAACCAGAAGTGGCAAAACGAATAATGGGTGTGTGCGTGAATGTTTTTCCACATCCTGCGTGAGCAGTTAAATAAATGCATTTGAACAGTGACCTTATGCTAAACTTCACGAATAAGCTCTCTCACCCTCTCCCCCTCACACCCAGGTTTAATTTGTTTAATGTTGAGTTAAAATGGATAAGAGAATGGTGTTACCATTCCAGTAGTCATTAGTGTTATTTATTTATATTAGTCCTAAAAAAACATTTGTTCTTGCTCTTGTGCTAGCATTTGTTATTATATCAGCTGTCAAATATACAATTCAATTGTTAAATGTTCTTCCATAGGATTATCATTGAAACTTTGAAGGCCTGTGGTGCGTAGCCCTGAGGTATTATGCCTGACTCAAAGACAAATAAAAATGTAATATTTAAAATGTTAAAAATTTCACTCTTACAGCCGTAATTTTCCCCCGTGAACATTTAAAGAATGGGTTATTGTATTTAATGTAAACTTTGTTTAGAGCTATAAATAGCAAGACCACATACACACACACACAAACAAACAAACAAACAAATAACACACAAACACACAAACAACAAAGAATTTTTTTTGTGTTTTTTTGTATATTTTTTTTGTGCCTTCTACTTGTATTATGTTATTATTATTACAGAAAATAAATAGATTTTTAGCATATCTACTTTTAAAGGCTAAATTACCTGAGATTATGGTTACAATATATGACATGTTTCATAAATTGTAATTTATGTGTATAAATTGTTAGTATACCTAGCATGCGCGTCCATTCGGATGTTCCAAAGCTGATCGCTCCACGTGCGATCTGCTACACGCGTCCAAGACGTCCCCGGACATACAACCACGCCTGCATAAATAGCCTCATTAAAATACATGTTAAGCAATTGTCTTCCTTTCCCGTCCGTGGACGTCCATGGATGCTGGTGTGTAATGGCCTTTTACAATTGAAAAAACTAACTTTAAATTGAAAAATTAGTTTTTAATTTGCTCCCATTATACTATTCCTTAAGTAATATTATATTTATAAAAGTTAAAGAAATATACGTATTTTGATTAATGTTGATCAGTATTAAACATTTAAAAGTTAACAGTTGTGTACAGATCAATTATGTTTACCTAGTTATGAAATATTATATAATTATACTTGTAGTAAAACCCATACCATATATTTTGTTTGAGATCTGCAGAATTTTACTACCAGAAGTATAAACGTGTTTGACAGTCAAATCAAGTGACGGGCTGTTTCAGATGCTGTAATGTACTCTAAGACCAGGTTACTCTCGATATATTTGTTTCATGATTTTGTAGCATTTACAGTATTAGGGTAAACAGCAATTGGCGTTCAGAAAACATTCTAGTTGGTAGCAAAGTTACAAACCAACCTCAACGAAAAAAATGTTTATTGTAAGGAATATTCATCATTATGATTACATATTCAAGTTAAGTAAAAATTATTATGTAATAATCTGTTATGTTTAATGAACCAAAACATGTTTATAAACGTTAAAATATCTATGACCATTATCTATTTATATATTTTTAATAGTGGAAATTTAACTGACAGTATTATTATTTCTTTACGATAATAATATTTACAATTAAATTAAATTATCGCAACAAAATGATACAAGAACCAATTGGGTTTGGCATTTATCCAGCTCTTTTATTTAGATTTATAATGAGGTTAGTTCTGTCTTGAATTAAAACCTTTATCTTACATTTCAGATCGTAATTCTTACCTCTGTGGTCGGATTAAAATATTAACTACATCTTTAATGTAAAACTTTATGACTTAAAAATCAGTACCTACCAGTACTTTATAAGTCCATTACCTACTTTTATATATAATAACTTTGTCATATTTGTTGAGATATTATTACATTTTGCTTTGACTTATAATTAATATAAATTAGTTTGAGTTGCAAGAAGAATTATAAAAGGCATATGCAATATATACAAAATATTGTATAAATGTTTTAAGATAGGAGAATTGCAATAAGCGTATCTTATACTAATTGCAATGATAAACTGTCATAAAGTACATTATTTCATTAATATATATATATATATATATATATATATATATATATATATATATATATATATAATGTATTTATTATAATTAGTCGATTAAAAAAATTGTACAGTTTCTGATTACATTTTTAAATGTTTTTCAACTAACTTAAGATGTAGGTAATGAATTTGTCAATTAGTTTACGTACACACATATTTTACAGTTACAGTAAGAAAGATCCTTTTACCACCTGTTTTGCACATTGATAACAACTATAACACTATTTTTATATTATACAACAACACACACAAACGTTGTGAATTTTTAGCGAATTTCCCCTATAGGGAAGAAGCTATTACCGTAGGTCTCATGGTAAGACTTAAGCCCGAGACCATGATAACTTTTCATTTTGAGGTCTCCAGATGCCAAAAACACAATTCGTTCAAATTTTTATATATGTATATGTATATATATATGTGTATATATGTGTATGTGTATATATATATGTGTCCGTAAGCACGATAACTCTCGTAAAAAAGGTCCGATCTTAATGAAATTTGGTGCAAATGTGTAAAGTACCATTTATTTGAACGAGTTCGAAAACCAGATGAATCGCACCATCCGAAGGGGGGTTTTGGGGGGTTTTGTACCCAAAAAATGTTTTTTTTTGGGGTTTTCACATGTAATTTTAATTTAAATGAAATTTTAATTTCCACCATTGAATTTATCTTAAAAAAAAAACAATTTGGTATTTTGATCATTGCTCTACGTCAATTGGTTACCGAGATATTGAAAGTGCTAAACACAGTACGTTGTCTAATGTTATTCTTATGGAGAAAAAGAAAAATTGTATATCTCGCTTATTTATGAACATAAACTGGCGAAATTTGGTATATGGCTTGATCTGGCTGTGGTTTATTGTTGTTTGCACAAAAACAATTTTTCGCCTATGGTTCCTGTAGCAGCAAACCTAGGTCCTTGGTCCCCATGTTATTCTTATGGAAAATACTTAAAATGTTATATATCGCTTATTTATGAATGTATATGGATGAAACTTGGTATGTGACTTCACTAAGATGAGTTCTATTGATATTTGCATAAAAACCCATTATTTTGTGTGCCTTGTTGCAGCAAACCTGCGTACTCATCCCCAACGTTATTCTTATGGAGAATAATTAATATTTTAAATATCGCCTGTTTGTGAATACATTTCTTATGCATCCTGTTAAGTTTTTTAATGTGTTATGTTATATATTCATTGGAAATTCGCTGAGTATGCAGGTTTACTGTGACGGGGGTATTTATTATTACTCAACATTAATTGTGGGATAGTTCTGTTAGTCAGAATTGGCCGTATGATTCTAAACTCCATAAGATAAGTATAGTAAATATCTCGCTTTAATCACTCCAATAGTGTACGTTTGTTATTATTTTTAACAAACGGTTATTTTATAAATATAATTACATGTATTTCCATGCATTATTATTATTGAAGTTCTTTGAGCTCTTAGCGGATCTGAACTGTTAAAAGAGAAGACGGACACTAGAGACCTAGAAACTATTCAGTAATGGGTCTGATTCGTTAAGTAAACTGTAATGCGAGACAAATATTGATTTCTACCTTCGAACTTGAACCTCGTCCAAGTCGGCTCTTCCTATAGGTTTTTAGAGTCATAATGCACACAGATAATGAACCGTAATAACAGCTAGGGAGCCGTGCACACAGCTAGGGAGCCGTGCACACAGCTAGGGAGCCATACACACAGCTAGGGAGTCATAATGCAATTGTTGGGACTACATCGCAACACGCTCCCTCGGGCTGATTTATTCCCCCCTTGTTATCTCGTAAAACACCTCACGAATACTGAAAACTCCCGAATTCCCATTTCTGCAATAAGATTGGGAACTTGCTAAAAACTAATCTATCGGCTAAATTGTAATATAAAAGTTATTCAACAAGATTAAATTTGTATATAACGACGGTTGTATTTAAATTTAGACAAATAAACGTTTATTCAACGTGTATTAAAACTCGAATACTTGGTTTTAAACTTTCAATACCAAATAATCTTAATGTAAGTTAAACAATAGGAGGGGAAAAATACCATCGGACAATTTTAAATCTCATTAAAGCTTCATGCTGGACAAAGTTAGTTGATAATATTTGCAAACAAATCTACTCCGCCGATCGTGAAACACCCTTCTCGTGATTTGGAGGGCTTTAAAAATAAGTTAAAAAAAGAACTTTACAAGAATATATATTTTATTTAGTAATTTTTGAAATAACATTTTTAATCTATTTCATCAACCAATAGAGCTTGCACTTCTAAGTCTATTTGGGACAACCTCATTTTTTTCAACATCTAATGTACCTTCATATTTTAAACACTGAAGGTTGATTTTAAACTTGTAAAACATTAAGTAGTCTTATGAGTTGGAGAAACAATAGTGGTAAAGAAATATTCAACAAATATCGAAGCTCTGCTATAATGCTTCTTACTGAATGCAGTATTACAAAGACAACTTTATTGATTTTTAGTTCCCTTATTTTATGATTTTAAATGTACTATTCTGTTATATTTATCGTATTTGTATTATAAATTAATAAAGCTTATTTAGGAAAAAGTATCTTCAAAATACTCTTCTAGAGTAAGGGATTTCTGATCCTTTATGATTCAAAATGTTCTATTTTTCCTTCTTACAAAGACAATAAATTCATAAGTTGAAATAGGCGTACAGATATTTTTTATTGGAAAATTCCATTAGCATTTTAAAATAGATACAGGTGTTGAAGAATTTCCGATTTAGGCATTGTTAGGAATTGTACAGTTTTTTAATGGAACAACAACCGTCAAGTGTTGAGAAGAAAAAGAGGATATTTTAACTCTGGTAAAACAGTTCTATGTCAGTCAATAATACCTGTAGAATATTGTATCGAGCTAATTACTAGGACGTGATAGCAACATACTTACAACAGCACTACTTTGTAGGCACGTTTAAGAAAATATTTTGAATGGACCTGATGATGACAGGTGTGACTGGTTGAAATCGATAGCCTTGTACCGTATTTTTTGTATATTTACAGTTTTTGATGTAACTACAATATTTGCGAGGTTTTATTGCTTTCTTGCAAGTACAATATTACCTAAAACTTGTTATTTGATTAGTAAAAGTGGGTTATTGAAAAATATAAAACTAAATAATATATGTAATTTAAATTATAAATAATGAAAAAGAAGCGACTCAAAACAAGTTGAACAAATTTATTAATTTGTAAAAGGTGTTTATATTTTAAATTTTTAACCTGGACATGAGATAAAATCTGATAATAATCTAATTAAGATTGTTCGTTATTACAGACTGTTCGTTATTACAGCAAAAAACTGACTTTGAAAACATATTTATAAAAAGTTATTTTTAACTTTAGTTGTCCTTGGCTGGGATAGACATTACCCTTACTTTATTCGGGTGAAAACTGTGGAAGCCTGGATGACAGTGGTAACGGTGATATACAGGAAGAAAATGTCTTCAGCCAGAGATACAAACTTCATCTTTGACCTGACTGTCCTCCCATACGTACGGCATGCAACCGACGTCACGGTAGTGGCTGGGATATTAACAATGTTTGGTTGGCATTAAAGTCTGTGTGGTTTTCTCTTTGTGCTTTTCATTTCGTCATCATCTATTTATGCTTTGTGGACATTTACGGAGTTTTTCAAACTAACAATGTTTATTGATAGTGAAAAATGATCACTTTGTAAAATTTTAAAACTACAAAGAATGTTTTGGGCTTACTCGCAACCTAATATGATCAATTAACTTATAATTCATTTTAGGCTGCGGAAAATTTATAACCCGGAAAAACCTTCTTTTGAGTAAATAGAAATAACATATTAAAAAACATTCACATATAGAAATTTAAGAACCTTTGATAGGAAACGGCTTTGTCAATTAACAATTTCAGTTGATCGGATTGGTGCTTTTATTAATCAATCGATATTGTTATTATAATTTTGTAACAAACATCATGACGGAACATTCAAATTGTTTATAAAACCATGAAAGGGTAAAATGAAAAGAGAGTTTCCTTGCCAATAAAAATTTCATCACGGTGAGTTGCTCGCATCAATAAACCGACAGCGAGGAAGGATGATATTAAAATCAAACGTTCGGTTGATTAAGAGATATTATCATCATATTGTAACAATATAAACTGTAATAACTGTTACAAATTTTGGTAAGCTATATAGCCTATAATCTGAATGAATAGAAATGTATTAATGTTAGTCAATTTTGTGGTAATAAAATAATAAAGGTTCTTTATTTAATTTGTAGTACGTTTTTGAAGTTAACTTTCTTTGCACGGCGTAAAGGTTGAACTGAGTAAGAGCAATGTTATTATATTTCCAAATCTCCCCTTGGGAGCCATTTAAAATCACGACTCCCCACTGTTAGGACGACATCCCTCCCATTCAATATGGTACAATAAATACATAGTATTTAAGATTTGGATAGGGCTAAGTGTTTTTAATTTTAAGACATACTCTTCTGGAAAAATAATTAATTTTAAAGTGAGCTAGTCCAAACTGTAAAACGCTACTCTTCCAAAACTAAATATTTAAAACAGAAATATAAAATTCTTTGTGTTAGTTCTTTATGGGTTTTTTATAAGTAGTTTAACCCTTTTACTTTAGCACTAATGTTACATGCAATGATTATAAATACAATTTGAGCCTTAAGAAATATACAGTTTTTACGTTCGTAATGTAAATAACTAAAACTTATAGGTGACTAGAGAATATAGATATAAACAAAGCTGTCATGTAGCAAGGTTATTTAATTGTTGTTAACATGGATACCGACGTCAATCATAATAATAACGCCAAAGAGAAGAATGAGTTTGAGTGTGGCCACTCTTCGATGTTAGGGAAAACATTTGTATGCTAAAATGCGAGGTTTTATTGCTTTCTTGCAGGTACAATATAACCTAATAATTTTATTTGATAGTACAAGTGGGTTACTGACAAATATAAAACTAAATAATATATATAATGTAAATTATAAATAATGAAACAGAAGCGGCTCGAAATAAGTTAAACAAATTTATTAATTTGTAAAAAAGGTTTTGTTATTTTAAATTTTTAACGTGGATGTGAGATAAAATCTGATCATAATCTAATTAAGACTGTTCGTTATTACAGCAAAAAACTGACTTTGAAAACATATTTATAAAAAGTTATTTAACTTTAATTGTCCTTGGCTGGGATAGTCATTACCTTTACTTTATTCCTTTATTCGGTTGAAAACTGCGGAAGCCTGGTTGACAGTGGTAACGGCGGCGATACACAGGAAGAAAAAGTCTTCAGCCACAGATACAAACTTCATCTTTGACCTGACTGCCCTCCCATACGTACGGCATGCAACCGACGTCACGGTAGTGGCTGGGATATTAACAATGTTTGGTTGGCATGAAAGACTGTGTGTTTTTTTCTTAGTGCTTTTCATTTCGTCATCATCTATTTATGCTTTGTGGAAATTTACGGAGTTTTTCAAACTAACAATGTTTATTGGTAGTGAAAAATCATCACTCTGTAAAATGTTAAATCTACACAGAATGTTTTGGGCTTACTCACAACCTAATATAATCAAATAACTTATAATTCTTTTTAGGCTGCGGAAAATTTATAACCCGGAAAAACCTTCTTTTGAGTAAATAGAAATAACATATTAAAAAACATTCACATATTGAAATTTAAGAACCTTTGATAGGAAACGGCTTTGTCAATTAACAATTTCAGTTGATCGGATTGGTGCTTTTATTAATCAGTCGATATTGTTATTATAATTTTGTAACAAACAGCATGACGGAAAATTCAAATTTTTATAAAACAAAGAAAGGGTAAAATGAAAAGAGAGTTTCCTGTGCCAATAAGAATTGTATCACGGTGTGTTGCTCGCATCAATAAACTGACAGCGATGAAGGATGATATTAAAGTCAAACGTTATGTTGAACGAGAGATATTATCATCATATTGTAACAATATAAACTGTGGTTGTTGCTTCTCCTTTCACCTTCACCTTGGACATCGGCTTGTGTTTTTGCATTGTTTTTCTCGTATAACAAAGTTGTTACGTGGAGTGGTGAGATATCCATTCAACTTGATAAGTTTTAAGTTATTATATTGTCATTTAATTCTTCGTCAAAATAAAAATAAATATATAGCAATATATTTGTTTAGCAAAACATTTCATTTATTTAAAGCCTTGATTAGATACTTAATTAAATACTGGGTATTGCTTAAAGGTAGTATACATTTTATAACGGTGATTCATTCTTGTCGGGATGATATTCAGAGATCTAAATACACCATCAAGTGGCCTTTACTGATTACACCCTCGGAAGAGAGTCTACAAGCAATACTCCAAAAAATGCTTTCACCAATCGTGATGCCTTACAGCTGTAAAACTTCTTCATGAATTTATACTGCAATGGCATGCAAATAAACTCAAAACGCATCATTGAAGTACTCATGAAGGTTTTTTATAGAGACTAACATTTGTTATAACGTTTTTTAAATAACGAGTCACTTGATTCTTTTTTTGTTAGTCTTTCTGAAGGCAGTTTTAATATATAGCAACCACCGATCACAATTACTCAACCACACATCCACAACCACGCGAAGAAAGTTATTCTAAGTGATATTTTACAGAATCGTTAACAGTAACGTAAAATCCCTATAACTGTTCTGGTTGTGTTAAACCTACTGTCATATTCGTTTTGTCCTGGTTTGAATGTATCTGTGATGTGTTGCTGATTGTTAGTGAATTTCTTTTGGAAAGTGAACTATTAGCATGACCCGCACGGTGAAACGTAAGCCCGGGACCACCATAGAAGTTCCTAACGTGACCCCCTGAACATGTTTTGGGGGGTCGTTCAAAATGTTATATACATATGTGTGTGTGTGTGTGTGTGTGTGTGTGTGTGTGTTTGCACTCTAGCGGTCGCATTTTTTGTCCGATTTACTTCAAATTTGGTGGGGACATTCTTTTTTGTAATCAGTTGGACAAGTTCGTTGGGCAAAACAAGCGGAAAACTCTGAACCCCCTTTTTGGGGATTAACCTTTCAAATTTTGAGTGTTTGGGCGCAAAAGGGTCAGAAATGCCTCGTATGTAAAATTAATGCATGTAAACAGTTGGAAATTAGTGAGGCAAAAGTTTTAAGCCCTCTCTCGTCATTCTAGCATACATATTTATTGAGTTATTAAAGAAAATGTGAATCGACTAAACACAGTACGTTGTCTTAAGGGGGTTTTACACTATAAAAGCCTGTTATTCCTTTGTTAGAGTACTTTTATCATGCCCTGCAACCTCACGCCTACTTCCAAGCCTGTCTGGGCCTTCTCCTAACATTATAATGCACAAAATTGTATTCCCAGCTTTCCAGGTAAATGAAACCAGGAGCATCAGAACAGCAAAAAAATCACTGTTTTCAGATTTCAATAAAAATTGGTATAAAAGTATGCTTTTACACTGATTTGGAGTTTTAAAAGTTTGTATGTGGAAATTCACTTCCTTCACGTCAGCGTGCTGCGTGCGAACTCGTTTATTGAAATGTATTGATCCGTCACCATTAACTATTCAATCATAAACATTTAACTCACTTTATTACAAATAATATTTACACTTCTCAAAATACAACAAATATATTCAAAAACTAAAAGATGGTACTGAGGTGTAGTAGTTTGTGCCAACAGGGGCGTAAGGGATGTTTCTCTGAGTTTCGCCTTCAACTGGAAACCCATTGCCTGTATATTGTAGGAAGCCACCGGTGATAGGGTAGACGGTCTTGAGTGATCCTGGGGCGAAGGCGGCATGTTGCACGGCAGGAGCTGCGGCATGATTGGCTGCAGGGACGTGAGAGGCGGCCAAGGCAGCGATCCTGTTCACCAGAGCATAATCCTTGGCCACTGTGAAACCGGTGGGGTCAGCGGAAAAATCGGCAAGCTGAATAAACAATTTAAAATAAAAATATCAAAACAAAAACCAAATTTTAGGTTGTATTGTAAGCAATTGGTGTAGAAGGTAGTATTTTAGTTTATGAAATGAATTTAGTTTGGAACTGCTTATATTTTATTTTAGTTTTGAATTTAACAATATTCAACTTAGTGACTTTTAACCTCTTAATTTTTCCCGTTTAAACTATACAAATGCAATGAATATATATGTTTGAGAGCGTTCATTGATATATTATTGTCTAAACAAATACTAATCAATTATGAAGGATTCGCTTATAATCTGACTTTTATTTATTCAAAAATAAAGTAGTTGTTTAGAAAGCCTTTATTGAAAGTTGAATAAAGTACATATTTAACATGAAATTATCCTTTTATTCTAACAGAAATTGATAACGGAAATTATGTAAATATTTCACTGTGGAAAACAAACAAAACTGGTACTTCTGCCACAAAATACTTACCGTCAACATATATGAATGATTGAAAGCGAAAAAATGCATAATAAGTAAATCCTGAGTCATAAAATAACACATATCTTTGACCTTGTATAAGCTTTTATTTTATTTTTTTATTTTATTAAAACAATGTCTTTACGATTTTCTCAACAAACAGAAAACCGCCACCAGTGTGTATTTGAGGATCAGAAACCTAAAATTTGTTTACTATTAAACTGCCTAATTATTGTCAACTTAATTAACTATTCTATGTGTAGAGGATGTTAGTCACCTGGTTGAACCCCCGATGCTCGTTGATCTTCCGGAACTCCTCTTCGGGGAAGATGGCGACGATGGGCGCCTCCTTGTACATGTGACTGAGTGTGGTCACGTGCTCTGGGACCACCAGTTCACCGTCGTACAGACCGGGGAACAGCTCGAAGGGGAACCGAGCGAATTGGAAGATCACAGCTACCTGTGGTTTACAACAGCAGTAGTTATTGAGCTTATGTAGTATCACGGGACCAGGTTCAACGTAAAATACCAGGTGAAAATCCGGTGTTTTCTAACACCTACCCCCTACCCTACGATGGGTACCCGATTAAATCACAATTTCAATCATTCAGTAGTTATGTGTAGTCCATAAAATCGTAGATATTCTGATACTTAAAATTACTTTGCCAATGAACGAGTATTATTACAATATTAGTGGCTTGAAGGGGCCATCGCCTTTATCCTTGCTATAATACTCTTTGCTTTTACTCTTTGATTTTACTCTTTACGTGTTGAGAAAATTAAAACAACATAAGTAGGAACATATGTCAGTTCGTAAACAAAGTAGACACTTAATCGCATGAAGCAGACGTTTTTAAATCTCGATGCTTTTCTTATGGGGGATTTTTTTACTTTATTTCTTGATTGCTGGTAACTTTTTAGAAATACTGCTATCTTCCCCGAGTCTCTGGGATCAAGACCTTTAATTGGAGCTGTCTCTCATCATCCTACAATTTGCCAAACTCTCATAATATTTACTTCAACATTTCGCTTACAGAATTATATATAAAGAATATAACTACTGGGGTTACTTCCAATTCACTTAGTTTATTATGGGTTAGTGCTAACACGTATTACTGTAACGTATAATAATTAATAAATATGTTTGAACGTATAAACGTTAAGTGTTTAAAAAATAATGGATACTATTAATTGCTCTTTGAGGGACTCATATTTTAATTTACACTGAGGACTAATAATAATGCTCATAAACACAATTACAGAATGTTAGGGGAAATGAACATATTATATTATAAATAAAAAAGTATTAGTTCATTAAAAATAATGTAACCCATCCAAAATAATTTTTAACATCCAAATAACAATTCTGAAACACCCTCCTTACATTAGACTCTGGAGACAGAATAGCCTCGTGTAGAGGCATGGTCAGGGGGCTCTTGGCAAGCCCATTGAGGCCATTAGGGGCGAAGTGGAGAGAGTGGCCGCCCTGGATACTGCGGACGACGAACAGCGGCTTGTTTAGGATGAGGTGGTGACAGTCTTCGAAACACAAGGTGCGATGAACCGGCCGGTGATCCGCGTAGGGGCGCAGGCTGCTCGCATCCTCTGGAAGTAACGGAATAATCATTTGAGGCAGAAGAAGAAAAAGCTTTAGTCGAAGGAGGTCAGTCTTAGTCAGTGAACAAGTTGTGTAAGTAAGTAAAACGTTGGTAATAACAGTCACAGGACAACCTTTTAAAACTGCCATTGATCATTAGACTATTAATGAATTATCCTGGCTAAATAATCAGTCAGTCTTTGTCAGTAATAAGGCTAACTCAACCATTCTACACTCATCATTCATTCATATTCGCCTTAAATTACGCCCTAGTTTCGTCGGCGTCTAACGCAGATATTCATTCAGTGAACACTCTATTCATATTTTTAGTCAAGAAAATTATAACAAAATTATAACGATTTTTCAAGTCACTACCCAAATCTCTCTTTGAATAATAAATTCGAAAAAATAACAAGATGATTTTCCTGGATTTTACGCTAATAAGGAGAAAATATGAGCTAGAGTTCGACATAATATATGGAAAGCCTACACAAACAATGACGACAATTGACAATAAGTCTTGTCATCCAACCAGCCTCAAGACCGCTGCATATAGATCGATGTTATGCCGAGCACACAAGATACCTGTAAGCGAAGCCAATGGGAGGAAATATAAACAATAAAGACAATTGCTAAAGCCAACGGTTTCCAGCTTAAAACTATCGAAGAAATCGGAGAAAAGATTAAAAGAAAATTCAGAAATCAAGGACAACTTCATAACATACAACCTTTGGACGAAAGAATGGAAGAAACCACAAAATACGCAGCATTTAAATTTACTCAAATTACTGAAAAACAAAAAATTGTTCAATAAGTTTAAAAAAATTCACGTTTCAATAGCTTTGAAGACACAGAATAGCGTTGTATTCAGTTTAGATATCTATGCATATAAAAGTTTAGGTAGTTAATTTCGGTGTTAGCCAATGAACAGTTTTAAATTCGCCAATTCAAAGCAATAATTAAAATCTCCAAAGCAAACTAAAACTGAGAACCATGTAAGTTGTAAAAATAATTTTTTCGTGATTTTAGTGAGTGAAAACACCAGGAGGCAAATAATTTGACACAGGACATTTTCTTATCGTCATCCATAATCAGCTGTAGATTAGCATTTAAAATCGTCTTAACCCCTAAACATAAAAAACATTAAAATGTTTTAAAATGTTAATGCTATATTATCTTATTATAATAAGATAATATATTATTTTTGATATATTCCTTATGATATAATTTTGATATATCCTGCTTCGTCATATAACTTAAGATTAAATACTGTGGATGGCAGATAACATTATATTTATATGACTGTATCAGTCTTTAATTGTATATCGAAGGTTTCCCTGCAGTAAAGTCTAACATATAGGGTGATTGCTTAAATAAATACTTTTTAGAGTTTCGACAGTTGCTACATATATTTCTGCATAGTTACTCTCGATCTCCTATGGGATTGTCGCTTTTTTACATAATAATTAAATAATATGTGTTTATTAAATGTAATGTTCGTTATTTACCACAGTTTACCTCATTATAACTATATATGTTAGTCCCGTCATATTTAGAAATGTTAAAGATCACCGCTTTTTATACGTTTATTAAATACGTTGAAAATCCACTGTAAAACGTTAGTAATTACAATTTGCATGTCTATTAATGAATAAATCAGTACAGTAATACAGTGACCTAGTAAAACTAAATTTAATAATTTTGCTAAGAAAAAACTTGATACTGCTTAGCCTTTATTATAGCAGGAGTAGAAGATAATGCTGCTCAGTTAAGACATACTTAAATAATTTTGCTAACAACTGTAAATACAATTCAGCTGAACAAATACATTTAAAAATACAATTCAATGACAATTTTACTAAGACGTAGGTATCTGACATTTTGAAACTGTATCATCCATTTCATCTTTTCATTAATGTATATTTAATGAAAACCCTTATTTTGAAAACCGTATTTATGGTGGTAAAACCCCAAAATATTCAAACATTATGCCAAACATTATTTCATAACTGACATCTTCTTATATATTTCTGGCCGAAAAAATTGTAATCATAAATTTCTAATGCTTAAAAAATCATAGGATAATGAAGGGGGATTAAATTAAATGTCTTTGCCTAAGGCACTCGGAAAAATTATGTTTCTATCTAAATGATAAAATCAAAGTAAGTTTAAGAAACAATTTTTACGTATGATAAAAATACTTCTTTGTACACATTACAGCAATAATTTTATCCTCTGCATTTTGTTGTAATAAAACACGTCGTTTATAATACTAGCTGCGTCAGTCCCTAATTTGTTAGTTTATTTAAATTGGACTTTGATATACTATAAATAGTATTCATATTCCTTAAAATTGTGTATATTAGGTAACTTAAGATGGGATTTTGTTGTGACGTACTGGCATATTGATCAAGATTATTGAATTCGAAACCATGGTAGACGTCCAGTTGAGTGTTCTAATCCATAACTAATAAACGTCACTTCTTCTAGCTGGTACTTTAGCAGGAACACCTTATTCAGGTTGATACATTCCAGTTATAGGCCCAAGGCAGAGACAACTACTGGACGTGCAAATTATAAGAAAAAAATAAGCCGCCAAATAATTTTCGAAAATAAGTTAGTATTATCGTTTAATATTACAATAAGCCTATGATATAAACTCATGATATCAATAATGTAATTATTGTACTTACCGAAAACTGGGATGATTTTGCCAACAGGTAAAGCCTGGACGGTAGCGAAAAAGGCAAGACACAGGAACACAAACATGTTTCAGCCACAGTTACAGACTCCCACGTTAAGTCTATGGACCTACTCCCCCGCTTATATATGTAGCGGCTAACAGGTTAATGATGTTTGGGTGACACGGATGTTTAAGTGTTTTCTTCCACCCGCCATCCATTCTATACTAATCATCTAGTTTTGTTTTGTAAACATTTACAGATCTCAACGAAACTTATTATTTTATAATAATATTATTTTATATCATTAGCTTCTTTCTATTAGCTCGTGAATCAATCTAGTCATTCCACTATGGACTGAACATGTCCGTCCTGTATTGTGAACTTTCTGTAATCGCAATTTTAATTAAACCGCTACACAAAAGTGAGTACTAATTGAAAAGAAAATGTACAAGAAGGTGGCAAATATATGGGATTATTTGCGATATTCGCATTTTCAATATGTTTAGGCTTCCGCCCAATGAGCTTCAAAGCTTTAATGCTAATTTTAAGCATATATATTTTCTTTAGAGATTTTTTGAGAATTTTTTCAGGATTTGGTATTTTGCAATATCTCTGTGCGTACATCGAGACACCAGCTATGCCACTGAGTTATGTATGTACTCACGGTAGTTGCGAAATTGTGTATAAAGCCAGACCAAATTGAGCTAAAAATCCTGAGCTTGAAGGTGCGTAAGATGGTAACACGTGCGCCTCCAAATTGGGAGGTTCTGGGATCAAATCGAGGTTTACTGGCATTGCACAACATTTGGAATCCATAGCCGGAAGAACACGTTATACCCCCGTAGCAGCAAACTTGCGTACTCAGCGAATTTTCAATGCATATATATGTATATTAATACCAAATAAAACCAAACACCAAGTTTAATCAATTTTCATTTATAAACAAACGATTTATGACATTTTAATTATTCTCCATAAGAATAACATGGCGGCTGAGTATGCAGGTTTGCTGAAGGAAGGAACACAAAGAATGGGGTTTTATACAAATATCGATATAACTCAAGTAGGTAAAGCCACGTACCAAATTGTATTAATTTATGTTCATAATTAAGGGAAATAACACGTTACTTAGGCTATTCTCCATAAGAATAACATGGGGGCTGAGTTAGCAGGTTTGCTGTTACGGGAGCTATAGGCAAAAAATTTTTTTAGTGCAAATACCAATAGACCACAACGATATGAAGCAATATACTAAGTTTCATCAGGATAAGTTGATAAATAAGCGAGATATACAATTTGTCTTATTCTCCATAAGAGTAACATTGGGCAACGTACTGTGTTTTGCATTTTCAATATCTCGGTAACCAATTGACATAGAGCAATGATCAAAACACCAAATTGTTTGTTTTTTTAATCAGAATTTAATGGTCAAAAAATAAAATTGGATTTAACAAAATATTATATGTAAAAAACTCAACAAACCCATTTTTGGGGTACAAACCCCCCCTCCCCCCCCCAAAAAACCAATTTGGATAGAGTGGTCTGGCTGGTTTTTTAACTTTAAGTCATAAATGATGCTTTACATGTTTGTACCAGGTTAAAATTTCATCAAAATCGGATCATTTTTACGAGAGTTTTTGCACCCACGGACACACATATATTTATGTATATATATATATGTATATATATATATGTATATATATATATATGTATATATATATATATACAGGATGTTTCACGATAACTCTGATAAACTTCGGGAAATTAATCCTTGGGTCAAAACAAGAAAAACAATTTTATATAAATATGCATCCTAAACTCATTCGTTGCATTTCAACAGCCAAAAATAAAGTTTTTTAGTTTTTACATGTAATTAACTTATTTTTAGACTTATAGACAAACTATTAGTGATCATATTTTTATAAAACTTACACGGTCAGTAAGAGGAGGAAATTCTGAATAAGAATCATTCGTTTTTCAAGCAAAAGTGTTGACTGACATTCGGTAATAGTCCTTCAAAGATCAATTTTTTATTAAAAAAACCGTGCCTAAAATATTTTGTTCACATTTAACAGACATCCACAGAAAAAATAACCAATCAATTGGGCTGCAAATTTATCAAAAGTTGTAAAATTTTATTCGGAGTAAGGTAACATCCATATCATTCACTTTTATTAGTACAATTTACTGTATAATACTGCAATACACTTAAGGATACACAAATTACAAGGGAAAGTTAAATTGCTGTAAGCTTAGACTTTGCTTTCTTACAATTATTTTTAAATTAGTTTATCTATTCGATTTTGTTACAACCAACAACCATCTAAAAATGATCTTTCTTATGAAAACCAAGACATTTTTCTACACTATGTAAACTATGTATGCTTATGTATGTTCACCAAATATTCACTATTTTTAGTATCCATCTAATTTAGGGCACATAATTGCCACTTAAAATTAGTTAAAAAAGGATGTTTGGTTTAAAAATGTGTATTATTTACATTTAAAATTGTACATACAAAACAAATAAAACCTTTAGAAATCTTGAGAGTTCGACAAAGAGTACAATACTTAAATTAGCTTATGAGATTTTCGAAATTCAACCCTTTTTGATCTCGCAAATCAGTAGGGGGCAATAGCCGATCCTGAACCAGCAGCAACGGCAGTTATCCACTGTGGATAAATCCACCCCCCCCCACCCGACGACCCCCCGACGCCCCCCACCCCCGACGCCCACCCCAACGCCCCCCCCGACGCCCCCCCCGGACGCCCCCCCGAACGCCCCCCCCGTCGCCAGCGGCACTTTTCGTGATGACCTTGAACATGAGGAAAAAAACTTTCGAAAATTAATAACTAGCCTATTTATCCACCGACTCCCACGGGACTTTTTCCAGAGTGTAGGCCTATCCCCAAGGAAGCGAATGACGAAAGAACCCCATAGATCCACCATCAAACAAGACCGCCATTAATTTTTAAACGTGTTTTCCTTATGGGATCTCGGCTGTTTACCGACCGATTTTGACGAAACTTCACCACATGTCGGGCGGCGGCCTAAGTAAACCATCGCTTAAAGAAAATTGAAAATCCACCATTAAACAAGCCCGTTATTAATTTTTAGACGCGTTTTCCTTATGGGATCTCGGCTGTTTACCGACCGATTTTGACGAAACTTCACCACATGTCGGGCGGCGGCCTAAGTAAACCATCGCTTAAAGAAAATTTAAAATCCACCATTAAACAAGCCCGTTATTAATTTTTAAACGCGTTTTCCTTATGGGATCTCGGCTGTTTACCGACCGATTTTGACGAAACTTCACCACATGTCGGGCGGCTGCCTAAGTAAACCATCGCTTAAAGAAAATTGAAAATCCACCATTAAACAAGCCCATTATTAATTTCTAAACGCGTTTTCCGTATGGGATCTCGGCTGTTTGCTGACCGACCTCGATGTGACTTCACTACACGTCGTATGCCGGCTTGGTCAAACCAAACTGCGAGCGGCTCCGCGGCGTCACGTGTCGAAGCGCGTGCTAGGGCCTACGTGACTGTCCCAGCCTGTTTACTCATTAGCGGTTCCGAGAACTGTTTACTGCTTTCACCGCCTACTGTACGGTACGTAGCTATGTTACTTAAGTGATTGTCATCGCTTCCTTCATTCAGTTTGTGTTTGGAGCCCAGTGTGTGTAGACGTTCTACTTTAGTGCTGTGCTAGTCCTTACCGCACCATACTCCGAGATCTGTTAAACGTAAGTATATGTAGTCTTATAAGTTGTAGTGTGGACCGCCTCAGGCTGTTTACTCATTAGCGATAATTGCCAAGATTTCGAGAATTGTTCACCGCCTTCTACTGTACGGTACGTAGCTATGTTACTTAAGTGATTGTCATCGCTTCCTTCATTCAGTTTGTGTTTGGAGCTCAGTGTGTGTAGACGTTCTACTTCAGTGCTGTGCTAGCCTTTACTGCACCATATTCCGAGATTGTTAAACGTAAGTATATGTAGCTCTTATAAGTTGTAGTGTGGAAGACTAATACGTTCCCCTTTATAGTAAGATTCTCATTTAAGGTATGATCGTTCAATTCATAATGTGCAAAGATAGGTCTGGCTTGTTAATAGAAGTTGAATAAATTTCATTATGTTTTAGGGAAAAACGATTCGTTATTGCTATAGAACAACTTACAAGTCATTCTCAATTTCTTGGAGGAAACTGGTGTACTAACATAAAACGAGGAAACCCGTGCACTAATGTTAGACGTGGCATGGTTTCTAAATCCTGTCTATCACGCATCAATGTAAAGCTTCCATTCTCTAACTTACTATCTTTTCTTTCTTTTTATATAAACTAATTTAATAAAGGAGGAAACCTGTATACTAACATAAAACGAGGAAACCCGTGCACTAACATTAAATTTGCCATGGCCTTGACTCTTGTCTACCACGCATAAAGTATGTGTTATGTTACCAATGAAGTGTTCTCGTTGCGACTAATTTGTAAAATGCAAGAGACTTATCATATTCGTTGTTGCAGATGAACAACCAACACCTGTGCGAGGTCTGCGGCCGAGCCTTCAGCCTGCTCGGAAACCTGAGGCGACACGTGGAGTCCGCCCACAACGCCAGACGTCACGACTGCCACGTCTGCGGTAGGCGCTTCACAAGAGGTGACAGCCTCCGCCGCCACGTCGCCACGGTTCACGGACCACACGCCGCGGTGGAGCCCCAACCGCAACGAGTGGACCATCCCTGCCGACTGTGCCCGGCCATCTTCGCGAGCCTGGAGGACGTGCGCCGCCACATGCAAGCGGCTCACTCCGCGATGCCAGCAGCAGCTCCTTCCTCCTCCTCGAGCCCCGATCGCCACGTGGAGTGCGAGCGATGCGGTAGACGCTTCGACCGCGACCTGGGACTGAAACGACACGTCCGGACCGTCCATCCCCCCACGTTCCGTTGTGCGTACTGCGACCGCGGGTTTACCCGTCGCTTCAACCGCGACCAGCACGAGTCTCACAACTGCCCTGTTGTGAGGGACCTGACCCAAGACCGACTGCCTAGGTTGTCCTCTCCTCCTCTTCCTCACAGCAACCAGTCGTTGCGCCAAGGAGCCAGCCCCGAGCCCCGACCGCACCAAGTGTCTAGCGCCGAGTCACGACCAGGACCGAGCACCGAGCCACAGCCAGGGCCCAGCACCGAGCCCCAGCCCCACCCAGGACCTAGCGCCGAGCCTCAGACCATCGATGACGAGATGGAGGGTGGAGGCCGCCCCGTGTTCCAGCTCGTGCATCAGGCCTTCCGGAGTCGCCTCCTCACCTACTGCCTGGCCCGACCGTTAGACGCCTTGCTGACCGTTGAGGATGCGCTGACCCTGTTGTTTGACGAGGTTCTGGACTTGATGGAGAACGTCATGACCCAACATCCGAGCATCAAGGCGAACATGGTCCTGGAATGTGAGTTCTCCAACATTCACGGGACCACCTGCCTGCGCTCCTTCAACACGAAGAACGTCCCACTGACCGAGGCCTCCGACTTGGAGGCTTTCCTCTCCGCGACGTTCGAGACGATCGTGAAGAAGAAGGAGCAGTGTGAACTGGCAGCGGCTGGAAATACCTGCGTATACGGGACCTGGAGATCCGCGTGAACGAGTACACACCGTTCGGGGGCAGAGCGTATCTCCAGCTGCCAAGGGCTATTGCAGACAGGCACGCTGTTCTCAATGTGCTAAACGCCGACGACATGTGCTTCATGTACGCTATCCTGACCAAGTTCGTTGCGCGACACGCGGAGAGACCTGCAGCGTATACACCGGACATCATCGCTCGCTACGACTGGACCGGTTTGCGTTTCCCCGTGACGCTCAAGGACATCAAGACCTTCGAGGGCAAGAACAACATCGAGTGTAAGCAAATGCGGGTACTGTGATTGGTGGAAATATCCTGCCCTCTGAGTGGCTATAATTAGACGTTCTACCCTATGATTGGTCGAATAAAAGAAACACTTCTTGAGATGGATTTTGTGAATATAAATGCAGACGCGCACCTTCAGTTTGTCTAGTGATGTTGCAGAGTAAACACAAACATGGCTAGTGCAATCGAAGTGGATGAATCAGTCCAGACGTTGTTGAAGGAGTTGGAAGCGATGGAAGGCTACAGCACCATGTACTTTTCTCCACGAAGTCCTGAACAACCACCGCCAGCACCATCACTGAAACGGTCAGTCGCCACACCATCGAAGCTGGCGACCTGGAAATGTCCATACTGCGAGGAGTCGTTCACGTCGCGAGATGGACTTCGTCTCCATCATCGTCAGCACCACCTCTGTGTTAGAAGGAAGCGAAGAAACAATCGTTCCTCACAACCGAGATCGTTCATACAAACCTCAGCAGGAAGAGGTCCGCAGAAAGTCAACACATGTATTGATAGCAGTTGCATAAACGACATTGAAAGTGGCAATGCTCCGGAGATATCTGAAGACTTTGCATCACCATCATCCAACCAAATAACCGAAGGGGGAGGTTCCCAGAACGTCAGCATATGTGCCGATAGCAGTTGCATAAACGACAACAGTAGAAGTGTAAATCCCCCGGAACTACCTGGAGACTTGGAGCTTGTGGAAAAAGATTCGAACGATTCACCACCGACTGTCAGTTGGGTCGATTCCGGTTATCAACATACAGTACAAAATCCCGCCAATCAGGGTAATGTGTTCTTGAACATCCAGTTACATCATAGAGGTCAGTATACACATGGTTGCAACTTATATTTGGATGAAAATAAAGACTATGAAATCTACATTATGATTATGAACATCATAACGCGATTGGAAAACCTTTGGGTGGACCGTTATTCAGGAGTCCCCAGAGTCACTGGTTTGACACATACAGTGAAGCCGGTGGTGATAAAGCGTGCAACTGGTAGTAATGAGGGTATCACACAATCGGTGGGGACTGCTTCCGCCCGCAATGAACACCACCCAGATTGAGAAGCGCCTGGTGGCAATCCCCGGACTGAGCTACGTGGCGGTCTCTACAACAGGTATCGACTCCAGGGCTACGGTACTTCTGTTTATGACCACTACTGCCTCACCTACCTGTACTGTCGGGCGGTCCTCGGTATACCACTCAGCGACTACGTGCAGCTCTTCGACCCGGTCGCTCCCACCATCAACGACGCACTGGTCCGCAGGCTCTTCTACTCCATCTTCGCTTAAGACTATTTTTGTGTAAATACCTTTTGAGTTCTTGATTGTAATATGTTTGTGTGTATATTCTTATTGTGTTTCAATAAATGTTTTGTTTCTCGTTAACTGTTGTTTTCACTTGTCTTTCTCTTTAGTATTTAAGAAAGAATATCGAATTTTTAACAATTTTGAAAGTTTTGTTTTTAAAACATGATAGTTTTACAAATTCGGTTTGCATTAGAAGAGTCTTTTGAAAGTAAATGTCAGGGAAATGCAAGGGGTAGTAACAACACAGATGTATGCTGTAAACTAAACTGTTTTGACTATATTTGCTTACGAATACTATTTACAAAATATTTACAAATTTAACCTAGTTCTATTTACACTTAAATCTACACCGGGAACTCTTCGTTCATGTCCTCCTCCTCGTCCACCTCCATAGGCTCGCCTCGCTCCTCCTCGGGATTGCCTCGCTTTCTTGCTGCGGACAGTGGTGGGATGTCCTTATGTCCCCAAGGTAAGGTGTTGATACCATCAGCCAAGACGAAGCGTTTATCATCGGCCGGGCTCAAGGATAGCTTTTCTACTTGTACGGTGAAGACACGGTGCAGGTACGACTGGAAACGGGTGTTGACGGTGGTTTTCAACACCCCGTCAAACAGACATTCCCTGTAGTCTTCGGGGGTTAGGACGTTTTTAAAAACCCCCTTGGCGACTCCCTTGGCTCGCTTGATCGCCTTGGATCCGTTGTCTTCGTCCTCAACGTCCATGAAGTAGAGTTTCGAGCGCAGGCCGAGGTACTCGAACAAGGATCGGCCGTTACACTCGTCCTTGAACTTGCCAATCACCTTGGCGTTGGCGGGGCTGTAGCAGGGGTGAGACCTCGGGTAGGCGCTGGTATCGAAGTCGTCCAAGTGCTCCATCATCTCCCTGTAGATGTCCCGGGATAGGATGTCGAACACGAAGCTGTCAGTGTCCATGTAGTCTACGTTTAAGCGGTCACCGTAGCGGTCCTTCATCTTCCGCAGAAACTCGTACATGAGCCACTTGCTCAGCTCCAGGACAGACATGCCGACGTAGATGGGCTTTTCCAGGACGATGTTTACCCTGGCGAGGTGCACGAGAGCTACGTCCTCCGTGTAATACGTGCGGTCCAGGAAATTGGACTTGGCCACGTACTTGGAGAACTTCTCCGGAGTGCAGACCAGCTTGACGTTCAGGTGCTTGCGGACATTCTCGATGGTTTTGCCAAAGACCGCGTTATTCATTAACTTGAAAAAGTCTTGCTCGAACTTGGTCCTGGCCTTCTTCCGCAGCTCGGTATTCATGAGGATGTAGGGCTCTAGCCACCGAGACTGGCGAAACGAGATCGCCCTGTGCACAGCCGCAAGCTCCAGTCCGTTGTTCATCGCCTGCTGCAAGACCCTGTAATGGCAGACGTAATGCATCTTGTCGTCCAGGGTGGTCATCAGTTTGGGGTATTTCCCTGTTGGCGGACGCTTGGTCTCGCAGCAGTAAGGGAGGTCCTTGTGCAGCTCGTGGAGGTGGGTGGGGTAGCGGAGGTCCACTTCGAGGATGTAACCCCGTTCCGCTTCGGCATCCAGCGCACCAATGTCCAAGGAGTCGATCTCCTCACGGCTGAGCCACTGGAAGTCTCCGGTGGGCAGGTACTGGGACATGGCCCAGCCGTAGAGGTTGTTGGCGTCTAGGTACAGGAGGTGGCGTGTCGGCTCGTCGGGGCGGTAGTCCCGGCACCGATCGTGGTTGGCCTTGGCGTAGCGGGTGACGGCCTGGGAGATGCCTCCTCGGATCCCCTGCTCCACGAAGAGGTACATGTCGAAATCCTGCAGCGTGTCCAGCTCCACGTCGCAGGTCTTCAACTTGACGTCCCAAGCGTAGGATGGCAGGGTGTAGTAGTGGGCGGGGTCCAGTCCGTACTCGGTCAAAGAGGTGTCACGGAACTGCTCGAAGACGTCGGTGAGGAGGGCGATGTCGCAGCGCAGGTACGTGTCGGCGTAGTCCTTGAGGTGGCGACACTCGAAGGCTCGCCACACGTTGAGGGCATGTTGGTAGTCCTCGTCCTTGACGTCCTCCAGGGTCATGGTGTTCCTAAACGCCTCCTTGGGCGGCAGCTCCCTGGTCCTGTACAGCGTTTCGTACGATGTGACAAAGTCATAGGGGAACACGCCCTTCCTGCGCACCAGGTCGAACAGCCGGTCGTCGGGGAACCGCTTCCTGGTCTCGCGCATCTTGTTGGTGGGCAGTCCCGCTGCCAGGCTGGCCAGGCTCATGGACAAGAACCTGTAGGTGTCGAGGAACCGTACCGCGAAACTGCTCTGTCGTGGGTTGTCCCCGGGCTGGCCAAAGTGGAACCGCTTGGTGAAGGCGATGTAACGCTCTTCGGTGTGCGCCAGCACGTCCACATCGCCGGGGTCGATGGCCAGCTCCCGTACTACGAAGTGGGCATCGTAGTTGGACAGGTTATGGAAGTAGCAGTTGATGACAGGCTGCTCCCTGTACCGCAGATTGCACGAGCGGTGCGCCGCTCCTCGGAACTCGTAAGGCGGGGCGTGGTTGTGGTCCCGCACCTTGACGTCCAGCTCAGTGAACTCCTTGCCGCAGAGGTAGCAGCGGGTCGCTGCGAGATACTCGTCCATTTCCTGCCGGGTCAGAGAAGGGTGCAGAGCTCTTGTGCTGAACAGGAACTCCCACAGGCTCAGCACGTCCATCTTGAGCCGTTCCATAAAGACCTTGGACGCGTCAGCTCCGAAGTATACACGCGGTTCAAACTCCTCCAGGCCGAGCGAATCCACGATCTGGTAGGCGAAGGCGTACGGGACGTGCATTTGCAGGGGCGTCGGGCCGGGTGGCGGTGCTTCCACCGAGTCAACAGCGACAGGCTGCAGAGCACACTCGAAGTCCGCGTAGATGCAGAACCTCTCCCGCCTAGTGTACTCTGGATGGGTGAAGCGGATCTGCTGCTTCTTCGGCAAGTCCAGGCGAAGAGGAGCCTTGGCGTAGCAGTAACGCCTGTGCTCCTCCAGACGCTGAGCGCCCGTCAGGCCGAGCTTGTTGGGTTGATTGTCGAAGTAAGCGAAGCACCGCTTACAGACGTAGATCCTATGCCCGTGGTCAGTGAGCTGGGGCCGGATCAGTCGACTCAGGTCCGTGATGTATGCGTAGTGGCTGTCCCCGTCGGTGGTCACGTACAGCAGGTCCCTGTGGTCTTCAAGCTCTCGCTTGCAGATCTTCAAGGGGTAGACCCTATCCATGAACTTGGGAGTTCCGTCAGGGCGTCTTCCCACCATCGCGCGCTCGGTCCCGTAGACGTTTACGCTGATGTTGTTCTTGCCCTCGAAGGTCTTGATGTCCTTGAGCGTCACGGGGAAACGCAAACCGGTCCAGTCGTAGCGAGCGATGATGTCCGGTGTATACGCTGCAGGTCTCTCCGCGTGTCGCTTAACGAACTTGGTCAGGATAGCGTACATGAAGCACATGTCGTCGGCGTTTAGCACATTGACAACAGCGTGCCTGTCTGCAATAGCCCTTGGCAGCTGGAGATACGCTCTGCCCCCGAGCGGCGTGTACTCGTTCACGCGGATCTCCAGGTCCCGTATACGCAGGTATGTCCAGCCGCTGCCTACCAGTTTACACTGCTCCTTCTTCTTCACGATCGTCTCGAACGTCGCGGAGAGGAAAGCCTCCAAGTCGGAGGCCTCGGTCAGTGGGACGTTCTTCGTGTTGAAGGAGCGCAGGCAGGTGGTCCCGTGAATGTTGGAGAACTCACATTCCAGGACCATGTTCGCCTTGATGCTCGGATGTTGGGTCATGACGTTCTCCATCAAGTCCAGAACCTCGTCAAACAACAGGGTCAGCAAGGCGTCTAACGGTCGGGCCAGGCGGTAGGTGAGGAGGCGACTCCGGAAGGCCTGATGCAAGAGCTGGAACACGGGGTGGCCTCCACCCTCCATCTCGTCATCGATGGTCTGAGGCTCGGCGCTAGGTTCTGGGCGGGGCTGGGGCTCGGTGCTGGGCCCTGGCTGTGGCTCGGTGCTCGGTCCTGGTCGTGACTCGGCGCTAGACACTTGGTGCGGTCGGGGCTCGGCGCTGGCTCCTTGGCGCAACGACTGGTTGCTGTGAGGAAGAGGAGGAGAGGACAACCTAGGCAGTCGGTCTTGGGTCAGGTCCCTCACAACAGGGCAGTTGTGAGACTGGTGATGGTCACGGTTGAAGCGGCGAGTAAACCCCTTGTCGCAGTACACGCAGCGGAACTCGGATGGATCTTGAGCCAGGTTCCTCACAACAGGGCAGTTGTGAGACTCGTGCTGGTCGTGGTTGAAGCGACGGGTAAACCCGCGGTCGCAGTACGCACAACGGAACGTGGGGGGATGGACGGTCCGGACGTGTCGTCTCAGTTCCAGGTCGCGGTCGAAGCGTCTACCGCATCGCTCGCACTCCATGTGGCGATCGGGGCTCGAGGAGGAGGAAGGAGCTGCTGCTGGCATCGCGGAGTGAGCCGCTTGCATGTGGCGGCGCACGTCCTCCAGGCTCGCGAAGATGGCCGGGCACAGTCGGCAGGGATGGTCCACTCGTTGCGGTTGGGGCTCCACCGCGGCGTGTGGTCCGTGAACCGTGGCGACGTGGCGGCGGAGGCTGTCACCTCTTGTGAAGCGCCTACTGCAGACGTGGCAGTCGTGACGTCTGGCGTTGTGGGCGGACTCCACGTGTCGCCTCAGGTTTCCGAGCAGGCTGAAGGCTCGGCCGCAGACCTCGCACAGGTGTTCGTTGTTCATCTGCAACAACGAATATGATAAGTCTCTTGCATTTTACAAATTAGTCGCAACGAGAACACTTCATTGGTAACATAACACATACTTTATGCGTGGTAGACAAGAGTCAAGGCCATGGCAAATTTAATGTTAGTGCACGGGTTTCCTCGTTTTATGTTAGTATACAGGTTTCCTCCTTTATTAAATTAGTTTATATAAAAAGAAAGAAAAGATAGTAAGTTAGAGAATGGAAGCTTTACATTGATGCGTGATAGACAGGATTTAGAAACCATGCCACGTCTAACATTAGTGCACGGGTTTCCTCGTTTTATGTTAGTACACCAGTTTCCTCCAAGAAATTGAGAATGACTTGTAAGTTGTTCTGTAGCAATAACGAATCGTTTTTCCCTAAAACATAATGAAATTTATTCAACTTCTATTAACAAGCCAGACCTATCTTTGCACATTATGAATTGAACGATCATACCTTAAATGAGAATCTTACTATAAAGGGGAACGTATTAGTCTTCCACACTACAACTTATAAGAGCTACATATACTTACGTTTAACAATCTCGGAATATGGTGCAGTAAAGGCTAGCACAGCACTGAAGTAGAACGTCTACACACACTGAGCTCCAAACACAAACTGAATGAAGGAAGCGATGACAATCACTTAAGTAACATAGCTACGTACCGTACAGTAGAAGGCGGTGAACAATTCTCGAAATCGTGGCAATTATCGCTAATGAGTAAACAGCCTGAGGCGGTCCACACTACAACTTATAAGACTACATATACTTACGTTTAACAGATCTCGGAGTATGGTGCGGTAAGGACTAGCACAGCACTGAAGTAGAACGTCTACACACACTGGGCTCCAAACACAAACTGAATGAAGGAAGCGATGACAATCACTTAAGTAACATAGCTACGTACCGTACAGTAGGCGGTGAAAGCAGTAAACAGTTCTCGGAACCGCTAATGAGTAAACAGGCTGGGACAGTCACGTAGGCCCTAGCACGCGCTTCGACACGTGACGCCGCGGAGTCGCTCGCAGTTTGGTTTGACCAAGCCGGCATACGACGTGTAGTGAAGTCACATCGAGTTCGGTCAGCAAACAGCCGAGATCCCATACGGAAAACGCGTTTAGAAATTAATAACGGGCTTGTTTAATGGTGGATTTTCAATTTTCTTTAAGCGATGGTTTACTTAGGCAGCCGCCCGACATGTGGTGAAGTTTCGTCAAAATCGGTCGGTAAACAGCCGAGATCCCATAAGGAAAACGCGTTTAAAAATTAATAACGGGCTTGTTTAATGGTGGATTTTCAATTTTCTTTAAGCGATGGTTTACTTAGGCCGCCGCCCGACATGTGTTGAAGTTTCGTCAAAATCGGTCGGTAAACAGCCAAGATCCCATAAGGAAAACACGTTTAAAAATTAATGGCGGTCTTGTTTGATGGCGGGTCTATGGGGTTCTTTCGTCATTCGCTTCCTTGGGGATAGGCCTACACTCTGGAAAAAGTCCCGTGGGAATCGGTGGATAAATAGGCTAGTTATTAATTTTCGAAAGTTTTTTCCTCATGTTCAAGGTCATCACGAAAAGTGCCGCTGGCGACGGGGGGGGCGTCCGGGGAGGTGGGCGTCCGGGGGGGGCGTCCGGGGGGGGCGTCCGGGGGGGGGCGTCGGGGGGGGGGTCGGGGGGGCGTCGGGGGGGCGTCGGGGGGGGGGTGGATTGATCCACAGTGGATAACTGCCGTTGCTGCTGGTTCAGGATCGGCTATTGCCCCCTACTCAAATCCTCGCTCGCTTCATAATGGATGATGCAGCTCTCTTACCATGTTTGGATTGTCTTTGATTGTTTGAGCTACATTTAAGATTATTTATCGAAGCTCCTGTCTGGTTTGGGGTTTTGTTTTATACACTTCCGCTTTCATGTACCCCCACAGGAAGTAGTCCATTGGAGTCAAATCTGGTGACCTGGGCGGCCAATTCACAGGTCCTTGGTGGGCGATCACTTTGTCTCTATGACGCTTACTTAGTACCTGAACCACGTTGCCTGCCCTGTGCGGAGGTGCTCCATCATGTTGATAATACATTATGTCCTGGTTTGGATGGGTAGTTGCTCAAGAAGCTCTGGTAAACTATCCTGTAGAAACTGTAAATACATCGTACCGTTAAGTGTCCCATCCAAAATGTAAGGCCCGAGTAGTTTGTCATTAATGAGTCCGCACCACACTTTCACCGAAAATCTTCCCTGAAAGTTTGTTTCCACTGTGGATTTTCTTCAGCCCATATATGGCAGTTCTTGGAATTATTAATACCATTTCTTGTAAACTGAGACTCGTCTGTAAAGATTATGTACTTAACCACCCTACGATTTACTAATATCCACCGACAAAACTCAGATCTCTTAACATTATCGCCGGGGTGAAGAGCCTGTACTTTCTACACATGGTAAGGGTACAAACCTTCTTTCTTTAGTATTCTCCATGTTTGTGAAGAAGATACCAAATGCTGGCCTGAAAGTCTTCTTGTACTAGTCCCCGGGCTTTGTTGAACCGGATCTATGATGTTCTTTCCCATTAATTGGAGTTTATACCGTCACATAACGTTTATAATAATACCGTCACGTTTACGTTTATCAAATGAACCTGTCTCTCTCAAACGATTGTGTAGGTCCGTAAGTACTTGACTATTAGGCACAGTCCTGTTGGGGTACCTTCTACTGTACTCAACTACAGCTGCTCGTGAATTTCCATTACAAAATCCATACACAAAGTGCATATGAGCACATTCACTATTAGTAAACATGCTAAACTGATTGTCGTAACACAAGACCTTATTGTTTCATATTTTTAATAACAATGTTAGTCAACAATGAGTTTAGCTAGCTGTTTTAACACCACAGCTGATCATTGGGCTTCCCACTGTTGCCAACACGATTAAACAGAGTGCACTGTCAAAATATGGTATACTAGGTGTATTTGAACTGGGTGTAATACATAAGGGGATAAAGAAAATGTCGTCTGTCGGTCTGTGTGATATTTTACAACATGTACTAAGTTTGCTGCCAGTTGGTCCGGAATCAGAATAGTTATGATAATGATAGTATTAAATATTGAAATTGATAAACAAAGTATAAGTAGAAATACATAATTTACATAATGTAGAAAAATGTCTTCGTTTTCATAAGAAAGATCATTTTAGATGGTTGTTGTGTGTAACAAAATCGAATAGATAAACTAATTTAAAAATAATTGTAAGAAAGCAAAGTCTAAGCTTACAGCAATTTAACTTTCCTTTGCAATTTGTGTATCCTTAAGTGTATTGCAGTATTATACAGTAAATTTTACTAATAAAAGTGAATGATATGGATGTTACCTTACTCCGAATACAATTTTACAACTTTTGATAAATTTGCAGCCCAATTGGTTGGTTAGTTTTTCTGTGGATGCCTGTTAAATGTGAACAAAATATTTTAGGCACGGTTTTTTTTAATAAAAAATTGATCTTTGAAGGACTATTACCGAATGTCAGTCAACACTTTTGCTTCAAAAACAAATGATTCTTATTCAGAATTTCCTCCTCTTACTGACCGTGTAAGTTTTATAAAAATATGATCACTAATAGTTTGTCTATAAGTCCAAAAATAAGTTAATTACATGTAAAAACTAAAAAAACTTTATTTTTGGCTGTAGCAATGCAACGAATGAGTTTAGTTTAGGACCTATGTTTATACAACATTTTTTTCTTGTTTTGACCCAAGGATTAATTTCCCGAAGTTTGTCAGGGTTATCGTGAAACACCCTGTATATACCGGGTGTCTCAGCTAAAGTGAACCAATAGCTAACTTTGTAATTATAAATATGACATCCAATTTCTTATGGGGGACTCCCCTTGATTTTTTAAGATGTTTTCGGGATGGTTTCGAATTTATTAAATATGGCCGCCATTTTCCAATATGGCAGACAACTTCAATATTTCTTAAAGAACACCCTATATTTTATGATGTTTTTAGGTAGAACATGTGATTTTAAGACGTTTTTGTTTTTGGTAATTTTTACCTAAATGTGATCGTTTACGTGCTAGAGCCAATAGTTTTCGCAAACATTACTCAAGTTTAGTGCTGCAATGATTCAAGAAAATTGCATCATTGAAAAAGACAAATAATATGTATTTTACAAATATAACAGTGATAATCAAATACATTCTAACACATACAGAACAGTGTGCTTTGATACCTCAAGCAACAAGAACTGTTTACAACAAATGCTCAAAAACATTTCCTTGTTGTTCTATGCACATTTCCAGTCGTTATCTGTGTGCTCGTTGTGCAAGTGTTATTGTTGCGTCACTAACAGCGTTGCAAGCAGCTCGGATCCTCCACTGCATATCCTCAGGTGTTGATGGTCGAGATTGGTATACTTTATTCTTGATTGGCCCCAAAGGAAAAAATCTAGATGTGTCAGATCAGGTGACCTCGGAGGCCATGCGACTGGTCCACTAAACTTGAGTAATTTTTGCGAAAACTATTGGCTCTAGCACGTAAACGGTCACATTTAGGTAAAACTTACCAAAAACAAAAACGTGTTAAAAACACATGTTCTACCTGAAAACATCATAAAATATAGGGTGTTCCATATGAAATATTAAAGTTGTCCGCCATATTGGAAAATGGTGGCCATATTTAATAAATTCGAAACCATCCCGAAAAACACCTTAACAAATCAAGGGGAGTTCCCCATAAGAACTTGGATGAAATATTTATAATTACAAAGTTAGCTATTGGTTCGCTTTAGCTGAGACACCCGGTATATACAAACATGTAAAGCATCATTTATGACTTAAAGTTCGAAAACAAGCCAGATCGCTCTATCCAAAGGGGTATTTTTGGGGGGAGGGGGTATGTACCCCAAAAATGGGTTTGTTGAGTTTTTTAGATATAATACTTTATTAAATCCAATTTTAATTTTTAGCCATTATATATATATATATATATATATATATATATATATACATGTGTGTGTGTCCGTGTCTGTGGGTGCGAAAACTATCGTATATATACAAATATATATATATATATATATATACACATACAGTTTTGAACGAATGGTGTTTTTGGCATCTGGGGACCTCAAAATAAAAAGTTATCATGGTCCCGGGCCTAGGTCTTACCATGCCGATTAAGGTAATAGCTTCTTCCCTATAGGGGAAAATCGCTAAAATCCTCTCTCATTTAAAAATCAACTTCCATTGGGTTAAATGAGTTAAATATAAGGTAATCATTACTGAACTTACCGTGGTATTTTTAACATGTAACTTCAGTCAAAGCCGGGCAATATGGGTAATGTAATATTACAATGAACTTAAAATCGTTATATACTGCAAAAAAAGTCTTACTACATGGTAACAAAAATAACTTGCAGAATGTAACAGAATTTAACAAAATTATACGTACTAAAAATAAGCCGGATTATTGGATTCAACAATGAGGATAGCATAATGTTTAAGGTATTTGCAACTGAAGGCAAGCAAATAAATCATAAGATACTTGGACTAGTTTATATTGACTTGAGTCAATTTGAACCATATCACGGTATGTTAGATGCGTCAATAAACTGACAGCGAGAGAGGATGATATTAAAGTCAAACGTTTTGTTGAACGAAAGATATTATCTTCATATTGCAACAATATAAACTGTGGTCTATCCTTTCCCTTACATGCTGGAACTCTTATATTGCATTTTCTCGCCGGCGTGTTTTTTCCCAATTGAAGTGATTCTCATCACACTCTTCGTTATTTGATTCAATTTTCTTTCACCTTGTATGATAAAGTTGTTTTTGATTATAAAATGCTATGGTATTTAGTATTATATATGTTCTGTGTATTCTGTATTCCCGTCGCAGCAAACCTGCGTACTCAGCGAATTTCCAATGCATATATATGTGACTCACTACTACATAGAGCTACTTAGCAAGTTTCACAAAAATACATCCATAAATAAGCGATATATAGCATTTTATTATTCTCCATAAGAATAATATTAGGGTTGAGGACGAAGGTTTGCTGCAACGAGGATGATAAGTAATGTGTTTTTTTTTTGCAATTATCAATACAACTGAACCAGGTGAAGCTAGATACCAAGTTCTCTTAATGTAGGTTAATAATTAAGGGAGATATACAACTTTACTTATTCTCCATATGAATATCATGGGGGCCGAGTATGCAGGTTTGCTGCTACGGGGACTATCAACAAAAAACTTGTTTTTTGTGCTAATATCAATATACCACAACTAGTTGAAGCCACATACCAAGTTTCATCAATATACATTCATAAATAATCGAGATATCAAATTTTATTTATTCTCCATAAGGATAACCTTGGACAACGTACTGTGCTTAGCACTTTGAATATCTCTGCAACGGTTGGACGTAGAACAACGATTCAAACACCAAAATGTTTGTTTTGTTGAGCTAAACACATTAATAAACAGAAATGTGAAGTTTTTAGTAAAACTATCTGAGAAAAATCTAAAAACCTTTTTCCCATAAGATTTACATGGGACACGTTTTTTTGGATTTTCTCCGCAACCACTTAACCTAGGTTAATGATTCAAGATACTAAATTATTTGTTTTTTAAGATCTATAAAATGGCTACAACCAAAATTGAGTGTTTTTAACATTTTGGGGTCAAATTTGCAAAAAACCGATTTTTGGAAAATCGTAAACCCCCATAAAACCCCCCTTCCCATAGTGCGATCGATCTGGTTTTCAAACTTAAAGTCATAAATGCTACTCTCCACATTTTTGCAAAATTTCATGAAAATCGGGTGTTTCTTTCAAAAGCTATCGCGGTAACGGGCATATATACACATATATATAAATTTGAACGAATGGTGTTTTTGGCATCTGGGGACCTCAAAACGAAAAGTTATCATGGTCTCGGGCTTAAGTCTTACCATGCCACCTACGGTAATAGCTTCTTCCCTATAGGGGAAATTCGCTAAAATACTTAATATAACAAATTTACTTGAACCGGTGGAAAGAACTTACTTGTTAGTTAATAAAGTTGAAAGTTAATCACAAATGAAAGTTTAATAAGAGTAAGTTTATGAAATTCACTGAACAATACCACACATACAACTGTTTAATTTCTGAGCATTTATGTTTATGTTTACGTAGAAGTTCTGAGTAGGGTTTCTTCTCGTTTTTATGAGTATTACGATGGAAATGAAAATGAATCAAATTAAATTAAATTTGCTGAAAGAACTGAAAACATCAAAAATGCTACACAAGTTGAATTAAAATTTGTATCCAAACTGAACAATAATTTCTTAAAAAAAATACAAATTTATTTGACTGGAGAAAAACTAAAATGTGTAAATATCTATCTAGAGTATTGTTATAGGGATTGTGTTTTACGAATACAATAGTAAAACATACGCTCTTAAGAAGAGTAAAATATCTTTGGAACCATTTTAAACTAAGGCAATTTCCTCATCAGGATGAAGTCAAAGTAAACCCCATATTTTCAAGTCTGTAGACATAAAATTTTAAATAGCAATAGCATTGTTGTTACTTTTTTTGCAGTGACCACTTAAACGGGTTGTACATATGAAGCTTCGAAGTGTTAATCCTGATGATTCATGCCAATCCTCTATTATGCACAATTCATTTGACTCATCAACGTAATTTGAAATTATAAACACGTAATTTGGCAGTGGTCCGTAAAACTTAAGTGAAAGTTGAATTGCCCCACGATTTCATCAACAAGCATGTCTTAATGTAACTTTATTTTTGTGAGTGACTCAGAGGCCTGACTATGAGCCCACCCAGTTATTGTTTATAATGCTTGACATTTATGCTGCTGTGTCCTATAATATCTAAGAGGGTCTCTAATATAGTTTTAGGTATATCATGATACATATCATATTATTTAGATATTATATAACCTGGGTTTTAAAGTAGCCTCAATTTGAACTAGCTGGTTTCCAAATAATCAAAAATCTTTACTAGTTTTATTTTTTTTACATCCACAAAAAATAATAGCCAGGACTCTCAGTACCTTACAATTCTTTGGTTAGATATTAAATGGGCTGATGTTATTAGTAAACACACCTTTAATAATTACCTAATTATTTATTATTTTGTAGTAATATCGCATAATACATAACACATACAACACATTTAAACTACTGCTATTCTTGGTATTAGGTATATGTAGTAGTCTAAGGTATATGTTCCTTATATACAGTTTAAATATGGTAGATTAACAAATAAACTTATTAAGAAAAGTCCCAATGTTATGTCTGACAAAGATGAGCACTTGTTTTAGTAAAATTAAAACAAATGTAAAATGTTGGTGAAGTTATAACTTATATAATTGGTTACATTTTTACAGTCTTAAAGTCTACATAGTTTTGTGTTTAATAATCACACGTAAACATGTACTGTGTTATAATCTACAACGTATTAACATGCAATGGAAAACTATCATTTATCGGCAACTACAAAACACGACAAGCCTCCTCGAGTTTCGCCTTCATTTCAATATATTTATTTATGACAACAAACATCCAGATCAAATCCTTAACTATTAAAGGTCTCTGACACTCTAATCCAACTGAACCTAAATAGTCATGTCATACACACTACGATAGTTTATTTATCATTAAGATGACACTCCATTTGAGGGGCAAGACAATGTTAAAAACCAATATTCAAGTAGAAAAAATAAAATCAAACTTATTATATAATCTTTTTATTGATATAAGTTCATAACAATTTACATGAAATTAAATTCAGTACCTAATTTTGAGTTTTGTCCTTTTTTGCCATTTTGTTATAATTTCAATAGCAGTTAGCTCAGCTATCCAAGTTATCTATTTACGATTTTTTTCATCGAGAAATATACCAGTTGGGTGTCTAGTAAAGCGGTTAAAGTGTTCGTCTGGTCGAGACTGTGGACAACTTTCCAAATAAAGTTATTGATTTTCCATTGGGATATCAATTATTATACTTATATTTTCTAAGAAGAGGACGACCTTATTATCAGTAACAAACCTAAAACTAAAAATGTCCGCTGATTTAGAACAATACTGTTTAGCAATAATGTTTAAACTCACATCTAGTTCCAATATTGGGAATGATTCTCGTGCCAGTTTCGATTGTTTCCTAATGAAAGCATAAATTCACAAAAGAGTGCAAACTAATTTGGCCGTTTCATCCCACACCGGCCGAGCGACGTTTACTCTCTGAATACAGAACGACCTCCCTGATTACACTGGACTGCAGATGTGGACAATGTAATGGGTTCGACTTTGAAAAAAACACAGCATTAATATACAATTAGCGTTTTTTGGTTTTAAAGTAGATTTAACAGGCAAACCAAGAAGTTCTTAACAAAAACCTTACTAAAAATATATTTGTAAATAATATATTTCGCGTGTGTATGCGAAAGAAAATTTCTGGTGTTAATGATTAAAATAAAATACTGCACTTCATTATATTTCAAATTTAACGTTTTTATGAAACTAACTATCTACAATATATTTTAAGATTACTGATATTTCAATATGAGAAAATCCTTTTTTTAACACAGAATTACGGAGATTGCACTGTTATTAATTGTTGTATAAAACTACAACAAAATATTGTAACTTTTAAAATATCTAAGTAAAAAACTGTTATATTTTGCAAATTTTTATTAATTTCAACTCATATCCAATATATATGCAGAAATTATTTACAATAAACAACAATCATAACACTTAGGTTGATAAATACGGTAGTTACAAAGATTTATAAATCCAAGTTACACTCGTCATTAATAACAGTTGGTTTGTTAAGAAAATATTTACAACTATTTATAATTATTAGTATTGCTTCATTATTGGTGGACTTGGGCATCAGTGATTAATGATTAGAATGATTTATGTGTTCGCTTGGCCTACACTAAAATACTGATACTAGAGCTATCACACATGCAAATATGTACCAATTTTATGTAATTCATGTATGCAAATGTGTAGTTGAATTGATAAAAAAATATGTGTTAAATTAAACATGTATGAATGCTTTAACTTACATTTTAACTTTTCGAGATCCTCTTTTAAGTTTACTTTAAAACCTGGACCAAAAGTTTAAAATCCAAATTTTAGTACATTGAATTTTTTACCAAATTTATGTTTTTAGGTTTCATATTTTGGTACACAGTTTATTCACGTTTTGCTTAATAAATGTTATTCCATTATTTGTCAGGGACACGTATAGTCTCTATATGACCAATAGTAAAATAATAAGGTAACATTAATAATATTGACAAACATAAGTTTGTTAATGCTAACATGTAGATTAAGTTTTTATTTATTATTTTGTTAAGAGGATAACAGCCTCTTATTTCCTTACTTTGATAGTTTACATACGTATCTGTAGCGTATCCAGTAAAGCAAGGAGTGAGCCTTTAAGGCAGCCACACACTACCGGACTTTTTCCCGAACAAGACATCGAACCGAGCAGGATTTGGCTTCGAAGGGAGAAAATCCGGTAGTTTGTGGGGCCTGAGAACCAGACACCGAAGAAGACATCGAACCGAGCACCGAGTGTTCTCGAGGCGGTTTTTTGACGAAAGATCAAAGAAAGATCGGTACGATGTCTTGTTCGGGGTCTGGTTCGGGGTTCGGTAGTGTGTGGTACCTCCATACGCTGCTCAGCGCGCCGTCCCGAGCGCCGTCACGAGCCCCGCCGCTAGGAGCTATGTTACAATCCTCCTACATAGTTAATAATATCCAGGCCTACTGCTTTTGCAAGAAACAGTGATAGATATTTGATTTGTTAACAGATAAATCTGCTAAACTAGTTTAACCTAAATAACATTAATAATGTTAGTAAAATCAATTCATATGCAACTGTAAATTAATCTCTTCTACATAACCCCAGCCCCCTACCACCCTACCTGCATCCCCTAAACCCCATTTCTGACGTCTCATTCGGTTCTTGTTTAGTTATCAGTTGTTTTATATGTAACCTCCCGTATCGTTCTCTTCATATGCAACATGCCATAAATGTTAGAGTCAAAAGTTAAATTGTGAACAGACAATTTTATCCTACATCAAATAAATCGATTTGAAACTGTTATTACTACAATTGGAATGAGAATGTAAAGGAAGTAAAGTTGTTTGAGAAGAATCCAACATATTGAAACGGAACGTTTAAGGGAGAATGAAAGTGAAAGTGTCCCAGGGTGTCGACAACAGGGTGATATTTATGTGACACGAGGAGCTTCCATTTTGTAAACGACCGCAAGCCCCGGTTATAGGTTATAGGACCACTTTAGCACACGTTTTAAAATATTGATTCTGATACTATAACCTTTTTTATTAGTTTTACTGACAGTTAAACGTATTTTCCTGTCTTACATATTATTTTGCGCTCTGAAATCATTTGGCCCATAAAAGAAAATAGAGATTTATACTTATATATTTTTGTTTGTTACAGTTGTTGGGTATTAACACTAATACATTCTCTTTTATTTACCAAATAACACTTTTTTCAAACGAGTTCATTTGTATTTTATGCGTAAAGATTACTGTATTCTGACGAAGTAATAAGGTATCGTAGAAACCCCGCAAAATTATAATTGTAATACGAAATGTTTTAAAGGTCTGCCTAAATCTACCATCAGTAAGCAACTTTAAAATATTTAACAAAAGTTAAATCTTCATTTAGCTACCTAATATCTCATTCATCTCACTTGCACTTAGAATCGATCGCTCTGTTGTATTATAGATTCTTGTCTATAAAATGCGTTTAAGAAGTGAACACCTGAAGATTTCTCAGAGTGGGGGAACATCCGGCACCAGTAACGGCGTAGTCACCTTGTTATGGTCGACACGTCAGCGTCAGTGGGGGAACACCCGGCACCAGCAACGGCGTAGTCACCTTGTTATGGTCGACACGTCAGCGTAAGTGGGGGAACATCCGGCACCGGCAACGACGTAGTCACCTTGTTATGGTCGACACGTCAGCGTCAGTGGGGGAACACCCGGCACCGGCAACGACGTAGTCACCTTGTTATGGTCGACACGTCAGCATCAGTGGGAGAACACCCGGCACCGGCAACGACGTAGTCACCTTGTTATGGTCGACACGTCAGCGTCAGTGGGGGAAGATCCAGCACCAGCAACGGCGTAGTCACCTTGTTATGGTCGACATGTCAGCGTCAGTGGGGGAACATCCGGCACCGGCAACGGCGTAGTCGCCTTGTTATGATCGACACGTTAGCGTCAGTGGGGGAACATCCGGCACCGGCAACGGCGTAGTCACCTTGTTATGGTCGACACGTCAGCGTCAGTGGGGGAACATCCGGCACCGGCAACGGCGTAGTCATCTTTTTATGGTCGACACGTCACCGTCAGTGGGGAAACACCCAGCACCGGCAACGGCGTAGTCACCTTGTTATGGTCGACAAGTCAGCTTCAGTGGGGGAACATCCGACTCCGGCAACGGCGTAGTCACCTTGTTATGGTGGACACGTCAGCGTCAGTGGGGGAACATCCGGTACCGGCAACGGCGTAGTCACCTTGTTATGGTTGACACGTCAGCGTCAGTGGGGGAACATCCGGCACCGGCAACGGTGTAGTCACCTTGTTATGGTCGACACGTCAGCCTCAGTGGGGGAACACCCGGCACCGGCAACGGCGTAGTCATCTTTTTATGGTCGACACGTTAGCGTCAGTGGGGGAACATCCGGCACCGGCAACGGCGTAGTCACCTTGTTATGGTCGACACGTCAGCGTCAGTGGGGGAACACCCGGCACCGGCAACGTCGTAATGACCTTGTTATGGTTGACACGTCAGCGTCAGTGGGGGAACATCCGGCACCGGCAACGGCGTAGTCACCTTGTTATAGTCGACACGTCAGCGTCAGTGGGGGAACATCCGGCACCGGCAACGGCATAGTCATCTTTTTATGGTCGACACGTCACCGTCAGTGGGGAAACACCCGGCACCGGCAACGGCGTAGTCACCTTGTTATGGTCAACACGTCAGCGTCAGTGGGGGAACATCCGACTTTGGCAACGGCGTAGTCACCTTGTTATGGTGGACACGTCAGCGTCAGTGGGGGAATATCCGGTACCGGCAACGGCGTAGTCACCTTGTTATGGTTGACACGTCAGCGTCAGAGGGGGAACATTCGTCCCCAACAACGGCGTATTCACCTTGTTATGGTCGACACGTCAGCGTCAGTGGGGGAACATCCGGCACCATCAACGGCGTAGTCACCTTGTTATGGTCGACACGTCAGCCTCAGTGGGGGAACACCTGGCACCGGCAACGGCGTAGTTACCTTGTTATGGTCGACACGTCAGCGTCAGTGGGGGAACATCCGGCACCGGCAACGGCGTAGTCACCTTGTTATGGTTGACACGTCAGCGTCAGTGGGGGAACATCCGGCACCGGCAACGGAGTAGTCACCTTGTTATGTTCGACACGTCAGTGTCAGTGGGGGAACATCAGGCACCGGCAACGGCTTAGTCACCTTGTTATGGTCGACACGTCAGCGTCAGTGGGGGAACATCCGGCACTGGCAACGGCGTAGTCACCTTGTTATGGTCGACACGTCAGCGTCAGTGGGGGAACATCCGGCACCGGCAATGGCGTAGTCACCTTGTTATGGTCGACACGTCAGCGTCAGTGGGGGAACACCCGGCACCGGCAACGACGTAGTCACCTTGTTATGGTCCACACGTCAGCGTCAGTGGGGGAACATCCGGCACTGGCAACGACGTAGTCACCTTGTTATGGTCGACACGTCAGCGTCAGTGGGGGAACACCCGGCACCGGTAACGACGTAGTCACCTTGCTATGGTCGACACGTCAGCGTCAGTGGGGGAACATTCGGCAACGGCAACGGCGTAGTCACCTTGTTATGGTCGACACGTCAGCGTCAGTGGGGGAACATCCGGCACCGGCAACGGCGTAGGTACCTTGTTATGGTCGACATGTCGGTGTCAGTCTAACACGATTACACAAGGCTGTCAGATCGCTCCCTCTTCTATGTAATCTGCATATATATTGCCAAAGTCTCTCATACAACATCTGTTACAAAACTAAATTTTGATGTAGAACCATCCCGATTGTTTGTATAAATACGATGTTTTTATTTTTAATATAATTATGACTAATGCATTGTAACAGGCCACGTTGGAAGACTAACTTTAATTTATTTCAATCAATATTTTATTTGATTTATCAAACTGACACAATTTACTTTGAAAATTTGATGTCAAGAACGTTTTTTTTGATATGTTAGACTTGCAAAATAAGTTTCCGCAATTATTTGCAAACAACAACAGTATACACATCTCACTTTAAAATAACGCTAAGTAATCATCCAATAAGAGTGTTTCAGCTTGTATTTTACTTAATTCTCCTTATGAACTGTTTACATTTACACAGTTTTAAGTAATGTTACATGTTTACTGAAGCCATAGTATAAGAGGTACAAGTGAGGGCGGGGCTAACGGTTTACAGAGTGTGATCCTATTCAAGCGTATTGAATGAAAACTTCTAGTCGGTTAAATTTTTCTGTAAGTTGTATGACAAGTATTCATAAAGCTTTAAGAATAACCATTCTGTGTAATCGGGCAGAAAGGCTTTAACGCGATGATAGTGTTGTATCTGGACGAATGAGTAGGAAAATATCTTAAATAAAAAAATCATTGGTCCAGCCCTTTTATAAGAATAATAGTTAGTGTTTTACAAATTATAATCAACAATAAGGATTTTTTTCGAATGTCTTCTTGGGGTTTTATGTAGACATCTGCTTTATTATGTAGACTGGGAGGCTATGTAATATGCAGTTAATTCTGCTCTGTAGTAGAAGGAATAAAATGGCGAGCGTCTAAAGGTAAATAAATACTAATACGACACAAAATTGATTGTAAGTAAGAGGAGGAACATAACTGCTTGGTTCTCTCTTTCTCTCTTCGTTGAGATTTTAATTTGTTTGTGGAGTACACACAATGTAATTAAATCAATCCAAAATCTGTATTGATCACTACACATTGCATTGTACAGGCACAGGTTTTATAAAATAAGTTGTATGAATGGAACCAATATCGTTTTAATTTCAGTTTCCAAACATTGCATAAGATAGTATAAAACATCATATTACCTTGTTAGCCGTCCTAACTTATCATAGGTTATCATTTATTAGGTTTTTAAAGATAGTATATTAATGTCCCAAAACGCGTAAAATCAATGGTTTTACATTGTACATAGCCTATGTATAATATAACTAATATAATGTTCTATATAACTAAAATAATGGCTGTACTACATTCAAAACCTAAAAATTAATATTAAGTTTGGTTAAATGGCTTGATTCATCCATGTATCAACAAATCTTAAAAATTAAACTTTTCAAATTTGTTTATCTCTAAATCCTAGTAATATAGGCTAATTAAATTAAGCATAAAAAGGTTAAACATCCAACTAATTGTAAAAGAATCAAAGTAAGGTTTTTAGACATGGCATTGGGTCCCAAACAACATATCAAAAGTCTACCAAAATACATAATTAATAATAATTGTTATAATAATATTAATTTAAAATTATCAGGCATTGTAAATTTTGATGAAATGTAATACGTGTTTATTTTTTCAGGTGATTTTGTAACAAAATATTTATTTATAACATGTGTGATTGATCTGTTAGCCTATTTCGAAACTGTATTATGACAATCAAAAGGTTTTAGACAGAAAATCACCTTGAAATAGTTAGAAAATAAATTTGATATAGTTGGGAAATCGGCGTAAAAGTTGGGAAATTTGAAGTCCCTACCAGTAATTTTCTCGTGCGATTCCCCTGTGTGTTATAGCAAACTTACACTTCAGCTTTTAAAGTAACAGCCGTTATTCAACACTACCTATAACCAGCAAAAGAGCTGAGTGTTCATTAGTTGCTGGAGACTATAGGGAACATTTTTTAAAAAAATTCCGTTTATTTTAAAGTGTTAGAGGCTTTGCCAAAAATCCGCTTGTCGCATTTTTACGTGTTATACATCATTAGAAAGCTAGTTACATTTTATATTAAATGGACACTTTGTTTGTCCCACTTGGTTGAAATTTGGTCGTTAAAGAGCCATAAGACTCAGAAGTGTCCGACTTTTGAAATATCCAAGATGGCGGCCAATATGGCGGCCTTCCCCCACGTGGATTTTGGTAGAATTTTGATATGTTGTTTGGGACCCTATGCCATGTCTAAAAAACCTTTTTTGTTTCTTTTCCAATTAGTTTGATGTTTTTCCTTAATTCGACTAAGCTAATATATCATAAAGCTGAGTGGCGTGTTGACTAGCAAATATCTTTGCTGAAATAAGTCATTCTAAATAACCTTCTAAAAAAGTAGTAATTATGATCTGAATTGGAGGCTTTTGATACTGTAATACAAAGCCATAGTACACATGGTTGAGAGTTCTACACCATCGAATAAAAGGTTCTGTAAGTAAACTTTAGAAAACAGAAAGTTTAGTAAGAGTGCCCCCTGGTGTCGACAACAGACGATATTTATGTGGCACGGGAAGCCTCCATTTTGTAAACGACCGCAAGCCCCTTTTATGGGCCCACCTCAGACCTCGTTTGAAATTATTTAGCGTTATTTTGTTAGACCTTTCATATACATTTGTTATTGGTTTGGAAACAAATTTTGCTTTCTTGTATTTTTGTATGTACACTTCTAAAGGATACTCTGATCCACATAGTTTAAAATATACAAGCTATTAACGAGGGTAACTCGAAAGGTATGTGGGATTTACTTTTGGGTAAATTATTACACATGACACTTAGTTGCGAGGTGTGGAAAAACAAAGCCTCGTCATTATCTGCATTTTATATTTTATTTGAGTAGCTTACTCCGTAAAAAAACATAATTTATAAAGAAGTTGTCCGTATTTAGGTAGACTTAGTTGCCCTTTAAGCAGCATCGTTTAATCTTTTGCAGGAATACAATATTACAACTCTAGGAGTTAGACATACGTATAATACCCGTAGCTTGTGAACATTATATATCAACACTTTTTATATGTATTAATGTGCGAAATTAATAATCGTTGCTGCTAATTTTTAACTAATGTCATGCCGTATCCACTATTGTAGTAAACTTTTATGTGTTGGTAATTTTACGTAAAAATGGTTGTAATCCGTTGCAGATAATCGCTAATTGAGGCAAAGGAAAGAAGAAAGCCGGGATTTTAACAATCTCGTTATTTTCTTTTGAAGGGCGATCAGAAAATTAGAATGATTACCATTATTATGTGTTGGTCTTTACTGGGTGATATAAGTAGCTTTATCTCTCCAACAGAGAACCTTTACAAAGCTGCAGTAACCATACGTTTAACCTTGACCCTGGAATTTATTTGAACTATGATTCATATAAGTTTTGAAATGGATGTAGCAAGTGAATGATGTAGCAATTTGTAAATGAGTGTAATGAATTTAACTGCTTTAGTTATTAGTGGATTTAGCACAACATTAAGATATGTTTATTCTTTTAATGACTATTTGACTACGTCATTTAATTTAGTTTAGGTTAGTGTTACATATTTTGGTTTTTAACTCTCGTTAAATATGTAATGTCGTGTAATAATCATGTTTTTATATAATGAATTAAATTGAGCGTATTATAAGTAAGCTAAAATTTAAATTTGTAAAAGCTTACTGTGAATATTCAGTTTATCGCAATCCGAGAAACACATTTTATGGAAACCAAATTTCCTAATTTATTATATTTTTATAGTGTGTTTTAATTAATAAACTAATTTCAACGTTCCCCTATATTAGATTCGTTTGTAGAAATGAAATACTTATGATGGGAAAATATTTTATTGCCAATTTGGGGGCCTAAAATAGGCCTATGTATTTTGGTTTATTCAGAAAATAATTATTCTTATGTGTTTTCTTATCTGTTTACGATTTATTTCAGTCTCAAAAACTTAACACAATAGGAAATTGTCAATTTTGATCATTGTTTTGCCACGAGATATTTTTTGGGAGTAGTTCAATAAAAAGTAAATATATGGTGTGCAATTAAAAAGTAATACAATTAAAACTTTTGTATCAAAAATATACAAAGTAAATTCCACGAAATAAATTTAAATAGTGAGTGGATTTCAGTTTACTAATAAAATGTGTTAAAAGTTTTATAACGGACCCCCTTCAAGTATCAATAGCAGGATGGACTTTCAGATTGTTATATACTCGTCGCAAGAATTATACGACATCCTTGACCATTTAAACGTTCATAACGTTATGAAGAATCTTTAAATATTTCATATTAAAGATCATGATCGTGTTTAGGTCAATTTTTGAGCGTAACTGGCTGACAAGTAGTTTTGGCATATGAACAAAGCCGAATTAGGATTCGTGTGGGCTATTTAGCAGCGAGTAACGAAGTCAATTTTCAGTCAATTTTACTTGTTACTTAGTGAAATAAAAATCGTCCAAAGAGCGTAGATTAATCTGAATGTTTCATTCCCGCAAGACTGTCTCGTACGTATACTCCATGAATAGCGAATCAACCTCCTCCCTCTCCCCCTCCCCCGATCAACTACAGAGCTGTAGTTGTGAACAAGGCTATGCTATGCGTGAAGCTTTAAACATTACAATGTTTTCACATCGTGTAACTTTGAAAGAGTTTCACAAATTTACAGCTCACAACACTTGTTTACAATTTACGCACTTACAACTTACAGCGAACAAAGAACTCACAAAATTTTTCTGCAAAAATAAAGCAGAATTTCCAAATCCTGACGTTTCCCATGCCCTATTAATCTGGGTCAACGGGTTAAGCACGTAAGCACGTAAACTGTAAGTAAACAAATGTTATTTTTAGAAATACCACTCAAATACCCATAATTTACAGCAGTCATCATCACATAAAATGTTAATAAGCAAAATAGTTGTTAATTGTGTTTCATATACCAATTTATGATAACGAACAAGAACAGTTGTTGAAGTTGTTATAATTTAATTTGAAGTCGTTGACAATGTAAAATATTATTAAACATTAGATTAATTCAATGAATTTTTAATTCAAGAAAGTTGAATTTATGAAATACCACTCATCAAAATAAAATGGTTTCATTACCTGGATGCTAGCTCAATCAAACCTAAACCCACCTAAAACCTAAGCTATCTTAGCCTGACTACCATAGTCCTTGTTCGACCTAGTTGACCTGTGAACCCTATTCAACCAACTATTTCTATGTAAACCTCACTCCAAGGACAATAAACCCTTGGCCTGGGAGCCTGGTGTATGCATTGCGTTCTACAAGGAAGGACTATGAAGAAGAGGATTAATAAGTAGGTCCTTAAAGCCATCGGTTTTCACATAATAGGTCTATGTAGCATACGTGTGTACACAGGAATATCGTCATTATCCCTTTAAAGTTCGTACATGATTTTTTTGTGAATGAGCATAAAAATAAGAATATTGAGTTTGTAAGTAGAATTACAATTTTACAATCAAATTCACAACAATATTAATAATAGTTGTACAATCAAGTCAGGAATAATAAATATGTACATTATTATTATTATACGGTATATATTTTTAACTGCTTGTATTTTTTTATTTTCTCATGAGAAATGAAAATTTAGTAATTATTTGTAATAATCTAAGAATAATAAAGTTTGAAGTGAATTAATAAATTTTCATTTAAAGAAGATGAATGCATAGGTTAAGTAGACTTTTCGTCTTATAATTTTGGTTATGTTTAGGTTTGTTAACATTATTTTAAAATAATATTGTAATTTTTACTACAGGTATTATAATTAAGGTAGATTAAGTATTGATTTGAGTATAAGTTTTAATCTAGCATATATGTTGTATTAATATATTATACATTCGATAGTATATGTTCGATGGATGGACGCAGAGACCCGTATGCAAAAGCAAATGTCAATTGATTATGTATGCAAATCTGATTGTGACTATGGGAGAGTACCACTAAATCCACACAAACCTCGTGGTATTAAAGATTAAACCTTTAAAACACGTGTATAGGTGTTAGTTAGCGCGTGAAACACAACAATGTTAATATTTAAATTCCCTATGGGTTTATACTAATAGAGTATATTATTTTATAACGGGATTATTTTATTTAAAAACGTTAATATGCTTAAAGTGGGAACATACTGTTATTCTTAATCTTAAGCGTATTATGATTTATTCTTTGACTCTCTTATTTTAATCATATAAAAATAAGATTATAATGTTGTTAAATCAATATTGTATTTTCTCTAAATAAATTCTGACTGATATACAAATATATTATTGGAAACAAGTTAACATTTGAATCGCAATTGTCTTTTTACTCCAGTTGGTTTCCTTACATGTTTGCAATTAATAGGCATTTATACAGAAGTAGACTACAGCTTTCTTTGAAGGATTCAAATGTCCAATTTCATTAATTTTATACATTGTAATGATTATTACTTAAGGTTATGATGATTATTATTCTGAAAATATATAAGTTCATATTGTATAAGTACATATAGAAAGAGATTACTATACGTTCACCTCAGAATGCACCTGTTTTTTCCTATGTGTTTCAATTTTGTGAGCTAATGGGTAAGTTACAACGGATACAAAATGTGATTGAAGTCATCAGTTTTATCAGATTTATTCATATAATAATAAATCTGATAAAACTGATGACTTCAATCACATTTTGTATCCGTTGTAACTTACCCATTAGCTCACAAAATTGAAACACATAGGAAAAAACAGGTGCATTCTGAGGTGAACGTATAGTAATCTCTTTCTATATGTACTTATACAATATGAACTTATATATTTTCAGAATAATAATCATCATAACCTTAAGTAATAATCATTACAATTTATAAAATTAATGAAATTGGACAATGTTAATGAAAAAAAAAAATTAATAAATTAATGAACAATGTTCCTTAGGCTACAAGCATTAGTAGTATAGGGCACTTTAACCAACCCAAGTATTTAAGCTTGTTTTATGTTTATTTACTAATCTTAACTCATTTAGCTACGAAATTAATTCAAAACCTGTTTAATTTTAGTTTATTAGCTGAACTACAACAGGAAGAAACATTTCAGGTAATACTTTATAAATAGTTTGGTAAGTAGTTTAAACAAATGTTATTCGTTGCATGATTTTAATTTTTCTTTTTAAATATTAAGTTAATTTTATTTAGGAAAATGAACCGTTACTTATGGTATTGGTATTTACGGCATCACAATATTAAAAAAACAAATAACTTTATTCAATATTTGAAAATATATTTGCGCCGTTACTAAGTTCTTGATATCTCTTTGGTAACAGGGCCAAAAACATGCAGGCTCCAGTCTGGCCCTAAACTGATTTGTGTGTTGTGGTTCTTGTTTTACCACAACAGCCTGGGAGCAAATTTTTTTGAACGATATTGTGTTCACAAACTAGTTTGTCGATTCAGAAAATTGAATGAGAATTATACTTTGTATTAATTACAAATTTAAGCCAGTGGAAACACAAAATATCTCAACTAGTCTAATTATTTTACAAAATGTCGTGTTAGCCACCGTGACGAACCAAATATTAAATTTGTTCTTTACATGTTTTTTAAATTGTTGGGTAAAATGTATAGTTTTTATTTAGAGAGTGGTAATTCAAATTTATACTCCCCTAAACTGCCACATAATGTTATTCGGCATCTTAAATAGTAAAATAGTTATGAATAGCATATTCAACTTATTTTACAATTGAGTTAAGCTAGATTAAATGCCGTTTTAACTACTTGAACTACCATTTGAAACAAGAGCTGAAACATGTATAATATAATATATTGCTTATGTTGAGTAGGATAGTGTTTCGTTTACCACTAAAAGGTTTTAATTACTTGCACGACAAACTTTATTAATTACGACTATGGGTAGCCAGTCAAATGGCAACAGAGATGCTTTATTTGGTGATTGGGAATCAGTCAAAAGGGCTTATAAAAATCTCGTTATCTCCTTTCGTACAACAATCAGGAAAATTGGGATTATAAACGGAATTACGCGTTGGTGTGCTCTAACTACAGTAGTTATTGCGTTTTTTGACTTGTACACTCTAACAAAATAATGCACGTCCTACCATCTTATATCGGGATAGGGTCATCACGTAACCGACCTACAATTCCTCAAGTTCTGCTGTTGTTTACGTTGATGTTAAATGATTATTGCGAGTAAAGCTCTAATAACTTGTTTGCTAGTGCCTTTCTTTGGAATCCACAGTTCTATTTGTGGTGTGATATCAGTAGCTGCATGAGCTTTATCTGTAATTTGGCAGTGTAATTCATATTAATACAAACACCCAGCTACGATGTACAAGTCAAACTAAAACGATTACACATGGCTAGCAGATGACAACCGCTACCATGTAATCTGCATATATATTACAGAAATCCTTAATCTGACATATGTTACATGCCCCCCTCTAAAACGTGCTTTACACTATTAAAATGAATAATGGTTATAAAATATAAAAAGAAATTTAAAAAAACTTAAACTCATTATTTACCACCGATTGGTTACATATATATGTAAATGTTCTTTATATAAATAAGTAATGTATAGTCAGTTAATACAGCAATGCAATATTATAATTGATAGTGTTTTATTAGACTGTCTATCTTATTTTAAACAAGTATTTGTTTTCTTTTTAATTTTAACCATATTAAAAAATTAGCTGTTCCCACAGGCTTCGCCCCGCAAATAATAATTTATAAAACTATGACAGTTGTGTGTGCTGCATTCTGCGGTTATCCCGTGGAACTACTACAATCAAGATCAGCTGTTTGTATTTTCATCAGCTGAAACCTAAAGTGAATGTCCAAAAGAATAACACAGGATTGGAATTTTGACTCCCCGCGGGGTGGAGCCCTATGGGCATTTCTTAAAACACTTAAAACCCTTTCTTAGTGAGCACCTCAGACCCAAGAGGAAGGTATGTTCCAAATTTCATTGCAATCCGTTCTGTGGTTTTTGATGTTTCGTGATGAGTGAGTCAGTCAGTGGTATTTGAGTTGTATATATTAAGACGGTTGCATACACAAATTTCATACAAACAGGAATGCTTTCCTCTCTATGAGCTTAGAATTAGACAAACTATCAAACTGGATTATAAGAAAACCAAACAGAAATAATTTTGTTTAGGTACCCAGAGATTAAACCAGCATTTTCTGTAATATAAATAAATATTAATTTCAACAACTTCTGATTCTTTATCCATAATGATTATCCACCCCATACTAAAAGAACGAGATATTTATCTGAAAAGCTTTAGCTAGCGCTATGTTTCGTTATGTTTAGTGTTAGGACAAACTTTATAGTGTAAACTACAGAAAACTCAAGTTTTGTTAGAGTACCCTGCAACTAAATTTTGCACAGTACTCTACTTCATTAATATAATGTTGGGCTGATTACTTGAATTTGTTTATATTTAAAGTATGGAAACGAACATAATTTCATTTCTGTAACAAGACAGAATGTTACAGAATGTTACCTTACATTAAAGTGCCTAAGGTAGTGACTTCATGACGAGGATATTAGTGTACTTTTCCTAAACCACTATGTTGCAAAATTTACTGGCCATCATAGTGATTTTACAAAAATACATTTTACTAGACAAAATATTTAAAGACTAAAATTGAATAAAAAATTACCGATATAGTTTATAGTCTCTAATAATCTAAGTTAGTTGGTTGTAACTCATAGAAACTTCGTTTCATTCAGGGAGATCAGACTTTTCCTAATGTTGATTAGTTGCGTCAGTCAATGTCTTTATAATTTGTAATGAAGATTTGACATAATTTCCTCATCTAATTGTCCTTTTGTAGCTTTATTGTTCCAGAAAATAATAAGTAATTTAGTTACAGTTGAATTATGGATCTTAGTTGATATGCACTATAAATACGTCAGAGTACTATATTTAGCACTCTACAGTGCTGAAATACTCACCGCCGTTTCTCTCGCCATTGTCTTTGTATGCCGCGGTGAGTTTAATTGTAACTTAGATTAAATTAAAATTAAAACTGCCTTAGAGAAATTTAAAATGGCATTTTATTTTATTAAACTCTGAAAAATAAAAATATTTAATGAAAAACATTTAAAATTACAAAACATAAAATGAGTCATTTCTTAAACATTTATAAATGTTCGTTACAGCTATCTTGAGTTTTTTTTATTTAGCAATTTTTGTGATAAGCATCAATGGCGTAGTTGGTCGAACGATCAAAGTGTTGGCAAAAAATACGTTTTTTATGAGATCTTAACAACTATTTTTACCAAAACTAAAACCAAATTGTATTGCAAGACATTTGGCCTAAATAAATAGATGTATAATAAATATGAAGGCACACCGTGCATGTATTCAAAAGTTGTATGGAGGATTACATCCAACATGGGCACTCTCCAATGCATCCCCCATCAAAACAAGGGTGATGTCCAGCACTCTTGCGTAGTGGGACTGACAATATATAATTTCTACTTTCCCGATGTTGACCGGTTATCTATTGATTGTAGTTTACAATAAATAGGCAATATCATTGCTATTAATAAATGTGTCGACAAATAGTTTTAGTTGATAAAAAGTTGATTTTGTCTAAAGTCTCTACTAGCCCTTTGGGATCCCACCCTGCAGTTTCCTTAATAAGATGGCAAAGTTTAGAAACTCAACTCAAAACATTCCAAATGTAAGGTGTAATCGGTACCACTATACCTCATTCGGTAGTATAAAATCGTACACAATGTGTAATTATTGACTACAAATAGTATTGGTGTCAGTTATAAGAAAGCCCTAGATTTTTTTTCACGTACTAGTTTAATTACATACACTGATTTCTGATAAATATCAAGTAAGTTGTTTATACTTTTATACATCTACTTCATCAAGGACAATTTCCCAGATCCAAGCCATAGTGTAAATTGCATACACTATGGCACACCTAAAATTTCCGGTGACTATTTTTATAACACTCACAGTTTACAATTAATTCATCATAATCAATATATATATATATATATATATATATATATATATATATATATATATATATATATATATATATATATCTACCGTGATATGGGGAAGTTCCTTCCTCCATAGAAAGTTCTAAGGGTGGAGAAGTTCGCTAGTCCTTAGAGACTTGCGGAAGACCCTTAGGAGATCGTACATAATAAACAAGCTATTGGTCAAAGTTTATACTTGCTAGTTAGTCAAACCAAGCTATTGCTCAAGCTTTTACTTGGTAATTGTTCAAACCAAGGTATGCTACATTACGTTATCTGCAGCTTACTACCGAATCGGAACTCATTGTAGGTTGTTTGACTATTTGTCACTTACTCTTTTATTTACACTAATTTATTTTCTCTCATTAGGACAAAAAAGGTTTTCCTAATGTTCAAAGTTATAAGTTATAAGGACGTTAAAAAATAAATATGGGATCTGAGAGGGGTGGGTGGGGCGCTGTTATGTGCTAAGTTCATACTAAATAAAGGAGTAGATTTGAAAATATCACATTTGTAAATGCAATTGTATATGCCATCTATTTAAACAATTAAATCTTAGACCAAAAACTATAAATCCGCCAGAAAAATATTACTCTAAAAGCTTTGATAATGATGTTTTTTTAAGATTCTAACAACTTTACACTACAATAGTTTTCGATATGCATGCAAACCATTTGTCAGGCTGAATTTCATCAGTTTTAAGCTGAAAGCTGTGTTAATATCAGTCAGCTTGTAATTGGAGAGATGGTTATTCGGTATTCACAGAGTAAACGGTGGCCATTTCGCCGATGAGAGGGCGGACAAGGGTTAGCTCGTCTGGCAAATTAGTTTGTGATTCCATATTTATGCTTTCATTTTGCTTCAATTTCGTACAAAGCCACCTCGGAGTGAAAAGATGCCTGGATATATGCTTAAAAAATCTATCCTAATTCTAATATTCACATAGTCCAATCTCATTTATGGTCTTTCTCATGTTATTTTTTATCCCAAACAGGAATAGCAAGTTGTTATATTTCTACATTTATTTTTCTACTTGTTCGTTTAAGTGCTGAAATATTTTAGCACAGTTATATTAATACCTACCTTATACTACCTTTTATCTGTACCTCAATACTAGATACAAGTATTTACAATAAGAGTATTTAAAATAGTCGGTTTTTAAAATGAAAATTGATAAATTAAGTTTCATGGTGTATATAAAACAGCTAGTACACCCGAGTTTATTATACACTACGTCATTAACAAATTCACTAAAGAGTACTTTAAGTACACCGTATGAATGCTTGGTAAAATTTTCATAATTTTCATAAAAACAATTATCTAAACAGCGTTGTGAGATTTTTACAAATGAGCGGTTAGACTAAAATAAAATAAAATAATAAGCTTAAGAGACTAGCCACAGTGTCAACTGGGATCTAGAATCAAATATGTTTATGAAAACCAGTTGAGCTAAATTATTCTTTTACTTTTCACATAGAAAACATTCCTATAAAAAAGGATATTAGTATTTTTTTAGGAGTGGTTATTCATATTTATATCATGCAACCCTCGTCATATTTTGGATTGCGGATTTTTCTCTTTAGTTCTCCTATGTTTCATATAAACATAACGGGCTCTATCGTAAAAATGTACATATATCAGTAACTTTACATTAAATAATGTTAACCCGATTACTTTCTAGGAGGTGAAAATGAGTGCACTGAATATTTGACTAAGCCTTTACTGGTCGTGTTGACTGAGCCAGCAAATACTCGGGGCACAAAAACACAAAGTTTTGTTTGTATTTCACCTTACACAAACACAAACGTGAGGTGTTACACAAATCACACGGCTTGGAATGTGGAGTTTATGTTGTTTGACTGCCAGTCAAGTATAAACACTGAGAGGGCAACATAGGTTGACTTTAGGTTGTTGTTTTGTACAAGTATGATTAGATGGATTATTGTAAAAGCATCAAACAACGTTTATCGAATTAATTTATTTTTCAGGGTAACATCACGTGAAACGAAAAAAGTAGCAGTTATCCTGCGTGACAGTTATATTACTATTATTTATAAATTGTTGGTAAAAATATTCAGGATTCAATAGTCAAGGGATGGGCTCTATAAATACTCCAGCAATTATATCCCAGTGGCTAATTTCCTCTTTTAAAGTTTAAGCTTAATTTTTCTCGCTCTTAAAACATATCACTTTTGTTAAATTACAAACGTATTGTATAATAGCGGTACTGAAAGTCTAGCTTCAGTTGTTTCTAAATTGTTGTTTTATGTTTATTATCATGTAAGCCGATTCTAAATTGTTATATAAACAAATGAGTATATACAAGTCAATTTGTGTTGCAACAAATTAGTGGCAGAGACTACTCTAATTATTTATTTGTTAATTATTGCCGTATACTAGATAAACACTTGCTGTATTGTTAATTATATTATGTAGTCTGCTTTACTATGATTAGAATCGGCTTCAAGCTTTAAGCTGAAAGCCATCCTGAACGCAATAGCAATTGATAGCATTATAGGCTTGTACTGTATATAGATATAGATATATTTCAAATGTAACACAGACTCTACTTTATTATGACCTCAAAACTCTAATCATGCCTTATTTGTAAATGTTTCATGAGATTTATTAAAATTTGTTGGATCGTAAAAAATAAAATAAATGTAAATTACAAAATAAATTACATGTTAGGAGGTAGTGATTTGTAATATAGGTTCCTATTGTATTATGGTAGTAGTATGTTTTAATTAAAAATAGCATTCTAATTGTAAGATTCCGCTTTAGAAGAGAGATGTAGCTTCGTATATTAGAATTTAGCCAGTCTGTGCCCTGTTGTTCTGTAACAGTGGTATAAATATATATTTCCTGTACATTATTTTAACAATGTAAAAACGCATTTTAATATTGATGCTCGCTGAACACAATTATTTATCCAACCTTACTAAACTTAATATATTGCATCAAAAATGCCCAAATCGCTTATGCTAGGCAAGTAAATTGTTTTCATTGTTGCCTCGCTTTTGCAAAGTGTACTAAATAAGAAAACATTTGCATGGCTACTTAAGAAAACTATAAGGAGAGCCGGGGATTAATTTTTTGGTTGCGTAACGTCTATGTCAAGTAAAACCATATACCGGGCGTTCAAAACGTCTGGAAACCCATTAATATTTATTTTATTAATAAACGCAGAGCAATGAAACTCTAGGAAACTCTACGTCCTCACTCTAGTTACTGACTTTTTGGCCATTTTAACTTAAAAACATGATATATATATCAGAACTAAACAATCTGATATTTTTATTTTAAAAAATATTTTTTTTGTTCTGGCTAACAATAATCTGAATTAGCAAGTAATTAGCTCTGCCAAGAACGTTATTTGCCATTGCTTTGCATTAAAAACAAACTTTGAGAGGCTGCCATTTCTAAACGAATGGTCCTTTTTCAGTCGAGATTTTGGCAATGTGTTCCTCTAACAAAGACCTTTAAAATGAGGTATAGTTCGACTTATGGTTACATTTAAGATTTTTTTACTTCCTCCTCAGGACGGCCCCCCAAAGCAAAAAAAAAAGTTAAAATGGCCAAAAAAACAGTAACTACATTCAGGACGTAATCCAAGAGTTTCATTGTTCTGCGTTTATTAATAAACTAAATATTAAGGGGTTTCCAGACTTTTTGAACACCCGGTATATTGAAATATAAATGGTATTATTGAGACAAATTCTGATGTAACCACTCTGCAGGTTTTAATATTCTCTGCGGAATACTGATAGATTACTATTCTACTAGTGGTTTGATGGTGAGTGTAATATTGTATAGAAAAGAATACCAATTCCAGAGTTTATGTTTAAAACTAAAACTATTAACCATATTCATTACACTTTTGTTTAAATTATTTGAATTTGTTATGATAGAAAAGTAGAACATACAATGCTACACTAACATTTAAAGTTAGTTTAATAATAATAACAAAAGTATTTTATACCATCACATTTACCACGCTTTAAAACCCATGAGTACATTTTAAAAAGAGTTGAAAATTTGTTGTATAAAAACTAGGCTAAAACAAATAATTAGTTATAAAAAGCTTCCAGACAATCCGGGGACCGCCCTTGAAGAGGGCGAAGACCCGCTGGGCACGTCCACGGGAGCCCGAGGCCGTGCTGCTAACAACACTGGTATCCCATCAATGGACTTTATAGTCGTAATGTTATTTTCAATGACATAGTCATTTACGATACTCATACTACATAGTCATGTATGACACTTGTATTTCGGAGTGCATACAAGTTTATTTTTAATACCAATTAAATGAGTACTGGATACCAAAATAAAGAGGTTAACAGCTGTTATTAATGGGCAAGCAGCAAGCGAAATAACTGCATTTGAAATAATAACATGTGTAAATTTATATTGAAAACGTTAAATGAAAACTCTCGAAAGCTTGAAGAGTCATCTTCAAATGAAGCTTACATATCTTCATATGGCTATGCACTACCGCTATAAACTCCACCTCTACTCTTTTCTTGGGAAGACAGAGTGGGGGGTACGAGCAACTAGTAAATCTAGTAAGTAGCCTATCTGTTATTACATTTATTTATTTAAAAGTTGACCAAGCAGCTCAGCGACCAAGTATCATGTCGTCAAACTGGTTTCAGGTGTTTATTTAATTGTTTATACTTATTTTATAAAAGTCTATCAACTGTCCCTATGAGCAACTAGCATGTCGATCAGTGAATTTAAGGAATTTATTTAATTTTTTTTTAATTCGACCAACTAACATGTCGATCAACAAGTGGGCCCCCATTGTTTTATTATTTTTTATTTCAACTACTACATACCTGAAAATTTAGTACCAAAGTGAATGCGAAGTAGAAAACATTGTGTATACACATTGTGATTTTACCTCTGTCATCGAATTCATTTTGAAATTTGAATTCGTATCGGTTTATTATTTTTACATTGAAAATAGGAAGAAGAAATTTAAAATCAAAGTGTCAAGTATTATGATGAATAGTTAGAATGAATAGTATTATACTTAAAATACAATATCTTTAAATATATATATATATATATATATATATATATATATAATACTCATTATTATACATACTATTAAAAGTTTTATTTTTTAATTAATATTAACCGTGGTCGGTATGGTACACTAAGAATCACTTGCTGCCTCAACCCTAACCGCTCAACTTGTCTCAATATAGTTCAACGCCCAGAATACACACTGATGTGAAATATACGTATAAGGTTTATTTACTTCAGAGAGCAAAAAGAAAACTCAGAGAATTACCCAGCATTGGCCAGATCTCATCTCATTTTTCCTTCAATGTCAACAGAGTCGCAGCTGAAACAACATGATCCGGTCCCCAAGTTGCCTCTCCCCCTCTCCAATAACCGCTACAGTTTGCACTTTACGTAACTCTACCTTTTTCAGATAATTTGATTTAAATTATTTATGTCTTTAATTTATACTCTGGTTTAATTTAGGAAACAGTTCTCCGAGGTTAATTATGTGGAGATGTAAGAGTTAAATAACTCCTCATTTGTTGTACATTTTACAACAGATTGTAACTATTGTTTTGCATTATTTGTTATTACATATAAATTGCAAAGTAACAAACAAACACCGTTGATGTATAGTTTTTAATGTATACAATAGGTCTGTATTTTGGTAAAGGTCGTGAAGGTGTTAAGAATTATAACCGTGGATACTTAAGCAGACTATTGTAAATAACTACTTTTAGGTACGTTTAATCCGGAGTTGCCAACAAACATTGTCAACAGAAGTAGTTAACATTATGTATAACGCCAGTAATATGTCGATACTTCACTCATATACTGAGTCTAAAATGTTAGAGGGAGTAGGTTGCACGCTAGTTGGCACAAAGAGAAAAATAATAAACTATTACCCTTTTACAAACTTAAAGCTAAAAATATCAGTTATAAAGGTTTAGAGATATAAATCAGGAAAATTTAGCAAAATAGTGCGTCAAGCAAAATATCGGCGAGTAATAAAAAATATTTAATCATATTCGTTCGCTTTGAAAACAAATTAAATTATTAAATCAAAGCGAAAATGTATACTGTCCATACCTCCAATTCTTTTTAAGATAAAAAATCATTTGAAGGCCAACCCACTCTCTTAAAAATGGTACTTTTAAAGTTTAAATTTTAGAATCGTTTTGCTACAATTGTAATTCAATAGTAGAATCCTGAATCGTAATTCAGGAGATCAATTTACAACTTTATTTTTTTAACAAAATCTGTTTTTCTGTTGTTGTTCTTTTAGCAACTAAAGAATGCAAGTAAATAATTGATTCATCTCCACTGTTTTATTTTCCTTGCTTTATATCCTAATTTAAACTAACTTATAAGTAAAGCATGATCTAAAACAATACAAGTAAAATATTTTATAACTGTTTTTAGGATCCTGTGATCGCACATTGACCAAGATAATATCTGGGACTCCTTTGACCCCGCCCAAGGTACAGCGTCTGAAACAGCTCATTGGCTGCCAGTAGATTATTTTTCACTTCTCAGTAAAATTTTCAAAATATGATTTCGCGTTGAGCTGCTTAACTGTGCTGGGCGTTCGTACGGCCGGTCGTCCAAGGCTGCAGCAGGTCTCTCCTATCTCTCCAATGTGAAGAAAACCAGATCCAGCAGCTTTCTGAAAAAAATATAAGGGACTCTCAAATGCGAACTCTTTCAGTGTTGTAGCAGACGAGTTAACGGTTGTGTTCGGCGAAAGTCAGTGACTGTCTTGTGATTCTTCAGAGAATAGTCCCAGGACTCTAGTCATCTCGTGGACCTTTACCTCCACATATCGCCCAACGTTCAGCCTCTCACCTCCAGTCCAGTGCGACCCCCAAGTACTTGAAAGATTTCTGACAATCGATGGGCTGGCCGTCAAATTCCACTGTTGGAATCTCAGCACGTGGCAATCTGCAAAGTTTCCTAAAACCATTTCCATCACTTTTGTCTGTGTTGAGTGATCTTCACTTTTCAGCCACGGCAAGAGCTCGTCCATTTCTCTCTGTACGACTTGAACTGCTTTCATTGGCCGAATACTACTGCAGTGTAGCATCGTGAATACAGCGAGAAAGACACCTTTGGAGTAGTTGGCAAGTCATTAGTGCAGACAAGGTACAGCACAAAGTCCAGCACGCTTCCTTACGGAAGCTCCAGTACGGAAGTACCTGCTCCAGTGGTCTGACGATCGACAGCTCCCCATCTGCAGACTTTATGAATGAGTCCTGAAAGGTATGAATGGAGAATATGAACTGCTGAGTCTGGAAACGGCAAAATTGTGAGCATATACTAATTAACTTTATTATAATTTTTTGTTAGTTTTCCATAAGAAGAGTTGCGGGTGAAATAACAATTAAAGTGAGTACGCATGAAGAGATTGGAAAGATTAAGTAAATGGTACGAAGTTGTGAATTTTCAATTTATCTTTCTTGATATTTAAATGTTACTATAGTGTAAATGAATATGCATACACCTTTTATCTAAATAACTATACAGCCCCATGTGTAACTCACGTATACGAATTCTAGAACACTTCTAGATGAGGTGGAACCGTTAAATTTAGCATGCATGTAGGTTGTGCCTCGAAACTCCCGGAAAATTGGCAAAAGTTACAGTTTTGAATTTTAAAATGTCTAATTTTTATCTTGAAAATTTTAAATTTTAATATTTGGCTTATGGAGTTTCAAATCAAGACAAAATAATTCTGTTGTTAGATGGCAGAAGCTGATAAGTCCATTTTTGCAAACTTTTCAGGAGAGCGTTTTTAAGTGTGAATGGCTGGCATAAATCCAAAATCCTTCAAAATGGTTTATACAAGATGTTTTTTTTAGCTTCTGTTTTGGTTTTCATAAGTCCTTGGTATTAAAGTAAAAATGCTATAAATAAGGGAGTTATTTGAGATTTAATGAGATATCAAGTTTTGCATCTTTAGACGGTCAATGCATTTTAAATGGGGACTAAATCAAATTTATTGAATATCAACAAACCAATAGGTTTTTTTTGCTATACAAGTTTTTAAAGTCTAACTATCCTGTCATAACCTCAAGAGTGAAGTATAATCTGTTTACTGAGCATGAAGAGAAAGCAGGGTAAAAATTAATTTAACGAGCATTTAAGTACTTTAAGCTTTAAAAACACAATTTGTAACAAAAACCTTTCTATTTAAGTAAAATATTTATAGTATTTACATTTCTGTAATAAAAATGACCCCAAAATCTTATTTCTTACTCACTCTTTATGCAATGGGAAATTTAAAATAATATTATAATCTTCACTTTTAAATTTATTTTACTTTAACAAGTTAACTTAAGTTTTAACATCGTTATACAAATAAAATATTTACGAGATCTGTTCTATTAATACAAACAGTTCTTGCTGTTTCCACTTTAATCAGTCTTATTGGAGAGAGATTGATTGAGACTTGATCATCTTCATTTTCAGAGTCCACTAGGGAGTCGGTAAGCTCATCAAACTCAAGACCTTTTGAAGATGTTGGCAGCTTCTTGTAAAATTCATGGTATTCCTTGTCAATCAAACTTAAAATAGACAAAAGATCCTTCTTTTTCAGTGGGTTTATACCAGTGCTCCTTGCATATAACTTTGGAACTTCAAGGTTTTCTGGATTGATTACATTTTGATACTGAAGGCATATCATGTTTTTACCAACTTAGCAAGTTATGCCATCTTAGTGTTAAGAATAAAACAAAAATGTAGGTTGTTATGTCTAAATATCTAGTTTTGGCCTCTTCTATATTGTTGAAAAGTGACTTATCAGGTTTGGGCATGGCTTATAACACCTGTTATTTATTAGAATTCTACTTTATACAATTACTTTATACACCTTAAAACAGTTTATACGATCTTGTAGATCTCAATGAGACGAATCCATTGATGCTAATAACTCAATTTCAACAAAAAGTGGACTTATAAGCTTCTGGCATCCAACCACAGAATTATAACAGCTGTAAACATATATCCAATAAACTGTCAATGTAACTGTCACATGATGGTAGAGTATAAACAAATGATAGGACTAGTGAATGCAAATTCCATTTGGAGTGGATATATCCCAAATGAATCAAAATGGTATACTATATAAAAATAGCTGAAGGGACATTGAGTTATAATAACAAAACTCGAGCTACCCCAAGCGGGGGTCTGGGGCGGAGCCCTCGCAGCAAGCGCGAAGCGAGTCTTTATATATAATTCTGTAAGCGACCTTTTTAAGTCAAAATTGTGGGAGTTTGGTGAATCGCAGGATGATGGGAGACGGCTCTAATTAAAGGTCTTAATCTCAGAGACTCAGAAAAAATAACAGTATTTCTAAAAAGTTACCAGCAAATGAGAAATAGCGAGTCTGCTTTGTTTACGAACTGACATGTGTTGAAATCAGATGAGGCAGAGTATTGAAGCTTCAAGCCACTATATATATATATATATATATATATATATATATATATATATATATATATATATATATATATATATATATATATATATATATATATATATATAGTATTGTATACATGTAATATATATATATATACTATATACTATATATTATATTTAATTCTATTAAAAACGACTCACTCAAATTTAAATGATTATGAAAACAGTTTGCCATTATTCAATAACGCTGAATGTAACAAACTGTTATTTAATTTCAAATTTCCTAATACCAGATCCTTAAGGAAAAACTTTAATAGTTTCTTAGTATAATTAAATGGCATCAAATACACTGTTCACTGTATTGTGAACAGCAATAACTTATGCATGAACTTAGCGAAATTTGGGCTGATAATGACGAAACTAGGTCATATAAAGTTCCAGGATTTAGTACTTTTGCCCGCTGCAATGACGACTGTAGGAGGTGTGTTTTGTTATGTTGGTGAAAATGTAGAAGCCACTCAGCTTAATATTGAAATGACCACCGCTGATGCTCTGATGTTGCATGTTCAGTTTAAAAATATTTACTTTAATGTATTCAGTCTCTATAGCTTGCATAATGTATACAGAGAACAATTTTATAAATGAGTTATCTGATGTACTAGGTGACTTAAAAAACAACGTAATTCTTGTAGGGGATATAAATATTAATTTATTAAATAATGGTCATGCGACCATGCAAAACTATCTTAGTTTATTAAATAACTAGTGTTTTATTTCTGTTATAAATAGCCCTACTAGAATGACCAAGTCGTCAAAAACTGTTGTAGACCATATTTTTATCAGACATCCCAATATAAATATTTTTTAAAGTATAATATTTGATATAGGCTTAACTAGCCACTTTTTTGGGGTTTAAAATTAAACTATAGTAACAAGAGTAATAATCTCAATTAATTCACCAATACATTTGTAATTAAAGATATAGTTATTTTGAATTAATGAAGAACAAGCTAAAATTTAAAAAAATGGGATGACTTGTTGTTATCTAGTCAGTATAATGGGCCTCATTATTTCAACCATCAGCTACCGAAAACTATCAAGTTGTTTGAACCTGAAATAGTTCTCCACAAAATTAAATGATTGGCTTTTCAGACCTCCAAATGTTGATTTTATAAATAATATTCTTTGTTAAAAACTGTTTTTTTTTGTTTTTTTTTTAATTAAAATTTCCACGTACGTATACATTTGCTTTTATATTTGTCATCTCAACTCAAACCATTTGATTAATTTATCAGGAATTATAGACTAACATTATTTAATTTTATTTACACATGAATGTAATAGGGGATTAAGATAGATTTGGTTAACTTAACTTTAAATAATGTTAAACGCCACGGAGAGCAGCAAGATTTTTTGGAAAGACTGGACTTAGATTCAATGTTATTAAAACATGTTTGTTTTTTATTTTGAAAACGTTGTCACAATTACTGGATACCTACTGTGACAACGTAAATCCGGAAAATATTTCTGTGTAATATAATTTATGCCAATATTTGAACAATAAAGTCATTATTTCATTACTTCATTATTTGATCATATGGAAAACAGTGATTGTCGTCTGGATTATGTATGAACAGTAAACATTTCCCCCCCTTCACCCGTCTTAGTACAGTCGCCCTCCCTACACGTCATGGACTACCAAGACCTCTTAGTACAGTCGCCCTCCCTACATGTCATGGGCTACCAAGACCACTTAGTACAGTTGCCCTCCCTACACGTCATGGACTACCAAGACCACTTAGTACAGTCACCCTCCCTACACGTCATGGACTACCAAGACCACTTAGTACAGTCGCCCTCCCTACACGTCATGGACTACCAAGACCTCTTAGTACAGTCGCCCTCCCTACACGTCATGGACTACCAAGACCTCTTAGTACAGTCGCCCTCCCTACATGTCATGGGCTACCAAGACCACTTAGTACAGTCGCCCTCCCTACACGTCATGGACTACCAAGACCTCTTAGTACAGTCGCCCTCCCTACACGTCATGGACTACCAAGACCTCTTAGTACAGTCGCCCTCCCTACACGTCATGGACTACCAAGACCACTTAGTACAGTTGCCCTCCCTACACGTCATGGACTACCAAGACCACTTAGTACAGTCACCCTCCCTACACGTCATGGACTACCAAGACCACTTAGTACAGTCGCCCTCCCTACACGTCATGGACTACCAAGACCTCTTAGTACAGTCGCCCTCCCTACACGTCATGGACTACCAAGATTACTTAGTACAGTCGCCCTCCCTACACGTCATGGACTACCAAGACCTCTTAGTACAGTCGCCCTCCCTACACGTCATGGACTACCAAGACCACTTAGTACAGTTGCCCTCCCTACACGTCATGGACTACCAAGACCACTTAGTACAGTCACCCTCCCTACACGTCATGGACTACCAAGACCGGTACAATAGGGTAAGAATGTAATGATACTAGTAGCCAGATAGTGGTTGAAACTAAAAGTAGGCCTACATCTTTGTGCCATATTGCAAGCCTTGTGTTATAAAACTTGTTCAAAGTAAAAGCAATCACTAATATGGTAAATTATAATAATCCCAGACTCTCATCATCCTAGTCCAAAAATAGCCGCTAGACCATCGCTTTACGTTTGAAAAGAAAACATGTTATTTGTACATTTAATCTCCGCCTATTATCATTTTACACATTATTCTATTGAGCTGGGTAGAGGACGCCTAGTAGTTTAGATAGAAGCTTAACTGTTTGTTCTATTGTCTGGAAATGAAAATAAATGTTATTTTGTAAATGAACATAACATAAGAACACCTGTGCATGGATTAAAATGCCAACATTATGTACTCACGTTGGCAAATGCACGCCCTTAAGGGGGAAATAGTCAATCTGTCTTCTCAAAATTTGGGACCTTCTCAGTAGAGAATATATTATACAAAATCAATTAAACAAAATTAATGGTTGTTATGTTTGATAAGCAAAATAGTGGAATAACCAGTCAACAAGAAATACGACGAGAAATGAAAAAAAAATGGGACTAAAGAAGAACAAACTAAAAGCTGAGTAAGGGTGACAGATTGAGAAACCGACTTAACTCTTAAAATAGGGGCAATACACTTGGCTAGCTCAACAAACTGAGAACTGACTAATGATAGTTTTTAATTAACCTGCATCAGTAAGAGGAAGGCATAATACTATAAGGTGTGCGATATGGCATTTAAAATAGAGCAGAGCTTCTAAAGATAACCCAAGATTAACGGGGCGGGGAGTAAGCTCATTAGCGAACGTGTTCACTGCCGGCCAGATAATCCCAGGAATGTTGTTTTAATTATTACAAATGGCGTGCTTACGACCTTCCAAGCTGGCCCTTACTTTTAAGCTGTTCTATATAGAAACTTGAGTGTGCTTGATTTTGTAAATCAATTCAACATGTACATAGTTAAAGTTTCAAAATAATTTGAAATTTATATATTTTGTCGCATTTTCTATACTAATATTTGTAAATCTCATACGTTCCCTCCAAACATTTTAACGTAGGAGCGAAATGAATAAGAAGCAAATGGTCCTGAACGTACACATGAATCTATTGTAGTTGTATAAAATAAATACCCCCGGCCGTCACAGCAAACCTGCGTACTCAGCGAATTTCCAATACATATATATGTGACTCACTACTACATAGAGCTACTTACCAAGTTTCACAAAAATACATTCATAAATAAGTGATATATAGCATTTTATTTATTCTCCATAAGAATAACATTAGGGTTGAGGACGCAGGCTTGCTGCAACGAGGAAGATAAGTAATGTGTTTTTTTTTCAATTATCAATATAACTGAACCAGGTGAAGCTACATACTAAGTTCTCTTAATTTAGGTTCATAATTAAGGGAGATATACAACTTCACTCATTCTCCATATGAATAACATGGGGGCCGAGTACGCAGGTTTGCTGCTACGGGGACTATCAACAAAAAACTTGTTTTTGTGCTAATATCAATGTACCACAACTAGTTGAAGCCACATACCAAGTTTCATCAATATACATTCATAAATAATCGAGATATAGAATTTTATTTATTCTCCATAAGGATAACATTGGACAACGTACTGTGTTTAGCACTTTGAATATCTCTGCAACGGTTGGACGTAGAACAACAATTAAAACACCAAAATGTTTGTTTTGTTGAGCTAAACATATTAATAAACAGAAATGTGAAGTTTTTAGTAAAACTATCTGAGAAAAATCTAAAAACCATTTTCCCATAAGATTAACATGGGACACGTTTTTTTTTGGATTTTATCCACAACCATTTAACCTAGGCTAATGATTCAAAATACTAAATTATTTGTTTTTTTAAGCTCTATAAAATGGCTATAACCAAAATTGAGTGTTTTTAACATTTTGGGGTCAAATTTGCAAAAAACCGATTTTTGGAAAATTGTAAACCCCCATAAAACCCTCTTCCGATAATGCGATCGATCTGGTTTTCGAACTTAAAGTCATAAATGCTACTCTCCACATTTGTGCAAAATTTCATCAAAATCGGGAGTTTCTTTCAAAAGTTATCGCGGTAATGGACACACACTTATATATATATATATACATATATATAAATTTGAATGAATAGTGTTTTTGACATCTGGGGACCTCAAAACGAAAATTTATCGTGGTCTCGGGCTTAAGTCTTACCATGCCACCTACGGTAGTAGCTTCTTCCCTATAGGGGATATTCGCTAAAAGGACTGCAATTTAGGCTAAGTATTCAGTTTTTATTTATTTTTTAATATTTTTTGCGTTCCTAAATACAAAAATATATTATTTTTCGGGTAAGTTATTCTATTTTTATATTAGGGCAGTAAAAATAAGAAAAATACCACCTGAAACTAGAACAAGTTAGCAAAGTATAGCATCTTGGTCTAGATGTTGTGTCCGTTGCTTGTTCATTGGTGGCCGTGAGGATGGTGTAATCACAGCCAGGCACTATATTCCCAAACTAAGGAGTTCATGAACCGCCTAAGGGAAAACATTTTCGATCAGTAATTCTATTTTTGTCAAACTCACTGACTGACATGGTGGTTGATCCTTTGTGGTGCCTAAGACGCGGGACGAGATCTATATGTCTCTGTAAAATGATCTTTTATGCATCCAACCACTGAGCATCTCAACTTATCAGTAAATTTGTTTTATTTATAAATATTGGATCTATGTGCATAAGAAGTTTCATAATCGTATCTCTGATTCTTCCAGAGATATGAAGGTTTTTGTAAAAACTCATACAGACTTATCAGTCAGAAAACGGACCGAGCTGTGACACTCATCTTATAGTGTTATTTGTTTTATTGTACTAAAAAACACAGCCAAAATCAGTTAAAACAGCTGAAGGTTACTGGGGTTTAGACACAGTAAAGTTTGGTGAAGTCGAAGCCGGACACTACATACAATTTATTCATTTAAGATATAACCATGTACAACCATGTTGGGTTGAAATCTGGTTTTTACCTGGGATACGAAAAAGGTTAGTGTCACAGCTCATTGATAAATTGTTTTACATAGGTTATAATAGAACCCATTTGCTGTCTTCTAACGCTTGAAAGGAAGTAGGATGAATGAGTTTTTTAAAATATGAAATGTAGGAACACTCATACATACAAATCCCAAAATGATTGTGTTCTGGGACTTTATTTTATTGTTATCCCGAATCTTTACCGTTCATCTGATTAAGAGTCACATATGATTAGTTCAAGAAAGTCTCTCTTGAAGAATCCATCACTGAAAAGTGTAAAATCTGCTGAAAAAATATTGCAAACTATTTGAACTAAATTCATTAAGACAATTTACTCTGACAAGAGTTTCTTGTTTAATTTTTCTTATTTACATTAAAAAAGAGAACGGAAATCTCCTGTGCTTAAATTAAATATACTAATCGAGCGCTCTTGTTTACAATAGAAGATGATTGGCGTAGGCTGTTTACTAAGAGAATTTATTCAATATTTTAAGCTACCTCTTTCATAATTAGTTTGTACAGCAAACTTTCCTCTATTTTCCTGATTTCTGATATTATAAAAGAAGGTAAAATGTGTTTATTTCCTGCAAAGTTTTAAAAGTACATGCTTAAAACTCGGTCTTATTACTATGTATATAAAATGCGTCCTAAAGGTAAAACTACTGTTGTTAAATCTGAATGCAGTATTTTGTTTATAAGTTCATCTTAAATTAAAACATTATAAAACAATCAGAGGATGGCTGATTTTATTGTAAACAATTTCAATTTTTTTCGCTTTTTACGAGTATTTTCTTCAACTAATTAGCTTTTAAAAACGTCTTACTCATAAGTATATGTTAATCATTTTTTGAGACCATTATAACTTTTTGTTTTGATGAACCCAGATGCCGAAAACACCATTCGTTTAAATAGTGTTTATAAATAAATAAAGGCATGCTATCCCATATCATTCTTATGAGGAATAAATAACATTCTATATACCATATCCCTTGTTTATAAATACATTATCACAAAACTTGGTAGGCTATATATGTCTTTTTGGGGTTGTGGTCTATTAAGTTTTGCATGAAAACACAATGTTTAGTCGTTCTCGTTACAGCAAACCCGCTAAATCTATTAAATGTTATTCTTATAGAAGATAGATAAAAGGTTATAACTCACTAATTTTGCAACATAATTTGATGAAACTAGTTAAGTTAGCTTATGTGTTGGTGAGGGGGTATTTTTTTAATGAGGTATAAAATAGTACTCGGTCCCGCACAGCACACATGTTTATTTATAGATACTGTTTTATACTGTTAAAATTTCATGTTAAGTATTACTTCTACACTATTGCTCAACCCAATCTCTGCTTTGAACAATCTGATAAGACAGACTGATATAAAACCTTATTTTGATACTGGCTGGAGATTGTGAGTCCATCAGGTGGCTCTACTAGTTGTGATAATATTATCTAACAAAAGGTGTGTCACTCGCAGTGGCGGATTTATAACTGTTAGAAGGGGGGGGCTAACCGGGGGGGGGGTTCGTCCCCGAAAAAAATCAAAATTGTAAGACCTTAAAACGACAATTTTAGGCTAATTCTTTCTCAATCTTCAAAGACACAATGTTAAAAACAATATGCACATTGCATCATTAGGTGTGTTGCTACGTGAAAAATGTTGTATGGTTCAGTGAAAAATGGATTATGTTAATGATTACTGCAACAATAACATTATAAGTAACATATGTTAGTCAAGCCTACCTTGGATTTAATTTACTATTAAACTAGAGAGAATCACTTGTAAAAAACGGAAAATTTCAAATTGAAAAAGTTCCAATTGAAATAGTTTGAATTTCCTGTGCCAGTGAAAATAGTATATTTCATCACTATAGGTCTAAAAGTGAAGCTTTTCGATACGAGCTCAGGTTTCACTAGGTTTAATGAGAGGATCGAAAAGCAACTTTTCGTCCTAGTGATGAACTATATTTTTTGTCATACTGCAAACAATATAAAGATAACAATTTCACAAAAACTCAATTTTGTTTACTTTTTTACCATATGTTTTTACCATACATGTTTGCTTCCACATTGACCTTGCTACTCCAAAAAACAGCTATTTAACAAGTTTTCATTGTTGAGTTTCATTGAAAGTTTTAATAATTTGTTCAGTTCATATTAACAGCTGATAACCTCGACCAAAAAGTGTCATCAAACAATAACGTTTTTATAAAAGGAATAAAAATACCCCCGTCGCAGCAAACCTGCATACTCAGCGAATTTCCATTGAATAATATATGTCTTAATACCACATAAAGCATCATACCAAGTTTCAGAAAAATACATTCACAAATACATAAGTGATATATACATTTTGAATTATTCTCTATAAGAATAACATTGGGGATGAGTACGCAGGTTTGCTGCAACAAGGAACAGCACATATGGGTTTTCATATAAATATCAATATTACTCAACTAGGTGAAGCCACATACCAAGTTTTATCAATAAACATTCATAAATAAACGATACATACCATTTTGATTATCCTCCATAAAGAATAACATGGGGGATGAGTATGCAGGTTTTCTGCAACAAGGAACACAAAATATGGGTTTTTATGCAATTATCAATAGACCTCAACTAGGTGAAGCCACATAACAAGTTTTATTAATTTATGTTCAAAATTATGGGATGCATTACATTTTACTTATTCTCCATAAGAATAACATGGGGGTTGAGTACGCAGGTCTGCTGCTACTGGAATTATCGGTAAACATTTTTGTTGTGCAAATAACATTAGACAACAACCAGATGAAGCTGTATACCAAGTTCCATTAGTATACGTTCATAAATAAGCGAGATATAAATGTTGTCTTATTATCCATAAGAATAGCATTGGACAACGTACTGTGTTTAGCTCTTTCAATATCTCTGTAACCAATTGACGTAGAGAAATGATCAAAACGCCAAATTGAGTGTTTTTTGAAGCTGAATCCAATGGTGAAAACTAAAATTTGACTTATTAAAATATTACAAGGAAAAACTTTAAAAAACCCATTTTCGGGGTACGTTTCTGCTTGTTGAACTATTATCTTCTGATTAGTTGTTACTTTGGACCAGGCTAACTGACTCAGTGTTTATAACCTCAGTCTTATGTATTCAGCCAAAATGGATGAGAGTGAACTTTTGTTAGGTTGTGTGTAATACAAACTTGCAGTTGTAAGAAAAGTTGTATATATAATTTGTTTAACTTTTGGAAAATAACCAACCACGCTCTGCAACATGTCACACAGTAACAGTTTTTCTCGATAAAAATCGAATGAAAGATTACAACTAATAACAACATGTTTAAAATAAATTTAGAATCTGGAATAGATAAACATTCAAAACTTTATAAGAACAAGGGAATTTTGAGTATTGTTAGAAGTACCTGGGGACCGAGCTTTGCTCGGGGGAAGGCCAGTCAGTTTGTTTAGATGACTCGGAGTAATATTTCACCATTTCTCCCTACTGATAATCAGATTTGTATAACTCCTTTGCCTCTTTTCTACATTTTTAAGGTCCCTCCAGTTGTTATTTATAGCTCAATGTCCCTTTGATTTATTTTACTACTCTACATATGTAATCTTCACTCAAATCTTTTAATCTCTGCTCTCAGGAAACCACATGTTAATAATCATAAACAACATGAGTATTATTTTGACAGTTCCCTAGTTGATTATGAACAGCTGTTAAAATTCTTTTGTTTTGATTTGAAACTCCAAAAGCCCTATGTTAATTTTTTGAACTTTTCATTTTAGTTTTTTTACATTATTTGATTTTTACTGGGGATGAGGCCTGTCTAGAACTTATTTTTATCCCAGAAATTTGTTATTTCAAACATTTGAAGGAAATCGTTGGAGCCGTTTTTGAGATCAGTGTCGCAAGCAAGCAAAGATACAAGCAAACCTTACTCATATTAGAGTATAGGATTTATAATTACAAGTAGGAATTATAAAAAAATATATTGATAAGCTATATGATAGGGTTTATAAAAATTAATCTCAAATTTTGTACAGCGGACTTTCTATTATATTATAGTTATGCATTTTTAAATCAGAGTAAATAAATATGTTTTTTATTTTGTTATTATTCAGGAATCAATAAATTCAAATATTTCTTAATTCTCGTCCTGCACATGGGTTGATTATTTTTAGTTAAGCTTGTAAATCATTCAAAACTAATTTATGTTCACAGGAATATACTTAATTGGTGTAGGAATAGCAAGTTCGCCCTCTAGACACAACATGTAAACTCTAACCTTTAAATACTATCACCATTCCAAACCAACACAACAACTATCTTTATACTTTATAAAGAGAGAGGAACCCAAGGTATGAAAGTGAACAATAATGATTATATAAAGTTTTATTATATAAATATTCTGGTATAATGATTAATCCACCTAAATGCCATAAAACACCTCTTGGTAGAAACACTAGTTGTCTAAAGCTAATCAACAAATTCAGCTTTGGTATGTTTACTGTTAAATCATAATTCACAATAAACCCGATATTTACACTTGTTATATACAGCGTTGTTTACAATATGAGCATCGGACACAAATTCACTAATGGACGATCGTTATAAATTTTAAACTATTAATAATACTTTTTAAATCAGAAATTCTTAAAGTACACTGCAATCAAATATGGAACACTTTGAACTATAAACTGTTAAAGATCTACAAAACTCCATATATAGCTAACACTACAGAAAATTTTACAAAATATGTTTGATATTCCTTGAAAAATGCTTCAAAGAATGATCTGCCGCACGAAGCTGGGTCATTCAATGTATTGGCTGTCCCAGTAGATAGTCATCCTTAGCTATGCAACTCTTCCTCCCTGTAAAAAGATTTAATTAATAAAATAACAAAATCATTTACTAAATTAAAACATATATCTGCATATCCAACCTGAATTGAGTATTTAATGAGCATTTAATTCAGACCAGTCAAATTAGACAATAACACATCAATTGAGAGAAAAACATCCCGGAGTTTTGAGAATTTGTGGAATTGTTCATTACCCCTTTCTGTACATCATACTAAAAGTCCCCAAGAATGGGTGGTTAGGAAGTTATGGGGGAGCATCTTTTGGTGAAATATAATGATTAGTAATATAGTTAATTAATAAGATGGATAGTCCACGTTTGTTATTAATATTTCATTATTTATTACACATCCTATATAAACTATATAAAATTTAAAAAAATAATATTCCCTACAAAAAAGTTCCTTGAACTTTAGTTGTAGGCATATAGGTTAAAAAGTTATAGGTTTTGCAAGCTAGTAGGTTTATAGTAGAAAATTACCTACGTCAAGGATTTTGGTAGTTTTCTCCTCATACTCTAGGCAAAATTACATTAATATTCTGTCAACCTGGGCACAGTTGCAACAGAATCATTTATAAAGTGTTTAAATGAGAAATTACTCCTTATAATACACAAACCATTGGACAAAATCAGACACCGGGAACACCCACAAAAACTAAATTTTAAATGGCAGCTTAAGTATGATGCATATAGTAGCTCTTTATAAACCAGATGCTAAGAACCATCAAATGTCCACATAGGTACAATATTACGACTGGGGCTTGCCCGTGTTAAAACTAGTATCAAATGTAGTTCATGAAAATTTGGCAGGAAGATAGATAATACACCAGAAACTAACGTGGTGCTACAAACAGTACTAATATTCTAAAAATTACATTGGGCTCGGCCCCCCTGGCATTCAGAGTTATTTTTATTACCTCGTGCCTAATACTAGAATGATTTAGGTGAAACTCGGTAGGAAGATACATGAGAATCAAACTAACTGCCATACTTACAATTTTTTGGGCACCGCCCTACTGGTATTACAAATATGTATTTTTCATTGAAAAGGAAAAGCACTTGGCTTGGGAGTTTCATTGAAAAAGGTGGAATACACAGCTAACTCAAATGAAGCAACTGGTTCAGATGAGCACAGCAACAAAGAAAGTATTTTACATACATTTTACATAATATTTCGTCTCCATTTGAGACTTCTTCAGATGTAGAGGGAGACTGTCAGTTAAAATACTGTTTGAATATTAACTTTTTCAGTTTTACCAATACTAAAAACACTAACACTAATTTCTTGGAACTATATACATATACTGGGATCTATAAAGAAAAACCAATAACACAACATGCCCAGATACACAGCCTCCCAGTTTGATGACTGTTTCACAACAAGCCTTGAAATCCTTCCCAAAAAAAACATTGTATTAGCTCAATGCTCAGGAGATGGGAATTAGCTTACCCACCAAACAAATTCAAGGGCCCCACCAAACCTGAATGTTAAATAATAGATCCCAGTTCACACCTGTCCATACCTACCCTTCCTTACACAGCTAACTGAAAAATTCCATGCAATAGTGTATGTAATAGTGTATTCCATGCTATATTATATGTATATAGTTCCAAGAAATTAGTGTTAGTGTTTTTAGCGTTGGCAAAACTGAACAAGTTCATATCCAAACAGTATTTTAACTGACAGTCTCCCTCTACATCTGAAGAAGTCTCAAATGGAGACAAAATATTATGTAATATGTGTGTAAAATACTTCCTTTTTGCTGTGCTCATCTGAACCAGTTTCTTCAGGTGAGTTAGCTGTGTATCCCACCTTTTTCAATGAAACTCCAAAGCCAAGTGCTTTTCCTTTGCAAACCTAACCTTAGATATATATTTTTAAAATTATCAGTGTAATCCTTACAAGTACCAATTTAATTTCCATGGAAACAATATTTTTACCATCATGAATCTTTGGAAATCAACAGGAATAAATGGGAAATCAAAAAGGAAATGTGCGTGAATAAATGGGGTTAAAAAATACCAAGTAAACAAAGTCGCGGGTACCATCAAACATGGTGGTACTCCCATTCTGATAACCCCCATGAGGCCCCAACAAACCTTTACCCAAAGTTATTTGTATTATCGCATTCTGTATACGGTACTTTACTGGAATGATGGAAATGAAACGTGTACATAAATAGGTATATGACTATCATACACCTACTCCCATTCTGAAAATGTTTTGGACTCCGATCTACTGACATTCCAAATTGTTGATTCAAATTTACAGTGTTAACCTAATGGAGTATTGATTTTATTTTAATTTCCATAGTAACAATATTTTTACCATCGGGAATCATACAAAATCGGCGTAAATCAACGGGAAATTATAAAAAATAAACAGGGATCAAGAAATCCCACGCAAATGAAGTCGCGGGTACAAGATAGTCTCAAACAAATTTATTTCATTGTTTGGTTTGAAATGAATACAGCATAATGGAATTTTACTTGTAAACATTGTTTATCAACTAGTGTTCTGATGCAACATTCTTCCTTAACCCAAGTCAGGTGCTTTCCATAGTTGCGCTTGCACACCCAAACTGACAGACTAGTAACAGATAACATGAAGAACAAGTGGATTGTCTGCCCAAGTGGTAATTGGCAGACATTATTTCAGGTTGAATAACATGCATTTGCAGTATAAAACTAATAACTAACTTTAAAAATATGTTTTTATGCAATATGTATTGCAATCTAAAATATGTTTTTCTGTAGTTTGGGGTTTTATTAGGGGACTGAAGTATACCCCCTCCCCCCACTTCATCAAAATCTATATATATATATATATATATATATATATATATGATGACCTTGTATATATATATATATATATATATATATATATATATATACAAGGTCATCAAAAAATAACCATATTTGAAAAATGAACTAATTCGAGTAGGATCAACATATTGAGGCGAGCATGGTCTTAAGATAATGGGGAAGGTTTGGAGTTTTCTATGTATCTTAATAAGTTTTTATATATGCCCCGGTAGTAGCTCGGCAGACATCAAAACAATGTTCTATTTCTCGCCTTGTATTCTGGAACAACAGTAGCGATGGCAGCCAATAAGAATGGATTTATTGTCCGGTGCATTGCAACAACTTTAAGTTTCTCTAAAATTACTTTGAACACTCACATTCTCAGCAAAGCACACTCTGAGCTTTCTGCTGCTCGGTCCACATCGTACTGGCTAGACTGGAACAGCAACGTTCAATACTATTTTTGGCACCAAGGCCGAGGACCCATCAACACAACGTAACGACTACTACCAATTGTAAAATCAAAAACTTCCAACCCTCCGCTTCAATTAGAGACCATATTCACCTCAATATGTTCATCCTACTCGGAGTAGTAAATTTTTAAAATGTGGTCATTCTTTTTCGATGATCCTGTATATACATAATGATAAAAGTTTAGGTCTTCAAAGGACACATAGTTTTTATATAAGTTAATTTGACTTACATTTGTACATATATGTGTTGCTTATTGGCCAGGAGAGCTGCTGACATACCCAGGAGAGGGAGACTCTGATTTCTCTGCCACCGAGGTTATAGAAGTATATGGTGAACTCTGGTAACAAAACACAAAACCAAAGTCACAAAAATAAGATAAAATATATTAAATGCAATAACAATAACAACAACGCAATGCCTGCAATGCATGCAATGCTCACTTGTTGGTAAAGTTAGGACTTAGCCCCAGTTTGAAATATGTACAAGTTTTTTTGCAAAAAAAAAATAGCAGGAGGGCTAAATTATTTTATAAACTAGCTAAGGTTTTATTCTTGGTACATGGATCGCCGAGGCAAAGACAGAAATTTTCAATATTTTACGTACTATTTACCGTAATCACAACAAAGACATGCTTCAAACTTCGCCCTCCCAACTCACCATCTAAGCCTGTTGGGAAAGAAGCCCTCGTAGAAAAGAGCTTTGTACTACAACAACCTGCCCGAGCTGGACAGCTGGACTCTTGAACCCTGATGGGTGCTTGCTAAGAAACAGTTTTACAAAATTCTCTCTGGAATCCAACTTACTGGCTTTCAAAGTACAAATTTTATTCATATGGACATTTATTTTTTCCAACAGATACAGGTATATAGATGTTCATTATTTGAATAGTTCAAAAGTTACCCACAAATTGCAGCTCAGAAAACTTTTACATTCTCTGAGCGAATACGGGTACTGGTAACTTACTGCATTAGCACTCTCAGTTATGAAATATACATTTTTATTTATCCTCCATGAGAATAACAAATAATTTCTTCAGTAGCATAATACGTGTTGTTACAATTAACAGGATAAAATAAAACTACGTCTCACAACACTACACAATATATTTACACTTATACTGTACTTACATACAAGACGGTAAATATACAAAAGATGGTACAAGGCGATCGATTTCAACCAGTCACACCGGTCATCATCAGGCCCAATCAGCGAATGCCTGATGATGACCGGTGTGACTGGTTGAAATCGATTGCCTTGTACCATCTTTTGTATATTTACCGTCTTGTATGTGAGTACAGTATAAATGTAAATATAATGTGTAGTATTGTGAGACGCAGTTTTATTTTATCCTGTTGAGAATAACAATAAACTGACTACCTAAATTGTTTGCTGCAAAAGAAACCACAGGGAATTTGGTTTTTGGGTAATGGCTCACAAAGAGTAATGTTGACATAAAATATTGCATTTTATTTGTGAATATTTGTCGAACATGTCTCAGAATTAACTACTGGATTTACCTTTTATCTGCAAGGTTAGATTCTCTAGCATCAATTTATTTATGCTTATTCTAAATTAAATTAAAAATTAATAAATTAGTGTGATGTACGAAGCGTGTTTTTAAAGTAAATTCAGTTAGTAAATTCTGCTGTTATTGCGCTGCGGTTGGCACTCCTCCATCCTGAGCAGAGTACCAGCATCTATTGGAAAGCCTTAGGACACCACTACGGCAATAATCAACTGTGTTTATCTTTGTTTGTGAGCATTCAAAATGGCGTCACCAACTGAGAATCACACCAACTGAGATTTACGTACTTTGATTCAATTTGTATAAATATTTGTGAAAGTGGCTGAAACTCATCCCACACCACTAAAATTACCGGAAAACACCAAAACAACAAAACCGGTGCACCGGTGCTAGCGTGGCACTTTTTTGCGCTGTTACAGCTAGCGGTATGGCTGTTTTGTTAGCGGTTTGGCTATAGTACAATCTCATATTTATCATGCCATTTACCGTAATAACTTTTTCCCTATACAGGAATTTTTCTGAAAACTGAGCTTTTTGTGTCCTACAGTTTCTTACCTTTGTTTATTTGGAATTGCTGATACATCTAACAGACGCCTCACCACTAATTTATGACACTTTAACGTATGATGTAATTTTGTTTATATACAGTTCACTTCTTTATAGTTAATGGGGTCAACCACATTTTATTAGTATTATTTGACTGATTGTTAATGTTCAGTGTTTTATTAGGGTTGAAAGGCCCATCAGAAATGAACACAAGCTCATTACCTAAACTGACTTTGGTGGAGAAATATGATAAAAACAAAAAAATAAATCAACTAATTTGAAATTGAAGACTGGCATCATCAGACAAACTCACAAATAAAAAAACACAACAATGACTATTCAAATGAGAGGGTACATGTCATACCTGTTCATCACTCTCCAGAATGTATCTGTCTATTTTGTGGTACTCTCTGCCTGACCGTGGTCTCAGAGTGGTGGCAGCAGGCCTTCCTAATCTGTGTACCAAAATATACAATCACCAACACAGTTCTGAAATGTATATTCTGTTATTTGGTGGTTTAAATTGCAAGGGTAAGCTAATGTAATGTTTTTGTCCATTATATTGATAAAGTAAAACACAAAATGGATAATGCATATTTATTTATGGTCTTCAAATGTCGGATTGGCACTTTGGTAGGTAATCTGTATTATTGTGTGCCAGAAATAATACATAGTCACCAGAAGAGAAAAGTGTAAGGACTGTAAAACCTCCCTTTTTATTACATTTTCACTTATGATTAAAGCATCTGCTCTGTTTATGACGTATTTTGCAGTCAACGGGTTGTGACCGTTGGAAGCCACTAGTTTGATATACTAATTTAAGAACAAGTATCAATAGGGAAATCCACTGTAGGGAGCATGTTATTATAAACCCCTACCATATAGCAAATGAAGATGTCTGCAATGGTTCCTTCAAGTTTAAATCTAGTTTTTTTTCATGCCAGAGGCATTTTTTGACCATTAAACATATTAGGATCAATGATTTGAACCTCGGGACTCAAAACTCTTGCATCTAAATCGAATGAGATTACTACGCTAACGAGTGGCCTACATTAATATAGAGCTAAGACTTTTCTTCTTCTGGATCAATTTTTATAGCAGTCTAAATAATTATTTAACTTCTCACAATTGATTTTTAAATTATTATTTTGAATGTGGAAATATCTGCTGTGTGCAATTCCTCACATATTCAATTCTATAAGCCATCTGCTGGGTTAATTATCTTGGAGATCAGGTAGGAAAATGGCAGACCAAGTCCAAAAATAAACGGTATCAGGAAACTGACACATACTTTCTCCCTTTTAGCCCAACTCTAATGAATAAATTACTTTTTATTTACTAAATATAAAATACAAAGCACAGTCGAATGTTCAGAAAATCTTGTAAACAAGTATTTTTCAAAAATATCCACCCAAATCCCTGTTTAAGAGGCATTACAGAATCCATCGCTACACACGTGGTTTTAAGAGGGGAAATGCCCCTATTCCCACCCCATCAGGGTTATTAAGGGGCAACATATTTAAAATTTCCTCTGTTAGTCAATGCTAACTTGACAAGCGTATCAAGTTTGAACGAAATTGATCAATAAGTAAGAGAAAAAAGAGTAATTTTTTTATTCCCCATAAGAATAACATTGGACAACGTACGGTGTTTACCACAAAATGAAAATCTAAATTTTCTCCGCAAGCAGTAATTGTAGAATAGTAATCCAAGATACTAAATTATTTAGTTCTTTGAGCTCTTTTTAATGGTGAATAGTAGCATTTTTTATATTTTTTTATAAAAAAATCCAAAAAACTGAATTTTTTAAATTTTTAAGTCTTGTAATTTCTGAACCCGAACGTTTACAGAAATGCGGGTGGTGTCATTTTGTTGGAAAACTAAATTTCTACAAACGACTAAAGTTTAATCAAAATCGTTAGAGCCATTTTTGAGAAACCTTGATTGTTCATGTTTTTTGGTGGTTTTGGGGGGATAATTACCCTTAAAAATAAAAAATTAAAAAAAAAAGCCTGGAGATAATGTAGATTAGTACCTACATACCAAATTTCATAAAAATCGGACCATTGGTTAGGGCTCCAGCTCTGTACACATCCATACAGACAGACAGACAAACAGACACACAGACATCATGTAAAAACCACTTTTTTGGGTTCAGAGAGCACCAAAACGAATATTCCCACTAACAACTCAAATTCAAAAATTTTTACAAAAACAATACTTTCTCCATATACTATGTATAAGGGGAGAAAGTAAAAGGAAACATTGATCATTTTATATTTCTTTCTTTTTTACTTTCTCCCCCTATACATAGTATATGGAGAAAGTATTGTTTTCGTCAAAATTTTCGAATTTGAGTTGTTAGTGGAAATATTCGTTTTGGTGCTCCCTGAACCCAAAAAAGTGGTTTTTACGTGATGTCTGTCTGTGTGTGTGTGTGTGTGTGTGTGTGTGTGTGTGTGTGTGTGTGTGTGTGTGTGTGTGTGTGTGTGTGTGTCCGTGTGTGTGTGTGTGTGTGTGTGTGTGTGTGTGTGTGTGTGTGTGTGTGTGTGTGTGTGTGTGTGTGTGTGTGTGTGTGTCCGTGTGTGTGTGTGTGTGTGTGTGTGTCCGTGTGTGTGTGTGTGTGTGTGTGTGTGTGTGTGTGTGTGTGTGTGTGTGTGTGTGTGTGTGTGTCCGTGTGTGTGTGTGTGTGTGTGTGTGTGTGTGTGTGTGTGTGTGTGTGTGTGTGTGTGTGTGTGTGTGTGTGTGTGTGTGTGTGTGTGTGTGTGTGTGTGTGTGTGTGTGTGTGTGTCTGTGTGGATGTGTACAGAGCTAGAGCCCTAACCAATGGGCCGATTTTTATGAAATTTGGTATGTAGGTACTAATCCACGATATCTCCAGGCGTTTTTTTCATTTTTTGAATTTTTGATTTTTAACCCATTGGCTCACAACCCCGAGTATACTCGTGACCGCCGAAAGTAGCCCAGACGTGCAACCCCGAGTATACTCGGGATAGCACTTTTTATAAAAAAAAAAAAATTTTTATTTTAAAATTTTTTCTTTTTTGTTTATTTGTTGTTTTAACTTGTTTTCATATTTTGTTTGAATGTATTTTTTATGCATATGCCCATCCTTGGGGAAACTTAGTCAAATTTAGGAAAAATATGATTTTGGAAAATATGTTATAACTAAGTCTAGATATAAATGTATCACTAACATTTTTTATTTTCACGTAAAAAAATAAATAACCCACAAGTTCATAATAGTTGTTGGGCTGAAACTTTTTTTGTTGTTATTTACATGTAACTCCTTTTAAAATTTATGTTTTTTATAAACTATATATATATATATATATATATATATGATATATATATAATATTTACCATACATACGTGCTGTCAAAAGTATCTTCTTCTTGTAGATAATTTATTTCTCTAAAGATTAGTGCAAAAATTAAGTAAATTGAGCAATAATTGTTGCTATAGTGACAGTTTTAGTAAAAGTCTACATTTATGTAATTTTTCTTAGGAAACTGAACGGTTTGTCAGGTGGCAAATTTCAGGTAAGCCAATGGGTTAAGGGTAATTATCCCCCAAAAACCACCAAAAATCATGAAAAATCAAAATTTCTGAAAAACGGCTCTAACGATTTTTATTAAAATTTGGTCGTTTGTAGAGCTTTAGTTTTCCAAGAAAATGACACCACCCGCATGTCTGTAAAAATGCGGGTTCAGAAATTACAGGACTTAAAACATTAAAAATTCAGTTTTTTGGATTTTTCTTTAAAATATTCTTAAAAAAGAGCTCAAAAAACTAAATAATTTAGTATTTTGAATTACTATTCTACAATTGCTGGTTGCGGAGAAAATTGGAATTTTAATTTTGCGGTAAACGCAGTACGTTGTCCAATGTTATTCTTATGGGGAATACAAAAATTACTATTTCTCTCTTATATACTGATAAATTTCATTCAAACTTGATATGCTTGTCAAGTTAGCATTGGCCAACAGTGGAAATTTGAAATATGTTGCCCCTCAACCCATTGGCTTCCCTGAAATTTGCCACCTGACAAACCGTTCAGTTTCCTAACCCTTTGCGATCGGAAGGCCAGCAGGAGTGGCCACAACGCAGTCGGCAGCCAGTCGGAATTCTTTCCATACTAACTTGGTTCCGACGGTCGGACGGCCAGCTGTACTGGCCACGTCCCACTACGCGTCACCTCGGCATTTATCATGGCGGCTCGCTCCCCGCAGCTCGGAATTATTTTCACTGAAAACCTTCAATGTTAGCATAGGGGATTTAAATTTTAATAAAACGTCTCTCAATTCGTCTTATCTTTAAGGATCGTTCATTATTACTTAGTTAAATATACGGGGGGAAAAAACATAACCCCATTCTTACTAATAAATGTTTATACGGGATAAAACAATTTTATTGTAGGCCTAATTATAATATAAGTGTAGGCCTATACGTAAACGTACAAGTGTTCTTATAATCATGTACATTAAAACTTAAAACTTGATTAAAAATACAAATAAACACAAATCTCTCGAGAAAATCCCAAAACACAGTTAAAATCACATAAAACTGAATCAAAACAATGATGATTACGACAGCACTTGTGCCAGAACAACAGGTGTTTATTTTAGTTGTTTACACCACAATTCTCACGATGTAATGTTGCAAGCCTGCTGATCGTTTAGTTTAACAATTCCTCACTAGGTTGCAGCACTCTACAGGCATTACACAGTTGGAATATTACAAACGAAAACATTGTTGTCGGCCAGTCCTGCTGGACGCCCGAGCGTTCGTTGGATTTCATGTTGGCCAGCACCGCTGGCCGTCTGATCGCAAAGGACAACTGCTGTGGAAAAAAATCCGACTTCCACGTGCTAATGGCGGTGGCCAGTAGAGCTGGCCGCGCGACCGCTGAGGAATAATGGCAAATATGCATTCCGATCGCAAAGGGCTAAGAAAAATTACATAAATGTAGACTTTTACTAAAACTGTCACTATAGCAACAATTATTGCTCAATTTACTTAATTTTTGCACTAATCTTTAGAGAAATAAATTATCTACAAGGAGAAGATACTTTTGACAGCATTTATGTATGGTAAATATTATATATATCATATATATGTCATATATCATATATATATATATATATATATATATATATATATATATATATATATAATAAAAAACCTTAATTTTAAAAGAAGTTACATGTAAAAAACAAAAAAAAAATTTTTTGCCCAACAACTATTATGCACTTGTAGGTTATTTATTTTTTTACATGAAAATAAAAAATGTTAGTGATACATTTATATTTGCCCTAGATATAACATATTTTCCAAAATAATATTTTTTCTAAATTTGTCTAAGTTTCTCCAAGTATGGGTATATGCATAATAATACATACAAACAAAAAATGATAACAAATTAAAACAAATAAACAAAATAGAAAAAATTTAAAAATAAAAAAAAATAAGTGCTACCCCGAGTATACTCAGGGTTGCACGTCCAGGCTACTTTCGGCGGCTACGAGTATACTCGGGGTTGTGAGCCAATGGGTTAATATCTCTGGGGGGGGGATAGGGGGCATTTCCCCTCTTAAAACCACGAGTGTAGCAATGGATTCTGTAGTGCCTCTAAAGCAGGGATTTGGGTGGATGTTTTTTAAAACAACTTGTTTACAAGATTTTCTGTACATTCGACCGTGCTTTGTATTCTAATTTATTCATTAAAGTTGGACTAAAAGGGAGAAAGTATGTGTCAGTTTCCTGATACCGTTTATTATATTTCTTTCTTAATACTGTGTAAATCAGGAATTGCTCCTATAATAACCGCAGGAAACAGATTTCATAGATAGTTAAATCTGCTGAAAAAGATATGGGTATGAATCTGGAGGAATGAGATGACATGCTGTTTTATTTTTATAACAAACAGTATCTGAAGGAAAAGGCAGGGTTTTAGAGACAGGAGGCAGCCTATCTAGCTTGATCATGCAGGTACTGACTGGACGCAAACATGAATCGTGTTTGATGCAAAATGAGTTAAGTGAAAGGTGGAGGGGGAGGTGGCAAGGTAATCCAATTTAAAACCATTTACTGATACTAAGTTTTTAGTATGATTTAACTAAGGTGTAATGGTTGAACTATACAATGTGTACATACTGGAGGCAGTCAGGAGTATCTGATGAGCTGTAGGAGGATAGGGAGAGAGTCTCGATGTAATCAGACATGTCAGACGTTCCACTGCTGGTACTGCGAGAGTCTATATATGGCATTGCACTGCCAGGACTGGTGCATCCTGCATGGTAAAATCAGAATGTACTGACTTATGGTTAGAGAGTTAGCATCTTATTATTATAATTAGTTGAATTGTTGTTTTGAGTTGTTATGGAGGGCAAGAAAAAATCAATTTTGTTTAAATCTGTTGCAATTGATATTTTATTTGTAATATGTGATTATTGAAACGGAAGGAATACAGATGGAAGCATACAATATTCTGAGCCACTATGTATCTGCTTCAAATTTCCCCAATTCCATTATTTTATTGGTAAATTTCCATGCTATACTGAGAGAGCACCCAGAAAGTAAAGAACGTTTGCTTACTGCGCCAAGCACAGCTCTGCCACCATTGCTATTGTGTCAACTCACCTCCCCACCAAAGTGTGAGTCTCAATGCTGAGCGATCACACGTCTTGTTTCTATAGCGGTTCAAAATGCAGCGTCAATCGAAGGTCACACCAAATTTGAGATGCGCAATGTTATCAGTTCTGAATGGCTAAAATGTCCTACCTATTGAAATTTGTAGATAAACACCAAAATAAAGAAAGAAAGTTTATGGTAAAAGTGCAAAAAACAAGATATTTAGATGTATGAAATGTGCTAAAAGTTTAGCGCCCATTTTCCTCAATTTTTCCCTCAAGTCTTTATTTCAAATCATATTTATCAAGCAGAATCATATTTTTCTCTGATTTTCATTGTGCACAATGGATTTTCCTTCATTAAACCTGATGCACCATTTTTCCCCTGACGACTCAACTTGAAGACTGTTTGCATTTTCACCATAAACTTTCTTTGGTCTAAATATTTCAATAGCACAAACATTTTCTGCATTCAGAAACCGAATAACACTGTGTTCCTCAAATTTGGTGGGATTTTTTATTGGTGCCCCCATTTAGAATTGCTGTAGAAATAAGACGTGTGAGCGCACAGAGACTAAGATCACATTCTGGCGGGGAGGTGAGTTGACTGCCAAACACACAATCGCAGTGGTGGGGAGCTGTGATCGGCGCAGCAAGCTAACGTTCTTTACTTTCTGGATGACTCTTGTACTTGTTCGGTTAAGACCTGAGGATTTATATTAAGTCTATCCTATGTAAGGTATAGGATTGTCTAAAACTTTAATTGTATAGAAATAATATGGAATACTTAACAACTTTGTTATTCTTATGTCATCTCTGAACCAATTTTGATTATGCACACATACAAATATTCACATTGATTTTTGGTTTATGCATAAATGACTTCCATATTTTGTTTTATCAATCCATAGGGCCATGGCCATCCTTCAAGATTATTTTTATCTTTAAGATTAGTGGAGTATAATAGTTTTCAAAGAACTTCATATTAAATTAGATGTGGGCAAAACATGGTTTGTTATAAACAAGTAACATTAAAAGCTAAATATGTACAGTTCGGGGCACGGTGCTTGGTGTCTGGGAAAGGCCAGAACCTACTCAAATTTCTCGTAAATAAAAGCAGACAATAACGAAAATAACCAAAACAAATGTTTTAAAATTAAATAAATTAACTTTGCTTTCTGTTAACAAAAGTATACTGTAACACTAACGGTACAAAGCCAGAAAGAGGTGAAAAGTAATTAGAGAGCATACGCTAACCAGGTGTCGAGCACTGTGCCCTGAACTGTATCAAACTTCCTGAAATAAAAAATATGTACAAATGCAGTGGTCAAAGGTGGAAATCCACAGTCTGGGTAAAAGAACACTGCCTAATGTAAAATATTGAGGCCAAAAACTGACTTAATAAACCAACAAATACACTGCTTTAGATCTTTTAGTGGGCTGTCATTTAAAAAATTAATTAACATCCTTAACCCTTTGAGTGCCGCGGCATCATGGCCATTTCTTATGCATAAATTGCCGGGCTAATTTCAATGGAAAATGTAGTAGTTTACATAAAATATCATATAAAATACAATTTTAGAGGTATCCATGTAATTTTTTATTTATTTTGTTTATGAATAAATTGTCCATGAAATAGTATAGAGTAACTATAATCAGAAAATAAATTAGGGCTTAAAAAATATGTTTTTATATAAAACAAATTAAAAATTTGTTTTTTTTTAACTTTGACTTACATAAATTATGCTAAAAAATTTCATTTGATATTTTTCAACCCAATAGGCAGAAAGAGCAGAAAATGCTGATCAAAACTGATGTATAAATCATCAATATCAGTTAATGTTCGCAAAAAAAATAAATGAAAATATGTTACAATTCAAAAAAGGCCCTAGGCCTACGCTATGTGGTTACTAAGCAACGTTAAAGTGCAATTTTGTAATATAAACAAATATTATTTTTTAGTTTGTTGTCAGTAAACATGTTTATTATTAGGTACTAGTATATAAGCATTAGGCCTACCAAAGTAAATGAAATGCACAATAAACTAGAAAACAAAAGATGTATGTGTATCTTTTACTTTCACAAAAACTTAGAATCTACGACAATGACACTGTTTCCAAGATCATTGTAAACTAATACCCGAAGGTTACTCAAGTAGTTTCCATCTATTCTGCTACTTATTTTTATTTCATACGTAAATAGGAAGTAAAAAACACTAAATTATAACTTCAATAACAATAATATAAGTGATATTTACATCAACCACAAACATATAACATTACAAAACAACAAATACAGACATCTGCGACAGATGACTAAATTAGGGTCTGCTAACAGACCAAAGGCAACGAAATTGCTATAGATCTGATAGCTGGAAGCTTCTGGATCAAAACAAAATACTTTGAAAGCCAGTTTTGATATGAAGTACTACGTAAAATACCGAGAGTCGCTGTCAGCGACGCTCGGCAATTTATGCGTAAACACATCCCGTCGCTGTGAGCGACGCTGTGGCACTCAAAGGGTTAAGATGTACATGCTTGTTAATGTTTTTTATTCCAATCCAAAACTTGCCTTGTATCCTCATTACGTATTATTGAATAAAAGTATCCATAACACCCAAAAACATGACTGTTTTTAGAATTTGTAATTGTATAGTTGTTGAGCTCCTTAACGCATTCAGTGCGGTGTGCCAGAATGCTGGCGTTTGCCTAGCAAGGAAACAAATGCAATTACCATGTATAAATAAGATTAAGGCAGTGAACGTTGTAAACTATTTTAATACTGATTGTGTCTCAAATTTACCGCTTAATACTATTACATCTATATTTAAAATCCCAATTTTTAAATAATATAATCAAATGGGGGGTCTGCCGTATCAAATTTGAAGGTGTTATTGCGACAGAAGCCCATCTTGTAGCATATTCATCATTCAATATGATTCATACATGTATCAACATTAAAACATATTTGAAAATCCTTTAGCTAGGGATTTGCTTCATTGACCTTTAAAGTTTTAATGTTTGTCTATTGCAGATGACAACTTTACTTGGTCATCTAATTATTTACAAATATCTTTATATCTTTCTGGTGTGTCTGGAATTCGCAGGCATAGTTAAAATTAATACTTTATTACCTTTAAAAAATAAATTCATAGTTTTATTTTCCTAGTTACCTTTGGAATCACGTTTTACAAGACAGATAGGAATTTCAGCTTCAGCAGAAGATGACTTGAGTGGTATCTCAACTTGTTGAAACTGGAAGGTGAGTTCTCTGAGAGGGTCCACACTCTTGGATCTTCTGGGGAGTGAAGAGTGATAACAGTCAGTGAAGTGCATCAGTGTTGATTTTTGGAGGGCATAGTGGTGTCTTCTAGTTGACATTGATGTTGTCAACGGAAGTTCAAACTCAGCAAAATCTCCTCCTCGATTCTTCAATGAACAAATTGAAACACCTGAATCATTTGAGCTTGATGAGTCCCGGTTATGACCAGATTTACAAGGGACACTAGAAGACCTTCTGACATTTACTGGAAGCTCAACATCGTTTTGATCTTTCTGATCTTGTTTGGTAGGAATTTCATTAAAATTGTTTTCATTTAGGTTCTTATTTTCTAAATTAGGTTTATTATTTTGTCGTTGTGTGTTATTGTCTTCAGCTTTCTCAACTTTCATATTCATTTGTACAGAGTGACCAGATATCGAATCAGCTGAGGTATTTTTACTGCCCAGAGAATTTTCTGTATGAGCAGTCGAAGATGATGAAACCGTTTTCTCCGTAATCGAGTCCAATTCATCGAAGTAGTTTGTGGAACCAGCAGAGCTAGAGCGTTTTCTAGGTAAGGAGTTGTATAATGTACCGCCACTGCTGACAGAATCATTTACACAACCCAAAACTCTTCGCCTCAGGTAAGGGCTATTCGCAGCAGACACAGAATGATTGATGCCCAACATGGCAGACCCAGGTACTCGTTGGATATCGGACTCTAATCTTCTTCTACATGCTTCTGAAAGACCAGCAGTAAGACTAGGTGTGCTTGATGATTTGTCACCTATTTCTCTTTGCAATCTGGTTTTAAGCAGATCGTGCTTGTTCAAGCAGCTGGAATTAGATACAGGATGCATAGGTAGATATCCAGGAAAGTATTTACCCCCCAATAATTTGTTTGCTAAATCTTGAGTGGAGTTTTTTTGTGAAGCTGGTTCCATCATCAGGTAGTCATCTTGCTTGTTGGGCCTGGGAGGGCCTCCCCCGGGGTTGCAAGCATGGCCACACTTTGTACAGAATTTTACACAGTTTTTATCAACAGCCTTTTTTTCTGCATCATTTTCATTCTTCATCATATTCTCTATATCTTCTTGAGTTATACCAGCCTTTAGCAGCAATTCCTTCGAATTTTCATAGTGCTCTAGTGAATGGGCAAACTCTAAATTTGCATAATTTTGGCATTCAGTATTAGAGTTTGAGTCTTCAGTGTAAGAGTCACTCAGGTCTTTTGGATCGATTACTTCAATATTAGCATAGTTGCAATTCAAAGTATTAATATCGTTTTTATCCATTTCTTCACTGTTAATTTTCTTCTCATTATTCTCCATACAATTTAGAGTGTCATTTTCTTGAAGGATCTTGCCCTTGGATTTCTTGGATTTGTCAACAATAGCATAAATTGGCATTGATGTAGTATTTACAAGAGGCATCCTTCCATCTTCAGTCTGTTTCACCTAAAACCAAAGTTTTTTTATTTCATTAGGGAAAAGATATATACATAGTTATAATGTACTGCTTTTAAAAAACCATGAACTCATTGTTGACATTGGAAGAACCCCACAAATACTGTGAAGAAGTTTCCAGTCTACAAAAGTAAATAATTATGTTATCTTTTTTACCATGATCCTATAAAGTGTATAGGGGACATAAACATATTACGTAACACACTTAAGGGGGGGAGGGGGTATGTCTTTGCGTTTTTTTATACAACCCTTTCCCTCTTACACCCTTTCCCTTTTCCCTTTGCACCCTTTTCATTTACAACAATATTTACTTCAATGTTTTGTTAACTTCTAAACAATTTTATTGGACTGTTTGGTTCTTATAGATATAAATTTGTATATTTATTCGACGACTTTAGTTTTTATGTATGATCTCTCAAAAGTACTTTGTTTAGTATTAACTACACATTTATTTATTTTTTTAAATATTATTAGTAACAGTTTTGTTTGTATCAATTTTGCTTTTAAAAAGTTCTAAAAAAAATTATTAAAAGAACGTCATTAAAAGTTAAATTATTTATTTTAATCGATATTCCAAATTGCTAATAAAACAATGTTATAAAAGTTTAGGTTTTTTTAAAGTCAACCACGATTGCTTTTTTGTTGTTGTTTTTTGTTTGGTTTTTTTTAGTGGAACCGTCTAATATATTCCACTTATTAAGAAAAGTTATGAGTCGGTGGAGGAATACTTTTTCAAAAACCTTGGACAGTACTGAAACTAAAGATATTGGACGATAGTTTTTAAACTGAAGACGGTCATCTTTTTTGTACAGGGGCTTAACTATGACGTATTTGAGTTTTTTAGGGAAGCAACCCAACAGGAAAGACAAGTTGATCAAACAGGCCAAAGGGTATGAAATCTCAGAGCAACAAAGACGTAGATTAAGACGTAGATTTATATTTTTTTGTTTTTAAGTGACATGATCGTTTTTTTGAACTTCATCTTTATTTGTAGGAAAGTAGAAACATTGACACTGTGAGAAAAGCTTTGGAGTGAAAAAGTTTATCTAATGCAATTTGGGGAGAAGGTAATTGTGCTGAGGCAATGGGTTCATCCAGGAAGAATTTATTAAAAGTTTCTTCAATTTCATGTCTATTTGAAGACTTATGTCCGTTTATTAACATTTCTTCAATTACATGTTTTACCGGCTTCCTACCACATTCATTTTTCACAATATCCCATGTGACCTTTGCTTTATTTTCAGCCTTAGCTATTCTACAATTATTGCAAATTTTTGTTGACGCTTTTATTACCTGCTTTAGGATCTTCTTGTATGTTTTAAAGTAAATAAAGGCTAAATCTATAGAATGTTTTAGATTTCTGCTCAATTCTCGTTTTTTGGCCAACAACACTCTTACGGTATTCCCTTTGTTAACCACAGTTTATTGGCCTCGGGTTTCAGACGTACTGACCACCTTGGAAATTTTGACTCGAAAGCTCCATTTATTACGAGAAGGAATATACCAAAACATTCATCTTCTGTCTGAGCATAACCCACATTTAAAACTTCGCCCCAATCAATAGAAGCCAAATTAATCCGAGATGAAAGAGTTTTTGTTTTCTTTAGGAAAAAATATGTTTTCTCACCGTCTTGGGTTTCTGTTTTTCTGAGGAGAATTTCTGAGGAAGTGTAGTAATCTGGGTTGTGTGGTGAGACAAACCTAAGTGTAAATTTGCAGTATGATCTTGGTCGGTGGAGTAATTTGTGGCAATATCATCTATTTGCGTTTTGAAGTGTTGAAAAAAGTGAGTAGGTGAATTAATCATTGATTTTAAACCATATGCATTTAAGATGCATATTAAATTGTTACTAAAAGTTGAATTTTCCATTCCATTTATATTGAAGTCCCCGCAAACAACCACATGATTTTGTGTCAGTTCTCGATTTAACATTAACAATAGCGATTCTAAAAGCTCTAGAAACTCCCGTTTGTTTGAATCTGCCTATATATCAAAACTACCAGCACTGACGTAGTAGCATTACTATTTGCTATTTCAATAGCCGAATGCAAGGTTACATATATCATGGCGTTCCACGGCAATGACATTTGCACGAACTGCAATATAAGTACCTCCGTTAGGCGTGTCCCTACAAAAATAGGATTTTAACTCAAAGTCCTCTAACTGATTTAATATGCTGATATTTTCTTTCCTCAACCAGTGCTCTCCTATACATATAACATTAACTTTGTGGCGGAGTGTATCTATATGTGCTTGCAACTCTGTTATTTTATATTTTACGCTGTGAATATTACAATGCATTATATATGAGTTTCTTTTGTCCAAATTTTTTCCCTCCTGCAATGGTAAAGTTTTATCTATGTATACATAGCACATTGGGAGGGGTTTGAAATGTCGAAAAAATGTGTTATGTAATATGTGTATGGCCCCATACCTCCCTATATTCAAGGCAACAAAGGTCATAAAACCTTCAAAACACTTACAAAACACAGGTAACTTAATTTATGTATTTAAACTGGATAATAGATGAGATAAGAAATTTACTTATACAAGAGGAATTTACATGTGTAGCAACACCATTTGTATCAACACTATTTACATTTTTTTGATGGTTAAAAAATAATAGAAAAGTAAAAATTACAAATGCCTGTATAAAAAGGAATCAAACCTAATGTTCAAAGTCATGCAACAACTAACCCTCTGCAGTACAGGAGATGATATTTCCCGGAAGTGTGGAGGTTTGTGTGACAGAGTCTCTGCCCAGCATGTGACTCTGTGGCACGGACACGCAGCTTGACGAGTCGACTCCTCCTTCTCAACTCTTCAAACACACGTATTTATATAGCAATTCCTATGTTCTCTTTTATCATAATGTAACATGTATTAGGGGCCGTGCATATATTATGTCACGCCTCCCCAGGAGGGAGGGGGTGCGGCACATCGTGAAAGACCCTGACATGGGGGAGGGGGATTAAGGGCTGCGTGACGCGTCACGATTAATAGAGTTAAAGCCTTTGAAATCGTCAGTTACAGTGACAAAATACTGTACACCACAATCCAATGCTTAATAATTAATCAGTGTGACGTCACAGAGGGGAGGGGGGAGTAATGAGCAGCGTGACAGAGCGTGACACGGGGAGGAGGGGGTAAAAAATGGATGAATATAGAGTGACGTAATTTATGCATGGCCCCTCTTCACGTAACAACATATACACTTTAGGAAAAATTGTATTCATCATCAAAACCACATTTATAATTTGAAATTTAATTTGGATCGTAACCAGTTTCTATGCTTACAGACAACTTAGTGTACACTTTAACCAAAAGTTCAGATTTTCCTTAGCCAAACGGCCTGGTCTCAGAGACCCTTATTATTTTGGGAGATTTTAAGTCATATTTTAGCTGCACGCAAAGTCAAAACATATGGAAATAAATAAATAATGAAATTAAATATACAAATTTCATAAAATGAAAGGCCATGTCTACTTATTTTCATCGATAGTGATAAGTCATCGACAGGAGAAGACCTGAACGGAACAGCGCATTGGTTACGTAAACAATAAACAAACACTGATAACGGTACGGTTGGCCTGCGCTGCGATGCCTAAGGTTTGGTTAGTGTGCCTGACAAGGCAAACTACATGACATTCGTTTTAAAATTTGGATAGTCACATCTAAACTGAAGGCGTTTAACCGTTCCATTTAAAGTTCTGTTTTTTCGTTTTTATTTGCAACAAACATTATTTTTTAAATTCAAGATCATTGGTCCAGATAACTGGGAGTCCGGATAAGTTCGATCCAGATTTCTGAGAGTCTACTGTATCTGTAAGATGCCGACACAACTAGGATGTATTTTAAGGCAAATTTGAATGAATGAAGAGTGTAGAATGGGTCAGATGCCATGTGTAGCCTTGTTATTGACTAAGACCATTAACTATACACCTGTATTAGACAATAAACACAATGCTAGGATCGGTTAACAAAGAAAGCAGCACAATCTATTGGGTGCGGTCGGCAACAGGGGCTATCGCATGTGCTTCCTTCTAGAAGACATTATGCGAACTACTTGGAATCGCATAGGCAGACGAAAAGTCAGAGCACGCAGTTACGACATCGACATCAATTTTAGTACAAGTTTTTAACGGTTATTACAGTCTTATTTTTACTTAACACAACCTTCGTTTTTACAGCTTTATAGACTTTGTTAAATCGTATATTAAAACTTCCGAGTTGTGAGGAAAGCAAGACAGTTGTTTTATTAGCAAAATGAGATTTTTAAAATCCGTCAAGGCTGAGCTGAACCAGAGTTACGTCCGCTGCTGCGTGTGTTGGTGGTGATTTCTATCCAGTGCTATCAGAACTACTAGGAGAATCCCGCCTCTTTTGTTAACAGAAGAGCCCATAAGGTTTTCAGTCTACTACAAGTGTATATTCAATGCTAAGACCAATTAATTCTTTATAACAACTAAGATTTCATAAAAATTTTTTAATGTCAAAAAATAATTGAGGAAGTCAACAATTAATTAAATGTACAATGCTATTTAAGACAGACTCAGGGAGGTACTTGATGTTGGTAGTTGTAACATATAACTTGTTTTCAGTTTCTAAATAACTATAACTATAGTAGTTAAGGAGTGGTACAAGTTTTCCTGAAATAATTTTATGATTTTTTCAAAGATCTCTAATTAGACCCAAGCCACTAATAACATAAAAGGACCCAATTCAATGGAATCATGAAATTTCTTATATTATCTGTAACATATCTTTATCGAACACCTTCAGTTCCCTTATCGAACAATGTTGTTCATGTTCAGACTTTCACAGAACCTTCCCTGAAATGTTTACTCTGTCTGACCTTAAGTTCAAGACTTTTCATAAACCGACAACTTTGAGAGTTGTACGTTAGGTATCCATACTCACCTGGAAGGAGGGCAGTTGTGGTGGAGACAGGGTGCAACCTTTTTCACAGCAAGGGTGGGGGGTGGAGGGGTGTCATAGTTGCCATACTCTCCTATTAGGTGATCCTTGATATTCTTAGGGGTGTCATAATAGTCATCAGCTGTGGGGCACACGTAGCTTATCTTGGATACATCTGAGCGACTGGGTTCATGCTGTTTAAATATAGAAAATATATTAAATATTAACAACACTTTTCGTCATACTGCTTCAAAAATAGATGTTTTCAGCACATGCATTGACATAACAAAGACCCAATGGCAATGCTAAAGTTGTTCTTTTTACTCCTAGGATAAAAAGAATCATGTTGATGATATTTTTTGTCCTAGGACAAAAAATATCATTTGTTGAAACTTTTCGGTTGAGGTCATCAGGTGTTTGTTTAGAATAACAAGATCAAGATGGAAGAAAACCTTTAAATGTAACCAAGCAAAAAATTTAGATTTTGAATCGTTATCTTAATATTATTTGCATTATGACAAAAAATACAGTTCATCACTAGGACCAAAAGTGGCATTTTGATCCTCGCTTATTTTCCAGCCTTTTGGCTGTTAAAATTGAGCGTGTATCAAAGAGTGTTACTTTTGGTCCTAGTGATGAAATAAACTAACAGTGAATAATTAAAAGGACATTAAAAGTTTAAGTATAGTTTTATTAGGAATAACCTTGCTCAGATTAGAATAACATGAGTTGTCATAATATAACTTATTAGCCATTTAGAGAAGCCATACCAACTTAAAACCCGTTCCCTAAAAATTGATACAGTTCAAAACCTATGAGACTTCAATCACTTCATAAACCTCACCTTTTTCGTTTGAGCAGGTGCAGGTAGTGTTTTAGGAACATCGTAATTGTCGTACGGGTTAGTAGTCATCGGCTGGTGATGTGGGCAGTTGCAAACTGGCAGGGGCATGGGAGGCTTGGGCTTCTTCTTGATGGGGGAGTTGTGTGCAGACTGGGACAGCTGGGGAGGTTTGGGGGGCCGCAGGGGGGGACAGCAAGCGCATCTCTCGGCAACGGTGCTGCAGGAAGAGCCACTGGATGACCTGTCAGATGAAGCATTGGTTTAAATATTATAAGGTCAAGCAATATAGCTAAAGGACTCCCTATTTTTAACTAAAAAATGGTAACATTGATAAGCCTTAACATTAGTAAGCCTTATTATTGTCTGGAGCCCAAATGTCGTCTTTCCTGCTCCTGATTATAGGCCTTGAAGTGAAACAACGTTGAAACCGCCCAACCAGAGAAAGTCTGTCAGATGTTAGTCTATTGCTGGTGGATTTGGATCAGTTAAACTAAAATAAAATAAGAAATACACAAGATCTTAAAATTTATGTAATGTGCCCACACTTTAGCGGCTAAACTCATTCGTAAACTATTTCTATAAAATTATCTTCAATGAGCAATAACCTGCACAATCATGTCATGCACAATGGATCTTCTTTCATTGAACCTGATGCACATTTTTTCCCACTGAAGACTCGTATTATTTGAAGACTTGTTTGCACTTTCACCATATATATACTTTCTTTTGTGTTTGGTTACAAATTTCAATAGTCCGGACATTTTTTGCATTCAGAATCTAAATAACACTGCATAACTCACATTTGGCTGGATTTTCGATTGACACCGCCATTTTTGAATCGCTGTAGAAATAAGACGCAAGACAACGAGACTCGGCTCACACTTTGATGGGGAGGTGAAGTGGACTGCCATACATGCAATTGAAGTGGTGGGGGATCTTTGCTCGGCGCAGTGGACAAACGTTCTTTACTTTCTGCATGACCCTCGTAATACATATTGTACCAGTGGAGATTACAGATGGGCCACTGAATAAGCGGCCTTCTTACAGAACTTTTACGAGGTATATGCCACAAACAGAATAAGTAAGATTGTTCCCAGTAGCTTTTGAGTGGAGCTGGGAACACAAAGTGGTGGTGGGGATAGGAAATATATTTTTAAACTCACACCATTTGTCGTATATATCTGCATAAGTTCTGCAAGAAAGTAGATTTTTCAGGGACCATTCTATGATCCTATCATCTTTAATTCTACCTACTTAGGACACAACAATTACTTTATTCTAAAAAGTATTCAGCATTTGTACCATTACAATGATTATTTGTTTAACATTCATTTTTGGTGAACTGTGTGTTTATGTTACTTGTATTTATGTAACACGACAATCATGGGACAATTTTGTTTTCTACACTTTAAAACATCAATTGATTCTTTATATTCCACTCCCCCACTCCAAGTAACAGACGGAGTGTTCTCAAACAGTTAACAGGTGACATTTAAATTCACTTATAAAAGATTCATTAATATTTCTTGATCTTTACAAGTGAATGTGGTACTTTACACAATTTTTTTAAATCTTTAATAGCAAACCCAAAATCATATATTTTTAGTAACCTCATATGTCACACAAAAGAATAATTCAACTTAAAGTAATAAATTGATTGAAGATTTCATCCATTTTCAATTTACAATGTCCTAAAATATCATGCTGTGCTCTATGAAATAATACTTTGGCAATCAAGACTCTCACCAGCAGTCTGAGGTAGAAAGTCTCGCCATGACATCTGAGTTTTGTTGAACGCTGCCACAGCAACTGACACTACTGTCATGTCCACAGCCCCCTGCATAAATATTGGAAGTAACAAGCAACAACATGATTTGAAAATTATTAAAAAGGTAACGCTAAAATTCTCGATATAGTTTGCCAATAATATTGATCATGGACTTTCCAGCTCTAGTGAAACAAATTATTAGGTTTAGCGTGCAGTTGAATTACTTTGGATTGGTACTCTAACAACTATTTTAGAACAAAAAAATTATTTTAGGAATAAACACCTTGGATGATACAGATAATTGTTCCTTGATTCATGTAAAGAATGTTGCTAAAGCAATTAAAGCGTTGCTTAAAATTGTTGACCTCTGAAATATTTGCCCTGTTCCCTATTCCATGTTCACCGAGCAGTACGGAGCGCCTATAAGTAGTGTATTTCTATATAGTTTTTTGAAAGGTGTTATCTATTCTTAAAACATTAAATGTTGTATTTGTGTTTGTTTTAGTTAAGGCTTATTTACTTTTGTTAGTCAGTTTGTTTTTCTTTCATACCTAACACTTTTATGGTGATAAGGCATTTGACCTTGCTTATTACAAATTACAGAGAATAATATAACATTTTTCAGCGCCTTGACGCGGGTCACGAGGACAGTTTGTGCAACATGCATGACAACATCCGTGATAAACTCAGCTCAGGCTCAAGATTGTAGCCTACGGCTATCAAGCTATCTCCCATAAGACCTGTACTGCACGGTGAACGTGGAATAGAGTACACCACTTTAATATTTGTCCTCAGAAAAGCATTTATAAAAATGTAAAATGTATCATATCCATGAACACAATAATTAAATCTATGATTATTTATTTCATGTATCCATCTATATTTGTATTAAATACAAATTGGACATCACTGATGCCATAAAATCAGAACTCGTCAATATTCTATCATTTTATCATTATAATAATCTGTAGCATTTTAAGAAGAATTAAATTAGCTAATAAGTTATTCTTTGACAGAACACTTTAATGTATTTTACATAGTACTTAGGGGTAGTTATTTTAAATTTATTTTAAGTTTCCTTACTGCATCTTTCTAATAGTAAAACCTTAGTTTCACTTAATAGTAAGTTTATTAAATTAAGATGAGGGAAGAAAATTTAAAGTCGTTAACTCCATATAATTCACTTATACTTAATGGCAGCTAACGAAAACGTACAAGAAATGTTCTTTTATTCAGGTGGATACATCCAAGACTGATACGATGAGCCCATTATAAACAAGATAGAATTTACGAGCACCAGTTCCTATAGCAGAACTCACCATGAGTGTCGGTGTCCATGGTCCAGGCGGGAGTGAAGCCTGAGCTCGGAGTGTTGGTGACGGTGGAGGACCGCGACAAAGCTCCCAGCTTGCTGATACAGCTGGTGCACCTCCCCATAGAATTCTCTGCCATCCTGCAGCTCTCCTAGACAGCAATGAGGGGTGTCACACAACTAGCTGTGGTTATAATTAAAGATATATTTAAAGCTGCGTTTACATGATGCAGATTAGGAAGAAGGTAACCTTGACAAGGTAGCCTTGCATTAGGGTGTGTGAACAGAAACTTGACTAGCAGCCTGCATGGTTTTTGGTCAAGATTCTGTCCACAAACTCTACACAAGGCTACCTTGCCGCGGTTAGCTTCATCCTAACCTGCATCATGTAAACGCGCCTTAATAGTAAATTTGGTTCAGGTTAAAATGTTACCTGTAAAATATATGTTCCTGAATAAAGTATCAGCTGATTATATCTGATGGTAGCTGACATCTTTGGGAAAAAAGGAATAAGAGAGAGATTAACCTAAATGCCACAAAACGCCTTAGTTGTGGGGAGAGTAAGGCTATGCAGTTGTAATGAATCCTCTTTGTCCACGTGTGCATAACATAAGGACTTGTAAGCTAAATTGTAAAATTTTCTGGAAATAAAGATTTTGTTAACTGAACTAAACTAACCCCTTATGCACAGAAACAAGTCTTTTTACAAGGTTAGCTTCATCCTAACCTGCATCATGTAAACGCGCCTTAATAGTAAATTTGGTTCAGGTTAAAATGTTACCTGTAAAATATATGTTCCTGAATAAAGTATCAGCTGATTATATCTGATGGTAGCTGACATCTTTGGGAAAAAAGGAATAAGAGAGAGATTAACCTAAATGCCACAAAACGCCTTAGTTGTGGGGAGAGTAAGGCTATGCAGTTGTAATGAATCCTCTTTGTCCACGTGTGCATAACATAAGGACTTGTAAGCTAAATTGTAAAATTTTCTGGAAATAAAGATTTTGTTAACTGAACTAAACTAACCCCTTATGCACAGAAACAAGTCTTTTTACCATAAGGGGAAAGATAAAACTCAACCTGTCTGGGAATATTTTGCACATGAGCAAGAAACGGAGACATGGAAGTGGGAGTGTCCCTTGAATCACACAATTACACTTGAGTCCAGCTAATCCAAATTAATTGAGACCGGAATTTGTGCAAACAATTTTATTTTGTGTCTTTATTGTACAATAGTGATACAGTAAACGCTCGCTAATCCGGCACGTTCGGGACTTTGGCAGTGCCGGATTACCGAAAATGCTGGATTACTGAGCGCCATCTAAATATAGCCGTTATTGCGAGAATAGTGGAAATACTGCTAAAAATAGAGAGGCAAAAGGAAATCATTCGTTAGCGAGTCATTATTCCGTGTGTTATTGAGCTTTCCTTCGGTACTAATGGAAAATATTACAAACAAAACAACATTTCAACCAGAAAATGGATTTACAGTATTATATTTTAATTCAAACAGTACAGTTACTGCTGCCAATTGCCTGCGAACTCTACCGATCGTGCCCCGAACTCTACCGAACGTGCCCAAAAACTTTTAGAGTGTACGAACATTTATTTTAGAACCCTGTGACCGATGTCAGATTATTGAAATTGCCGGAGCATCGGATGCTGGATTAGCGGGCTTTTACTGTATATATAAATGGTTGTTTGTTACAAAACAGCTTTGTTAAAAATAACCCATGGCTGTACCAGTATTTGGATGCATATAGGAAAGTTTGTCAAGTCTGATACTTGTCAAGTTATCATGTCCCAGAACTGGCACCCCTGCCACCACCTTCTTTCTAATAAAAGTAAAAGTAAAGTTTATGGTTATACTTCACTTTTGAGTCCCCTTTACCCATTAACTTGTTTAATTAAGACAATTATGTTCAGATTAAGTGGATTATTCTCAAATTAGCGGGGTTTGGATTAACACTTATAACTAAACACGACTTTCAAAACATAAACAGAAACGTCGTTCTTTCAGTCCTTTTATTATTCCTCCACTTTATGTAACTCTATTTGAAAATCAAATCTTTCAAATAATACTCTTTAAATGTTAAAGTATAACAGTACAGTACTTTATTGTTGAAGTATATTTAATTATATATTGATTAGTAAAAAGAAGTAAAGTCTGAAGTTACATGAACTGAAACTTCAGTCTCTTCCCATATATGGTAATCAATGTATAAAGCTTGCGTGAAACGTCGGTCTGACAAGTCAACATACAAAAAAAATTCTTGCAAAAGAAACCTACCTATAAAGAAATGTCAACATAAATTGAATATGTTGCTTATAGGAGGGTTTTAGAAAGGTACTGTGGAAATGATCATTTTAACTGATTCAGGATTGACATAATTGGAAAAACAAAATATCTACTGGCCTCACAGACTGACGTTTAGTTATAAGTGTGAAGGGGACTACATATGCAAGTCATATTTAATATGACATTTAAGTCTGTATAAGCAAAGTGTACATTCTTTCCCTCTGTTATAGCTTATTATATGGAAATTTGGTTACATACCTTTTTCGACTACAGTTCAAATTTGAACATGTATCAACTAGTTACATGTTTTGGTTCAACGCAACTATCTTCTATCTTCAGACTGCAGTGATCTACCATTGTCATAAAGTTAAAATAAAACAACAAACACGTAGGCACACAGGATTACACGATACTTTACATTCAATAAAACCCATGTAGCTCAAACAGTTGGGCCAAGGTTGGCAAATTGTGGAGTCCCACAGTTGGCCAACGATAGAAATGACACCTTTTTAACCCATTAACCTAGTAATTATATTCTATTCACAATGGCTGATAATGGAATTTGACTGGTGCTGAACTCTAGTAGCAACATCTGTAACTAATGGCTGCGAGCAACTGCGGTTATCTCCGCTAGGAGCGCGAACTGACTATAAAAACCTAAATAATGCCGCTAGGCCACTGGTCGTGGTAGCTGAGTCAGCTAAGTTGTGGAAACACCTTGGCCAGGTGTTGATACGAACTTCGTGGGTTTGAATCCCGCACACGACCAAAACTGACCAGTCGTGCAACTCTGAATGAGTTAACCGGTCTGTGGCAATGTTGGTAGGAGGGCCCAAGTAAAATAAATGGTGGCAGGCTTGCTTGGAAGTTGACGGGATCGGTTAATTCTTTGTGAGTTGCACATGGTCAACACTGATGTTGCTACTTTTTATTTAAGTATACTTTGTACCAATGTGACTCTCTAAACTGAAAGAAAACAATATTTTAAGTAAAATACGCCATTAACACTAGGACTGCCCTGGGCTGATTTACGCTAAATTGCTCGGTGCCCTGGCAATTTTGGCCATTTTGCAACTGAATTGCTTAATAAACCAGTAATATATGTTTTTAAAAAGGATTTTAGTTGAACAATATTGAGACCCAATTGGGCCTTGAACCTAGAACCTTTAACTTACTGAGCTCATGCCTTAGCCCTCTCGACCACTCTGATTCATGACAATTGGAAGATGGACTGGGATATATAAGTGACCAATAGACTACGACCTACACAAATTGGACTAAACTCTCATGTTGCATGCATATCACTTGTTTCAGATATTTAGTAAATGGTACTGAGAAATAAGTAATTTTAAGTAGGTATATTGTATTCCGTAAATGTACATTAATTCTTTAAACTGATTAATTGAATTACTAGTGGTATCCAGGGATCTTTTTGCCTAATTTTAGAGGTAAAATCGATTCAAACTTATTTATTTTAAAAATATGAAGTACAATGTTATTATGTTACAATCCCAAGTAGTATTACTAATGTAAAATAAACTTCTTGATTCTTGAGTCACAGGATGTAACACGTATTTGGAAAACAAAGAACCAACGATGGCAATTTCAGTTGGCCAAACCGTATGAAAAACAGTTATTAGTGATTATTGCCTTAATGTGGAAACTCCAACCCACCACTAACAAACATTAGTCCAACAATATTAATTTTGGTTGACCCAACCGCATGAAGAGTGGTTGGGCAACGGTTGGCTTGTTGCGGAGACTCAACTTACAATGACTGTATTTATACAACACAATTAACCACCTTTGGTCCAACAATATTAATTTCGGTTTGCCCAACCGCATGAAAAGCAGTCGGGCAACGGTTGGCTTGTTGTGAAATGCCAACCCACCATTAGCCAGCAACGGTTCCACCGTTGACCAATGGTAAACTAACGGTGTGTGCTACTTGGGAATGATAGGAATATCACACAAATCGGTTGGACGCAACGTCGCAGTCTCGGTCAGAATGCAGACTGCCAATGAAGATGGTTGCAATCTGAAGATGGTTCTGTTGAACCAGAACATGTAAATAGTTGTTACATATTCAAATTTGAACTGTCATCGAAAGAGGTACGTAACCAAATTTTCATATGAACAACAGTTCAGGGGCTGAAATCGATAAAAATTATAATAACAAAAGAGCTACTGCTATCTGTGCTATCTTTGGATCCCCCGATATGGGCATCCCTATATTTCTAGCTAGCTAGTGACAGGATTTCTTAAATTTATAAATGTAACATCAATCATAATTGTATTTTTTACATTTATGATTTTTTTTAAGAAGAGCTCAGAAAGAATATAGCATCTAGCTGTTACTAAATGAAGCCACGAAAAAGTTTGATATCTAGTTTAACTAACTACTTCCCCCAACACCTAATACTAAAAAAAATTGCTCGTCTATTCTGTACACACCTGGAAGTGACTGTTGGTGTAGTCTGCCACAGAGGTAGCATCCCCGTAGTCACAACTGTCCGACCTGGTCTCTGACGAAGGCCAGATCACGGATTCCTCCGCAGTGTGACTGCAGTTGCAGCACATCTGGTTAAAAACAGTGATAAGTATTAGGTGATTCCAAACCATTAACTGATTTATTGTAGACAATAGTTTTTACTATGAGGGACTACTCTTTTCAAGGATGGGATTTTCAATCAACTTAAAACAATAAATATAAAGAATACATTTAAAGCTTACAAATTTGCAAATTTATGTTTGTCTATAGATGAAGAGACCTAATTTATCGATTTATTATTCATTTCAAAGCCTTATGGTAAGCCTTTTATGATTTATTCGGTCACCATGAGGCAATAGGCCAGTCAGTAATTAAGGCATTAAGATATCACTATGGGCAGTGGTGTAGGTAGACCTTTTCAAGGGGGGGGATATCTCATTAGGGGATACATAACAAAAAACTGTGTTCATGACTAGCGCGGATACCGGAATACAAAATTGAAGACATCATAGACATTAATAATTATTGATAGGCCTACACATCCAATGCATAAACCATTGATACAAAGTAAATCAGTATTTGTAACAGCACTAAAAAGTACTTGTATCAGTTGTAATCACAACTGGAAAGTAATCGTTAAGCTAGAGTTGCCAAGTCACCGGATTTCCCCGGAGATTTCCGGAGTTTTAAGATAAAATTGTAGCTCCGGGGAATTTCCTTTAAAAATAAAAAAATTTCTCCTTTTTGAAATTGTTCCCAAAAATGCGTTGAATAACGCAAATTTTGTGTTGATATCCTATCTGTGAACGAAAATGTATTTATGTTTGCAACTTCATCATCATGCAACGATTGCCAAATAAGCTAAACCCTTATTTCCCTGTTCACTCTAACCTCTATTATTTGTTATTCTTTGGCTTTATTTTGTCGGGAAATATCGTTGACTTTTACATATATTTGCGGTTATAGAACGCTGAAAAACAGTATGAAGATGTATAATTAAATTAGAAATCTAATATGGCAACCGTAAGTTAAGAACATCACTAAGACCATCTAGATGTCAAGGTCAAGGTCAGGTGCGCTCGTTGACGAACTGGCTGCTGAGGGTAGACTGTTCAGTGACTCACGTCATGTCCTACTTGTGGCGCAAGTGCCACCATGCCGTGTGCCGTGTGCCGGTGCAGTTCAACCTGCTACTATTTATTGTACGTGAACTATATTCGTAATATATAAATAACATATTTTGGAGATATTGCACATATATTTTTTTTGTTTTTCAGTAACGGCATTTCTTTTTAATCAAAAGACATCAACTTTATTTCAGGAGGATATAAGTTTTTTTAATTTTTCCAAGTTACAAGGGGGGGATATATCCCCCTGATCCCCCCCCCCGTACCTACGCCACTGGCTATGAGTGCTAATCATATGGGCTAAGACAGTGGTGACTGCACATGAAAAGTATGTAGATGTCAGTTCATAGTTACTGCATAACGATGCACAGGTCAATCAGCATATATTGGTTTTAGTTTATAGGAACACATTTGAGCATATTTATTTTATTTAAATTAAATAAGTTATTTTTAAACAATAAATTGCAAGTTTTGCTCTAGAAAATGTATAAAATCTTGGCAGTTTCAACAAACAATTAAGTTCATGGGCAGAAAACCTCACATTATCTCTTTAACGTGTTTCAACTCTCGTTTGTTTCTATGAGATGACCATTTTTTAATTTGCTTTATAGTCTTATCGCAAGCAAGGTGGTTAAATTATTGTGATGCTGGTAGAAGGTAGTACGTGATTAGACAATATTTAAATTGACCGTCGAAGTTTTAAATAATCTGAAGAAGTATATGTTGAAAGTGATCCTGTGTATTACCTCACTACCGGGGCCACCATGTTCTGAGTGCAACATCAACGACTCCAGACAACTGACATCGGACATCCTTGTTTCTGCCCGAGAGTGAACATTCCTTCTTGGGCTCTCCAGGGCTGGAATAAAATGTCTCTGGTTAGAGGTACTAAAGATTATTGAGAGGTGATTTTGTATAGTACCGTATCTAATGCTATGTAAACAAAGTTTTTGCACTTATTGTCCTCAAACTTTACACATATATTCTCCAAAAGAGTGAAAATGATGAGAATTTCAAAAACCGTTCTTGTTAAATGAGTAGTAGGTACTTCTTTAGTAATATTCAAAGTTTCTATAAGTGTTCCTCCAGAAATATATTTGCCTTGTATCCTTGCATGGATTGAGTTGTAAAAATAAACAAGCTGGTTTTATTTTTGAAATAGTCATTCATTTAGCTCGGGAACAAAAATAAATATAATGGCGCAATGATTCAATTGGAAACAGAATTATCGAATTACAGCAAGTATATTGAAATGCAGTGCTTATTTTTTTAATGTTTATTCATCCTCTTACAAGAAAAATGAGTGTAAACCTTTGCAATTAATAAAACCCTTATTGAATATTTACCTAAGGTTATTTCTCTCAGTTGTGAAAGGGGAATCTTGAAAGAACAAAAACTGTCGTAAACATAATTAAAGGCATCATTAATGGAAAATATTCAAAGAAGTGTGATTCCATTTTTAAATGATTGGACTTAAAAATCATAAGATATAGTGCAACACTTAAAAGTTCCCCTTATGATGTTCCAACAAAGTGTTTTCTCTTGAAATTCAATCACTACAACTTTGTAATGAACTAGCTGTTACCCGCAGGCTTCAACCCGCAAATAATTTATAAAACTGTGACAGTTGTTTGTGCTGCATTCTGTGGTTAGCCCGTGGAACTACTACGAATAAAGATTAGCTGTTTGTATTTTCATCAGCTCAAACAAAAATTAATGTTCATAAGGAATACATTGGAACTTTTTGGCGTGTCTGGCGGATCCCTAAGGTCAGATTAGGATGAAAACCATTTAGTTTTACTATTTTATGCCTAAAGAATCAATTTACAAAATTTTAACTCTCTAGCTAAATGGGAAGTAAGAGAATTCGTGATGAGTGAGTGAGTCAGTCAGTGAGTGTGGGAAAATACAATTCCTTGAAATTGAAGGTACCAAATTAACACTTTATAAACAGTTTAAAATGTGGGTACCAGAGGAAAATATGACTTTATACAAATTAGCTTATACATGGTTGCTATGAACGATCAGAATAGAAAGGATGTCCTCAATTAAACAAAGAGAACATATCTTTACCTGAAGAGTTCCTGCTGACGGAACGCCGCCGAGTGTGCAGCTTGCCCTCGGCTGCCAGCTGGAATGCCCGGGCAATGTCCTGCCCCTGGTCCGACACCAGGACGTACAACCCCTCGCCCCGGCCGCATCGGGAACCACCCTCGAAACAGAACCGGTTCTCGACCACGCCGTACCTCCTAGACACATTGTTGGGGTTTATAATAATTTTAATAAATTAGTATAGAATGGTGAATTAATTTGATGCCCATAGTGTCTCACTGTTGTTTTCTTTAATCTAGAAGTTTTTTTAGTTAAAAAAACTTAACTGTCTGTTGCCATAGGCCAATGGGCCTGTGCGGCAATTTAAAGACAGTGAGGTACTGTTAATGGAAAAGTCACATGAGCAAGCAGTGGTGACCGCTCGTAAAAAAGTATCATAGCACTCGGCTGGGATAAGCCTACCTTGACCGCAGCTGACTTGCGAGGCCAGCGCTCTTCCTCTGAGCAACCACGTCCTGATTGCGTCCAGTTGGTCTGTTCTGTTGGCAAATTCCACCCACGACCAGTTTAACAAGTTGTAATGTCTTAGCAGGCGCGGATACAGGGGGGAGGTCATGGGGGTCATGACACCCTCCCCCAAACCTCAGACCCACACGTTTTTTACCTAGTTTTCACCATAAAGGTTATTGTAATTTGACAATTTTATTTTTATATTTTTCCCCTTTATGACCCCCCAAAAACGATAGCCTGTATCCACCCCTATGTCTTAGAGAGACCTGATTTATTTGTACAGTCCACATAAATAACCCTTTCCCTTGAATGTAGTGTGGTCATTTTCTAATAACACACTTAAAAGCATGTATTTAGTAAAATGATCAATAGCAATAAGAACCAATCCAGTAATGGTTTATTGACTTAAATGTTTACCAAAATGTCAATAATGACCCCCAAACTCCCCTCTCCCTTTGTATGGCTTTTTGTAATCAGCTGGTCCATGGGAAAGATGTTTCTGTGTGAGCTGTATAAGTTAATATAAATACATGGTGTTATCGATATGTTCCATGGCTGGAAAATCACAGATAGTGATAGTAAAGATACCAAAACTGTTGTTTGTTTTGTGTTAACTATGTAGCATGTGGCCAGAGGTATGGACAATTTCAAGGGTCTTGAACATCACTTCTCAAGCAGCTTTTGAAGTCCATTTGGGGTACTGTAGATTATTAACCTATTTTGTGATTGTGGGGCAAAATACCATACTATGAGCCACATAGTAAAACACTGTGGGCTACATCTGGAGGGTTTGTGGGTCTCCTCAATGTGAGTATGACAGTTTTTAGTTGTCTTAAGGAGTTGGACTTGGTTCTATAAATAGAAAATATTTGGTGACTTTAAACCTAGGCCTATAAAAATCTGTTTTACTATTTATAAATGCACAAATATCAACTGTATTGGAAGGTAAATATTGTAAATAGTTTGTACCACGAAGCTGTCAATAACAAGCAATACTATAAATACATTAAAATACATAAACTATCTGGACAAAAGTAGTGGGTTCCCCAATCTTGGTTCATTACGTCAACGAACACCATATTTATAAATTCATGTCTAAATACAGAGAAGAAAAATATCAGAGGGAACTTTTCGTTTGCCTCAATAAGACGCCTAGAGAGACTGCAGTATTGGCATGAGGAAGAGCAGGGTTATATTTTATTGTATCACTCTAAACTACTTCTGTTGTGTCTAGCTATTATGCGCAACATTCTCCCATAAGAAAGTGTCTGATCATTCTTCCTCTGTGGTCCAACACAGTTACAACGCTCACCTGAGTTGTCGGATGAGCCAGTAGCCCACCAGCCGTGGAGGGACTCCAGTAGTCATGCAGAACCTGTGCTCCTGGATGTGGAGTCTCGCAGGACCTGGCAGGATCTTGCCTCTGGTCGGTGCCGACTGGATCTGCACCAGAAACTGCTCATCTGCAACAGGAAGTCGAAGAATAATTTATAAAGACAGCTGAATTGATCTTACTAATAACTCTTATAATATTTGCTATTTTCTGGAAGCAACCATACATGTTTGTCTTAGGTAGAAATTGAATGCAAAAGATTGATTTATCACAGTGTAATTTTTATTCTGGCAAATATATATTCCTAGATCTTTGTTCATTGTTTTCGCCATTGAATGTTGATGTAAAAAAATAATACAGGGTGTAGATTTTTTGTCTGTAAAGTGACAATATGAACTTTCAAACATTTAATTTATCATAAACGGATAGCTCTAGCTTTATTAAAAGTACTGCACTAATTGTTACTGTTATAATCTGTAATAACTGATGCGTTGTCAGCTCAATGTTCTGTGTCATCAGAATTATTCCACAGTCATAAGAATAAAAACAGAAAAACGAAACATATCCATGTAAAAGCTGATGTGGGGGTTTGGTCTAGGTTTAATAGAAAGTGAATATAGATAAATTATTGTTTACAAAACAAGGTACAATAAATTGTGTCTTCCAACACTACAACATGTACTGCATGATAAGATTTATACGGTACTTCATCCCGCCCCACGAGAGAATCGGTGTGACTGGTCCAAATCGTTTGCTTCGTATAATTTTTAAGTGTATTTACCATCTTGAGTATAGGTAAAGTATTTGTAAATATTGTTTGTAGTGTTTCAGAACATAATTTGATTATGTTCAACTGCAACAACTTGTGACATGTTTCTCAATTAATTGTTTATTTACAAATCAACTACCTTCTCCGAGATTGTTGGCTATCTTGACTTGCCACTGGATTAGTCTCTCCCTGGTGTCAAAAGCCAGAACTACCGTCACATCTTGGCAGATTATCGCTATGGTATTCGACTCCTTGTCCAATGTGAATCCTGGAAACAACGATAAATTAGAAAATTAAATTTTTGCCAAAGTAAGCAAAATGTAATGACATATTCAAAGAGTTCTACACGTTGTATCTCTTAAAAAATTCGGGAGACCAATAAAATACATAATTATATACTAAACCATGGTTTGGTTTATGGTATTTGGTCAGTTGTTTGAGAATGGTGGGTTTTTATACACGTAGAACATGTTGGATTCATTTTGGAACTACTGACGTTGGTAATTATATTTCCTTAATATGTTTTATTACAGTTTAAAGACATTTTTAAGTGTTTAATTTGACAGGGTTTGTGATGACAGCTTAGGTCATATTGAAAAGTGTAGGTATATTTGTCATATAACCAACATGTTAAAGGTTCAAAGTTTGTAGTGTAAATAGTGAATCAACATTTTATATTTTCATTTTAATCCTCTTTTTTATTTTTAGTCCTCAGCTAATGAAAACATTGTATTAAATTTTCAGTTTATAATGGGAATATGGTCCTGGTGTGGTATAAATGAAGTTATTAAGTAAAAATGTATGATTATGATGTGTATTAAATGGTTGGTGGAGTAAATGTTCAAACATAAATGATCAACAGTTTGATGCCATGTTATTTGTTTATTTACTTAAAACCTAAAATCCAAGATACACAGGGCCCAATCCAATCAAGTAGATGTTGTATGGGCTGGACATTCACAACATTTTAATTATGTTCAGGCAGCAAATTACTTTTCACACTTTATTGGCTTTGGCTGTAAACAAGAACAGCCGGAAGGGTTAGTTGTTCGCTGGATTGGTTCCCAGAATGTACAGTTCAATTAACTGTCACTGTCACTGGAACAACTTTATTCTGGATGTAAGAAACCTTCGCTTTGATACGATTTGCAATTTAAAATGTATGACTTAACTTTTAATGCAGTGTGTGAACTTAATAAATCCACAGTACTACTCTTATTTCAGGCAAGATGTACTAAATTTAAATTGCTTTTATAAAGGTTTATATATTTTTTTTTAAAGAAACCCACTTATCCTGTATAATTTAATAAAAATACTGAAATAACTTTAGCCGGGTCTCTCTAGTATTTATAACATAATTTCAGCACTGTGCCTTAATTTTGATCCCAATAGGAAAAGTTTCTTATCACATTCTTGCTCCACTTCCTTACCATGTGAAGTAATTCCACCACTCATTTACCTTATTTTAGACTAAGGAGAATTTGGCACACCACTTGGCTTATCCATATACGAATGTAAATTTGACTGGACAATTTTCCTATTGTTTTAACAAATATGTGTAATAGACATGTTATTAAACTGCTGTCTGTGTCAAGCATCACGACATTTGTATGGTAAAACATATGTTTTGACTTACTCATCTAAAAATGATATAAATCTTTATTTACACAAAATTAATATAAATATTATAGCAAATGTTGTGGGAATATTGGAAAGGTCTAAGGGATAATACTTAAAATTCGCCATTAAGCCATTAATTTGGCTAGTCACAATAATACTTAAACAATAGTTCAGATCTAATTTGAAGTAGGTATATCAAATACTTTTTGTGGAATGAACACTCATTCGACTTTGTGTAGCTACTACAAAATCTACAGGTAGTTTTCTCATGTTATTTAATTTAGGTTATATTAAGGTGTGTTTCCTATTTAAGTAGTTTTGATATTATATCAAACTAATTGTGTTGACGAGATTTTTCTTTTCACTTTCGGGTATTTCTGAAACATTTAGACTTCTGTGTAGTCAAAGTTTTTCAGTCAGCTCCACATACCTGTCTGCAGTCCCAGAAAGTGCTGGAGGGAGAGAGAAGCTTTAGTCTGGCCCTGCTTGTATCTGTCCTTGCTGTCCCTGTACAGCTGCAGGTGGAGGCAATCTGGAACAGGAGAAATACGTGGTTAACACTACTACATTTGTAAGCTGGCACTCAATTCAAACTATAAATAGCGTGTTACTTATATTAAAAATTCTACAGTTGTATACTACAGTGAGTCCATAAGACCAAACTAAATTCATCGAAAATAACTGTAGGCAGTATAATTTAAATAATCATTTTGTGCAATTTGTTTTCCGTGACATGTCTTAATGATTGGAAATAAAACTGTAAACAACATTTGCACACTAAATAGAATTGAAATGAAAGAATGAATAATTGTTATCTCAATAAAATAGTAATATTGGCTACGGCTACCAAGGACCCAATTGGTATTGTATTGGCATTGGTATTGGTATTGTATTGCGTTACAGAAAGAACAATATTCAATTAATACACAAATGTATTGTTCTGTTGTATTGGCACTTTAAATTTTAAACATCAATATCTTTGTGATAATCTTTCTATTTTTTAAATAGGGACAAATCCTACAAAAATAACTAAAAAGGTTGAAACCAGAGGGCAGGAAATTTAAGTATTAATGAGTCTCCCACTACACAAAACAACATTAGTGTATTTCCTATATATGGTGTGACATGTTTCAGATACCCTAAATACCTCCAGATACTCTAACTGTGGCGACCCGAACCGATACTGAAAACCAAATAACAGACCCCTAACAGAAACCTAAACATATTAAATTAAAAAAATACTCAAAAATATATTTTATTTTTCATCATAACAAACCATTTACAGAAATATATCATCATTGTTGTTTTTTGGTGATGTCAAATATTCCAGTTATTTTTACTAAATCAGGTAAGCGCCCAATATTAAATAATATAATGATTATTTCCTCTCTTCCTCCCCTCGGTCGGAGCTTGCTGAGGAGTTGAGAAGAACGGTTTAACCAGTTTAATGTGGTGTATCAGTGGTTTAGAACTGCCCTAATCCCAAGCGGCAAGCGGTTCCTTATCTTGTGCTTAACACGATTTGCTGCCATTCCCCATTCCCCAGCAATTAACAGTGATTCTGTTAACTTAATGGAATTGTCGGGTTCCGGACTCCATGTGGAACATTACTGTGGTCTTCTATTATAAAGTCTGCTCTCTTTGTAATGTAAAGTGTGGTTTGTATATGGTAAGAGGTTTTAAACAAATTAGAAAATTAATTAATTACTGAATAAATGTCCTTTTCAATGTATAAGGTCCTCCAAAAAATCACTAAGCTTAACTTTAATTTGGATTATAAATTTTAATAGGCAGTCATATACACAGCTTAAAAAACATTTGATTTATCGTTTGTATTTAATGCACTTAAAAAAAAACATTTAAAAGGGACACTTTGGATTCTAAAGGAAAGGGGTGGATATAAAATGGAAAAGAAAATGAGAAACTTAGTTTTTTATTAATAGTATTCGATGGTGTGTTATATATTGTATAGTACAAAATGTAATTTTGTCTGGCAGCGGAAAACGCTTGTAGAAGAAGCCATTGTGACGTAGAGTAATGCAAGCCTGGGCAGAATGTGGTGTGGCAAGCCTGGGCCAGAATGTGGTGTGGCAAGCCTGGGCAGAATGTGGTGTGGCAAGCCTGGGCAGAATGTGGTGTGGCAAGCCTGGGCAGAATGTGGTGTGGCAAGCCTGGGCCAGAATGTGGTGTGGCAAGCCTGGGCAGAATGTGGGGTGGCAAGCCTGGGCAGAATGTGGTGTGGCAAGCACGGGTGGGGTGGAGTGAGTCTTGTTGCATGTTGAAGGAAATATAATTGGATCAAATGTATACATTTTTTTAATTAGTCATGTATTTGAATCTTACTCCACTCCCCCAAAGTTGGTTGAAATGTTAGTGTAGCACTGTGTGAAATTAGTAAGAAGTGGACCAGCATGTATTTGATAGGTTTTTGAGGTGGACTGTACGGCTGAAAGCCATTTAATGATTTCGCATTGTGATATAAATATTTTTTTATGAATGAAATGCATGTACAGCCAGTATATAAGACTCCACCTATTTCACATTAAAATTGTAAAGCGTATGAAATGAATTATAATATTTATTGCAATAAAAATTTTACAATCTGGGCATTTCTCTTCTAGTTATTGTTATGTTTTATAATTTATTTAGAGATTTTGTTAAAACTATTTAAAATGTCTCCAATATCTTTGTAAAGTAAAAACTACTTCTAACCATACAAATATTATTTAACTTTACTCATCTTCTTTAGCAAATATTATGGTCAAGGTGAACTACTATTATGAAAATCTATTGATTTTCTTTCTACTCAAAACGATCTGTAGTTATTTTTTGAACATCGTAATATTTTTTTCTTTTTCTACTATTGACGTATGATAATAAAAATTACGGTTTCACAAGTTTCTCAAACTAAAAACAACTTTTGGTTTAAACAGAAACAGGTACTTCAAACCTAATTTTTAATTGAACTAATTTGGTCCAATGGTTTGGGCGCATACAAATAACAAGGTTAAACAGGAGAACACTCATCAATTGCTTACACAATCAGACAATTTCCTGCTAAAAGCTTAAGCAAGAATAATAAAAAAAAAACTATATACATACTGATTAAAAACTTCATGAATTCAACTTTTTATGAAAGTACAAAATTAAGGCATCAATAACTAAGGTATGAGGCCAACTATAGATTAACCAGCTCTGCGACAGTGAGGGAGTACGGCACGAGTTGGGTGAGGGGAGGGGGGTTGAGAGGCAAGGCACATTTAGGAAGACATCAACATGATATGAGACACAGCTGGATTGATGTCTAAGTGCTTTATGCATATGCATCACTGACACACGTATGCAACTCTAATGGAGATACGTCTGCTCTGCTCTGATACACTGCAAAGGTCACACATTCATATATGATATAGTTCCATTGAGATAATAGTTGACTCTAATATTATTATACACCCACATAGAAACTTTTAATGGTTTATTATAGCTACATCGTTGGTGGCCTGGGTCTCCTAATATGAATCTTAACTTCTGTATGCTAGGCCATTATTCATATGAATTGTTGGATATTAAATGTGAGGAGTGGAAAAGCTGTTGAATTTAATGAATGTCATATTGCTACTGCAGTTGAATATATTTCAGCTCTTTCAAATAACTGAAGTCAACGCTTAAAGGATTAATCTATTTTCGCTCGTAAATAAAAATGATAAATACAAAACAGGTGTATAGTTAAATACAAATATTATAATAAATGGTAATGAGATGTAATTAAATTATATCTTATTATGACACTTCAAACATATATTTAATATTACACTGTACTCACCTAAAGACCAGTAATATACATAAAGGATGGTACATAGTAATCGCTTTCGACCAGTCACACCGAACATCATCTTGTTCAATGGAAGAACCAATAACGAATTCTTACATTGGGTCCTATTGAGGATGGTGTGACTGATAAATGTGAAATAAATTTTCTTATACCTGCGTATATGTATATTTACGGTCTTGGAAGTGATGGATACAGTGTATGAGCTAATATAATTTGGAGTGTTGTAAGACGTCTTTTAATTACATCCCATTTTATAGCAACACTTATTAAGATAGTAAAAACATTATTTTTGTTATAATATGTAAAACACTAGATTGGTTACGCTGAATTTCTTGTTAAAAAATCATTCATATTAAGGTAAAATAATAATTATAAAACTAATAGTTTCTGCAATTTTAATCGTTAAAACAACCATTTCAATACTTTATGTTTTAATTGTAATGGAAAACAAAATTCTGAAGAATAACACTAGGTAGCTAAATTTTCAGCTTAAAAGGTTATGTACATATAACGTTAGCTACATATATGGCATATGTTTCAAAGCTGTATTGTATTGCACAGCCAACAAAACAATTCTAACAAAACAAAACAAGAACAAAACCAGGGGCGGATCCAGAGGTCATGTTTGGGGGGCCGGTCACCGAAAGTTACCCCTCCCCCTTCGCTGTGGATGGTCCCTAATACAACTAATAATGTGAAATTATACAACTAATAAAAGTAAGTTAACATAATATATCAATAACCTTGTACTCAATAAAAAAACAATCTTTACTTTATAAACAAGCTAAACAAAAATTAACTTAAGTTCTACTGCGCCCCGACCGTAAATAAAAATAATATATTTAGGCATTACACTTTTTTCTACGTCATCTGTAGGCGTCTAAGAACAAGTAAGGTGCCTAAATAAACAATTTATTTTAGTATTTACCCCCGCGCAAAACTATTTACAAAACGTATTTGAAATCTGTAATACTAAACTATACTACGCAAAAGATACAATTAGAAATGAGGCTGACAGCCAAGGTCAACCACTTGAAAAATAAAATTGTCGTACCACATTTTTACAAAATTAAATACTTGGCCTATGAGCTTCTTTGCACGCAATTTAATCTTTGTTTCCTCTTATTTCATTACATATAATTCGAGGCTCTTTATGCTTCTAGCCTAGCCACTGGATATTTATTCCCTTGTAACGGATTACGCGGTTTTAAATAAAAAACAAACCTAACCTGAAAAAAACCGCTGATAGCAAACGAAGGTAGACGGGCGAAATCCAGTAACAAATAATTACCGAAGACAGTTGTAGCAACCTTTGCTGCTAAAATTTACCTCCAAGACCATGTTGAAAACACAGTATTTTCGGTCTGTCAACTGGCAAAACTACAACAACTTCGCGGTACTCGGGAATACCCATCATGTTTTGTAAGACGCTTTTAGGTTAAATACATCGATTTAAGTAATGTGTTATATACTACAATGGAAGTTAAACATTTCCCCTGTCTAATGTTATGTATTTTATTTCATTTAAAGAAACGTTTAGGTTCTTTAGTTTGAATTTTAATGTAACCTTGTAGACGGGAGCAGCAAAATTTGACTCTTGGAACCGAAAAACGGGGTTTCGGGAGGCATTTGATGCTACATTTTCATTCGGATTTATTCAAACTTTCATCGCCTAAATAATAAAATAAAACACAACATTTCTTAGGTTTGGGGGGGCGACCACCCCTACCCCCCCCACTTGGATCCACCCCTGAACAAAACGATATCAAAAATACTGTTGTATATAATATTTACAATTCAACTCGCTACATAAGACTAATTTAATTTATTAAGTTAGCCATCTAATACAATTAACCCTTTATCTGCTCATCTGATAGAATCAAATCAAATAATTACTGCATATGAATAACATTGAAAATTTGAAGGCCAGTGGGGTGAAGTCCTGAAGTCCACAAATCTTTTGATTTATGGTTTGAAACCTTCCAAGTGTTAATCTGAATAATCTATGAAAAGTTTAACTAACATCGGTTGAGTGGTTTAAGAATCCACATAGAACCTATATTCATGGATTTCCATATAATAATCCTGAGACTATATGTTTTAAGCTGTATTTAAATTGTTTGCCAATTCTATACATTTCATTTCAATTTATGATATAGTAGAGAAGTATAATTAAATATATATAAACTAGCCGTTCGCTCGCGACAAATTAAAACACATTAAAAAGAACAACCTGATCAGCACCATGTCACTGTTGGTTTTACCATATGACTTCCTTTGCCATAACTGACAAACAACTACAGCTGGTAGTTTTACAAATCATATCTCCCATATGATTTGCATTGGAACTTATAGCACCCGAGAGGTGGAGCCTTGAGGTTGGATGTAGACATTGTCAGGTGAGATGTGGTAATGTTAATGTGAGATGTTAGCTATGTTCATGCAAAATTTTAGCTTAATCGGTCCAGTAGTTTATGTGTGATGGCACTCCAAATATCCATACATACATCCAAACTTTCCATTTGTAACATTAGTAGGATAAATGCTTGTTACCTTGTTTAAATGAGCATATTATCGGGATACATCGATAACGACTTTTAGCTATGATTTACTGTAAATTTGTAAATTTGTCAGGGTATTATTTTAATTTCAAATAAACATCTTATTAAATAAGTACCAAAAGTTTATTTTATACATAAACTAGTTGTTACCCGCGGCTTCGCTCACAACAAATTAAAACACTTTAAAAATTTTAACCTTCAGAAATCTTTAGTTTTCTGAAGCATATGACTTCCTTTACCGTAACTGAAGCAACTACAGCGGGTAATTTTATAATAATGATATCCTCCCATAAGATTTATATTGTAACTTACAGGACCCGTGGGGTGGAGCCCTAAGGTTGGATGTAGACATTATCAGGTCTATATGTTAATGTGATATGTAAGCTATGTTCATGCACAAATTTAGCTTAATCGGTCCAATAGTTTAGGCGTGATGGAACTCCAAATATCCATATATACATCCAAACTTTAGTAGGATAGAAAGGAAAGTTAAACTAAAAAAAAAACTATAGCAGGACAAATTAATTGAATAAAAACAGATGGGCTGATTCTGTGAGTTACATGATGGCCACTGTCAGTAGCAGCTTTTCATTAGCTAAAAGGTTTTCCATGCCTCACTGTCCCATCTGACATTTATAAAATCTGGCATTATTATTTATAAAATATTAATATATGTTATTGACGTAGTATAAGAATGACAAGTATTTGTTACGGTAGGCCTACATGAACTAGATTTCCTTTAGTAGCAAATGGTACAGTATTGCCTTAAATTAATGAACCAAATCGTAAGTAACTACTTCACACACTATTTAGTTCTTTCAGAATGAATCGCAAAATAGTGGTATATTTATATGTATTACACCCACAGGATCTTACAGATGCTTTCCAAGTATAAGTGGTCCACAATAATCCTCATAGAGAGATAAGAATAAGAATATCGTTATTGTCGAAAATGCTTATACAAGCATTGACACAAGTCATTGTTCAGCAAAAGGCTTACTGCCATGTCACTAATTATAAATTTCAGAGGTAAATACCAAATATTCCCTAGTTCAAACAATAAAAACGCAATAAGCTAAAATAAAAGTTAATTAATAAAAACTAATAGTATAAAAAAAAAAATAGTAATAAAAACTAACTGCCATTCCCAGAAACTGAACGCTTGGATATAGGTTCTAAATAGATTTTAAAATAACTTTCAACCTAGAGCTGAACAAAAAACAAAATAAATAAATAAAAATTATTATTCTGTCAGTTAAATTAATGCATTAACTCTTTTACATGAAAAATTTATAAAATCATTTATAAAAAAATGGTTTCTTAATCAAAATTAAAGAATTAATTTACAAATTTTGTTACAACATTCTAACTATGATGAATAAAGTAAACCAGACCAATTTCTAACTGGGTATAACTGAAAATATGTGTTATTTAATCCTTTTTATATGTCTTGGAATCGTCATAAGGGTGCAACAGTCAGAAGTATTGAGAGAATGTACAGTTCTCTGGTGGGTTTTAGGATTTAGTATATCAAGAAGATAGATAAAGACACCAAGGTAGGGTAATAATCACCCCATCACCATCAGTGTGTGGTGTAATGTGATCCCCCATTACTGATAGTAACTACATCAACAAAGCCAACATGATGCTCTGTCTCAACTCAGATGTCTGGTTTTAGGGTTTAGTATATCAAGAAGATAGATAAAGACACCAAGGTAGGGTAATAATCAGCCCATCACCATCAGTGTGTGGTGTAATGTGATCCCCCATTACTGATAGTAACTACATCAACAAAGCCAACATGATGCTCTGTCTCAACTCAGATGTCTGGTTTTAGGGTTTAGTATATCAAGAAGATAGATAAAGACACCAAGGTAGGGTAATAATCAGCCCATCACCATCAGTGTGTGGTGTAATGTGATCCCCCATTACTGATAGTAACTACATCAACAAAGCCAACATGATGCTCTGTCTCAACTCAGATGTCTGGTTTTAGGGTTTAGTATATCAAGAAGATAGAAAAAGACACCAAGGTAGGGTAATAATCAGGCCATCACCATCAGTGTGTGGTGTAATGTGATCCCCCATTACTGATAGTAACTACATCAACAAAGCCAACATGATGCTCTCACTGCCACTGCAAGTTCACTGCCACTCAGAGAGCCTGCAATGAAATGTAGGGAAGACGGGAAATTAAGTGTTTTATCACATTCACTAACATATGTGGTAACATTGGTTAAAAATAAATTGATATTAATTTTTTAAATCGTTGCCTACTCACTTTCAAAAATCCAAACTATTATGAAAGCAATACAATGGTTTTTGGCACATAGACAATTTATTGTTTTTTCTATATTCATTTAATTTAAATTTAGAGTATCCATAAAACAAGTAACATTATTGAAATGATATTCTTTAAACTGTTTAAATTCTATTTTTTGTAATGTTTCTATTTCAAGTTTGATTGAGATTCTTATAGTAACGTGGAAGCAGAAAAACAAAACTACTAGAGAGACTCATCAGAGTAAATGTTGAGATCATCATTTTCAGGCAGTTTACCCCTTGATACCCTCCCTCCCACCAAAGTTACCCCCTCCCCCTAAACCTTCACACAATCCATCAGTCTCCGATTACACCTTTACCGGGAAGCATTTTCTCAAGTGAGGAGAAATCAGTAACAATAAATATTTAGAGTTTGAAGTTTTAAAATTCAAAACCTATAAACTAAGCACTGAAAATTATAATTTTGAATTTAAATATAATAATTTTAAATTATAATTTTTAATCCTCAGTATTATAATACTGAGGATTATAATTTTACAAAATTAATTATCAAACGTATTTATTAATTATTGATTCTGAATTTGTATTAAAAAAAGATTATCTTATAACTCAAATTAAATATAAATAATAATACCCCCGTCGCAGACAACCTGTGTACTCAGCGAATTTCCAATGCATATATATGTGACTCACTACTTAATAGAGCTACTTACCAAGTTTCACAAAAATACATCCATAAATAAGTGATACATAGCATTTCATTTATTCTCCATAAGAATAACATTAGGGTTGAGGACGCAGGTTTGCTGCAACGAGGAAGATAAGTAATATTTTTTTTGCAATTACCAGGTGAAGCTATATACCAAGTTTTATTAATTTAGGTTCATAATTAAGGGAGATATACAAATTTACTTATTCTCCATATGAATAACATGGGGCCGAGTATGCAGGTTTGCTGCTACGGGGACTATCAACAAAAAACTTGTTTTTTGTGCTAATATCAATGCTACCACAACTAGTTGAAGCCACATACCAAGTTTAAACAATATTCATTCAAAAATAATCGAGATATAGAATTTTATTTATTCTCCATAAGGATAACATTGGACAACGTACTGTGTTTAGCACTTTGAATATCTCTGCAACGGTTGGACGTAGAACAACGATTAAAACACCAAAATGTTTGTTTCGTTGAGCTTAACACGTTAATAAACAGAAATGTGAAGTTTTTAGTAAAACTATCTGAGAAAAATCTAAATCCTTTTACCCATAAGATTAACATGGGACACGTTTTTTTGGATTTTCTCCGCAACCACTTAACCTAGGTTAATGATTCAAGATACTAAATTATTTGTTTTTTAAGCTCTATAAAATGGATATAACCAAAATCTAGTGTTTTTAAAATTTAAGGGTAAAAAGTTAAACTGATTTTTGGAAAATTTTAAACCCCCATAAAACCCCCTTCCCATAGACCGATCGATCTGGTTTTCGAACTTAAAATCATAAACGTTACTCTCCACATTTGTGCCAAATTTCATCAAAATCGGACGCTTCTTTCAAATGTTATCGCGGTAACGGACACACACACACACACACACATATATATATATATATATATATATATATATATATATATATATATATATATATATATATATATTTAACGAATAGTGTTTTTGGCATCTAGGGACCTCAAAACGAAAAGTTATCATGGTCTCGGGCTTAAGTCTTACCATGCCACCTACGGTAATAGCTTCTTCCCTATAGGGGAAATTCGCTAAAATGTAAGAATATGTTTTTTTGCTCATACATGGAAATTATTGTCACTTTTAACACTGTTCAGTTTAAATAATCTGAGACCCATTTTTGAGTAAATCTTAAAATCTTTTATTTATTCCCCAAAAATATGTGGCCAAATTTGCATTATTATTATTTCAACTAATTGACTTAGAAGTATCAAATTTTAAATCACTGTTAAGGAATAGATTTTAGTTGTTTATGTGCTTTTTCCAATATACAACTACTTGGCATAATGGGATTGTTAACGTCCAGGTTAAATATTTTACTTCCCAACTGAAGTTGTCATAATTCAGAACTACTATTCAAAACCTTCAACACACAAACTAGATTAAATTAAAGTGATTTTTAAATTTACCTTGTCAGATACGTTGCAATTCGGTTTGAATCAAACTAAACTAAGTACGCCAATCATTAGTTCAGTGAAAAGTGTACCGGTAATTATTTAGCTCCAAAGCTAGACCAGATGCAGTCGGCAAGAACCAATTTGACCTGTCAGGTCCGCTCCCGCCTAAACGCTGGCAGCTTGCGGTCTGTTTCCCCAACACTTGAAACACTGAAGTTTCTTAGGAAATGTGTCCACTATATACAAGAGTTAGAGCTGTTTCAACAAAATTAGTTAATATACTGTGATGTAATAAAAGTATTCGAGGTTGATGATAAATAACGAACTTGTGCATTATTACGACAAAACGCACAAAACCTTTTTGATTTATATAAAAAAATTCTAGATATTTTATTGTAAATAGTAGCATCTGGAAATGCGTAGCCCATATTTAATATATCTCGATTACGAATATTTGTATTATTAAGTATATGGATGTTTTCACACAGTTATAATATTTCAAAAACTGAGTGAGCAGTTGAAGGAGTTATTATGATAATATAAATTAATAAATATTATTTTTGGTTGATAAAATAAAAATAAGGGCTATATATTAATTAAATGTGACTTAAAAGAAACAGTTAACCATTTCAGAATGTTTATGTACGGTTACAAAATTGGCTTTTAGCAAATTTCCTCTATAGGGAAGAAGCTATTACCGTAGGTGGCATGGTAAGACTTAAGCCCAAGACCATGATAACTTTTTGTTTTGAGGTCCCCAGATGCCAAAAACACTATTCGTTCAAATGTATATGTATGTATGTATATATATATATATATGTATATATATATATATATATATATATATATATATATACATATATGTGTGTCCGTTACCGCGATAACTTTTGAAAGAAACGCGCGATTTTGATGAAACTTGGCACAAATGTGTAGAGTAACATTTATGACTTTAAGTTCGAAAACCAGATTGATCGGACTATGGGATGGGGGTTTTATGGGGGTTTTACATTTTTCAAAAACCAGTTTTTTGAATTTTTCCCCCTAAAATTTTAAAAACACTCAATTTTAGTTGTAGCCATTTTATATAGCTTCAAAACAAATAGTTTGGTATTTTGAATCATTAACATAGGTTAAGTGGTTGTAGAGAAAAGTAAAAAAACGCGTCCATAAAATTGTCCATGTTAATCTTATGGGAAAAAGGTTTTTGGATTTTCCTCAGATAATTTTACTAAAAACTTCAAATTTCTTTTTATCAATCAGTTTAGCTCTATTAAAAAATCATTTTGGCGTTTTAATTGTTGTTCTACGTCCAACCGTTGCAGAGAAATTCAAAGTGCTAAACACAGTACGTTGTCCAATGTTATCCTTATGGAGGATAAATAAAATTTGATATCTCGATTATTTATGAATGTATATTGATGAAACTTGGTATGTGGCTTCAAAAAGTTGTGGTATATTGATATTTGCACAAAAAAGTTATTTATTGTTGATAGTCCCCATAGCAGCAAACCTGCATACTAGGCATAAAAATCATGAATTCACGATTTAAGACTTGCAAAAAATGTTATTGGATAACAATGTATGACGAAGGAAGTTCACCTATTTTGTTTTCAGTACAGCAAAAGTGTATAAGCAAATACTCGTACAATGATATATTTGTATTTAAAATGTATCATGAATTAAAAACATCCCACATTAGATTAAAATGTATTGACACTTGTAAATTTGTATAGAGCTTTAAACTAAAACACGTTTGAATCCATGAAAACGCATATTAATTAACATATATAAATGAACCTTTCGGTTAACTAGAAAACAGGAAATTTAAGTTATTAAATAAATTACAGTTTCCGGACTAAAGACTGCTTCTGTATAAAAACTGGGGAATCTCAGTGATGAACAACGGTCGCTGACAGGGAACCAAACGATCCATCCGTCACTGGGGGCGTGGGCCGTGGGATAGAGTCAACATTAGGAATGGAGGTGATTCGTCATGTTCGCCTATCATCAAACCCAGATTTGGATACTTTCAGGCAACGGTTACTTATACTGTGTAGTAAATCTTTGTTTGCTTAATTATCAATAGACTTCATAGTGATATCTTCAAAAAGGTCTCATTAGAGCTATGAGGTGTTTCAATCACAGCTGTGAACAATATGGAGGTTGTTAAAAAAGATATTAGGGATGGAAATAAGTTCAAGAGATTTCATTTATGCCCTTGGTCAAAGCATTGAAGAAAATAAATGTGGAGTGTCCAATCCAAAATCGCCAACATCCGACAACGTCCTCGAATGTAGAGGTATGTTTTAAAATGCAAGGAAAATTAATACTTCAGTTCAGAGTGTAATTGTTCGTGATTTTGAAGTAGTTACAGTTGTTGTAATTTAACCAATTTGACCTGTCAAGGCCCTTCCTAAGTTAAAGCAGGCGGGTTTGTGGTCTGTTTGTTTCCTTAAACATAAATCACCCATAGGTCCCTAGATTACGATGTATTAATGATGTTATTTACTATAAAATACTTCTTTATTTGCAGTTATTCCTGATTACTAAAAGTTATTATTTGCATGATAATAATTCCTGCTAATGGCTTCAAGAGCAAAATTATATAACAATAAATAGCCCAAAATAACTTGTATTAAAATAAAATTACTGCATAAATAGTATGCATAATAGCATAGTTAGTCTAAATGGTGGGTGAACAACAAAATATCAGCACACTTCGTCAAATTTTGAAATTCAATACCGGTAACGTTTTTTATTCAGGCTATGAGTTTTTTATACCTTGTTTACTGAAAGACAATTTAAAAATTAACTTATTTCTATGAAAACACTTTTCACTAACGTAAAATAATGTTTAATAAACCAATAAAAACGTTTTAAAAATATTATTATTTCTAATACAAAGTTAAATTAACGTTTTAATCTAGATTACGGGTTTATTCCACAGAAAGGAAGGACCACAACGATGATTCCCGACTAGGAACAGAAACCAATAGTTAAACACATCGTATGGTAAATATAGCCAACTGAAGGCAATTAATTGTTTCCTGTAAGTAGATCCCTTGTAATCATTAGTGCCGTAGTGTTAATGGTCTATAAACATTGATTGAGTAGTTATAAAAATCCGTTTAAAAAAAACACTAGTCAGATGAAACCAACGGTATTATACAGTTGTTCCTTCAGTCTAACGGCGAATTAAACGTAAACTTTACGTTACAAACTTAAATGGGTAAGGCCTGGCTCGAGTGGTTGATTAGAGAATTTCCTGATTCATGTAAGTAAATTGTTTAGCAGGATAAACTTGATTTCTACGTTCAAAATTCTAGATATTTTTATGGTTTTTTATTAATAAGTGGAGTCGTGAGGGTGGCAAAAACATATTGTTAATCATGTAGTTAATGAACTGACGATTTTAACGAATATTTTCAAAACAAATTGAAATAAATTGACTTAAAATACCTCTTAATGTTCTCTACTGTTACGTAAATACATTCATTAATGAACTAAATAAATTACACAGATTATAATTTTTGTAATTGTGTTTTTTTTAAATTTCGGTTATGAACAGAATTATTATTGCTTAAAATTAACTACCCAGTTTAGGTATAGCCAGGGATGTGACCAAATTGAATATATATATTTAAAACGCTAATATTTTAATATATACTCTAAATTTATATCGATCTATATCATTAATACGCTACATGCAAACTTTGTAAACAATAAGGCTTTTTTGTTTTTAAGATTTACCTCCAGGGCTCTGCCCTGACTTCCAAGTCCCCATGATATTCATATGGAGGGGATTTTTATTTTATTTATAATTTATTTATTAGCATGATACGTGTTGTTACAACTAAATAGGATAAATAAAATAGTCTTACAACACTATAAAGTAGATTTACACTTATACTGTACTTACATACAAGACGGTAAAATATACACAAAAGATGGTACAAGGCGATCGATTTCAACCAGTTACACCGGTCATCATCAGGCCCAATCAGAGAATCTAGGTAGTTTTAATTCTCTGATTGGGCCTGATGATGACCGGTGAGACTGGTTGAAATCGATTGCCTTGTACCATCTTTTGTGTATATTTTACCGTCTTGTATATAAGTACAGTATAAGTGTAAATATACTTTATAGTGTTGTAAGACGTATTTTATCCATCCAGTTTATTTTATTTATGGCACATATGTTATTTCATAATTCAATTCAATTAAATAAACAGATGTCAAGAGAATTATATCTAACTACAGACTGTCATTGTTTTGTTTACTAATTAAGTTAACTATTTACTATCCTTGCTTCTCAAAACGGGATGTGCAAGCTGCGCAGAGGAAATTCTAGTCTTTCTAAAGTATCTCAGTTCAGAAAATGTTTGAAAAACCCTTAGGGCTTTAAAATTATTAATTTGTATCGATTGAAGACGATGAAGCTATTTGACAGATGATTATTAAAACATATATTTATTAGACATAAGATTTCAGGAATGAGCCAAAGTAACTAATGTTTCAGCGTATATAAAATAAGGTTACAAACAAATAACAATAATTTTCTCTGTCTAACTGGGATTATAAACACTGTTTAGAATACTTTTTTTATTTGTACGTACAGTTGATGGCAGATATTACATTTATTTATGGGAGTACGGGGTTACGTACTATGAGATTCGATAACTCAAGAATTAAAAGAATATGCGCTGTAACTTAAGGCAAGCTGTTTTACTAATAAATCAAATAACTGTGGCAAAGGAATTAATTGATATCAAAGCAGTTGAGCAAGTGTTGTGGACATCGCTTCATTAGTTAAAAGGTATTTTCCTTGACCTGTAAAGGAATTGTATGATATTTTGTTTGTTTGTTTTTACGAAAGTATACAAGTTTCTTCAAAACACGTTGGTTTATTTAAAAATAAAAAATAAATATTAAAAAGGCCGTTGTTTATTGGGTTGTTTATTGGTTTAGTTAACGTTTCAAAATTGGAGATGTTACTTTTTTATTAAAATAGACTAAAGCGAATTTATTTTTTACCTCACCTGTTAGAATGTAATTTTTTTCTAGTTTTTTACGTTTTATTGTACGATCGTTTTAGTCGACGAGGTCGTAAGATGAAAGTTAAGTTAGGTTAACCTAAATTTGTTTCGTTCGTTTTCAAGTTAAATGTGTGTTTTTTTTCGTCATTTGAGTATTTTATATTTATATGACAAGAAAATACCATTCGAAAAACAATTTTTAACCTCTAACTCAGAGTTGATGATGACCCTAGAACAATTAAAGGGCGCTGAGTGTATTAAGTACAGTGAGTAATAATCTCGTGGATTATGTTTGACAGGTAGTATCCACATTGTTTACGAAATTAACAATAATACTTGTGTCATTTTAAAATACAGTTAACAACTTTCTTTTGATTGCGCATTGTTATTTCCCGAGATTGTTAATTACTTTTAAATACGCCAGAAATAGAAAAATTTCGGCTATTTACTGGTCAAATAAAACGAATCCACGGGTGTAATTTTTCACAGACACTGGAATATTTAGTCTGATAGCTAGTGAAATATTCACGACTGACTGGGTGGATTTAAACGACAGCGATTTCCCAAATTCAAAGTTGCGGACTTTAATATCTTGAATAAACAGGATTTATTTTCAATCATCCCACGAAACATATTGTTATTTATTCAATGCAAAAACCTGATACGTATCAGTTATTATTTGTTTTCAATTATCTTCATGTGTAGTTAACCTTTTTACTTACGTATAATAAACTCATTGCAGTTGTGTTTCAAAATGAAACAAATATATATATATTCAATATTTTATTTATCTAAAAACCCTTTTGAAATCAAAACAGTTCAATCAATAATACTGCAACGATATTTTCGATGATGACTGTTATTGACAGAGTATTGGGTATTAGTAAAATATATGCACAAAAAAACTACGTTTCTGATGTCTGTGGGATACTACATAACATAATTTATATCATACCAGTACAATTATGAATTAGTATAATTAAAAACATTAAAATAGCTTTAGGATTTTCTATGGAGGCTTGTGAGTAAGAGGTAGTTGCATTTGTATATATGACAGCTGGCTTTCCAATGCTTATACGAACTGACCTGGAAAGTTTTTCGTCAAAAACATATGTAAAATATCGGCTGTACAGTTTAATCAAACCGACCTACTCAATGAATGCATTTACCCCACTCTTTATGAAAGTAACTCTAGGCAATTATTTACTAACTTAACTTAAATAACCTCCTAGCTCCAATATTGAAAAATACAAATACCTTTAAAATTAAAGTTGCTGTACGGGGGGATTTTAATAATAATTTGATGAAAAAAACTTCTTCTTGCAAAAGAATTAAAGTCAATTTTTCGACATTATGGTTTAAATCCTATGAAACACAAAACTAATAGCAGAAAAATGAAATACGCAAAACCACCTCATATGAAAATCTACCCCAAGTTTGATGGGAAGAACGAAAAATAAAATGAAAGAAGTGTACAATATTGGCGTAATTAGGCGGAAAGAATCAAAACTAAGTAATTATTTATATTCAGAGGAACAGTTTTTTTACTGAAAGAAGATTAACCTAAAATAAATGTAAATATTCTGTTCAAATTTTGATAAAGGCAGTAGCCGAAAGCTAAAATAACGAGTTATTTGTTTAATTTTTATTCGTGTTACTTTGAAGGATGTGTGAAGGATGTGTCTATTGGTGTCTATTGATGTGTCTATTGGAATTTATTCTTATTGGTGATGTATTTATTTGATTTTCTAAGCCTCGCAAGTTGTCAACCACTGATAATAAAAGTATAACACATTGTTTTTATGAATTAAAATTTATGAATTTCCGTATATAAAATTATAACACTTGACCAAAATTACGTATGAATATGATGCACAAAAAGGGAAATCATAGGACAACTTAGGAAGGATAAAAGGTTTTATTTTTAACTCATACGCGTTTCACTAAAATATTTCATTCGGAGGAAAAAATAACTTGAGTAAAATTACCGTAACTGAATTTTTTAATTTGGGCCTAATTGAAAAACTGTACTTTAAATCATTCTAGATTAAATATATTGGGTTTACGCTTTTGGAGGAAAGATTCCGATTGGTTAGGTGGAGGTTTTGGAGGCTATAATCTCTCGAATTCAGAATGCGTACAGTAATCTCTTAAATAAACAGGATTTATCTCCCATCGTCGTCAAGCAAATAATACTGTTTGTTTTCATTATGCTTGAATTTGTAATTTACCGCAATTGTGTGTCTTTAGCTATTTAAATTGGTAACAATTAAATACAGAGCTATGGCCCATTGAAAACTCAAGCATTTAATATACTCGTAACTATATGTTTGACTCTTAAGGTTAGCTGATAAAATATGTTATATAAATTATATATAATGTATAGCTGTATATCCAGGGTCAGAGGAGATTTAATTCAATGGTTTAATTATTTCGTAACAGTAGTAATCAACAGTTCGTGGTATTGATAGAGCCTATAATTTATTGCAGTTTCAATTCATAAGACCTAGTTGAGTTTACAGTTGAAAATAAACATATTGTCCATTTAAGTAAATAAGCTCAGAGTAATAAGTCAGTTATGATTTATAGGTAATAAGTTATGTAATATAACGTAACAACCAATTAAATCGTCCAATAAATATAAAATTGCACAAATACTTATAACAATGCGAGTATATTGGTAATGAAACGAGGATTGAGAGAATAAAATGAAACAAATAGAGACAGAACGTTTTCCAAAACTGAATGACGTGTGCATTATCAACATGATTTACAACTTCAAGGCTCAGTAAAAGAGGTGTATTTGTACGGTTTAAAGAGAAAATAGTGTATTGTAGTCACTGAATAGCTGACGAGCACGAAGGCCTAAGACTGCAAGGAAAACATATTTAAAATTATCTTTGGTTAATTTCGCTAAAATTATAGTGATTTTAAATCTATAGTTATTGTAGTATAACAACACATTATGCTTGTTCAAGAAGAACCTGACGAAAGTTAGTTGTATGATTACAAGGGTGTAGTAGGGCAGGTTGAGAGATGAGATAAAGACTCTAAGGTAATAATCTCCGACATTAGGGTTTAATGTGATGCTCCATTACCGTGTTACACTGAACATGCGTTCACAGTAGCGTATACACATTGTTGGTAGAAATGATGACGTAATGATCATGGAGAACTGTTAGTCATAAACCTAATAATAATAATAATGTTTAGTGAAAGTTACTATCATAAATATAATTGTTAAGTATCCGGGAAATCACGTCGGCAATATCATGCGTGGATGGTGCAATTTTGAACCAAAAATTTAGGTTATCTTATATAATTAGAAGAATTTAATGGTGTGACACATACGTCCATCTACACTTTATATTCCTAAATAGGTATTACAAACTAAATAAACAAAGTCATTTTTGTAAATTAGTTATATGTCCTTAGAGAATCATCAAAGCTACGTAAAGTGAACAAAACTGAAACCCCGGCGAAAAGATACCTGGTAAATTGTAACATAGCAATATAATTCAATACAAATATCACAGAAATGTATTCAACTTTGCAACCTATTTGCATAGAATTTACAATTTATATACGTATTTACAATTTGATTTAGTATAATTTTCTTAGTTTAGATGAATTTCTTGCAGTGACATCTCATATGTTCAGATTTTCAAAGAGTTCTAGGAGGTTGCAGATTAATAAAAACTAGGCAGTGTCGAGAATCTGGAAACCCCATATGTTTTAACAATGTGCTATATCGTTGCCATGGAAACCGATATCCATAAGAATAATATTGGAACTATGAAGAGCAGAGCGACGGAGACCTGGGGAGATTTGAAACGATAGTGGGTATATCCGGAGCTCATATTACCTACATGAAAAATTTAGTTAAATTGTGTCTGAAATTTTTGCTTTGGAACGGAAAATACATTACGAAAAACATACACCACCTTCCTTTTACAGTATAATCGTATAAATATTTGAAAAGGGTACGCGATTTCATTTCCTTCATCATATTCAATTAATAAAGTAGTGAGATTTCTTCATTCGGATCAGTTAGTAAATGCAATAACCCCCATTCATCCCTCTTAAAAAAACGTTAAAATAACAGTTTTATCGTGAAGACGGTAGTAAAACAGTCTAGTCACTCAATCTAGGGGTAGTTGCTGTGATTTGTTTCATAAGAAACAACAGTCAATATCTGGCATTGGCATTACTCATTTCTTAGTGGTGACTCATCTGGCTTCCTTCCCTTTCTAGACTACAATCAGATAAGGTCGGCATGCAACAGATCGCGCGGGCCCTAAAGGTTGTTTTGTAGTCTAGAAATTAAACTCACTATAGTAACTACACTTTAGACCTTAGTAAAATTGTTAACAATTTTAAAGGCAAAATGGTTAGTTTATTGATTGGTAAATACATATTTGTAATGTAGGTCTAGTTATTTATTTATATTTGAAACAAAATTGTTTTTGTTCTTTTATATGTTACACAATTCAAAAACAATATACTTCTAACTGATGACAACAAATGGCGGACATTGAGTTGAAATAATACAAAACCAACTCTGACAGGATCATAAATTATTTTGTCATGTATTCCATCCTTAAACAACCTTAATATGACATTAAAATTACTTATACATCCCGACAAGTTTCAATTTACAAGGTGTCCCGCAAGAGTATGGCACAAATGTAGGATTTGGTAGAACTCATCATATATCACACAATAAGCAGCAAACAACTTCGCATAAACCTTTACCTAAATCGCTTCGTTTTCCTTCTATCTGCCTGTACATGTGATTTTTAACTAATGCAGCACATCTTAGGAACTACTTAAGGTACTGACTTAAAACTTGACATGTATCATAATCGTTGAGGGCTAATTTGGTATTAAATTTGGCATTCTATCTTTAACCATTTCAAAATGGCGGAAATTTAAAATTTGTTAAACCTTAATATCTTGAAAACGGCAAATGTTTTTGTATTTGTATTCACTCACTAAAAAATGTATAATTTTAAGCCAAATAGGACGTTCTAAAGATTATAAAGATCACTCGATCTATAGCTGAGCAATTGCAATTGTTATGAGGAAAATAGTACAAATTCTATGAAAATTACCAGATTTACCACGATTTTACTCATAACAACCAAAAACTCATTTTACTTATAACTCCAATTGCTCATCTATTGGTTGAGTAATCTTTAGAACCTTTATAACATCTTTTAGAGCTTAAAATTGCACATTTTTAAACGCGTTGATCAAATGCTCAATAATTTTCCGTTTTCAAGATATCACGCTTAACAAAAATAAAAAGGCCACCATTTTAAAACGATTAAAGATATAAGTGCCAAATGTAATACTAAATTAGCCCTAAACATGCATAATAACATGCCAAGTTTCAAGTCAGGACCTAAAGCGGTTCCTAAGATTTTTTGCATTGATTAATACAAATCACGTGCAGGCAGACGGACGGAAAACGAAGCGATTTAGAAAAAAGTTTACACGAAGTTTTTTCCTCCTTATGATGATTTCTACCAAATACTGCATTTTTGCCATGCTCTTGCGGGACACCCTGCATTTATGTGCATTAGAGTTTGTTGATGACTATGTATGCTGAACATTAATTGCACAGTAAAAGTAGACGTATAACGTTTTAAAAACTCTAGTTCGTTGGGGACTGGCCTACTTCAACATAAATCTTAACTTTGAAACATATACTGTTTTTATCTATTTCCAATTGGTGTTTTATTTTGTTTTGTTTTGTTTTTCAATTGCTTGCAATCCCAATCTGAAAAGCCATTCGCATGAGATATTTTTTCAATTTTATACCAAATCCAAACAAACAATAGGTTATTGAAAGAATAAAGTCCTGCTGCAAATCCACTAAGCCTTATGTCTAAAGGCGGTGGATTTGGGACCTTACTGAAAATGGAAAACATTATTTCTCAATTTATGCATATAAGAAAACAATGTTATGGGTTTCCTTTGACCATCGAACTTTGACAAACCAATTCACTACGCAATATTTCACTATAAACTCTTACACTATGATCATATTTTTTTGGGTGGGGGGTGTTTACTTAATGGTTTAGATAAAATAATATTTTATATTTTAAACATGCATTAAACATGCATTAATGTAGTGTTTTGCCTATGATGGAAACAACAATTTTGTATTTATTTATTCAAATTTGGAAGTAAATCCTATTGAAATTCCAATTAAATGAATTAAAGAAACATCTAATATTCTATTTTTTCTTACACTTAATGAATATTTTAAGTCACCATAACGAGAATAATAAATTGCTATCAGGATAATTTATCAACACTTTGACGTGTAGTTATTTGGGTCATGAATTTACATTTTCTTCATCGCATGGTGATATACGAAAATAAAAACCTTTTTGTAAAAATCGAGCGTTTTAAATTGAAAATCTGAATAAATTTCAACGCAGAAGTGGTTTTAATTATAAGGAACATCGAGACAAGACCCAGGTAGTCGCTAGCAGCACCGCTGCCTTTCTCTGTGAAGACGCCAGTTGCCCTGAGATTGATTCGCTCTTTATATCTCAACAGTAAACCCAGTTTTACTCTCTCCATTGCAGCGCTTTTAATTTCCTCTTTTCCATCGTTTTAACCTAAGGTATCACTTCATTTATTATGTTCTCATTTTGTAAAGGAACTGCAATAAACCGAGTTGCTGTACATGATTTTTTTAATGTAAGTAATGTAAAGTTTATAGCATAAGACCTTTCAGTAATAAACAATTCTTCAAATGATTCTTTTTAAATTTTAAGAGTATATAAACGTATTAGGCTTTAAGTAACAAGGTCTTTTTAAGAATAATATTTAGTATGAATGCTCTGATGGCGCTCCTATTGACCAGAATAGTATTCTGCATACTTATTCGTCAACTGTAAATTATAATTGTTCATCCAGGTACTAATTTACCTACCCACGGCACTATGTGTTTTAGTTAAGTTTCTGTATTTTGTTTTTACCTGAAAACAAATAAAAAACGTCCACTTAAAAGTCTGAATTTATACTTTTCAATGGTTCAGAAAATATGCTTCATGTGGTCTAGTCAAAACAATACATTTTTGTAATTAGTGAAGGCCTACTATAAGTGATTTATAATTTGTATACATTACACGTTCAGATGTTAACTAACACAGTCAAGCTTAATTACGAATGACTGAGCCTATGACTACGCAACTGGTGTCTTCACAGAGAGCAGCAGTGCTGCTAGCGACTACCTGGGTCTTGCCTCTTTGTTTACGTTTAAATATATTTGTATGAGAACACATTTATCCTATTTTATTTGTATACATTTATTATATAAACTACTAAAGTATCTACAAACATTTTAAATATATGCGCAAAAAAAACTTCTAGTACTCGACTCGAGGGTAAACATGGAATTAAAGAAGCAACAACAGAATTACATAAAATAGTATTTATAATATAAAACCACAGAAAAATACATATTTAATTTAGTTTTAAAGGGTGATTTATTGTTTTGATGTATTCTAATGATCTATATACAAAACTGCACCTTCACGCAAAGAAAAATATATAGATAATATAGTTTTAAGAACAGTAAACTAAGCAATAATTGTAATAATCAATAAGGTAAAAAGTTAACCAAATAACCAGCATAAAACATATACGAAACCGTTTTTTCATTGTTTAATCATGCTTAAACTATTATTAAAATAATGATTTTCCTAACAATACCTCCCATGACAATGTTTGAATAATTCAAAAGCATCCTTTATCAAATTGCAGGAAGGAAGAAAATATATAATTCTTAGAAATATATTAAATCTGAATAAATATCACGTTACGTTCAGTTATAGTTTACTACGAAAAAAAGAGATATAACAACCAAAGGTGTTGCAGTTTGTCAACTATAAAACTAACCATCGCTTTTTTCATAGCAGTAGTGTACTTCCAAAGTCACGTTTATGTAAAGTAAGCTATTTCATTTTCGGCGGGAGCATCAGCAGCCAGCTCACGTCCTCGGGCCGGAGTTGGACATGTCAACAGGTCATTAGCGAGTTTACGGGTAACGGACGGCCAAATGCCAGCCGCAACTACATTACACTTAACTCAGTCACTGAGTTTAACTTTGGTAACTTATTAACTTAGCATTGCAGGTAAAACAATTATGCTTAAACCGTATATGAAGCATTACATTTATTTCGTAAGACTGTCAACTGAAATCAACTATTAGTCTCATCAAAATAAAATCTCTGTTGGCTCAATTCTTTTATCGCAGTTACGAATTGCAGTATGAGTACTACTAGCGTAACAATATATTAATTAAAATTTCAAAGTTTTTCACTTAAATAACGAAGTATTTGGATTTATCCCACGCTTTTAATTATTACTTTTTAACCATCATAGTTTTTCGTGATGCTCATTTTCCAGAAATCTTTGGTCATCGAGACTGTTTTCAGAAGTACGGTGAACGGTAGAAGTAGTATATTGACTAGAGAAAAAAGTCGATGTGAAGTCCATCAACAATGGATAAGCTGATTGAAAATTACGTGCACAGAAACATAAGGGGGTGGGGGAGGGAGTCGGTACGAAATCCTCTTCAGGTATTAGTTAGTTTGTTGCATCTTAATATATTTTTATATTCGTGGCTTTGTGGCTTAGAATGAAATTTCACACCCACTGTTTCCTCATTGAATACTAACCATAGTTATAGAATCTTTGGTCGAGTCAATGTTCTTCAACATTTATGTAAATAGTACCCATAGCTACAAGAGAACAGAATTAACAATAAAGAGTGAACAGGTAAACTTTTAAGCTTTCATGATTTTTAATTCCTCGAAAATATCTATTTCATAAACTTTTTAAAGACGTATTATTCATTGAAATACTCACAAGCTTGCTGTAGTGCACGCGTTTAACCTTAATGTTTCATCTTTTAAACAAAGCTTTATCCACACCCTAAGAATAATGGCTCTGTTAAAAAGAAACAAAGAAACAATCTGAATGATTTTTACAGTAAGAGTTAAGTCTATCACCCAGTTGTCATAAAGGAGAGATAAATATTTGCGTCAAAAGATGTCTATGTTGTAAGCACCATCGCATTATCTTCTAAACAATTCAATAGTTATTAGTTTTATTGTAGTATCTTTAACTATCATGTGCAATGGTAAACATTGTAAATGAGAATAGAAAGGATATATCAAACGCAATTGTAATTCTACTAATATATAAAAATGGGATAGTGTGTGTCTATCTTTCTGCTTTTTGTTCCTCATTCACTCAAAAACTACTGAACCGACTGTCATGAAAATTTACAGGAATTTTCCTTACACACCAAAATAGGCCTATTTTCGTTTTGAAAATCCTATAGGGCTTTGCCCCACGGGAGTTTAAAGTTCCCATTTATTCCTTATGAACATTCATTTTTGTTTGAGCTGAAGAAAATACAGCTGATCTTGATTCGTTTTATTTCCACGGTCTTTCCACATGATGCAGCACACATAACTGCTTAGTTTTACTACTCTGAATTTTTTGCCCCGTTGCAAAACATGGGATTGGCAGCTAGTTAACAATAACATTATGTCATGAATCATTCAAGCTAAGTATCTTGAACATTGGACCAAAAGGATATAAAATCGTCGATGATAAACAAACCATATTGTGCAAGAATAACGGAACCGGGTATTGAATTTATGTGAGTGTAAAAAACAATATTCTAAGATTCTTTTTAACTTTGGTGTTTTGCCAGGAGCATTATACGATATTATTATTTTAAGTAAACTAAAACTTTACGATGTATAGACTTCATCAATCTGCCAGCCTTGTTGTAACGATCTCTAATAACACGGAAATTTGAGCTACGTTTATTTGTTATTTATAATGTTATTACATTACAATTGGATAGACATTTTGTTAATATTACAATAGGCCCCCTACTTAGAAATAATTACTAACTACAATATTTATTTAATGACATATGAAAGAATATTAAAAATACATGGTAGTTTTATTTAAACACATATCATGAAATATGGAAACTTGTAAAGAATTATACCTACTACAATATACATTCTCTTGAAGTTGTATTTATTGTTTTAAATAGTTTCTTGAGAAGCGTAATACATGTCTTTACAATTAGCATGAAACGGTTTTATTATTTTATCATGTTTTATTAATTTGTAATAACATATTTTATTATTATTGAACACTTCTGAAGGACACAAACCTGGAAGGATACAAACTTTTCCAACGTATTTCGATTTGCATAACGGTCTGCAGATTAAACGAAATAACAGAAGTAATAATCACGGATAATTGTACAACTTTGTTTACACAGTAAATTGTCAAAACCATTTTCAACGGCCAACTTTTCTACCTCGAATTGTGATGAAATTTAAGGGCAGCATGGGTAAGGCGCCCTTAATTACAAAGTGTCTGCTCAAAGACATTGTGCCCGCAGGTTTAATTACAAATAACGGAGTCATTATTTTCAACTTGTTTTATGAAAGGTGCTTCAACAGCAATTTGACCAAGTAAATTAACCTGTAAAGACATAGAATCCCATTTTAATATAGTTTATTGATTTTTAATCGTTCTTTAGACTCGTGTTTACTAAACTACCGCTAAACTACACTAAACATTGTCGGATTAACTATGGTATATTTCTCTTCCCTTTAATTACATTAAACAAATTATTAAGAAGGGGAAAAATGTGTCACTTTTGTATCTCTGAACAAATTCTTGTGTTACGTACGAAACTTCCACTACCAATTCTGTTAACCAATGAATTTCAAAACCTTCTATCAAACAAACAAATAATTTACTGCATTTTATCGTGCTAAACCAGTAAATTCAGTAATAATAGCCTACTCTAAAATATGCACTTCGTACTTGTATAGCAATTTATTTGCGCAAAACATCGTCTGTGTCAGTACATAGCCGTTCAGAGCTATCTCTAAACACGACACTGTTCTCAGTCTTAATAATAACAAAATGATTAACAAACGAAAAATTAAGGTGATTAATAATAATAATAATATTTATTTGCCGAAAAACGATTATAAATTGTGTACGCTTTTACAAAAATATATCTCAAGTCTAAAAATACTGCAGCTTAAATTTTCTACTTTTTCATGTTATCTTATTTGTTTATTTATTTTTCTTCTTTAAAAAAATTATCCAATGAAAATAAAGGATTGTTTATTATAATTTCTTTGACTTTACTTAATTCTCTTCTTCCAATTACTTCAATTTAATGATTTTTCCTAATTTGATTTATGACTCTTCACATAATTGGCGTGAATTTTCATATGTAGTGGTTCTGTGAATTTGATGTTGAACGATGAATTGTTTTCTAGTGTGATAATTATGAATATGTTGTAATTTTTTGATATGTTGTAATATACTTTGAAAATAAGAGTAATAAACAACTTTTATCTTTTCAAAATTGAAGCAATTTGCTAATACTCTCATATTAAAGCAGACAGAGTTTAATTTGTTGATGATTTTATTTACTTGAGTATTCCAGTTTAAGTGGTTATCTAATGTTATTACTAATAAATTTATTTCAGAGACCTCAGAAATTTTTTCATTTTCTAATTCTATATTTAATAATTTGTCTTTAGAATTTTTAAACTGGAAGTGAAGAATATTTGTCTTGGATTTATTCAATAATAGACCATTTTCACTATACCAAGAATTTAACTCATTTAAAATCAATTTAAGTGATAATATTTGAGATTGGGTTGAGTTATTGGCAACCACCACAGATGTGTCATCTGCAAATTGAGTTATAATTCCATTTCTAATATTTGAGGGAAGGTCTGCCACATAAATTATAAACATGAGTGGTCCCAGAACAGATCCTTGTGGAATACCTATATTAATTTTTTTCCAGGATGAAACATCATTATTTTTTTCAGACTTACATTTAACTCGTTGAAATCTACTTTGGAAATAAGATTCAATAAACTGTTTGGTGAATCCTCGCATTCCATAATATTCAATTTTTTCTAGTAATACGTAATGATTCAAGGAATCAAAAGCTTTAGTTAAGTCACATTGTAAGTATGGAGGCAATATGGCATTTTTATTCAATAAAATCATTTACAGTTTTCACATATCTTGAAGTAGCATTTAAAGTTGATTTGTGTTCAATAAAACCGAATTGTTCAGGATTTAAAATTTCATATTTTGTAAGAAAGGTTTTAATTCTGGAAAAAATCATTTTTCCTAATATTTTTGAAAAAGTTGGTAAAATTGAAATAGGACGAACGTTTTCAGCCTATTTAGGTTGTAGAAAATTTAAAAACATATGTTATCTACAACTTTGTACTCTCTTAAATCCTACATATGGCACTCCACCTTTAACGGAAACGTTCCTCTGCAAACGATTTTATCAGAACATTGCAAAAAATAACCCACAACCTTATTACTTTGTTCTTGATTTTCATCCATTGTCGCTTTTGTACACTATTTAGTGCAATATCACGACGCTATTATAACCTACGGTAATGATATTTCTAAAATAACATCGGATACAGTAAGGTAAGCAATAATAATTGCTAAAGGAGCAACTGGAACGTAGTTATTGTCAATGATAAAATAAAGACACGCAATCGCTTCAGGACACCTGAGATCCTAAATTAAACTTCTCCCAATAAAACCGCTCTGAAACCAACCAGATCCCTGATTGATTATCAGATATAATTTACATTGGAAATATGTTATATTCTTTGAAAATGGTATTGTATTCTAAATTAACGACATAACAAATTATTTATTTGTTAGATCTAAGACAAACATTTCACATCTGTGATGATGAAATCCAACAATTATGGATTATAAAAAGTAAATTTATGAAACAAATTTGTTTATTAAATTAAATTAAAAAAGTATTGTTAGTATTTTTTTAATGTTTTAGTTGGTTTAATAAGTTTTAAGTTAGTGTACTCGAGTTCAAACGCTTCTTTAAAACATACAACAGTTATGTACCGTGGTATTTTCCGATGAACTACTTTATTCCATTTCATGAAGGTAAACAAAATACTTTTTTAACATTAAAAGCTGTTTATAATTCAATTTAACGTGCCATTATTGATAAAAGTATAATATTTAATAGTCTCATAGAATTTTAAAATCGTCTATAATATTTTAGCTACACGCAACGAGAGTAAATATATTAAGTCCATAATAAAAAAACTAACGTAAAACAATATTAAGTTCTTTTCAACTTTGTGTTTTGCCAAGAACAATATTCGGAAGATTATTCCTAACTGCCTATACCTATACTTACTAATATGTTAGCGTTGTTGTTATTTTATATAACGAGCTGTAGTACAAATTTCAGACAACCGCAACAATTTTTAAGAATATATATAAACCACGTCACATAATTTAACACTTATAAAGTAACAATAATTTAATTTTAATTGCTATTTTTTTACACCCACCCACAGTAAAGTTATTTAGAAAATCAACATTTTAACTTGGGACGGCTAACGTTTCTGCTGCAGATTGTGATCAAATTTGAGGGCAGCATGGGTGAAAGGCGAATAATTGCAAAGTGTCTGCTCAAAGACATTGTTCCCCACAGGTCAAATTTGAGGGCAGCATGGGTGAAAGGCGAATAATTACAAAGTGTCTGATCAAAGACATTGTTCCCCACAGGTCAAATTTGAGGGCAGCATGGGTGAAAGGCGAATAATTACAAAGTGTCTGATCAAAGACATTGTTCCCCACAGGTCAAATTTGAGGGCAGCATGGGTGAAAGGCGAATAATTACAAAGTGTCTGATCAAAGACATTGTTCCCCACAGGTCAAATTTGAGGGCAGCATGGGTGAAAGGCGAATAATTACAAAGTGTCTGATCAAAGACATTGTTCCCCACAAGTCAAATTTGAGGGCAGCATGGGTGAAAGGCGAATAATTACAAAGTGTCTGATCAAAGACATTGTTCCCCACAGGTCAAATTTGAGGGCAGCATGGGTGAAAGGCGAATAATTACAAAGTGTCTGATCAAAGACATTGTTCCCCACAGGTCAAATTTGAGGGCAGCATGGGTGAAAGGCGAATAATTACAAAGTGTCTGATCAAAGACATTGTTCCCCACAGGTCAAATTTGAGGGCAGCATGGGTGAAAGGCGAATAATTACAAAGTGTCTGATCAAAGACATTGTTCCCACAGGTTTAATTATAAATCACACAATTTTTTGAGTCATTATTTTGAACTGACTTTATAAAAACCCGGCCCTAAAGCGTTTTTACGATGTAAATGAAGCCTAGAAAATACAGGCGTCCTTTAACCGTGTGGTTTGAGTAATGATTGAAATTTAACGTTTTGATTTACCTCGAAAATTTAAAATACTCTACCATGACATCCCTACAACATTTCAGAATAAAAACACAACACAGTGTCATACAGTTTAAAACAATTTAAAACGACACATTTATTGCTTTCAAAACCTAAACTTTAAATTCATGTAATAAGTAAATACAAAGTTTATTTATTCAATAAAAATAATAACTTCCTGTATTCCAACATAGCGAAACAGAAAACTTAGTTTGAAGCTCCTAAAAAGTTGCATATTTATTATCACTTGAATCTTATGCAGTTTTTAAATATTTTTCCTCTCATGCTGTTTTACTAGGGGTATTTATTAATTTGTTAACAATTGTGTTTGAGACGGACATAAAGTTATCCGGAACGACCAAAACCACAGTTTTACGATCTGAAGTAAATAATCCAAAAATAAATGTCTACCTGAAACCTAGACATCTTCTTGAAAAATCAATTTAGATCAACAATTTAAGAGGTTTGGTTTCCATTGAAGGCAGCTTATTTCTACCTTATTTAATGGCAAAATAAACTTAATGTAAACCAAATATTTATCAGTTTACAGAAGTAAATTATTTATCGAGTATATCAAGTAAGTATTTATCAAGTATATATAATTTAAAATAAACTGGAAGTTGAATGAACTCTACTGTGAAGGAATAACTAGAGAAGGCAACCTCAACCATTTCCTCCCCTCCCAACATCTGCGGAGTTGTAAAGACGCCAGTTAGCTCCGAGATTGATTCTCTCTTTATACCTCAACAATAAACCCCGTTTCATTATCTTCTTTATAACACTTTTAATTTCTTTCGAACCCACCTTTTGTACCCAGTCCTGCTATTGATGTTTTAAATGGTTCGTTTATGCCTGAGATAAAACCTTTTAATGCAATCTAAAAGGCTTTGGTGAGTGCAAACCAGAATAAAACTGTAATATCAACGTGATGCAGGTTTTTACAGTATGTATAAACAAATTATACTTCATAGTTATATATCAAATATAATATATCAAAAATTATTATCAGGCCTACATTCAGTAAACGATTAGTTGGATGGGTCACGACTGGACGTACTTTAAATGCAATCGAGGGAGTTTACCAACAATTGGTCTTGTGGGTAGCATTTTTAATCGAATAGCAATGCAAGATTAAGCTTTTACTGTAGATCCGAGGGATATCTACCATGTGTATCTCTTCGCCTTCATGGTTGCATTATATCAGCAGATAACTTCAGCTTGAGAGTCTCTAAGTATACGTGCCCGTCCTTCTGAAATTCCTGAAGTCCTGAGGTTGTATTGCAAGATATATAGTTAAAATGCGTTGATATTACCAACATACCTTATGGGGATGGAATTTTTAATTGATATATAAATACTTATAAATTAACTTAAGACCAATTAATTCGTTGAGTTGAGGTAAATTGAAGGATTTTCACATTGCAAAATGTAATAAATAATCTTAGGATCCTATGATAAACCAGGGTCTGACTAACTTGTCTGAAGGACGCGGTGGCGCGTAGTGGCGAGTAAGTACTATTTAACACGTTCAGTTAAAAGCTCTAAACAGAAATCCTATACGAATATAGCTAAAACATTGTTTGCTAAAATTATATAGTTGAACAAATTTACCTCGTAATATTTCCCATAACGAATATTTACAGGAAAAATTAAATTTTTACCTAATTGAGCTTGCGACTTCCTTTCGCCCTGAGGCCCTGGTAAAGTATATTATGAAAATATATTTGTCCTAATCACACGGCAAACTTCAGAAAGAGATAGGAAGTACTAGTAATGACTAATGAATTGTTGCGCCTATATTCTCTGTTATTTACGATTGATTATTTAATTAATTCTTCAGTTATAAGTTTAATAAAAACCACAGACAAAAAGAGACCTTCTTTTAATTAAATCAAAGCATAAGTGAATAGTCTCTTATTTCGGACTAACATAGTGGGTGGTTGTTTACAGTGACACCAGTTTATTAGCTAAAAGCCTTACCGCCCCGCCCTACACAAACGGAAATGTCTACATTCCTCGAAAAATTGTATATACATAATAACTTTACAACAATTCTACGTGAATACTGTAATCACTAGATGCTTTTATTTACGTCGGAAAAAATAATTATCTGGAGAAAAATCCTTACTAATTTGAAAATAATGTCAGTCCGTCCCAGACTGTGTATTTTATTTAGTGGTAACTTAGAGGAAAAATTTAAAGATGCAGTTACAATTATTGTAAAACCGTAAGAAATTAACTATATAAAACTGAAAATAGATGGAGACGTTGGGTAACAGACCAAAGATGATTCAAGCCGGCAGTCATGAGAATCATACGGGGTGAATCAAGAAAGTACGGGTTATACTCCAACACGTTGTTTGTATGTTAAGAATATTAAAATAACCAAAAATTCACCATGATAATTGTTATGCCTCTAACGCCACGATTTCGTTTTTTATAAAATACTATGGGTAAAACATTTATTTTTGCATTGTTGAAAAAGCGAAATGATGTGTAATCAATAATTATGTACCAAAGAAAGGATTATGAGCGCATCGATTTATACAATAAAGAAATAAGTATGGTAAAGTTTAGTTTCATAACTTCAAAGATAGGCCTATTTAATATTTCAAAACATTTTAACCTTCCCAAATTATGTAATTAATTACACAAAAGTCTTCCCCAGAGACGTCGCTACAATAAATTATTCGGGTTGTAAGGAGGGGGGGAGGGTGCGAAATCCAAAATTTCCCAACAATTTGGACCAGATTCCTGGGGGTCATTCACAGACAAACAATTTTAGAGGTTTCTTAGATTATGGCTTTGATATACAAATTTGGAAAAATATCAATACTGAACATTTATTAGAAAAACAGTTTTTTTTCATGCAAAAGATTTCCATTTTAAAATATGTTTCAAAATAAACCAAGTTTACCATAATCAATTGAGTTATAGCCGGATTCATATGAGTTTTATATGAGTATAGCGTCGAGTCTGTCTGTCTCATTAATTAAGAGCACAGAGAAACGAATCTATAAAATCCTTTGTCTGTGTTAAGTCTCCCGCGTGGTTTGCATGTTTATATGCGGTTAGCACACACACATAACCTAAACTAACATTAATTGATCTGCTTTTCTACGTTTGTGGCAATTCTGATTGCTTCCTCTCTCAGTTTTTATATTATACGATGCTTAAATAAGTTAATTTCACCTTCTGTTATCCAGAGGTCAATTGGAATATAATATCCATCCAAGCTTTTTGTATTTCTACAAATTTCACTCTGAAAAATACTATGTTGACAGACTGGAAAGCAAATGCTCCATTCAAATTGAAAATGATAAAATATCTTGCTACCACTAATATCTTATTTTAAGGGTAGATTATGCTCAAATACGAAATAATGACTAAGTTATGATGTAAACTCTGAGATAAACAATCACTAATTTTAGCACGAAATTACTCAGAGCTTATAGATACCAATTATTAAAATTCTCAACTGCCGAGAGGTTTGATGCTGATGTAATTTTGATCTTGCATCAAACAGTGACAATTGTCAACCTAGAGAATATGAATGTCATGCGTGGGATCTTCAGACCGTTATGGACTGTGGCTAATAAGCCAATGTAAAAGTAAATCAATATCTCTATAAAGAAGATGGACACACATACGTACATTTATTTTAATAAACTTCTTCTTAAAGACTTCAAAAATACTACCGTTAGTTCATAAAGCGATTATGTGATAAATGTGTGGACCTGATAGATTACTGCACTTTCAATTGGTTTTGAAAAACATTTCAATGATAACATTTGTGATATCTGAAAATTTATAATAATAGCACTAGGAAAAGATTTTACAATAATTGCTTTTAAATTTGCCAATAAATCTTTACCTTGATTTAATATATTTAATATATTTCAAAAATGTTTGCAGGGAAAATTACAGCATTTAAATTTACTAAACTAGTACAAGAAGGACGTTTCGTCTTTCTATGTCATTCTAACGAACATCAATGAATTGCCCATCCCCTTTTATTTCCAAAAACAGACTGATAATCAGGTTGAATTAGCCTAGGGGCCATACACATATTTCGTAACACATTTTTTCGTCATTTCAGACCCCTCTCCCCCATGTAACGCACCTTAACGGTTGACCATACCCCCCTCCCCCCCAATGAGTTACGTATCCCAATCGTAGTAGGTTTTAATGTAGCTTAAACCTTTAAAACATAGTTGTATTAGCAATTTGGAATATGTATTTCAATGAATCAATAAACTTTGAATGACTTACTTTTTAAAACATTTTGTAATAACTTTTGTCAAAGCAAAATGTATACAAACAAACAGGGCTGTTTATTACTAATAATATAAACAACAAAATAAACTATATCAGCTAAAACGAGACAAATTCAATTTATAACCAATACAAATACAAAACAACTTAAACAACAGAAGACGTTGGTAGCATTGTGCAATACTGTATCAAGTCATGATTTTACCCTATAAAACTACACAAAACATAGGTGTAAAGCAATATAGAACTTACTCTAAACACGTTATGTATTTATTTTTAGTTCTGTTATTAAAATAGTATGACGGAATTATTCTTATAGAACTAATTATAACCTTGACTTAGATATAAATTTGATTATTTTTTAATTTTGAAAGATTTAAAACAGTATCTATATACGGGAGTGCGCCAGCTCTTAGGGTTGATATGTGTGAGTTACGTAACGTTGATCCAACCCCCTCCCTCCCCCACATAACACTATGCCATACCCCCTTCCCCCCTTCAGTGCGATACGTAATATGTGTATGACCCCAACCAAGTAACTTAAGAATGTTCCAAATGCACTGCGATCTGTTTTGGGTGATGGAAGGAGGAAGAGGCCGAATGAAAGAGTGCGCAGTATGAATATGCTTTATATTTCATAATAACATCACGAAAATTTAATTTACTATTAGATCCTTAATACAAATTTTACAACATGCATGCCTTTAAAAACCATAATTTCCTATTCATTGTAGCTTAGAATTTGGTAACAAATCTATTCCATAAAAAGCTGTGGCTTCAATTTATCTAAGGATACCTCTTTTTATATTTTCTTTAAGATTGGGCAAATCTTTCAAGAATATTAGAGAGTAAAAAGTAATTAAAGAACAGTATCTAATAACAATACCAAAACTAATTATTTGAGCAGCATTTATGAAATTTATTGGAAGAAATATCAGACTGAATGTAAGATAGAATAAGTCACGCAGGACTGAATTTTCATAAAATTTTACGTTATTTATGTCTTGTTTTATGGCGTATCATAAAATACTGAAATAAGAAAGATATTCCTCGCTGAAGCAGCAACTGGCACTATTAATAAAACGAGTTCGCACGCAGCACGCTGACGTGAGGGAAGTGAATTTCCACATAAAAACTCAAAATCAGGTAAAACCATACATTTATTGTAATTTTTATTAAAATCTGAAAACAGTCATTTTTTGGCTGTTCTGATGCTCCTGGTTTCATTTACCTGCAAAGCTGGGAATACAATTTTGCACATTATAATGTTAGAAGGTCCAGCCAGGCTTGGAAGTAGGCGTGAGGTTGTTACGGATGATAAAAGTACTCTAACAAAGGAATAAGAGGCTTTTCTAGTGTAAAACCCTCATAAGACAACGTACTGTGTTTAGTCGAAACACATATTCTTTAATAACTCGGTAATTATGTATGCTATAATGACGAGAGAGGGCTTAAAACGTTTGCCTCACTAATTCCCATATTTCTACATGCACTAATTTTACACACAGGGCTTTTCTGGCCCTTTTTGGGCCCAAAAACTCAAGATTTTAAAGATTAATCCCCAAAAAGGGGTTTAGAGTTTTCCAATTGTTGTGCCCAACGAACCTGTCCAACTTATTACAGAAAGGAACGTCCCTACCAAATTTGAAGTAAATCGGACAACAAATGTGACCGCTAGAGTACAAACACACACACACACACATATATATATATATATATATATATATATATATATATATATATAATTTTGAATGACCCCCCAAAACGTGTTCAGGGGGTCACGTTAGGAACTTCTATGGTGGTCCCGGTCTTAAGTTTCACCGTGCGAGTCATGCTAATAGTTCACTTTCCAAAGGAAATTCACTAATAAAGACAAGCGAGTTCACTAGACTAACCAGACACCTGATTAATTATGATATACACCTGACTTGGAAATGAGTTAGTTCCCACCATGCGGCGAGCCACTATACGTTTTTCACCTTCTAAAGTAGTATTTAAAGTTGGATCTTATAAATGTTTACAAACATAAGTTTAGTTTTTTAAATTAGTTGAGAAGAGTTATAAAGCATAGAATTTCAAAAACTAAAAACTTGTAAATCACTTGAAAAATCAATGCGACAATAAATATCCTAACTGGTGAAAAATAAGAATTATGACATTTGAAACATAATTAAAAATTTAAAATAATATATTTAGTCAATAGTACTGTGCGTGAATTTATGTTAAACCCTCTAAATTAGTGACGTCTAGTAAAAATAATTTCGTTTGTAAGTCAAAATGTAATAAAAATACATTCCTATTGATTTTCATCAACTTCATACACTGAGTTGAGTCTCATCGATAACGACTTGAAGAGTTTGCAAAATTTGAATATTCGAGACAATCCATCACCTCAAACGTTGAGCACATCATCATCAGGTCACCTACAACCCACTACACCCCCTCCCACCACCACAACCATTACTTTCCCCTCCCCCCACCCGCCCTCACTGCTTAACATCAGGCTCAGATTACACGTTTTAAGATCGACCCTAATGACGAATTTCCCCATGAGTGATTGAACCGTCATCATGTTGTAAAAAATATAATAAGTGATTAGATTTAATTCCATTTTTAATCGTTAATGTTCCACTGTTTTCTTTTCTGAACGATTTTTTAATTAAATAAAAAGCTAGATTATAATAGGAAAAAAATTGAGTTTTCTTTAATAAACGTAAATATTTAGAAACATTCTTTATTATTATAACGTTTCAATGCTTACTTCTGTGGATGTCTTAACATCTGAGGTCATCTTCTCAATGTTCACTGACTTTTAATTAACTTTTATTCAGTTTCATAAAATTATTATTACTCAATACATTTCTAGGGTAACATCATACTACAGTATAACTTTACTAAATGAATAATTAGCCAGCCCGATGGGGCAAACATCCAACGAAACAAAGAGTGTTTTAGAAATACGTTCTTTGAAATTGTACAAGTTACTGACTAAAATTATTCAATAAAATAACTAACAGAACCCCTTATAACACCAGCACCATACAAAATGAAAAAAAAACAACAAAAAACAGTATACATTTTATATTTTAGGAATCATAATATTGTAATAATTGTGTAGCCAACTCACGCAACGAAGTGCGAGTCACTCTTGTTACCTGCAATAAAAATATAAATTAGAACATTATAACAAATTAAATATTTATACTTATTGTAAAAATAACATACTGGAGGAGAAGCTCACAATTCATCACGGCGGATCAGCTATAAAGCAGCGAAACGCATCTGGGAAATGGTAGGGAGAATGAGGTAAGGTCGGTTTGTCGTTGTATATCAGCAGCCTCTAGGGATCCTGAGTGATTGGTTGTGGGGGAACGAATGGTAGCTATTGAATTATTCAAGTGCAGTCAAGTTCAAGGTCCATTCCGTTTTAATTTTCCCACATTCCTTACCGCCACCGAGACACCTCTGTATCACGTTGAGAGTGCTGGGAGTGATGACTGTGACAACTTTGATTGGCACTAAAACTTAGTGAATGAGTTTTGATATTGTTGCTTTAATGAGTAAGATACACAGAAATAATGCCTATTCTTCGCTGTTAACAATCAATTTATGAAAATTTGTGTTTGTTGGATATATTAGGAACAGGTATTAGTCCTCAATCACAAGACAATGGCAAAAGTACTCCTAAAGATGTGGTTGGATTAATTTGTAGTAGGCTTTCTTCTCTATTTAAGTCTTTAAAACGTCGATTGCACTTCGAGGAACTAAAAACATATATAGCTGAACATTAGAGACCCCAATGAATTTGCCTAGTCTGTGCTGACACTTAAGCTCTAAGAAAAAAGTGTAAGCATACCAAATTGAATTAATTACTGCTGAGAAACGTACAACAAATGTTCCATTAGGATGTAATTCTGCAAGCCTATGCGCCCGAGCGCTTAATTAGGGCTAATAATTTACTTCAAATCAAATCTCTAAAGGTAATGTGCTTTATACTTATGTAATAAGTACGCAACATTATAACCTCAAGGTTAATTTTTAATTGCAACGAAAAAATATTGCAGCATCGACGACTCAATAAAATATGTTTAGACTATTTTAAAAACAAGTTCGTAAAACGTTATAGCTATTTACACAAACAATTGATAGCTCTATAGCCCTCTCCATCTATTAAACTTTTCAAACTTCCCCTGTTGATCTGCTTTTACTACGCTATAAAATGTACAGTTACTAAAATATTAATTTGGAGATGAGCGAATTCCTGAGACGGCGCCACTGTCCCAGATGCTACAACTTCCGCCATAAACTGTTCATTACTTATAAACTGCCTCATAACAAACAAGTAAACTGCCGGAAACAATTCTGCCAAACAACAACATCCCATTATTAAATACTAATATCAGACTTCTCGAGGATAAACGGTGATATGTAATAACGGTTAGGATGATGTTGCCTAGAATCTAGAATATACATATATATGACTAGTAAAATAAATATTGTAGTTTAGTAGCAGGTTAGGATATAATTCCTAAAAGGTATGAAATCATACATAGGATTTTTTCCAAACACGTCATAGTGTAAAATAATAAGCATATTTGGTTAAATATCTGTATAAGTGTTCTGTCCAAGGTACCGCATTTGATGTAGTATATTTAAATAAACACAATTTAGTGATTTAAAATACGAAATCTTTTCAATCCCCGTATTCACGTAATCCTAGAGTTTTACGAAAAGCCTTTTTATAGCACCGGGATGTCCATAATGGTTTTTGAATTATTCAAAGTGCTTAGGAAAGGCGATGCATAACGCTGTGGAATGTGGGAATGCGTTAGAGAGCCTTCCGTAATAAAAACAGTTTGATTTAATATCGGTAAGTGTTCATTCCTATCGAACATTCGAAAATCAATTAACATAATCTTGTATATCCGATTGACAGTGGTAACACATATCAATTTAAATTTAAATGGATACACATACCAGTTTCAAAGGACTGTATATACTGTATGTAATCATGGTAAATAATCTACTGTACTGCATCATTATAAAACCTTTCAGTACAACTTCATGGACAAATAAATAGATCACAAATTTATGATTACAGATTTAAATATTATAAACCAGCCTACATCTGTATCTCTAGAAAAAGTAAAACTCATTAGTCAAGGGTGTATAAAACTCAAATAAAGTTCCGGAGACTCGACCATAAAAATGTTTTTAAAGGATATGAGAGAAAAGTAAATACAAATTAGAGTAATTATAGTTTGCAGTATGAATAACTTTGACTGCCCCGCCCACAGTACTTCACACAATGTTATTAAAAGGTTTCACACTACATTTTGCATGGTTACAGTAATTATTGCGACTATGGGGCAAAAAACTAGTTTGTAGGTATGCGGTACTCGTGACTGTGTTTATGATGGTAATAAAGGGGGATTTAAGTCCTCATCCCTAGTTTTGCTGTATTTTATATGAATTGAGTTAGAAAAGTGACATCCCGCAAACATATATGACCTAAAACCCTTTTAGGGAATTTCCCCTATAGGGAAGAAGCTATTACCGTAGTCCGCATGGTAAGACCTAGGCCCGGGACCATGATAACGTTTCGTTTTGAGGTCCCTAGATGCCACTAACACCATTCGTTCAATACTGTATATATAGTAGAAATGTTCTCTCCAGATTAAAATTTTAAAATCTTTATTAATTTTCGTTCATCTGGTAAACTTTGTCAGATAAATATAAAAGAATATGTATATATATGTACATAATTGTATAAAAAAAAAAAACTAAACAAAATACAAAATATATATGTGTGTCCGTATAGGCACGATAACTTTCGTAAAAATGGTCCGATTTTGATGAAATTTGGTACAAACGTGTAACGCAACATTTATGAATTTAAGTTAGAAAACCAGACAGACCGCTTTATCCGAAGGGGTATTTTAGGGGGGGGGGGGGTTGTACCCTTTAAATGAGTTTTTTTCACAAAAAATGTTTTAAGAAATCTAATTTGACTTCACCATTGGATTCGGCTTAAACAAACAAAAGATTTGGTGTTTTGATCATTTGTCTGAGTCAATTTTTACAGAGATATTCAAAGTGCTAAACACAGTATGTTGTCCAATGTTATTCTTATGGAGAATAAGAAACATTTTATATCTCGCTTGTTTATGGACGTATCCGAACGGAAACTCGGTATATAGCTTTCATTTCGTTGTGGTCTATTGATAATAGTCAAAACAATTTTGACGATGGTTCCCGTAGCAGAAAACCTGCGAACTCAGCTCCCATGTTATTCTTATGGTGAGTAAGAAAAATGTTATGCCTCACTTAATTATGAACATAAATATAACTTAGTTATATAACTTAGTATGTATATGTACTTTAGTTAACATAACTTGGTATGTAGCTTCATCTAGTAGAGTTACATTAGTATTTGTATAAAAAGCCATAATTTGTGTTCCTTGTTGCAGCAAACCTGCGTACTCACCCCCCATGTTATTCTTATGGTGAATAATCAAACTTATATAAATTGCTTATTTATTAATGGATACGGCTGAAACTTGGTATGTGCACTGAAAGAAATATTATAGTAATCCAAACAATATTGCATAGTAAATGCAATTCTGGTAGTTTTTACAAGATTTATATTAATTTACACAATAGTTATGGTAATGTCCTGCCATCGAGTCTTCAAAACTACAATAATATTCTTGCTAAATTATTTGCAAGGAGGCTGGTAATTGCATCAACAAATTATTGTTGCTAATACATCATAACGATAGTAGTATAGTAAGTAGAAATGCTTAGCGAGAATATTCTGTTATATTATACCAGATTCTGTTTTTTGATTACACAACAATGTCTCAAAGTGGAAATGAGTCGTCACCGGCCTGCCCTGAAGCGTGAATGCACCGAGACAAGCAATGTTATAGTTTATCGTGTGATCGGTATCGGAATGTGTTATACTGCAATATGTATGTGTTAAGTGTCTCACTGTCTCAGTAATGTTTTAATAAAATGAAGAATCAACCTAAGGATTAACTGAAGATGTGGCTGTAGCCACAAAACATGCAATGGCATAACCTCAAAAAGTATATTGAATAGGTATAGTATTATCCAGTAAAGTATTATCAAGTAAAATCCAGCAGTTTCAACATGAATTCAGAATCTTATTTAGGCTTTCAATAGCCTAGGTTGAATATTAACAAGGTAAAAGTAACAAAGAGACTGAGATTAAGTTACTAAGCCTTAAATAATCACAATAATAAAAAAAAATGATTAAAGCAAAGCGAACGGTGGTCTATTAACCCCATACTTCTGCAGCTTTCATGTAAGCAATTTTATGTAACTGATTTTGGTTAGTTTTCAGGTTATGTTCGTTAAACTGTAGGGTTGTACGTAACCACTCCACTGTAGTAACCACAAAAACAACTTATTGTAGAAATAAAAAAAGGTATTGCCATAGCTACTATACATTCTGAGAGGAGAGTCAACCGAACTTATAGCTGCAGCAATAACTTATTGTAAAAGTAAAAATAAGAGTTATTGTTATAAATACTATAAACTCTAGTAACGATTCTCATAATGTATAGTATTATTGACAATAATTATTGCTCTGACAGCAAGATGTATTGCTTGGGCTCCAATTTCATTATTGTAATATTTGCAATAATTTATGTTGCACACTACAATAAAATATTGACAATAACAGGATTGTAGCTGCTACCAAACACATTGCTGGGACCATATTTACAATAATTTATTGTTCCACATACCATATTCTGGTTCATATAACAATAATCTTTTTTCAGTGTGGTTTTACCTGGTTGTTGTCTGTTGATATTTATATTAAAACCTAATATTTTCTGTTCCTTGTTGCAGCAAACCTGAGTACTCAATCCCCATGTTATTCTTATGGAGAAAAATTAAAATTGTATATACGGATAATTTGTGAATATGTATCTATGAGACTTGGTAAAAGTGGCTGTATATGGTATATAAATATTTGCATTGGAAATTCGCTGAGTATGCAGGTTTGCTGCGACGGGGGTATTTAGAGGTACTCGCGGACTTTTCACCTGTAGTGAGGATGGGGATAGTCCACCAGAAGTCATAAGAACATCTTAAATATAAGTTTAGATTGAAATGTACATCAGAGAGAAGTTGTTATTAGTGTCAGTATCACCACAAATACAACCTCAAATGAACCTTTGAATCGAAAAAGACAGTCGCTCTAACTTCTCATTTGAGTCCTATTAGTGGAACTGAAAAATGTGATTATTTTCTATATAAATTTGTTTTGGGTCCGTTGATGTGTATTGAGGTTTGAGGTTTGTTCCAATCTACAAGATCTTCAAAATCGTGTACAATATGACCTATGACATTTATGAGACGTACAACCCTCCCTGAATAGCGTCACTTTTAGAGAAGTGGAGTAATGGTCTTTTGAATCACCCTGAATATGAATTATAATAATCTTAAATTAACTAAATATATAGAAAACTAAAAATTTAACTTAATGTCAGTTTAAAACCTAATTTATAGTTACTAAACATAATCTAATTGAAATTTACGAAAGTTGAATTCTATGTGTAGTGGGCACGTTGTGTAATCAACGTCGTTTACATTATGTGCACATGACATATACATGAAAACGTTAGTTTGTTGTCAGTGAGGGCTATTGTAAATAATAAACCTATTTGTACTTTGAAATTTATAATTTATTAAAATAAATAATCATGCATTCGATGATGAATATTTTTATGTGTTTTCAAAGCAGAGGCACGTATCAATAAACCTGATGCGACAAATGAAGCAATGAAACATTCATAAAATTTAGTAACCGAGACACAATGAAGTCTAATAACTTAATTTAAAATTCTGTGAGAAACAAGAGCTTTCCAAAGTAAAAGACGAATTCTATTGCATTAACAAGAGCGAAGTCAAGTGAAGTCACGGCTTACTGTGAATATGTAAGGAGGAGCGACAATTGAAACGCAACTTTTCTCGTCCAACGCTGTGAGACCGGGCCACGTGACATGCGAGTTGCAACTTCTGGGATGAGGATTTGCAACTGATTCTCGGCAAGCATCATGTTTGGAATATAATTTTAGAGAAACTGGCAGCGACATATATAAAGGTTTAGTAAGCTAGAATTGTATTCCTAAACTATATTTAATAATACCTTCATTATTCAGTTCACTGGTTCCGTAAACAAATCCAAACCAAAACTCGCTGGGAATGACGGTAGGTTATCTGGTTTTGTGTAGTTCGACATCCCATCTCCCCCTCAACACCACCGCATGTCTGTCTGACTGTCATCAAGTACTTTTATCAGCCTCTCCGTCCGTCTCTAAGGGGTGCTTCTGACACACTGCTGCTCCCCACACATCTCAGTCTTTATCTGAATTTCAGTACGATGCAAATAAAAATTATTGATTTGCCTTTTTTACCTTTTTTAACGCTGCCAGTTTTATAACAAATATAAAAATACATATGCACAGAATATCAAGATTACAGCGGTTTATTAGGTGGTAAAACATATACACCTCTTGAAACTTTTAGTGATTAATTCATGCTTCTAGGAACTCTTGTTGGGTTAAAAACAAAAGCTAATGAGGCAGAAAATATAGTAAAATTAATTGTTTGTGTTTAATGCGGGTCTGTTCTTAAAAACCGAGAGTGGTTATTTCGATTGATATTCTACATAATAGTATACTCAATATAGTGTGTAGAATAATTAAAATTGGTCTTTATGTTAATACTAACTTTAAGGTCGGCCTGTTCCCTGCAGAAATAACATGTTGCGAAGAAAGTATGTGCACAATTACTAATCAGGGAAACCTGTTATACCTTGGCCACAAATACCGGCCAAAAATAGCGGAAAGTTCAGTTTAAAAAAATCTTATTTGTAGCTTTTCGTATTGAACTTAAAACTAGTAGGTCTAAAGTTTAAATAAATGCAAATTTTGAATATAAATAGCAAAGAAATAACAGTTTTTACTATATAAAAAACATGAATGTATCACCACCGACAAAAACGACGCAAGGATTTTAATTATATGAACCCTCCCGGTATACTTCTTTAATAATAAAAACACTACCACAGTAATAAACAAAATATCAAACTGCCTGCTAGTAAAAGAATACTCATCTTTAAAAAGTATCATAAACGTAGGCTAAATTATAAGTAAATTTCATCTGCTAGACATTTTTTCTCTTTTTAATTCGAATGGTTCACACAAATAAAACTTATTTGTTACTCTTGTATATCTCTTTGACTCTACTCCCCGTATCTTCCTCGTTGCTGTAACGCTTGTCAGATGTGTGAACCCAGGAAGCGAAGCGTTCTTTGACCGAGCTCATAAACTCTTTTAGGACACTGGTTATAGCTTCCACCTTGCCTTCCCCAAAATATACTGGGGTCTCACTAATAAATACTACGCTTATTCTTTGATTCCCGTCCTCAATCGTAGAGTTAGTTAGTTCACTTATTTAACGAGGGGTACCATAACATACACACAAGAAAATCACTTTCCTCATCACATCCAAAGATACATTTGGATGACGAAAAATGCATGCTTCTTCCATTCTTGTTTATCTATGATGTCAACAAAATAGTATTTTTTAACATATTGAAATACTTTTCATCGTTAATGTAGAAAATGTCACTCTTAGAAAATACAGGTAAGCTCAGAATAAATATTTAAAAATGTATATTATTTTCAAATAAAGGGTTAAAATATCAGTTAATTGCCGAAGTCATATTATCACAAACACATGCATTTAAATAGAATATCAGAGATGATTATATGTAGCAGTTCGTTATACCCTAGTGAGTGATAGTAAAGATTAAACTTAATTCTTAATCTATGGTGACAGTGTGTTCTAGACAGTCTGATGGGGCTAACAGGAGGGAATTTTTATTTTAAACTTTGCTGACCACCTAAAATAGAATGAACAAGTTTAAATAAATGTATTTATACCTAATCTAATAATTTTTTAATGTTCTTTATAATGTTCCACTCAGGGAGCTGTACCACAGAGAAGAAATAATTTAATTTATCCGATAAAAAACAAAAAACAAAAACAAAAAAAAAAACATGTCTTTAGACACACATCATTTTACCCAATGGTGCGATTATGACTTTGTGAAATAAACGTAAAATTATACCAGAGAACCAAATATACTGAAACTGAAACGCTAATTAAAATAAAGCATGACTAAATTAGTTAACCTGGCCAATTAAAGCAGCTACATGGTCAGTTAACCCGACGATTGTTCGTGTAAACGAGATGTGTTTTGCAGCTAATCAAGACGCGTGTTTAGACGCCGGACTTGTGTTGGCGTGCAGGTTATCAGCAACCAGGTGTTGATAACGGAGAAAGAACACGGGCGACACGAGCGCTGTCCGTACCATATAGTGTAGACTAGCGGCTGTATATATGTTAGACTTGTGGTCCGTACTGCTGCTATCTTGTGGGCTGACACGCAAATACTGCGCCTACCGTGCCGTTATACACTGCACACGGATGTGTACTGCAGATAATCGTACAGATTTGCAGGCGCAACTTATATTCTATAATTAGGCCTTTTGCACAAAAACTGATCAAATTAATATGATTATATTGAAGACTCTATCTTATGTGGGGTTATTATTAAATGTGTAATACTGAGTTTACAACAAATACCATTGATTCTTGACCGATACATTTTTAATTTGATTAAAACTCCTAGGAACAAATACATTAATAACAACATATTATATCAAAATTATATGCTTACGTTTTTGAAGAACAACCGACAATTGAAAAAAGCGACTTTTGGTTTCATGGTGTTATTCAAGTTTTGTTGCTTAACATTTTTATTTATTTATATTATTTTTCTTTACAAATTCGAAAATTTGATAATAAGAATATTTTACAACATTTATAAATATCCTTACTAAAATATGTAAATCTATCTATAATATTATAAAGAAGAGATGGTTTCTGTCTGTCTGTCTAATGTTCCGGGTGAACGCAAAAACTACTGAACCGACTGGGCTGAGACTTTACACATAGGTAGATCTTGAACCCATGCAACACATAGGCCTATTCACTTCCTTAAAATCCCCTCGGGCTATGCCCCGTGAACGTCCTAAGATTCAATGTTTACAATTCAGAATAAAGTAAACATTCAGAAACTGTAATGCGAACAGATGTTGATATTTCCATTTGACACTTAAAGAGCAGAAGCAAGAACAGCTGTTTCAAGCTAACTAAAATGCGAATTGCATTGACTAAAGAACGGGTAAAGAAAACCCCCATGCGAAGAGCGGGTATGACAGGTAGTGTACAATAATAGCGACAGAAAGAAAAAACTCTTTAAATAAATTAAATACAAATAAATATACGTCATATAATTGTAATACATCATATATAAATTTCGAAATTACATTTGATTAGTTCAGTTTTAAGTTAGACTAAAAACTATTTATGTTAATTAGTAAATCGTTTTGATTACTACTAACAGTTAAACTAAATATATTTGTATTTTTTTATATGTATTAAAGAAAAATAAATCCATCATGGGATTCAATAATTTTCCTTTCGAACACAAACACCTCACAATTCAAGATTAACACATTTCATTTCCAGTAACAAGCGCTGTAAGTTACTGGTAGATAACGAGTGCTGACATCTGTGAGAGAAGAGAGGAACTAACTGTCAGGGTAACTGCAGTTAGGCAGGCTTCCAACTAGCCTTTCAGCCCGATTGTCTGAATATCATTAGCGGAGTTAAACGCCCCAACATTGAATTACTATTCAAGGTGCATTACGAGGAATATTAAGGGATCTTCTTTGAATAAGTCCAATAGTATTAATATGTGAAAACAACCTTTTAAAACCTGTTAGTATTTTAGGTCGGCGTCTACCAAATATAACGGGTAATTAAAAATTAACATTGTTTAAAAAGTAATCGTTAAGAGACCTCAATCTAGAGAGCCCAGATAATAAATTACACTGTGGCACGGAAAAGAATTATTTCTTCTCTGCGACTATGTGATGATTTTTGTTCAAACTGGCTTGTTAATTCCATAGTATATGGAGACATATAACACGTAGAACCTTGCGAGTGTCAGTTATAGGTGAAAGTATTCATTTTATTGATCCCTAAACCAAAAAGGTGTTTTTCTGGTTTTTGAAGTGATGTGTGTGTATCTGTCTGTCTAAGGATGATTACAAACCTATGGACCACACCAATGGATTTGTATAACATCTGGTATGTAGGTACTAATCCTCGGTATCTGCAGGCTTTATTTTAATTTATAAGGTTTTAGCTCCCAAAAACCCCTCTAAAACATGAAAATCAAAATTTTCATAGAACCATACAATTTAAATCAAATTTACTTCTCACCTTTACAAAAGCTGAAAAAACTAAATAAATTATGTTTTTAATTTTTATATTTTACGACCAAATGGTTGCGGAAAAAATACATTTTAATTTAGCGGCAAACGCAGTATGTTGTCCAATGTCATTCTTATGGGGTATACAACAAAAATATTTCCCCTTTTGCTAATCAATACAATAAAACATGGTATATATGTTAAGTTAACATTAAAAATAGAGGATATTCGGAATATATTAACAAACCAAGCCTGGAGAAGATGGGGGAGAAGGGGGAGGAGGCCTATTTACGTTTTAAAACCACTGTGTGTACAGAATAGCATTCTGTAGCTGCAGTGCATCCAATTAAGAGGTTTGGTGAGCAATTTTTTAAAGAAAAAAAGTTTACTATAAGATTTAAAAACCCGTAATTTATTTGTTTTTCCCTTGTAAGCTATGACCGAAGGGAGAAAAAATAACGGTACGTATTCAGTATCAAACTAAATAAATGCCTAGAAACCAAAATATAATACACAGTACCTGATTTTAATGATAACATATTAAACAATAAACCAAAAATAAATAATAACCATCTAATGTCCAAACATTGCCGGACTACAATCTTTTGTGATGTTTATAGCGAAGGAAATGTAAAAATTATGATTGCGATTTGCAGGTCAGGGCCGAAATCTGCAAAATCCTAGACATTCTATTTGTGTCTGTTCTACTGAACCCTTAGCAAGCACATCTCCTCAGATCATCACAAGCTGAAGACCACCATCAGATAGTTTATTAGGTCTAACCACCAGGCATAAACAACCCGGGCAAGGAAGCGAGAAATAGGCCCGCCGCTCCGCGAGTGAAAATGAAAGATCGGCGGTTTTTGTAAGGTTGACGGCGGCTAAAAAGGGGGAAGCGACAGACAGCTCCTGGCCACGTGTGCCCTTATGGGGATGGGGAGGGGAGATGTGCGGTGAACTCACCCATGAAACTAGCTCTAGCACTTCGCTAACCCAACTTGGCTTTTTAGGGCTGCCGATAAAGGGTGGGATGGCCAAAGTCAAGATCGCCCGATTAGATACGGGCTTTATAACTTCCACATCAGGGTCAGCTTAATATATTAACTTTGGGGATATATTGTGTATGTTGAACACCCTTAAGGATTAGGCGATTATTTATATCAAAACAATATAGAGCTTTCATAACAAGTTAATTGTCTATTTATGTTACGTTGGTGATGACTAAACCACAGACTCATAAACGAACATATGTTTGAGTGGCTAACTGTTGGTAAGAAGTGAAGTGACTAATATTCTTCAGTATGGGGATCTGAATTTACCTGAAATGTATGTATTGCTAATTATTTGTATATTTATTTTTAATAATCTCACAAACAAAATAAAACATACCAAACTGTAGCTTAAAATGTAGAAGATTGGCCAACTGCGATTGTTAGAGATTATACCAAGATTGCCAATCCATAATTACATAACAATCCGCTTAAACCTTATTAAAAGTGCCTTTAAAATCAAATAAAATAATTTGATCATATTGGTAAAGTATAGGCTACCTTTCACATCTAATCTCTTCGCCAATTCAACAAATAAAGTCATAAAAAGGGTCTAAATGTTTCGCAATTAAAGCATAACTCTGCGATTACAAACATAGCGGAGTGCTGTTTCCAGTAAATCGCGGGATTAATGTAGCATTCTTATCAGAGGGTATCGTAGGATGAGCTTATCACAAACACGATGATAAACAACCTCGCCACCACAACCCATCGAGTGCTGAACGTGTTTTCGTACATCTAAAAAATTCAATAAAATTCAACTATTGTTATAAATAATAACAAGTAAAATAGAACCGGAATATACATGGTTAAAGGTAATCCAAATTTACTCATAGATTAAATTTTTATATTTCAGAGGTTCATTTATTCCTAACGGGAACCTAGAGAAAAAATGAACATACATCCATTATCAACTTGTAAGAACATATAATACGATGAACATACAACGATAACTAAAACCCCTCTAATTCTTCAAACGTTCCCTGGCCAGCCACAACGAAGTAAGTGTTTACAAATGTTGACACTCATAAGATAAAACAGAACTAATAATTATTACACATACCATTTAGTCCCAAAGAAACTCAAATTAATCAGTTTATTTAATCTTATAATTTTCAGGACAACCTTAGGAAATAAATAGGGTAAATATCTTTCTTGTTTTACAAAACAAAATAGTGGCGATATGTAACAGTTTAGCAACAAGGTTTTCAATCACAACAGAGACCTACTGACATCTTTTTATCGACATTGGTGGCATTTGTTAAGAAGAAATAAGAAGATTGCGTAACATAATTTCATTGCAGAAATTACACTTATCCAAACAGTGATTGAAGATCTCCTTTACTTATTCTTTCTCAACAAATTACCTGCTAAACAATATCAAACTGGTTATAATTTATATTTTAAGAAACGTCTTACTTAAAACTTACATTAATAAATTCATAAATGGCAATACGATTTCATAAATGTATTATCAAATGGAAATTTACCAAGAGATAAATAGATAGTTTGGCAACAAATAAGAAACAACACTCTTCAGATAAAAATTAAACAACTTGGCTGACTTAAAAACCTTTCCAGTAAATTTACACCCCTGAAAGCCCTTCAGCCGACGGTGTCTATGTCACTAATTAGGGTGGCCAAGTACCGTGACATGAAAGAAACCCCAAGACACGATATCTCAGATAACACACGTCCACGGCGCGGCAGCGGCAGCGGTGACCAATTAGTATACACAGTTGTACATGTATTTGCTGACTATTTACATATCTCCCGCTAACTAGGATTATGTGTTTAAATTAATTAAAATTCGTCTTAACAATTTCCTCAGGCTGCTACATATAGAAGCCTATACCATTATATTCAGAGATCTTTTAAATGGAAGTGCCTTAACGTTTAAATGTTAAAATAAAACATGAAATTCAAATAAATTTAGAAAATTATATAGCAATTATTTGATTTTTTATTTAAAAGTTTTCTTAATTATTAACAAAGCAGTAATGTGATAAAACATATCATTGGGCACTTGAGATTTCAGCTTCTAGGCTGGAAGGAAGTTTTTTCTACCTTAGGATCCAAGGGCGGATCCAAAGGTCATGTTTGAGGGGCAGTCACCGAAAGTTACCCCTCCCCCTCCACCTGGGTGGTCCCTGGTACACCCATTTTTTTAACAATATGAAATTATACAACGAATGAAAGTAAGTTAAAATGATGTATCAATATCCTTTGTACTCAAGAAAAAACAATCATAACTTTATAAACATACCAAACAAAAATTAACTTTAGTTCTACTGAGCCCGACCGTAATTAAAAAAAAATAACAAATATTTAGGCGTTACACTTTTTTCTACGTCATCTGTAGGCGTCTAAGAACAAGTAAGATGCCTAAATAAACAATTTATGTTAGTGGCTACACACGCGAAAAACTATTTACAAAACGTATTTGCAATACTGTACTATGCTACGCGAAGATATAATGAGGAATGATGCTGACAGCCAAGGTAAACTACTCGAAATATGAAAATGTCGTACCACATTTTTACAAAATAAAATCCTTGGGGCATGAGCTTCCGTTTGCACGCAATTTAATCTTTGTTTCCTCTTATTTCATTACATATAATTTGAGGCACTTTTTGCTTCTAGCCTAGCCACTGGATATTTATTGCCTAGCAACGGATTACGCGGTTTTACATAAAAATCAAACCTAACCTGTAAACAAAACACAGCTGACAGCAAACGACGGTAGGTGGGCGAAATCTAGTAAAAATTAATCACCGAATACAATGGTAGCAACCTTTGCTGTGTGTGGCTAATATCTACCCCAAAGACCATGTTGAAAACTCTGATTTTCGGTCTGTCAACTGGCAAAACTGCAACAACTTCGCGATACTCAGGAATATCCATGTTTTTGTAAGGCGCTTTTAGGTGAAAGACGTGGATCTAAGTACATAATGTGTTATATACTAACACTGAAGTTTAAATTTTCATCTGTCTAATAGTATATATTTTATTCAATTTATCGAACGTTTAGGTTAAATTTTGCTGCTCCCGTCAACATTGTTACGTTAAAATTCAAAGTAACAATGTAGACGGGAGCGGCAAAATTTGAATCTCGGAAATGAAAAACGGGGTTTCGGGAGGCTTTTGCTGCTTACGTTTTCATTCGAATTTATTCAAACTTTCATTGTATGCCTGAATAATGAAATAAAACACAATAATTATTAGGTTTCATTGGGGGGGGGGTGACCACTCCTACCGCCCCGTCTTGGATCCACCCCTGTTAGGATCAAAGCTAGTTAAAAATTATCATTAGACACGATCAGAACAGTAACAACAATATATTTTGTTGAATCCGAAGCATTAACTTAATTTTATCAGATAATAGTGACGTACATGTTTTGTACTAGAATAATATTTCCTATTAAAATGCAATAATAATACAAATGTTTACTATTTAACAGTATTTATCCATGCTAAACTTAGTTCTTTAGTATCCAATAGCTTTTTAGCACTAAACCAATGTATTGCTGAACAATTACGCAAATAAATATGGATAAATAAAAAATATGTGAATATTTTTGGATACAAACTAATTGTTTAACTAACTACTTTTAGAATCAAATTTTAAAATGCCTGACTGATCAAGATGGTACGATCAATATGATTATGATGCTGCAAGATAATTTAAAGCCATGACGATGAATTATATTCTTTGTTATTCTGAAATTATCAAATGGCTTAAAGACAAAGTGTTATTTGATAATTGAATAATATATTGAATCCACACAATAAAAGGTGGAAAATAACATCGTATTAACAAGTATGAGCAGCATACCACCCCGATGCTGGGCGTGTGGCGTTCATTAACAGCTGTTTATTATCATATTTGGCGTCATTTCCTGTTTAGATGCAGTTTCTCGCCTTCCGGTTCCTGTCACTAAACTTGCGTTAACTACCCAAACTTCACATCCCACACTCACTTAATGAGCTAATTACTTAGCACATCAGTTGCTTCCGTGGTAATATTGCAATACCAGGTACTGTAGATTGTATCCGTCTGATTGTAAAGGTATTAAAAAAAGTTTTACCTGTAATTTCAGTTATTGTGCAAATATATTTATTCTACTGGAAGTAATGCAAATTACTGTCACATTTTGGAAACGATAAGTAATTAGTCTGGTAGGTTTTTGTTAATTTGAATTTTAACTCTTAACATTCTTAAAACATTTCTCCATTCAAATTACATTTATCAGATAGCATAACATTATAAGTCAGCATAATCATGACCTGCTTGACAATTACAAAAAATATGAAGACAAAACTGATAGTGAAAATGTTCATTTTAGATTATTACCATTTTGCAGTTTCCTATACTGTGATGTTTGTGCAATGACTTATCTCTATGCAAAATTATGAAATTTTTAAAATGGCATCATAACAATATATTGGGGTTGCAATTTAAAGAAATTAAAAATGAGACAGATTCAAAATAATGATAATAGTTAATTAATAATTCCGATTATTCCAAAGGCAATGAACTATAATTTTTAATTTGCTTTTGTATTAAGGTGATAAACCCTATGACAAAAAATAAACAATTAATTTAGCATTTGAGTATAAATTTACTTTTGTGATTTGCAATGTAGAATTTTATTTTAATCCACTAACAGTTTCACCTAAGTGACAATTTTGAAAAACTTCCCTCAACGAATTTGTTTATAAAAACGTTATTGATTGATGGATTTAAACAAAGAAAATACTTATCAGTAGTACAAATATACCTAAAAATTTGTTTTCGACTTGAAAAAATTTTAAGTTTTATACCATTTTCATATTGAAGTAGAAGTGATGGATATATGTATATGTGTAGTACACCTCACTGGAAACTAGCGATAACATCCTTACTGAGCACGAAAATATAAAACTCAAAGAGGGAAAGTTTTACTGCAACATTAGAGGAAATTATTTGTTGTCCAGCGTTAAAAGCTCGCTTAGCCGGGCGGCTGAACAAGTAAGCAAATAAATTGGCAGTAAAGGGTCGACGCAAATCAGCTAAACTCCCTTTTACAGCCGCTATTTTAATCTGCTCAAGAGCAAACTAATTGAATGGTTTATGCCGTTCGCGTGAGTGGCCGTCTGTTTTTGCTAGCCCTTTCTTCTTTGCTCACTCCATTTCACTTTTAATTTATTTATACCAAAAGAATTTGGTAATTCGATTATGTGTTTGACGCGGTTCTCTTAAGCAATACAATTTACAGTTCACAAGAACTGCACACTATGCTATCGTACTAAGTTTTTAAATAACTGTTATTTAATATTTATCTTACTACTTCTTGTACAAAAGAAGGGAATAATGAAAACGTGTACACATTTAAAATTTAAATCTTTGGCTAGTGGTCAAGGCGACGCACTCCGTAACCGTGGCGGCGGCCCTATCTTGGGTTCGTTGATCGTGGGTTCGAATCCCAATCCTAACCATATTTAAATTTTACTTTTTCTGTACAACTTTTACTATAACGGCTCACCCCTTGCTTTGCTGGATACGTAGCACGCACCAATCTATACTCTATGTGGTCGGGTAAAGTAAGGCAAAAAGAGGCTGCCAACCTCTTTAACAAATATACATATAGGGGTCTATATATTATTTTCCTAAATAAATTTGGTTCATACAGCAAAATATTATACCCTTCTTATGATGTAAGGTTTAATACGCATATCTAAACCAGAACTCCCGTGGTGCCAAACAAAAACAATGGATGGAATAAATAATTTGTGTATGATAGAAGAAAGGGTTATTAGAAAGATTCTTCTTGAGAATTTTGTTTAGAAAAAAGAAAATCCACCACCGAACCGTTTTCCAACGAAGTATGGCCAGGTATTGTCCAGGTAACATTAGAGAAATGGGAAAAAAGAATTTAACATGCTTTCAGCAGGACAGTTAGTAAAACCACTTTTAAATGCAATTTGTAACTTTTATTTTATAATATAAATATATATATAACACTATATAATTATTTTAAAACATATTCTTAATCGTACATATTTTTTGTAAACGTAATTTTTACAATTATTTTGTTGTTTGAGTACAGAATTTCCAAGGATTAAATGCATATTTGTATGAATTAAATGACATTTTAGGTAGTTTCAGGAATGACTGCCACAGTTTCCTCTTACACACTAACTGGAATTTGATTTGTTATTGGTCTACAAATATGTTGTCTATAATATTGAGAAATAAAAGTAATCACATAATTAGCTAATTGTACCATTGGAAATACCTCAGGAATAATTAACTGGATGTTTTTTAGATAAACGCAAGTATATTATTCTTCAGTAGAGGACCTTGGGATGAACTGGGTTAGGGAAGGGGGGGAGAGGGGTTTATATCTAGCAGTAAACACAACATCAACACGATCCTGGTAGTTGCTCACGACCCCAGCCGCGGATTAAGAAGCTGTTAGGCGCGCCGCCAACCAACGTTTTAGTCAAATTGTTGGAATGCCGATAAAAGGGAAATTTTCACCCCCGGGCAGTCTGGAATCAATAAAGAAACAGCTTAGCCTTAGCGCCTGATAAAAACGCAATATTCTGTTTCTCAGTAACGATATTCATTGCTTCCTTTGATATGTTGTTTTCTTTCAAACACAATGTGTTTCAAGAAATTCTCCTTCGTATATTTTACATATATCACTGCCTTTTGCAGATATTTTATTTTACATATATTACAAATACATTTTCACATATTCAAACTTAATATATTACTGCATGGACTGGTTTTCCAGAAGGCGTGATTACTTTTAATAATAATTACTATAGAATAGTATTCTACCCCGCATATTCTTTGTCACAAAGGGAAAAGGCTTAAATTCACATCTCTAAAGAAAAGTAATAAAGTATAGCCTTAAATTTATTGTTATTTTATCTGTCCTATTTCAAAAAGATAAGTGACCAAAATATTACCTCAAACGGTACTGCATAATTAATCTTGTTCTCTTCACTCTCCTGAACGTTTAAAGTATGGTATGATGTTCGAAGGTTGGTTGTTGTTGTTAAAGTGACTGGAAGCTGAGATCATTTCAAGATGGAGACATTTCCAGCTGATTGATAAGTATACAGTCGGGAATACCGTTTTATAGGCTACTTAGTCGAAAATCTACATTAAAAATAAATCTGTTAACTAATAATGCAGTATAATGCATCGATAATACTTTCTGACAAAATAATGGACATCCCGCTGTTTGTTGAACGAATAATAATTAAAATACAGACTGCGCCTCTCGGATACAATTTCCTGCAAACTTTCCACTCTCTTTGACGAATCAATCGGCACCTCGGCTTCCAATAACTTCCATTTTAATTACACTGCAGCCTTTTAATTTGAATTTCGAGCTCGATATTATTTCAGCCAATACTCTGGCAAAGAGGGAAAGGAATATAATGACTTGTTTATTCCCTTCAATTAGGCAGAAATTTTAGTATCGTATTAAACGAAACTAGCAAATCCAGCTGCTCAAATCTGAGCAGTTTAAATTGTGATGTCATTCCAGAAGTTAGCTTAAAACAGCTGATCTTGCTTCTGTGCCGAGTTTCGTTAACTTCAACAGATGTCAAATGCTCAATTCCAATGTTTACTATTCTTCCGTGAGATTAACATTGCAGCTTTTGAGGGGATGTGGGGCGTATCCCTAAGAACCACCGTGAACTCTGAGGAAATTCGGCAAATGTACGCATTATCCCCTTTAATATGACACATATATATTGTAAATCAGTTCATCGGTCACTGAGGACTTTGCGTTATATATAGGATGAGATGCTTAATACGGTTGTACCTCAATACATATTAGTATACAAGCTATGCATTTATATTTTTAATGTGTTGACAACTTTACAGGTGTGATAAGAGCGTATGGACTATCACATGCCAATAGGAAACCCTGTCCAAACTTCACAGCTTTGAAAACAACAGCAAATTGAAAACAAAACAACGGAAAGACTTGAGTTTATTATTTGTGTTTCGACTTTTTTGAGGTATAAACAGTTGGTAAACTACAAAACAACATCTTTTTCGCTTTTTTCGCAAACTTTTTTATTTAGAGACGGTGCATCCCCGAGTCATCGGAATATATATTATAGAGAAACTTTGAACATCCACTGTAACAAATTGTAGACTGAATTTCTGGCCTCGGGTTTTATGAAATTATTGTTGCATATAGTGTGATGTGTTACAGTGGTTGTTCAAAGTTTTTCTGTAGCATATATTTCGACTACTCGGGGATACACCGTCTCTAAATAACAAATTTTGATTTTAGTTTTTACTTTCAGGTGAAAAAGATGTTGTTTTGTATTTTACCAACTTTTTATACCTCAAAAAAGTCGAAATACAAATAATAAACTCACCCCCTTTGAGTTTCCCCCTTTTTGTTTTCAATTTCCTGTTGTTTTCCATACTGTGAGGTTTGAAACTAATGGCGAATAGATCTTAAATAATTTGTAGACATTTTAATAATAATGGCATAATAGCTTGTATTGTAACACTATTTAAGTTATTACGTATTTGAGTTTGATAGAACTAAGTTTGAAGAATTTAATGTGAATCTTACAATTCGAAACATTTAAATTTAAATTTCTTAAGCTGTATGTTTTGATAAATAGTTAAAAACTAAATATGTTTTCTCATATTTACATCACTTTATTTTCACTTGTATATGTATGTACTTGTATTTTACACAGTCTACAGACATATCAGTTACTAACCGCAGGTGAGAAAATCAAGCCGTCAGTCAAGACATTCAGATTTATGTATATAAAAAAATAAACTCTTTTCCATAATTGCCTTACGTTTCCCTGGGGGCTGTGGAGGGACGCGCGGATCAACGTTTCGCCATTTTTCGATCGTGACCCCTGTCGGACGGACCCTACATTATGCATGAGGTGTCATAAAACAATTCTGGTGTCCAAGTTAAATTGCACTTTCACTGGGAAATGCATAACAGGGGCAGAATATGAATTTGCATATACAATTCAACCGGACAAAACCTTTCAAACTTGGTTATATATTTTGTGCATGAAAAAAGTTACAACTTAACCAATGAGGATACGTTGGGGTTTGTAATAAAATTAAATAAAAACAATCTTAATCCTGAAATAAATTAGAAAGAACATTTTTTGAACGTTATGATCAAGTAAAAATAATGAAAAGAAGTAATTAATTATCAAATTAAGAAAATTAATACATTTATGTCGTTTTGGCTTAACAGTCAAAATAAAAATTGTAGGCCCCTAACATTATTTTGGTTGTATTTTTGGTATTTTTGGTTTTATTTTAAAGTCCAAATAAATTTTAAAAAATTATTTTGGTGTTTCACAAATCATGTGTTTGTCTCTACACCAGACTTATATAAGCCGATACTGCCTAACCTGCTTTACGCGCACGTGTTAAAATTGAACTGGGTAAAGAAATCCATACAAATTCTTTAAAATAATAATACAGGAAACACCAAGATATTGGGTCATTGTTATTGAATAAGGATGTGGCATAAATCAAGTGAAGGCGGGAAACTATTTTCTTTCAATTAGATAATTTTGGCTATAGTCGTAATCTAAACTAGTTTAAAACTCTAAATTGGAAAGCATAATTGGTGTCAAAGTGCATTATCTTATGAAATAATGTATGATAATAATATATTAGTGTTGAAAGTGTACCCCTTGATTGAAAAAAGTTAAACAATATTCTGGTAGAAACGCATTGGCATGTCAATGTATGTCCCGAGCAAGATCCTAACTTATATTACGGAGCGCAATAACTCATTCAAAGCAAAAACTGACCCAAATATAAAATTCAATGCGTTCTCTTAACAAAGGACATCGTGCTCAGTACATTATACCGCGATAGAAAAGACGTATAATTGGCAATCCCCAAAGACAATAACAGTTACATCGCCTGAATTCAACCCTGGCCAGATAAAAGGCTCATTGGCCAGGTCGACAGCGACTGCGGTAGTTTTTTCACCTCGTAACCTCGCTCGTAAGCTCGTAAACTTCCGGTGAAGAGTCGGCCATTTGTCGTCCACACACTCCCCCCCCCCTTCAGAGCTTGGTGGAAACTCGTTTTTGGTTCCAACTTTACGACACAATTTAAACCAAATACTGAAAAAGATTAATTTGGATTAAAATAAAAGGTACCACTCACTGTCTAATGGAAGAAACACTAATTTAAAAAAAAATCTCTTACTAGGCGATAATATGTGGAAAATTTCTTAAAAAAATAGGCTAATTTATATTTTAAAATGTAAAAAAGTAATATTCAGCAAATAATATTTCACAAACTTACTAATAACTTTTATAGGAACAGTTTTTAACACCACTCCTTATGTAAAGTTTTTGGCTACTGTGATTTAATTCAATTTAACTCAATTATCAAAATAAACAGTTGAAATAAGTAATTTTATAATATTGAAAGTATAAACAAACTAACACGTTATGAAATCATTTAAATCGTATTTACTTACGATTACAATATAAATCAACAGCAGTAGCCCCCCATGTTTACCTGAAAAAAGAAAAAAACATACATTAAAAAGACAGATTTATCGCAGAAAACTCTGTCATCTTTTTATAGTTTTAGGTAACATTTAAGTCAAATGTCGAATTTACTCTATATTTCTTGTTCCTTTATATATAATTATTTTTTATATCTAAATATTGAATCTTAATATTTTGTTCTTATGAGTAAAAATTAGTCAAGGGTAACCAATAACCAGATATATGTACACTTTAGAAACATAGTTTTATTTACTGGTATTATTGACGAAACGAAAATTACGTTTGATATGCTATGTCATGGAAAGAACCAAAAATCAGGGTCTAGTTTACGTAGGAGGAGCGGGTTAATTACCTATGTTAAAAGGCGAGACCGGGTGGTTTTGGTCCCTCAAAGGGCAACTAACGAGTCAAAAACCCGACCCGCCTAGAAATGAGCTGCTTTACATGTTAACCGCCCTAAAACACCTTGGACTTAAAATAACAATCTTACCCACGAATTGAAATGTCATTAAAGTAAAATATATGAACTGGTTAAGGCACGTAATGGAAGGAAAGTGGCATTAGTGAACTACGCGTAACATTATAATAGTACTTGTGTGAAGAATTAGTTTGATGAATAGATATTATTGCTCATAGATATACCAGCAAATAAAGACTAAAAATGGTGTACTCTTTTACTTTTATTTTGTTATTACTGACTTATATTAGAATATGTTTCTCAACAGTTCAACTTTGTTCCAACACATTTTCATTTTCAAATTAGTCTTAAAATTATATATTCATATTTTTAGAATATCGATTAAACAGAAAAGTCATACACAACCCAAATTAAAACGTCCTAGATTGGGTCATTAATGACAAAAAGCGGTCTTGATGACTAAAGAAAGCTCTTTGTTGAGGATATTCTAATTTAGATTGTTTGGACTAATCAATCATTATCATTTTACTTGAATTAGTGCAAAATAAAATAAAAATATACTTCGTACCACAAGTGTTTATTTACGGAGTGTTTAATAACTGTAGTATCAAAGTGCATATTTTGTTTATATATGTATATATTATATCGTGCGTATCTGTATATATTTGTTCACTAAATAAACTGTACTATTGGAAACACTTGATTATCCTTGATATTGAGTTTAAGCGTGTATTTATGTTAGTTTGTCACTGCACGAGTTGTTGTACATGGATGAAGAATAGGTTTTAGCAAGAATTTGGAACTGTTGATATTTGTACTATTTTTTATTAGTTTATGAAATTTATTCTTAACGTGTATCTAAAATTTACTCTGAATTAATTCTTGCTTTACCAATAACTTTGTTATTACATATTTGATCAATTGTGACATGTTATTTTTGATATACTTTCCTCAGACTTCTTTCTGTTTTCATTAAACAATACAATTAATTTTATGAACACATCTTTAACAACACATAAATTAATGTAATTTAGAACCTAAATAATTTTTTATTAAAAATAGTTTGCTACACTCGTCTAAGTGACAGAGGTATGTATTAGTAGGACGAAGACAATTATTTGCTTTAATAGTAAATAGGAAAGTCTTATCTATAATCATCGTCTCCGTGTATTCAAAATACGGGGAAATATTCCAACCCAAAAATATTTCAGTTTTTGGTGTTATTTTAATCAAAGGTTTTTATAAAACAAGAAGCAAAACTTCAAATCACATTGGATATAGTTTGACCCGAGTTAGATTTAAATATAAGTGACAAAAAGCGGCACCCGAACAGTCGTTACGACGACACGTGTTTGAGGATTTTCTTACAAACTTGTTCACAAACTTTTGTTTTCAGATTTTCATGAATAATTCAAGATATATAAAACGGTTCTGATCGGCAAGTTACCTTTCCGCAACAAATGTCTCTCTAGGGCCTTGAAGCGTTTCTTCCAATTCTTATCACATCTTAGTTAATTTTACGCCTTAAACAAATCTTAAAAAACTTTAACGCTTTTATTTATTATTTGTAGCTAATTTAATTTGTTTTAAAAGTATCATGCGACTTTATACTATGAAACACGATATATATATATATATATATATATATATATATATATATACATATATACATGTGTTAGATGAATTATTTTTAGTATTAAATCTAAAACAAATTAGAAGAATTTTAAAATGGTTTTAACAATATTATGTTACACAGTTAAAGATTCGCTTTTGCAAAACAATAATCTAAATGATTCAATAAACCATCACATTGAATAATGTGTCAATTTTATATTCATTCCAAGACCAATACGAATATTTGTTTGTTACAAACTATTGCATGTTTGTGAAAAAAGAACTGATTAAAACAGTTTTCAGCATTTGTCCAGTTGTTATTAATAAAGTACGCTACTATACACTGTCTGAGAAAGGTTAGCTGGGTTTTCTTCGTTCTCAAGTTTAGGACACTGAGAGATACAAAATAAAAGTAATTTGAATATTGACGTATTACCGTTGACTTATAATTGCCCTTCCTATAAACTATTATCATTAACACTTTCCGGTACCGAGTTTTCCGCCTTGTAAAAAAGTATAATTTAACAACGCAGGCCTGTACAGTGTACAAGTTTCGAACTTTTAATCATCTTATAATAATATAAATAATTTATTTATTAGCATGATACGTGCATGCCTTGTGCCTTGTGCAAGCCTTGTACAATCTTTTGTGTTTATTTTACCGTTTTTTTTATGTAAGTACAGTATAAGTGTGAATATTCTTTATAGTGTTGTAAGATGTATTTATTTATCCTGTTTATAATAACATAATCAACATTCTACTATCGATAACAGCACATAATTATGATAAAGTGACTATTTACGGCGTCGCGAGGACACAATGGAGCCGCTGATCTGGTGCATTATCTTTACTGCTAACACGGCTTAATCCGTGCTTTGTGGGCGACGCCACATGTGCGCCTGGACTAATAACGGTAAACCCCATTGTCTTCATGAGCCGTCGATCACTATGCAACATGGGGGTAGAGGGACACATGGGCTGAAACTGGGGTGGGTATTTTGCCATTTTCGGCTGTTAAAAACCAATGTGGAAGGTAGTAATGGCTTTTTATAATCCTGTGTGATTACTTCACATAAGAATTCACATAGTACGCTAGTTAACAGGCTTAGTGATGTGAAAAATATAAATTATAAGTTTAATATATTTAAGTATTGATATAGTGGGGTTCTAGGATCAGTACACCTTATCTGACGATAGTATTTGGAGCTGCGTGGAAAATTGAAGAGTTCGTAACAGAACGCAGCTAGTGAAACAAGCCGTGATTCACAACTATAGCATTTGAATAATAGTCAAGGACAAAAGTAATGTAAAACCACTATATAGTTGTTTAAAAAAATGATGTACTTGGTTCTAATTGGCCTTTCTTAAACTTCGTTCCATCGTCCACACGTTCTTCGACATTCCCCGGCTTCAAGCTGTCTTGAAATCGTGGCGAAATCGAAACCCGAAACATGTACACTAATTGGCCCACCCGTTCACTCCAGTGCTCGTGCCTATCGATCAAAGTTGTCCTAAATAGTTTCTCGTATACAAAAATTATCTTAACGATATCGAAGAAACAAATCATATACTTCGGTTAAAATATGCACAGGAAATAATTCTATAAAACTGTGTCGAAATGATAGATGTACTTGTAACAAACTGTCATGAGTAAAATTGAAAGACAGCTCTTCAATAAGCCAGAGGTGTGTCTAGGTTCCATATAGTTCACTATACAGAATAACGCTCAGAGAAGACATATCTATTTTATCACCATCAGGAATAGTTCCTTCAACAACTATTGACTGGTTGATTGTGTTGGAGTTTAACTAGAAACGTGAAACTAGAACAGTTTTGATATTGAATACATTTTCAAAATAACAGTTTCGAGATAACAAAAATTCCACATCATTAACTTTTAAGTACTTTTTACTAATATTTTCACTATTACGGAATAGGTGATGGTATGGCTGGCTAAAAGGTACTTAGTGTTCTGCTGACGGGCATATAACATTGTTACAGCGTGGTGTAATATGCAAAAATGGTCATTCACATGCAGCCATGTCCGCACACAGCGAGTAAGTACCAGGGGCTCGAGATGTCAATAAACCAGACTACAGGGAAAATCTGACAAATATATATCTGTTTAAAACAAGTTATATGAGGTTAAAGTAAGTGATTTAATATTTTATGAAACATTTAAACTTACAATTTGCAATTAGTCGTGCCTACAAGCTATATTACTTTCGTCAATAATTACGTAAGCACGATAAAGTTATATAATAAGTTATGTGTAGCGATTTTAATTTATTTGTATTTTCATGTAGAATTAAACAAAACAAGGTATGATATATACAGAGTGTTCACAAAAAACCCTTCAGGACTTCGGCATATGATCACTTAGATAAAAACTAAGAAAAAAGTTCCTATTAAGACATGTCCTAAAATGCTCGGTTTTCCGTATATCCGTCTGTATGTGTTTTTTACATGACCAATTATATCTCAAACCACTAGACGTATAAACTTCAAACTTGGTACGTGGATGACTATTAACAAGACCTATTTAGGTATGTAGTATCAAGTTTCTACTTGGTACCACTTCAAAATGGTGGCAATTTTTAGATTTTAAAGCTTAATATCTTAAAAACCGTAAATTTTACGAAAACATTTACAGGACACAAAAAAGTTGTGCAATTTTATCTTCTAAAAAACTTTATAATGGTTATTAAGATCGGGCCATAGTTGCTATAATTGCTACAAAATAAGCATGTATTCTATTAAACAAATTGCAATAAATCACTTATTTATGGTCCGATCTTAATAATCTTCATACCATTGTTTATAAAATAGAATTGCACAACTTTTCTGTGTCTTAAACATTTTTTCGTAAAATTTACGGTTTTTAAAATACTAAGCTTTAAAATCTAAAAATGGCCGCCATTTTGAAATGGTACAAAGTAGACACTTGATACTACATACCTAAATAGGTCTTGTTAATAGTCATCCACGTACCAAGTTTGAAGTTTATACGTTTAGTGGTTCGTGAGATATGATTGGTCATGTAAAAAACTCATACAGACGGATATACTGAAAACCGAGCATTTTAGGACGTGTGCTAATAGGAACTTTTTCCTTAGTTGTTATGTAAGTAACCATATCCCGAAGTTCTGAAGGTTTTTTTTAACACCCTGTATACTATATTTTTAATTTTACAAAATATTGGTGAGTGTTAATAATTTTAAATTAATTGTAAACCAATATTACGGATCTTTATTAAAAATATTTTTTTGTTTCAGAGAAATGTGGAAACCGCTGCAAGACGCTAAAAATGTTGTTCTGATTTGTTGTTGTTGTTCTTAATTGTTATGAGTTTCTTAAATTCCCCTCTGATTTTATGTGTTCTTACTTCATGCTTAAACTTCTAAATTATTACTCTGTTGAATTATTAGATTATTAAAAAGTACCATTGTATTTAAAACTGTGCTGTTCGCTTTATATTTTCTGAATGTTTACTTTCTTCTGAAATGTAAACATTGAAACTTAGGACGTTCACGGGGCGTAGCCCGAGGGGATTTTAAGGAAGTGAATAGGTATATGTGTTGCATGGTGTCAAGATCTACCTTTGTGTAAAGTTTCAGTCCAGTCGGTTCAGTAGTTTTTGCGTTTACCCAAAACATCACACAGACACAAGACAGACAGACAGAAACCATCTCTTCTTTATATAGATTAGACCAATTGATTAAAATATTTCAATAAATTAATGTCTTCGAATATGTTGAAAATAAAAACTCATAAGACTTCGAACAGTTACGAAAATATAGTTTTAAAATATTTATAGATTAGAAACATAATTTCACCGCTTGCCAGAGACGGGTCAAGTGCTGGGTTAGTTTGCCAGGACACCGGGCGATGTCTGGTCCGTGTCAGAGTGACGGGCAGCCGGCTGCACCTTCGCACAAAAACACCATCGCCTAAGGCCTGCATAAACTCCATTCAGCTAACCCTTAAAAACTAAAGCGGGTTGTAATGATTCAGAAATAAATTAAGAACGTTCTAAGGGGGAATAATATACATGAAGTTGATCGTGGTAGAAAATCTTGAATCTGTGTGTGTTTGTTTAGGTATTAATTAATCGTAGCTAATTAAATATAATGCAAAAGTTGAAAATTGAAAAGTGTTTATAAATCACAAGGGTGGTTGATATATTATTCTTAATATGGAGAGGTGGTTCTTAATATCTATAACGTTTTATGTGATAACCTGTTCTGCCTCGGCTGTTTACACCAGGCAGTGCTGCGTGGCCGGGGTGGTTTGGAGGGGGAGGGGGGTGATGGTGAGGGGTACGTGGCCCGAGAGGGGGGTTCGCCTCAAAGGGCACCTAACGAGGGTGGCGACTCGTGCCGCATAATGATCAACTGGTTTACATATTAACTGTTTCCTAAGTCTTTGATATACCCAACAAACGTCATTCAAGTCAATATTACCCAATAACGTGTTGCACGGGGAGCTTTTTGGGAGAAATCCCAATTAATATAAAATATGCAACAAAAATAGGAGGTAAAATTTCCATAAATTATTTATTTTTACCAACCATTTTTAATACTTTTAGAAACGAACGAGTTGGCGGGTTTCAAAGTCGAAGTAAATTTAATTTAAGGTCATATAATTTAGTTTTACTTTTAGCAAGGAGTACAGTAAGGGAAAAAGTGGATTTGTTTAAAACTAAGGACTTTTTCGAACCCTATACATGTTATATAGCCTCCTACATAACTTACAAGTATGTTATTCCAATAAATCAGATTAAATTGTATTGCATAATATTTAATATAACGTTAAACAAATAGGTCAGATAAAAAGAGTGCAAGATTTATTGATTTTATATTGCAACCAATCTGACTTAATCCCGGAATACCGTATTACAATCGACAAAAGACTAAAGACAGTGATAAACCTAATACATAAATACAGTAAACCAAACTCTCTGGGGTTTTCTTACAAAAGAAGGAAACATCTCCAATAAGGGCCAGATAAAACATTTCAGTTTGATTACAAAGAAGTTAATGGAAAACTGTAAGAACAAAGATTGTTCATTAACAGGAGTGAAAAGTTCTAATTGAAGCTTAAACAGTTTATCTTGAGATTCTAAATTGGTAGTTGCTGATTTAGTAAATAGTGGTTGATTAGCATAAAGTTAAACATTTTTGTAGTAACTATTGTTACTACTAGATTTATTGTTTTAAAGATTTTTGCTTATATACAGGATCTTTGCGAATGATTTAGTTTTATGAAATTAAGACATGTTTATGCTAACTCAATAACGGTATCACAGATGTACTTTACCTTAACTAATTTGAACTACGTTTTAATTACAGAGAGTACGGTTATGAGTAGGCCTAATCATTAAATAAGCATCAAACTGTATGTTTGCGTATAGCCCAACTGAAAAAAAACAATAAAATAAAATCATCTGCACTAGCAACGATTGAAATTATAATTATCAGTATTCAAATATAAATGGAAATTTGGATTTAATTAGAATTAAATAACAATAAATCCCATGACTTACATATTTCATTTTTTACCATTATCTCTACCTTGTGCATGTTTCCAGTTTTTACCTACAACATTGAATTTTAATCTTACAGTTTATTTGACATTTTTTAACTCAAATTATCAATGCCGTAATTTGGTTTCAAGATATGGGCTCTTATAACAACTCGCTAGCACCCCAGTTCTTCAAAGCTTTTGTTTAAAACGCTTTCATCTCTCTCCTAAAGAGCCTTTCGAAGGGGGAGAACGTAGATTGGGGGTTGGTACCAGCCATCTGATAACCGTAACAGCTCAACGCTTTAAACATGTTTTTGTTTGCAACTACAAATTTTGAAGGATACTACTGATTTAAAACCGACTGTAATCAATCATACATTTAGGTAGAGTTTTTATACACAATGTTCTTGACTCCGTTAAGCATTGTAAAATAACTGAATAAGGTTACAAAATAATATCCTTCAACAAACAAATGAATAACGAAAACCCTTAAAACTGTAGCTACTTTGTTATAAAAAAAACAGTTAAACGAAAAAGTAGATTTTCCCAAGCGGCTCGAATAATCAGTGATGTTACAACAGTTTTAAAATAGTACGTTTAGCTACTATTACTTCATCTCTAAATCACGAGGCAGGAAGTTGCGTTAAATGCCCCGGTCACGAACCGCTACCGAGTATAACCTATGTGGCTGAACCGGTGATTACGGATGGGCTAAGTATACGTCGTGTCAGTAGCGGTTCACTATAAAAACGTGTAACATGGGATTCTGTAGTACTATGCATCGTGGAACAACGCTAACGCTTAGTCTGCATTGTAAAAAATAGTTAAACATGTTACGAGGGGGCTCTAACCGCGCAACATTTCTCGTTTCTACCTGTTACGAGGGGGCTCTAACCGCGCAACATTTATCGTTTCTACCTGTTACGAGGGGGCTCTAACCGCGCAACATTTCTCATTTCTACCTGTTACGAGGGGGCTCTAACCGCGCAACATTTCTCGTTTCTACCTGTTACGAGGGGGCTCTAACCACGCAACATTTCTCGTTTCTACCTGTTACGAGGGGGCTCTAACCACGCAACATTTCTCGTTTCTACCTGTTACGAGGGGGCTCTAACCGCGCAACATTTCTCGTTTCTACCTGTTACTAGGGGGCTCTAACCGCGCAACATTTCTCGTTTCTACCTGTTACGAGGGGGCTCTAACCGCGCAACATTTCTCGTTTCTACCTGTTACGAGTGGGCTTTAACCGCGCAACATTTCTCGTTTCTACCTGTTACGAGGGGGCTCTAACCGCGCAACATTTCTCGTTTCTACCTGTTACGAGGGGGCTTTAACCGCGCAACATTTCTCGTTTCTACCTGTTACGAAGGGGCTCTAACAGCGCAACATTTCTCGTTTCTACCTGTTACGAGGGGGCTCTAACCGCGCAACATTTCTCGTTTCTACCTGTTACGAGGGGGCTCTAACCGCGCAACATTTCTCGTTTCTACCTGTTATGAGGGGGCTCTAACCGCGCAACATTTGGTGTTTCTACCTGTTACGAGGGGGCTCTAACCGCGCAACATTTCTCGTTTCTACCTGTTATGAGGGGGCTCTAACCGCGCAACATTTCTCGTTTCTACCTGTTACGAGGGGGCTCTAACCGCGCAACATTTCTCGTTTCTACCTGTTACGAGGGGGCTCTAACCGTGCAACATTTCTCGTTTCTACGCTTCTCCCGAAAGGCCAATGCTAACGTTCAAAGTCCCTAGTCAACGGATTATCCGAAAGTGTTATTTTGTAGTTGATTTGAAAAGTTAAAAATACGTAACGATATAACAGTGATCAGAAATTCTATATCACAAATAGTTCACCCCCTACTCCCTCCAAAAAAAATCGTATTTACTTAAATTTTTGAAATTGTAGTGAACGGTTATTATTTTTAATATATAAATTTTGCTCTGTGAAATTGCCAGTACTATATTTGTTTTTCTCTTAAAATGAGCTATAAACGATACTGGATATTCCGTTGAGGAGCGACGGGCTTTTAAAGTTAAAATTGGTCTTATATGAAGGAATCAGATAAAAACGCCAACTGTTCAAAACTGGATTCCACTCTTGAGGGAAGGCTGTGGCCCATTTTGGGAATAAATCTTGTTATTTTCATATATGAATCGCTGTATTAGAGTTTAACCACTAATAGCCAGCGTGTAGCCAGGTGGATGTGTACATCAGGCCACGAATTGTAAGTTATAAGTTCATAAAGTTGGGCGTAGCGCGGTACCCCACCGCCATCGGCTGTGGCCGGCACTGCGATCCTATCAGGCTGAGTTATGGAAGACAAGGGGAGCCACACATTTGCCCCTTGATAAACTAATATATTGCTTGATAAATCTCGTAAAGAAGCGAAAGGTGGGACAGGGGCAGAGGCAGGGGCTGGGCTGCGGGCGCTTTTTGTGCGGGGGTGTTTGTTCACGCGTTTTTTGCAAACCGACCAAATTTTGTTGAACAATTACACGTTGTAACTGATTTTCCTATAAATTACTTAAGGATTGTGCCAATAAATTTGTACTGATGCAATTTTATTACAATTCGCGAACAACAAACTGTATAATGAGATCCATTAGAAAATAACCATCAGCTGGACAAAAAACATTATAAATTATTTTACTATATGAGTGGTAATATATAAACCATCGATGTTCTAGATGACAGAAAATATAATATTACCATTAAGATGTTTTTCCAGGATTGTAAAACTAAAATAAATAACTGAAACTACATTTACTAAATAATTTGAACTATATATAATTTTTTCCTATTCATAAAATAAGAGGTATACCGTCAAGATACCTTCATAACTAATTTGCTAACACATTTAATGTCTTACTTCTGGTTATGATTGGACTGGTGTTACTACACACTTATGGTTACTTCACATTTAATTACTTAGTTAATTTTATGGTCTTATTACTTTGGTAAGCCTCATACTTTAATTCGACAAATGGCTTTCCTGATTGAGCTGTTTTATTTTGTAAAATAAATCCAACAAAGGGTATTTTGATTTATGTTAACTATGGGAAATTAAGATATTTTTTTATTTGTCGTGTACATTTTAAACAGTTATTTCGTAGAATAATCAAAAAAATAAAATATGTTGTTATTTTGTTACTTGGGTCAAATATTTTCTTAAGTCTAATACAAGGTGTTGCTTTTAACGCGCAACCAATTTACAAGCACCTAATGGTAACACATCATCGATGCCTCATATACAACGAAGAGTCTTCATCACCGGAAGTTGCCGGACGCCATCTTGGAGTTTTGCTCCATAAGGCCAATGTTAACTTTGTGCCTCAATTACTCCTCACCTGATCCTCACATACAATTCATTTTGGTGTCAAATTAAAGGTTTCGCCGTCCTCTAGGGAAATACAATGTAGATTTTTTTTAATTTGGGTACTATAGTCGCATAATAAATAGTTTAATTTTGAACTTAAACACTGTACATGTTCTCATTAATTAGTAAAAAAATCCAAATTCGACTATTGTATTTCCCTATAGGACGAGGAAACCTTTAATTTGATACCAAAATTAATTGTTTGTGACGATCAGGTGAGGAGTAATGGAGGCACAAAGTTAACATTGGCCTTATGGAGCAAAACACCAAGATAGCGTCCGGCAACTTCCGGTGATGAAGACTCTTAAAGATCAATACAAGTTCTAAGTTCATGGCTTCTCTGAGCAACTGGACTAAACAATAATATTTTCAGCTGTGAAGTTGTAGGAGTTAACTCTAGCAGGAGTCACAAGTGATAATAAATGTTTTAGTTATGTCAAATACTTTTCTTCTACTTTTTTCATTTCACATGACTTGACGATGACTTTTCAACAATTAGACGTAATCATGGATAGCACGATCCAACTTCCAGTGGGATATACATTCATACTTCCAATTTCATGTGTACTCTCAAGCAAGGTAGCACACATGTCGTGTGTTCTCAGTGATGAACCCCAGGAAGCCCCCTTGGCCCAGGAGCCAAGAGGGCGGGTCCCCGGAGACTGCGATATGACTGATGTCTATCTGTCTGTCTGTGGCGGGGGCGGCGTGTGTGCCAGCCGTGACCATGGCAACTCTCAGGCGACGAGGGTGGAGGCAATGGGGCAGAAACTGGGGCGGTAACGTGTAAGATTGATAAGTTGGTTTTTAAAGTAAACTTTTTTTCTGATAGTAAAATACGTTACCAAAGTCTCGTGTTGTGGCATATCGAAAACTTTTTATGATTATGTTATTTATACACAATATCTCCAACAATAATAATTAAACATTTTAAATTTGATAACAGTTTTAGTAATCACCATATCGTGGTTAATTGTAATTTTAAGAATTGATGATGACGTTTAATGGTTCTAACCAACATGAAAGATGATTTTCTCATTCTATTATGTGCCGTAGCACTGTGTTCTTTTGCCAAGAGTCGTTGGGTTATTCCCACCATTATACACTTGTATTATGAACAGATAATTGTGTTACAGTATTTATTTGATTATATACCAAAACCTGAAGTGAACTGGAGAAATATATTCACAACGCAAAAAATCTCAATCATGTAATGAGCCTCTCTCTTTCCAGCCCCACATACAGAAGCCGTGGCGGCATGTCCTGGTTGGTTTACACGGTGTTAACAGGCCGGCAGCTGTGGGGCTCTCCCGCGCCGCTCAAGGGCCTAGGACCACTTCACATAAACCAAACACGCAGACACTGAGAGAGCTTCGACACTCAACACGAGGACTGTACACGAGTAGAGCCGGTGGCAGCTGCTGTCCGTCGCCACGTGGACGTCTACACAACACGTCCACACGACCACGCAGTTCCTCCGCCGACAATCGTGACTCCAACTAAATGAAGCGATTCCGAGAATATTTTTAGAACTTTATTAACAGGCTCAGCTCTCGTCAACGGCTCGTCGACCGATGACTTCATAGCATCGACAGCGAGGGGGAATTGCTTCATTCCGTCAGTGCGCTGTTTGTCTTTGTTATTTCTAAACTTTATTTCCCTAGGGGCATCTCTATGAGTAAGAGCAATGGTAAGCGTTGGAGTATTCGTGCTATTCGTGTGCATCTTTACAATGGGAAGTTCATGAGGTAGTTGACGCATTCTAAAACGGAGATGTTGATATATTGTTAACGGTTGTTTTATAGTTTCAGTGAATCACCGGTAGGTTTTTGGGTCGCAACAATACACTTTATTATCAAAACCTGCAATTAAGGTACGAAAATTTAAATGTTCTATAAGTTTGTATCCGAGTCAAAACGTACCCCTCTTGATCGGGTGTATAAACTTTTTTCTAATAATGTATGATGGCTAATATTGCTTATTGAAATATCGTCAAGCGCAATATTATTGTGAATGGTTCAGTAAATATTGACTGAAATATAGCAGTTAATGAATATGAGCATGCCAATAAAATTCACCAATTACAACATTCAATTGGGTGTAAAACGTTGCTCGAGAGCTAGTCCAACTGGATGCTTACTGAGTTTATATTTTACTGTTTATCAACAAAAACATTAAAACCCTAAATTTTTCGAGCCAACTGAAATTTTCTAGCTACTCTATGTAATATGTACATTTAACAATAAAACCTCAAACAGTTCTTTTAATATTTGGTTTCAACAAATATTTACTGCTTGTTTTTCAACACAAACCTTCGACAGAAAATGTTGGAAAAAACCACCCCTGTTAAAAACAAGAAACATTAGGTGTAGCAAAGTTGATTTCCCCGCACATTCAAGCTCCCCCATTCCCAGTAATATATTTTCCTCGCCCTCCCCTTGCAGGTGACCCGCGCGTTGCGGGAAAACGACGGACAGAATGCGGAAACTTTGGGTAAAAAAATAACGCTGATTCTATCTGAATTTCAGGGCATTTCATGGAAAGAATCCAATTTACTTCAGGTGTTCTTTTAGGTTAAGCGTGTTAAGAACTATCATAGTGAGTTTATGTAACAACGAGTTCGCACGCAGCACGCTGACGTGAGGAAAGTGAATTTCCACATAAAAACTTTTAAAACTCAAAATCTGTGTAAAATCATACATGTATTCCAATTTTTATTGAAATCTGAAAACATTGATTTTTTGGCTGTTCTGATTCTCCTGGTTTCATTTACCTGCAAAGCTTGGAATACAATTTTACGCATTACTGTATAATGTTAGGAGAAGGTCCAGGCAGACTTTAGGCCCGGTGCACATCAGCGGTTTGCGGCGGCGGCGCCGCTGCGGCGTGCGGCGTGCGGCGACGAGAAAGGTAGTGCACATCAGCGGCGGCGGCGGCGGCGCGGCAGCGGCGACTATATAGTATTAGCATTGATTATACATAAGATCAATGGTAATCAATGGTATTAATCAATATTTTACTCTATAACAACAACTTTGGTAACAAAATAAATAATAAACAACAATTTTAAGAAATTGATAGGTTTTCCAACTCGATATTTATTTGTTTCTTAAAATATAATCGTACGAATCTAAAGTAAATACTGTACTTAATTGAATATTCAATCAATGCTATTATTAGTTTACAATACTATTTATGAATGATTGTAAACTTTGTTTTTGTTGTTATGGTATAAGGTATTTATTTATTGCTGGCATGTTTAATACAAACTAGAGACCGCCCAATGGTCGAAATTCGACCAAATATATTTTGAATAAAAAGTCGACGAATACATATGAAATCAAGTTTAATATCTAGTGGGCTCATCTTTACCTCCCCTTCCCCCATCCTCAGTTCCAGATTTTTTTTTAACGTGGAGTTAAAACGGATAGCAGAAGGCGTAAGATCAGTGGCCTTTTTATTTATGACTGAAAAATCTCCACATTATCATCTCCCCGCCCCTCTTACCACCCTCACAAACAGGTTTTTTATGTAGAGTTAAAACGGAGAAGGAGTTAAGAGAAGGGTGTTACCATTCCAACAGTCAGTAAAATTTTTACTTAAGAATCATCTGTTCTTCCTGATGTGCTACTTATTTATTTAAATAACGCAGCTTTTTATTAAATGAAAAACAACAAAAAGCAGAACGCAAGTTCCCATAAGGATAACATGTAAACTTTTAAAGCCAAAAACACACCCAAACACAACATTATTTTCATTTCGACATATCCCCTAATAGTACTAAAAAAGTGTGCCAAGTTTCATAATCTTACGATGCCGCACATCCGAGAAATCGGTACCACAAAAAGTCTTTAACCTATTATTATATAGATTAACTTAAAATATACTATAACATGTGTTTTATGTTTTATCTAATGATAAATTTTGTATCTGCAATAATACATGGCTAGACCAGTCGGCCCACGGGTTATTTCCGGATAGCGTCACTTCCTCCCAGTACAATAGATAGACTACACCGGATGTAAAATTCTAGTTTATGCCCATCAGAATAAAATAATTTAAATAAGTAAGATCAAGAAAAGTTCTTTAATTCTACAAAAATATTAATAATGTAAAACTAACGGTATGTAATATGCATGCAAACTACGCTTGTGTTTTCTCTCAAAAAGCTTTAGCTACAGAGATAATTATGCAATGCAATATAAGAACTGAATGAGCATGCGAGAAAATAAAGAGAATTTGAATTATTATTATTGAATGGATTATTTTATAAATTCCATAACACAATTTAGTTTTGTACGATATTACATAGTTAAAGTTAGTTTAAGAATATTATTATAGTTTAATAAACCAGTTGTTATGTAAAAATAACGGGGCTCCCGAATTTTACTAATAAAAACATCTGAGAAGAAGACGTTTTCAATCACTACTGGAGTGGTCCGAAGCCTGCGGCGAACTCGCCGCCGCCGCTAGTGTGCACTGCTCCATTTGATTCTATGCCCCGATAGACCTTGCGGCGAGGCTGCGGCAGGACAAAACTGCGGCCAAGATTTTGCCGTCGCCGCGCCGCCGCCGCAAACCGTTGGTGTGCACTGCTCGGCAATTCTCCATTTGCTCCCATGTATCTAAGAACGCGCCGCTGCCGCGCCGCCGCCGCAAACCGCTGGTGTGCACCGGGCCTTAAAGTAGGCGTGAGTTGCTGAGGATGATGCAAGTACTCTAACAAAGGAATAATAAGCTTTTCTAGTGTAAAACCCCCGTAAGACCGCGTACTGTGTTTAGTCGAAACATATTTTCTTTAATAACTCGGTAAATATTTATGCTAGAATGACGAGAGAGGGCTTAAAACTTTCGTCTAACTAATTTCAATCTTTTTACATGTATTAATTTTTCATCCGAGGCTTTTCTGACCCTTTTTGGGCCCAAAAACTCGAAATTTGAAAGATTAATCCCCAAAAAAGGGGTTTAGAGTTTTCCGATTGTTTTGTCCAACTGGTTACAGAAAGGAACGTGCCTACCAAATTTGAAGTTACTCGGACAAAAAAATGTGTCCGCTAGAGTGCCTACCAAATTTGAAGTTACTCGGACAAAAATTGCGACCGCTAGAGTGCAAACACACACACACACACACACACACACACACACACACACACACACACACACACACACACACACACACACACACACACACACACACACACACACACAAACACACATACACACACACACACACACACACACACACACACACACACACACACACATATATATATATATATATACAATTTTGAACGACCTCCCAAAACGTGTTCAGGGGGTCACGTTAGGAACTTCTATGGTGGTCCCGGGCTTAAGGTTCACCATGGGGGTAATGCTAATAGTTCACTTTCCAAAGGAAATTCACTAATAAATTGTTTAAATAAGTTAGGTAGCAGGTAGAAGTTCTAACTTGATTATTTGGTATTTAGAATTGTAACGTCTTTGGCTCTTCGCGGCAAGGGCTTTTAGGAACGCTCATGCACTGTTCTGTTCTCTTCCTGGAAATTTTGAATATTTCCTTGTAACTTAAAACCCAAGAGGTCAATGTTTTATTTCAATAACGCAATTTAACAACTTATAAAATTCGCCTTTAAATTTCATCGTTTATTAGTGGTTTTCACAGATTCATATCCATAAGTTCCCCAACTAAATCGAAGTCGTTTCAAACGTATTTAAGGGGTGTTGTATGTTTCGGGGAACAATCACATATTACTAACAGTGAGCGTAATATTAGAGTACACTAATAGTACTTGTATTAAAGTAAAGATAAGTGCATTTAAATTCCTTTTTTATTTTATGCTAAATAATATTCCAGATAGAAATAAGTATTTACCTAACAACTCATAAGTAATTAACAATTTTCAATGACTAGGCCCATTATATTTGTAAATACAATTATTTTCAAGGAATAATTTAAAACATATGTAATCTGAAACAATACCGAAAAAATTTATATTTACTATTTTTTGTTTAATACACTTTCAACATGGTAAAGTTTGAACATTTTCTGTTTATTCAAAAATACTCTCAGTATATCCATTGTTATAAACAACCATGTGTTTACGATCTCTTATGTATGTACGATTGAATTGTTTTACTAACAATGTTCGATCGATGGGTGGAGAGGTTAAACCGTCTATTTATATGCGGTACGAGACATTTGGGACTCGTTATAGGGTCGGCCATGCAGGAGGTGTGTGTGACCCGCCCCTGGCGGCGGCGAGGGAATCAAAGAGAGCTTAAGCAATCTAACACTACCAGAGAGGGCAAAATTGGGTTAGATAGAATAAATATAAGATATAACTTTAGATTACTGGTCATTCGTATTTTTTTAGAGTCCGAGGACCCGTGCCCATGACCAACGATTGGTTTTTTGGGTTTAAAGAAGTCATGTATTCAATTACCGCGATGGCAAAACTACTGAAGCAGACTCTTAAAACTTGTTTGACGTCGGAGTAACAACTGATACTTTTGCAGTATAAATTAATTGAAATGACTTAAATAGAGCAAGTATTGACTTCAGTCGCTGATGGTTTTAACGACAATTGCAAGTATTTATAAATGCTTATTGTACATTAAAAATATTAAGGGTATTTCTATTTTTATTACGATGACTTTTGGTAAATTATTTTAAAGGAGATAAGTCAAAGTTTAATTTTAAAGAGATTTTTTGACTTTAAATGGCTTATAATATATTTGCCATACACTGTGGAATATTTTAAGTCTCGTATGATGAACTACTCATATTCCTGTGGTGGGCCTATATGTTTGATCGTATTATCATTATACATCGTATCTGCATTATCATTATAAAATGCTGCACCTGTTAGTTAATAATTATATGGTGATTTAAAACCAACGAGACTAATTTGACAAAACAATTAAAAACTAAAAAAAGAATAACTAGGAATAGCAAAAGATCTGGATTTATTTTACTACGAACAAAATAAATAATTCAACTTATTCAACTATCTATAAGATAACGGAGTGTAATAGGGATGAAAGTATAAACTTGGCAGTCATTCAACGGACGGCATTCAAGAAAGAAAAACTTATCTGGTACATTAGCGGGAACGTGTAAAAACAAAGGCAAGCCCCATTAAATAAGACACACGGTGTATTTTATCGCTTAAGCAGTATTAGACCATTTTTTCTGAAGGGAGGCTTTTTCACTCCAATCTACCAAAACACTAGTTAGAATGGTAAAAACATTTGTATTAAATAGATCAGGACATAATAATAAAACAATTTAACAATTTCTCTGGCCTTCATAGTTATTTCTCTAGATTATCATGTTATTAACGTCCAAATAGAAGTTTTGTTTATGATAAAGAAACTTAAACATTTGTTTTTTAAATGCTTTTTGTGGGTCATACAATTAATAAATGTTACAATTTATTATAATCCGTATTCCAGAAGATATCCATAGAACCATGAATTAGGAGTATGGGAATAATCTAACAGCTTAATTTATATGGAACAGGAAGCAATCGAAAATATACATTTCAACGATGCCCCAAAACGAGCATGACTATCTTCGTTCCGAAATTCATCTCTTTGTTTAAAATTCAGTGTTGGTGATGCTGAGTTTTTTCCCCCACCTGAAGACGGGATCATAGTCCGATCCCAAAACGTAGTGAAACTTGTTTTAACTAATCAGTGCTGGAAAATGTCCGCAATAATTTCAAAATAACAAAATTCATCTATCGAAAGATCCCATAAACTAGACGCAGTGACCACGAATGACTTATCATAAAGAGATAAATAATTAGAAAATACATCCTATATTTGGTAGACATCATTATCCATTGCTGTTATTATATTACAGCGAGCCACCTTAGTACAAGAGGTACTCCCCAACGCTTCATATTTTGAGAAGGTGTGAGGGATTATAATGTATTAAAATACCGAATTCCGTTTCCGCAGATCCGGTAGACAGGGAAAACTTGTCAGGGAGCGAAAGACAATCAATCAAGGGAGAGTGGGGGAAGAAAGCGTTGACGCACCGTAGTGGCTTCTGTCCTCCGATCCTCTGTACACCGCTAACACCAGACATTACGACACGAGGCAGCTTACGAGACACCTCCTATATACCGTACTGATGTACGCCTGTAATCTGGCAGTAGCTCTTGCCACTTTCTAAATAAACACAACGCCAATAAACTAGGCTCATAAAACATTGTCCGTAGAAAGGTTAACTGGGAGTTCTTCGTTCTCATATTTATGATGATACTGAGATATACGGATGTAAAAATAATTTGAATATTGGGGAATCTTCGTGGTATAAGAAGTTACTTTATTGTAGTGTGATAAGTTATGAACTCCTAAGTCAATTTGTAATTAGTTACTATTCTATAGCTTAAATTATGATTACCAAAACTACATTTTATGACTATAGTATGCGGCGAGAAAATCGGACCAAAATCTGTGTTAGTGTTGTGTGCTCTGATACCAACTATAATTTTGGTCTTTCGAATTATTTTGGGCATTTTGGGAATAGTCTGTCTTATTCAGTAGCAAAACTGTGAAAGGAATCTATCTCACGTTTACATTCATAACTAACTGATTATCGATAAAATTTCCACGATAATGTGTGTTGATAAATAAATAGTGCATCTTTATAGTGATATTTAAACTATAACTTTTTCCAAGCACAACAAACTATATAAACAACATGAAACAATCATTATTGTTATTTTACTACAGTATAAACTTATTTTGTACGTGTTGTAAACACGTGAAGCTTGCTTGAAAACGTTTAACGTCTAACAAGTAACAATAACAAGTTAAGAGGGGAGAGTTCTTTACGAATTTCAGGTTTTTTTCATTTAATGATGATAAATTATGCAATTATGTGGCTTTTCCTCTAGAGGAAAAATGTGTTTTTATATACATAAAATAAGGGAAGAAGTTTGGATCTGAACCTCAGACAATGGAGAGCAAAATAATACAACGTCATGCAACAACTTGCCTAGTGGAATAAGTTTACCTATAATTCACTAATAAAATATACGGTTCTAGTTAAAACTACAATCTTACTTCGTTTGTTGTGTGAAACACCGTGAATCGCAGGCCATAAATGATTTTATATGTACATTATGTATATATCAAATTGGGCTTTAAGATAATGTTTCCTCCTAGAAACAAATCTGTAATCAAATAATAACAGATGAAATAAAGGAAGTATATAGTAGTCTAGGTGGCTTTTTACGTGAAAAAGTTATGCATAAATGGTCGAAAACACAGAAAACATACAATACCTGGGTATACAATGGGTATCACGAAACACCCTCCATGCAAAAAACAGGCAACTTCTTCCATTCGATAAAAATCACGCTTAAAATAGTCGCCGATGGTGTCACACTTAAAGTAAGTCGCGACATTGCGGTGTACTCAAAAAAACAAAAGTAGGAGACACGCTTGCGGAAAAAAAACTGTGGCCTTTGCAGTTGTGTTGCATCGATCCAACGAGACACACCCTTCAGATGAGATGGCATTCTAAATTTCAATATTTATCTGCAGCATTGTAGTTGTTCGATGCCGCAGAAAACGCGTAGCCACCAACGAAAACGGTGGTTTCATCCGATTGTCACGAATCGTCCAAGTAAAGGAAAGTATGTGCTGTTACACGATAACTCTAGGATTATCCGTAGAAGGTTATTATTACCGTAAGACTGAAATATATTTTGACTTACAGCTGTCGAATATTAAAACTAACTTAAAAAAGAAGGTACTTAACTACGAGATTGTGACACAAATGCACCTGGCGAAGAAAACATAACATTAGTCTACTGTGGCACGGGTGCCACGACAGTTGCCATGAAAAAATAGGGCTTCCAAGGTGGCAAGATGTGCTTTAGCAGGGAATGGACTGATTTATTAAGGAAAATAAATGTCCTCCGGTCATCCCAGCTCTTATCAAATATAATTTTGAAATAATTGTTCTGCTGTTATTGGAAAATGTATTATGCAAAGAGAAGTAATAAAATATATCTCAGAAAAATGGGAGCAGGTAATTTTGTTCTGTGAGTTTTAAAAAGGTACTCAAACTACCAAGCACATCCTTTCAACTATCGTGGGATATCTATGTTTATACCTAGGTGGTTCTAATTAGTTTATTAAATTTAACATTGAATCGGTTAAAATAATTTGTATTGTGAAGTATTATAATTTCAAATAAACTACAGACTTCGTAAACGTTGTCAAAGTTACTCCACGTTAAAATGTTTACACAACAATTGAATAAAATTAAAGTTATACTTATGCTTTTAAGTTTGCGTTTTTAGTTTATTCACAATTTAAAAATATATTTTTGAAACTCATAATAGCAATGGATTTGAATTTATTTTTTTGATTTATTTGGACTTTACCTATCGCTTCTAGTGTTTAAAACTACACTACGTTTCGGGAGGTAAGGAAACGGCTCTGGCCTGGTACATACACCTGGTACATACACCTGGTACATACACCTGCCTGGCGGTAGGTGGGGGTAACGGCTCTCCCCCCTCCACTACCACTAACCACTAGTCGAGTGCGCAGTCCGGTAGTGAGTTGAATCCGGTGTGAGAGAAGTTTGCCGTTTTTGCCGTCAGCTTGGAGGCAACGATGCAGAACAGGTAATGTATTGTCAGTTTTCCATTTGTTAGTGTATATAAATGTTGTGTTAGTGTATTGTATTTTAATTTTTGTATATATTTGTTATTTTTGTGTTTGTGTAAATTAATACAAATGTATACACACTATAACACTTATCTGTCCTCGGTATGTGTATGCAAACTTTTAAATGTCCGTATGTTGTGTTTGTCATAATTCTTTTAACAAATGTCATCCTTTTTTGAAAGAAATGTCCACCTTTCCATGGTATATTTATGTTCACCCTGCGGGTTTTGGTTCAGTCCACAGTGACAATCGCGGGCGGAGTAAGAATTTCTGCCCAGTGTCGCCAACGAGGTAACTACGAGGAACACGTCGAGTGTGGCATCTTCAGCTCCGGCAAGTTATTTCTATTTCTTAAGCGACAAAAATCGTTGTACTTCATTGGAGAAAATCGCTCAGTGAGGTAGTAGCATTAGCATTCCACAGAGTTCGCCCTTTCACTTTAGCCTCTCTCTAGAAACCCATACCCTACCCCTACCCCGCAACACAAGAGAGTTTCCTTCATACCTTGTTTATTTGTACAATAACATATTTTATACTCGAACGGCCGAGACTGAGGGGAGTATAAAAAGTTAAACAACAAGTTAGTTATTATCTTTTAAGAAGGAGGTACAAGGGCATTTTGTAGTATTACCATTTCCCTAGGGGAATTAGATAACAACTCAACTGTATTTGAACGAAGATGAATATTCGTGTTAGTATCTTCTTTCAAACAAATTTGATTTATTCTCGGGCAGTAAAATATCAGTTTTTTTTACTATACAACTGTAATAAAACAATACATTTTTTAGCCAGTAGCTTCAGATGATTTAGTTCAGTAGCTTGTAAGATGAAAATTTAATTTTAAAAACAATATTTAGCAATTAACCTGAACCCCAATGATACATTAAACATTTAACGGACGTGGAAGTCTCGTTATCCTGTAGAGGACACCAACGCGCGACGGCCACCAACAACGGACGCTGTTCTGCTCGCATACTGATCAACCACCCTCCCCTAACTGCCTGTGATTTGCCCGTGTTTATGAGGGTGATACAGGGATGCAGTCGAACATCAAACCCCCATTACTAGCGAATTTGTTATCATTTTATTTTGTAAAGTTGGGAATTTGTTATTTCGCTCTCAGTAAGAGTCAAACGGATATAATCAACTTTTGTTGAAATAATTTTTGTTTATTACAACAGTCATCTGAAAACTTGCTTTGAAACTTTGTACTAATAAGTATGGGCTTAATAAAGATAAAAAGTATAGGTTTATTGGAAATTTGGTAAAAGTGGTTTCATTAACTTTTTAATGAATAATATAACATAGGCCCTATTGGAATAGTTGGAATTTTTAACATCAACCACCATTTTGAAGGGTTTTGTGTTGAAACTGCACATGTACATGTTCATATGTTATCTACTCGTATGTTGTTATAATTACGGGATAGAATTGAATCAGAAATAATTTGTAAATCCTAGATTATTAGAAAGAGGGGGAAACTGTATTACACTTTAAATGGTAAAACATACAATAAACAGCTGCCTCGAATTAATTGTTTATGGGGTCATAATCCACGCATACATAAAATGGCAATGGAGGGCATAGCTGTAACAAATGTGAAAACCAAAATTAAAGATTTCCTTGACCGGAAATGGCAGTATAGCATTTTATAATGGTTGCATTTCGTATAGTGAAATGAAAAGAAATATCTATTACTGGTACAAAAACCAACCTGGACACCCTAGTACGTACCTACATAACGTCGAAGCCAATTAAGCGATATCCAATCGCCGTCCCACGTGTAGCTGCCTCTTCACACGCGGCGATGTTGGCGTAGCTCTTCCCGCGGCTCTCTTCTACATAATCACTAACCTCGCCGCCAATTTGCCCAATTCCATCGCGGCTCGACAAATTGAAGTGTCGATATCCTATAATAGGACCATTCTGAGAGCTTAGGCACCTTAATTTGTCCCGTTAACTGCCAATTTGTCCGGACCTGTTTCCTTCAAATCAGCGCCTCGCGCCCTCACAAAAAAGCTCGTCGGAGACTAACTTGTATTTATCATATTTCTTTAGTTAGATTGAACATGTTCCTTGGTTGATTTAATAGTTAGCGGATAGTGGTATTGGTTTTAACTATATTATTACAAAACAAATACAATCGTTCAAATTAAACTGTTATTGAACGTTTGCGTTTTTTGTAAATGCTCTCTTAGTAACAAACAAATATCACGACGATTTTAAATCGATGGCGATTGATCATAAAAATGTGAAGCCACGATGAAATCCAAAATTTTAACCCCAGTTATCAGCGGGCGAAAATATGTTATACAGTTGAAATAGGGACTATATTTAAATTTTTTAGGATATTATATTTCTTAAATAGCAATATAATTGCCCCCCATTGCTATGTAGGGTACATTAGATAATCAAACGTACATGTTGAGGTGTGCCACATATTGCGACATTTTATTTAAATGAGTTTAATTTATTATCATGTACAGTTTTCAAAGGTATGCACGCTAATTAATAACATGTTATTGGGCTGTCATAAACATCTTAAATGCGTAAAACGCCCTATTAGTCACAATAGTCAAATAATTAGTAAAAGAGCATTTGTTTTGTATGAGTATTCACTAGTAGCATTTTGTTTATATTTTATAGAGACAAATGGCCCCAGTCTCTCCAAAGTGTTGAGGAACGATTAGTTCTATCGTCATTCCACGTGTTTCCCTTTTAATCCAAATGAACCGATACAAGTAAAATAACCAATTTATTTGTCATGTTTATGTAGCATTGCTTTTAATTAAACTAAATAAAAATCTGCGACTAACCCCTCCACAGTTTGACCAACCATTCCGTCTCCCCCATTTAAAACCCAATACTTTAGCCCCCTAAGTGATACGCTACTTTGGGACGGAAGGAATGCGCGAGCTTTATAAGGTATAAATTACCAAACAATAAAATCGCAAATGGGTACCTTTCACGTTAAACAGAGAAATGCTAGGACCAGCCCAGAGAGGGGGTATTTTTCAGTGGAGAGAGCTAAAGGGGGTTATTTTTCTGTTATGAGAGTCTCTGGGGTGGAGGGGGGAGGGTAAGAGAGAGAGAGAATGTCGCCAGCGAGAGCGTTGTTGGTTGTTGATTAATGGTCGGTTCCGCGGGTTTCTTGTTTGTCGCAGAGAAACAGTTTGCCGACTGCTTCTTTGGATTATTGATGTATCTGCATTGGATTAGCAAGTCGAAAATCTTGAGAAGGAAGTTTTTGCCGTGCGCATATGTGCTTTGTGGCTGCAGATATATTGCACTGGATATAGGATTAGTACTCTTGAGATGTGTAAAGGAAATAAACAACTGTAACTAAGTCTATTAGATATTGGTGTTTAGTTCACTTTTTAAATAAACAAGGATCCATAAGTATGTGTAACTAAAACCCTAAAAACTTATCTTAAAGATTCATAGTTTACTGAAACACAATGTAAACTAATCAGTTGCATTAAATGATATTCAAAGACGCGTATTGTAACTGCGAAATCTGTTTAGGCATTTTGCAGTAAAATGGATATTTGTTCAGCCCTCTATGTTAAGATCGTAACATTTATGATCACACTTTAAATATAAAACGATAATTTATAAAGTATTGATACATTAACTTATAAGCAAGGTATATCCAAATATTATTCAAGAAACACTAATACTCGAATTACTAAACAAAGAAAATTCTAAGACAAATTACAACTACTAATTGTTGTTAGGTTAATACATTACTCAACAAAATTACATTTATTTGTATAAAAAAGGACACAGGTATATTGTCTATGTTACAAGAACTTTGAAACAAATAAAAACAAGAATCTGTAAATATAAGTGACTAAAACCCTGAGAAATTATCTTAAAGTTTCATAGTTTACTGGAACACAATTTAAACAACTAATCAGCTGCATTAAATTCAATTCAAACAATTATTGTAACTGCAAAAACCTGTTTAGGCATTTTTCAGTGCAATGAAAGATCTTTAAGTTGGTTTTTTTATTTTATGGCAAGCCTTCCATTAAGTATTTATAGAAGTTTCACACATGGCGCACTTATTTTAAAGTTATAACCTGTTAACTAAATATTTTATACAATCGGCCCTAACAACCTTTATGCAAATTTCAGGGTGTAAATTTAAATAGTCTTGTAATTTTGTAAAGTGGAAAAATCTTTCCGTTCTCCTTGACACAATTTTTCAGGCATTCAAAGAAGCCAATCTGTTGACTTTAAACTATTTCTATGCTTAACAGGCATTTAAACTCGGAGGTGTTGGAGCAGTCTGTTTTTATAAGTTTCAGAATCACCCAAGATTGCCACAAATCGGTACGTGGGAAGCGGTCTTCCCCAAACAGACGCGGTAGCAGTGGGTCGAGGTGGTAATTATGTGGGAATGTTCTTTGATTAGGATGTCTGCACATATTAATGGCTCAAATTAGCACTTGGTAATGTGTTAATGTACTGGTTAACACCTCTTTCGGATACCATGTTATACGATGCCCTCACTAATAACAGTTTAAAGCATTTAGAATGTGAACTCGTAATTTTCTGCACTATAATCACATAGTTTTGATGTATGCAAATTATTAAATTTGTATAACAGGTAAGAAGAATGCACACCCTAGATAAAATGTAGGTAACCTAGTCTAAAGTAGAAATTACTTCTAATATAAATCATATAACTATCGCAAACGAAAAATAAATGTAGAGAGGCGAAATTAAGACCTCAAACTTTAGTTAAACGTGTCAAGATAAAAAGTACGGAACGTCAAGACGACAAACTTAAGAAGCTGAGAAAGGTTTTTATGTTTTTTTATGAACTATTAATCAAAAGACTCGAGGTCCTCGTGGCAGGAAAGTCATTGTCGTTTACTTCTTATAATTTTAATTATTAATTTATATTATTTTTACGAAACAAATTACAGTTTACAGCCCAAATTTAGTTGTTTATAATCATGTAGTGGCCTACATAAAATAATTTAAATTTTATTTTGAAACAATATAACATGTAAAATATGTGTTTATGACAGCAAAACATATAAAACATTACTTTATTGTTTTAAAATTACAACCGACCTTTTATAATACGCTTGCTTGCATTTTTTGTTCAGTAATATCAATGACTACATATACAATTGTATATGTAGTCATTGGTAATATATTGAAAAGTAAACATTTAAAATTCTACAAAAATTCTTAATTGATCAAAAATTGTTGTAAATGGTAATTTTAATATTTTCCTGAAAACGTTTGATCATGTATTCAAGAGGAAAATACGATTGCTGTTTGGCCAATTTAAGCCTTGCCGATAGGGAAAAAAATCTAGTACAATTTAATAAATCTAAGAGCAACAGGTTACATCTTTGAACTTTACAACGTTATTTTAAATTATACAAACATGCAATGTCGTTTATACGAGTATTCCATGGATAGGCATATATGCAGACTTTAACAAAAATAGCAATGCCAAGTAAGATTTGGGGGATGGGAAAATCAAGCTATAGGTGTCTAGGCGAGAATTAATAACTTTCAATATTCAACATTACAACATATAATCTACTACATTCATAAAGGAACATCCGTACACCACTCTGTTATTGGATGCAACCTTAGCTATTATTGTTACGGAAAACAATTCTTCAATTGGTTACGCATAATTTGATCAAGTTAAATAGTGTAGTGGTATTAAAAAACGCCATGACTGCACGACTGACAGTGTTCACTATACCCCTAATGCGAGACGCTAGTCCAATCACTATCCCCAGCCCACACCCCAGGCCCTTCGCTGTCCTGGGCGGGGGAGGAGCTAGACATGTGACGACCGGGTCGAGACAATTGATTATTAATAGTCCAATCCATTGTTACATTTGCAGTGATTTAACCTCGCACAAAAGATGAAGTTGAATCATTCGAACCGAACCCCAACCAATCAGTCTAATGGCGTGTGTAGTCGAGTGGACGACCTTTTAATGGTTTCGTTTCAACATGATTTACCGTTTTAATTTTTTAATGGATGTCATTTAAAGTATCAATTTACATGAGTAAAACGAAAAACATCTTTAATTAGATTAAAGGACAATTTTAGAGTTATTGCAGCAAAAACAGATTTGCTGGAAAAAGAAAGCCGTCTAAACCTGAAGAGTCATTTTATTCAAAGAGTAAAGAAAGATATAAATGCATATTCATCCTTAAGTATTTTATGTCATTGTAGTTTTGTTCGTATAAATTGGATGTTGATATGTGGGTCACATATTGCGTCATATACATATGCAGTAATTGGATGGTGTCAGCACCAGGGGCTATCATTACAAGTACGGTCTCAGAATAAAATTAATATCTTTCTCTGAGGTTATGAGAGAAAACCAGAATTCAAAACAATTAATTTTCAAAACTGATTTACATTTTTTATTTATTATTTACATTTATTTATTACATTATGAGAAAAAAATAATTAACCATATCTAAGCGAAGGCATACTTAAAGTTTGCTGTCATTAACGATGACAGGTTATGACAATCTATGTTTGGCAATGATAAAGAATATTTAATTTTACTGCTATTAAATAGTATATAAGCAAGTAAGAAATATTTTGCTACGGTTACATAATAAAATAGCATAGTTAATAGCAAACCTGGTTACACAAAGTTAAGATTTGTTATGTACATGTATTCTGATTAGGATATTGTAGAGCGGCGGATCGTAAACAAGTGACCACTACCAGCTGGTAGTCGAACAATCAGGCAGTCAGCTGATCGCCACCTGTTGGCCTGTTATTAGCCTGGTGATGAATGTGGCACGACCGCTCCATCCCGACAGACTAACAGCCAATATCACCTCGTGGCGTAATATATAGCAACTTTACGACGTTTTGATTGAAATTATTCGTGCTAAAATTTGAATTGCTGATACGAGCGCCGGGTAAAGTGTTGGGCAACCGTTTCGATGATAGTTTATGGTCACAATCTCGAGGTTTACTTTCTTGTAAAGGAACATATACCTTATCAAGTTATGCGTGTCAAGGAATTTTGAATCTATGATATCGTAAATACCGGTATGTTTATTGATCAGTTTGCCCATGGGATAAATTTGAAATGTGACAATCCAATTAATCCGCGATAACTATTGGAAACAAAATATCGAACACGTTACTTGATTTACGACGGCGGGACAGCAATATCGCCGAAAACGCCAATGTTTACTGCTATAACCTGTTACTATTGATTATTGACTTATTTGGTCCAGATAAATAAATAATAAACACAACTCTATTAATACATTAATAATATAATTGAGTAATTTTGTAAATACATTGAGGGTCCTCTTAAACTACATCAGGTAAATACGAACAATTGATCAGTTAATTTAGGTGAACATTAAGCGTCAATCGTTTCCGATTTTAAAGCTTGTCACGGTGCTAATAACTTGTCGGAGGCAGCGTGCACAAGTTATCCAGACACGTTTTATTGCAGACATTAAAACCAAGGCGCCACCATTGCCTTCTGACGTTGAGGCGTTAAACATTGTTACACGACCGAAATAGATCAAACAGTGCGACTGCAGCGCTACAGGTGTAGATTGACTACTTCCGGACCGGAAATGTGCTACTACTACTTACTGGACTGCGAGAGCCTTTTAGAATGCTTTACGCCTGCCTGAATACATTCAGAAATAAGTAACCCTTGATGGTTGAAAGATAAATTTAAACTAACTTGAGAGAATGACAATAAGATGTCCTTCAGATTGGCATGGGGTAGTTGAAATTGAGATGTTTTTTACATTTATTGAATACAATATTTAATAGTTACTTTCTTAAAGGGAGACCGGAAATGGTAATATTTTGATTTGGTGTTAGAGTATGGTATTATAAAATGTCAGCCTTATTTCATTGTTACTGTGACAGTAGAATTACGCGTGTCAATAAATTCAAAATCAATAAAACCTTTATATCTAAAACAACATAAATATGCTATTATGAAAATATTTAAATAAACTGTACCAACTCATTTATGACTAAATAAATTAGAAGTACCTAGTATGATTATGTATTATTTATTATTGCTACAAACATAACATAAAACTGAATTTTGTTTCATATAGATGAAGCATATAGATGAAACAAACGGATGAAGCTCAAAATGGACCGGCGCGGCGCGGCGCACAGTGGTCAAATTCCTCTGTTTACACGCGAAAAAGGGGTATTTTTCATGTCTGCAAAAATGTGTAATTTTTAACTGAAGAGTTTCCTAAAGGGTTAGGAAACCAGAAACCTGCTTTTGATTCTCCTACAGGTCGAAGGGTGGAGGGGAATTCTTGGGGAAACCCAAGAATAAAGTCACATTCCTTTATTACCAGTCCAGATTTGCTTGTTGGAAAATGTTGCTGTACGATACAAATCTGCTCTTCCACTAAACTGAAAATCGTCCTAACGCAATGGAAAACATCCTGAAAGACAATAAACGTAATTATAAGACTTAAACAATATTTTAACCGTATTTATTAACCCTTAAAATGTTTTAAAAACAATAAAAATTCGGTTGTTCCACTTAAGTAGTGCATAATTTTTTGGGTTGGTGATCGTTGGTCATAATTTTATTACTGGTTGATAGGTCTTTTTATACTTAACAACCCCTATAAATTTCAGCTGCTACCTCTTGCAACCTTTAGAGATATATAATTTTTGTAGAATCATATCATAAAAAGTTTTAATCAAAGAAATATACATATATTACAGTTAAGTACCTGGGGGCCGAGCTTTGCTCGGGGCAAGGCCAGTTAGTTTTTTTAGATGACTTGGAGTAATATTTCACCACTTCCACCTGCTGATAATCAGATTTGTATAACTCATTTGCCTCTTTTCTACATTTTTAAGGTCACTCCAGTTGTTATTTATAGCTCAATGTCCCTTTGATTTATTTTAATACTCTACATATGTAATATTCACTGAAATCTTTCAATTTCTGCTCTCAGGAAACAATATGTTAATAATCATATACAACATGAGTATTACTTTGACAGTTCCCTGGTTGATTATGATCAGCTGTTACAATTCTTTTGTTTTGATTTGAAACTCCATAAGCCCAATGTTAATTTTTTTAACTTTTCATTTTAGTTTTCTTACATTATTTGATTTTTGCTGGGGATGTGGCCTGTCTAGAACTTATTTTTATCCCAGAAATTAGTTATTTCGAACATTTGAAGGAAATCGTTGGAGCCGTTTTTGAGATCAGTGTCGCAAGCAAGCAAGCAAGCAAACCTTACTAATATTAGAGTATAGGATTCGGGAATACACATTTGGATTGGTGACATTGGATTTTTGCACAACATTTTATTACTGGTTGATAAATCTTTTTATTCTACACAACCCATATTAATTTCAGATGCTACCTCTTGCAAACTTTTGCAATAAATATTTTTTTGCAAACTGCTACCACTGAACGAGTAAGTTATTTTAAATTTGATAAATTTGTCGAATACAGTTTTTATACCATATTGTTTTATACTGCTGATATAACTGGGGACTTTTTTTGTTTGAAAGGTCGTATTGTGCATTCAACCCCTAGAAAAATCTATTTAATATGCTCGCGAAGAAGACGATGGAGGACTTGTTCCACATGCTGCTTGTGTCATCCGATCCTTTAATTAGTAGCTATAGAATTAAACATCGAAAAAGGGCTAGCAAACTACCCTCAACTGTACTTAGTTTTCTACAGGTTCCAGAAGAACCCAAATCTGTAGAAGTAAGGTCAGAAGACTCAGAAACCAACATCAGTGATAGTGATTAACCTACTAAGTGTGTGCAAAACTTCTCAATAATGTTATTTTTTCAATAAGTAATTTAGTGTTTTTTGTTTGTTTAATGTAATAAAGTAGGCGAAATATGTGCTATAGTTACGTATTCCACTCCGTAACACCCTTTTCATGCGTCACAAGGAGTTTTAAATAGTTTGCAAAGTCTTTAGATTTTTTCGCGTCTATATCGCCAGCCGTGACCACTGTGCGGCGCGACCACTGACTGACTGACCTATCACGAAATCTCCATAATTATAAGGCCTACAGAGTTGAAATTTGACATTTAGGTCCCTCTTTGGCCCTAGATGCTTGCTAAGAAACGGTATTACGAAATTCCCCGTGTTCCGCTCCGTAGGGTCCTAAAGTTTCCATGTATTCCTTATGGAAATTCACTTTGGTTTGAGCTGATGAAAATTCAGCTGAAACAGTAAGGTTAAGCAGTTCCCACAACATTTTCTCTGTTTGTTTCTTTTTCCCCAAACAGCTGGTCATAAAAGTCTAGCCTATTAGTCTGGATAATCCACAAAATAAAAAAAAACAGCTGATCTTGATTCGTATTAGTTCCACGGGCTAACCACGGATTGAAGCACACACAACTATCATAGTTTACGCTGGTGAAGCTGCACGGGTCAGCTAGAAACAAATAATTGTAAGTAGCCTACCGTATGCTTTTCAAAACGTTTTTGTATCAAAACATTCGAGTTTAAATTACCAACGCGAAAGAACTACGATTTGTCTTGGTACTTCAAATAAATAAATCAGAAAAATTGTAACACTCTGATGTGAATATAACTACAGAAAAAGGATTCATTTCTTTGTGATATAACTAGGCTTAACCTAATCTCCTAATTGGTCAATAAAGGGGGCTAATACAACCGTTACACTGAAGTGTTGGGATGACACAAATTAATTACGTTGTGCAAACACGTGATATGGACTACAAAGGCCTCGGAGCCGGCAAAGTGACATGTTTTCCAAACTGATGCCGTCTAGCCGTCACGCCCCATGCAATGAAGAGGCACATGCCCGAGTCCGGGTGGTCCATTAGACGTGACAAGATGGCCTTTTGTTTCACCGGCCTTGCAGTGATTTAGCACGGGCGGTCTCTTTACTTTCGAGCTGTCAAATGCCCAAACCCTGGCACTGTCCAGGGCGAAACGCAAACAAATCTTAGTAAAATATTTCTATATTTTCTTTTAACTATCTATACATATTCATCCCAACTTAAATGTATTATATTATATCCGTTGGAACTCTTATCACATTCCTTGTTATGTAAAGGACAGTAAGCCACTAAGAAGATTTTAAAATACGTAGCTTTCAAATGTCAAAATTCTAATTCTAAATAAATCGAGATAAGTTAATGAACTAATACAGTATATTGCTAGAGCCGACCAAAGTTCCGTAAAAAATGCAAAAAACTTAGAATAAGGTTATACTATACCTGAATTTAGTTTACTTTAGTCTTCACTTATGGGGCACCACCGTTGAAAACATCTTTGACTATACTGTATATTTTATTTTATATGCGTGATTTATAATTCTGAACAATACTAATACAAAACCGCCCTAAAATATCTAAAACATCTGTCTAGTCCTTATTGCGTCACAGTCGTAAAATCTCGGGTCACATTTTGAATATGATAATATACAATGCATCGATAAAGAAGCAAAGCAGATCTAAATATTATGGAAGATACACTAACAAAACGCATTACACATTGCTAAACAAAACAAATTGTAAGACAAATTACAACAAATAATTAATGTTAGCTTTAAAAAAATTGTTAAAAAACATTTCATTTAGCTGTATAAAAAAGGACACAGGTCAACTTTGTGTTACAAAAATTTTGAAAGAAACAAAAACGAGTGCACCAAACTAAATTGGCAGTTTACCCAATTTTCGGCTAAACTACTTCATGGGCCAGCGGTAATGACAGGGTCTTAGTATAATGTTTGAGGATTATCCAGACTAATAGGCTAGACTGTTATGACCAGCTGTTTGGGGAAAAAGGAACAAACAGAGGAAATGTTGTGGGAACTGCTTAACCTTAAACTGAGACAACCAGTGCATGCGGGTACTGAATATTCTATCGTGAGAATACGTCTTCTGCTTCAGATCTGCACGACACCTGTTACTATGTAATCCGAACTCAATTACTATTTACAAAATAACGTATGAATTTACATTTAAAATGTTTTAAAGCCAGTCAATTTTCGTAAAAACAACAATGATTTTCCTAAATATTATCATCATAATTGGAGTGAAAACCATAAAACAACATTTTTATAATCTCCAGAAATTTCGTTTAACGTCGTATATTAAAACAACATTAAAAAGTTTAAAAGGTATACCGGTACGAATTAAAGGAACTCAAAAAGTTTTTAAAATCATTTACAGGAATTCGGAAGAGTTTAAGACCATCGTCTATCAACTAACTGGGAAAGGAGCAGCTTACAACTTGGAGGAAAGTTTAAATCGGATTTCACAATTTTCAAGTCCAAAGACGTTGAAGCAAACTCAATAATAAAGATGCGAAAAGAGACCAAGGGGGATAACTGGAGGCGAAGTTTCGAGTTGGGAACAAAAGTAATAAACTGACAATTTCATGCCTGAAGTAAGATTAAGGTTAGTGAAAAATAAAACTGAAGTACTATAATCATTTCCCAACTCGTCGTGGTAGTTGGAAAGTCAGGGTTGATCTGCGAAAGTCATTTGTATTAAAACCAAAATTACTGTATTTCAAAGTCAACAAATGACATTTAAGGAAATTCGATAATAACGAACTAGCAACGAACAAAAAGGGAACGAAATTAATATAATCTTAAATGTATATCACCCGAAAAAAGTATTTATCCTTGCATTGCTTGGTTTAGAAGTGTCATAACATTTAAAATGTTCAGTAATTTGTGAGTATTCATGGTATAAACACAGTTAAACGTATACGTACACACATAAGCTATAAAATTATTTTCACAGTTATCTATTTGAAAAAGTGGGTTTTCAGTAGCTATATACGAACCAAAATATGGAATTCAATAAGGAATATAAATAACATTTACTCCGACTCATCATTGGGGCCTGACTCCCGATTAATATTTGTGTACCTTTCCTATGGGGAGAGGGATTAATGTTAAGGAAGAAAAATTGTACGACCAATATTCTGTACTACAATGTTTAAAATCATATTTATTATTTTACTTTACAAGAATTAAGAACAAAAATGTCGCGAACACCATCAGTTAAAGGTTTTAAATAACCTACGAATTTTTAAATAACTATTTAGAAATTTTACAAAATCAATAGGATTTATTCGACTAACGTGGAGCCAAATTAGCATATTTCCCGCTTATCAGATGAACAAAGTTTCTTAAAGACAAACAATAACCACGCTCAAAACGCAGCACTTTCTTTACCTAAGGCTCCCCGCCTTCTTTTGATCTTCTTTTGATGGTTTCGCGAGAACACCATCAGCAGATTCGAACAGAACAATCTTTCAACTTTTCCTATTTCCTTAATTAACTTGGTATCCACACGTTTGAGGGCGAGATAATTAATATACTGTATTATCGAGCTTTGAAATGAACATTAACACTCAACCTATATTTACTATATTTATGTAAGGGATTGTTTGGAAAATTTAGTTTGTAATACTTTTAAAATAATTAACAAACTAAATTTACGTCGTTAGGATTACCTTTTTACGGCTTTCCAGGTGTAGAGCCCCAAAACGACTGTACAATATATTTGTTCTGAAAACTTCTATCCTATATACACAATGTTGAATATAGAATAAGTGAATAAACGACAAAATCTATGTACAACACGATCATCTTATGCAAGTGTTTAAGATCATCGTCTTTCCACGAATGAGCAGGGTCTTCAGTAATTCTCTGCATGACCTGATGGATCTCGATGACCTGATAAATCTAAGGATCATAATTTTGTTATGCATTTGATGTCAAGGTAGGTCTAAGTATCATTATTTCCTGATGAATCTGACGATCGTTACATTTTCGAATAAAATTGGAGTATAAACTTCTTACATTCGAGACCACGTAAATATCATATTCCGAGAAAATTTTAATTTTACATAATATATTGTTTTCCATGCTTTATAATTTGCGTTTTTCGCTAAATCGCCGGGTGAAATAGAGTTGGAATGTATTCATTTTCGGATAATTTACAATAAACCTTGGCACATAAACGAATATTTGTCATAGCTCACACAGGTAGTGCCAGAACTATCGTGCAGTAGTGAGTCGTGTCAAGCGGGTCGGAATAGACAACACTTGGTCCAACACAAACATTGGCGACGTTTCAATTACTGATCCGAGACCGTCCTCAGTGGCTACCGGCTACCGGCTAGCCACACGCGCTGTGGGGGTCCTGCATATGATTAGCTAGCTGGCCACTCGACTACACTAACTGCATACTAAACTGTAAACAATCGCGACAGTTTATTTAAAGAGCTTAAATTTATAGAAAATAAATAGGTAGGGTTTCAGAATTTATTTTCTCGTGTTCCCACGTTTTAACAAGTAATGGGAATGTGTTAGGGTTCTCTTATTTTTTTTAACTTATACGGAAACCATTCAATCTATAACTTAAAGTGATTCACTAGTTTTTAGAAAGATTGGTATATTTATTATTCTAACTTTAAAATTTAGTTTGTATCCAAGCCGACAGCATTTTTGTAAATAATATAAACGCTTTCAAGGTTAAGCGGTCCAAACCTTACATAATACACAGTATTTATTTGTAAATATTTGATGCTGATCGTGTTAAAAACTTATACCTTCTTCATGTTATTAGTTAACTGATAATTTTTATATAACAACATATTAATATGTACGCATATATATTGACAACAGTTTATTTAGATAGCTTTATCCATTTATTTTAGTAATATACTGATTATAATATTTTGGCACATAGTTTTTCGGATCACCTAGGACAGTCAGAGATTGAACAAAAGCCTTGCTATACTCTATTGTCCCCGTTTGTAGCGACTTTTAAACCACCTCCCAAACATCCTCAGCTGGAAGCGAGCCATTTCCTACCGACGGGAAAGAGAGGCTTCACTCGCGCCTGATTGGAATGATTGGCCGGAGAGAGTGGTTTGCGAGGCGGGGAACACATCGCAACCCAGATTTCTATTGGATGTGGGTTGATGAGTGCGCGGATGGTTTACGGACCTGCGGCGATAGTGTTCACACAAGGCTAATGACGGTAAATATCCCGAGGCGGCAGTACGTTAAACCAGCCTCTGGTCTGTGGTCGGACGGGGCGGTGCCGTGGAAGTAGCGGTGGTCTTGGACGGTCGGGCTAGAAGATTGTTGTGTGCGACGGAGGTTGCCGATGACCTACCATTATGGGTTACTGTCCACTCTTGTTATTGAGGCTTTAAACATTGGCAAATTGATGCTTCCGACAGTACCCGATTTCGGTCTCCATTACAGGTTGCTGAACGGTTTCGGAGCTCATGTGCTTTTTTTAAGTAGTCATTGTAGATTGTTTAGTTTTAAGATTGTTCAGTAACTATACTAAACTTACTAAGTCATTGAGAAAAAAAATTAAATGTATTTCAGTTACTCATAAGACCCCTTATTACGTTAACCTCTTTGTCAACTTCAAAAACGCTGCTCCTAAAACATGTTCTGATTGGGCCTGATGATGATCAGTGTGACTGGTCGAAATCGATTGCTTTATACCATATTTTATGAATATTTACCGTCTTGTATGAGTACAGTATAAGTGTAAATATATGTTGTAGTGTTGTGAGATGTAATTTATTGTATCCTGTTTAAAAAATGTATAATGTTACTCAAAACATTTTATTTTTATTTTCGAAAAACGATACACCATCAAGAAATGTTTGATTTGTTTATCATACACAATTCATTAAACTCAGTAAGATTGCTTTGTATTTGGTTGTGAAGGCGAATATGATCATTTAGATTTATATGAAAATCACACACACAAAAGCTTGCAGTAAATGTAAAGAAAGCGGATAAAAACCTCTTTCAAATTTTACTATTTGATAGATGAAGTATAAAAGTAACATTACAGAACTTTACTAAAAGTGTAATAAAAAAGGTGAAATGTGACAAAAAATAAAAATGTGTAATGTTCGTATGTACAGTAACATCCCTAATAATGTACTTTTACCGGCATAACACAACAGTAACCGCGGTAATGAGTGATAAGTATGCAAAGTGGCGATAGCGTGGTGGAGTTGCATAATTGCATAACGTGACCAATCATTTGACAATGTGGCCTCGTGTCTGCGTGGTTGTTGTCACTGCCACCGCTATCACTGTCTGTCGGTGGCCGTCGCAATGGACGAGGTTAGGAGTACCAGCCATCGGGTCACAACTAACCTGGATATACTGGTACAAGCGTGGAAATAAAGTATGACCATTATAAACGTATCTGATGAAGTTCGTGCCACGTATTACCTTATAGGTATTTAAAATTCAAAATTTCAGGACGATGGGAATTTAACCTATTTACGACTTATTTGAGAAAACATTACAATTTAAATGGTTTATGATTTGTTGTAACACATGACCTGAAATGAGAAATATAACATTAGGGAATTCAACCCTCATAGACAAATGTAGATGAGCCAACCTGTCTTCTACTACATTCATCTATGGAACTGGTTGGTCCTGAACGCGGTGAAAGTAATACTTGCAGCCATTACAGTAGGGAATGGAAATACAAATGTACCCCAATAATTTTGTACCAAATTCCTTATCAATTTCAAACCACCAATATTGTTTTATCTTGTTTGAAACAAGTACACCTTGAATTTCTAGGTTAATAATTTCAATTTCCTAACAAGTAACTGCCATTTGTGACATTGTAAACCGGAGTTGACTAGATTTTTTCTTTAACGATAAAAAAATAAACCAAAGGCATCAATGAACGTCAAACTAAGACCTGAATGTGTTTACTGCCTACTAAACTATGATAAACAGCGATAGTTCGGTTTATTTCTCAGCTGATTGATCTATTGTTCAAAAATCTAACTATCCTGCAAGGTAAAATTATTCGCAATTGTTTTGAAAATTGTATACATAATAAGATTTAAGGAAATATTGACATTTTGCGTTTATCTGTCGAAAAACAAACTGCACCAAGAACTATCGGCTTAAACTAAAAATTCCGTAAAGTAAACTGTTTATATTCAGTGCGAGTTACTCGGTTTGGTATTGATATAAATAGAAATTAAAAGAATCAGTTATCGTGGGGCGAATTAAACTGGTATGATATTGGGATCAATGGAGGCCCAAACGAGGCTGGGATTTAAATCGTTTTCCAGCCGATACGTTTTATTATTCAAAGCGCGTCGGTCGCTAGCCTACGTGCGGCTCCGCGGTTCGACAATTTTTCGCGTTTATATTAGGCTTTCGGGAAAATTTAGGCATTTAGCTGGTTAAAAGCAGTGCAGAATAATGAATATAAATTGAACAAGCGGAATAAAATTGTTAGAGATATTTTGTTGGCCTAGTGGTAGTATATTTAAATTTAAGTTAGGGCGCATTAAATTTTGATGACGATTTTCGTATTTGTTAAAAAAATAACGTGCATTGTTATTTGTCGGGATTTTTGCATTGGATAACTAAATTCATTACATACAAATTACAAAACATTAAAGTACAGATTGAGCAATAAATAAATGATATTTTATCGTTACATTTGTTGTCAGAACTCTCAGAATAATTTTAATGACTTTAAATATTGGAAGTATTGATGTCCATAGAAATTTAATTACAAAAATTTGTATTTTGTTATATACCAAACGTTTGCTTCGATAACTCACAAAAAATAGGTCTTATTATTCGTAAGACTAGTCAGTTATATGGTTATTTTCAATATAATACCCCCGTAGCAGCAAACCTGCATACTCAGCGAATTTCCAATGCATATTAATTTATCTTAATACCACATAAAGCCACATACCAAGTTTCATCAATATACATTCTTAAATAAACGATTTATGACATTTTAATTATTCTCCATAAGAATAACATGGCGGATGAGTATGCAGGTTTGTTGAAATAAGGAACACTAAAAATGGGCTTTTATACAAATATCATTATAACTCAACTAGGTAAAGCCACATACCAAGTTCTATTAATTTATGTTCATAATTAAAGGAGATAACACGTTAATTATTCTCCATAAGAATAACATGGGGCTGAGTATGCAGGTTTGCTGCTACGGGAACTATCGGGCAAAAAATGGATTTTTGTGCAAATATCAATAGACCACAATGAAATGAAGCAGTATACCAAGTTTCGTCAGGATAAGTTGATAAATAAGCGAGATATACAATTTTTTTCCTTATCCTCCATAAGAATAACATTGGACAACGTACTGTGTTTAGCACTTTCAATATCTCAGTAACCAATTAACGTAGAGCAATGATTAAAACATCAAATTGTGCGTCTTTTTAAGCTGATTCCAATGGTAACAAATAAAATTTGACTTTTTCAAAAACTGTATGTAAAAAACTCAAAAAACCCATTTTTGGGGTACAAAACCCCCCCAAAATACCCCTTCGGATAGGTCGATCTGTCTGGTTTTCGAACTTAAAGTCATAAATGCTGCTTTACACGTTTGTACCAAATTTCATCGTAACCCAGGTCCACATATATCGCACCCACGGACACATATGTATATATATATATATATATATATATATATATATATATATATATACAGTTTCGAACGAATGGTGTTTTTGGGGTCTGGGGACCTCAAAACGAAAAGCCCGGACCTAGGTCTTACCATGCCGACTACGGTAATAGCTTCTTCCCTCTAGGGGAAATTCGCTAAAAAGGTCAAAACATCTTTATTAGCATAGAGGGATAAATATACTATACAAACATAGCCATGCGTACACCATTAAAATCCTACGCGCGCCGCGAGAATATATCGGAATATCCGTTGCTACATTACTACAGTTAAATTTTAAACATTGTTCCAAACAGAAAGTTTTATGAATGACAATAAAAACGCGGTTGACAGAACAACAAATATCAGCAGAGCTACGCTGCGGCCGGCGTGTTTGTTTTACGACTCTATTCGATTGCAGGAGGTGTTTTTGTGGCGACGTAAATATGCAGGGATCAAATGTCGAGGGAGACGGTTTATTATGAAAAGCAACAAGGGCGCAGCACGGCCCGCGTACTTGAAATAACAAGGGGACTGACTGACTGGGACGCCCGTCCGTCTGGAGACCGACTATCGTTTGTATACCTAGCTTTTTACGTATTTCAGGTAAAAATAGGAAATACTGTTTTGGTAAAGTGAGTTTTTTTTGTTGGAAATTAGTGAATTGGGTGTTGGTTTTATAATCTCTCCTTAAGTTTTGGCACTATCTCTCCTTATGTAAGTTTTGGAACTACAGTAATACAATATTCAGTTAAGTGTTTGATTCCCTTAAGTTAACTTCGCCGTTGTTTAGCAGACTGCGTCCATCACTATCACCACAGAGAGCATATCTCAACGTCATTAATTACAACATTTTAATAATTATGTTTGACATCGTCAAAATAACTATATAACTTTTATAGATTCATTTTATATTTGAATCAAGCAAAAAAAAAAAAACAATCATACAAACACACAAAAAACGGACAATTAATTGGGTAATGAAAGTATTCACAATCCCGAATAATATTTTGTATACATGAATAATTTTCAGTGTACTGACCATTGATTTACGTGCGTAAACTAGTGGTACCGGTATAATATAACTAAAATAATCGTTGCTTCCAAATTAGTTTAAAACGTTCTACAACAGATTGCTTACGTGTGATCGCAATATTTCAATCGTTAAATACAGGTAATTTAATGAGGATAACAAAATGATACTTGTGATTTTAACACGATTGTTATGAATTTAATTGTTCATTCATGCTTGTTCATCTACTTTGTGACAAATGCCCTAAACTCTAAATAAATCTGGATGAAAAACCAGACCTCATCACCCTAAACTTTTGACTGTCCAACTTCCAGTCCATATTGGGCAATAACCATCAGTCTGTTTACTCTATGTTGTATATATATTTATTCTCTCTTTCTACCACGTTGGCAGTCGGCCGCCTTATTACCGGTGTCCCTGTCCCCTGGGCGGCTGGGCGGCTGGGTGAAGGGCGGGTCAGCTGCGGGGGCGGGGTGGAGTGACGCCGGAAACACAACAATGTCACACCTAATGTGCTTTGTGCCCCGTGGCCGGGACCCGCGAGCAGCGCCACAGCAGAGGTGTGTGGTCCACATTGCAGTACAAGTACTGTGGGAATCCGATCAGATGTAGACTAGACTAGTCTTTTATTTAAAACATGATTTGGTGAAAGGCTATTTTGGAAACAAAGATGTATTATTACTATAATCCATGTTGAAAAGGATAAGTGAATTAATGCATGTTTCGTTCTATAACCCAAAAAGTTCTAAAGTTATAGGTATAAATCAGAAATTTATTATTTTCAATTGCTCGATTTTCAGCTATGATGACTCCATATGCGACACCGCGCACTACGGTTTGGACCTACCTCAAGGTACTTTAGTAACAAGTTCAAAACGGTATAAATGTGCATTTTCACATGTTGTGTCAGTTCTGACAATGCATTGTTATAACAATCGTCCGTTTTGGCAGTAATGTGAAATAGTCGTTCGATTACGGATTCAGTAATATACCTTTATAAAAGACCACCTAGATATTTACGAAGCGATATGAATATAATAAATTGACCACTTGGATACACGAGAGGATTTAAACATAATGGTACTGGTTTAAAGTAAAATCATTGACTATAAATACTGAAGTAGACTTCCCATTGCCATTGTAAAATGTGACCCCAGTTTTGTGTGTGCCAGGATTGAAAGAGGTCGTAGTTACACTAATCACCAACAGAGTATACTGCTGTCAACTATTACTTATCCGCTCAAGGAGGGAATAATACGACAGTTGGTGTGTCAGGAAGCAAACATAAGTTGATTATCACTTGCTTTCTGGAGTGGAGATATTTTAAAAGTTAACGTAAATAACTAAAATAAAAAGTTGACAGCAGCACAATCTGTCGGTGACCCAATCAAACTACTTCAATTTTAAATTCTAGCATACACTAAAAGTGGGACAGCTGGTCCATATAGATGGGATGTCTCCTTCAGTATTTATAGTCAATGGTAAAATAATCAAGATATTAAAAAATACTCATTCACAGTGCGACATTTTATACTAAAATTTATCGTATTTCTGTAGGTAACAAAAACAGTTAAATATTAGTAAAATTATATCCCGAAAAAATTTATTCCATCATATTAATTTGCTTGGCAATTAAAATTTAAATAATTAACAATTAACCCATGGTATCTGTAATTAAGATCAAAGTACGATTATTATTATAACACATAATGTTGCTGTTATAGTGCAAAATAAATTGTTGTGTTTAATTGTATGATTTACTGTCACTGTGTTATAAACGACGAGATCTGTGTTTTAATGCTGCACAAAGAGAGCACGATAAAAGAAAGTACGTTACATAAAAAGCTTTGTAAACGAGGGGTTAGAGTGGAGAATTGACTGTTACGACCAAATATGGCAGGGATTGTCTAAGTTGGTCACGGACCTTTAGAAATTAGAGGGAAACAAACCGTAGCCATGTCTAATACGTTGGGGACCCATTCGAAGTGGCTTGTTAAGATCATTGTCAAAACAGCGCTCGCTCATTCGTCATGATGAAAAGCACTAGGAACAGGAACCACGAGACTGACTCGAGATGTTTGTTGCCCTGCATCTCACGTCAACTACAGGCAACTGTTAGTTGATGAACTGCAATCCTTCATCGATAAACACTCCTGAAAGGGTTTGACGCAGCGCAGCTTGAGTAATTGTGCACTCTCGCTAACATCCGAAAGTCCTTCCCAATTCATGGGTGTTTGCAGGAAAGGAAATAGACTTTGGAAATAGTTTTAAGAGAAGATATGTCAAATTATAAATTTAAAAATCCAATACCAAAAACTAACTCTATTTGTTTACAACATTTTAGATATGTTATTGAATTTTTTACAGCAAGACGTTTCTACAATGATTGATCAAACAAGTTATGACATATAGGCATTAACGTATCTAAGTAAAATGCTTTCCATCTAACTGTCACCAAAGCAGATAACTCTTAGAAATATATTCTTTTAATGTTTCACATTAGGCTGCCTCTAGTGGAATAAAATCGAGTTAAATACTTACAGAGCAACTTTAATCAAAGTAAATATTTCCTGATATTCCATTGTGTTATTTTTAAAGAGTACGTAGGCAAAAGAGCGTATATATTACTGCATAAAAAAATAAAAATAAACCCAATACGAAGTTAAGATAGATACTTGGCAAGAACTCAACCCCGTGACACCAAACATTTTTATGGGTCACGCCGCTAACTGGCGGAACAATACTTTATAAGCTACAATTTGGGGGCCGTTCGCATCCCACGTTGTCTATACACCTGCCGGGCTGTAAAAGAGCTCAATTTGTAGCTCGCCCGTATACACGCTTCCGCGCTCTTTCTTCCCTGAAAGCTTCCAAAAGACGTAAATCTGCAGTGTCGCCCTCGCCCTTTCCCTCACGGGCCACAACTTTGGACGGCTAAAACTGCCCCGCAATATAAATCCTTTTACTAATTTAGCTTTGTACTTTTCCACCCCTTGGTGGCGAGTTGGTGTAGGTATAATTTTGCCGGTGAGTTATGATTTCATATTGTGTTAAGGAGGAGGGTGGTTTGGAAATAATTAAAATGTTTGAATTATGGTGCATTACCTCAAGTTAAAAAATAATAAAAGCAAAAATAGACGCCAAATGTCTTTGTTTAAATAAATGCACTATTTAATGGTATGCCTGTGGCCTATATTCATTAATAATTGCTCATGATTGAACCCGTTGAAAGTTCGCACTGAAAGTTATGTTTTACTGCCAAAAAGGGCTGTTTACGTCAGCTTGTTAGTTCTTGACTAAAACATTTTTTTTCTTTATTGTGATAGAGAGGAAAAGGTATTTTATTTTATTCCTAGTCACAAAAATGTTATTTGAATAAATTGTTTTATACTACTACGGAATACCTCGTTCTAGAATAGGCACTAAGTATAGTGTAATATTACGAACATAATATAATCTACAACAATAAACACTGAACGTTCTCTATATCAGTATACCTATTTGATTATTTCTAATACTAGTCTACATAGTCATGTTCTGATGTATTATTATTGTTGTCCTGATATTCCTAATTTATTTTGTATTGTTATATCGATTGTTATCTTTTATTGGTTATTTATTATGTAATGATAATGTAAATTGGTTTATGCCGTTGGTAAAAATAAAATAAACCAGACAAACTAAATTATCACCGAAATAAAGTGAACAATTTCTTAATAGCTGGGACGACAGCAAACAATTTGACAAGGGATGGTTAAAAATAGAAATACCGTATTAAATAATAAATACAAACTAATACTCGGTGCATTAATATACAATCTAAACACTACCTGAGAGACTGACAAGGCTACTTTCGTAAACCCTTATCGCTCAGCAGCTGATGGAGCTTGACAAATCATTTACCTGGAAAATCCTAACTGATAAGCCAAAAATAAATAAATATAATACATGACCAGCCAACCACACTCACTTGTGAAATTATCAGCTGGTATTGCCAAAGGATCAACCAATTCAATCATCGAGCTGAGCTTACAAATATCTCCTCTTTCCTGATTAAGGTTAAGCTGATGTCGCTTTTTATTTGTAATTACGTTTAAACGAATTTAAATTAATTTAATAGGTATACATATTTACAAATATATCGGTGAAGTTTAGTTTAAAACACATCAATAACTCTGAGGTTGTGCAACGTTTTTCTTCCCTTTTCGTAATAAACATGTTATGAGCCTGAACATATCAAGTTTAACATTGAAATAAATACGTATATTTATAGTGCAGTATCTAGAAACTTTGAATTATTTTATAATAGTCTAAGACAGTTGTTTTAAATTATAACTATTACAAGATGTAAAATATACATTTAATTAGAATATTAAGACCAAGTAAACAGAAGGTGATAGTCGACGGCGAAGAAAAGTTTTCTAAGTTTAAATTAATTATATGAATGAAAGTAATAAATGCAATCTGTTAAACCTGAAAATATTCATAATTATAGACTGAATATAAATGTTAAATCTATTTTTATTTTTGTAAAAGGAATGTAAAAAACATATAAGTCATACTATTCATTTCCAAAGTCTTAATAAACCAATGAAAAATATTTAGTTTTCTTCATACTGCTTCAAAAACAACTGTTTTTGACAGATGCGTTGAGATTCAAAAGTTCTTCTTTTTAGTCTTGGGATAATAACATATGTTTTGATGATCATTATCGTACTAGTACTAAAAAGATCATTGTTGATGATACTTTTTATTCGAGGTCGCCATAAATCGATTAAAATTCATTCGATTATAAATAATCGAAACACTCATTCTTATTATCGAAACATTCATTGTTGTATTGTTATTATTTTTGCGTTGGTTTCCCGTACACCACTGGTGAGTGACAACTGTGAGTGACACGATGGACGAAGTTAGTAGGCCTAACGATTCGTATCGAAATATAATAGAAAAAGCCCAAACAATTCAAGAAGGTTTACTTCCAGAGAAGTCGCAGAAATTCGATTGATTCGAACCACAATGATTGGTTTGAAGTGATCGACTCAACAACCGATAGATATGAATGAACCGATGTTATGCATGCGCAACAGCTGATTGTTTCAAGAGACAAGCTGTAAGAAAAATTTGAGGTTATGAAGACACAGTACGTAAATTTTACTTTTGTTTTTATTTAAACCTTAGTTTTTTGGCAGTATGACGAAAAATATAGTTCGTCACTCGGATCAAAAGTGTCTTTTTAATACTCGCTCATTTCCCAGCCTCGGCTTCGCCTCGGCAGTTAAACTGGAGCTCGTATTAAAAAGATCCACTTTTGATCCTAGTGACGAAATATACTATTTTTAAAAAGCTCAACACTACCAATATATAAAACAGACTCATAATAAACGAGCAATCTGGCTTTATTCATTCTCCGTGACATGGCAGAGAGTTTCAACCGAGTCGAATTAAATGGTACCATATATGTGGCTGTCCGAAGAAAGGTTCAATACGTTTATATGGTAAGGGACCCATGAATAAAAAAATGACAAATCGGTTGGTAATAATTTTTTTAAGCTTAGAAGTCGTTTTAGAAAAATAAACAGGATCATTCTCTGATTGGGCCTAATGATGACCGGTGTAACTGGTTGAAATCGATCGCCTTGTACCATATTTTGTGTATATTTTACCGTTTTGTATGTAAGTACAGTATAAGTGTAAATATACTTTATAGTGTTGTAAGACGTATTTTATTCATACTGTGTAGTTGTAACAACACGTATCATGCTAATAAAGAAATTATTTAGAAAAATAATAAATATATACAAATTACAATTAAACTGTTACGAATACCTACAAAATTAATTTCGTCATCATTATCCGTTCCGGTGTTTAGAACAGTTGCCGAAACGTTTAAAGGGTGTAATGGACCAAATTAGCCCGGAAGGGGGTGGATATAGCCCGTGAGTGGGGAAGGGGAGGAAGTGAAGAGGTGTGAACGTTCGGGGGGCACGTGCTAGCTGTGGGGGGGGGGGTTACACGGTATAATTGCAGTTATTATAGCGGACAGCTGTGAGTTCTGAATGGCGAACTGTCGTCGCCTCTGAACCATATAAACGGCACGTCCCCCCGTCACACCCCTTATGTATATTGAAATAGCTGAGGTTTGTGTGTAAAAATAAATCAGTAATGTGCAAATCGATGCAAGAATATTGTAAATCACGCCTAAGCAGTCATTTCCGTTCGCAAAAAAGAGTTTTAGTAGCAATTTCACGGTTAGATAAAAGATTGTTAAAATATTTCTCCCTCATTGTTTTCAAAAACCTTGTATTCAAGTAAATTATGTTGAAGATGTTCCTTTAAGCTTCCCATACAAGGAGCTCGATCGTTTCATATGGATGAGAAGTGGACAATTTCCCATGTTAAAAATGTATTATTCTTATCCACGTTGATAAATTTATTAATCTTTAACATTTGAAGAAGCCTAAGATTAGTACTTCACCTGAAAAACTTGTAATACAGTTTACATTAACTACATTAAAAAGGATAAATAAACTACGTCTTACAACATTACAAAGTATACTTTTTTAGGGTTCTCAGAGCAATTTGTTAACCATACCATATTTCCATACTATAAGAGTATACAAAGTAAACTAAACTAGAATGTATTTTAAGATTGTACTAAAACATGTAGAATATGTGGCTAATTAACAATTTATTCACGACGAGAAAATAAACATCAATGATCATACGAAAGAAAAAAGCAAAACGAAGGATAAACAAAAGGGAAATGCAAATCAACACCGAATTTACGAATTCGCAGTAATCTCCCACAACAATTAAATTTGATCCCCACATTCAAGTCGTCGCTCCATTCAACTCCCCCTATCAATAGTTTTCTTTTATTTAAACCCGATAAAACAATTGATCTCCAGAGCGAAATGGGTTAGTAAGGCGGCAGCTGGGGCGCAGGCGAGTCAAACGGCGCCCCCCGTGGTGGCACTGTCCCTGCCCCCGGGGCCCCGACTATCTCTCCATCTACACACAATGCTGCCATTCATGCGATGCATCGATGGTGCTGATCGATAACACGATACGATAGTGGAGCTAGGCATACGAGAAGGGTCAGGTTGGAAGTCAATACACTAGCCAAAAACTTAAATACTTTGCTAACACCAGCCTTGGTGGGAAGTATATGATTAGTGCATCTATTCACGCGATATATTGCAATTTAACACTCCTTATACATACTATAAGCAATGTCAGCAGAGAACAAATAACTAAATAGTCGTCAAGTTGGTAGTGTATTGAGATGGAATAGGATAAGAAATTAAGGCGGGCCGATGAATATAAATGGTGATGAGGCGATCGTCAATAGCTGAAGGGCCGAGTCATGAATCTATGAGTATTGTAACGTTTACATCCTACTTATGAAAATCTTGGTCATACAATTCTATATATTTCTACGAAAATATATACTTATACGTTGGATAAACGATTGCACGACTTTTATGGAAAGCAAACGATTGTTTTAAGTATGTTTAGTTAGAAGAGAATCAAAGTATTACGGTACGTTATAACCTATAATTGAAAAATATTTCCTTGTTTGTAAGCAGATCACTGACAAATTCAAGTAATCTACATTATCAGTATTATCTATTTTTGAATATAATACTATCTTGAATTGGTCATTTGCAAACTAAAAATATAGTCACTTTATATCACTTTCGAATCCCTAAGGCTAGCCTAATTATCGTGTTGTTTGAAATAACATAATTGCATTAAAAAATAGAATAGGACGACCAACCGTGCTCAACACGCACAGTCACGTTGTGCCAGTCAATAACTGTGCCTAGTTTATTATGGTTGGGACGCAGAACCTGAATCTGGGGGCTTCCATGCAGGGCTTCAATGATTCTGCCAACGGTCCCATTAACCAATGGAAATCGTGATCTATAATATGAAGTGGCATCCGAACCACAGATTACTAATCCAGAATAAAATACGTAACAAATGTATATAAACAAACTATCGCTGAATTTAGTTTTTACAAGTTGCGTTGTGATTCAAACGTATATATAAGGTAACGAAATTCTGCATCTGTAACTATAAATTGTCTTAGTAATTGTCTTTAAAGTTATACATATTCTATTGAGAAATATACTATAGTGAAAAAAACAAGTATTTATTGTTAGTTCAATTAACGACAATGATGTGGATCCAGGAAGACAGCGACATGACTAAAACACTCCCATGACCTCTAGCACTCCGCAAAACCCCATTCAATCTCTCATTAGCAAACAAAAGGCAATGCGGATCAATATAAAGGTTGTTATCGGTAGTTTTGATCTTCGCGGATAAAAGATGAAAAGGCCTAGTCCTAGACAATGGCTGATCAGCGATCAATGATCAACGACGCCCCGTGGCGCGGATCCCTTACCCCCGAGAACGAGCTCCCTATCGTTATTGTGATCGGTCGTGTAAGTATGATTTACAACGCCTTGCCCTGACTTGTATTCCTCTCTGTTGGGTGCAAATCGATTTGTAGTTGTGACGAAGCTGTGTGATGTTGGCAATTGCACGCTGAATTGCAAAGCCGTAAGTAAATTTCAAAAGTTCAAGTGTAAAAAAAAACAGGTTGAATGTGGGTTGACTATACGAAAATACTGCAGTAATATTCCGATAGGGTTGTAAGTTGTTGACAAATGGTTTTTAACAAATGTACGTTACACTTAATATATATTTTAATACAATCAGTAAGAATTATTTTCAATATTTTGTTGTAAGTCACACATAGTTCTTAAATGTTCTTAAGAGCAAGCAAAATATAAAATTGATGTACTAGTCTTACTTCGTTAAAAACCAATATAAAAACAAGCTTAGGGTTCTATTTTTGGAGTTACCATGAAAAATAATCCAGTATAATACAAAAAAAGTTGTTAATATTTCTGACCTCAGAACCTTATCTGTGGATCGTAACCACGGTATCAGTATGTCTGCACCCACGCGTCACAAGTCCCGTCTAAGCTACTATACAGTATATACATTTTAAATCCAATCACTTACAAAGGTATGTGAAACTCAAGGTCCATACTTTGTAAGATCTGTGCATTCGGTATATTTAATGTTTTCTAGCTAACCGGAAGAGACATCGTAAAAACAGCTGTAAGGTCACACGATCGCCAATCCAATCTGCAGTATTGCTGGAAACGCGATATTTATCGTACGTGTATCATTTTTTCCTCATCATTGTAATTAAAATAAACATCTTTATATATAATTCTGTAAGCGAAATGTTTAAGCCAAAATTGTGGGAGTTTGAAAAATCGCAGGATGATGGGAGAGGGCTCAAATAAAAGGTCTTGATTTCAGGGACTCGGAAAAAATAGCAGTAATTCTAAAAAGTTACCAGCAAACGAGAAATAACGTAAAAGATCTCCCATGAGAAACGCATGGGACTTTAAAAACGTCTGCTTTGTTTACATTAAAACACATGTGATTAAGTGCTACTTTTTTTACGAACTGACATGTGTTCCCACATAACATGTAAAACGTAAAACGAGTTTGCACGCAGCACGCTGACGAGAGGGAAGTGAATTTCCAGATGCAAAACATTTAAAACTCAAAACCAGTGTAAAAACATATATTTATTCCAATTTTACTGAAATCTGAAAACATTTATTGAAAATCTGAAATCTGATTTTTTGGCTGTTCTGATGCTCTTGGTTTAATTTACCTGCAATGCGTGTAATACAATTTTGCGCAATTTTGCCAATTATAATGTTAGGAGAAGATCCAGTCAGGCTTGAAAGTAGGCGTGAGGTTGCTGGGAATGATAAAAGTACACCAACAAATGAATAACAGGCTTTTCTAACGTAAAACACCCTTAAGACAACGTACTGTGTTCAGTCGATACACATTTTCTTTAATAACTCGTAATATAATTGTAACAACACGCATTATGCTACTCAAGAAACTATTTAATAACTCAGTAAATGTTTAAGCTAGAATGACGAGGGATGGCTTAAAACCTTTGCCTCACTAATTCCCATCTTTTTACATACAATAATGTTTTATCCGGGGCTTTTCTGACTCTTTTTGGGCCCGAAACCTCGAAATTTGAAAGATTAATCCCCAAAAAAGGGGTTTAGAGTTTTCTGATTATGTTTCCCAACAAACTTGTTCAACTAATTATAGAAAGGAACGTCCCTACCAAATTTTAAGTAAATCGGACAAAAAACGCGACCGCTAGAGTGCATACACACACACACACATAATTTTCAACGACCCCCCAAAATATTTCAGGGGGTCACGTTAGGAACTTCTATGGTGGTCCCGCGCTTAAGTTTCACCGTGCGGGTCATGCTAATAGTTCACTTCCCATAGGAAATTCACTAATAATGAATTGAGGCAGAGTATTGGAGCAAGGTTAGGGGCAATGTCCCCTTCAAGCCACTAGTTGTTTAACTAATTACATAATTTTATCAGCTGTTATTTTATGAAACTACTTATTATATTGATTTATTTGTATTATTAGATTAATGTATTGTGGGTTTCAAGTTTCTTTCTGCATGTCCGGTGACAATTTAAAAATAGCTATACCATTATTACCCCCTATAAGGTTGGCAACACTTATACTATATTGTTGATTTATGCATCAGCTGGACGACATCGCATGACATTTTTGCTACGAACACTACTCTTAAGGAAATGATCATACCTGTGCTGAAAGCTCTACGAACCTTGTGTAAAACTCTAAATAAAATAACTAATTTAAGCCAACCAAAATTCACCTACTCAAAACTCAGTATTTCGTACAGCGATTTTTAAACATGTTTTAATCGTAGGAAAAACCAACAAGTTGCATTCCTTCCTCGCCTGAAGTAACTGAACCACTCGCACTCCACCTTATCTGAAAACAATCGTGCTTAAGCGCAAGACGGAAGCATGGAAACGAGTGAACACGTAACAGCTAAACAAAGTTATTTAAAAGCTCAGCGAAGCGAATAATGCAGTCCAGCCCTCACGGATATTGCCCATTGATAATTACATGATAAGGACTGGTGAGCGCGTGTGCACAGCTAGGTATAGTGCGTGCGTGAGCGCCGTGCTACGTACACATCTGCAGACGATTTCCTGCCTCCCATATGGCCTCTATTACTCTGTATGGTTAGTTATTGCTATTGAAACCCGCACTAACAACTACCCCTGATGTATTATTTCCAGATGATTATTATTCATCAAGCAGAACCATTTCGAACATTTAATGACTTAAAATTACTATTGTGATGAGTAAATGTTCATATGATTGCAGTTTTTTTTAAGTGCTTGGAATTGTTGCCACATTGAAGAATGGAAATATTGAGATAGTTGTAAATACTTTTACTCCTGCTGCGTATCACTTACTACTGCGTATTATGGAAAGAGCGATTCTTGTAGGATGCTAATAGGAACATAATACGCTCTGGTATGCACAGTTTGAAGCTGTTATTCTTATGCACATTTTCAAAACAAATTACTCGGAAATGTGCTTTTATATCTGTAGTACTAGAGAGATGGGGTCTATGTCTTGTCAGGTATCTAAAACTTGCATAGAAAATTTTCAAAACTACCTGAATATTAAAAGCATAAACTTATAACACCGTTGAACCGATGGACAAAGCATACAGACAATCATGTGCTTTACTTTTTACTTTTTAGTACTTTTTGTTTTTAACAAACTGACTTTAAAAATAAACTACATAAGCATGTTGGACGTGCTTCGCGTATTGAAATCAATCAAACATTTCCACATAAATTTAAGTAGAGAAGAACTGCCGGGGAGGGGTCACTTTCGGCGCTTTTTTCCCATGTTATTCTTATGGGGATCAGTTTTTGCACCGACGCCCGATCCTACCCTACACAAATTTTCTTTTTGGCCAGTACCCTTGCCTTAAATACATTTTCCCCATATATTTTTAAATTTTGCTCTAAATTCATTTTAATACATCCTTTGCAGAAATGCACGAGTTAAAAATAACTCCACACTAAATAAACAACACATGTAAACAACTTAGAAGTGCACTCGGTTATCGCCACTAGCGTGACAATCAACAAGGAGATTCTGCAAGATCGGCACCAAGGACACAGCGACCGATGCATAGTAACCGATGCGTAATTTTACAAATTAATTTTGTGAATTGTCGGCTATATAAAGAGCTGCTGCAGGCTAGGGTCCTCACTTCATATCCTACAGCCCCAGCACCAACAAGACCTTCAGTGTTGCAGATTTTAACTTAAAATTCAGTGGTTAGAATAATTTCGGCTAAAATATACTTTTTTTTACTCTGGACTTAGAAAAATTTAGTGGTTAGAATAATTTCGGCTAAAATATGCTTTTTTTACTCTGGACTTAGAAAAATTTAGTGGTTAAAATAATTTCGGCTAAAATATGCTTTTTTACTCTGGACTTAGAAAAATTTAGTGCTTAAAATAATTTCGGCTAAAATATACTTTTTTTTTACTCTGGACTTAGAAAAATTTAGTGGTTAGAATAATTTCGGCTAAAATATGCTTTTTTTACTCTGGACTTAGAAAAATTTAGTGGTTAGAATAATTTCGGCTAAAATATGCTTTTTTTACTCTGGACTTAGAAAAAATTCAGTGGTTAGAATAATTTCGGCTAAAATATGCTTTTTTTTACTCTGGACTTACAAAAATTCAGAGTGGTTCTTATCACTAATGACTTAAATAATAACTTATGACTTAAGAACTTTGAAGATGAAAGGGAATCGTTATTTTTGAAAACATTTTCATTTTTGATTAAAATAGCTTAACTTTTGATAATTACTTTTGTTATTTATTTTTTTTATTTTACTTTAACTACTTTTTATATTGGACTTTTGGAATTGTTATTACATGCTCTTTGACTTGGGTATTTTTTAGTATCTTCAAAAACACCGCGGGGAGCGGAAGCACCGGGGAAGCAGAGCGGTACAGGATGCAAATATGCAATTTTCGAAAATTGCATATATCTCGAAAACGGTAAGAGATATCGAAAAAATAACGAAATTTTTAAAAATACCTATGACATAGGTTTCGGGGGTTCCCCACCCATTCCAGGTTTCAAAAATTTTTTTTGACCCCTTTTGGTCCAAAATATTTTTTTGACCTTTGGCCTTTAATTATATCTCCGTTATTTATAGAGCTATTGGGTTGAAATTTGGTATATAGGTACATATAGATGTGAAACATTGTTTGGTAAAGAAAATTATCAATTTAGGGGACACACCTGCGCGCTACAGGCGATAATTTGAAATTCAAAAATTAGCTCCCATGTGGTTGTTTATCATCCAAATTTGATATAACGCGGATTGTACATGTAGAACATCAACCCCCACTTGATAGCGTGTACGGATTTTTAAAAATAATTTTTGTTTCTTTTATAATTACAAATTTTGGTTTTCCAAAAAACCCTCATAACTTTTTTGTTTATTGAGATATAAGGTTCAAATTTGGTTTGGAGGTACTTTATACAATTATCTAAAAAGTAGTTTCCCAGATTTTTGATAAAGGGCTTAGTTTTTATAAAAAATTTGAATTTGTGTTTTTGTCTAAAATCTTCATATTTTGAATTTTGATAGTATTTAAATTTTTTAAATGGTAATTTTTGTTTATAAAAAGCAGAGCACGACATCTCTACAGTCATTTCAACACAAAATGTTGACTTGTGCAGTCTGTTTTATGTCTTACTCCAACAGAAGCAATTTATTACGCCATTATCGACTTGTTCACAAAGTTATTCCTAAAATTTGTAAAAAATGCCATCAAATATTTGATAATAACAATCATTTTAAAATGCATATGCTAGAGAACCACAATACTTGTAATGTGTGTAAGAGAGTCATCACTCGGAACAAACCCCGCCACCACCTACGATGTGACAAGCGACCCTATAATGTGTTTAAGTTTCAGGGTGAGTCCGTGGATATATTAAACACCCTTCAATCATGTCATTTACCAATAAAATGGATTCTTATTAGGAGAGTGAAATTTATCAAACACACAGTTAGTAAGAATGGTGAATTATTAATTGATAAAGAAACTATCGCTAACTTTCGAAGTTTAACTAATTTATCAATTGAGAAAGCACAATTAAAGACACAAATTGAAAATTCACTTTTAAAAATTGACACATCTTTACACAAATTTCAATCAGAAGGCAGTGGATGGATATATGACCATACTAAATACTGGCAGCTGCACGTTTACAAGTATAAACCCCTAACTCCCAAGTCATACATCCCCACACCAGAAAATATAAAATTAAAACACGCTGTTTTAAATACTAAAAATAGTGATAATAAATGTTTTTTGTGGAGTATTTTAGCAAAATTAAATCCAAAAAATCATGGAGAACATGCAAATCGAGTATTTTACTACGAACCCTATGAAGGTCAGTTAAATATGACAAATATAAAATATCCCGTAAAAATATCCGACATTGATAAATTTGAAAAACAAAATAATATAAGTGTTAATGTATATGGAATTGAAGAACAATTAATATATCCATTGAGAATAACTAAACTAAATAGCAATACGCACGCAAACCTGCTGCTTTTACAACAAGGCCGCAAATCACATTACTGTTTAATCCGTGATTTTGATAAGTTAATGTTTAATTCTACAAAACATGACCATAAGCAATATTTTTGCAAGTTCTGTGTGCAACACTTTTACACTAAAGATATATTGGAACGTCACATAACATATTGTAAAACCTTTGATCCCCAAAGAGTACAAATGTCTAAAAAAGATACATTACAATTTACGAATTACAAATATCAACTTAAAGCTCCCTTTGTGATTTATGCAGATTTCGAATGCTTTATAAACTCCGGCAAACACACTGCTTCTGGATTTGCTTATGTTGTAGTGAGAGATTCTAAAATTATTTACGAAGAGTTGTACAGTGGTGAAAATGTAATGAATGTGTTTTTCGAAAAATTATTTAAAACTTATGACTTTATTAAAAGTCAGATGGGAGTATATGTTCCCCTTGTAATGACTCCAGAGCAAGAGACGTTATTTCAAAACTCTACACGCTGCCACATATGCCGCCAGCCGTTACTGTGTGATAAAGTGCGCGACCATTGTCACTTAACAGGTGAGTTCAGAGGGCCCACCCATAACTCTTGTAATTTAAACTATAAAGTAACCAAGAAAATTCCAGTATTCTTCCACAATCTTAAAAACTATGATGGTCATTTAATAATGCAACACTTAGGAAAATTTAATCGCAAATTGAATTGCATAGCCAAAGATATGGAAAAGTATATTTCATTCTCTGTTGATGATTTAGTATTTTTGGATTCCTACAACTTTCTGTCCCTTCCCTTAAGCAAATTAGCTTCCAATTTAAATACATTTAGATTTATAGACAATCCACTACTACAACGTAAGGGCGAATTTCCGTACGAATACATGACAGGACCAGAAAAGTTTTTAGAGCCTCTCCCACCCATAGAGGCATTTTACAGTAGTCTAACTAAAGAATGTATATCTCCTGCACAATATGAACATGCTAAAAACGTATGGAATCATTTTAATATAAAGCATTTAAAAGAATATCACGATTTATACCTTAAAACAGATGTTTTGTTATTGGCTGATGTGTTTGAGACATTTAGGGACTTATGTTTAAAGGATTATAAACTCGACCCTGTTCATATGTACTCATTGCCCGGACTAACATGGGAGGCATGTCTTAGAATGACCGGCATAAAATTACAATTATTTCGTGACATTGACATGCATTTGTTTATAGAACATGCCATTAGAGGCGGTGTAAGTATGATTTCCACGCGCTATGCTAAAGCCAATAATAAGTATATGGGCGAATATTATGACCCAAATCAAGAAAGCACCTATCTTGTATACTTAGACTGTAACTCGCTATACTCTACAGCAATGTGCGAGTCGTTGCCCATCGATGGCTTTAGATGGACAAATGAGAAAGATTATAAATACAATCAAAATGAAAACTTTGGATTTATTTTGGAAGTTGATTTAAAATACGATAAAAGTTTACACGATTTGCATAATGACTACCCGCTCGCACCAGAAAAAATGAATGGAAAATTAATACCAAATTTAAATGACAAAACTAAATATATTTTACATTATAAAGCACTAAAAAAATACGAAGAACTGGGTTTGGTAGTTACAAAATACCACAGAATTTTAAAATTTAGACAGTCGAAATGGCTTGCACCCTATATTAATTTTAATATTGAAAAGCGACAAAAAGCTAAACACGATTTTGAAAAAGACTTTTACAAACTGTTAAATAACAGTCTCTTTGGTCGAACAATTATGAACCAACGAAAGTTTCGTGATGTACATCTTGTAGACGAGTCTAAGTTAACAAAGTATGTTACAAAGCCAAGGTTTGACTGTAGCAAAATGTTCGATAACAATTTGCATGCTGTACATTTAAATAAATTAATTGTAAAGTTTGATAAACCAATATATTTAGGAATGACCATTTTGGATATCAGTAAAGTAATAATGTATGATTTCCACTATAATTATATGTCAAAATTTAAGAATAAAAAGTTCCTAATGACAGACACAGACAGTCTTGTTTATTCTATAGTAACAGAGGACTTTTACAAGGAAATACAATGTGACTTGGACTGTTTTGACACCTCTGCATATAGTAAAGACCATTTCTTATACTCTGATAAAAATAAAAAAGTTACGGGCAAGTTTAAAGACGAATTAAATGGTCAAATTATGTATGAATATTGTGGTTTAAGGCCAAAATTATACTCTTTCATTCCTTTACAATGGTTATACGAAAAAGAAAAGCAAAATGAGCTAGAGGTTAAAAAGGCAAAGGGGGCTGACAATGCTACAGTTAAACATCTCTTAAGACACCAACATTACTTAAACTGTCTTGTAACCGGGGAAGATTACTATGAGAATGTTACAAGAATTAAATCCACAAACCACCATCTTCAAACATTAACGATGAACAAAAAGGTACTCTCTTTTGATGACGACAAGAGGTTTATTCTGGATGGCATTAACACTCTTGCCCTTGGTCATTATAAAATTGGTCAAACATAAATCTGTATTTCCCATTATTCTTTGGCCTTTCCTTGTCTATTACAAAAAAGCCATATTTAGACCTGTCCCAGCATTGATGGCAGAGATTTCTAAATTGGTTAAATGAAAAATCATTTCCCACATGATTGTTATACACATGTTTTAAATTTAAATCGTCTTGTTTAAATAATATTAGGAAATTAACATTGTCACGTAAATGTTTGTTTACTTTACTGTAAGATTGACACAAGTAAAAACTGTTAATATTTTTGTGTCTGCCCATTGAGAAAAATTGTGTGATATTTGGACTATTTATGTCGTCAAATACAACTATTGAGTGTGATTCTACATCATTTGGTGTGATTTCACAGTTTGAATATGTGTGTAATTTAACTTCATCACACAGACGGAATATTTCAATTATTTCTTTATATTTTTCTTGTTCTAAAGATTTGGATATTATATATAAATTTGTAAACTTTAATCCTTGCTTTTTTACAATTAAGTTATAAATTACAACGGTCTTCCCCGAACCGCTAGGCCCTATTATAAGACAGCGAATATTATTAGGAAATAGACCCAACTTCTTTGGTGTATTTTCTTTATGTGCTATTTTAAATTTGTTCTTTTGTTGAATAAATGACATTTTTTATATAATAAAAATGGCAAAGAGAAAGTGTAAAAAGGTCCAAGGTAAGGGATTATTCTTAAAGCCATATAGAGGCCGTGGCTTGTTAAATACCCTTATAAACAACCTTCCTTTCCCCCTCCACATCCCGTCATATTCATATTGTGGTCCTGCAACTAAGATACGTGAAAATTTAGCCAAAAATGTACCTCCAAAAAATAAGCTAGACTCTTATTGTAAAGAGCACGACATATTCTACATGAATAATCCTGATACAGCCGCCCGGAACAAGGCAGATATGAGATTAGCGGACCAGGCTTGGACTAGGGTTTCGGCAAAGGACGCCAATCTAGCTGAAAAAGCAGCAGCTTATGCAGTGACAAATTTGATGAAGGCCAAGGCAAAAATGGGAATGGGATTAAAATTTAATAAAAAAGATGGACAACTTTCAGCTGTTAGAGGCCGCAAGAGACGTGCCTCACTTTCGAGGAGTGTACCTAAAAAACGAGCTAAGAAAACAGAGACCAAAAGTAAGAGAATGTGGAATTATTAATTTAGACAGTGACAGGGGCACACATTGGACAGCATATCGTAAAAATAAAGATATTGTAATATATTTTGACCCATTCGGAATACAGCCTCCAAAAGAGGTAATTGAATATTTTGTACCATCTAAAATTTACTATACAACTGATCAAATACAAGATTTAAACAGTTCCATTTGTGGAATTTTATGTTTATCATTTCTGAAAAATTTTAGTTTATAAAAATGGATTCATTTACTATAACATTTACGGGTACAGAGCCAGAGTTGAAGTCGGTGTTCTTTCCTCCTATAGAATTAAATGGTGATTATGTAATTGGACTGGTAGATTTTCAAAGTTATAATTATATATTTAATGTTAAAAAACCTCTAAATACTTTGACATATTACAAAATGCACAAAATTACAACCCCAAAAGGGGAGGTCACAATTGACGAATTAAACCGGGCATTAGATGGTAAAGTTGAAGTTATTATACAAAATAAAGTAGCATTAATTAATACAAAAGTCAAACTTATATTTTACAAAGGGCTAGTTCCAAAATTAAATAAACTTAAAGACACAAAATTAACTATAGACGAGGGTGAGGATGTGTATTATTACGATCACAAAGCTCCAAATGTAATTGAAATTGCTGAAGGTACATACGAAGTGTTTGAGCTTGCGAAGGAAATTCAAAAGCAACTCCCAGATTTTGTACTTATAGCCGATAATAAAACTATGAAAGCCACATTACATTCTGGCCATGTGTTTGATTTTACAAAACCGTGTTTAGGGTCTGAATTATTGGGATTTAAAGGATTTTCTACTCCAGATATTGCGTTTAAATCCGTAAATAAATTCAACATAAATAATGTAAATGTGATTAGAGTAAAATGTAATATTGCAAATGGGTCTTATTTAAATGGTGACAAATCACACACCATACACAGTTTTTACCCAGAAGCTCCTCCCGGCTACAAAATTATTGAGGTTCCCAGAAATATTATATACTTCCCTGTCAATAAGAGAAGTTTAGATGTTGTTAGCATTACATTTGCAGATCAACACGACAAGCCAATTGACTTTAATAAAGAAGAAACTACAATTACTTGTCATATAAAAAAGATATGAGAATTTACAAGAACGGACTGAGTGTGCAAAATGCCAGGTTTCTGCGATCAATTGGGTTGAAGTTAAAATTTTCTATTAATAAAAATGGAAGATTTTCTAGACGTTACAGGAAAATTCCAATACGACGATAGCGTGGTTAAAATTACAAATCACTCCTATGTTCCACACAACACTTTAGCAATAAATAATTCCGATGAAATTCGAATATGCATAAATAATCAAGATTTACTAACACTCCCATGTAGGAGTTATCTGTATATTAAAGGAGAGATAGAGAATCATGATAAAGGACATTTTATAAATAATGCATTTGCATTCTTATTTGACGAAATTAGATACGAAGTTGCTGGTAAAGAAATAGATATTGTAAGAAATCCGGGAATTTCCAGTCTTATGAAAATATTGTGCTCTTACAATAAAACAACTAAATTGTCAAATGTAGCATTTGATTCTGATGAAAATTTAAAGGAGTTCCATAAAAGCGGCAAGTTTAGTACTTGTGTCCCGTTAGAGCTGTTAATGGGTGTGTTTGAGGATTTTAATAAGGTTTTAGTAAATGTTAAACAAGAATTGGTGTTGAAAAGATCCAAAAACGACTTAAATTGTATATTAACAACATCTAATGCTCCAACTGGTGTCGATCCTATTCCTAAAATTACACTTAAATCTATTCAGTGGGTGATGCCGCATGTGGTGCCATCTGATGGGGAGAAGCTTCAATTACAAAAGATGTTATTGCAAAATAAAAATTTGCAAATTGCATTTAGAAGTTTGGAGCTACACGAACTCCCATTATACCCCGAAACCAAGAGACATACATGGTCAGTTAAGACGTCTTCGAGTTTGGAGAAGCCCAGGTATATTATATTTGGTTTCCAAACTGGTAGGGACAACAGTGCACGAAAAAGAACTGATGAATTTGATCACTGTAAATTGAAAAATCTCAAAGTGTTTTTAAACTCTGAATATTATCCTTATAGTGATTTAAATCTCGACTTTGAAAATGGAGATGCCTCTAAAGCTTATGAGATGTTTGTGAGGTATAGGGAGAGTTACTACAACACCGTCCCCGATCCTATGTTTAACAGAGCTGACTTTATAAAGAGATATCCTCTAATTGTAATAGATTGTTCTAGGAAGAATGAATCAGTCAAAGAGGGGGTTGTAGATATTAAATTAGAAATTGAAACTGCAGAAAATGTCCCTTCAAACACATCTGCATATTGCCTAATAATACACGATAAAGTGTTTGAGTATAATCCTTTGACAAATGAGATAAATAAAATGTAAATAAAATGAAAACAAATATTCAACAAGAATTGGTAGAGTCTGCAAAACAAATAAGAGAAAAATATAGGGCGTTAAAACTTGGTAAATTTCTAGAGGCTGAAGAGAGGTTCCAAACATTCCAACCGTTAATAGAGCCTTTGCAAGAATTAAAAAATTTAGCCACAAAAACAGAGAGGCCAGTTCTCCCAATGATTTTAGAAAAGACCCCGTCTAGAATACCAAGAATAACCCAGATAACACCGCACAAATTAGATTTTGGTCTTTTAGCATCAGACTATTTAGGAAATTACCTTAGTAGAAGTAGTATGACACACACCACATATGGTATTAGGCGAGAAGGAAATAAATTTTTTATTGGGAATCAGGAAGTTCAAATTGCCAATGATGATGTTACAGTTGGAGAAACAATTTATAAAGGGACAAAGGGATTGTGGGAATTGTTAACTTTAAAAGAACCCGTAAACTATAGTCAGGTTGATTTGCAAAATTATAAAGAGATTTTGGAAGCTACAAATGCACATTTAAAGGGTTATAAACCAGGTGCGGCGATGTCAAGTAATAAACACACTAAATATCTTAATATAATTAAACCCCTGTTTAAGACTGTTGGTGAAGGTTTAAGGCAGGTAACTGGTAATAAAATAGACTATGTTTATTGGGACGATCCCAATGAGCTTGTAGATAGGTTAAGACTGCTTTGGTTAAGCCGATTGGCGGGAAATTCTGGAGTGGATAATGAGATAGATTCTATCATAGAAGAATTGAGGGAAAGTGGAATTGTTTATTAAATAAAAAGATGATAGATAAATTTTATCGCGTATATAACCCGTATAGTAAACCAGAAGCTAGAAGTTTTAAAGAAACTACTTTAAATCTAAAAGATGATGGTTGGAATGCTTTAAATTATAAAATTAGTAGTGTTAAAGGTGGGGAGTTTACTGACGATGTATCGACTTTGGGGCAGACGTTAACCAGAAAAGGTGATGCTTTTGTACAAGGTAATACTAAATATAAGTTTTTAGAATCCAAGAGTAATAATTGGAACGCTAATAAACGCAAAATTACTAATGTTAAACGAGGTGAAAGCTCAACCGATGTACCCACATTAGAGCAAACTTTAATAAGAAAAGATGGTGTCTTTGTACAAGACAACAATAATTATGAATTTTTGGAATCGGAGAATGGTATTTGGAATGCCAAAAAGCGAAAAATAAGTAATTTGTTGGCTGGTAAAGAAAGCGATGATGTTGTAAACGTCTCTCAAATACCAAAAATGGATCTAAACTTTTGGGATTTTAATAATAAAAGGCTAGTTCGTGTTAAACCCGCTGTTGATGAGAACGATTGTGTTACAAAACATCAGACTGTGACTTTAGACGGTCTTAAATTTGATGGTAAAAATAAGCAATTAACAAACATTTTACCTGGAACATTGCCAAATGATGTGGCGGTTGTTAATCAAATATTAACAAAAGGTGAGAAAAGCATAATAAAACAGGGGGATAAAAATTATAATGTATTAACATTAGATAGCGATATGTGGGATGCAGAGGACAAATTAATAAAGAATGTACCTGAAGGCAAAGATAGGAGTGACATTTGTTTAATGTCACAGGTTTTGAGGTATGACGATAATATTAAAACTTTTAGACAAGACAATATTAAATTTGATATTTGTTTAAAATCACATGCATTAAGGTTTAACAATAAAACTAATAAATTTATGCAAGACAATAATCAAATCGATTTGATGATGTACAATCCTAAATTGTTGGTTGCAGACCCTACATCTTTAAGCGGATTTAAGACTTTAGATGGAGAGGCATATTTGCCAAAAAACTATGTATATCAAAGAATGAGTGATGGTATGTTAATTGGTAGCAATGGAGGTGTTTTTGAAACGACAGAGACTGGCAGATACGTTAACATTAAAAATAAAGAATAAAAAATGGAAAAAATTGCTTACGAATTGCATAAGCCCGCGAGAAAGAACTTTGTTAGAAGGTCTTTTAAGGTGTTGGCTATAAACGAAACTGTTCAAATAGATTTAATAGATATGCGGAATTATGCTAGAGAGAATTGTGGGAATAAATATATTTTAACTTTAATAGACACATTTTCTAAAAAAGCTTATGCTGCTCCACTAAAGAATAAAACTGGATTAGTAGTCACAGAAGCTATAAAAACTATTCTCCCAAAGGGAGTTAAAAATATTCAATCTGATAACGGAAAAGAATTTTTTAATGAACATTTTACCAAACTAATGAAAATTCTAAATGTTAATCACTACCACACTTACTCTACAACTAAGGCGGCTATTGTGGAAAGGTTCCAGAGAACTTTAAAGAATTGGTTGTATAGAGAGTTTAGTGCACAAGGGAGTTACAAGTGGTTGGATTTACTTCCAAAGTTAATAAGGATATATAATAATAAAGCACATAGATCCATAGGGATGAAGCCTAACCAAGTAAGCGCTAAGAACTCTAAAGATGTACATGAAAGGTTAGCATCTAAAGTACAAGTTAAAAAGCCAAGATATAAGGTGGGGGATAGTGTAAGGATATCTAAATATAAACATGTATTTAGTAAAGGATATACCCCTAACTGGACGGGAGAGCTTTTTACAATAGCAGAAGTTAAGAAAACAAAGCCTGTGACTTATATTTTGAAAGATGAAAATGGCAATATAATCAAAGGAGGATTTTATACAGAAGAATTGTTAAAGACTTGTATAAAGACATGTATTTGGTAGAGAAGGTAATTAGGAGGAAGGGTGATTTATTATATGTCAAATGGCTCGGGTTCCCAAGTAGCCAGAACTCGTGGATTTCTGCAAAGGATGTATTAAAATGAATTTAGAGCAAAATTTAAAAATATATGGGGAAAATGTATTTAAGGCAAGGGTACTGGCCAAAAAGAAAATTTGTGTAGGGTAGGATCGGGCGTCGGTGCAAAAACTGATCCCCATAAGAATAACATGGGAAAAAAGCGCCGAAAGTGGCCCCTCCCCGGCAGTTCTTCTCTACTATAGAGGTTTATTTCGATTCATTTTACGTGTTACTGCAAAGGTTTGGTTTATTCAGAATACAATCATTAGATATGGGGGGTGGGATATTTTCAAATTATAAGAAAATTTCACGATAAGTCAGCTGTTGGTGTAATAACAATCGAATTAATAGAAGTGAAGGCCTAACATAACTAACTGCATCGATGGAAAGATCAGACTAATGGTAAAACTCGCCATGTAAAACAGGTCCATAAAAGTATTGCCGTGTAAGTCGACTCACACCACCATAACAACAGATTCAGCCCAAGAGGTCTTTGATGAAGTGATGTATAAAAAAACTTTTCGTGGATTAGGTAATTTTTTAAATCAAGTTGTAATCTAACAAATAGATTTCAAATATTACTTATGTTGTGTCGTGTATAAACACAGATATGTAATTTGATCTTACATGTATCAAAATTACTGGTTATCGACTTCTAATTGAACTCCACTTTTGGTATATATTTTTCCAGGAGTGGATATTTTACAAATCCGTGGAACCCACAGTTACTACAAGTTACTCAATGACGGGGACCAGCCACTAGCTGCAGTTTACGAAAGCCTCAATGCGCAGCGGAACTGTGAATGTCTGAGCAACAGTGATTAAAGTTTTCCAATTACCATCCCCAAAGTGAGCGAACGCGACGCGACGTCTACTTGAGCAAGGGGAAGGGCGTTGTTGCTGTCGAAACAATGACGTCACCTTCATTTCTGACCTCTAATCCCTCAGGAAATACAAGTACGAGTATTTACTGAAACAGATGCATGACATTTGACACAAAGAGTTTAGACGAATGGGTTTGTATTCTGAATATGGTATCACACTACTAAGGGGTGTAAAAACTATATGAAGTGCCACTTAACCGTGAGACATGGGATTATGCGTGTTAATTACTGAATAATCATATGAAATAGTTTGTAGTCTAGGCCTTTAATTTCACCATGGATAATTTACGTGACCTTACACCTAGTTATACCTTTTATTTTCTCTTTGTTCCTGTTTTGTTCCCACTTCGAATTTCAATGAAGAAATTTATTTTGATCTGATTCGCATACCAACAAAAAGTACTCTACTATAACATGTTTTCTGTTATAAATTTAAAAGGCTTCAGGTTCGAATCTTGATAAGAAAACTCGAAAATATTTGTTCCAATTACAATGAAATTTGGAATAAAAAATACAACGAAAATCGAAAAAAATTTAAAACCGATATCTCTAAAAATTTTAGAGAGGAAATAGAATGCAATACTTTATTGTGAGGTATAAAAGTAAAAAGTGTTACATTTTAACTATTACTGATGGTTATTTCGTATGATAGAGTAATATAAAATGTAAAACACTGGGTATGTTTGATGACAGAATAAGATAAAAGCTGCTTGGAGGTTTACGTTTGAATGTAAATCTTCATTTGATAAACACAACCACAGCCTACAGTTATAACTACCGTGGTCGAAATACTGTCACATTATATACAGAATACGTGTAAGAGTTCAGGGTTAAAACTTAACAATGTATGAATAAATACACTAATTGGGCGCTGAGTTGGTGTAATACAATCAATTTATCACATTTTCGTACAGTAAACGTAATAGCCTAAACATATATCCTAGATAAATGCAGGGAATTTGGTTTACATTAATTCAGAGTGTGTACAGACGTCTTTTTATATAAAGTTTATTTACCCTCTAATGTACGATCATGCAAGGAATTTTTCTAGGGATTCAGTATTTGATGTGATTACCACATAGCGGTACGTTAGGGACTGGCGAGGTTTAGGACGCATTACATCATTAGGGGAAATATGTACTCCAGTATCCCACTCGAGCGACTACGCAAAGTCCGAAATGTTGAAAAACACTATTAGTGCATACAAATAAAATTTAGTAATCACACTACCATTTGAATGCGATTTTCATAGGAAACATTGCAGTTAAGTTTGAATCATTCGCAACAAATTTGTGAGTTTGCTCAAGAAAACACTAAGTTTACGGAGAATGCTTGACAAATTCTGCATCATTAACGTTTTGAAAGACGATAAAAACAAGAAAGACCATTGAGTATTAAATATTACTTGGGAAATTAAATATTACTCATCTTCTTACGTGAAAAGTTTTATTCGGTGACGAGTATTTTTTCCACCAATACTCAAACGCGACGGGAACCGCCCAAGGCAGGCCTAGGTAAGGCGGTTGCGGTTCAACTTTTCCAATCACTAGCTGTTCCTTAACTCACTACGGTCCCTAAACTTCCTCGGGCCCTCATACTTGTGGAAAAATTACGATAGAATTATATTAAAATATCGTAAATACCAGGTATATGCTAGTTAAAGGACTGGCTCGTGTTTCTATGCGTAGATGGACAACTAATCTTACGGTGTACAATAACTGATTTATTTGTATTATTTATAGTTATAGTTGATTTAAAGTAGCTTTAGGATTGACTCTAGTGACACCTGTTGGGGTTAGTGTAAACTATAAAACAGTAGCTTCTCACCCGGCCAATGAAGGGGCAGCTTGGACCGAACAAAACCATAGCAACCAATCACATGTGTCCTGCAGAACCAAATTGCTTTTTGTTTACAGGTCACCATATTTGAGGCGTCTGCATGTTTTTTTATTCACTCAAGGTTTTTTTATTGATGTTTTTTTTTTAATTCGCAAATACCAGTTAAAATGTAAACGTTGTTTGTTTTGATTTTGATCCTTACAATGTTTTGTTAAAATATCTGAGGTGTTTAATGTTTATTTCCCGTTGTTTTGGCAAACTGAGGAAAGTGGTTCCCATAGTATGAAAGTAGCGTCGTCTCCTGTTGCTTGTAGATCTGGCAACATTTCACCACAAAAGCTTCCGATAGCTGTCACTTGGGCGCTACAGTCAATCCTAAAGCTATTTTAAATATACTATAGATGCTTAGTTTATTGCATTTTTAGATGATACCATTGTAAAATCCCTCTAAATACTATATAGTACCATAGAAAAATAAACCAGGTATTACCTGGTTTATTTTTATATGATAGTACTTACAATATCTTTTGACATTTCTGTTTTGTGTCTAGGTTATTTATAATACTATACGTCAATGGGATATTTTGTATTAAATAAAATAAATAATACTACTTTAAGTTAAACTATACGCTCATAAATTATATACTCCATGATTACAATTGTTCTAAGCTAGATAGACTGTTAATAAATATTCATTCAAAAAACACTTGTTAAAAACACAGATTTACAATCTACACATAAAAAGTCAAAGTTATAGTAAACAATTAAATACATTATCATTACTGTTATTGTTATTATTTCAAATTCGTAAAAGGCTTGTTTATACAAATAAAACACAACTATTAATATTATAACATTAATGGTTGGGTTTTTAGATTCCCGAGTGTAGCGGACCCCGCCAAGGCAGCTGTAGCACTCAGGACACAGGATGCAGGATCGTAGGATACGACGGCGTGCATCTTGATAGCGACTCTAGGAGCAATTATCCTCCTGCATGCTGCTATAATCCGCCACTAATTATAACCCCCTCCCGCAATATATATGCAAGAAAACCCGAACCCGCTCATTTCGGCCGTAACCGTTCCGTCGAGGCCCATTACGGTTAAGCCCTAATTGCTCAAATATTAGTTTACGGTGGTTTAAATCAATTCTACTTTCACCGTTCCATCGGCTGAGCTCTTACACCTTGATGACGGTCCGGGACGATGGTATATCATATGACAGAGTGATTGTGTGTAATGGGTGATCTCGAGGTATGCTAATATAATGTGTCCATCGTGAGGGGTGATGGACCACACGATGCGACGGTATAAGTTGTTTAGGAAAAACGTAGATTTATAAATTTATAATTTAAGTACTGTGTTCATGATGTAGTTTGGAAATATTACATAACATTGAATAATTCACTCTCTAGATTATATCTTTTATTACGACGAGGTAAAACAGTTTTAGTTATTATTACAAAATCGTGAATATTACAACAACAATTATTCAAAATTAATATACACCATGGCAGAGAGTTATGGTTAAACCATTTGTAACAGGAATGTACATATTCAATCAGAAGAGCATTAGGGTATAGCACACCAAACATGACAGCTACATTTTTAGGCAACAAAAGTAACCTATATTTGTGTACAGTGATTCAGATTACATAATTTTTCACAGTTTAATTGCAAACGGTTTCATTGTAGTATTTTATTTTACTACGCTTATGTCCAAACACATAAAAATAAATAATAATTAATACCAAGAATGGGCTACTTTTAGTATTTTTTCTATCAGTCCTCGTCTTTAAATTTGGAGCAAACTCCATTTATTAATAATAGGTGATGACAATATATTGGACTGTTGTCTAACCCTCAACAGCGCCGGTAATATATTCAAACAGGCCGACGGTAATGTCAGAGGTGCCATGTTAACAGCCAGATCGCTAATCGGTACCGGAGTTGCCAACATTTAGCGCCACGAAGCGCCCCGGGGCAGATCAAAACACGCGCAACACCTCTCCATTACAGATGATTTATGTGTCGACAAGTTGTGAAACACACCCTTACACGTACTAGTGAATTCCACTTTACGTGCCAATATCGCTTGCGCTCGCTCATTAAAGTCTCCCGGGCTCTCATTAGCCGGTGGCGAGGTGGAGTATCCGACTCTCGACCTTCTGGCCGTGGCGCCAGCGAGGCTCTTGACACAGTTATCGACATGCTAATGCGGGATGTTACCCAATAAGGGTCCCGGTTTGTTAGGATGTTGTTGAACGTGTTACACTTGACGCGTTGTTGATCATGTGGTCCATTATTCCGTTATAATAACTTATTCCTTGAAATTTTTAAAGGGTAATATAATAAATGGGTTATACTGTAACATTTTTTGTAGTCAATATATTATTCTTAGCTTGTTGGCTCTTCATGCTGTCTATCTATTCAGTCAAAATAACAGATCAAGAACTACTCAAGTAAATAACTATTTAATACAAGTTAAAAAGTTGCTTATAATAATGTTAAAAGTCACCTCAGCATGAATTTACTTATGTATATTTAAACTATAAGAAATATACCAATAATAGCTGTACAAGATATAATTGGAGTGTATTCAAAGGTAAAACGATGCTTAGCAAATAAACAGTAAGCAGAACCCTTCAATGTAAGAATATCGAAGCTGTCTGTTTATGTCAAGGGCATCACAAGATTAACAACAGATAATGAATACTCACGTATACTGAATATCAGAGCTACATGTATATGAACTTGTAACTAATTTTATATACATGGCCTTAGTTTAAATCTAGTACTAGGCTTACCGTAGAACATTTGACAAATGTAGTCTCATTAAGATAGTTTTAGCATTCAAATGAGTTTTGTTTCTCAATTTAAAAATTGCAATACAATACGAACCACGCTTTGGTCAAAATGAGTGTTGTTTATAATAATAGCTCTTGGACCTTTCGCAAAACCATATTTTTCTGCAGTGAAATGTAAATACGAGACTTAATTTTCAGAAACAAACAAAGAGAGGATGTAAAGTACCGGAGTGAGTGAGAGGGAGGCAAATGAGATCGAACACATTTGTATTCGGCGATATGATGTGTCGGTGTTTGCATACGGCTGTGATTTACAGTGACAGCAGCATAATCAGCTGGCACAATGTAACTGTAACACAGGCCCTGGACTGGCAAACTGGCTACGGCGCAGGGGAGCGGCCTGTAACCTGCACTGGAAAGTAACTACTTGTCACAGATGGAATAATGTTTTGTGAAATTTTATATATAATGAGTTACTAGGAGTAGAATAATACATTTTGGTCATAAAAAACTGTACACGGCCATATTTACTTAGAATTTGTGATTTTTATAAATACTGTATTATTATGTGATATTACTGTATTTAATTGTTAGACAATAGATAATAGCAGATTTTAGTTATATTTTATATGTATAGGTTCAATCATATCCCAATAAACTAGGCAATTGTATAAAGCTGCAGATTTGTTTATAACAATTCACGACTTGGCACCCTATTTAGCTTTTAAGCCGTATCGTTAGAAAGTCAAATATACAGGTCAATACTAACAATATCAAGTTGGAGGTGTAAGCCAACTTGGAAGTAAGGAAATACTAATTAAATAAACTATGCAAGATATTCTATATACGTCTTGCTGGAAGATTACTTTTTCATAAATAAAGTATATTTTGAAAAGAATAATTTTAATTACATGGCTAAATTTATGTAAATCACTCTACCTGAAAGTAACCTCCATCACAAATCATGGAACTATTTGTAATGTTTACTGCAATAACTAATTATTTGTGTTAACAGTTTTGAGTACAAGTGCGAAAGTATTTATTTTTAAAACTGTCAGTGGATCACTTAACATTTTTAAAATTACATGTTTATGTCAAATGCACTTACGACTGCAAACTCTCCCCATGTAGTCGCTCATGTCTCCTAATGTAGATTAAGCACCTTCCACTTCTGTATGACTCAAAATGTCTCTATTTTATGGCTGTTGCAGACACAAAGGGCTAATGGGTTCGTCAGAATTAAACCCTCCCTTGAGGGTGCTTGTAGGGGTGCATATGGCCCACACTCGGTCCCGGCCGGGGCGGGGCATTAGGGAAACAGTAATTTATAAATGGGCCTTGCGTCTAATGCTGAGAGTTAGAGAACGTTTTTGTAACAAGAATGGAAAGAAATCCTTCTGCAATATTACATGCACACACAACATTGCGTATTTATACAAATAAGAAATGATACACCTGCTAAGAAAAGCTGATCATACGATACAAGGTGTCAAGTAAGTTTAACGTTTTAATTAATAAGTAAATTGGCTTACGTAACCACCGTTTGTTAAACACTTGACAGGCTGTTTTCATACAAACAGTAATGGTTCAGGTGTTCCTACAGGTGTAACAGACACACACACACGCACTCACGCACAGCAGTTCCGTTGACCTTTAACCCCCATCGTCCCATCGGCATCGTCACACACTTGTTCCACTACAATCGGTATGCATGTTATGCAGGCCGAAACCAATGTCATAGGTTAACTCGTCGAAGTATTTAAATGGATGAGAAAAAAGACCTTCATTTATGTTTCATCTGAGGTAATGTTTAACGACCAAACAAATCTACGACCAACTTCATTCTGTGTGATTACTGTTAAACTATCTAAAGTTTATAAAGTTTACTGCGCTTGTTTATAAACTTGTGTAAGTTATTGGCTCACTGAATAAAATTATTGAAAAAACTGAATGGGTTTTTGGAACTTAGTTCACCTATATAAAAGGTGGAGCCACGGGTTGAGATTAACGTAACTCCACCACACATCTAGAGAGAGCACAGCTTTCCCAAGAAACATGCTGAGCTAAATTTAACGAAATAATCTCCTTACGAATCAATAAAACAATAAATAAATCAATTACATGTTACTACTAAAACAACTTTTACTTGTCTTTCCTGCCGTAGATGCATGGTTCCTTTATGATGCTCACAAATCGAATGACAACCTTCCTAAAGTGGTGCGGCGCCGGCGTCCATTTAAGAAGAATTACATGATACATGTTTTAGTATAATAGTAAGAAACACCTTTAACTTTTGAATTAAACGAATTCAACTTAGTGCAAAAAATTTTGTATTTTTTTAAATTAAAAATTCAGAATTGAAAGGAACAGATAGTTGATACAGATTGGAATAGAGTTTAAAAAGCAAGTAGTGACACAGAAAACTAACTGTTTAGAGTTCGGTTATGTTTGGTACTACGGTTTAGTTTGGTTCAAACCTCATTTTATCTGTATTTGGTATTTTAAATTTAGCTTATTCATTTAAATTCCATATTTAAATTATCCTATCCTGTAAAAAATCTAATTCGAGCAAAGTGTCTGTCTGTTTGTTGATTAGCAAACTTTCATCTTGGAATCCAGTGGAAGGATTTTGCTTAAACTTTGGGATTAGGGCCTTTCTGTCCGTACAATTGACTGATAACAACCTAAACTATTCAGGACAACTAAAATTTTGTGAAAGTTCTCATTAAAATAGGAAGTTTAATATTAGGCTTATGGAGTTTCAAATCAAAACTAAATATAACAGCTGTTTATAAACAACCAGTCAGCTGTACAATTTTAACACTTTCTGGTAAAGTTTCAACATGAGATCTCTGGAAAGCAATGATAAGAACCATTGAATGAAGATTGAATATAGAGTGGAAAATCCAAAATTAATCGAGTTTGTATGTGGAAAAAATACCTCCGGAAGTTATTGAGTTATATTAACAACTGAAGTGATCTTAATATACAGAAAACAGGCTAGTGAGTGAAGAATGTCTCTTCGTCATGAAGGGAGGCCGTGGTGAAAAATTACTCCAGACTAACTAAACAAACACTCTGATCTTCGAGCAAATTTAGTTAGTATACAATATTAATGTTACATACTAAATATAAATCTTTAAATTCGAATAATTACTGTATGTCAATATTTATTGACGAACGACAATGATAAAGAACGTAGGTGGCTATTGCATTTGTAGAATGATCATATATTCCGTTACTTGATTAAGGAATGTACGGTTATTTATAGGTGTGCTAATATGTATCAACCCGGTTCAACTGCAGGACTCCGTTTATTCCGTAACGACTCTATAAGTATAAATCCTATCCAGCAAAACGATCTTTAAGGTGTTGGGTCATGTGGAAGCACTATGCAACCAATATGGTGGTTTGAAACATAGTCTGTTAGTTTAGTTTAAGAAGTATAAAGGCCGAGTATACAACTGAATTAAAATATATAACCATAGAAAAATAAAGCAGGTATAGAAGTGTCACGTAATGCTAAAATTTGCTAACACAAAATTGTTAATTCAACCGGCCAGATCATACGACAAAACCGGCCAAGCGACGTTGCCTGTCTGTGCACTCCAGCCGGCTGGCCGGCCGGCCCAGCCGGTAGGGAAAAATTCCCTCGCCCTGCTTGGCGCTTGTCGTATTGAGTGCAGTGTTTACGCGCTCTTCGCATTATATACTTCTCTGGTTAGTTTTCTATTCAATGATGCTAAAGATTTTGCCTCAATGTTAATTTATCGATTTACCAACATTAAAAATACATTTAAAATCTTCTGAGATACTGGTACGTTTAATGTTGACTGACGATTTATTTAAACATTTTTTAGTTCGAGGATAGTTTTCGTGTATGGGTTCATCGCGTCAATAATAAGATTAAAAGCTTAAGCTCTCTCTGTATGTTTTATAAACATACCCTGATTTATAAATAAAGGGTTACAGAAAATAGGTAAAATCATAATTTTAAAAGTAAACTATTTTTAACGATTAAATTGTAATGCATTTTATTACTGAATTTAATATTTTACAGTAACTTGTTCCTACGTGAAGAGCTAATTTCTTCAGTGAATTTATAGTAAATTTGTATGGCATCGGCTGCTAACATTTCAACATGTTATATACACTCTGCATTTTATGTACAGTATTCTCCTAAAGAACAACATTAAAGGCTGAGTACGCAGATTTGCTGCATCAAGAAATATAAACAATATGTTTTTGTGCAATTATCAATATAACTTAACCAGGTGAAGCTACATACCAAGTTTTATTTTTTATTTATGTTCATAACTAAGGGAGAGATAAAACTTCATTTATTCTCCATAAGAATAATATTAGGGCTGAGTATGCAGGTTTGCTGCTACGGGGACAATAACAAAAATTGTTTATGCAAATATCAATATACCAGTACTAGGTGAAGCCACAGGCCAAGTTTCATCAATATACATTCATAAATAATCGAGATATTAATTATTTAGAATTATTCTTACGGTACACATTATTTAGATGAAAGATGCATATATTTTTAATAATTTTAATAGTTTTAGCGAATTTCCCCAATAGGGAAGAAGCTATTATCGTAGTCGGCATGGGTACCTAGCCCGGGACCATGATAACATTTGTTTTGAGGCTCCCAGGTGCCAAAAACACCATGTATGCGTGTGTGCGTGTGCGTGTGTGTGTGTGTGTGTGTGTGTGTGTCCGTAGGCATGATAACTTTCGTAAAAATGCCTTTTGTATAAACGTGTAAGGCAGCGTCTATTTTCATGAGTTGGAAAACCAGACAGGTCGCTCTATTTTAAAGCAGGTTTTGTACCCCAAAATTTGTTTTAACTTTTTACATTTAATTTTTTATAAACCCAAATTTTAGTTTGTACCATTGAATTCAGCTTACAAAAACAAACAATTTGGTATTTTTATCATCACTCCACGTCAATTGGTTACCAAGATATTGAAAGTGCTAAACATAATACGTTGTCCAATGTTAATCTTATGGAGAGAGTAAAATGTTATATCTCGCTTATTAATGAACATATATTGACGAAACTTGTAATGTGGCTTCATTTGTTTAGGTTTTACTGATATTTAAACAACTTTTTTTTCGTACTGATATTTGCATTTAAAACCAATTTTTTGTGGTCCCCAAGTCTGCAAACTTGCGTACTCAGTAGCTATAATGTTATTCTCATGGAGGATAAGAAACAAGTGATATCTTGCTTGTTTATGAATATAAATTAGTAAAACTTGAAATGTTGCTTTATGTTATGGTGATCTATTTTATTTGTAAAAAAACAGATTTTAGTTGTTCTTGATGCAGCAAACCTGCATACTCAGTCCTAATGTTGTTCTTATGAATAATAAATAAAATTTCATATTGCACTTATTTATGAATATGCTTTGATGAAAGTTGGTAAGTGGTTCATGACGTAGTACCATTTGAAATTCTCTGAGTATGCAGGTTTGATGCAACGGAGGTATTTTATTGTTAATCATCATTGCAATTTATGGAATTTAAAAGGTTGAATTTGTCTAATGCAGTTCATGTTTTATCCTTCTGTAATAATAACATTCCAGAAATTTAGTAAGTACCAGATCAGTTCGAAACGAGATTTGTGCACATCCTCCACTTCCTGTGCATACAACGGGAGAGTGATCTTCACTGCCACACAGCCACACGTTTTTATCAGATCAGCCTTACCGCCTACCGATGCCGTGGCCGTGGGGAAGCGACCGAGATTGCTCCCTGCGGGAATTTGGGAATCCCGCACTGCCCGACTTGGCAACAAGGCACCGCTAACTCAGACTTGAACGACGCGACAGCGTGTACGCTTTTTCCCTACTTTGTGACACTTCTGTACCTGATTTATTTTTCTATGATATAACGTAAATTTCAAAATATAAAAAAATCGATTGAAATAAATTATTAATATTTCAATAACATTAGCCTACACGTCAAGAATAAAAGGATACATTTGTTGATAATGCTCGACATAAGAAAATATGATATGAATTATCCATTTTGAGTGACACAGTTTAACAATGAGCCAATTAAAACTTTTGCGACAAAGTACACGTGAATTCAAATTGTTTACCACATTAAAATTGGATGCCATAGTCAAACCGCTGTTGTTTGCCAACGAAAATAACGCAATGACAAAGCACCAATTAAACTGTCGCATTGAGTGAATCACACTTTAAGTATTTCAGAATGATCTCCAAATAGTGGCAATTAATTAAGTCTCGAGAGCCTGACAGGCAACATGACACTGACAGCGACGTCCGCTATCAGCAGCGCTGCAGCGGCGCCTCGCCCTGACCTCGAGATAACACGGGTCCCACGCGCTATCCATGGCGCTATCAGGGCATAAGTCTTCCAGAGCAGACGTAGACGGTCTTAGCGTCTGATGAGTCAGGAGCACCAGGGCTGTCTGCCGTGATTAACTTCTCTAAGGTTTACGATTTATGAGTAAACGGGCACATTTGACAGCAGAGGTATTCAACGTAACCTCAAAGAAAACATTTTATAGGACATTAAAATAACGAATTGTAACGGAAGCGGTTAAATTATTTTAACTTGCATTCATAAAGTATCAGAAATATCTTTAACTCAGAAAAAAATTTTTTATTGCTAAATAGAATTAAATTACTTATAAAGCGAATGGGAAATTAATTAATAATGAGTAGTTAACAAAAAAATATAGGATTTTAAAGTAGGTATTCAAAGTAAACAAGTTTTAGAAAACGTTATAGTTTAGGTGAGCAAAAATCATAGAGAAACAAATAGTTTTAACATATATCTTATATATTTAAAATTCTGCTATCCGTGATCAGAAGATAAACTGCTAATTTACGTATGCGATACATACAATTTTTAAAACACATCTGATATTATACATTTTTCAGGTGTTCATGTGCAATTAAGTAAATAATCTATCCTAATACCTGATAATAGGCGCAATTATTACATTTTGACCTGCTTCTTTGGACATGCTCTTCTGGAAACAATGTCGCCATTCGTGTTCCACGAAAGTTGTGTGACGTTTGCTTCCTATACATTTCTCACTGCAATATCCGGGTTTACATGCAACTCTGCAATTCGATTCCCTCTACCCGTTTTCCCAAGCATAACAATTTTTCCATTGTCCATTGTAGCTGGTCCGTGTACGCGCGACAGAACGTAGCTTCACTGCCACAAAGACACATTGTCGCATTTACCGCTCGCACCATTGTGTCATTTGAGTAATTGCTGCCGCATTTATCGCTCTGCCGTTTTCTTTATAATTCTCCCATTATTTTCTTAATTAATAGCCTGTCAGGTGCTTCCATCGTTGCCATGGAGACGGAGTAATGGATCTCATCATATCGTTTACGCAAGTTTTCTTATTGCAAAAGTAACCATTTGTAATTATGTTTTTTTTAATCTGGTGGGACAAATTACGAGTTTTTAAGAATCATGGACTTTTTTAAAACATTTCTTCCTGTAAATAGTAAACATAATTTGATCACTTGTGTGATTAAAACTTTATTTTATATAAAATGACAAGATCCGAGATGTACCATAGTGTTAAAAGAACAAGAATGTATTATATTAACTAAGGATCTGGTATTTAACGTAATTGCTAAACCTCTTTTATGTTACCCCTCGGGCTATAAGTAAAATTTTATATATTGAAATTTGTGGAAGAAAGCCGATATCCATTACTTCCACCAATTCTACTAGAAAACATTATGTATAAGTTTGATTAAACTTGTCCAAATTGTTTGATTTCCATACTATAAAGATGATTGAATTACACAGAGATTTTTGGATCAAAATTTCACACCATAGCAAAACATTTAGAATCAGCATACCCCTTGGAGTCACATCACTAATGTATTCTCGTAATCAGTTTGAATCTATTCAGCTATTTCCCATACGAAATATTAACACTGGCTAGAGAAAGCATGAGAATACACTTATCTTCACGGAAGTAAAAGTGGACATGGTTGTAGAACGGGGCAAGCAAGTGTAAAGCACGAAGCGAGATTCAGATTCCCTGTGGGCCCGGGGCGGCTCGTGCTCTTGTCGTGCTCCTGTGCTGTTATTACGAGAGGGCCACGTCCGTGTGTACGTGTGTACGCGGTACGTGCGTTCGCGAGAAGCTACGCGCTACGTGCTCAACAAGAACCACTTTACATAGCTCCGCGGTCAGTGTCGCGTTTCTGGATTCTTCCCACCCTCAACGCGGTTTTGGTTTCAGAAAATCGTGTGAATATTCAGGAGGCTGGAGATTATTAGAACCTATACTACAGCCGCGGTAACATTGCACTACCAAACTCAATTTGGCAACGTCGCTCCAGGTAAAAACTGTGGGTACACGCACGTTTACTCGCAAACCCACGACTTAAATCATTAGCTAGCTGTGTGACTTGGACATTTAACAAAATCACATTGAAAAAATTTTAAATTCGATTTTATTGTTAAATTACTTTTGTAGATTAATTTTGGTAAAAACTGAATCCACAGGTACATTTTCCTTATGAAATGTATTAAACACAAAGTAATTAAGTTAAAGCAATATTTATAATGTTTTAATTGTAAGACATGGAAGCTAAACTGGATATTTCTCTAGAACATGTAGCATGTAACAAGAGTTATTTGTCAATGTGGTGACTCTTTGTAACCAATATTCCGGTGGAGAAAGTGTGCACTGTTACTGATACTGATGGAATAATGATCTGATTCATTGACACAAATAGCACTGATGGTCAGCTCGTAGGGATCCTACACGTCTCTGGGCTTGCTATGACACTTTGCCCAAACAAATTTGAATTCAACATATGTTAGAGTGGGTGTTTGCCAACAAATTCGGCTCTAAGGACGGCATAACTGTGCTATATTTGGTTTCAACAAGGGCTGAACCTTAATGGTACGATTTATGAGAAATTGACTTGTTATCACCATACTTCGAGTGTTAATAAAATCCATACAATTTATTGAAGAAATAACTAAACCTAACGATTCAAAAGTTTAAGGTCCTTCATTCGTATAACTAAGACGTTTATCGCTGCCAGTATCACAGTCAGTTAACCAGTGCACGAATAAGGTTGAGACTACGGTAAATGATTGCTACTTTTGGCCAAGGTTGGATTCCACACGGACGTTTAAGTGGCCAATAATGCCAACTGAAGAGTTTTAGTTGGCTAATCAACGAATGTTTTACACAACTGCGGCCTGTGAAAGTCCCGCAAGTTGAACCATCAACTACTTACAAACACCGCTACCTTTATTGCTGCTGTTCTGCTGTTTCTGGGTGCAGAATGATATATGTACTACTTTATGGTTTAATACACAATCATAATAAATTATATAACAATTTATCGACTATGCTATCCAACATTTGTTTGTTGTACGATATGTTCTGCATAACAGCTTAACATTCTGCACATATGTGCAGATATTCTCATATGTGAGTATGTCTGCACATATATTGCACCTATTACTCTACATTATAATTCGTACCCTACTGCCATTTACTCTTCTACTTTAGTAACATTCTGCACATATGTGCAGATATTCTCATATGTGAGTATGTCTGCACATATATTGCACCTATTACTCTACATTATAATTCGTACCCTACTGCCATTTACTCTTCTACTTTAGTAACATTCTGCACATATGTGCAGATATTCTCATATGTGAGTATGTCTGCACATATATTGCACCTATTACTCTACATTATAATTCGTACCCTACTGCCATTTACTCTTCTACTTTAGTAACATTCTGCACATATGTGCAGATATTCTCATATGTGAGTATGTCTGCACATATATTGCACCTATTACTCTACATTATAATTCGTACCCTACTGCCATTTACTCTTCTACTTTAGTAACATTCTGCACATATGTGCAGATATTCTCATATGTGAGTATGTCTGCACATATATTGCACCTATTACTCTACATTATAATTCGTACCCTACTGCCATTTACTCTTCTACTTTAGTTTACTCCTTGTCATATTTATTTTCTAATGCATCTCAAAAAATTAACTTGTGTACTGACATTTAACGTTAAATCTGGAATATAACAGATTTGGAATTTAAAAAAGAATTAAAACCTATTTTTAATTTTCTTTATCCAAATATTCGCTTTCCGTCACATTTGCAAATACATATGTAATAAACAAACAATAATTATATTTGGCGGGAAAATAAATACTATACAAATAATTAGTATGCTTTGTACAATAATGTTTGTATCAAGTCTTTTAGTATTTTTTTAAGTTTTCGAGTTACCACAATTCACCATACACCATTTAAACCAAAACTAACACCACCACCAAAAACATACCGCACTTGAAAACAATGCAACAGTAAGTATGTGTTTCTGTTTGTTTGTGAATTGGTTTATTGTGCGATGACACCACAATTAAATACCCCCGTCGTAGCAAACCTGTGTACTTAGCGAATTTCCAATGCAAAATATATGTCTTAATACCACATAAAGCCGCAAAGGTACCAAGTTTCATAAAAATATATTCACAAATAAGTGATATATCAAATTTGAATTATTCTCCATAAGAATAACATTGGGTATAAGTACGCAGGTTTAAAAAGGAACAAAAAACATTGGGTTTCATGTAAATATCAATATTACTCAACTAGGTGAAGCCACATACCAAGTTTCATCAATATAAATTCATAAATAAGCGATATATACCGTTTTGATTATTCTGCATAAGAATAACATGGGGGATGAGTACGCAGGTTTGCTACAACGAGGAACACAAAAAAATGTTTATGCAAATATCAATAGAACTCAACTAGGTGAACCAACATACCAAGTTTTATTAATTTATGTTCATAATTAAGGGACACATAACATTTTACTTTTTCTCGATGAGAATAACATGGGGCCTGAGGACGCAGGTTTGCTGCTACGGAAATTATCGGTACAAATTGTGTTTCTTTGTGCAAATAATAATAGACCACAACCAGATGAAGCCGTATACCAAGTTTCGTTAATATACGTTCATAAATAAGCGAGCTATAATATTTTTCTTATTCTCCATAAGAATAGCATTGGACAACGTACTGTGTTTAGCACTTTCAATATCTCTGTAAATAACTGACGTAGAGAAATGATCAAAACACCAAATTGTGTTTTTTTAAGCTGAATCCAATGGTGAAAACTAAAATTAGATTTTTTTTAAATATTACATGTAAAAACTTCAAAAAACCCATTTTTGGGGTAAAAAAAACCCCAAAATACCACTTCGGATGGGTCGATCTGTCTGGTTTTCGAACTTAAAGTCATACTTTACACGTTTACACCATGTTAACTTTACACGTTTGTACCAAATTTTATCAAGATCGGACCATTTTTACGAGAGTTATTGCACCCACACCCACACGCACACGCACACGCACACGCACACGCACACGCACACGCACACGCACACGCACACGCACACGCGCGCGCGCGCACACACACACACACACACACACACACACACACACACACACACACACATATTAATTTTACTATCATTATGAGAACAAAGTACCCTTATTTAGTTTCATAATTTATATTTTGATAACTAGTTTCGGTCTATATCCATATATATATATATATATATATATATATATATATATATATATATATATATATACATATATATACAGTTTCGAACGAATGGTGTTTTTGTGGTCTGGGGACTTCAAAACGAAAAGTTATCAGTGTCCGGGGCTTAGGTCTTACCATGCCGACTACGGTAATAACTTCTTCCCCGTAGGGGAAATTCGCTAAAATATACTCTTTACACAAATTGAATGTGTATATAATTTAAAATGATGATTTATTTTAGGATAATCTAAAATTTAAGAAACATAGTTGAGGTAAAAAACTTCTAGCTATCATCCAATCACATCATATTAAATAATCTTTATTATTAGAGACCACACAATCTTGTAACAAAAAATATACAAATTATTAACTTGTAAGTAAAGCTATTTATTTAAATAGTGGAGGTAAAATAATCAAACATTTTTATTACGATTAATAACAAACTAAGTAATCCTGCTGAGCTTATTGAAATGTGTCATATAAAATAAACGGCTCAGAAAAAAACCCGTTTCCATCTGTTTGCTACTCAGCTTCGACAACGTTGTTCCATCCTATGTATTTGATATGCACTGGTAAATGCAGAATATAGAACAATATTGATTACTTAGTGTCAATATTTGTTTGCCCTACAAACGTTTCGAAAAGTTAGCAATCTCACAACCCCGTTTTCCGCACTAGTTTTTCTAAGTTATTGCACAGTTCTCGTTGTTGATTTATAGTGTTGTTCGGGTTAACTCTAATAAAACCCTTGGCGAGTAACATTGTCAATATGTTACTTCGGTTTTGAAATATGCTTTGTGGAAAATATCTGACGTTATAACCCTTGATACAATTTTTGTTTCAGGTTGTATCCGACACTATTTAATTAGTTAAAGAAATCAAACTTTTCTTCAAAGCATGCCCTTTTAAAAGTTGTTGTAGTAACCTCGAAATCTTAACATTGTGTTACGCAAATAAGTTTAAAAATATATAATCACTTGCAAATCACAGTGTGGTTAAATAAATCACGTCTTTATGAGAAGCGTGACCAATTCCCAATAACTATGGTACAACTGTCTGATTATGTCGCTGATAATAGCTATCAGTCAGGGTCGTGTTTGGCAACCTTAAGTGAAATTTCAATCAGGTAAAATAACATGTTGATGATATTTGAAATATATTTGAATTTTAATTAATGGTATGTAGCACTGATCACGCAAGAACATGGATTAAGTAACACAAATTTGTTTCAGGATTTATGTAGTTTTCTAAAAAAAATACTGCGTCGATAGGAAAGATCACAACAATACTGCTTTTACTAGATATATAGACTTCTGACAATGGATTTATCAAATTTACTATTTAGCCATAATGGTATTGCATTATAGGTTCGCGACCAAGATCATTTACAAAATACATTTGTCAAAACAGGCCAACAAGAAAACAAGACTGAGAATTTATATCTAATAGACCTAACTGAATGGATGCCTCAAATATATTTACTGCAGAACATTAATCGATAACACAACAATTTTCAGTACTCCAGTCACACACATTTATTGTTTTAAATATCAAAACAGAAAAACATTTGATTTTGATTTTTAAATCACCATGAGTATGGCATTTTGCAAATTACATAACCTTGCTATTCGTGAGCGCTACCACAATCGCCGTCCGCGCGGGCGGCCCTGGCTGCGGTCGGAGTATCTCATTTCACCGTATCTAAAGACGATCATTTCATACGATCCTAGGCTCGCGCAGTCGGTATCTAAAGTGCGAATCTTTGTTCACACGACGCGACGGAGCGATTCGAGTTTGGCAACTTTTCAGATCATTATCGGTTTCCCATTCTCCGCTGGTTATTGTACGAGCGTGAACTTTGTCATTATTTACAGTTATGTTCCGCGCCCCTCTGCTGGTCGGCTGCATTGTTTCTCATGGGCCGCCGCGCCGTCGCTCCAAGACAGTGAAGATGCAATCTGCTCTAATGCGCTCGTAACAGTTTCTGCTACAGCCTCGCGCGTGGGTTGGGAACGGTTACGTTATTTTATTGACTGGTGGGACTTCTCCGATGCAAACAATCGAGTAAGAGCTAAGATTAAATTTAGCAAAATACTCCCGAACGGCTTTGTACTAAATTATTTGAAGACACAATTGGCTAAACGTAATTTGAAAACGCGATTGTATGTAATAGAGATATTCTCGCCTCAAAAATATCTTGAAGAAGACTTACACAAACAAACTAGTAAGATAATTTCTAAACTACACCTTGTATTTCATAAAGTTGGGATAATGAAAAAGATATTACGAAATAATACATTTTGGATTCTCATAATACTTCTTTAGAATACAAAATGAGACAAATAACGTTAATATGTTATTTTTTGGCTTTAAAACAAGATGATAACAAGGTATTTGGTATTTACGTGTTTTTGAGCTGTTGAGTATTTTAGCTAGTTATAGACATTCAAGTATAAAGTCTGACTTAAAAATCATAAAATTGACGTAATTTTTGTACTCCAGATCATTGCAACCAGCGAGCATATAACAAAATTTCAATTTGAATTTTTCCAAGTTACAAGGGGGGATATATCCCCCTGTTCTATTATGTGCTCGCTGGTTGCAACGGATCTCAGGAGTAACATTTTGCACTCTAAAGTTAATCAGGACAATCGTAACTAGTATCCGTGAGAACGGAGGAAGCTGCGAGGGGTGGAGGTCGAAGATCAAAGACAGGGCGAGGAAGCCACAACAGGTGTGGACCATCAGCCTCGTCATCTCTGTCAGGGGGTGACCCGCTTCAGCGACAGCTCCTACACTGATACGCATGCACTGTCGTCAGGTTGGTTTAACATGACTATCATTTTTTTTTTTAAATGCGTAGGAAAAATTATCCTTACTGCATGTGTAGTATAAGCTGAATTTCATCTTGCCTACAAGTATTTTCCAAGATCTAAACTATAGTTCCAATATGTTATTTTTGTTATTTATGGTTTATTGTTTTCCAATGAAAAAACCTCTCGGTTTCACAGAAGGCAATAAAACCCTCCATGAGGACTCACTTGAGCTTACTGAAACACCCATTCTTTCTGAACTGAATAATTTAATCTGTTGATTTATTGCTAATGGTAGATAATGATAATATTTTCTGTAGATTTTCCATCGCGGTTTACGCTATATATGAAGCCTCCCAAATGAAGTATAGATAAACTATATTTATAATAAATAATACAGGTCAGATTTTATCAATCGTGAAATAACACTAGTTTTAGAATAACTCCAGCCTCGACTTTGTACTAATTATCTAACTCACCATAAAACTGAAGGACTTTTCTTGGAGTTGCTTATTACATTTAACTTCTCTAAATGTATAAAATTTTACTATTTTGCGGAGTTGTATTAATCTACCTAAAATACTGTCATAATTCATACAAACACTATGTAACACGCCAAAATTCTTCACGAATGCGTCCCTAAGGGGTATACAGTATATATTAAAAGGCTACATGTTTTTTTCGTATTGCATTATAAAATATAAAACACCTGTTTCACCATATATTATGTTATTGTTACGTGTTACTGTGTGTGTTTATTATATTTTTGTTCGGTAAAGGAGTTACGTAGACGTTAAGTACTAATTTTTAGAATTTGTTAGAAACGAGTAACTCGAAGTGAATAAGTTGGTGGGTCATTTTGTAATGTTTGATGGATGACTGTTTTTGTTCAGCTTCACCTGTTGTCTCTCGTTGTTATGTTTAGTAAGGGTTCAAGAGAAATTACATGGGCGATCATTAATCTCTTGTCATTTAAATATGATAAAAATAATCACGGTAAATCTTTAGAATTGCCAACAATTGTAAGGGTGTTTAGGATTAGCATTGCTGTATTGAATTATCTAAAAAATTATACACCATTATTTAATGTATAAATAAGTTGTAACTATGTAATAGAGAATATTTTACTTTCAAATTGGCAGCAAAAACACTCAACAGTCCTCTTAGCATAAAAAAACTCTTATCACTATTCCCTTATAAACAAAACCATATCTGAATTAAATTAAGAACTAATAAACGGTTTCTTTAGTTTTTATATTTTTTAACCACAAACCTACTACACGTTTATTTGCTTTATAATTTTGTCGCTACAAACATAAACTAAAAAATGCGGTGAGTCACGAATAAATATGAATTAATCGTTGAAAACAATAACAATACAATACCGATGAAATAATAAAAAAAAATGATATTCTAGTCTTATTGGAATATACAACCATTAAAATTGAAATGTATTACCAATAAATGTTGACTTGTTTTTACAAATAAGTTATATAACTTATACAACTTATATAACTTAATAACTTATAACTTATATAACTTATAACTTGTTTACTTGTTTGTTGTTTATAACAATTATTTTAAGATATCAAACACAGGTTTTACATATTTAGGTTATACGCGCATTCAATCTTTAAGGTTCGGGATTTGAGATTAAAATATATACAATTGTAATGAAGGGGGAGAGTTAGTTAGGTTATTATGATGTTTATCTAGTTAAATATGCAAGAAGGAAGGCAATATTTTGTAATGAGAAAGTATTGGGCATGTCAGTGGCGTAGATACGGGGGGGGGAACAGGGGGATATATCCCCCCCTTGTAACTTGGAAAAATTCAAATTGATATCCTCCTGAAATCAAGCTTAAGCCTTTTGATTACAAATAAATTCTGTTACTTTAAACAAAAACAAATATGTGTGCAATATTTCCAAAATATCTTATTTATATATTACGGATACTGTTCGCGTACAATAAATAGTAGCAGTAGCAGATGAACTGCTCCGGCCCACGGCACGGTATTTGCGCGCCACAAGTGGGACGTGACGTGAGTCACCGAACAGTCTACCCTCACCCCCTAGCAGCCAGTTCGTCAACTTGCTCACCTGACCTTGACCTTGACGTTTAGACGGTCTTAGTGATGTGCTTAACTTACGGTTGCCATATAAGATTTGTAATTTAATTAACTGCAGGGAGCCATAAATATTCATACTGATTTTCAGCGTTCTATAACCGCAAATAGGTATATGTAAAAGTCAACGATTTCCCTACGAAATACAGCCAAAGAGTAACAAATAATATAGAGGTTAGAGTGAACAGGGAAATAAGGGTTTAGCTTATTTGGCAATCGTTGCATGACGATGAAGTTACGAACGTCACTACATTTTCGTTCACAGATATAGGATTTCAACACAAAATTTGCGTTATTCAACACATTTTTGGGATCAATTTCAAAAAGGGGAGATTTTGGATTTTTCAAGGAAACTCCCCGGAGCAATATTTTTATCTTAAAACTCCGGTAATTGCTGGAGAAATCCGGTGACTTGGCAAGCTTAACGATTACTTTCCAGTACTGATTAAAACTCATACAAGTACTTTTTAGTCCTGTTACAAATACTGATTACTTTGTATTAATGGTTTATGTCTTGGATATGTATGCCTATTAATAATTATTATGAATGTAACGGTAATATGTCTTCAATTTTGTATACCGGTATCCGCGCTAGTCACCAACAAAGTTTTTTGTTTGGTATTCCCTAATAAGATATCCCCCCCTTGACAAAGGTCTATCCACGCCACTGGGGCATGTTGTGTGAGTAGGCTGGAATTGTTATTAAACAATAACTTGTTTTGCTGATCTGCTGAAGGCTCTGGTTTAAGTAGGTCAGTTGGGTAGTTTTGGGGGTCAGTCAGTCAATCTGTGAGATGGAGTATTAGGGTGTAGTGTCCGGGCTAGGGTGCCTCAGGGTCCAGGGCCTGTTAGATCTGGGGCCTAAGTAAGTTTTATGGTCACTAGTTTTTATAAATTAATATTTATAATTCCAGGCTACTTGCCCTTGAATGTAGATAATTAGTTGATAATACATTAAAGTATTTTCATTGTTATCACATTGATATTTTACCGTTTTAATCACCATTTGTAAATGTAGAGTTTAAGTCATGGTTTAATAAAGAGGTTATATTATTACATTACATGTATTTTTAATTTATTGAGCTACGTCCTCGTGGTGGCAAGTGGGTTTATGCTGTTTGGCCAGCAGATAAGCTTGCTTGCCATCACACAATCAAATATTTCCAGAATGGAGGAGCGATCGTCGCAGCTGGAGCTAGCCAAGCAGATGTCGGGTTGTAAACTGACTTACAAGAAACCATAATGTTATCAACAGAGTAATAACAGAAGGGCTTTATTGGTCCCCTTGTCCTTAGCTATCTGTGAAGGGCTTATCAAGTAACAAGTGTGTGTCAACAGCTGTCTTTGACTCTCGTTTTAACATTCTTTGATGTGGCTTGAAAAGAGACCAACATAGAGAAACGTGAGACAAGGTGATTAAAAATTAAGTACTTAAAGTTTATCACAAAGATAGAATTGTTCAACAATAATTATAATTTATGAAAATGTTTTTAACCATGACAAATACAATTTTTAGTGAAAACATTTTACAAGGTGTCTTTTGCAACTTTTAAGTTTTCCTACCTGACTTTTATTTTTTTAACTCCCAAGAACTTTTAAGATTATCTTCAGTTGTTTATTTTTGATTAATTCTTCTATATAAATACTGAATCTAAAAACGGAAAAATATAATACAGTTGAAAAAGGTAAGAGTATTTTGTATAATAAGCCTGCTGAAATACCCAGTCCTCGAGCGTTCAAATACCGTTCATGCCCTGGACTTACTGAACCATAACGAGCTAGTAAAAAATTAAAATAACCTACCACTTGCTTTGGTAGGTACAAAAATCGCAAGACTTGCCCTGACTTTGTAGAATTATTAAACTCTCTAAAAATTAAAAGAGGGGAGTACTTGTAAATGTTTCCTGTAAAACACTGTTTGCTTACTACTTAAACACGTTAATGTCTAAACACTGAAGGAATATTTTAAATTTTGAATAGTATATTTACACTCTTGACGCGTTTCTATGCAACTGCTGATGTTTGCATTTTTGTTTCTCGGTTATGGGATCACTACAATCCGTTACGTAACTCGATTTCCGCCTCAGCGTTTAGAAATGATTTGAGGAAGATATCAAATAGAGATGAGATTTCGCAAGTCCCATTGTCCCTGTTTTTGCTTTCACAGTTTAAATTGGACCGTGACCCGCGTAGTCACGACGAGGTCCTACCACAGGCGCAGTCGCATTGCCGATGTCACCGCCATCTCGTTACGGCGCAGGCGTCCTGGGTGGTCTGCTCTGCGCATGCGCACTTACAAGATCTCAGCTGATAGAGAGACAAGAGACAAGTTGACTACGTCATGGATTTACCGCTAAAGTGCTGTGTGAGGTTATGCCAACAAATGCGCTGTGCATGGAAACAACCTATCCAGTATGCTCATGCTGTTTTCCTTTTACATTATTAAACCAAATATTGTAAATCAAAACTTATTATTCCTCAGTCGGTAGTCACCGAGGTATGAAGTGCAGCTTACAGACTGTTCAAGTCTAATCATACAGTTACTACGTTAACATTTTCAATCCAATTAATTTTACTGCAGAAGTAAGCCTAACATCGATGATTAAAAACCTGTATTTGTTAATGGGAAGTACAGATTTTACGCCTCAACTGATAAAATGATAATTGTCTGCAAGGTCGCAGACTAGGATTATGAAGTTATTTTTCAGTGCTAAGGTACAATAAACAAACACAAACGCAATAACTAAATGTTCATTGGTCACACTGATTTTCATTAGTAGGCCCTACTTTCAAGTAAAAATATAAATTGCGAGATGACAAGATATAACAAAACACCAGTAGAATATGAGCTAAACCAGTTAGAACGGCCGACCTTCGCACACCTTCATTACACGGATCATCTTAACAATTACAGCTCGGGCAACTAATTGAAATTTCACGTAGGGGTCAGTGGGCCAGCGCTGCCTGGGGCCCGGACGACAAAGAACGAGTTCCGGAACTTTAACCACCAGCGCGTGATTCGCTAGTGCCCGGTTGTTGGGAACCACGATACGTTGCTTAATTCGCCCCCAACCGCTTACCGCAGCCGCAGGATACGGGTCAGCCGGACCAGTTACGAGTACTTGTATTGGTGGAGTTGTCCGGCCGAAAAACCGGACAAACTGATTTTCTAGACGATCTTGCTGATTAGTCTAGGGAAAAATCACCTTCAACTAGGGTATAATTTAAATTAATTTGGAATGGTTAGTGACACAAGTTTAATCGATGTGGGGTTTTAGGTCACTTAATCGCGAATGCCGGTGATTAAATAACTCTTTTACTAAGACGTAAAAACCCACCGTAAAAAAAAAAAAAAACTACATTCTAAAAAAGATCAAATGCTGTATGTGTTGTGTACTCACTGTGCAATATTACAAGTCCAAAATGAAGGTTGAATGTTATTTGTTAAATGCACTGTACTCCATGTGTAAAAAAGGAAGAACAATTTCTCATTACACTCGTGTTAAAATATGTATTTGTTTATTTCGTAGTGGCTGATCTTGTATATTTTTAAATGTAAATAAGCACCCCTCACTCCGCAGAAGAAAAAATAATATATATTATTATTACTTAGTGTTTTCATAGAGCTGAAGAAGATATATTAAAATGCATGTTTATATAGCTTAATAATAAGATGCTATCCTTGTACGACTTGAATCTTAGCAACATTAAACCTCGGATACGATACCAACTAAACAAAACGCCCTATATAATTACTACAGGAAGTGACGAAGTATTATTTAAAAACAAGAGCGTGTAGCCAAAACCAGGTCGAGCCAAACAGATGAATGACATTCCAGCAGTGAGCAAGCTTTGAGCACAATCGTGCCTACCTAGGCCGATATCGAGTTACTAGCATACAGAGAGCTCTGTTCAGACGAGGCCCAATAGATTGGTAGCTATCGGGTGTCAAACGGACCCAACCCCTCACCTTCCTGCAACCCCCCCCCCCCCGGCCCATGCCACCTGACGCTATGTGTTTACGACAATGCATTTGATTATGGACTCATATTTTATCATCAAACGGGACATAAACGCGTTGATGTGTCCCTCGTCGAGTTCACAACCACGCGGACCACGCGTGTGTCTGGGTCACAACCACACGGTGTAATTTACTATGAGCGTTGTTTGTAAGTTTTATAGCCACAAATAAATAATGAGGAAATATATGTGCTTTTAGGTTTGTTCGGGTTTTGAAATGTCTGCAACAAATTTAAAGTGTTAATAATGAAAATTTAAATAAATCAATACTAATATAAGCAAAGGTTAATCAGGAAGTCTCTAATGTATAACTTAATAAATATGAATATGCATGTCTCGTTTGAATTTTTCAGCAAAAAGTAATTATTTAAAGCAAAAAAGTCATACTGTGTACATAAGTGCGTTTGAAAGTGTGTTAAGTGTTAAATGAGACTATACCAACCTTACTATACGACCTTGGTCGTATTACTAAAATTTCAAAAGCAATATACACACTGTTTTAATTATGGACTAGTAATATGTTCATTATTCCAGTTTATTATTATATCATAAGTTTTATACGAACTTCAAATTTAGCATAAAGTATTGTCCGATTCTGTCATATTCTTGTTTCAGGGAGGTGTATGATCTAAAACCACAAAGCAGACAAGCATGCTTTGCATGCTGGTGTATCACAGTAGTCAGTAGACACAAGTAACAGATACAACAAAGTTAACCAGCTTCACGAATGCTATAAAGTAGCACGGCGATGAAAACAATAACGTGGTACGACGCGAACACAATGCAGCAGCTAGTTAGATAATTTGTAGTCCTTGGCACACATGAAGACAATGTCGTTGTTTACTCGAAATCGCACGACTATGAGCGGAAACCGTTCCATCTACGACCACAAGCAAGGAAACGAACAGTCGTGACACTCGTGGCGGGGTGGTGGGAGGGGCTGGGGGATTCTTGCGACGTACCGCGATTTTACAATTATTTCCGCCTGCTTATAATGATTAGAAAGTCTAGACGCTTGAATTATTATTCAATTAAATGTCTTGAAGGGTTTAAGCCTTAGGGCGAGGGAAAATTGAAAATTACAAGATCGTTCTGAAATCTCCAGATACAAGACAACTGAGGTATTAATGTTGTTATGGTAAAATCCGACAACTTAAGATTTTACATTAAGCTCCATTCGATCATAGTTCTTCGTCCGTATAATATTCGTTGATAATACAATTCAACATCTTTCAAAAACGTCCCAATTATAGGAACGTATTTTGTTTTGTATATTTTGAATAACAATGAAAACATGTCAAACAATTGATAAAATAACTCAACATTTCGTAATAATTTTGAAGTTTTTAATCGGTTTATACTAATTACAAATTTTACATTTGTGATTTGTTTATATAACTTATAAATGAGAGGCAGATTCACACTCCTATCAAGCACGTGCTTAGTACTGCAGCACAAATCTTGTGATTTTAAATCATAAACTCACGCTGAAATGAAATAAACATGCGAATGAGAATGAAACGGCGATAAATCTTTGCTCAGATATTCCGGGAACGTGCGGAAGAGAAAACAAGTCTCGATAAGGAGACACCGTTTATCAAGTCTTCAATGGACCCTGACAAGGTGCTTTATTCAGCAGTCATACAAGCGAAAGTTCCTTTCTTTATTACGATAAACTAATTATATTGTGACTAATAAGGAATTAGGTTAGTATTTTAAACTAACATTTTTGTTTACAAACTACAATTTTTTTGTAGAGTTACTGTATTTTATTGTGGAATTATACAATCATTGATCCACAATTCTTTGACGTAAACAGTTCAGTAATAAATAAACTTAAAACACATCCATTCATACTTGGTTTCTAGAGGAAATTCTGACCTAGAGTTTTACACATAAAATATGGTTTATCTTTCTGTAATGTTGTACGTGACTAATAATACTGTACCACCTCCTTCTTGATCTCTTCAAGCTATCCACAAGAAAATATAATAACATAAATTAGTTATACTGTATTGTAGTTGTAAGTTAGCCAATATATCACAAACAAATTTCCAAGGTTAACTTTAACACTGGGATATTTTGTGAGTATTTATTTGATCTTAATCAAATAAGAGAGTCCTCTCTTCCGTACAAGATGATAGGATGAAGCACGGGAAATATTTACCAAAGTTAATTTGGTAATTATTCCTTACTTACTTACTTCCATGGCCATTGGCGCTGCTACCACTGACTCCTGTCTTTCGCATCCTCTTCTGGAATTTAAAATTACCCAAGTCTTTCTTAATCCGGCCTTTCCAGCGAATTTTAGGTCCACCCCATGGTCATCTTCCTATTAGATTTTTACTCAAAAATCTGGTTTAAGCTTGATTCTTCTCTTCTGATGATAATGTCCTGCCCAACTGAGTCTTCTACTTGTTGTTTCTGCAACTATACTTGGCTCTTCGAAAAGTTCTCTAATTGCCTTATTGTGCTTTATTCTCCATGTATCTCCTTCTTTAGTCGGCATAAACAATTTACGTAGGACTTGGTTTTTGAATGTGATTAGTTTTTTTCTTTGAGTTTTATCTAAAATCCAGGTTGCAGTTCCATAAAAGAGAACTGGTCTATGGTTTTTATTATAATAACTGGTCATTATTGGGTATCAACATTTAAATCTTTAACAAATTAATTATAAGGTAGCCTATTTATAATTAGTACTTATTACGTATAGTTTAATGTCTGTGAGCTATTTTTGTAGTTTTATCAGGGTTTTTATATTGTGAATCTTTATCTTTATTGAGAAAAAATTTAGAGAAGCGCTGAGAGTAACGAGATTTTTAAAACAAATAAAAAGTATTACTATTTAAAAATTAGTAAAGTAGTAAAGTTATATCTCATAGCGACCATAGTATGTTCACGTTATGACATGGCAACATGCTGATGGTTGCATTATTTTAAATTATAGTTTGCATCGGAACAGATTATATGTCTAGAAATTTTAATGGAATAATATATAAATCGACGAAAAGGTGGCTAAAGCCCCCATATTGTAAGGACTTAAGTAATTACGTTTACCTGCTACGGGAGACAGCTTGCGCATAACGCACCACCGGGACTTCCACTGGAACACAAAACAGTCTATGAGTAATTAAGTAAGTATAAATGTAGAATGATTTAAATTTAAGTTTAGTAATATTGTAAACAATCAAATCCTGGACAAAATACGTCCCCGCAGCATGACATTACAGCAATAAAACCTCATAGTACTTGTGTACGCGATATGGGGCGTAATCATGCCAAATTCATTAAGATGATTGGATTTTTCCATGAAACTGACTTTAATCTGCAAGATTATTATTAATTTAACATTAATAAGTGTAAAGACACGGTTTTATAAAGTAATTATAAAAATGCATTCGTCTGGTCTTTGAACTTAAAATAATCTTGGAAGTAGCTACATCTAATTCGTAAATCAGTGTCGAATCTCTTACAAAGTTCCAAAAGTACTCAATGTTAGCAAAGTTAGACCACAATGAACGATGGCAGAATTTACCAAAACGGGCATCACCAGTTGCAATGCTAAAGTGATAGGGAGGTAAGTGGTAATTATTATTCTATGGCATGGGGGTTTTAGTTTATTTTGATTTCATATAACAACAAGTATTCTTATTTTTAAAATAGCTGAACGTAGTATGAACAATGGTCTTATAAAATAGGCGTTAGGTACAAAAGAATACCGAAACATTTTATTGCATCTCCCTAACAACTACTAAATAGCACCTACATAATTTTGAACAGTCCATAAACCAGTACACGAAAGTAATACCATAACAGGAGCAATACGAACGCGGCTTCCCAACAACACAATAGCACGTTTGATGGGATACATATTGTCCAGGGTGTATCGTTAAAGAAGGCGTCCCTCTACAACAATGCCATCGTCCCGTCGCTCATTGTAATATAATTTATAACCATTGTTTCGGCGCGCCGTATAAAAATACCATAAAGAGCTCGTAGCGCCCGTGCGCATAACTTTAAGGATGCGACGTGGTGGCATTTTGATGTGCGCATTAACGCTATCATTTTAACTGGCTAACGCAAACGTCCTCTAACTAATGAAGGAAATATTGTGTGCCACTTGGTACCAAGAAATAAGGGAGTAAAGGTACAATATTATTGCAATGTTTTTGAGTTGTAAAACGGGTTTTTACATTGTCAATAACTTTAAAGACATAGGGTTGTAAATGTAAAAAAAATTCAAAATTGACAAGTGAAACTAAAACAGTTAAGATCATTGTTTTTTTTATTACTACAGTAATATCTGTATTCGTTTTGAAATTTAATCATCCTTTAAGATTTTATGTGAAATTGGCGCAGCACTCAGAAAACGACCTGTAAAGTTACTAAAGTTAAACACTTCTTACTAGGTCTACTCTAACTGAAACATTTAAACTGACCGTAAATGCATTGCAAATTATACATTGGTATTTAAATCAGCAATATTTCAGGTCAGGATTAAGTATTGGAGTTCAAGGAAATCTAAACAAAAAGGATTGACGAACAAATCGGACGTCAATATGCCAGTGATATTAAAACGATCTGGGTCTTTGTGTGAGCCCAGTTGCCGGAACTGATATTACAAATAGGCTTTGGTTTTCAAGGGGCCAAATTTTCTTTGGAGTGTAACGAACCAGACCACGGGAACGAGGTGAAGTGAGGCCGACTTGTTTTATGCGAGAGTGGTCAGATACCGAACCACAGGAGCGGACCTTGCCGAAACTCACGGTTAGGTGGAGTTATTGTTCCGAGGAAAGGCGATGGACCATGGGTTATAACCACAGACAATGCTAGTCCATCGTCTATAATGTAGTAGACTACACTGTTAATGGGTATATTTCTTCATATAGTGAGGTAATGCGCGATTTTCGTCCTAAAATTTAGCATTTTGTCGAAATTAAAATTTAGCTTACTTTTTAGGCATGGGCATAGGATTGAAATATGAATAAATCATAATATATTTTACTAATACAATAATTTTCTCCAAATTAAAAGTATGTTTAAAATAATAAATGAATATCTGGTCTTTCTTAATAAAAATTTCAGTTGTTTAATAGAAGCCTACATTGTCTCCTAAGACCTAAGTAAGAAAATCAAGGGGGTGATCAGTGACTGGAGGGAGAAATGGAGGGATGTACCTGACGTGAAAGCATATACCGTAACTAAAGCCGTGAGTAAGTAGATTGTCATTTTATTGGCAAAAGAGTGCGTTGATTACTCTGACAATTTATTTTTTGAATTGTGATTTTTACAGGGGGGCACTCTTCCCGTTCCCCGTAGGAAAGGCTACACTTAAGAGACATATAAAATAATAAAATGTCTAATAGATATGTAGGCTAAGGCACAGATAACTTCACCGCCGCTGGTTAAGGTCCCCAAGGTCACCGGCTAATTACCGCTGTTCAGTTTGTTTTGAAATTTTAACTTCCAATTACAATTTTGTGTAGATAAAACCTAATTTTTTACCACTGTATTAAAGAAAGAGGAGTCCCTTCAATTGTTTGTAGCAGTAACAGAAAACACGCTGAACAAGGCAACTAACCACCGGGTTGCCGGGAGCTACGGGTGCGAATGACGACCGGTTGAGATGTGGGTGCGGGTGAAACTGCGACCGTACACCACGGTAATGACCGCACTGATGGCCATCTGACCTTCATGCAGCAATCAGACCATTGTTCCACTTTCCTGCGCAAACCCACCACTTATCGCTCGCTTAGAAACGCAAATAAGCTACTACACGGCGATGAACCACCAATTTGGCTTGGCAAGGAAGTCCCGATTGTTGTAATTTCCTTTCGGATTATTGGCCCTCTTCTTCTGTTATTCGCGATACTTTCTACGGAGATTCCTTCCAGCTTTCGATTTTAATGAAGATATATTCGCGAAATAAGATAATTTTGGATTTTTTCAAACCGAGACGTGATGTGAGCACCATGGGTGAAGGAAGATAAGAGTTGCAGAATCAGATAACTTTACGAGAACACGTTGCGTATCAGTGGCGAATTATAGAGGATCTGCTAGGAACTACTTTAAATATATTCTATATTGATTGCAGCCGTGGAGACCATCGCTTCGTGTCAACATGAGATATTTTGGTTAAATATATATGTGCCCATGAACACGTTAAGTGGGCTAAAAATATTAATATGGTATGGACCAAGAGTTAAAATGTGTCATATCTGTTATGTGTACATTTCTGTTACTAAAAATCATGAGAAAAACTAATATTATATATGACCACAGAATCGTAATTTACTTGTACTGCTTACTTACATGAAATGAGGGGATGTCCTATACTCAAATACGAGCTATGTCTGTTTGTTTGCAAAATTTATCTCGAGATCCAGCGGAAGGATTTTGCTGACAGTTTGGGAATAGGGGCCTTTGGGTCTAAAAATCGATTGGTGACAACCACTAACTCAGGAAAACTCGTATTTTTCTAAACAATTCATTTGAAAATTGAAAATTTTAACATTGGGCTTATAGAGTTTAAAATCATAACACCGGTTACTATGAATAACAAAAACAAACCATTAAATCAGCTTCTATAAATTAAAATATTGTAAACAGCTGTTTATAATTATGAAAATAAAAACTAACTTGAATGGCAAATCTCATAATGGAAAAAAAAAACACTTGAATGGCAACTCAAACTCTTTTTTCGATAGGCAAGTGAGTGTATAGCAAACGAGCTCATATTGAAAATGAACGAGTGTTTGAAATAAAACAAATTCAATGCCTCTTCCACGGAATCAAACACCGAGCATGGCTCGGTCCCCCGGTACTATGTATTTATAAACTGACATTGATGGTCGGAGATCAACAATTTTGCCAGCGGTTATTTCCAGATCACCTTACTCAATCCTTATTTTTTTCTGGATCTTAACAAGATTAACATTTTTAACAGTATTCAACATCACAAGATATGTTGGTTACCACCGGTGTGGTTATTTTGTTATTTTCTTAATATTCCCAGCCCCCAGTTGTTTTCTAATGGCCAGCGGTACATTGCGTTCATAACAATTCTGCTCCTAGTCTAGGTAATACCCCCCTCATTCCCTTCCCCTAACGATATAATAGGGGAACTCTAACAAATAAGTGAGTTTTCATTATTGAATGAAAGTTAGAAAAAAAGTTTCAAGTTATTTTAAAATCTGTAAATATTGTAAAATAAAGTTTCCTTCCTATGGATGTTTCAAAAAATAAATACATATAAAATATTACATCTTATTCAAAGTAAGTGTTATAGTAAAAACTTTAATAAATGCTATGTAAACAATTCTTTTTTAAGTTTTATTGTTTTACACATTATAATTTGGTCAACTGTAGTTTTATGACTAAGGGTATGTATATGAAAACGTAAAATAATTAATTATGCTACGGTATATATTTTGTGTATTAAAAAGTTGTTTTTAGTAATTCGCCCTATGCACACATAAAATACACTGGAATAACTTAGAATTACATTGTAAATGGTATTTTTTAAGTTAAAGGAACTCCTCTCGCGGATTAAAGAGCATGAATACATTGTTATTTACGCACGCAACAACTAGGCGCGGCTACGAATCCTGTTTTACATAAAGTATCCCAATGAACCCCTTTGAAAACACAGTTTCCGTATCTTAGTAAGTATTTCCAAAATACGACGGTTAGGATGTTTTGCCCCACAATCATCAATTACAAGAGTCGATTTAACTCATATCAAAAAGCCCACTGTAGGTCTATCCATACTTTCAGAAATGAACTTTTCTTAAATTTAAGTGCTGGCAGCGTTAATAAAATATCTTATTTCATGCTCCTATTGGGTTACTTGCAGTGTAATAAATTTGTATGAGAGAACGTATTTGTCTTGAGATCACAAAAGAAATTACAGACCTATTGGTATTAAGAAGGATTTAATGGTAGCCTAGACCTACTTGAATGTGTAACACTTTAATCTTTATAACCAAATATTATCTACTGCTCTCTATTCAAAACGTAAGTAGGTAACAGCATATAAAAATATACCTGGTTTATTTTTCTATGGTAACAGTTTATATTTTTAGATCTTCTTATTTTATAATTATTTTTGACATAATGGAAGACATACAGACAAAACTGATCAAACGTCTGTTGTAAAATTGTGCTGAGAAAAATGTCATTAAATATTGAGTATCAATTAATTCAAATTAAAAGGGTTTTCAATCAAAAACTGTAAATTTTAATATTTCATATGTAATAATATACACATTATCAGCCTATATCCCCCTTTGGTCATTAAACATAGGAAATAATTCCTTGAGGTATTGCACAATTCAGTTGGCCTAGCTGAATAGTTGTAAAACTATATGTCTGGGCTTAACTTGACATATTTGTGTCGTGGATCGGTTGGAAATACTCAGAATATTCTAATTTCGTATAACCTCATTCTGAAAATTTAAAATTATATCACCGCCAGTGAAATGTTAAAGTAACACAAGTGGTTCTACATGGTGTTATACAATTGAGAGAGAGGTTTGTCTAAATAACAAGAAAGAAAGAAACCAACGTAACATGACTGAAACAACCGTGTAATATTAAAAAAAATCGTTGGTCGTGTTTATTAACCGCCAGTGAATTGTCAAATCGGCCCGCCATAAAATGGATGGCGAATAAACGCAATGAATTCGCTTGCCAAAATATAAAAACAAAGAAACTAAGTGAAACTCCCTTCCTTTTACAGGGCATGGCAAAACAAAATACCCTAGACATGTCTTTATATAGCCACTTTAGTTTATTCTATTAAACAATATTAACTGACCTACTACTAGTAAAGCCCAACCCAAAACCGTCCTTGCTAGAAAACGCATTTAAGGATATTGTATTTCCAATCTTGGTTTAAAATATGTCAGTTTGTCGATGAACTGATAATTAATTGGGAATATTAAAACATTTCGTAAGAAGTTTAAGTACTTAATAATTTTAGTACGTATGTCATGATATGTTTATATAATGCTATGTTGAAGACACAAGTTTACATGAACCGAGCTTATGAAAAAAGAACGAGCGGGAAAACATCACCAATTGAAGAAAACTTCCTCTAATCTTTAGGGGGATTGCCAACAATCCGGAGAGGTAGGTTTACGGACAATTTGAATGTTTCTGATCGTGCCCTCCCCCCTAAACAGGGACGAAAATAATAAGTATTCGCTGTTATCTGTGTGGAATCTGTTATAAACTAAGATACTCTCCGAAAATTTATTTGATAAACTTTATAAATACAGAAAGTAATAATCTAACGAACTAATCAAGAGTGAATACAATTACTTAGGTCGTACCATATTCAAGTGTTATCATACATATGATTTGAACATGAATTATTTCAGTACTTTCATTTATTATTATTCTCACTTATTATTAAAACTTTTAATGACTAAAATACGAAAACCATCATTAGTACTGTACGAAAGCTACGAATCCCACATTTTAATCTGAATGTTTTTTATAGGTAAGTTAACATAATTTGTAATCTAAGTTTGTGGGGCAAGAAAACGGTAATCTATATAATGGCAGTAGGCTGATGGCAACACTGCTTTTGCAATGCTACACCATGGCTAGAATATAAAGTTAATTATTAATATTAGTTTGATATTGTGGAGTCATAGGCCTACCAGTATGGCAAGAAGACAGGCCGCTGATTGCAAATTCTAAGCTAAAGGTTTTTTAGCATTTTGGATATACCTTATTTTACATATCATATAAAATCGTCCATTAAAAAAAGTTAGAGAAAAATGAAATCTAGGTAACAATGAATTATCTTTAAAACTGTACTGAAGAAATAGTTACCAACTTGTTTCACTAACTAATCCTGTAACATTGCAATTCATGCGTTATATCACCAGAGCCATAGTGCACTGAAAATTACCTTCTTGCCATCCCTGAACTTGACAGTGCCTTCAACAATCGTGCTGTTATCCACCATCGCACTCACTACACCATGACACGCACAACAATGGAAAATCAGCGAAGCATCCTCTCTTCTCGACGAATACAGCGCGACTGACGCGCGTGCCGCGCTCGACAACAATGCTGGCGACACTGGCGCTCAGCGGGAGATGCTGGTACCAGACAGGCGGACTGATAGCTTCGAAATTGGAGTAAAATACCCACATCGCAGCAAACCTGCGTACTCAGCAATTTTCAAATTGTACCTCACTATCATATGAAGCCAATCACCAAGTTTCATAAAACCATATTCATAAACAAGCAAGATTTGAAATTGTATTTATCAACCACAATAAAAACCTCTGGACTGAGTACGCAGGTTTGCTGTAACAGAAACCCCAAAATGGGGTTCATGCAAATATGTATATTTATAAAGAGTGTCAATCGTTGGAAATAAAGAAACATAAACAGACCACAACCAGATAGGTAAAGCAACATAACAAGTGCTATCAGTTTATATTCATAAAAAAAGCGATACATCAAAATGTTATCTCTTTCTCTATAAGAATATAACATTATAAATCTGAGTACGCAGGTTTTCTGCCACAGGGACTAAAAAAGTGGGGTTTGTATGCAAATATTTCAACTAGGCCTACGTTTAAAAACGCAAGAGAACTGTTATATTAAATTATACAAATAGGTTTGCTAATACTGAGAATAAAACTTGAACAGTAAAACATATCACATTTAATTGGAAAACCCCCATACGAAAGTATGCTGGACTTTAGTTACAGTTTCAGATTTAATGTAGCCTTAAAACCACTGTTGTAGGTCTACCTTTAGGTATAGCAATTTGTTTGGTTTATATAACAAGATTTATTAATATGTACGAGTATAAGTCAAGCCATCAAAATTTTATACTGAAAAATATATAAAAAAATTAAGATTAATAAAACTATGAAAGTCGGTAATTATTTTAATAGACCTTTGTCTTCAGGTTGCTACATAATTATAAAAGAATGTAAAGACAGTCCCACACTTCTCGCGAACACGCTCAAACATTCGGCCGAACTCCGAATGTTCGCAGTATTCGCGAGAAGTGTGAGAGCTGCATGAACTTATGAATACATACGGGATCATACGGGACGGAATGTTCAGTGAACATTTGGGAGAATGTTCGGCCGAATGTTCAGGCCTGCTCGCGAGAAGTGCGCGGGACCGCCTTTATGGGACGGAATGTTCAGTGAACAATGAACGGAATATTCTGGGGAATGTTCGGCCGAATGTTCATGCCTGTTCGGGAGAAGTGTGGGACCGCCATAACAATGTGTTAGAAAATTAATAGTGCACCAACCCTATGCACAAATGCTGTACAATTTTTATGTATTACGTCCACCATTTAATTACATGCATTCTCGTTAATATTATAGAAATCCAACTTTTACGAACCGAAACTTCTTCACGAGTAACTAAAGTTCACTGTAAACTCCTTCACACCCAAGAATAAAGTTTCTGAACACATGGTTTACACGCCCTTAGCAGCTGTTGTGTCGCTGTCAGAGCCCCTATAGAAGGAGGCTGACCGAGAGACTTAGAAAGGCAAAAACGGAACATTTGAAGGTATAAATAACCAAAGCCCTGCTAGCGGCTACTTCAAAGCTATTGTCGGGTATTACAATGGTCAGTGCCACGTGCAGCTGAATTTACTTTAGGATAAGTTAAGTACCGGATCCGCCTCCTCCCAAAGTTTATTGATTTTATACCCCTGAAACAATATTAACCAACAAGACACACTAAACTGTAAAAGGTCATCAATCTGGTTAACGGATTGTAAATTTCGCCTTTCCCCTTGTTATCTCCGTGAAATTAATGAGGTATAAGAATACCGTTTAGAAAAAGAGGTAAAAGGATACTAAAATGTAAATCAAGGATATAATCGTATGAATAAAATAAGCTTTACGACTTATTATAAGTTGAAAATGTATTAATATTTAGATTTTTAAGAACACATACTTATGTTAATAACTATTTTCCGCAAAAAATGCTTGATAAATCAACAACAGTTTATTGCTTATGTGTGGTTTTCTATAAGAAGTTGTAACTGAAAAAATAACATGAATATAACATTGATCTAAAACTAAGCTGGTTCTTGGCATTGCTCAGAGAACGATTCCTTCTCTATGGACATTGTAAAACTCTGGATAAAAAATTTTAATGTAAAAAGCAGAACAGCAACAACATATTTAATTGATGAGTTTCAAGCCATAAGCACCACAGAATAAAAACAACCTGAGAAAAAAATCATAGTAAAAAAATATTCTGGTTGTATATCGAGAAATAACTCCACGGGCTAAATTTTTGAAAATATGGAAAGATGAACTAAGAGAGACGAGTGAGCCCGTGTATATAAACAAACTGTCATTTTATGAGAAAAAGTCAAGTTTACAATAGAGTGACAAGGTATAAGTTTGTCCAATTCTCATTCACTAGGTTAAATATGATGGGTTTATTATTTAGTTTTTTAATACCCCTAATGGGTTGTTAATTTCAATGGGAATTGGGTTGTTAATTTCAATGGGAATTATATCATACATCGTGACAGTTTATGGAAGTATACTCATTAGACAGTATACGAAAAAAACGACTAAATTTTAGCCCTAACTTACCTTATGTTTTCTTACAACATTGACAATTACTCCTCAATAATACACAACTAAGAAAAATGCAATTTAATGGTGTTGGCTAATTGTTATAATTCATTCTAAAAAATGACCAGTAACGAAATTCCATCCATTTGGGGACACCGAAAGGAATGTCGGTCAACTGGCGCTTACATACACAGTTCGTTCTCCTGGCAGGACAGCGACCGAGTCCGGCACGGGTGTCCGGTAGCTGTCCGGTCCCGGCATTCTCATTCGGTGTTAATTGCCTCGTTAATAAAATCGGCTGGATCAGAGGCTCCGCCCCGGCCCCGGGCGTCGCCTTGCCTCGGCGAGAACTAGCTTTTTTATTATTTATTCCCGTTGTAATGGGGCTAACGCATAATCGCCGTGATTTAAGGAACATAAATATAATTGTATCTTATCCTAATATTATTACAAATGTAAAAGTTTGCATGTAAGTATGGATGGATGTTTACACTTCCATCAAGTAAAAACCACAGAACCGATTAAGCTAAAATGTTGCATGAACATAGAGCTTACATATCACATTAACCTGAAAATGTCTGCATCCAACCTTAGGGATCCACCCCAAGGGCCCTGTAAGTTACAATGCAAGTCTCATGGGAGGATATGGTTTATAAATTTACTAGCTGTGCAGCTATTTAACAGTTACTGCAAAATAACTCATCTGGTAAAGAAGATTATATTTTGCTGGTCAAATTAACATTGAAGTTTCGCGGGCGAAGCTGCAGTTAACAGCTAGTTCTTCTGTATTCCAAGCAGGAATCTTAATTTTGTTCATCTGGTTCTTGAGAGTAGAACTAGCAAAGGCTTCGGGTAAATAATACGTTGTATTAGTTGATTCGTAACTGGTCCGGTATAACATGATTTAGGGGTAAATATTTCAGAGACTATAGAACCACAAACAGTTTAAGTCGTATATTGCTGTAGTCAGTAGCATATACGAAAGATTCATCGGACCTTAGTAAGTACTCGTAAATGAATGTTATAAGTAATGTTGGAGGATAAGCACTAGGTAATAATAAGACAAGCTGCGTTTCCAAAATACATTTTGAAATAATTATCACAGTTGATATAACTCCTCAGATTACTTTATTCGGAATAACTATCCATACTTACTCCATCCATATGTAAAACCAAACCGGCCCAATAACTTTTAAGAAAACCCATGTCTGACAACCTTGGACCTTATTCTTGAATGAAAGGTCCTGGTGATAGAACTGGAGGAAACGCAGTAGCTCTACTAAGGTAACAAATTAAACTAAACAGTCAAGTCAAAACGCATTTTTAAATATTATAATTTGATCACCGGTCCCGGTGTATGTGGTTTGATTTGACTATAAAACTGAAATTAGCTGAACAAGCGAAGCAGTTGGGGAAAGCTAGTAGTTAATAAACAGCGATCGACGAAAACACGTTCATTCTTGGACAACTTAGTACTTGACCTAATGTTTCAAAGTTCTTGTTCAGTTAATTCAGTCTGACCCTGTGGTAAGCAATGTAAGTTGTGACTTTAGGCAAAACAAGGTTTAGAAACGAGTGACGTTAAACAATTTTAATGGATTTTGTAACATTGACAAAGACCATGACTAAAAAAGATATACAGCGGGTTAGAACAATTGTTATGATTCATAATAATAGTCTATATATGCTGATTTTTACTCTTATAAATTAAGTAAATAAAACAAGTAATCACGTAAAACATAAAAATTTTAAATACCTATTGCACATTGGTTAAGAAAATTTGGTTACCAAACTAAAGACACTTTAAATAAAGATACCTTCCATATAATTAAGAACTAAAAAACAATTAAATGTATATAAAACTATTTTATGACCCTGCAGCTATTCACAGCTACACTTTACTTAGTTACTAAAAAATCTTCGAAAAATCACACATTATATATTTTAAAGTTAATCGTGTTCAAACCTATTGATTCTTGTACTATCACATTTTTAACTCCTACCGGCAATCTTTACAGCTGAGTTCAAAGTTATTCTTCCACACAAAGAAAAGTACTGTATTGAAGTGTGAAAAAATAATTTACGGGCTCGGATGATGATTGATGGAGTTCCACCACTCCCCACCCCCACTGTAAGCATTCCCACTCCCACTGCAAGCATCCCCTGCCACTCTTGGAAAGGTAAACAACTGCAGGATTAATTGATTCCTAACGACTGGCATTCATTGCTTTGCCCAGCTTCTTGATTCAAATTGTAAAATACTGTAAACATTTTACGAATATTACGCATACATTTACATTATTTTACATAAAGATTAGATTTTGAAAGACAGTTAAAATCACGAGATGAAATATGTGTCTTTATGTGTGTCTTATATGTGTCTTTCGATGTCTCCGTAATACATGTGTTGCGATTAGACCATCTTAAATTTGTTTTCACAATTTGTAAGTTTAATTTTAATTTTCAAGGTATCATTATCTAAGAAGTAATGTTACAGGACTGCACAGCTCTTTAAAATTAAAAGTTTTAAACAATATTTATAACTTTCTGAGCCAATAAGATTATCTCATTTGGCTTTGCAAAGGGGAAGAAAATAAAATTTAATACACGATTTCTAAGTGTTTCCTATTTTAAAATTCTAGTGAAACTCACTTTTCTAAAATGCAATCTATTACGAGAAAATATCCCATGACCTGTCCAACCTGGGGTCAAACACCGAGCGCGTGTCACGTTCGTCACAGACCCTCGTTCCCAGAAGAGACTTACGTCTCGAGAAACGTACTTACTGTGACACCGATGTCGAGAGAGTTGTCACACTAAACCTAAATGATGGTTTACGATTCGAAAATGTAAATGGTCATCTTATGAGAGGGATGCTCCGGTCTGCCTTACAAAAAAATCTGCGCCGCCGCGTAAAAATACATAGGGAAAAGGAGCGGTGCTGAGGTCTCAGGATTACTGTTTGCGGCTTTGATAATTATGTTATCAATATAATATAAACGGGATTTGATAGAATAAAGTTAATTCTACTCACACTATTTTCTAGAATTACAAAATAATGTTTCTATCTTACGTTGTCGTAGTTTAAAAAAGCTAAATTTTGTCCATTTAAAAGGGTTTGTAAATACAACTCCGTTAAATAAATAAAAAAGTAAAAGTTACATTGGTAGATCACATTTTCCTTTGTATTATTTACTTTAACTTTAATTAAAAGGTTATATAGCAGCTGTAAAGAGTAATCCTGCAAACCCTTTCCTAGCGCTGCGTAGAAGGGGGTCGATCCTACATTCATCTTTAACTCTTTGCTCCTCGGAACTATTCCAAGTTTTGAGAACCAAGTTTTATTATTCTCGCTGTTTACTTGGGTAACTCATCAAAGAAATAGTTTTCATTCAATTCCTAATTGCACTATATAGTGGTGATGTGTTGAACTACAGGGAAACAGTCACAAAACAGGAGCGCTGAAAAAAATCACATACATTCATACATCATGATCATCATATGGTGTTGCACAAAATGTAACACTGTAAAAAAACGGACACAAAAATGCGGTGATACATTTTCTGTCACACTATGCCAAAATGAGTTAATAAAATAAAATAAAAACGAGATCGCACGCAGCACACTTACGTGAGGGAAGTGAATTTCCGCATTAAAACCTTAAAAAGATCAAATAAAGGGTTTAAACTAACACTGGTTACATTTTTTTGGAAATTAAAAAATGTTATTTTTTGGCTGTTCTGATGTTCCTGGTTATATTTAAATTCACTATTAGGATGCCAAATGTTGTACATTATAAAGTTAGAAGGAGGTATATTTGGGATAATGAGTTGGTATAGGGATATTGGGGGTGATAAAACTAAATTAAGATATGAAAAACAGCCTTTTACAGTGTAAAATCCCCATAAGACAACGTACTGTATTTTGGCAATTAACGTTTTCTTTAATAGCTCGGTAAGTCCTGATGAGGGAGGGCTTAAAATCTTTGGAATTTTACGTACAATAATTTAATATGCAATAAGTGTACATTCTGGGCTTTTCTGACCCTTTTCTGACCCTTTTTGGGCCCAAAAACTGAAAATTTGAAAACTAAAAATTCCCCAAAAAGGGAGTTTTCCGATTGTTTTGCCCAACGAACTTGTCCAACTGATTATAAAAAGGAATGTCTCTACCAAATTTGAAGTAAATCGAACAAACATTGTGACCGCTAGAGTGCGAATACATATATATACCTATATATTAGTGATGGTCAAAACCAGAAATTTCGAATCTCGAAACCGAAACCGAAACATACAAAATCGAATCTCGAATCTCGAAACTCAAATCGCAAAACCCTATTTACTTGCCTGGGTATGGTTATGAAAAATAAATCCAGAAAAATTAATCAAAACTAATTATATATTTTGGTTAGAGTTGATCTTTCAGAAATAAAAAATCAATAATCCAAAAAAGGTGAAGGTAGACGACCGATGACAGTAGGCTTTTGACCTTTGCATCATTGATCGAAACACGGGCGTGATTTCTGTTAAAAAAACAACAATAAAGACACAAAAAATCTCAGCAGTTTTGAGTTTTGATTCTCGAAACTCACCGATCGAATCTCGAAACCGAAACTTTTCCAAAGTTTTGGTGGTTTTGAGATTCAAGTTTTGGTTTTGACACATCACTACTATATATATATATATATATATATTTATTTATATATATATATATATATATATATTTATATTGCATACATTTGTTAGGGCTACTATAAAGTTTTTAGCGACCCCCAAAACGTGTTCAGGGGGTCACGTTAGGAGCTTCTATGGTGGTCCCGGGCTTAAGTTTCACCGTGCGGGTCATGCTAATAGTTCACTTTTCCAAAGGAAATTCACTAACAATACATATTGGTTTTAATCAGGGTCAGTACAATAATAAAATACCTTTATTAGTACAAAATCTACGGGGATGGAGCACCCAAAAAAGTGTGATCAAAACTGACTGCATTATTTTTATTATTATTATTTGAAATATTATAAAATATATATATCTAAGTTTAAATAAAATTTTTTTAAACAATAGGAACGAAAGAAATATGTAGTTTTTTATACTAAAAACACTTCAACACCACAAACAAAATGTATGATATACTTTATAAAACAAATTTTAGAGTGACATCAAGTCTTTTTGCGTTTTATTTGTTAAATCAATGTAACAAAAATATTTTTCTGATAAAAAGTTTATTGTGTGCTTGGTTAAAAGAACCATACAATTATTGCTAAGTTGACCTATTGTAATTTGACGGCGGTAAATTGTTTAGTATTGTAATTTCACCTGATTTAGCAATCAGTAGTAAATTGTATTGCCAATACATGTGGTTATGTGACTTTTAGCGAATTTGGCGGGTGATCTTTTAGTAAAATTAAAAATAATATGCTCTTATATTATCTAATTACATTTTGGATCTAGTGCAATGTTAACCAGGAATTGTTAGCAAGAGGTATTAAATAACAATTTGAGCTAGGGAACACTCAATAATCAATGAACAAGTTATAAATAAAAACTCTGAAGATGATCGTATTTTTAGCGTGAGTTAACAGTCGACCGAATAGAGAATAAGGAAGATATCAGCTTCTAAAGAACCTAATACCTGTATATCGAAAGAAATTACTGAGAGGTTGGAGAATATATAGTCTAATTAAAAAATGAACTCGATTGTAATCGTAAAAAACCCTAACCACTGCTTGAATGACAACTCGTTACCTCCAATAATCTAGTTTGTTAACGAACTTTATGCAACTAAAATACGAGCGTAACTTCCTACACGATTGAAATTAGAACAAACACGACCATTCGTCAAGAGGCCATTGACTATTCAAATCGGCCTGTGAATAATTGAAGAGCCCGTTAATATATGAAGTATTTAATCGTCGATCGGTGACTCGGCAGGTAGACTGATTACAAAGTAAAATCAGGTGCACAACGATTGATTCCTAATTGGATTCGGTGTTGGGGTAACAGGACGGGAGATGTAATTATAAACCCGGTGTGTCGGAGTCCATCTGATACCGCGTCGTCGATTAGCGAGGACCGCACCATCATCACCACTCTCGGCCGTGTCAACGAGGGGACTTGAGACTTCTTGCTTTTGGTTACTCTCGTAGATGCATCCGTGAGATGGAAGGGCACCTTGTTTTCCTTTTACGTTTTAGGAGATGGAATACGTTTTAATTTTAGTGGCATGACAAATTTCAATATCCGGAGGGTAATCCTCTAAATTGATGTGTTTTAGTTTTCCTTTTTTAGGGGCTTAATTTACCAGGTGAGGTTCGGCTATAGAGCCCTCTCTGCCCCCTACTGGCGGGGTGCGGCTATAGAACCCTCTCTGCCACATATCCTGGCGGGGTACGGCTATAGAACCCTCTCTGCCACCTAACCTGGTCGGGTACGGCTATAGAACCCTCTCTGCCACCTAACCTGGCGGGGTACGGCTATAGAACCCTCTCTGCCACCTAACCTGGTGGGGTACGGCTATAGAACCCTCTCTGCCACCTAACCTGGTGGGGTGCGGCCGTTTGGAGAGTCATTCAATTTGACAAGGTGAGATGGGAAACCGTACAAACTCAACTAAGAGTGACCGGTGCGGGATTTGAACTGGGAAATCTCGGAAGTGAAATGAAAATGGTACTACTATATATTAAGTCTCATAGTATATTGAGAAGAGAAAACGGGCCAAATATTTTGCTCGATAATAATTAACCACATTTAGAAGTATGGTAAAACTTAAGTCTGCTGTGTACAAGAGGTATACACTCTAAACAACCCATATCTGTCGGCAGCAATTTGTGTGCATGTGCATCCTACACGTAAAAGTAATGTTTTGTATGATTAATACACAAATATTATGAAATGGAGAGTAATATTAATGAATTATAAGTTAAATCAATGTTGAATCGGTCACATGTGTTTTTATACATTGCTTATACGATAAGGTAAGGTAATAAACGTTAAGGTAAATACGTTTTAAAAAACACGTTTTAAATACGCTATTAAAAAACATTTAGTTAAAAAAAACAACTGAAAACTAAGTGTCTTTCTGCAAGTGTTCTCATAAAGACGATAAATTGTACTATGAGGTTCTCAGAGCCTGTAGTTTTTTTCTGAATATCACAGATAGTTTTTGCTTTACATTTATTGATATTATGCTAAATGTATATGTAAAAATATTATTTACTATTTGCCCTGCACTAAAAAGTTTTGTTAAAGAATAAGCATGTTGACATATTTTACTAAAAAACCTACCAAATAACAACACAATATTCCAACTTAACACCATCCTCTCCGAATTTAAACATTACACAGCATTTGACCGATTGCCAAGATCAGTGTAGTTTTTTCAATCCTGACAGACAGGTGCAGCTGGCCAAACAGCCATCTCTGCCGCCTGGTTACGGCCCGCCTTCACGGGCGGCGACCCAGCATCGCCATCGCCACTCTTATCACGTAGGTCACTGCCACCGGACCACCGCGCAGTGGCCATTCTGCAGGTGTTTTTATGTCCGAGGAAGGCATAACACTAAGAGATCCATCTCGTTTCAGGTTTATTGTGGGTGGTCTGTTTAGAGTCTTAAAGTGAAATTGTTAAAAGGCGGGAAAAGTGGGGCAATATACTTAGAAACAAATGCTGAGTTGACATTAAATAAAAATGATCTATTCAATTTTTTTAACAATCCTGAACAAATGTGGTTAATGACCAATACACTAGGGAACAAATTAAAATTAACTTCTCATTGTTGCCATGCAATAAGAAAGATTTTAGATTTTCAATAATAACAACAGAAAACATGAGTGTTTTATTATTCATGAAATAAGCATGTTGATTATTATTTTTTCTGATTGAAAAAAAATTATAGGTAAAACTCAATCAGTACGCTTTATCTTACATTAACTCACAACATTTAAACATATTCCCTTTCGTTATACAATCTTTTATACTGACAAACTACTGGTTGGAAACGGTACGAAGTAACTTAAGAAATAATACATTCACATATGTTTGCATAAAACTTAACTATGTACAAACCCACTTTTTCAGATGTTTTCTGTTCGATACGTACCTCACCTGGAACAGAAAATACAAGTTAGTTGAATACATGACAATCATTTAACATTTCACGTAGTACAATTTGGGAATAAATGTCAGAACTTGAAATATCAAATGGTTTAAACAAATTTCGAAAAAAAACATATTTAAAAAGGATTGAAAACAATAATGTGTAAAAACATTTAAAATCAGAAAACCATACATATAAAAATAAATGAAATAAAATAAATAAAATGTTAAAACATAACACGGATTGATTCTAAATGTAGATTAATCAATACAACATTATGTGTTGATAGTGTAGATCAATCGGTGCAACGTTTTGTTTAAGTGTTAAATTAAAAATGCGAAGTACATAATCTTTAATGTGGATCAATCAATATGGCGCATGGTGTTCTGTGTTGATAGACTGTATTATCAACCAACACAACGTATTTGGTTCGTTCGTTTATGTAGATCAACGAATCCGACGTTAAATGCCGGTAATGCAGATAAAAAAATGCAACGCAATGGATCGGTAATGTAGACCAATCGATACAGCGTCCTGACGTAGTCATTGGTTCTGATCCGTGTCGACAGTGCAGATCGAACCTTCAGTTTCCCGCTTTCACCTGTTCCTACCACTGGTAGCACCCGTATCTATTTTTGACAGTATGAGTATGCAAGTAGTTGTTGTAATATACTGCAGTAATTAAAATTATGATTTTACAAAAAGTTGATCATAAAGGATAATGTAAAGTTGACTACCTAATAAAATAAAAGGTTCATTATTAATTTGAACTAATGTTTTGCCTGTTTATAGCTTTAATTCTGAATGTAGCAGCTACAGTCAGGAGCGTCAAATTAGGCGGGTGGGGGATTTTGCGTTGTTGCCATGTGGTTATGTCATAACTAGGTCTAAAATCGTGGAATTTTGGGGCACAAACTGGCAACGCTGAGAGACCCATGATGCCAGATCTTGCGTCTGTAATTTTGCCATGCATACATTTAAATTTATAAAGTCATATGTTTTTGTCTTTGTTTATATTTTTGTTTTGAGGATAAGTAAATATTCAAGTTCATAACTGCGATAATTATTTTAAATAGTTTCAAAGTATATAATTATTATAACTTGCTGCAACTGTAATATTGTTCTAGTAAATGTTCTACTATATTCAATCCTTTGTTTAATATGTGTTTCTCTGATTATTTTTTTCCTTGTTTGTGTGTTACATTTGTAATTAATACTGTTGGGTGCAACATGGACTCCGACCAAATTCAGTCTGGACCATCGTGTGAACAGTTTCAAGTGGTTGATAAAACGCTAGTTAAAAGATGACGGTTAGCTGGGATAATAAATAATGATTTAAATTATCTAACAACAAGTGTTATTGCCAACGTTTTATCATTTGTATATAATAAATAATATAACAAATATACAATAGGTCTATTAATATAATATAACATAAAATATCTATAAATTGTTCTTAATACTTTGGGTTTACAGCCATCCATGCACGTTCGAACATTGCCGGACGCCGACGATTCCTTTGACCTTCGCCAGAAAACCGACACAAATGGTTTGCGTCAGGGCAACAATCCACCATAGACGGGGTAACATTCGTGTGATTGTTCGCGTAGGATAAATGCTCCCCCGTGTATATGGTGGGCTTTACACAAAGCAGGTGGTTTAAGCGAGATTGCTGTAAAAAACTATTTGACTGAAGCATCTGCCGAGGTGTTCAAATTCAAATAAAATCAATAAATCAATTGCTTATATACAACCTCCAATAGAAAATTATATGACGGTACTTTAGGAAAGATAATTTGTATCGAACTTAAAACACAATAACAGAACCAAAGAATACAGAAGCATTAAAGTAAAAATGTATTAACTTGCAACGTAATAGTAATGAGTCTGGAAATGAAACAATAATGACCTTGGACATTTTGTAACAATAAAGTCAGCTCTAATTATTTTACTAAATACGGGTACCGTTCAATCCAATTCTGATAAAAATTAAGGTTCATTAAATCTGACAATACTTGTTGATGATGGTGGTACATTGGTCATAAAACCTGCTTCACTGGACCGGGCCCGGCATCGGAAGCCGTGATTGCCATGGTGTACCATTGGGTTACCCCTACGCAATCTGATGGCTTCTTTGGATACTAGATCAATGTGTTAAATATACAGAATATTGATACGAAATTACAGTTGTAGTTTTATTAAAAAAGCCAGCTGATCATCTGAGAAAAAAAATCAATAAGGGTCCTGTAAACATGTGTTTCTGAGAAATCCCCCAAATGTTAGCTTGCTCAAACTGGCAACATTGCAAAATCCCCCACCCGCCTAATTTGACGCTCCTCACTTTAAATGTAAAACGCAATAATTTTCCTGTGATGAAAATAGGTCAAAACTAAATCGAATGTTTTCTTTAAATAATTTATTTAAAAAACCTGCCCAAACTTAATACTTTCGCACGACCAGCAACTAAGCGACATCAAACCACGACACCGAACTTCGTCCCATGTAACACACAGGACGTTAGCCAAGGAATGATGCTTTCGCGACGGTAATTGGGAATAATCACCCTTCTAGAGACACAAAAGCCTAATCCTGATAATGAAGACCTCACTGTCGCGCCCCCATGCTCAACCCTTCCATTGTCTACGCGTTGACTCCATTAGGCTCACTTAGACACTTCATAATCCTCGCATCACCCTTCTCTCTCACACACACAGTTATACATATCTAATCTCTCACTCTCTCACACGCGTAGACATACATATCCTCTCTCTCACATGTGAGGATGTCGCACTCGTGATGTAGTTTATAGCTTGGAGACACGCGCTGCTACTTCATCAAAACACTTTGGTCCGGGTGCGTGATAGACTGGGGATGTAAACTGTGCACTAGACATATTGAGTTACTTTTTAAACGAAATGCCACCCATTACTACTTTCTACAGTAGGGTAATGCTCCGGGAACCGAATGACAATAGATAAGTAATGTTTGTGCAGTTGTTGACCGTCTGTTAATTTCACAGGTGAAGCAGAAGTTCGCACGTAAAAGTACCATTAAAACCCATTGTATCAATGAGGTATTGATTGTTTCACTGTTAATATTAATATAAAATTTTTTATAATTTTATTTGATATATATCGAAAAGTTATTTTGTACCTTTCAACCTACCTCATTTTATTTAATTTATCAGATGTTTTTTATCCATTTGTTAATGTTTATTCATATTTACCTTCTAGTATATGACTGACGATGAACCTCGACAGAGGATCGAAATAAATCACTTTTTACTAATTAAAGCGTTTTTATTTTCTGGTTATGAGTAGCCAATCAAGAGTTATTAATATTAATGTAATACAAGATTGAATCAATGTAATCTCAAAATATATTTCCTATATTTTTAAATAAGTCATACAAATACAAAAGTATTTAAAATATTTTGCAAAGGTAAGAGTAAAGATTTTTGTAAATTAAAAAATGCCATAGTTTACTTTTTCAATGTATTACCAATTTAGTATCACCTTTTGTTAAAAATAAATAATTATGAACGACAAACAATTGATTATTTTTAATTGTAAAAGCTGATTAGTTAGTACAACTTCCACCTTTAAATTGCTTAATATTCAGTTCAATTAGTTTAGTATTAAGTGGCTGCAATAACATTATACACATTACACCTGTCAATACTCTTTTAACTCATTTAACTATTATAGTTACCTATTTGAACATTATATTGCCGTACTAGGACAACTAATATGTGTTGTATTGATGACCTTAATGTTGTCTTATACTAGTAGTTTAAGTACTTATAGTTTTGTAATAATAATAATAATAATAATAATAATAATAATAATAATAATAATAATAATAATAATAATAATAATAATAATAATAATAATAATAATAATAATAATAATAATAATAATAATAATAATAATAATAATAATATCTCACAGTATCATTATACAATTTTGGTGTTATTGATAGTGTTTGTTTTATCGTCGTTTAATTAAAAGTTTTATTAGTATAACATATTTTGTACACAGACCTTTTCTAGATTTTATTAGATTCATCAAATTGTGTTTTCATCAATCTTAGGAGCTTTTGATGCAGATCAAAACAAAATACCTGAGAGGAAACTGGTATCAGTTAAGGTATATAATTTTTCAGCCGAGGAAGCAATCAAGTGACACTTTTAATACTTGTTTAAAGTATTTATTGATTTTGTTGTTAGCGAATTTCCCCTTTAGGGAAGAAGCCGTAGTCGGCATGGTAAGACCTAGGCCCGGGAACATGATAACTTTTTTGAGGTCCCCAGACCCTAAAAACACCATTCGTTCAAAACATTATATAGATTTATATTTTTATTATTATGTGTTAGTTTTGATTTTCTGTTTTTAAGTATTTACTTCCTGAAGAAGGGGGTATAAACTCCTCCGAAATATAGAAGGAAAACTTACAAGTGTTGTTTTTTAATTTACCCTTGTAAAAGTATATATAAATGTGTCAGTGGGTGCGATAACTCTCGTAAAAATGGTCCAATTTTGATGAAATTTGGTACACACGTGTAAAGCAGCATTTATGACAATAAGTTCGAAAACCAGACAGATCGCCCCATCCGAAGTGGTATTTTGGGGGGTTTTGTCCCCCAAAATGTTTTTTTTTGAAGTTTTTACATGTAAAATTGTTAAAAGACTAATTTTAGTTTTCACCATTAGACTCAATTAAAAAAAACACACAATTTGGTGTTTTGATCATTTCTCTACGTCAAATGGTTACAGAGATATTGAAAGTGCTGAACATAGTACGTTGACTAATGTTATTCTTATGGAGAATAACAATACCCCTGTCGCAGCAAACCTGCGTACTCAGCGAATTTCCAATGAATATATATGTCTTAATATTACATTAAGCCTCTTACCAGAATTCATAAGAAATATATTCATAAATAAGCGATATTTAAAATATTCATTATTCTCCATAAGAATAACATTAGGGATGAGTACGCAGGTTTGCTGCAAAAAGGAACAAAAAATAATGGATTTTTATACAAATATCAATATAACTCATCTACATCAAATCACATACCAAGTTTCATCCAATGACTTTTAACGAACAAGTGGATATGTTATTAATCTTAGGGGAATGCCACAAAAACACAAGATCCGCAGCTGAACTGTATGCCACTCGTTTTCCTAACAGGCGGCATCCATCAGGTATGAGCTTTTTACGCCTTGAAAAAAAAGCTCGTTTAACAGGTAACTTGGGTCCTAGAAAACGGAATCGAACACATGCTATCACCGATTTTAATACAGAAGCAGATGTTTTGGCCTCAGTTATGGTTGACCCGCACCTCTCTACTCGAGAAATTGAGAGGTATACAAACATAAGTAAGAGTTCAGTTTCAGTAATATTACGGAAACATAAATTTCACCCATATCATGTCATTCTTAACCAAGAGATACGAGAAACTGGTTACCTTAGAAGGTTAGCATTTTGCACATGGTTGACAGAACAAATCCAGTTGCAACCTCGTTTTTTGTCAACTGTTTTATTTTCAGACGAGGCAACGTTCCTCAGTACCGGACATTTGAAGAGACATAATATGCATTATTGGTCTACTGACAACCCTCACTGGATGCAGACCATTGATAACCAAAGAAAATGGTCATTAAATGTTTGGTGTGGTATTTTCGAAGGCAAAATTGTCGGGCCTCACTTTTTCGATGGCCCGCTAAACGGGATCGACTACGCTAACTTTATAGAAAACCATCTTCCTGTTCTTCTAGACAATTTTCCCCTTCAGGCCAGAATGGATATGTGGTTCCAGCAGGACGGTGCTCCACCACACTTCTCCAGAGTGGCCAGAGAAACCGTCAATGATGTGTTTGAAGGATGTTGGATAGGGAGAGGAGGCCCAGTTGCATGGCCACCGAGATCACCAGATCTCACACCACTGGACTTTTTTCTTTGGGGTGCGATTAAGGACAAAGTGTTTAAAACCCGACCAACGACACCTTCAGACATGAAGTGCAGGATCCAAGCCGCTTGCAGTAACATAAATGAACAAACTATTATTATTTCGCAAAGAGCTCATGAAGAGCGCTTGGCCATGTGTATTGAGCAACATGGACAGTTGTTTGAGCATCTTATATAGAACTAGGATAATTGAGCTCTCTTGTTGTGAACGTGTACATAATTTAATCTAAGTGTTTTAAACTGTAAATAAATAAAGATAAGCAATATCATTCACATTTAAAAGCTGTGTTTTACTATTAATTTTAACTTAACTATTTTTCAGAACTAAAAACTAATAAAAATTACTAAAACTGAATTTACTTAAAAATGGTATTTTAGTGTCTCTAAAGCCTCATTCATTAGGTTTAGGAAAAAAATACCAAGAATAAAAACTTTTTAAAATCTTGTTTGCTATCTAAAATCATAATAAAATACAGGGTATTCCATAAGAAAAAACAAAGTTGTCCGTCATATTGGAAAAATGGCGGGAAATTTCGATAATTGAAATACATAATTAGAAGCAGCATACAAAAATAAAGGGGGTCCCCCATAAGAAGTTTACTGTCAGACATAAAATAAAAAAGTTAGCTGTTGTAACACTTTAGGCTGGACACCCGGTATATATAAATATGTTTAAATTTATTTTGCTGATTATATTCATAGCTCTTGTTATTCTTTTTCTTTTTATTGTTTATTATCATTAGTTTGATTAGTTCTGGTTTATGTCCATTTTTATTGCTAGGTACTTAATGATATTTTTCTCTTGTTGTATTCATTTAAGCTTAATGGAATGTCTAATAATCTATTAGTCATCGAGCGGAATGCTCCCATTTTATATTTCCAAGGGTGGTTCGATTTGGCCGGTATGATAAGATCGGTATGGGTGGGTTTTCGGAAAATTTTGGATGAGTGTTGATTATTAGTGAATTTCCTATGGTGAACTATTAGCATGAACCCGCACAATGAGATTTAAGCCTGGGACCACCATAAAAGTTCCTAACGTGAACCCCTGAACACGTTCAGAGGGGTCTCTAAAAACTTATATATATATATATATATATATATATATATATATATATATATATATATGTATATATCTGTTCGCACTCTAGCGGTCACACTTTTCGTCCGATTTACTTCAAATTTGGTAGAGACATTCCTTTTAATAATCAATTGGTCAAGTTCGTTGGGAAAAACAATCGGAAAACTCTAACTCCCTTTTTTGGGGATTTTGTTTGGGGAAACTCAAATTTTGAGTTTTGGGCCAAAAAAGGGTCAGAAAAGCCCAGAATGTACACTTATTGCACATTAAATTATTGTACGTAAAATTCCAAAGATTTAAGACCTCCCTCATCACTTCTTACCAAGTTATTAAATAAAATGTTAATTGTCAAAATACAGTACGTTGTCTTATGGGGATTTAACACTGAAAAAAGATGTTTTTCATATCTTAATATCGTTTTATCAACCCCAATACCCATATACAAACTTGTTATCCCTACTGTACCTCATTCTAACTTTATAATGTACAACTTTGGTATCCTATTAAGGAATTTCAATATAACCAGGAGCATCAGAACAGCCAAAAAATAACATTTTTCAATAAAAAAAAACAATGTGACCAATGTTAGTTTAAACCCTTATTTGATATTTTTAAGGTTTTAATTCGGAAATTCTTTTCCCTCACGTCAGTGTGCTGTGTGCGATCTCGTTTTCTTTTACGATCGTCAAGTCCAAGTTATTAATTTGTTTGGTTAGGTATTCCTTTGTGAATTAAATTTTAGTAGTGAGTGAATTTAAATAGAGAAAAAGTTCACCACTTTCTTTTTCATTTCCATTAAAAAGACAAATAACTTTGAATTTCCATTAGTTTCGTCAACATCTAAAAACTAATATACTACTCTATCTTTAAATGAGTTAGAGTCATATATAATCTTATTTGTTTCAAGATTGTGTATTAATATATCTGCTTGTTTGCCAGATAGTGGAGGACTCGTTGATAGTCCGTTTTTTTGTAGTAATGATTATTGAAATGAAAGTAGTTTTGTTCTGTACATGTTTTAGTCAATTTTATAACACCTTTAATCTCTTGATTATTTAGTATTTTGATCTTCTTTAGATATTCTTTTAAAATCTTCACTGACTCTTTTGGGAAATGTTTGAATACATGTTTTTAATATCAAATGATAAAAACGTAGAACTTCCTGGAATAGGTATGGTTTTTATTTTGTAAACTATTTCATTAGTATTCCTAATACTATAATTATGGTTGTAGTTTATGCTGTTCTTTAATTTATTATTCAGATAATTAATTTTTTTGTAGGATGGCGCTGTGCAAACATTTACTACTGGTCTAATAGGAATATTAGTTTTATGAGTTTTGGGTTGACCTCTTATTTGTGGAGCTTTCGGATTAATTACTTTAACTCTGTATTGTGCTTCCTTTTTTAGAGATCTACAGTTTGAAATGACTTTATTCATAGTTTTTGAAAATTCTGTTGTTGGATCTTGATCAAGCTTTATGAATTAACTGTCATCAATGAAGTTCAGGACTTTTTTATCGTAATCATCTTTATTTATTATAACCGTTGTGTTTCCTTTTTCAGCTTTAGTTATAATATCGTCGTTATCAATTAGTTTTGTGACTATAGAATTTATTACTTTGATGTAATGATTTTATGATTTGACATTTGTACGTTTCCTTGATTCCAAACTATTTTTATTCAATTCGTGAATAAAGTTATGCCTCATTGGCTCTTGTATATTTTTATCAACGTATTTAATGGCAACATCCATGTTGATAGGTCATCTATTATAACTTCTCTTATGATCAACATTAACATTATATTTCAGTTATTTACCCAAAATATCTGTTTCTACACTATCAAATGTAATATCTGTTTGATTTTGTATTCTAGGGTAAAACTCTTGTATTTATTCTACATTATATAAATAAAACTTTTGGTTTTGAAGTAAGTTGTACTTTTATAATTTGATATTAAAAACATGTATTCAAACAATCCCCCAAAAGAGTCAGTGAAGATTTTAGAAGAAAATCTAAAGAAGAGCAAAATAAAAAAAATAATCAAGAAATTAAAGATGTTATAAAATTGACGAAACATGTACAGAATAAAACTACTTTCAATAATCATTGGTACCAACAAGAAAACGGACTGTCAATGGGTTCTCCACTATTTGGCATACTAGCAGATATATTTATACAAAATCTTGAAATGAATAAGATTATATATGACTCGAACCCATTTAAAGATAGAATAGTATATTAGTTTCGATATGTTGACAACGTTATTTGTCTTTTTAATGAAACACTGAAAAACCCAAAAGGTTAGGCTTGGCTGAGAAAAAGGTGATATTTACTGAGTTGTAGGGTCAATATAGCACCGACCGAGTTGGTTGGTTACCTGTAACCTTGTGAAATGGGCCATTGATTATGGGTTTGTAATGACCTACTAAGTAGGTAAAATCATTGGCCAATTACTGTAGGTCATAAATGACCGAGTAGATTTTTAGTTGATTTAACTGATCAAGTTGGTTATTTTAACCTAGCAGCTAGGTTACTTTGACTAATCTTCTGGGTTACTTTAACTGACCTAACGGGTTACTCTAACCAAGTTAATGGGTTACTCCAACCGAGCAGCAGGGTCACTTTAACCCAGCAAGTAGGTCATTTTAACCGAGTAGCTGGGTTAAAAGTTAGAACAGCTCACGCCTCGTGGTTTTAACTTTTACCATGTTCGACTTCGATGATCATGGAGATATGTGGAATCTTCTGACCAACTGGGACATTGGCACACAAAATCCAGAATTTTAATTTACCTTGATAAAGACTTTCTTAATCGTGGTGTCTCAGGTTAGGAGTTCAACATTTTATATTGGTCTGCTGATTGTGGTTTCAATCTGGTTTTATCAATCCAGCTCTACTGAAAGTTTAACTAAAAAACAGTATTCAAAACAAATAATAATGAGGTTTTTAAGAATGAACCTAAAGTAGGATGTTGTACGCCCTTAGCCCTAAACGGAAATTCGCCTACCTACCTAACCTAACCTAGGATAAAACATTCTTAACAAATTCATTGATATTTATTTTAATAACTGCAAATTAGTTAATTTTCAAATAGAGCTGAATTAATCAGTCTAAACTGAAACCATTTTCAGTGGACCGACATTAAATGTTGAATCCCTAACCTGAAACGACAGAATTAAGAAGGCCATAATCTACCTACCTTAAAATGATGAAATATATGAGCCCAGACCCCAGTTGGTCAGAAGGTTCCTCACATCTTCATAATCATTGAAGAACATAGTATAAGTTAAACCCCCAGACATGAGGTCTTTTAACTTGTAACCTATGACCTGCATGAATTCTACGACGCACTCGCCGCTCACCTTTGCTCTGATCTGATATCTCTGCAGAGAAACAGTTATTGCCAGCATCACAAAGTTAGATAAAACTAATTTAACCATACTGCTAACCTAGCTAAGACGGTTATGAACGACCCATCACACTACCATAGGTTAGTTTCCACCGATCTGTTAGTTAAATTCTCACCAAGTACAGGGCAAAATATTAAAAATCCATGGGGTTTTGGCAACTACATCTACTTAGTAAAAATTAACCCAGAGGACACTAGGTTGGTGTTTACCATGCTGAAAGGTTATGTTTAACCTGCATTATTAGGTCAAATAAACAATTAGTTAGCATTAACAAACCACTTGGTTACAAATAACCGTATATGCTTTGACTAACTTAAGTTAGTTACTAATGACCGTGCGGCACTGGTTGCTAGTAACCAACAATTGGTTACTGCTGACCCAATAGATTTTAAACCCAGACTAGGTTAAACTCTGAGTTTTTCAGTAAAATGAACAAGAAAGTGATGAACCTTTGATCTGTTTAAATTCACTCACTACTAAAATTCAATTCACAAAACAATACCAAACCAAGCAAATTAATTACTTAGAATTAACGATCGTAAAATGAAAGTAATCAACACTCATTCCAAATTTACCGAAATCCCACCGCCCATACCGATCTTTTCTTACAGGCTAAATCGAACCACCCTTGGAAATATAAAATGGGGGCATTCCGCTCAATAGATTATTAGATATTCCATTTATTTTAAATGAATACAACAAAGAGAAAAATATCATTAAGTACCTAGCTATAAAAAATGTATATAAACCAGGACTAATCAAACGAATGATAATAAACATTAAAAATAAAAATAATAACAAGAGCCATGAAAGTAATCAGCAAAAGACATTTGTTTAAGTCCCTTACAGCACCATCCTAAACAAATCAATACGGAAAAACTTTGAAGGAACTGATTTTCAACTTAGCTTTGGAACAAGACAAACCACTTTTGGATTAGTAAATTAAAAGTTAAAACAGATCCAAAATTACAAAATGATTATAGTAAATCTGGAATCTATCAAATTAACAGCACAAGTTGTAACAGTTTGTATATAGGTCAACCTGGAAGAAACTTCAAGTCACGCTTCAAAGAACATATTCAAGCTCTTAAAAGCAATAATATAACAACGGTGAAATACAACTTTGCGGAGCACTTGCTAAGTAAGAACCACACATATAAGAGTATGGAAGAAAACCTTAACATAATAGAGTATATGCCAAAGGGTGAAAAATGAGACTCAAAAGAAAAGTGAAAAATATTCCTAAAATATAAAGAAGAACCAAACAACTTAATTAATAAACAAATTTAAGTGAACAATCCCATATTTGAAAAATTAGAAAACTAAATTAAAATACTCTACCAACGTTAACTCAGCTGATCAATTTCAATTTTAATTAATATTATGCTATTTATATTAGGTTAGGTAATTATGACTGTAAAAATTGCCTTAAGGTATCGAAACGTGTCAGTCTGCAATACAAAATAATAAAAAACCAAAGGTACTCAGTTCTTATTATGATAATTGTAACATTTACATTAGTAGCCCTGTTCAGTGAACTTCAAACCAATAACATATAAATATATATATATATATATATATATATATATATATACATACATACAAATTTTAACGAATGGTGTTTTTGGCATCTGGGGACGTTCAAACGAAAAGTTATCATGGTCTCATGCTTAATTAAGTCTTACCATGAGACCTACGGTAATAGCTTCTTCCCTATAGGGGAAATTCGCTAAAAGTGGCTACATCAGAGAAAAATGTTATCATTATGGTCTAATTTTAAAGCTCATAAAACGATTAAGCAATACCTTTATCACTTGTAAATAAAAATTAAAGTTTAAAATATTTGTGAGATAAAAGCGCAATATTAGTTTAAACATTTATTTTACATTTTGTAAGTACAAATCAAAACCTAGACATCTGAAGGCGTATGCAGAGATTAGTTCTCCCATATGATCTTGCTTTTAAATATAATGGGACTTTACAGGATGAATCGAAGTGAGTTCTTCCTCAAAAGTTGTTAGTAATTGGGGTGGTTTGAGATCAACCTAATTATTCTGATTCTGATTAGTACCTAATCCTAATTATTATTTTATAAACCTTAAAAATAAATATTAGGCTATCAGAACGGTTGACAATCAATAAATAAAATTTGAATGTTTTAAACTACGATCGTAGTTTAGTATACTCTCTACAAGGAAGCAGTATAAATATAGCATTGTATACAGTTTAATTTATATCTAAAAAGGTGATATTATAATTCAAGAAGTACCACATGAAGCTATTAGTGGCTGTCGCGGCCCGCACTCTGTCACAGCTATGACTGTAACTGCTGTGGAGATGATGGATGATGGATCGGATGTGACGAGGAAATGGAGATGGAGACGGAGAGAGGCTGAGGAGATTAATAGTGGTGTTGATTTCTGCGGGTGATCGCAGTGTCTGGAACGAATCTCATCTAATAATAACTCGTTCATGACATATTAGGATGGAGAACTCTTTGCTTAGTAAGTCAGGGCCAGTTTTTAAAATATAAATGAGTATGTAATATAAAGAAGGAGGAAGGAAGAGACGAACTAAAGTTATAGGCTATCATGAGAGCAAACGTTTTGTTGGAATTAAGCATTGTTCTTCAGCCGACTAATATAAAATAATGCCGATTTTCACGTTTTGTGAAACTACAATAAAACCGGGTTTTACCTCTAGCTATATTACCTCTAGGTATATAACTGTAGCTGTGAGGGAAAATAATAAATAATTTTTCTTTTTTATAAGGAAATAATGTCATCTATGTTTCAAGTTCAAGTTACCCTCACATAACCCATAATCTAACAGGGAAAACTCTCTTTTAAATTAATATCAATTTTGAAATGAAATCAGTTTATCTCCATAGGGTGCGTCCACTAAACTGGCTGTCCGATCGCTACGGTTGTAATTAATTCCTTGAGTATTAATTTTGAAATATTAAGTGATTTTCGATGGACTTTGGAAACGTAAAAAAAAAGAAAAAATTTCGCTGAATTGATATATGAGGGTCTAAAAAGATGCATAGAACATGATTAAACCCCAGAACTAAATGTATTTGGTTTAATAAACCACGAGGTCCATTAACAACTAAGCTTGGGTTCAGAGGTTGAAGGTATATATAACCAATGTTAATGCTGCATGCACCCAAAACTTTGGAACACATACGCGCACCCACTGTATCTCCAGACAGATTAGTCTTTGCTGACCCCCCTTATCGGTGACCCCATTACTTCCCTTGTTCCACTTCCCGTTCACACCACTACCCCCCTCCGTTGCCCTCCAACTGGTCCTCCCTCCCCCACCAGCGGTACTTTAAGCTTTTAATCTTCTCATTTCCTGCTCGTATTTATGTTTTAATGTGTAGAGCTAACCGCTCAAACATTAAGCATTGTCAGTAACCCGAAGCAATTTTTAGTGAAAATAATTGTGTTGGAAATCTGTATGAAGCGTGTTTAAAAATTATATTTTGATTCAAGTTAGCTTCGGTTCGGTTTTAGTGAATTTCCCCTAAAGGGAATTAGTGAATTTCCCCTATAGGGAAGTTAGTGAATTTCCCCTATAGGGAAGAAGCTATTACCGTAGTCGGCATGGTAAGACCTAGGCCCGGGACCATGATAACTTTTCGTTTTGAGGTCCCCAGACCCCCAAAACACCATTCGTTCGAAACTGTATATATATATATATATATATATATATATATATATATATATATATATATATATGTGTCCGTGAGCACGATAACTCTCGTAAAAATAATTCGATTTTGATGAAATTTGGTATGAACGTGTAAAGCAACATTTTACTTTAAGTTCGAAAACCAGCCAGATCGCTCTATCCGAAAGGGTATTTTGGGGGGGTTTTGTACCCCAAAAATGGGTTTTTCGAATTTTTTACATATAATTTTGGAAATAGTCAAATTTTATTTTCACCATTGAATTAAAAAAACACACAATTTGGTATTTTGATCATTTCTCTACGTCAATTGGTTACCGAGATATTGAAAGTGCTAAACACAGTACGTTGTCTAATGTTATTCTTATGGAGAAAAATAAAAAAATTATATCTCGCTTATTTATGAACGTATACTGACGAAATTTAGTATACGGCTTCATCTGGTTGTGGAACATTGATATTTGCTCAAAAAGACAATTTTTTACCCAAGGCTCCCGTAGCAGCAAACCTGCGTACTCAGCCCCATGTTATGCTTATGGAGAATAAGTAACGTGTTATCTGCCTTCATTATGAAAATAAATTAATGAAATTTGGTATGTGGCTTTACCTACATGAGTTATATTGATATTTGTATAAAACCCCATTTTTTGTGTTCCTTGCTTCAGCAAACCTGCATACTCAGCTGCCATGTTATTCTTATGGAGAATAATTAAAATGTCATAAATCGTTTATTTATGAATGTATACTGATGAAACTTGGTATGTGGCTTTATGTGGTATTAATATACATATATATGCATTGGAAATTCACTGAGTACGCAGGTTTGCTGCTACGGGGGTATTTTAGCTTCGGTTTGTTCATATATCGGTTCAAAATAACTTGCAAAAGTACTACGAACGTAAAATGATTCAAATAGCAAAGATAATACAAATTAAAAAACAAACGCCGAGCACACAATTTCTAATTATATGCAGTAATTTATTAAACAAGCTGGTATCCACTTGGTTTGTGTTCTGTTCTAATAACAAATAAAAAAAATCGAGTAAATGGAGTTTATTAGTTGTTTTATGTGCTGTGTAAAGTAATTTAACAGTCGTAATTGATAACTGTGAACTTCAATCAAGATTTATCCTCAAGATTTGATTTTATCTATGCAAATGTGAATGGAAAATTAAAATTCTACGTATTTGTGGCATTACTAGTTTTTTACTGTAACAAAATAACCGTTTTATCATATTTATTGATAAAAGGATTTCGCTTGAATCTATCATGGCAAAAAACAATTATTCATCAACCATGCATAATCTAATATAGGTTTAAAGGGTATTTAGCTATTTACTTGTTAAAATATTTTGTAATTTATAGTAAGAAATGGACTACTACTAATAACCAATTCAATTCCGCTCGATAACATTTATATAGATATAATTAAACCTAATTACATTGAAGCAGTTAAATGCATTAAACGTTATTTCGTGGGTCAAGTATAGAAAGTTCAAGTTCTAACACACCACATCAAATATGGCAACTGGTGACAGACTTACCTACACAACAAATTAATAAATCTAGAATGTTAAAGTATAAACAAATAAAAAATGCAAAATGCAATAGTTTAAGCTAACAATCTGCACATCTGTGGATACTACGTTTATCTGACGCCCTAGGACATATTACTTATAGGATAAAAGGGTGCCCTTTGGCAGTCATCCCCAAGGGCGTAGGGCTCTGCCCTGACACACTCCGTTCCGGGTGGACGCGGTAGGGAATTCACTTTAATAGGATCACTGGGGACTATCACGAGCCCTTCATTAGCCCTTCGGTACACGGGCCGAGATTGTTGGGGTGGAGTACAGAAGGGTTCATGACTAAGATTCGCCTGTCCGACGAGTCTTTCATTAATTTTGAAGATTATAAAGTTATGTTTGCGGTTTAGGGCAGTAGCTTTGTATCCGCTAGGGAGAACTGAGCGGAAGGTCGAATTAATTACTCCCCTACATATAACAAGCGAATCTAAGACTGTTACGCTTGAGCATACGCCGTGTGCGCTTGTGTACTAGTGTTGTCTCGTTTGTTCGTTAGCCTTTTGGTTGTTGACTTGTGTGCATATTGTAGTTTTATATTGTTTTGAATGGTTTTACAGTTCTCTGTTTTCGTTTTTCATTGTTTTTTCCAACTTGCCTGGATTGTGCCACTAATTTTGTTATCTTCTAGGTATTCCTTCCACCTCAAGACGGGATCAGTTTTCAGATCCCGAAACGTCACAAAACTTTGAATTTACTAATAAGTGATGGAAAATGTCCGCAAAAATGCTTTAAATAACAAGTAGAATTGATATATTCCTACTTGATTAGTTATCAATATCTAAATGCAATAAAGTGTAAAACAAATTTTGAAATAATAAGTTCAAGACTTTTTACAAATATTAAATGGTGTATGTGAATGACTCTTGTGATGTAAAGACTGGCTCTTCGATTTGTTAGTAAAACAGTTTTGTCTACGCGTTATATATACAGCAAACCTACACACTCGCATTTTCATTGCATATCTGTGTGTCTTACTATCACAAAAACCCACTTACCAAGTTTCATAAAAACACACATTCATATTTAAGCGATATATAAAATTTGATTTATTCTCCATAAGAATACCATTAAGGCAGAGATCAAAGGTTTGCAGTAACTAGGAAGATAAAAAATTGTCGCAATTATTATTAATATAAGTCAACTAGATGTAGCACATAGCAAGTTTTCTTAATTTTTGTTTATAACTAAGCGAGACATAAAACTTTACTTATTCTCCATAATAATATCATTAGGGTTAAGTACACAGGTTTGCTGGTAATGGGACCATTGACAACAATTTGTTTGTGTGTGAAAATATCATTAGAACACAACTAGTGGGAGCCAAATGCAAAGTAGAATAAATAATATACATTCATAAGTAATTGAGATATCACATTTTATTAATTCTTTATAAGAATAACATTTGGCAACGTACTGTGTTTAGGAGTTTGAATGTCTCTGCAACAGTTGCGGGACGTAGGACAACAATTCAAACACAAAAATGATTGTTTTTTTAGAGCTGAATTTATTGGCAAAACAGAAATGTGAGGTTTTCAAAAAACACCATTTTTCCATAAGATTAGCATGGGGAATGTTATGAATAAGTTTTGTTTGATTTTCTCCGCAACCACTTAACTATTCTTTGTTTAAAATTCATTGTTGGTGATGATGAGTTTATGTTGTTTAAGAGATTATTGTGGACATTTTCTATCACTGATTAGTAAAAAAATAGTTGGTTTTACTAATCAGTGATGGAAAATGCAATAATCACTTAACCTAGTTTAGAGGTTAATAATTAGAGAATTAGGTTGTTGTAATCGTAAACAGTTTCTTATTAATTTGCTAATTCGGTAACACAATAATTAAATATGTCTAATCTAATAGATTAAACAAACTTAAATAGATAGTTCAGTTATAATTAGCGAGGTTTAAACCAAAATCTACCTTATCTCCGAGTGCTTCAGAGCTATCCAGCATTTGCGCGCTACCTATCGGCCAAACCTGGAACTAGCTGCTTCAGTTAGTTCACGAGGTCGCCGCTAGGAACCGCGAGGTGCACCTTTCAAATCAATCGACAATTGCAAAGTGCAGAGGATCACTATTTATTAATCAAATAACGATATTATCCTGCATTAATAGCGATAGTTGATAATTACAATTAATCACTGAGTAATTCGAATTTCTAATTTAGAATGATATTTTCAATATGATTTTGCAAAAACATTACAATCTTTATTAAAGGGAAAGTAACAACTTCCTTTACACTTGTGGGCATTTTAATAACAAAAATCAAATACCTTGTTAAAATACCCTGACTCTTAATTAAATTTTAGAAAAAGGTACAAAACGATATCGTGACCTTGCTAGAGAACGTATTTTAATTTGTTGCCGATATGTCCTAGACGCAAGGATTTGTTATGATTTTGTCCAGCGTCTAACTGAAGTAACAATTGTCTGGAATCTTGACAATTTAATGAATAATTGAAAATGAAAACTGTAATTGCTGGCTTACATCAATAAACAGAAAATATTGCAGTATTCAATTATTTAGTATTACTTATATTGTTATTGTCATTCATTTTTAGATATTTTTTGCGCATGTTAATGTATGCTTAAAGTTGTTAATTATTGTAAGATTACATTCTGCCACATTTTTATCGAGTCTGTCTGTGATTGTCATAGTTTAATTCTTCATTTATTATGTGAGTATATATTATTTTATTGTATTAGTTAAGTGTATAATCAACAAAAAATCAATTGTTTGTGCAAATATAAATATACCAGTACTACGTGAAGCCACATACCAAGTTTCATCAATATACATTCATAAATAATCGAGATATAAATTTTAATTATTCTCCATAAGGATAACATTGGACAACGTACTGTGTTTAGCGTTTTGAATATCTCTGCAACGGTTGGGCGTAGAATCACAATTTAAACACCAAAATGATTGTTTTGTGGAAGTGAACAGATTGGTGAAAGCAAAAAGGTGAAGTTTAAATAAAATAAACTGAGGAAAAGCCAAAAATCTTTTCCCATAAGATTAACATGGGAGATTTTATAAGAAGGTTTTTTTTGGATTTTCTCCACAACCACTTAACCTAGATTAATAATTCAAAATACTATATTATTTGTTTTTAAGCTCTATAACATGGTCAAAACCAAAATTAAGTTTTTTAAAAATGTGAAAAATGCAAAAAACTGATTTTTGGAAAATTCCCCCCTTCCCATGGTCTGATTTTTCTGGTTTTCGAACTTAAAGTCATGAATGTCATTTTACACATTTGAGCCAAATTTCATTGAAATCGGACGTTTTTTACTCAAGTTATCTCATTCACGGACACACACACACACACACACACACACACACAAAAATGTATTTCCTAAAAGTAAATTTGTAAACCTTTTTTTAGCGAATAGGAAAATTTTGCCAAAATATAAGACAAACATACATTTTGTTCGTCAAAAGTCTAAACACGACAATATTTTCTTAAAGAGAACTTTTCGACAAAACCAAGTTACGTACATTGGGCATCTAATAATCAAGTTATAGCAGAATATATTATTTGAATCTATACATTTCAGGAATTTAGGATTGTACTCTGATTTTCAAGTGGCTCTTTATGTGGTAGGTTGCAGTTTGTTTTATCACCTATGACTACAGAATGTGGCACATTCCAGTAAAACATTTCTGCTTTTTGGCTGTATTACCCGACTTACTATTACGTTACCACCACATATGTCCAGTAGATGGGGCCCTTACATGGTTTTAGGGAGATAATCTACGTATGGTATTTTAGTGTGTTACCAATCTCCTACCAAAGATTTAGCTCAATCAGTTCAGTAAATACTCATTAAAAATAATTAATTGTTAACAAAATGCAAATTTCTGGAGCAAATGGGGCCCGAACGTACTTTTAATACGGGAATGGGCTTAAGGCTGATTTTTTGTTAATTATAATCTATCATGTGGTAAATACTCTCCTTATACAGTAGTACCTGGAGGGCCTTGCATTGCTCGGAGAAGGTGAGTCGATTAGTTTAGATGACTTAGAGTAACATTTTACTGTTTCTTGTTAATAAACTTGGATACCACAACAACTATAAACTCACATCTATATATACTAAGGGAAGATGGAACAAAATAAATTACTAACTTTGTTTAAAAACACGACGAAACGATAGAGAAGAATGTTTTTAGAATAAATATTGCTTTTCCCACTCCTGCAGACATCAATGGCTGACTAAAGACGATAAGAGCGAGTCTAGCGAACTCTTTTACGCCTTCTAGAACTGTTTTCTTTTAATATCGGTTCCTTTGTTAAGTAAAGAATACTCTTTAAAACTCAAAAGAATATTTTACTCTGAAGGGTTTCCTGAAATGGAAAAAACATTTTTAAGTACGTATGACAAAATGCTGATTCGTAAATTAAAGTTTTGTATGATACCAGAAATATACCTTGCAGCCTATGATGAACAAGGGGATCCGGCACTGTTATTTGGATTGAGAGTAAACAGTTTGATATTACACGAAAATAACTGGTATTAGAGCGGAATTATCCCCAATATACAAATTTCCATTTGACTATGAATATGAAAAGGGTTTCAATTTTGTGTAGGTTGTTACATCACGTTCGTGTTTATGTTTGTGTTTATTGTACATTTCCAATCTATTAGTAATGTTATATTTTAAGTATTACACAACGAATACAAAGAAAGAAAGAATTAATCTCTTTCTTTCCCTTTCTTTGCTATTTTTTGTATATTTTGTGCGGAAAAAATATTTGATTTATTAATTGCGCAGTAGAATTAAAATAATTCCCTATTAATATACTTTTATTATATATAGCCTAATCAGCGTTGATAGAAATTAAAGAGAAAATTACGTTGTTCTACAGTGTGAGAAATCAATGCTTTTCTCTTAAATAAAAATAAAATGATTGTTGTATAACTAGCGAAATATATATAAACCTGTATTTAAAGAACTGTGTTTGCCAGTGATTATACTGTTATATTTTGTTCAAATGTAAAACCATGAACAATTTAGTGATAGGCTACTTATATAGACTACTGATCCCTTTTTACCGTCATCCGATACAGCTTAGTGGCTTGCAAGTCCGTGGTTCGGAGCAATCAGTATTAGGATAGGATAAACATTATTTAAAACACGTATAGTTCCATTATTAAACATAAATTCCCTATCTTGTCAGATATGCTAAAATTAACTAACAAATGGCAAAAAGGTACATATTTATTTAAATATAAATTGGTAATGTGGTCGTTGATTTTTATTTTAGCAGTACACATGGTTAGTACATATCTTCTGTTACAATAAAAATGTCATAGGAAATAATTAATTTAAAGTGATTAATTTTTAGTGATTTGATTTTTTTTCGTTAAGGCGGATGTTTCCGAATCAGAAGGCTGTTATGGAAGTAAATACAAGAGGACATCTTTTTATCAAACTGAGTTAAGTCTAAATTCATCATTAACATTACATAAAGTCAAGATTTATCGGTTATAACATGTTTTCAGCAGGTCTCATATATTACATAATAGATATTTATATTAAATAACTCAGAACGAAGTGAGTATTTGAAGAAAGTAAAAGAAATATGGACATACTACCGCCAGATAATTAAAACGATTGTTGAGAGATATTTGTTTTTTACACACTGATATCAAAACATAATGTGAATGTTTGTATCATACTTTATTTTGAGTAGTGATGTGTTTACTGGCTAAAATGTAAGGGTATATGAAGTATACCTTATATTTACGTGCTTAAGAGTTCGGATGCATGTACTACCAAAAGAGTAAAATGTATAATTATACGATTAAAACATTTAATTGAATTTTGAAGACGTTTCTCTAAGAATAAAAGTAAAAAAAGTTTCCCTAAATTAAACATATTGGTTAATATTTTCAACAAATTAAACATTTTAGATCGTAAACTTCAGTAAGTCCTAATACGATCTTTTTCATCAATTATCACTAGATCAAGACAAAAACTGTAACCCCTTCAGGTAAATAGATTCATACAATTTTGCATGCTTAGTAATGTAAAATAAATTTTTCTGAAAAATAACGTTCATTAGTAAAGTATTCTTTTAAAATAGAGAACTAAGTCTAAAAGGTCTATTCTGAATGGTAGATGCTAAATATTGTGGCGAAAAATTGAAATTACACTAATAATTCACTCAAAATAAACACGCGTGCGTGCAAAAGGTAATGTAGTTTTAATTTGTTACTGAATTCGTTATCGTCTCCAACTTTAGCACATTTTGTTCAGTTTAAGAAAGGATTGGAAAATATATTCTGTCAGAGGCATACTTTTGGAGATATTTAGTAAAAACTGAAAAAAGTTAAACAATTTGACTGTTTTTAGCGAATTTCCCCTATAGGGAAGAAGCTATTACCGTAGGTGGCATGGTAAGACTTAAGCCCGAGACCATGATAACTTTTTGTTTTGAGGTCCCCAGATGCCAAAAACACTATTCGTTCAAATTTATATATATGTATATATATATATATATATATATATATATATATATATATATATATATATATATATATATATATATACACACACACACATATATGTGTCCGTTACCGCGATAACTTTTGAAAGAAACGCCTGATTTTGATGAAATTTGACACAAATGTGGAGAGTAGCATTTATGACTTTAAGTTCGAAAACCAGATCGATCGCACTATGGGAAGAGGGTTTTATGGGGGTTTACAATTTTCCAAAAATCTGTTTTTTGCAAATTTGACCCCAAAATGTTAAAAACACTTAATTTTGGTTATAGCCATTTTATAGAGCTTAAAAAAACAAATAATGTAGTATTTTGAATCATTAACCTAAGTTAAGTGGTTGCGGAGAAAATCCAAAAAAACGTGTCCCATGTTAATCTTATGGGAAAAAGGTTTTTCGATTTTTCTCAGATAGTTTTACTAAAAAGTTCACATTTCATTTTATTAATGTATTTAGCTCAACAAAACAAACATTTTGGTGTTTTAATCGTTCTTCTACGTCCAACCGTTGCAGAGATATTCAAAGGGCTAAACACAGTACGTTGTCCAATGTTATCCTTATGGAGAATAAATAAAATTCTATATCTCGATTATTTATGAATGTATATTGATGAAACTTGGTATGTGGCTTCAACTAGTTGTGGTATATTGATATTAGCACAAAAAACAAGTTTTTGGTTGATAGTCCCCGTAGCAGCAAACCTGCATACTCGGCCCCCATGTTATTCATATGGAGAATAAGTAAAGTTTATATCTCCCTTAATTATGAACCTACATTAAGAAAACTTGGTATGTAGCTTCACCTGGTTCAGTTGTATTGATAATTGCAAAAAAAACACATTACTGATCTTCCTCGTTGCAGCAAACCTGCGCCCTCAACCCTAATGTTATTCTTATGGAGAATAAATAAAATGCTATATATCACTTATATATGGATGTATTTTTGTGAAACTTGGTAAATAGCTCTATGTAGTAGTGAGTCACATATATATATGCATTGGAAATTCGCTGAGTACGCAGGTTTGCTGTGACGGGGTATTATTTTTTTTAATACAACGACAGTAGCACAGGTCTTTCGGAGTTGCAAACTTGGTTTCTTCCTTGCGGTATGGGTCCTAACAACATACTAACAAATTAGAACTACATGACCTTTTTCATGCAAGGACCCTTTTTAATGGCTAACTTGACTGGTAAATAATACTATTAGCACTATATTAGCTTTACCATAATTTGGAACTCTTATTTTGATTTGATTTACATAATGTTAATTCAAGAATAGGGTAGGGGAATGGTCAGTTAGATTTCTGCTTCTAGAGTTGGCTTCTAAGTTGTTTTGTGATCTTCCATTATTAAACAATTTCCACCATTAATTTCAACATTACAAGCCTCAATAAAGGTATCCAAATTGTTCGTATCTCTTAAACTAATACTTAAATAAAAAACAAACCTGTAGAAGTGGAGGTTTAATTTATTTTTTCCATTTAAAGTTTCAGTTATATCTAGTTTAATATAATTTTAACTGTTGCATGACTACCCCAGATCCACATTTTACGTAAATAAAACGTGAATGATTAGCCAATTCCTATCAGTAACCAGTATGCTGTATAACAAATCTCCTTATTTAATGGAATATATAATTTTGATTTGATTTACCAATTGATATATACACTGATTAGATGTTTCCCGCAGGCTTCGGCCCGCGAATGATTTAGAAAAACTATGCCAGTTGTGTGTGCTGCGTCTTGAGGTTAGCCCGTGGAACTACTACGAATCAAGATCAGCTGTTAGTATTTTCATCAGCTCAAACAAAAACGAGTTTGCACGCAGCACGCTGACGTGAGGGAAGTGAATTCCCACTTAAAAACTTTTAAAACTCAAAATCAGTGTAAAAACATACATTTATTCAAATTTTTATTAAAATCTGAATACAGTGATTTTTTGGCTGTTCTGATGCTCCTGGTTTCTGTATTTTTGAAACTCATAATAGCGATGGATTTGAATTTATTTTTTGATTTATTTGGACTTTACCTATCGCTTCTAGATGTCTACTTACATCTAAATATCAAACTCTTACACCTAACTAACCTACATTTTTTTGGATTTTTTTGATTTTTCTTTTACATTCTAATTTACACTAACACAAAGATAACAAAAAATCAAATACAATACACTAACACAAAATTTATATCACACCTAACTAACCTACATTTTTTTAAATATTTTCCTTTACAATTTAATTTGACTAACAGAAAGATAACAAATATATATACAAAAAATCGAATACAATACACTAACACAACATTTATATATACGAACAAATGAAAAACTGACAATACATTACCTGTTCTGCATCGTGGCCTCCAAGCTGACGGGCAAACACGGGAAACGGGCTCACGTCCATCCACAACCAAACCGCACACTAGACTAGTGGCTAGCGGCAGTGGAGGGGGGAGAGCCGTTACCCCCACCTACCGACAGGGGCACGTGACGACACAGCTGTGGCTACCCACACGTCTTTGTCGACGGGAACATGACACGGAAACCAAAAACTGCACGATTCCTCCTAGAATGCTACACGGGCACCAGTACGATATTTTCATAGAGATTACCGCATGCCTCCAAGGTGAGCATTGGGAACTGGTCATGCAATCAGGTGGCCGTGTTTCCTCCAAGGGCGACACATGCGTCCGTGATCGCCCTTGGAGGAAACACGGCCACCTGATTGCATGACCAGTTCCCAATGCTCACCTTGGAGGCATGCGGTAATCTCTATGAAAATATCGTACTGGTGCCCGTGTAGCATTCTAGGAGGAATCGTGCAGTTTTTGGTTTCCGTGTCATGTTCCCGTCGACAAAGACGTGTGGGTAGCCACAGCTGTGTCGTCACGTGCCCCTGTCGGTAGGTGGGGGTAACGGCTCTCCCCCCTCCACTGCCGCTAGCCACTAGTCTAGTGTGCGGTTTGGTTGTGGATGGACGTGAGCCCGTTTCCCGTGTTTGCCCGTCAGCTTGGAGGCCACGATGCAGAACAGGTAATGTATTGTCAGTTTTTCATTTGTTCGTATATATAAATGTTGTGTTAGTGTATTGTATTCGATTTTTTGTATATATATTTGTTATCTTTCTGTTAGTCAAATTAAATTGTAAAGGAAAATATTTAAAAAAATGTAGGTTAGTTAGGTGTGATATAAATTTTGTGTTAGTGTATTGTATTTGATTTTTTGTTATCTTTGTGTTAGTGTAAATTAGAATGTAAAAGAAAAATCAAAAAAATCCAAAAAAATGTAGGTTAGTTAGGTGTAAGAGTTTGATATTTAGATGTAAGTAGGGTTCACTTGATAACGGGAGGAGTTTCCTTACCTCCCGAAACGTAGTGTAGTTTTAAACACTAGAAGCGATAGGTAAAGTCCAAATAAATCAAAAAATAAACTCCTGGTTTCATTTACCTGCAAAGCTGGGAATACAATTTTGCGCATTATAATGTTAGCAGAAGGTCCAGACAGGCTTGAAAGCAGCTGGGGATGATAAAAGTAATCTAACAAAGGAAAAAAACAGGCTTTTCTAGTGTAAAACCCCCATGACAACGTACTGTGTTCAGTCGAAACAAATTTTCTTTTTATAACTCGGTAAATATGTATGCTAGAATGACGAGAGAGGGCTTAAAACTTTCGCCTTTCTAATTCCCATCTCTTTAAATGCATTTATTTTACATCCGGAGCTTTTCTGACCCTTTTTGAGCTCAAAAATTCGAAATTTTAAAGATTAATCCCCAAAAAAGGGTTTGGAGATTTTCGATTTTTTTACCCAACGAACTTGTCCAACTGATTACAGAAAGGAATGTCCCTACCAAATTTTAAGTAAATTGGACAAAAAATGCGACCGCTAGAGTGCAAACACACACATATATATATATATATAGACATATATATATATTATAAATATAATATATATATAATATAAATATAAAAAAAATATATATATAATTTAAAATAATATATATATATATATACAATTTTGAACGACCCCCCAAAACGTGTTCAGGCGGTCACGTTAGGAACTTCTATGGTGGTCCCGGGCTTAAGTTTCACCGTGCGGGTCATGCTAATATTTCACTTTCCAAAGGAAATTCACTCATAAAATCCACAAGGAATACATAGGAAAATTGAACCCCCGTCGGGCTAAGCCCTATAGGATTTTCGCAACTTTAATATGTCTATACGTTACTTAGGACAATTTTAAGTAACTCTCTGCCAAGTTTCAGCTCAATCAGTCCAGTGGTTAGAGCGTGATTGAGCCACAAATATATAAACATACAAACAAACGTACAAACTTTTACATTTATAATATTAGTAGGATAGAATAAACCACAATGATTGATCAGTCCATTAATATACGAAATAATCTGCAGCATTTATGGAGGATTAGTGTCTCCCGCTAATGGGATAATTCTTCCACTTTAGTACTTTATTCAACATTTGTGGGATGTTTTTGCCGCGATATTCATAGTAAAAAAAACTCAACAGACTAAGTTCTATAATATTTTTACCACGAAACAATGCAAGTATTCAAACATATTCGGTGATTATAAAGGAATTTAAATTCAATAATGTATTACATTTACCGCGTTTCCGTTGTGTATCTGTCCACTAGATAATTTGTATAATGATGGAAGTACACAAATAGTTAAATAAGTTTACACACAAAAGTGTTTTAGCGAATTTCCCCTATAGGGGCATGGTAAGACCTGGGCCCGGGACCATGATAACTCTTCGTTTTGAGGTCCTCAGACCCCAAAAACACCATTCGTTCGAAACAGTATATTATGTCCGTGGGTGCGATAACTCTCGTAAATAACGTCCGATTTTGATGAAACTTGATATTAACGTGAAAAGCAGCATTTATGACTTTAAGTTCGAAAACCGGAGAGATCGACCCACCCGACGTGGTATTTTTTGTGGGGGGGGGGTTTGTACCCCAAAAATGGATTTTTTGAAATTGTTACGTGTAATATTTTAAAAAGTCAAATTTTATTTTTTACCATGGAATTCAGCTTTAAAAAACACATAATTGGTGTTTTCATTATTTTTCTACGTCAATTGGTTTCAAAGATATTGAAAGTGCTAAACACAGTATGTTGTCCAAAGCTATTCTTATGGAGGATAAGAAAAAAATTATATCTCGCTTATTTATGAACGTATACTAACGAAACTTGGTATACGGCTTCAACTGGTTGTGGTCTCTTGTTATTTACACGGAAAAAACCATTTTTACCGATAATTCCTGTAGCATCAAACCAGCGTACTCAGCCCCCATGTTATTCTTATGGAGGATAAGTAAAATGTAACGTGAAATTAATTATGAAAATAAATTAATAAAACTTGATATGTGGCTTCACCTTGTTGAGTTATATTAATATTTGCATAAAAACCCATTTGTTGTGTTCCTTGTTGCATCAAACATGCGTACTCATCCCCCATGTTAATGTTAAGGAGAATAATCCAAATGGTATATATCGCTTATTTATGAATTTATATTGATGAAACTTGGTTCACCTAGTTCAGTAGTATTGATAATTACATGAAAACCCATATTTTTTGTTCTTTGTTGGAGAAAACCTGCGTACTCATCCCCAATGTTATTATTATGGAGAATAATTCAAATTGTAAATATCGCTTATTTGTGGATATATTTTTATTAAATTTGGCATGCGGCTTTATGTGGTATTAAGACATATATTAAGCATTGGAAATTCGCTGAGTACGCAGGTTTGCTGTGACGGGGATATTTTAACTAACTTTTTAACTAACTACTTATGCAATTGTGAATACTCCCACATAATTTTACAAACGACAATCAAGTGACAGAGAAACTAATTAAAAGATAAATACTTCTTTTTAATAGTTTTGTTTGCTTGTGAACGTAATTTGTGGTCGTTCACATTGCCAGTCTGAAGCTGGTTTAACGAACAATGAAATGGATGTCTCACTGTGAACCTTCATTCAATTTGTCCCCTGTTAACGATTTAAAGATAAGAGGCAAAGTGGTTTAAAAATTATAACCTTTTAAAAGAATTTTCTTTATAGGGAAGAAGCTATTACCGTAATCGGCATGGTAAGACCTAGGCCCGGGACCATGATAATTTTCGTTTTGAGGTCTCCAGACCCCAAAAACGCCATTCGTTCGAAACTGTATATATATATTTATATGTGTGTGTGTGTGTGTGTGTGTGTGTGTGTGTGTGTGTGTGTGTGTGTCCGTAGGTGCGATAACTCTCGTAAAAAAGGTCCGATATTGATACATTTTGGTAAAAACGTGTAAAGCAACATTTATGACTCTAAGTTCGAAAACCAGACAGATCGGCCCATCCGAAGAGGTATTTCGGGGGGATTTTGTACCCCAAAAATTTGTTTTTTGTATTTTTTCATGTAATATTTTTAAAAGTTAAATTTTAGTTTTTATTATTGGATTCAGCTTTAAAAACACACAATTTGAGGTTTTTATTATTTTCCTACGTCCATTGGTTACAGAGATATTGAAATTGCTAAACACAGTACGTTGTCCAATGCTATCTTATGGAGAATACGAAAATGTTTATATATTTGTTATTTATGAACGTTTACTAACGAAACTTGGTATATGGCTTCATCTGGTTGTGGTTTATTGTTATTTTCACAACAAACATTTTTACCGATGATTACCGTAGCAGCAAACCTGCATACTCAGTCCCCATGTTATTCTTATAGAGAATAAGTAAAATGTAATGTCTCCCTTAATTAGAACATAAATTAATAAAACTTGGTATGTGGCTTCACCTTGTTGAGTTATATTGGTATTTGCATAAAAATACATTTTTTGTGTTCCTTGTTGCAGAAAAACCGCGTACTCATCCCCCATGTTATTCTTATGGGGAATAATCAAAATGGTATACATCGCTTATTTATGAATGTATATTGATGAAACTTGGCATGTGGCTTCACCTAGTTGAGTAATATTGATATTGACATGAAAATCCATATTTTTTGTTCCTCGTTGCAGCAAACCTGAGTACTCTCCCCCAATGTTATTCTTATAGAGAATAATTCAAATTGTATATATCGCTTATTTGTGAATACATTTTTATGAAACTTGGTATGCGGCTTTATTGTATTAAGATATATATTATGCATTGTAAATTCGCTGAGTACGCAGGTTTGCTGCGTTTGGGGTATTTTTACTTTCTCCCCCCTTAAAAAGTATACGGAGAAAGTGTTGCTTTCGTGAAAGTTTTCAAATTTGAGTTGTTAGTGGAAATATTTGTTTTGGTACTCCCTGAATCCAAAAAATTGATTTGTACGTGATGTCTGAGTGCCTGTCTGTGTGCCTGTCTGTCTGTCTATCTGACTGCCTGTCTGTCTGTCTGTATGGATATATACGGAGCTAGAAACGACACCAGTGGACCGATTTTGATGAAATTTGGTATGTATGTACTAATCTACGATATCTTCAGGTGGTTTTTTCAGTTTTTTAGTTTTAAGGGCAATTATCCCCCCAAAACCACTAAAAAACATAAAGAATCCAAATTTCTCAAAAACGGCTCTTACAATTTTAATTAAACTTAACTAGTTTATAGAGCTTTAGGTTTCTAACAAAATTACACCACCCGGATATCTGAAAACATTCGGAATCAGAAATGACAGGACTCAAATTATCAAAAATTCAGTTTTTTACTTTTGTAACAAACCATAAATATAAAAAATACTTATTACCATTAAAAAGAACTTACAAAACTAAATAATTCAGTACTTTGAATAATTATTCTACGATTACTGGTCGTAGAGAAATTTTTATTTAGCGGTAAACACAGTACGTTGTCCAATGTTATTCATATGGGGAATACAAAAATTACCATTTCTCTCTGATATAGTGATCAATTTCGTTAAAACCGATATCCAGGTTAAGTTATCATTGATCAACAGAGGCTATTTGAACTACGTTGCCCCTTAACCCTTGGGGGGGGAGGAGGCATTATCCCTCTTAAAACCACTGTATGTAGCAGAGGATTCTGTAGTGCCTCCAAAAATTGGATTTGAGTGGACATTTCGGAAAAAAATTGTTTAGAAGATTTTATGTACATTCTACCGTACTTTATATTGTATATATAGTAAATAAATAATAATTTATTCATTAAAAAGGGCTAAAAGGGAGAAGGTATGTGTCAGTTTCCTGATACCGAATATTTAATTACTTCTCTATCTCTGTCTCCTCATCCAAGTTACCTACCACATAGATAAACGTCATGGTGTTCAGCAGCTCTTTCTTCATTTGGTAGATTTACAGGTTGGATGCTTTTATGTTTCTGTTGAGGCCTCGCTACCCGACTTCAACCCACAATTTTGGAGATAAGAACGAACAAAAGACATTACTGTACCCTATGGCATAATTAATGGCCAAATGGACAGCCCCGAACATCTAAAGAATTGTTTACTAGATTTCATAATGTGACTGTGGAAGAACAAAATAGTACTGGGTGTGAAGAAATCTTAAGATGGTTTAAAACTATGAAGCAACGTAACGTTATATAGGTTTCTAAGGTACAGTTTATCGGTCTAAAGTCCCCAATCTTTGAGAACTAATATATTCTTCGCACCATTAGTGATGTAGTACGCCATGGAGTGTGGACATAGCTTGATAACCGACCTGCTTTTATTTTAGCCATCCGTAGGAACATTGCGTAACAATTAAAAGTTCTCTGTGACCTCTTTTATAAGTGGGTTAGGTTTAACTTTCATGAATTTATATGGGGAAATGATGATTTTTGTTGATTGATATAAAAAAGAGATACTAGGTTGGTGTAAGTTAGAAATTTGCTAGGATTTCCATGATCTTTAAGATTATATACCTTTTGACTTTTTGGAGTTTTGAGCATATAAACATTTTCAGAAACATTATTTTTTGTATTTTAGGTTAAATTATGTCATGTAGGTGTAAGGGTAAAACTGATTTTAATACGAGTAAGAAGTTTTAATCAGAACAAGGATATGTATTGTGGTTTAGCAGATACAGGGGTTTCCGTAAATGTCACTATTTTTCGCAGAAATGGCCGACCTTTTGACACGGATAAAGAAAAGTGAGTTGTTTCCACAAAAATGTTAGTATGTTATAGAGCTTCAAAATGGTCGTAACTTGGCATATATATTTAAAAATTCCGAGATACGAACTAATGACTCTCGGATTTTTTGAAACATCCAGTATTTGTAACAAACTAAATATATTGTTATGTTATTCCTTGGAGTCGATTTAGTGGAATATCATTTTAATTCATCCTTTTAGGTCAACTGGTACGTCTAAAATCTGTTTGAGACACCTCGAGTGAGACACTCTGTATGTACAATACGTGAATTTAAACGTATGGTGTTTTGACATTTGGGGGCTTCAAAACGAAAAGTTATCATGGTCCCGGGGCTAGGTATTACTATGCCGACTACGTTAATAGCTTCTTATCTATAGGGGAAATTCTCTAAAACATGATTAAACCCACAATTTCACAACTGGCACAATACAGTGTGTTAAAAAGTCCTGGAACGGTTTGATATTTTGTTAACCAACACAAATACGGTAATACTGTACAACTTTGTATCTGGACATTTATCATAAAAACCTATCTTTTTAAACAATTATCAATTTCCCGCTCCTACAGGGGGACGGCCCACAAGCAGTAAGAAGAAAATCTTTAATGTAAGCATAGGTTGAGAAGTACACAAAATTAAAGGCCTTTAATTAACAGAATACAACGCCGCAAACCGGACCTCAAAACGTTCATCCTAAACGAAATGGCAGCCATTTAAAGTTTCTATTTCTGTACTAATTTAAAGGAAATATAATATTTAAAAAAAATTATAGAGCTCTAACTACAATGCCATTGCATTGCAACAAAGTATAGCTTACCTACAATAAGTGCTCGAACTGTTGGCCCAGTGTTTGTTGGCAGTAACCCATCTTGTGGTAAAAACCAGCCACAACATTGTGCAACACCTCAGGCGGTATTTTCTGACCTTCATCTGTGATCCGTTGAATGAGCTCCTGGGTGTTGGCAGGCTTGGTTAGATGAACTCTTTGTTTTAAGTATCTCCACAAAAAGAATTCCAAAGGGTTCCTAGGACCAGGTACCTAGGGGTGAATCAGGTGACCTAGGGGGCTACTCTATTGTCCCCCTACGCCCCATCCAACGATTTCGAAACACTCTGTCCAGATGTCCTCGTACCTACACAGCGAAATGAGGTGGTGCCCCATGCTGCTGGAACCGTACTGTGTTAAAACGTTGACCTAAAAAATCACGTAATGTCGGTATGATTGTATCTCTTAACAATAACTTGTAAGAATTCCCATTAAAATTTCCATCTATTAAGAAAGGCCCTACAATCTTAGTGCCAACTATTCCAGCCCATACGTTGATTTTTTTGGGTTTCTGAGTGTGGCTTTCACCATCAATGAGGATTTTCGTCACTCCATTACCGACAATTGTGACGACTTACATGACCGTGAAGCGTAAATGTTGCTTCATCTGAAACACTATGTTGTCCAAGAAATGTTGTGTTTCCACACACCTACTTATAACTGTTTCACAGAATTCAACTCTTCTGTCAGAATCGTCCTCTGAAAGTTCCTGGACTAATTTTACCTTATACGGGTGATAGGAGTTTTTCTTTAAAACATTATGAATTGAAACATGACTTACATCGTGTTCAGTTGCTACAGCTCCTGTAGATTTTCTGGAGACTTCAATAAAAGATTGAAGTACACCTAATGATTTTTCGTCGTTTGTTGCAGTCTTGGGTCTTCCACTTCTGCCAAGGTCTTTAATACTGTCAGTTTCTTCAAAACGTCAAACTGTTCTGCATACGGTAGATTTTGATACAGGTGGTCTATCCGGAAATCGGTAATTAAATAAGTAAACTTCTTGAAATGATCTTAATCGACCGCCATACCCCTCATCATCAGCAACGTTATTCTTTCAGTCTCGGTGAGATACATTATGAGAATTATATTAAAAGGATATTAATAATTATCAAATGTAAGTTAAAACCTCAATAAAATCGTCAATCATTCAACGTTTACTACACAGCATACAGGTATAAAAAAGTGTAAATTTCTAAAATATCCTATTGTTGTAAAAACTGTAATCATATGGTTTAATTTTTAATTTTTAATTATTTTTTGAATCGCTGCCATTTCGTTTAGGATGAAACTTTTGAGGTCCGGTTTGTGGCGTTGTATTCTGCTAGTTAAGGCCTTTAATTTGATGTACATTTCTACCTGCTTACTTTAAAGATATTCTTCTTACTCCTTGTGGGCCGTCCCCCTGTAGGAGCGGGAAATTGACAATTGCTTAAGAAGGTAGGTTTTGATGATATAAAGTTGTCTAGATATAAAGTTGTATTACCGTATTTGTGTTGCTTAAAAAAATATTAAACCATCCAGGGGCTTTTTAACACACTGTATAATAACGGTAACGCAATGAATTGTTTTGTTTTTTGAAAAAAAAATAATAAAGAATAAAGAGAACATGGGAACGGATGATCCAATGTGTGAAAAACTATGTTGTAAAGTAATATACTTAAACGGAACAAATTTAGAGCACAGAATAAAGCGAATTTAAATTTGACCGTATATTGCTTATGAATGAAACTTCTGTCATAAACTGAGTTTAAAGGTGAACTGTGCATTATTGCAAATACAGTTTATTTTATATAAAATAACTAAAATTCTTCAATTAAAAAATAGTTTTACAACCTGTTGTAATGCTTTTCATGTTAAAATAATCCAATATAAATACAATTGTTCAAACTATACAGTTTAAGCGATGAGGTTTTTTGACGGGTGTGTTTATAATGAGGCGGCTGTACAATCCATATAAAGGATTAAACACCCATTCAAGCCTCTATTGCATTAGTAAAATATTGATGGTTTGCTGATTTATTGGATTACCCGCGCTATTCCATGTTAATTTGTAATTAAAACAATACTTGAGCCCTTAATACAATTATCCTATTAGCAAACTGTAATTATTATTACTGATAGATAATCTGATTTTTTGTAGCGATTCATAGTGTTAGTTCATAGTGTTCTTCGTAGTTAAATTATTGTGTTTTTATAACAGTTATATAGCTAAATTAATATTGCTTTACGAGATGTATGAGATATTAAAAGTCTTTACACGTCATACATTACAAATTAACAATTAAATAATGACCGTGAAAATACTTACAACTTTAAAGTTGTATATAGCATAAAAATATTTTTTTGGTGGGGGGAGGGGAGCAATCGCCTTGAAATCTGAGGTTCGCTATAGATAGATCCTGAGTAAAACCGAAAAACTGGATCCAGCTACAGTTGGTAGGCCTATTAGGGCTAATAACTTGCAATTAATCATCCTGGCAAGAGAGTTAGGTGGCAGTATAGTTAACAGTATTACATTTTACTCATTATCAATTACTCACAATTCATTAATATTCACCGTAAAACGAGTTTGTGATGGCGCCTCATATAAAGGGTAGGTTTTTTTAGTGGTGCGATTTTTAAAACGAAATAAAAAAATGAAAAATAACTTGTATTGACATAACAATGCATTTATTCTAACCACAGTCTTATGACATTAGTGTTTAAAAATGATTTCTGGCATATGGGCTCCATTGCGTTCCCGTAGAAAGCCCAATCTAGCAGTCCAATTTTTAAACACCCTTTCCAGCAGCTGGGGGCGTATTCCGTCAATAACTCGACGAATGTTGACTTCCAAGTCATTCAGAGTCTGTGGCTTGTCAGCGTAGACCTGAGACTTGACATATCCCCACATTAAGTAGTCTGTCGGCGTGATATCACACGACCGTGGAGGCCAGTTAACATTACCTCTATACGAGATGATGCGTTCACCAAACGTTTCTCTCAAGAGACCAATTGTGTCGTTTGCTGTGTGGCACGTCGCGCCGTATTGTTGGAACTACATATTTTCTAAATCCAATTCGATTTCGTTTAGCTGAGGAACGAAAAAGTCCCGATAGCGTTGACCGTTTACCGTAACAGTCTGGCCAGCATCGTCTTTAAAAAAATAAGGGCCAATAACACCACCTGCCCAAATGGCACACCAAACGGTAAGTTTTTGTGGATGAAGGGGTACACCAACAAATTCCTTTGGATTTTCATCACTCCAAATTTGGAAATTCTGTTTGTTGACATAGCCGAATAACCAAAAATGAGCCTCATCACTGAAAAAAATCTTGCTTGTGAAAGCTGGGTCGAGCAGTATCTTATTTTGAGCCCATTCAACGAAATTAAGACGCTTGCGATGGTCAAATCGTTTTAATTCTTGCACCAGCTGAATCTTGTAATGATAAGCACTACACAATACAAATATTGAAATGACATAAGATAATAAACAAAAATCAGCTGTTTGATTTTAATTTGATTGTTGTGTTTAGCAATGCTACCAACTTAAAAACCACACAACTAAAAAAATCACCCTTTAGTGGTTTATAGTGAATAAAAATATTTATGTCGAGGAATCGCTTCTTTACATATTGATGTATTTCGCCATTATATGTAAATAACACAAATTTCATCAATTGGCTTTAAAGGCAATTTCTAAACTTATGCTGATGCTTATTCTTACATTTTATGATAATATTTCTATTGAGTTTTAGCGTATACTGATATTTAACAACACCAACTGCCAAATAATAATAATTTTAAGAAACAAGCTGTAAACGAGCTAATGTAAGTGATGACTAACTAGTAGGTAACTGCTTAAGTGGTCTAGGAATATATTATTACAACGTATTCTGCGATAATAATCAATATCAAAATACAAAAACATATATTAAAAATTAAGTTTTGACTTCTATCAAATATCAATCAATGATAATAGTGAATATCGCCAATAAGCCGCGCCCGTTGGAGAGAGATTAATGTTGGCCACTAATGGGATAATTCGACCATTCCAGATCTTTATTCCACATCAGCTGAATATCGATGGCGATATTTATGGTTTGAATTACCAACTGCCTCCTATCATAATTTATGATCGCAAGTAATCCGCATACTAAACCATCATTTTACCAGGAATTCCCCATTTGAAGCTAAACTATTCTCTGGTATACGAAACACAACACTGGTAAGGTAGATTTGCATAACATGTTAACGTGTTTTTAAAATATTTGAACTATTTAGGTATGTGTTTTCTAGCCAACCAAAATAGTTGATTTAGATTTGTTATGACTGAAAAATGAAACCAAAACTAGAAACGACTGCTACATCAGTACAGTGAATTAATTTGTTTATTTTAATTATTATGTCATGAAAAGCAAATTCATAAGAACGTAGTCCGGTGTGAAATATATGTGGTAGGGCTTGCTGGGAACAAACAGTCAAAATATATTTTAAACACCACGAGAATGTAAATTTGAAACAGAAGATAAGTTTAAAAACTGCTGTCACCTTTGGAATGCCTTATATTTTGTGACTATTGAACGAATATTAGGTAATATTATCCGTAGCTGTCGTAATCTATCTTTAGAAAAATTCAAATCAATATATTACATTTATTCCAACACTAGTAAAAAATGGACATTCATTTTATAATTTGATATACATGTAGATGATAATGTAGGAATATTATTTTGTTATTTGGCTAAATAGCTTAAGCTGAGTTAAAATATAAATATAGTAGAGAATGCCATATAGGATTTTTAACACAGACGTTAGGAGCTCTTGCTAAATATCATTAAAATAACTGACCACTGTGTGCGTTACTTTGTTAGATATTTGATCAATGTTCAAATTCAGAAATTATTTTGGAATGTGTAATACAACAGGCCAAAGGTCCCGAGTTCCTTCCTATTTGTATGAGCTTCTGCATATTTTTAATTTAAAAGTGACATTTTGCATACTGAAGCTTTTGACAGGATTAGTTGGGATAAGCAGGAAGTTATTTAATATGAAATGGAATTACAAGACCATTGGTTCACGTATAAAAGAACAAATATCTTTCCGAAGAAGAAACATCCCACAAATCAGCTCTCATTCTCCATTGTAGAACATTTAAAAAGTCATTATTTACATTAGACCAAACATATATTTTAGAAAAAAATAAAGAACAAATAAATGCAATATATCTTAAATCGGAAAACATAAATCTTTATGATTATAGAACACAAAAGAACACGACAAAAATAATGAAATCTATCACTTAACTTTCATCCCCTTTATCCAATTTGTTCACAATTGGAGATTGCAAGACAAGCGCTGAACTTGGATAAAATTAAAATCCTCTTTTGAAGTTGTCCTTTTCTCGTTCAAACAAGTCATCGGGAAATCGGTTTTAGAATTTCCTCCGTAAAATGTAATTTGGAATAATAAGATTTACTTTTGACTGAAAAAAATCTGGTTTTGTTTTTAAACTGTACTCCAAATAAAATTTGATTAAACTAGGATTTGCTTTTACTTCAAATTGTTATAATATTTTGATAAACTTTCCATTGTTACTGATGATGAACGTTCGGATAGTGGGCTAGGCTATTTTATATTCCGTCAACATTTTACCATATGTCTTCATTTTTGTAGTGTCACTTCCAAATCTTTTTATGTTGGTTATATGTTATTGATAATTGAATAGGTAATTTTCCTTCAGTACAATTTACTCATGGAGTGGTTTTTAGGTAACAATAGTTTATCCTTTTTAATCTGGATACTAAGTAATTTGGTTTATACTTAGAGATTTGAATAGTTTAGAAAGGGTAAAAATAAAAATAATGACTGTAATAATTTAAAAACGTATGAATCCTACTTCAATCACAGTACCAAATTGTAGCGTTAAAATCAAATCATAAATAAACTCATGGGGATCAATTATTTATTACACATTTCCAATGGAATAAAGCCCCAGAGTGACATTTATATTTTGAAATTATAAGAGAGAAAAGATTAATCTAAAAAATAATCACCAATTAAAACCCTGCCTCAATTAAAACACTAATCACTTCCTGTTTAAAGCGTGGATTTTCTTTCTCAACAATTAAGGTAATGTAATATATCACTACTAGTAGCCCGTCGTGGCTTCGCTCGCGATCATAGTGCAATATTATATTTGAAAAGCTAGATACATTTTTTAAAGCATTTCAACAGCTGGGGGACCGAGCTTTGCTTGAAAAGCCAGTCAGTTTTTTCAAAATGCCTATTTTCACGGTTCCTCTCCAAGGCGAGCATATTTACTTTGTTTATATGTTCGTTTCGTTTTGTTTTGTACATACCCACTTTATATTCAATTATTCTATCTTAATTTGTAATGGTTCTACAAATTTATAAATAACTTAATAATCTATACATTTTTTCTAATCACTACTCTCACAAAAATCACATGCTGATACTTTACCAAGTGAGTGTTCTTTTTAAAATTGACCGGTTGTTTTTGAACAGCTATTAAGGTTATTTTATTTTGATTTACAAATCTTAACCCTAACCTCAATGTTGTTTTTTCCAACACATTTTTATACACAACTTAATATTTCCGGGAATGAGGTCTAATTAGAACTTATTTCTTTAACCACGAATTTGATAGCTCCATCATTTGTAGGGCCCTAAAACAGTTTTGGAATAGGGGTAGGTCGTGGTTTTGTTGTGATGTAATATCTATCTTTCTAACAAAAATACATGTTCAATTAGTCCAGTGAACGAATAACGATCAATGTTGTTGTTTGAATTAAAATGTTAGGTCAACGGAGCAAAGGGAATTAGGGACGGAAAGTAGAGACCTATTTCTATTTATTACCATTGCCTGCTGTCTAAAAAACACTAGTTAGGTCACAAATTATATATTTATAATTATATATTTATACATTTTATATTTATAATTTAAAATAAAGATGAATGCCAGTGTACCACAGTTAAATAATGTGGTTGAGGTGGAAAAATACCAATTATTTTAACAAATGTATTTTATTTGTTATTACAAATGTATGTGTTATTGAGATAATATTTAATTTAGTAGTAATATATAACTGAATAAGATATAAACATTAATTTACACACACCAAAAACTGAAAATTTATCAAAAAACCATAAACAACTACAACTACTTTCCACTGATTACTAAAGTAGGTTTATTTAAAAATAGTGCATAATAATTATTTATATTTAAATATTTAGGGATCAAAACTTAGTTATGAAAAATGACATTAACCCCTGGCAATGCTAATAGAGTAATACAGGCAACTAACATGATAATTTGACAGTTCCAGCCCATTATTCGATACCAGGTGAATATCGATTAAACTATATCACCAAACTTAAAAGCTAACTTAAATATGCGTATCGGGAAGTTAAATTTAGTTGAAATCGGGTTCATGAACTAAAAATATGTCAGATACCCACGATAAAGCTAACCAGAACGGATTTGAAGTAACAATAAAAATAAGATACACAAGAGCTTGCGTCTTGCGAGCACAGTAGGGACGGCATTAATAGTTTTCTGATAACAAAACTGGGAGCTGTTGCCAAGTGACTTCGACAAGAACTGTCTTTATGTGCCCTACTTATACAAATGAATTATTTTACGACACGGATTATCCCCTTTCGGTCACATGGATCATTAAACAATTTCTGGTTATATAGTCGGTTAAAGTTAAATCAAATTACTTTCAATGCAATAACTTGTTTTAATATGGAATTCCACGACAGCGTTTACCTTTGACTATTACAGCACTATCCAATAGGAGTAAAATTAAGCCATTACTTTTTTGTGAAATCGTTAAAGTAGTTGTCGAAGCGGTTTTGGAAAATGAATATTTTAGTATAATGTGAAAGGTTTTTCCAACTAAAACGGGACATTATTGCCAAATGTAACGAGCGAGTAACTTAATTAAAACAGCTTTATATCTATGGGAAAAACAAATCTTTACACGATTTTCAATCTACGCTTTTTACACTAAAACATACGATTTACATATGCTGTAATGTACGTTATATTCGTTTAAAATAGAAGCATGAAACAAAGGCAACCAACAAAACCAACATATAAAACAAATCTATTATAAATCCACCAGGCAAGAAAATGTGCCTTGAATTTTTGTCATTTAATAGTATAAGCATAATCAGATTTGAATACAAAAAATACATAGAAAACATATTATTAATTACTAATCTTGCAACCTAAGTAAATTTGCAAAAGACCAAAAGTTTCAAGATATAATGGATTAACTATGAAATTAATAATACATACTGTATAATGAATTAACTTTAACATTAACCTGGGAAACACATATTTATGATAGCGTCGTTGGTGTCATCCTTCATAGTGTAATATATATCTTTAAAACGAAACCTTTCTGGGATTAAATACTATAGACAGTGATTCGGAATTTGTAATTTATCTGACACAGTTAGATGAAATATTAATAAACAGAGATAAGATATAATCTGCCAGTTGGGCTCTCTACCCTCGAGCTGTGCAACAATGAGCCATTTATCATGGCCTGTGACAAACGTCGAGTTTCGATTGTTTTAACGGCAAATATAAATTAGGAGAACAACAATAATTGGTTGAAAATGTCACGACCTTTTTGTAACGTTCTACACTACAAACCACTTGTCCTTAGTAATGATTTATTTTAAATAAACCAGATTCACTACATTATAGGATTTTGTTTTGATAGAATACGAAAATGTTAATTTAACATGGCACAGATGTGTATCAATATTACATTAAATTTTATTAGAAGTAAGATTTAAGTATTCTACAACAAAAAAACATAGTAAAATTAACGATTTTACTAAAATTAAACTACCACTCTACATTTTCAAGTAACACTATATTGCTATAGAATCATAAATTAATAGTTTTTAATTATGTTGTATTTGGATTACGGTGGTAAGAGTTTTTAAAATACAATATGAAATTTCAATGCAATGTTATTCGGCAATTTAATTTTAAATAACTAATCACAAAATATATAGAGGACCCTTTTGTTAACTTGAGTGTTAAGGAAATTTAAAAAAGTCTTTGGGAACTAATAAACATAAAGGTAGATTTTCCGTAGTTATGACGCTGTTTATTGAACCTTTGCTTCATACAAGGCAGTTCAAGGTGGACTAGGGATCAATGTTTTCATTGTTTTACAAGTATGTTATTTTTTATTATATTCGTGCAATGGAAGCATATGTACTTCGTAAACGCTGGAAATTCAAGTAAAAAGAAATGGTTAATAAACCTGACCATGTTTAAAAAAAAATTGGTATTTGAAATTGTTGCCTTTTCATTATTACAGAGTTTAGGTAATGTAATAATAATATCCGTACTGCAGACGTTTACATTAATTAATACCCTGTCACAGCAAACCTGCTTACTCAGCGAATTTCCAATGCAAAATATATACCACATAAAGCCGCATACCAAGTGTCATAAAAATATATTCACAAATAAGCGATATATACATTTTTAATTATTCTCCATCAGAATAATATTGGGGATGAGTACGTAGGTTTGATGGAATAAGGAACATAAACAATTGATGTTTATGAAAATATAAATATAATTCAACTAGGTTAAGCCACATACCAAGTTTCATCAATATTAATTCATAAATAAGCGATATATAACATTTTAATTATTCTCCATAAGAATTACATGGGGGCTGAGTAAGCAGATTTGCTGCAACCAGGAACACAAAATTTAGGTTTTCATGCAAATATCAATATGACTCAACTAGGTGAAGTCATATATACCAAGTTTTATTAATTTAAGTGCATAATTAAGGGAGATATTCCATTTTACTTATTCTCTGCAAGAATAACATGGGGGCTAAGTACGCAGGTTTGCTACTACGGGAATAATCAGTAAACTTTTTTTGGAAATAAAATTTGACCACAACCAGATGAAGCCGTATACCAAGTTTCGTTAGTATACGTCCATAAATAAGCAAGATATACAATTTTTCTTATTCTACATAAGAATAACATTGGACAGTTTCTACGTTTAGCACTTTCAATATATCTGAAACCAATTGACGTAGAGAAATGATCAAAACACCAAATTGTGTCTTTTTTTTAAAGCTAAATCAAATGGTGAAACTAAAATTTGACTTTTTAATATACAGTATTACATGTAAAAACTTTAAAAAAACCATTTTTGGGGTACAAAAGCCCCCTAAAATACCATTTCAGATCGGTCTATCTGTCTGGTTTTCGAACTTTATGTCATAAATGCTGCACTACACGTTTATACAAAATTTCAGTAAAATCGGGCCTTTTTTACGAGAGTTATTGCACCCACGGACACATATGTATACACATATATACAATATATATATATATATATATGTATTCACAAACATATATATATATATGAAATATATATATACAGTTTCGAACGATTGGTGTTTTTGGGGTCTGGGGACCTCAAAAAAAAGTTATCATGGTCCCGGGCCTAGGTCTTACCATGCTGTCTACGGTAATAACTTCTTCCCTATAGGGGAAATTCGTTAAAAATTTAAAACATAAACTTGTATAAGATAAAACTGTTTACGCTAAATATATTAGCATTATTGTAAAGAGTGGACAGATATAAACTAATTGTATATACATATATATGATAAAACTAGTATTAAAACTTGCCACGCTAATCAGCTCAGTGTTGTTAACGAATCATGTACCTAAAACAGAAAGAGAACAGTTTGATTTACTCCCATAGCATAATAAACTTTAGTACAAACTATACAGAAAAGGAAACATGTTTCTGGGCTTAATATGTTGGCAGTTTTTGATTTGTACTATATCTGGGAAACATAATTACTGTCAATAGCTTTGCAAACTGCTTTTAAAAAGCTACTATTTGTTAACATAAGGGCAAATTTAGAACACAAATTGATCTTGGTAAAGTATCTCTGTGAGATATGTTTATATGAACTACTGTCTAAGGTCAGTCCTCGCCAAACTGATAGGTAAATGCATACTCAGGCATATAGACTTTTGTCCCAACAAAGTTTGGACACAACTAGATATAGGTAAATAAGTGAGTATATTATTTATATTTAGAAGGATTTCATGCACATAAGCATCGGAACAAATTGTTATGCCAATGATGACTTTTTTGCAGTTTGCAGTAACACTGCATTTCATAATTGTACAACAAAGTCCTTAAACAATTGTAGCCGACTTTAAATTTTTGCAAACGAATACGTGAAATTTAACTGTGAAATAACACGTTTTCTAATAAACTTATCTAATACCTATACACCAGTATGTTTGAGAACTATTTTGTGTAATTTGCAGGACTGTTTACATTAAGTTGTGGAATTTGGTAATATAGGCGTTTAAAACGGATTTCTTCTATGTAAGTTACGACGAAATAAATTAGTGTTTTACGTATTTTTTATATTATTTGGTGTATTATATAATTTTAAATTATATAAATACTAAAATGTAACCACTTTACTCCACTGGGAGGATTCAAAAGAGAGAAAATACCAACTTTGACGCAGCATTACTCTCTTTGAGTCTTATTGAAGGTATGGAAATAATCCACTCCGAGAAAGAAATAGCAATCCGCCACAAGTTGTGGTGTGTGAAAACAACTTGAGTGGAAACAATTTTATATTTCTACTGTCGTTTATATTATAGTATAAAATATGTTATATTATAGTTCTTAAATTTAGTAAAAGCAAATCTTAGTCTCTATTTCCACTTGGCGACATGTAAAATTAGTATGGACAGTGTGGTATTGCATTTTCTCTTGAGTTGAGTTTCTTACATTCAATTTTTAAATCCTTTTGAGGATACAATAATAGTAGCAATAAACTTCTTTATTGTTACATATATTGCATAGCATGCGTTAGTAATAGACAGAGTTGAGTTTCAATACAATGAACAATGTACAAGTTGCAAAAATAGAAATAAAGCAACAGCCAGATAAAAAGAACATTTCTTCTGTCTATACTTAATCTACGTTTGGTCAGCAGTGAAACAAATTAAATCCAATTTTTAAACTGTAAACTAAGAGGAAACTAAACAAAATCTTAGGGAGTGGGAGTAAATTGCTCATTGCCTGAATTAATAAACTAAATATATAACAAAACGAATAACCCTATTTTACATTATAACTCGTGTGCAGTAGCAAGAGTCATTTCATGACGTCAGAACAATTTTATTGGTGGAGATGGCTATCACGTGACCAGAGATCAAAGTCCCAGCTGCAGATTCGGGGTTGTTAACCCTGCGATGCTCCCCACTACTCAGACAGTCTTGGTAGAAACTTATGTTTTAAATTAAAAAATGATGATATAATAATTAAAATACATTGACTGTAATAACAATAAGGCATTAAACTGATGATATTTGACTTATAATAACAAAATACCTTTTAGTATTATTTTGCTTATTTTATTGTTTTAGCAAATTTCCTCTATAGGAAAGAAGCCGTGGATTGCATCGTGGAAGGAAGGGTAAAATTAGAGTATTAGAGTATAGGGTACGATTGAGAGACATTTATTTATTGATTGTGACTGATTTCTATCTATACATTCAAGATATAAAACAATTTTTTGCCGGAAACTCATATGTAAGTGCACTAAACACTATTTGTTAATTTGTTTACATGTGTTTAAATGGGAAAAATAATTTCATTTTTTCTTTTCTGACCGTTAACACGATAACGCCCGTAAAAAGGTCATATTTTAACAAAGAAATGTAAAGTAGAATTCATTTGAATGAGTTCAAAAACCAGATGGATCGCATTATCCGAAATATGGTTTTAGGGCGGGGGGCGTGTGTTTTACCCCATATATTTCTATATATGTGTCCATGAACGAGATACATTTTTAAATAAACTTTCCAATTGTATGAAACCAGAAATATCGGACCTTGGGAAGGGGGTTTTATGGGGGTTTAGAATAAAAAAAACAGTTTTTTCCATTTTAACTCTACAATTTTAAATTCACACAATTTTGGTCTCATTCATTTGACAGAGCTTAAAAAATAATTAATCGAGTATTGTCAATCATTAACCTAGGGTAAGTGGGTGTGGAGAAAGTAAAAAAAGGTATTCATAAAACTTTCCATGTTAATCTTATGGTAAAAATATTTTTATCTTTACCTCAGTTAATTTTACTGAAAAATGCACATGTTTTGTTACCAGTAACTTCAGCTCCAAAAAACGATTATTTTGGTGCTTAAATTGTGATTCTAAGACCAACCGTTGCATAAATATTCAATGTGCTAATCACAGTACGTTGTCAAAGGTTTTCCTTATGGAGAATAATTACAATTTGATATCTCAATTATTTATGAATTTGTATTATTATATTGATGAAAATTGGTATGTGGCTAAACCTAATTTTGATAACATAATATTTTGTGTTAATTCTCCTCGTAGCAGCAGACTCATTCCAAATGTCGTTCTTATGGAGAATAACTTAAAAGTTATATCTCCCTTGATCATGAAAATAAATTAAAATAACTTGGTATTCAAAAAGGCTTCACCTGGTTCAGTTCTATTGACAATTATTGCATAAAAATAAATTTGTTATCTTTACTTTTGCAGCAAACCTCCGTACTCAGCCCTAAAGTTATTCTTATGGAGAACAATAACATGCTATATTAACATCTCTTATTTATTTATGCATTTTTATGAAACTTGGAAAGTGGCTTTATGTGGTAGTGAAAAACATATACATTCGTTAAGTACGCAGGTTTGCTACGACGAGGGTATTTATTATTTTCTTACTTTTAATAATTATTTTTGCTGTTCATCTTTAAACAATTTTAGATTTTGTTGGATATAATTAAAAACTAAGCATCATCCTAATTATTTTAAAACTTAAGTCTGGCTACTTCATATTTTAACACGTATCGTTTATCTTAAAACAAAGAAGTACAATAGTTAATTATCTCTTAACCATACTAAGATTCTAAAAAAAACTATCTTCTCAATTTATTATCATGTCTAGACAGAAACGACGCAGATAGCTTAAATTGTGTTTGGGTGACAATATTGGGCTATATTATACCAAATAGAGCAATTTTCAAGTAATAAAAATGTTCTGTGTTTGAACGACAAATTTTGGCGAAATACACTAGTAAAACGTAATCAAAATATGCTGAACGGGCCATTAGTAATACTATGTTAAAAATTAAGTATTTTAGTAAATACAGAATTATAAAAGAGAAACAAAGAATATGCCATGTGATGCGGGAAAGAAAGAGTGGCCTAGGGGGCATCGCAATGCAGCTGACCCATCGATTACATCTTTATACCCTCGTCATAGTGTTTAGGCAATTAGTAGTGAATGATAAATACTGATACAGTTTTACGGATAGATTTACCTTATAGCTGTATACAATAGGACCTCTGTGGTATACCAGAAGTTCTTCATGTTTTTCTTACAAAGGTTTAAGCCTCTTTTACTTTACGAAGTAGTCTGGTTTATAGCTACTTCATATGACTATGAAAAAGACCATCTGATGATTTACCGGGCCACTCTTTCTTTGTCTTAGTTGCCGGGCAATATATTTTACCCTATGGCCTTTAAATGACGTTTTAGAAGGCTGCTAACCTCTTTTGGTCTTTTAAAAGCTGTTGTATTTTATTGTTGATAAAACAGCTGTTTTTTTATTGTTATTATTTGATGTCTGCTCTAACTTCATTTTGAGTGATCTCACATAGTGCGTGTTATTTCGAAGTTTTTAATTAATATGTTTAGTATCAATTAAAACTAAACAAAAATATTAATTTAAACTTAAAAATAACACGTATTAACGAGATAACTCAAAATGAGGTTAGAGCAGGCATCAACTAACAACAATCACAAAACAGCTGTGATCTTCTTCGTATAATACTGAGTGGTCCCGTAAACCGTCATTTGGTCCTCCAAAACTAATCAGTGGAACGATTCATGGTTTTATAACAGTTAACATATTTTACTTGTTATATTTACAATTCCATATATTTAAAAGTTCGTTTAAATGCTTTTTTAATGTCTTTAACATGTTCAACACCCTAAAAAAACATGAAAATGTTACCTCACATGCCTATAGACCTATACATTGCATTTACTATTTTTCAAAAAACATCAAAGATGGTTGCCATTTTCGAAATTATATTTCATGTTTTACTAACAAAAGGAGAGTCAATATTCTAGTCTATTTGATATACCAAAGTAGCTTTAGTCAGTTATTTATTAATTATGAAGCATATGCCGAATGGCAATCAAAATTTTATTAAAATTGCTGATTATTAAAAACGGAGGTAATATATTACAAATTTAAAAGAGCTAATGTGTGATAGATAATTTTTTTTAGCCCATAAACCAGGCGAATGACTTAATAATTGCATTCAGCTTTACAATTGGGGCTAATTTTCATCCTGTTGTCATTTAGGGCGTTTGTTTGGGCTCTGCTCTGATTGCATTTATTGTCCCTCATTTGCATTACTGTGTCAAGCGCTTAGTTACAATAAATGCAACTTAGCCAGCTCGTCGAACGCTTTATTTACCCTACATTTGCATTCATAGCTTTAAATGGATAAATTAAGCTGTTAACTTTGAGGAAATAATAAACAAAAAAACATTTGGGTATGCTGCTTCACGACTCTTATTTGTATTATAGTACAAGTACTATGCTCAGTGTGAACACGGGAGGAATATTATTCCTACCTGGTTTGCCTATTGTGTTCCAAAAATTTGACAACGCTTGAATATTTTGTTTATGAATAATCATACTACAGTAACATTTAAATTACTCACATTGCTGTGAAATAAGGCTTTAAAATCATTACTGCAAGCATCGGTCGAGTCATTGTCATTGTACAAGTATTGCTTATTAAAATACATTGCTATAAACCCGAATTTAAATGGAAGACCAAGTCAGAAATGCCGATCAATGTTTTAAAAAACAAAACGTATAAGTGCGATTAGTTCAGATGCGAATTTCCATTGGAGGTAGGATTTTTGGCATTGCCAAACATTATATAAAAACGTTATAATTATGAATACTACAACCTGTGTCTATCATGAAACAGTCACGATATTTTCTGATCAAAAATCCTGAAGGGGAATATTGCACTTTTATGGTAGGCTGTCACACATAATTATAAAGGTCTTATACTGTAATAACGATACTGTACTATAAACTGGACCACTTTAGAACTGGACCTCTATCTTAATTGTATCAGATATCGAATTTTAAGATTTTGCTATTGAAAGGTTTGGTATTTTTTCTCCGGATGTATGTTTGAGGTAGATTTTGCTGCACTGTATTATTCTAAGCAAAGCATAATTTATAAAATGAGGTATAATTTTACCTATGCTTACATTTAAGGTTGTCAAGGCATCCTTCATGGGATGTCCCCCACAGCAAAATAAGCCCGTTCTTTGCATGTGTCAAAGAGTCGAGGATTCAATAATTCTTAAGATTAATTGTTGTATTTTTAAAGATTAGGAAAATATTTTGGCGAAGCCAATATCAATTCAGTAAAGATAATAAATGAATTTTTTACTGATAAAAGTAATCTAGAAGATACATAGAAAATGAGAGGAAAAATATATAAATAAATATCAAATGTTTTCATTTTATAGGAAGTACGTTTTAATGAATTTACGAATGCTATGTATTAACGCGTTGATATTTCTCCTTATTAGTATTGTTTGTATAGGCTTCCATCCTAGAGAAACATATGATTCAAGAGAACTGACACAACAGTAAAACACCTTAGTAATATATACGAAAAGGGTAGGATATGTTTACCAAATAAAGCATACTTTATTTACCTATAGTTTAGCACTTATAACTTTTGTTTCCTCTTGTTTTAAGAGGACAATCGCGTGATACTTATTCATTACTTAATTTAAGTTATAATACTTATTATTACTTTTTAAATGAAATTACAGTATTTTTGGAAACACACAGTTATTCAAGAGATACACCATACCTCCTCATTATAGTTTAGATATTTAAAAATGTATTACAATTTGGGCATATATTATCATGAATTAAATAATTAAACCCTTTCTCCTTTATAAGAAGTAGTATTTAGGCCTCGGTCACGATACGAGCGGCGAGCGGTGAGGGGCAGAGCGGCAGAGCGGCAAAGCGGCGACGCGACAACGCGGGTGTGGCCAGGATACGAGTGGCATTTTGTATCGCACTAGTGCGGCAACAAATTACAATATTCATCAATCATGAAAATTACATCAAGACGAGTGTTATGTAGATCTAAGCCTAAAAAATATGGCGTTCATCCTATTATCATGTGCAGAGGCAGATTTGGTGAATACCATAATCTGTTTCGCGGATTGAGGGAGTAGGAAAATAGTTTTTTGAATATACCAGAAAGTCTAAAATTGTTCTATGGGATATAATCAACTGGTTTTGATTTTTCAAAACTTGGTTTTTTACTCTTCATTTGAGTCCTAACAACATTTACAGAAGCAGAAGTACTCAACCTTTTGCAGATGGCATGTATAATTTGACTGGACTATTTTGTAAAAGCCATAAAAGGTGTTGTCCAATTTACCTCAAATTATTATGAATTTAGTTCCTGTTTTAAAACTTATGATAGTAAATTTACAACATTCGTAAACGCAATGTATACCCAAATGAATAGAATAACTCTGAATAAGGTAATAATAATAACAAAACTGTTAAAATAAATCAGATTTATTAATCTGTAAGGGACATATCGGATTACTGAATAGGAAAAAGGTTATTTTTAAGTGAAGTATTCAAGTATGTCATGATATTAGTCGAAATAGCTGATCGAAGTTGACCAAATGACAGATTGAGCAGAGCGGCAGCTGCGGCGACGCAACAATTTAATGTGTGGGTTTTGCTGCGCCGGCGAGCGGCAGTACAGCGGCAGTACAGCGGCACCGCACAGTAGTGATTACATACTATCGATAGTCTGACCATCGATAGTTTTCGATAGTTTTATAAAAACCATCGATAGTATCGATAGTACCATCGATAGTTTTGCGGATTTTCTAACTTAATGTTCTTAACCGGTTAAGGAGATTAAATAAACTTCAATAACAAATCAGATAATACGAAACATAATTGATATTACTCAAATTACATTTAAATCTAAAAATAAATTAAGTTAACATTAAATACATGTTACGATATTCTAATAATAAAAACTTACAAGAAAATTGATTAAAAAACGAATACAAATTTCCTAAATAAAATTACCGTACTCAAGTTCAAATTAAAGACATATGTTACGACATTTTTATAATATACTTAGACCCTAATTAAAATTAAAGAGTTGCTACTTTATTTTAATAATAAACTTATTAAAAAATGCACTAGAAAACAATACACATTTCCCCTAAATCACAATAATGAGACTGGGAATAGAAATACTGGAAATAGACTGGAAATTGGTTAAAATACATCAATCAGTTTGTTTTCTTGACTTAAAAATTTAAAATCCACATGTTGCTCTTTCCAAAAATTAATTTGTCTACAGATTTTGACACAGGCACACACAAATATTTTTTTGCCATGTCTGATAAAACTTTTTTATTGTTTTCTTCCCAAAACTGGAGCACGTTTTCTTTGGGATCGATGACTTTATTCTCGGTGTACTGACGTACGATTATGATAGCGTCTGTTGTAGGCGGAGTCTGGAGTTGATGAGAACATGTTGTTATATTTACTGTTAGTGTTTAAAATAAACAGTTTAATCATAATATAATTATATACTTTACAATTTTAGTGAGTAATATACTATAAATATTAAAAAGAGTATTATTATGAAAATAAACAAACATCCTATTAAACTATCGATAGTTTTGTTTCGATAGTCTGACTATCGGGAAACTACCGATAGTAAAAAACTATCGATAGTATCGATAGTGCAATCGATAGTATGTAATCACTACCGCACAGGCCGCGTCGCCGATCGGGACTATCGTGGCTATCGTGACTATCGGGCGTTCACCGTATCGGTCCCATCGGTCCATACAAACATTAAAGTCAGCGTCGCCGCTCTGCCGCTCCCCGCTCCCCGCTCCCCGCTCGCCGCTCGCCGCTCCCCGCTCACCGCTCGTATCGTGGCCGGGGCCTTAAATACAGTTTTTAGCAACTCTAAATTATTTGACTTGATTGCTAAGTGCAAAACAGGTTAACACGTTTCGCTGTTTACCATTCAACATGTTGTGTTTTACGCAAAGTGTATTATCAATATACAGTACCTGGACCCAGATGACAGAGAGTACAAATTTGGAAAATTGTCCTTGTTGGTTGTTATGGTATTATTCAATTTGCAAGGTAATTACAAAAATGTTAATGAAGGCATAGCTTATAAAAAAAATCTATTTATTTAAAACTGCAATAGTCACAGAGGTCTCCTCAAGGGAAGCGTCTTATAAACGACAAAAAACGTTTCGTTATGAGTAATCTACAATATGACAAAACAAATTTTTAATAATTAACCAACAAAAGGATCAATTAGATGTTAGATTTGAGGAGATAAGAAGGTCCTGGCACTAAGCGGCTAGGCACCTCTCCCTTTGGAGTATTAGCCACAGCAAGGAAGGGATCTGCAGGGGTGGTAAAGGTTAGTCGTCCAATAAAGAAGAGATAATAACTCTTCAACCCATCCAGCAGGTCTCAGACCTGAGCAACCCAAGGTCCCCAAGTCGATTCGCTCCATAACACAATTACCCATTAGGCAGCGTTATTCCCTACCAAGAAGCCATCCAACCCAGAACTTAATGGCTTCCAGAACTCATTGTCCATCCTCGAGATCGGTTTACCCTCTAGCCTGATTTGACGAGTTTGTCGGGTTCGCCCTCGTCCCAGGCACCGTCAGGTGGTGTAGGACTGGCAAGCAAGACACATTACTCCAGATAAGGGCTCAGAATTGTTTGATTATTCAGGCTCGGCTGAGAGTCCCAGATTTCATGAAACTGGCCTCCAAAGAAACAAGGAGGTTTCAACCTACATGGGAAGCGGGTCCCTCTGGATATCTGTTAAACTGGATTTTAAATGACGGATAAACATGCCGTTTATTTAGACTGTGCTTCCAAGCTGTGTAAAGTGTGGAACCATAAATGCAATCACGGCTCAAACATAACAGGACAGAATGGGAATTGTATGCAAATGAAGCTCTGCCATTGTTTGAAACCTTGTGATTACCCTTTTGTTCCGTTTTGTTAACACACTCATCTCTATGACCTATTTTAGTTTTAAAACAAACTTGAATGGTGAAGATCCATAAAAGTATAACTACAGTTTTATTTGAGTATTTATTAAAAATTTATTTGTGTAGATTACTAGAGTAATACTTATAATGGGTCTTCTTTGTTAATAAACATCCCTGTGATCGGAGAATCATTCCAAATATTTTGATACTGTCCTAGCTGTGAACAATTTATATAATATTTGACAAATACCATATAGAAATGTAATGCATTTATAAGCAAAACTAGAACATGATTACATTAAACATGTGCCATTGGAACATAAAATAAGAAAGGGCCGAACAAATACAGCATTTTTCCACTTTGCTTGTGATTGTAATTAATAAAACCATATGTACTTATAAACACGATTCAGATTTTCTTATTAAATGTATAATAAATATTAGATGGAAATCTAAATTATACATTATATTGGCAGTATTATTGATTAAACGTTATTGACACCGTAAATTCTTTGTATATAGATTTTAAATCAATGTTTACCTAAACTTAAACATGTGATATAACCAAATAAAACTCTCCTCCATATGAATAACATGGAGACTTGGACGTCCCGTGGAGCAGAGTCCTGAGGACTTTCTGAACGGTAATAGGCCTATAACATCCTAGGTTCATAGGCTATATTTGTGCAAAACTTCAGCACAAATATAGTTGGTCAAGTGGTTTTGGCGGGATGGAACAATAGACAGACAGACAACACATAATTTTTATAATAGTAGTGATAGTCTCAAATTGTTTTCCTAACATTTAATTAAATATCTGGCTTTCCAATAGTAAGCACACTGTTACTGTCTAAACATAGAGGAATGGTGGTTATTATTTTTTTTATGACTGAAAGTTTTCTTTTGGGCAATCTACTCACCTTATTATTAAGGTGAGTAGATTGCCCAAAAGAAAAGTTTCAGTCATAAATAATACCTCACCTAAAACCATGTCTTTCAAGAATAGAATATTATTTTTTTTATTATTATTCTCAAAGGATTTTTATTTATATAAAATAATTGAACTTATATGTGACTTATGTGTGGTAAGGAAGCCGCTGCTTTTATGTGGTGAGTAAACTTCCTATTCAGTCATGGACTTCATGAACAAAAAAATTTACAAAGCCAATTAATTATGCAGTGAACAAACAATCATACTTGTGTTTTATTTTCATATAATTTAAAAAATGTGTTATTCCTTTTTGATAAATAAAAAAAACGGTTCTTCACCTAGCTTATAACCTTTGCTTTTATTAGCTTGGTTTCTCCCCCAATTACGTTTAGTTGTTGTGGTGTTTCCTCACAATAATTGTCACAAAATCTCATCAATCACCGTCCTTAACAACGCGCGCAGTTGAGTTAACGAGAACAATAAATCTGCGGAAACAACAATCGCCCAGCTACGTGCATCTGCCACCCTATCCACGAGTCGTATGGGCTAACTTTGTTGTTTAAAGCATTTCATAAATCTTTCGACCACTTGCCTAAAATACTACTCGGACAAGAACGTTCCGCCAGTATCACTATCCTAAATGTTAACACGTAAAGAATATTTTACCTTCTTGGTTGTCTAAATTAAATTTAAATACCGAGTCTCCTAAAATACCGGAAAACCTGTATATTTTAGCTTAGCAAGAGTTGGTTTCTGCTAAGGTATTGGAAATAGTAGGAGAAAGCTTTAGAAAAAGCAACCAAAATGTATCCAAATTGGGTTCCTACCACATTAGCCTAGGTGCACCTACAAACGTAGGAGATAAATTTATTTGCTCCAAACTCATGGCAATAAGCAACCACATGCACACCTTAAATTGTCAAGTAAATATTACTATAATACATTGTTGCTCAGATCATACTAAACAATGTTGCATGTTATTAAAGACAGATCTGCAATACCGGTCCGCTAAACTAAACGACCTAATTATTTTATCATTCTCAAATACTTACCAAAACATCTAATATCACTGATGTTCAAAATAATAAAATCAGTTGCTAATTTTGAAAAGCAATTTAATGCACATTATATTGTTAAACAAAAAAATATTGCTACATTTTATTTTTCCTGAATATTGCTACTTTCTAGAATGAATTAAACAAATTACAAAAACCTAAACAAAAATAGTAGCGAATTATTAATTTTTTTATTTATTACCACTATGTGTTTTTAATTAGGAAAACTTCAAAAATTTTCAAGTGCAGATGCACATGTTTATAATATTTATCGATACCCCAAAACGTAAGGATTTTTTGGTGTCTGGCTCATAACCCACCAGTAAAAACTCATGTTAAGCTTATTTTCCCATTAGAAACCCACTAATAAAGAATACAACATATTCATAAGGAAGAAGTGTACAAAATGAACACAGGCTACATATAGGTTCTGTATATGCAGATTACATCAGAGATAACAGTAGACAATGTATTAGAGACTGCATTTCATTATTTATATCGAAAGGCTGAAAGTAATTAATATCAAAGTTTAAGGATGGTAAATAAAACTTTATGAATTTTCCATGAAACAAAAAGATTACGTCAGATTACAAAAATGAGGATAGATTATGCCGTGCGTTATTTCGTCTTAAACCAGGGTTATCGTGGAAGCGAGTTATTACATTCTTTGTGTAAGCGCCACAAAATAACCGATGCTAAAGGAATCTCTTTTTAGAATATTAAGTTTGTTTACTATGTCAAAGAGTTATTAAATAAGGAATGTAGTAAAAATATACACTGTATGGGGGATCCTATTTTGAATATTTTAAAGTGGAAACCTTAAGAGTTTTTATCATTAAATTGGTTTTATGTTAATAATACCCCCGTAGCAGCAAACCTGCGTACTCAGCGAATTTCCAATGCATATAGATGTTTCTTAATATCACTTAAAGCCACATACCAAATTTCATCAATATACATTCATAAATAAATGATTTATGACATTTTATTTATTCTCCATAAGAATAACATGGCGTCTGAGGATACAGGTTTGCTGAAACAAGGTAGGCCCTACACAAAAAATGGGGTTTTATGACAATTTTTGTATAACTTAACTAAGCCACATTCTAAATTTTATTAATTTATGTTCATAATTAAGGGAGCTAACATTTTACTTATTCTCCATAAGAATAACATGGGGGCTGAGAATGTAGATTTGCTGCTACGGGAATTATCAGCAAAAAAATGTTTTCGTGCAAATATCAATAGACCACAACGGTATGAAGCAATACTCCAAGTTTCGTCAGGATAAGTTGATAAATAAGCAATATATAGAATTTTTCTTATTTTCCATAAGGATAAAATTGTACAACGTACTGTGTTTAGCACTTTCAATATCTCTGTAACAAATTGACATAGACCAAAGATAACAAAAAATTGTTTGTTTTTTAAGCTGAATTCTATGGTGAAAACTAAAATTTGATTTACTAAAATATTATACCCATTTTTGGGGTACAAAACCCCCCCTCCTCAAAAATATCCCTTTGAATAAAGTGATCTGGCTGGTTTTCAAACTTATTAATACATGCCCCTTTACATGTTTGTACCAAATTTCATAAAAATTGGACCATTTTTACGAGAGTTATCGCACCCACGGACACATATATATATACATATGTATATATCTATATATATACAGTTTTGAACGAATGGTGTGTTTAGCATCTGGGGACCTCAAAACGAAAAGTTATCGTGGTCCCGGGCCTAGGTCTTACCATGCCGACAACGGTAATAACTTCTTCCCTATAGGGTAAATTCGCTAAAAGTTTATGTTGTTATGTCAATGTCATCAGTATTTGTTAGGAAAACCTTTAACTGAAAGACAGTATGTCAATACGAAATCTATGTTCAATGAAGGCTACAACGGTATAATCATTAACTCATGGTTTCATGTAATAACAGAGTTAAATTATTAAATAAATCAGACCTATAACATAAAAAACAAAAGCTCCTTTACCATTGGCTTCATCTTCAATATCAAGGCATTAAAGCATCACCAAAGCATTAAAGCATCACCAAACTATGGAGGTACATTTAATAGGAAAATACGTATTATAGTTATTTATCTCTTGCTCGTAGTTCCTACGGGAGCAAGGACACTCCTGTGAAGGTTGTGTGCTGGAAAATAATTCCACGACCATGACTCATCAATCATAGCCAGTGCTATGTTTCAAACGCCAGCTTATCGCCTGCAATCTGTCACTCTTGGCTTATCGTAGGCTTCGATGAATCAGTACATGTCGATCCATCTGGGGAAAAATATGGCTTTGTTAAATATCAGCTTTGAAGTTTTTAACATTGGAAAGAATGTATAAATACATTTTACATAGAGATATGCCTTCGAGTAGTACAACGATTTAGAATCCTACACACAAAAGGGCCGGGAGATATTAATGCATTTTCCCTATACAGTAATAGGAAAGGAGACCTTTTGAGAAGCTGCTGTTAATAAACTTTGCAGTCCTAAAACGGTTTATTTAGGAAGACTTTATAGGATAACATGTTTTGTAAACCTTTTGTTCGATTGAGCCAGCATTAACCGAAGATAACATTGAGAAAAATATATAACATGTACACAAAACCTTACTAGACAACCTTCCTACTAGACCCTTACTAGACGAAACCGGTGCAGATTCCGATCTAGAAGAAAGAAACTGTACTTTTAAAAATTAAAGTGAAATAAAACTGTATTAATAAAATGTAACTGGATTTATAAAGATATGAAAACCATGATTTTATTCAAAACGCCACCTTATTTACGAGAGCAAGTTTACCCAAAGATGTATTGATTTTACATATTTAATTACTATTGAATGAGAAAACATTTCAATAACATTTCCCCTCCTTTAATGTTACTTCTGAATTAAATTACTGATGTTATTTTACTTTGCAGCAGCCCTTCAACCAATTACTTATATTTGATTTGACCTACTTATGCAAAATTTGGAAATGGATTACATATTTTATATTTTAAAAACATTCCCAATGCAAAGATTGTACCGCTATTAGTTTTTTTTTTGTGAATTTCTTCCCCCACTTACTAATGAATGCATATTTACACAGTGAATTGAGATGTTTTATTAAGTATCAACCGATGATTTTTCAGGCTATTTAACGAAACCTTTCGGTAGGGAGCCACTATCACTATCCGCCTTTATCATATTATTATGGTAATAACGGTAACAATAACCATAAGATTCGTAGTTTGTTTCGATATGTATATGATTAATTAATAGGTCACATAGTTACCTAAGGATCTTACTGTCACAAAAACCCGGATGTTTGGAAAATATTAAAAAGTATTTATAACAATATACTTTACAACAAGAAGTCAATAAATTCTTAACTTTACTCACTTTAAGTTTAAACTTTCTACAAACTACTTTTGATGTCTCATCTCTCCCTTGTTATGATATTATGCTCAGACAATAATTCCATTATAAGGACTACATGAACTTTTCAAGTAAAGTTTACCTTCTTTGTCAAGACAACAACTAAAAGTATAGAACTGCTTCAACCAATCTTATTCTTATAATGCATCTTAACATTTTTGACGTAAGGAAATGTTTAAAAAATAAGTAGGGTAAAATTTATTGTGTTGATTCCTGTAATTGTGTCTACATAATTTCATAATCAAACATAAGATTTAAAACAATATTTATCCACTGCTCTTAGTTGTTATTATTTTACTATTTACAAAACATCTAAACTACCGTATGATCCAAACCAATATGAATATTATTTTACTAAACGACCTAATTATTTTATAATTCATAAATACTTACCAAAACATCTCATATCGTTCGTGTTCAAAATAATAAAATCAGATGTTAATTTATTGAAATGTTTTGAAAACATTAAGTGCCGTTTCATTCATAGCATTTACCAAAGTAAATAAATAATTAATTAAATAATCAAATACATTTGAAATATATGTATTGCTTTAGTTTGTCCTTTAGAGGGACAGTTATGCATCTTATACAAAAACTAGGATATTAAAACTCCCTAACTAGCTTTACTTCTAGCTCACTTAATAATTTTGTGTGTATTCTAATCTGTGAATGTAGTATGATTATATTACTACTCCATATGAAGATATATATTTTATTTTTTAGTTAATTTAAGTCCATAATTGATTAAAAGGGAGTTAGCATGGATACAATATAAAATATTAGACTCATTTTAGTTTAGATAACTCAGGCTAGGGTTATCATTACAGGCTGTAGAGGATAATGTTGTAATAAATACTCGATGTATAGAGAATAATGTTTTGGAAGAAAAACACTAAACAGTTTGTGGCAATCGCGAGATACGAGTCAGAAAGTGATTTCAGCGCCATCAGACGGTTTATTGTTAATCCCGGATTTCCTCACAACACAGACTGACACGTTCTGCAATCACTTACCGGAAATAGCTTTCTGAGTAAACCACATTTCCATTTTAGATACTATATTCTTTTTTGGTTGTTTGTTTGTGTGTGTGTGTGTGTGTGTGTGTGTGTGTGTGTGTGTGTGTGTGTGTGTGTGTGTGTGTGTGTGTGTGTGTTATTTTAAATCCTGAATGATCAAGATTTATTGACACTTATAATAATTGTGTTTAATTGTGTTTAATGTAGTTTCTAAGTTATGAAAACTAATATTAGGTCCAAATTGTGCTATGAAATGATTGTGTGTTAAGAAATGGAATAAAATAGTTCTGGAAATACAATTTATGGTACAGTATAAAAGACTCAATATTGTGGCGATACGTAGTTGTGGCAAGCATTGGAACAAAAAACTAATTAAAAGGTCAACCGAATTAAACAACTACTAAATTTACCTAAGCAAATTAATCACAGATTCAATATTACATATGTAAAATCTGAATCCGAACAAGCAGCAATCGGCACTGGGGTTTGATTTGGTGGGATTAAACTGATAAAATATTTTTTAGCTGGCGGATAAATTTATCAATTTCAACAAGTGAGTCAGTAGGTCACTTTAATTTGTTATTCTACAATGTTTTTAAATAGTCTTATTTTGTGTTGGTTTGTCACAAACTTGTATTAAAATACACGAGAAAGTGTATATCGTGGAAAGCTACAGACGTTTTAAAATAGTTAATTTATTTTGGTCATTTTAGGATCAGCTCGGAAAAGTGACTTGAGCGCGTGACTGACGTTGACGCGTTCGATCCCAGCCAAACACTAGTGGCTATCAGCTGTGTGATTATGTCATGGCTCAGTGGTACGGAACCTATCTTAAGCTGTAGATGCACTTACCTGGAAACCAAATTTTGTTGGTGTCTGGGGCGAGAAGAACTATCTCTGTGTGTTCTCCTAAATACCACATGATAAATAAAATTGAGTTAGTTTGTTGAAGCTTATTAAATGCTATATGATTTTTTACTGTCTTGTTTTATGATAGAAGACGCCTTAATTACACTCGTCAATACTTAACGGTTTTATAACCCGTTTATAACCTATATTGAATGTTATATCCGATTTAAAACTTGAAATGTCTACAGAATATATATTTTGTATAGCATAGTATTTTTAAAAAATTGTATAATATGTAAGGAGTCAGATATATCTATTTATTTTATCTTTAATGCTAAGCTCACCAAATTAACATTAATTAGGCCTGAGGATCCCAGGTTTACTAAGAAAATTCATGGAGATTGACAAACCTCTACGCTGAATTATGAGGAGAAACTGAAGTTTTACGACTAACATAGATACATTTATATAGCCACGTGAAAAATATCGTTAGTCATGATAAACACCAAAGCTATTAGGGTTAATAGGGCAAAGCTATGAGGAAATGTCGGACATTTTCAGAATTTTGGTACATATAGGAAATATCTATCAAATACCCTATCAAACATTTTGATATTCATTTTATAAAGGTTTCTCACGACTACACCTTTAAATTTTGCACGGCGTAGAATTGGTTAAATGCACCCCTTTTAAGTACTCGTTTTAAATATATAATATTGTATGGATGTACGATGTGAATAACATTAAATTGTAATGAAAGCAACTAAGCAATTTGATTAAAATAAAAGGTTATTTATCAATATAAAACAACCGAACACAAGGTATATATTGTATAGAATAAACAGTAATCTTTATATTTACTTAAAATCTAAACTGTAGGAGTTATTTCTAAAATATTGTTGAATGACTTTTTATCTCAAAGATTATTTGCACATAATATTTAGTACGTTATTGTTTTATTTAAACAGAAGTAGTGAACTGTCAATTCCGCATTTTTATTATAGGTGTTCTTACATAATATATCTGTATTACACCACCACAATACAAATTATACTTTCTTAATATGTACCATATAAAATCATACAATAAATATTCGTATATCATTATAATATATTTAAAAAACAATAAATAACATTCATTCTCATACTTGTAAGATTTACAAAACAGTTTCTAATTTTTTTCAAAACGTATCATCTTGTTTTCTTTAAATCTTTGAAGAATATTCCGGAAAAGTATAAAATAGCAGGGAAGGTGATCCTGGAAATTGAATGGTTACTGGGGCAATAGCAGTAGAGGTGAACTACAACGGGGGCTCTCCCCCCCACAACCAAACACTCAGTCCCGTGTGGTCTTACTCTGGGGCTTCTCAACACATATACTACAGTTTCGGTTGAGATACTCTTATAAATACTTTGCTGGGCATATTTTACTTTCTGTTTACATTGTCATATCTTTATATCTGTCAGATCATTGTTATCATTTAAAAATATTTCACTAATGAGATTGTTTAAACAACTTTAAATAACGGTATATTACATAAGGATTTAAGGAAAAACTTACCATGCCAATTTGCACAGTTTAAATATTTATTTAAACTGGTCTGGTGTGTACAAATAATTTTGTTATTATCGCATAAAAAACAATAAATTTCTCGAGAAAAATATTGAAAGATAATGTGTAGTTACATGTTTAAAAATAAACAGTTTAAATTGCTATATTTAACATAAAACATAATGTTTTAGAATTAGTATAACAACTGAAATTTGGTTTAAAGTAATACGATTTTTATAGTGTAAATATATTTGGCATATTAAGAAAAGTGTTTTAGTAATAGATAAAAATATGATTAAGACGCATTACTCTCTTCAAAAGTTTTTAAAGTTCAAGTTTAGTATATTTTGCTTCAAGTTTGGATCTCACTGGTTAATAGAGATTCTCCTACTACAAAATTAGGCAAGGTTAAGTGAATAGATTAATGTATTCAGCATAGAGTTTCAGAAATTGCTTGGTTGTAATAAATCGTAACGGAATAAGTTAAAAGTATTCCATGTTTCCAGGTTTCCATGTTTGTGTTCGATATATTCTAATGATAACTGTCACAGCTGGCTGCTTTGTATAACTTAGGTATGAACAAACGCAAGAGGAGTCTTTTCCGACAGACACTGTGTTGGCGGCCCAAATTTATCTAAGCAGGGAGAACAACTAATAAGGATATTGATTGTGAAATACGCGAACTCGACATTTTTTCATAGATAGATGAACTGAACATGAAAAAGGTTTACATTTATTTCAGCAAGACTGCACCACAGTACCGTGACCGTGATCCATAATAAATCATATTTTCAAACAAGAGGATTTAAAAAAATAAGTAGCACAATCGCATGGTCACTATATGGAGCCCAGACTTGACTGAAAATAATTTTGAGGGGGTATATTAAAAAAAAACGATCTATTCATAGATCATTTGTGACATTGGTCATTTGAGTGAGAGAATTATTGCAGCATCTCCTGATATGCTGGTGAGTACGTAGGAGGAGCTGGAAATATTCGTATATCATTATAATATATTTAAATAAACGGTATCAGGAAACTGACACATACTTTCTCCCTTTTAGCCCAACTTTAATGAATAATTTACTTTTTATTTACTAAATAGAGAATACAAAAATGGTCGAATGTACAGAAAATCTTGTAAACAAGTTGTTTTAAAAAACATCCACCCAAATCCCTGCTTTGGAGTCACTACAGAATCCATTGCTACACTCGTGGTTTTAAGAGGGGAAATGCCCCCTATTCCCCCCCAGGGTTATTAAGGGGCAACATATTTCGAATTAACTCTGTTGGTCAATGCTAAATTGACAAGCATATCAAGTTTGAATGAAATTGATCAGTAAATAAGAGAGAAATAGTAATTTTTGTATTCCCCATAAGAATAACATTGGACAACGTACTGCGTTTACCGCTAAATGAAAATTTCAATTTTCTCCGATACCAGCAATCGTAGAATAGTAATTCAAGATACAAAATTATTTAGTTCTTAGAGCTCTTTTTAATGGTGAATAGTAATATTTTTTAATATTTATGTTTTTTTATGAAAAATCCAAAAAACTTAATTTTGGATGTTTTAAGTACTGTAATTTCTGAACCCGAATTTTTAAAGGAATTCGGGTGGTGTCATTTTGTTGGAGAACTAAAGTTCTACAAACGACTAAAGTTTAATCAAAATCGTTAGAGCCGTTTTTGAGAAATTTGGATTTTTCATGTTTTTTGGTGGTTTTTGGGGGATAATTACCCTTAAAAATCAAAAATTCAAAAAAATGAAAAAAACACCTGGAGATATCGTGGATTAGTACCTACATACCAAATTTCATCAAAATCGGTCCATAGGTCAGGGCTCTAGCTCTGTACACATCCACACATACACACACACACACACATACACACACACACACACACACACACACACACACACACACACACAAACACACACACACACACACAGACAGACATCACGTAAAAACCACTTTTTTGGGTTCAGGGAGCACCAAAACGAATATTTCCACTAACAACTCTGACGATTTCGAAAATTCTGACGAAAACAATACTTTCTCCATATACTACGTATAAGGGGGAGAAAGTAAAAAGAATAAATAACATTCATTCCCATACTTCTAGGATTTACAAAACAGATTCTATTTTTTTCAAAACGTATCATCTTGTTTTCTTTAAATCTTTGAAGAATATTCTGGAAAAGTATAAAATAGCAGGGAAGGTGATCCTGGAAACTCAGGATCATTAAGCCCATTGATCAACCAACTGTTGGCTGGGGTACAGGGAAGTGTATTTATTATTATATAAGAATTTCCTCTTTCAAAATATAGATCTATGTGATATATAAACTAAATGAAAATGTTGTTAAAATGACACCGAAAAACGAAGTAGTTCTTTTATTAATGTGTTGTGTATGTTCATCTACAGACGATTGTTCGTTTACACATATTTAAAATCATATACCAGCAAACCTTTGCTTACTACAAAGAAGTATGAGCTTTTTTTCAAATAAAGGAAGAAAGTGAAAACGATAAATGTTGAGACACAGTCACGAACAAATGGAAACATCCAGAGCAATGTATCAGATCAATCTGCATGTCGCACCTTATCGCATTCATCCTTTGAATCTTCAAGGTAAATTTATTTCTCGTTTAAATTCGTTTAGATATTTATTATTATATTTAACTATTGAGACCAGAATAGAAGGTCGTTTAAATGTAATGGTGGTATTTTGTATTGTGGAATGTATTTTACTTGTTGGGTAGTTGTGATTGTTATGCTAAATTTGAATTTAGATAAAACCACAAAGACATTATTATATTTTTTATTACCATTTGACGTTATGTCTGTTGATGACTCAGTAACTACATATTTAAAAACATGATTTGCAAAAGCTAATTTTTAAGACGGTAATTATTAAAATTCTCAAATTATTTAAACGTATAATTGCTGTGAAAATATTTTTTTGATTCATAATGTTCATAATCTTGAGTGAAATGTTATAATAGCAAACTATGTTTGAAGAAGGCAGCATTAAGTGCCAGAAGAATTCACCATACTGTTGTAACGAGTTTGTAAATGTTAATTTTTGCATGGTGCAATAATTAGTATCCATGGTGAATAATTAACTGTATAGCACACTTCAAATAAAATTTAAGGTAAATAATAATTTTTTTACATTGTTTTGTTGTGGTATTAAGACAAGTAAAAGTAAGTGTTATGGAAACAGATTTTTCCTAAAAAAAACTAACTATAACCAAATTTTAGCATTTTAAGCTGCAAATAACACCAGGAATTTCTTGTGGAACTTTCTTCTGCCAACCGTTATGATTTAAACTTTTTATTGTTCAAGGATAAGAATTAAATCATCTAATTAAGTTGTAATAGATGAGGTTACCATCTATCATACTGCTCACACTTACAAATAAATTAGATAATTTCATTACTATCAATTATAACTTTAAGCTTGCAATAACTCTTTTATATATTCACTAAGAAAGTAACGATTGTTAAGAAGTTATTAACATTAAATTTCCAAAAACATAAAAATAAATTACCTATCATAGTTTTAGCACGAAAGGTTTTTGAATTTATTATTCGAGTGCAGTAGCAAGAGTCATTTGATGACATCATAACAGATTTGATTGGTGGAGATGGCGATCACGTGACCAGAGATCAAAGTCTCAGCTGCAGATTCGGGGTTGTTCCCTACTACTCAGCCAATCTTGGTAGAAACGCATGTTTGAAGAATTGTAGTAAGAATAATTTGTGTTAAACATTTTAATGGTAACAATTAATGTCCCTGAATCATGATCGACTTGATAATTGTAAGCAGCTTTACAATCGGGGCTATTTCCATTTTGTGGTTCGTTTGCGGGCCTTTGCTCTGCTCTGATAGTATGTATTGTCCCTCATTTTCATTACCATGACAAGTGCTTGGTATATGACATTTAGCTAATGCATTGAAAGCTTTATTTGACCTACATTTCCATTCATTGCTTAAAATAAAAATTAAACCGTTAATGTGTTGCTTAAACTTACTAAATGCATATTAGTGTGATGATAAGTGTTGACACATAAAGAATTCAAAAAATATATGTTCAATACTGCCTTGTTATGTAAAGTAAGTCCACATATTTTGGTAGAATTTAATACTTGTTTCGTAGACCAAGAAATTCAATCCCAGAAGTATGGTGGATAGGAGAGAAAAGATTTTCACAAATAATTAGACAGCTTTTAGTTTTCCTAATAACGTGCTGTCGTTTTATCTTTTTGTTATATTTTTATAACTGGGTTCTTGAATTTTCAAAACATAACATGTAAATTCATTTTCTCATTTCCGTCTGTACAAAAAAAATTAAAAATAATTGTTGTGCCATTTGTTATGAAGAAAATGAAGCTCAAAACCTGACAAAATTTGTTTCTCCCCAGTAAGAACAAAGTAAGTATTTCTTACATATCGTCAAAAAAATGATTAGAAGGAGTTATTACATTGTTTTATCTCTGATTGATATTACTTTATTGGTTTTTAAGGTTACAAACCGAAAAAATTAATTAAAAATTATGTTTGTTAAAAGAAAATATTTTTTTGTTTATAAAAATACTATGACGATAATGGGCCTCAAAAGTTATAGTGGCTTACCTACGGCAATCGCCTAACCACTCTAATACCTTATTTGTTAATAGATATGTTGTTGAATACATATTTGAAGTTTAAAAAAATATGTAAATTATTCATTTTGGTATGGATGCACCTTTATTCATGGGTCGACTGATGTCAAAATATTAAATATCCATCTCAAAGAACGGAGAAATGTTTTTTTTATATTTTTTCAAACAGTTTTAAGTGAGGAACCATAAATGAAATCACAGCGCTAACATAACTAGACAGAATGAGAATTATATGTAAATGAGGCTCTGTCGTTGTTTAAGACCTTGCAATTACCACTTCGCTCTGTTTTGGTAACAAATTAATCACTTTGAACTATATCAAATTTTTTAAAACAAAATCTATGGTGCTAAAAACATTATGTGAGATATAAAGAGATTTTAATTGAAAACGTGTTAGTATTTTCAAACTGTTCTCGGGTTGATAAATTGTTTGACATATTTACAAAAGCTAGTTCTTCTAAATTTGCGTCTCGGTGAATTTATAAAGGTCATTCAATCGTCTTCTTAGTCACACACGCTTTATACTACTGCCTTGTTGAATTTTTCTTTCAGGCAAAATTATGTCTGAAATATTACTTTAAAATGTATTCTCTGTGTTTTTCTTACATAATTCAATAATCCCACATACTTTTCCTAAAACTTTACAATAAGTGTGATAATATATTATTCATCGATGATATTATTAAACTTCTGATGTAACTTCAAATATGTTCTAGCGAAATATGTTCAAATATGTTCAAATATGATCTAGCGAAACAAAATAGCAAATTAGAAACATTCAAAGTTGTTAAAATCGAATTAATAGTTATGAACCTAACTTGAATATACTTACATTATCACTTGATTAAAGGCTAAAAACAAAAGAATTTTAGTAGCCCCCTCTTTGATGCGATGATTGCTTGTATCTTTATGTAATAGTAACTACACTGTAAGATACTTAACAATCCTTTAAGAACTAGTGTATGCAATAAAGACACAAAAGTGACAATCAAACTCTTGAAATTTAGATGGTATTTTGAAAGTTAATTCTGATGGTATTTTGTCTGTAAATCAATGAAAAGTTTGGTATTAGCCAGTAGTAAAAACGATGTATGTACCGTCCAGTCCCCTAAAAGAACTTGAACAGTTTCAAATGGCATTAAAACAACAAAAATTAAAAATTATTACTAACAGCTTTAAATGATCTAAATTATTTAATAGACACACTTGATTTAAACATTATTAATGGATAAAAGGGTTGTTTGTTTTAGTGAATAACGGGAAAAATCAAAGAGAAAATTAAAATGAATGTAACAGTTTACATGCTAATGTAAATAGTGCACGTGAAAAAATGTAAATAAAACAAATATACTCTAAAACTGTAATGAGATCTTGCGCTCTAGCGATTATTACATAAAGTTCAAAGAAGTAGGAGAATCACACGAACAAAATAAAAAATATGACTTTGTTTGCATGAATAAAAAGAACATTGAAGCACATTTTGTAACGTTAGGTATTATCATGACAACGTTGATGCACTGGATAATATTATATTTAATTACCAAATATTCAATTAAGGCTTATACTGTATGGTTTAGTAACTAGACATTCAGAAACACTATAATATGCTGCATGTTTCTTTTAAAAGAAAAATCTTTATGGTTTTCTGAACTAATTACACTTAAAAAAACAACAATAGAAACACAATTTTCTCCTAGAAAGTACACAACAATTCGAGTAGTCCCATACTTCTATGTTTAATTTTGCACTATAAATGTAGTATTTCCAAATGTAGGCTTATGGATGACAGCTTATTTTTATATTACGTAGTTCTGATATTTCCACAGAATTGTCACAAAGCCTCACCAATCATCAGTCGTAACAACGCGCGCAGTTGAGTAAACGAGGGCAATAAATCTGACACAACAATCACCCAGAAATGTTTAACTGTCACCCTGTGCACGAGTCGTATGGGCTAACTTTGGTGTTTCTTTAAACATTTTGGGACCACCACTGGAAAAATACTTTAAAAATGAGGTCGGCAGCCTCTTTTTGCCTTACTTTGCCCGTCCACATACACGACATATCTGTGCATGGAACGTATCTAACAAAGCAAGAGGTGAGTCGTTGCTGCAGTACGAGTTTTATAGTACTGATAAAATGTACATGCCATGACTGGGACTCGAACTCACGACAGGGCCGTTGCCGTAGTTCCGGAGTCACCTTGACCACTACGCCGAGGAACCACACCTACGCCAAGTAATCACTGGACTACTTAAAAGAATGTTTCTCCAGGTTATTTCATAATTTATAAGAGAAAATTAGTCTAATATTAATTTTTGGCAAAAAATAAAATAATAAAAAAATACCCTCATAGCGGCAAACCTACATACTCAGCGAATTTCAAATGGTACCTCACTACGTCATGAAGTCACTTACCAACCTTCATCAAAGTGTATTAATAAATAAGCAAGATATGCCTTTGACATTTTGTTATCCTCCCTAAAAAAACACAGGGGCTGAGTGAATACGCAGGTTTGCTGCATCAAGGATTACAAAAATCGGGATTTTATTTAAATACCAATGGAACATCACCAGGTGAAGCAACATACAAAGTTTTAACCAATATATGTTTAAAATACCCCCATTGCAGCAAACATGCATACTCAGTGAATTTTAAATGGTACTTCAATAAGTCATGAAGCCACTTACCAACTTTAATCAAAGCATATTAATAAATAAGCGAGATATGACATTTTATTTATTCCCCATTAGAAAAACATTAGGCCTGAGTATGCAGGTTTATTGCATCAAGGACCACAACATCTGGTTTTTATGCAAATACCAATGGATCACCTCCAGATGAAGCAACATACCAAGTTTTATCAATTTATGTTCATAAACAATCAAGATATTACATGTTTATTATTCTCCATAAGAATAACATTATAGCTGCTGAGTACGTAAGTTTGCTGCCATGGGGCCACAAAACATGAGTTTTGTATGCAAATAGCATTAAAGCCCAACCATATAAAGCCACATACCAAGTTTCAGTAATATATGTTAACTAAGCGAGATGCACAATTTTACTTATTCTCCATAAGATTAACATTGGACAACGTACTGTGTTTAGCACTCTCAATATCTCGGTAACCGATTGACGTAGAGCAATGATACAAATTCCAAACTGTTTGCTTTTTTAGGCTGAATTTAATGGTGTAAAACAAAATTCGTGTTTAACAGAATAATATGGAAAAAGTCAATTTTTGGGGTACAAAACCTCCCCAAACCCCCCTTAAAGTAGAGCAACCTGTCTGGTTCTCGAACTCATGAAAATAGATGCTGTCTTACACGTTTATACCAAATTGCATCAATATCGGACCATTTTTACTAAAGTCATCGTGCCTACGGACATATATATATATATATATATATATATATATATATATATATATATATATATATATATACCTATATACATATATAAATATACATATTTATGAATTTGAACGAATGGTGTGTTTGGCATCTGGGGGCCTCAAAATGAAAAGTTATCACGGTCCCGGGCCTAAGTCTTACCATGAGACCTACGGTAATAGCTTCTTCCCTATAGAAGAAATGCGCTAAAACAAGCGATATATCACATGTTTATTATTCTCCATAAGGATAACATTATAGTACGCAGGTTTGCAGCCATGGGGACCACAACAAATTGGTTTTGTATGCAAATATCATAAATCCCTAACCATATGAAACCACGCACTAAGTTTCATTGATAAATGTTCATTAATAAGCAAGATATAAAATTATTTATTCTCCATAAAATTAACATTGGACAATATACTGTATTTAGCACTTTCAATATCTCAGTAACCGATTGACATAGAGCAATAATTCAAGATACTAAATTGTTTGTTTTTTAAGCTGATTGAAAAGGTGCAACCAAAAATTAGGTTTTTTAAAATAATTATATGTAAAAAGTTCAAAAACCCATTTTTGGAGCACTACCGCCCCCAACCCCCTTAAAATAGTGCGACATCTCTGGTTTTCGAAATCATAAAAAAATGCTCCCTTACACGTTTATATAAAATTTATTCAAGATCGGTTTTTTTACGAAAGTCATTGTGATATAATATATGAATTTGAAAAAATAAATGGTGTTTTTGGCATCTAGGTGCCTAAAAACTAAAAGTTATCATGGTCCTGGGCCAAAGTAATACCATGCCGACTACGGTAATAGCTTCTTCCTATAGGGGAAATTCGCTAAATATAAAACTATTAGATAATATATGACAGCGTTGTTTCACCACTTGTCTGTAAAGTAACATGCGTATTTAAGTAAAAACCATGAATAAAGCGTTTATGTTAGAGAAGTAAGACCACTTGTGTTGCTTTGAGTTTGCAGGTTCGTGCATGACTGCTAAATTAATCTTTAATCTGCCCATTTTAATGATTGAAGAATGTGAGTTCGTGAATTTAATTTCAGTGTGAAATAATTTGGTAATGTATTAAATTTGGTTGGTATATTTAAAAATAATACTTTATCTCAGAGCTCATAATGATCCTGAAATGAAAATATATTAAGGTGAATCACATTGTTCAGAGAATTCTGGTGTTTTGCTAAACTTTTATTTTAAATATATAAATGTTGTTTCTTACTGTCTTAAAATCAACTTTCATTTAATACTTTATTATTACCAGCTGAGTGTCAGTATTAATGTTTTTTTGTTTACATTCTTTGTCCTAAAATAAATATACCATGTTTTTTGTACATCTCAAGGTGAAAGTTTTATTTTGTATTTATCTCTTGGTCCTCCGATTATTTCCCATGATAACCCATATACACAAATGATAGGTGGGGTTTAAGTCTTACTCAGGTTGGGGTTTGCTATTTGAGGTCCCTTTATATTCTTCTATATCGTACAAATTCACACTCGATTGATTTTATGAAAATTCAGGGGAAACTTAGCTCTCTTATCCACATAATTTGGTAATTCATATATATATATATATACATTTATTTAGTATTGTTAAAGACCAAAGGAATGCCATACTTGGTGATATTGGTTTAGTTTCATGTTTAAAAATTATATCCATTCATGCAATCTTTATTTAATACTTCTAGTCACTGTTAAACAAATTTGTGGTACTTTACGTCATGTAAGTGCTACATTGATAGTTCACTGGTTAATTTACTCACAGCTGTTATTATTCTTTAATTTTAATTTAAAACTCCTCAAGCACAATGTTCAAACTTCCAGTTTTCAAATGAGATTCTTAACAAAATAAAAATTGTCCTAGCTCCAAAGTTTTAGCAAAATCGTTTTGCTGGATCCCGAGATAAATTTTGCAAACAAAAAACAGACAGACATTGTTTGCATAAGAGTATAGGATTATGTTGCCAAATTTCAGTTGATTTCAATCATTTAAAATGTTATTAGGTAAGAAAATAAACATATAAACACAAATTGTTTATCAATTTAATGTATTTAATGTACGAACCAAGATTAAGTGAGACTGAAATATCAGAAACAAATATTAGTAAAAGGTCACAACTTATCACTACAATTTCTTCTGATATTTAAGTATCAATAAATAATACGCAACATTTACCGATGGTGCCGATTCTAATATCTCACTGCACCTCATAATCTGTACACACTGGCCAGTCCCATATTAATGGACAAAACATTGTTTAAAATATTTTTAGAAAAGATGAAGTTTTATCTCAAGGGAAGTTTTATTACAGTGATCGCTCGAACATTAAACAACTTTCACAGCACGTCATCGCAGGCAAATTAGGATGGTGACAAGCCAACGAATGGTCGTTTGGTTTGACGTGATTGATGTTTACTTGGTTTTAGTTTACTTTATGGCTCTAGATGGCTAACATAGAGCTTCAAATTCGTAATGCGTGATCAAGAATGTGGAACCTATATTATTCTTCGATATTTATTATCAATTGAAAACCTTTAACTGGTCTATTAATGTAATTGAAAGTTCAATTATTAAATATATTTAGTAAACTACTTAGTAAAAACTAGGATTTCATCAAATTAACAGTTTAGCAAAGATCACTGAATTATAATAAAATACCATACCTAAATATTAGACTACAATTTAATAGAATTTTTGAAAATAACTTAATGAGAACGGGTAGTTTGATTATTATTTGTAATTTTACTTTATTGTGTACGGGGTTTAGATCTTACTTGTGTTGTTAACTTTACAGGTATTTACATTTGATGTAATTTTATTTATTTAGTTTATACAAGTCCATTTAATTGTTATTTGTTGTACAAGGAAGAGCCAACATACAGCGTTCTGCGGATTAGGTTACTATAATAAAATGTTGTCGTGAACTGCAGCATATGTTGTTATGTTTTACACGTAAGTCCATTTGTAATATATTGTAAAACAAAGAGCCGCCTTACATCGCTGGTATAAACAAAAAACCATATGTCATGAGTGAGTGACGTAATCATAGAATTTGTAGTCCAGAGCCAATCAGATGTCTCCATTTAGTTCATTTTGCAAAATAATACTGAAATACAAATTGTGCAGCCAGTACATATCCAACATATGGATACCAAAAGAGTGTTCGTTAAATTATGGACTTATGTTATGAATAAAATACCACATACGTGGAATTTTTTAATCAGGATAAAATCTTTTTAAAAATAAAAATAATTATAAACACTGTACTTGCGGTTAATACTTTGGACTTGACCATTTTATATCAGAAACCAAGGATATCATTTAATTTTAAGCTGAATGTTGACATTTTACGTGAGATTTCACTTTGATCACTGTTTCACTTTTCAACTTTGATCCGACATAATTTTTTTGTATCTTGAAAAATAAGAAAGTTACAAGCAGTTTTTGTTTTTGGTCAAAACGATTTTTTAGTCTATCGAACGAGTTTGGTGGAATATTTTCGATTTCTTTGTGCCATTTTATTTAGATTATAATAACGCACTACTTTGTTTGTTTAAACCTTCCTTGTAACTATATAGTTTAAGAGATTTAAATTATGATCACAAAAAAATAAACACTGTGTATCTACATTAAAGCAAAGAGTTTTATCTGATTTACAGGGGTTTGATTGAACGAGGGCTTTGGAAAGTCAGAAATGAACTTTTTTCAATGTGAAACTAATTAGTTAGTGACAAACACTAACGACTTGGCACAAATGTGGATATATTATATACTTTATTGACAATTTAGAATGATTGTTCACACAATGACTTGTGAAACCATCAAAAGGCTTCGGGATTACATTTTAAACAATTTAAAATAGGAGTATATATCTTTACCATGTTATTTGTTGATCTAATTTTGTTTAGAAAATGGGTTTAGCTGAAAGCCTCAGATATACAATTATTATATTAATTTTAGTAATTCTGGAGATAAAAAATTCTTTAGGAAATACAAAAACTTTTTAACAAAATCACTCTTACCCAATAAAAAAAACTTAATATGACAAAAATATAACCTTATATGTCAGATTTTTATGACGCTTAAACAAAGAATGTAATATGACGTTTCCACGGTAACCCTGGTTTAAGATGCAATAATGCACAGCATAATTTTGATTCATTTTCGTCACCTCGCTTGGTTTTTATTTATTTTTTAAAATGAAAAACGAGTGTTTATTCATAATGTTAGAGTTATCAACTTTGAAACTTTCAGACCTACAAATAATATTGTCAGAAAATGTCACTGAATCTTGATAATAATACTAGCTGTTCCCGCAGGCTTCGCCCCGCAAATAATTTATAAAAACTATGACAGTTGTGTGTGCTGCATTCTGTGGTTAGCCCGTGGAACTACTACAAATCAAGATGAGCTGTTTGTATTTTCATTAGCTCAAACAAAATTAAATGTCCATAATGAATACCCTACATGGGAACTTTTTCGGGATCTCTGGCGGAGCTCTAAGGTCAGATCAGGATGAAAACCATTTAGTTTTCCTATTTTATGCCTAAATAATCAGTGTACAATATTTCAGCTCTCTACCTATATGGGAAGGTGGAGAATTAGTGATGAGTGAGTCAGTCAGTCAGTCAGCGAGTCAGTCAGCCAGGGCTTTGCCTTTTATAGATATAGATTAAAATAATTATCAGCCCTATATATGAGTGATATTTACTTATATTTCCAAAGGTATTGCATGCTTTCCCAAATCTGACAAATGTGGGAGGATTATATGTAAATATAATCAATTTTGGAATGTCCTAAGCAAAAAATTGTCATCATAAGGGCATAGAGGCAACCCTTTTATCAAATATTACCAATTTCCACCAGTTTTACAATGTCAAGAAATTTTAAATATATACCATGGACCTGAGAAACTTGAACATTTCTTTGTTCAGTTGTTATACCAATATTCATAAAATCCTATGATAAGCCAGGAGTGACGGATTGCAGGCGATAGAAACTTTAACGGGCTGTGATTGATTAGTCTTGGTTGTGGATTGATTTTCAGCCCACAACCTCCATAAAAGTTCATAAAATATGGAAAAGGATGGATAACTATGGAAAAATATTTCGTAATTCATGAGTTTTGATCAACGTTAATAGTTTGTTACCGGTAGTTATTATGACAAAATTGCTTGAATATTGATGATGACATATATGTACTCCAGAGTTTATACTTATAATACTTTTATTAAGCCAATTTAATAAAAACAGAATTTAATTATCAAATTACAATGGAATACAAGGCAAAATAATAAAATATATAAATACTCATCTGAAATAGATTAATAAAGCCGTTGACGATCTACAGTTTTGCAAATTTAACTAAGGAACTTGTAATTGGTACACTTTTACACATATGCAAGGACAGTATGTACAAAAAAACATGGGCAATTAAGAAACTGAAATTAGGCAAACATATTTAAGAATACAGATTTAATAGAAACGGAAGTACGACATCATCAAAACGAAATTATACGATGCCTCCATTGTGAATTTTGCACTTGGGCGGATAATATTGTATATAGAAGTATTGTTGTGGTACTAAGAACGATATAGTTTTTACAAAAGTTCGTTTACACTTTGGATTTTTTTAGAATTTGTATAAGAACTACAACACAAATTTACGAAAGGCCTGTAGAATTGTTATGAAGAATAGTGAATAAGAATAGTAAAGTTTGCATAAACCTTGTTTACTAATCATCACTCCCTCCTTATTCAACTTGTTTAAACTCATCTGAAAATTTTAAAGTAAATTTACTAATACGCTATAATAAACGAAAAAAATCTCTTTAATAATAGATTGACCTAATGAAAATAGTAATTTGGTAAAAATTTACTTATGTTTACTTAAGGTAAAGTTACACTAAACTCAAAGAGTACGTATAAAAAAGCGAAAAAAATTCATTGCTTGAAAAGAAAATACTTATAATGTGTTATAAGTATAATAATTGATAATCGAAAAGGAAGTTTACTTCAAATTTTAAATCGTAACAAACGATATAACGATTTAATTAACGCTACTATTGATTAAAATACATAAGGTTTGCTAACTGCCAGATATGTGTAAACAAAATATATTTGTATAATGTAGCTTTGTACAAAATTTTCACCAAAACCAACTTTTACGGGTTTGTCTATTATTTGTTGGTTTAAACAACTTGCAAATTACTGTACTTCGTTGTTATAATTACTCTAGCCTATTCTTGCAGTAAACTTAGTTTATATTTTATTAAAACCCTTAAAATATGATTTTGAAGTCAAACATATTTGCCAATTTAACCCACCACGTTCGATAATGCCATATTTTGGAAGTCACTATCACTACTTTATGATTTCTGACAGATTACCATGGTGATAGCCGAACAATTGGCCGTTTTTTGAGATGATTATGATTGATGATTATAATTGATGATTTATTGCTATTGATTGTATTAATTTCTCGTAGCAAATAAAAGAATCCTTTAGAGACCTTTGCAATCGGAACAACGTTTTTGAATAATGTATACATATCAACATACATATCTTAGGTTACATACCAACAAAATTGTTAAAAACTTTACGCTTGATAACAAAAAGATGATGTATAATAATAATAATAATATTATTATTGAAAAACTACAAAGTGTATAGTATTAAAACCTTACCGGGCTAAAAGCAGTTCATTGAACAGAACATCTATTTATCTAAATGAAGCTTTCCACAAAGTGCTTTCCACAAGACCCCCATCCACATTTTTAAGTCCAGTTGGAACATACGATTTAGTTATTGTAGGCCCTAGGTCAGTATACCCTCTTTTATCAGGACTTTCCTGGCAACTAAAACAAGTATTTTAGTGCGTTATATAAAAAAGCAGCAACCAAACTTGGTATCTTAAGGATCTCTATATTTATTATCCATTAAAATTAGTAATAAACCGATAAAAAGTATAGTGTTCTTCTTTAAGAGAATTGCAAAACGAATTACTTCATCGCATTTATTACTGATTCATTCCAATTTGTACAATTTTGAAATTTGTTTGTATCCTGAGAAAGTTTTGTGAACCAAATCTGTTGTATATTAAAAAATTTCAACATACGATTGTACGCATTAAAACTTTGGGAAAATGTACTCAGTTTACTATGACTTGAGTTTGATAAATGGAAAACTTTATTTGAGATAAAACCGCTATCTAATCGGTTAGTGGAAATCGGGAGATAAGAGTTAGAAAGTGATTTCAGCGCCATCAGACGGTTTATTGTTAATCCCGGATTTCCTCACAACACAGACTGATATATTCTGCAATCGTTTACAGGAAACAGCTTTCTGAGTAAACGAATTTTTCGTTTTCAAAATTATTGTATTTATTTACATTTAATTGTTAAACTTATTTTTATGCAGCTGGAATTTGACACTCGGTTCAGGGAAGTTGTCTTAATACATTTAATTTATTTTATACTAAAGTTCTTGAAGCACTATAATGAATAGTAAGTAAAAATACGCTTGACATAATACTATCGGATAATCAAAGTATATCACAGTTATTATTATATAAATTCTATTTCCACATAATGTGAAAATCGAACATATGAAGAACAGACTATAATTTTGCAGATATTCGTCTTTTAACATACCAATGATTTAAATGTCATGTTTGTTTACAGTTTGCACTGCAAAATGCTTCTGGAGTACTTGTAATAACTTCACTTCAAAAAGGAAGTAGGATTATAAAAATGTCGTTTGACTACTACTTACCATAACTTAATTTAATTAACTTAAAACTTAATTTGGAAGTTTAAAGCCTACCTGAAAACAAAATATTAGTACAAATAATTGTACAAAATTCATAAATTCATAATACATTTTAAAACACTATAAAAACAATTAATAATAAACAAATCATTTGAATGAAAATTGTTTACCTTTTTGCTATAAACCATATCAGTTGGAACAGCAAAAATATATATAAAGTCAGTTTACTTTCCTGTTTATGTACTTATTATATAAAACAATTTAAAATGGTTATATTCTTCTTATAATTTGTATGGTATCAATGTCAAGAGTTTTTAGAATAAATTTTGGTAAACCATGCATAATTATCTTACGAATTGAAAATCCCCGGTATTTCAGCAATCTTTACAGAATTATAATAACAATGGGGCTGATAATTCTGAGGTATGTAAACAAATATTTAAGGAACATAAATTTTACGGGTGAAAAGTAAAAATCATTTTTAGATGTCTGAGCTTCCCAATTAAATAATGTTATAACTAAGAACTACTCATCATGAGAGTAATGTTTTATTCCTTAATAATCTAAAGTGAATGCTCATTTACTACGATAGGAGGTAATGTCTTAAAACTGTAAATCCATAAAAATATCTTTAGACTATTTCATAAAATATACAAATACATAATTTCTTACCCATTTCATTATACAATTTGGTTCAAATTACTTGTTATTTCGTAAAATTGGTTTTAGAAATATAAATTATAAATAAACGTGTTACTGTTTCGACAGACGTTGTTCTGTGCTAATGTCATTGAATTCATTTTATTTCAAATACTTGTTCATTTTCAATGTTAGCTCGTTCGCAATGCTAACTCGCGTATCGAAAAAAGAGTTTGAGTTGCCATTCAAGTAGTTTTTGTATTTCTATTATGAGAGTTGCCATTCTAGTAGGTTTTTGATTTCCATAATGAACATATATTTATGCCTTTCAAGTATGTTTAGATATACTCCTAATAGAAAACTATGATAGTGTAATTTTTAAATGCCATGTTTGGACAAATACACTGTTTAAAAAAAACAGCTTTTTATCAAAACATTATCTGTTTATTAATTAAAAGCAGAAAATGATAAACACATGTTCCCATAAGGAATAACATGTAAACTTTAAAAGCCAAAGGGGCATAGCCCTTCACATTTTCCGGGGTAAAATATATCCTATGTGTTAATCCAGGTAATAAACTATCCGTGTGAAAATTTTCATTTAAATCCGATTAGTCGTTCTTGACTTATAACATTTGTATCTAACACCACTTTGTTTTATATATTAAGATATACAGGCCTATATAACTTTAATTGTCCAAAATTAATTGACAATGTAAAATATTCCAAATTAATTATGAAGGTATTCAAAGTAATAATAAATAATATTTGCTCTGATATGATTGGGAACGTAGTAGACATTGGACTTTTGAAGGGATGATCTTGTTTTCTTTAAGTTTTGTAAGAATATTCTGGTAGAGCATAAAACAGCAGGGAAGGTGATGCTAGAAATTGAATGGTTACTGGGGCGATTTCAGTAAAGGTGAACTACAACCGGGGCACTTTCACTCCCCCCCTCTACCCAACAAGTCAGTTTTATGTGATATTTCACACAACAGGGGGTTTCAATACTCTTAATTGTTCTAACATTCTATCGATACAAATCTTCATTACCAAAGTAATTATCACAATTTACAATTTTATTTTTCTGATTTTATTAACAAGTAACAAGACTATACAAATTATAGTTGGGGTTAAGCTGATTAAAATTTTCTCAACGCTTTCTGCCTCTCGATATGTTTATATACAGAAAACATTGTTTTATGGTTGTATGCAGGTTGTAAACAGTTAACAATGTCCTAGTTGTTATTTGCATGTAGCAAGGATACATTAAGTGATTAATTTTAGGTTTGAAAGCGGAGCAAGCACGGAACGCAACTATCTAATAGAACGAAACACAACTAAACATAAAATATAATTATAAAAAGCGAAACGTGTTTAATGTATTAGAAAAGTAGTATACTACAGGGAAACTAAAAATAGTTTGAGTAAGTTCGGAAACGGTTTAAAATATACTAAACGTTTTAAATAAGAATTTCCATAACTAAACCACTTTATAAATATAAAAAGTATAGTTTAGTAGTCACAATAATAAAAAAACACAAAACAATATGATTAAAAACTTTACTAAAAGACTAATAAGTTATTTTAAATCGATAATTTAGTTATCAGTATTGAATCTCTAACTAAGTAATTACACATATATCCTTATATTCGCTTACAGTTTTGATTTTTTAAGTATAATTAGCTGAAGGTTTGAGGGAAAACAATAAGTTAAAAGAACTACTTTATATCTTAACATTTACTTTTTCATATTGTAGAACGAAAGGAAGCCGATGAAAATGATGAAATCGATTACTTACTTTGATTCCCTTCATCCAATTTGTTCACAATTGGAGATTGCAAGACGAGCGATGAACTTGGATAAAATTAAAATGCTCTTTTGAAGTTGCTCTTTTCTGCTTTAAACAAGGCATTGGAAAATCGGTTTACGAGTTTTTTCTCTGTAAAAGTGCAAATTGAAATAATAGGATTTACTTTTTATCAAAGAACAGTTTTAGTGACATTTTTAAGGATTTTTAAGTATGTATTTTTGTGAATGTGAAATAAAATTTATGTAAATTTAATAGGAAATATTTACACTAACCCTGTGTTAAAGTTATTAATAAAGGTACGATACTGAAGTTATTTTATGGCTCAGCTTCTTGTAGGATTTTATTAAAATATAAACATATTAGCAGTTTCAATTCTTAAACTTAAGTAAGCCATTGTTATAATTACTAATAATAACGCTTTTGGCAGTTTAATTCTTACTTCTGTTTTTTATTTTCACTTAAACCAAAATGTCATCGAAACGTTTAAGAGAAAATAAAAAAAACAGAAGTAAGAATTAAATTGCCAAACGCGTTATTATTAGTAGTATAAGCAGTTTTTCAAAGGTTTGCTTGCAGAAACTAACAACAGATATCAATGGAAATATTTTTGTTGTTTTTAAACACAAATAGAAAAGTTTATTTTTTTAAATTTGTTTTGTAAAAAGATGTAAGTAATTTTATTGTTCATTCTAATAGACTGTTTAAAATTGTACAGATATGACATAAGGTCAATCCAAGTTTTTGAACGGCATTTTCGTTAAGACAAGTTCAGAATTAAACCACTCTATGTTGATTTAATTTTTCGAAATGTTTAAGATTTATAACGTCTTGTTAAAATTATATGGTTATGAAAATTACTGTAATTAAAATTACTGTAAATTATGATAATACTGTATATCTTGTAATATTTCACATTCATAGATGAAAAAAATGTTTGTAATATTGTAACAGTGCAATGACATTTTGTAATCAATCACAGCGATACGCGTAACTGGACTCAAAGAGAATATTACAGAAATTAGCATATTGAATTTGCCTCACTTTTGTCAATAATAATAAATACTAACTAAGCGTCAACCCTTGAGAATGTATAATTAACAAAATATTAGATTAAGTTTTAATTTACTATCGTATTTTAGCATATTAAATCATACACTTAGTGAAATTAGTTCGTGAGAAGGTTTTTATATTTTCTAAATAAGTAGAAACACTTTATTTCCAACTAAAATAACTAATTTTAAACACAGCATTGTCTTTGAATTACATGAAATCTTTTCATGTCCTGATGACAGTTGCTTATAAAACACTGATAGCATTCGATGTCCAGATAGCCAACTCTGATATCTGTAAGTGGCTTATGTGGCGTGTGCGTCCTTGACATTCTTATTCAAAAGTTTACAAATGCAAATCAAACTACTTACCCCTTTACATAACCCAATATCTCCGTTTTAATACAGTACTAAAACTTATATTTTAAATTTGTTTACACATTATACATTTATAACAAGTTGAATTATTCCAAATACACCTTATATTAATAATTTTAAAGTTTTTAAGATTTCCTGAATATTATCTAAGAATAAAAGCAGTTTTTAAGCTGTAGTAAATTACCTAAACATTTACATTTTCTTGCATGTACAAACCATTGAAGCATTTCGGACCCAAGTATACATAAAGATAAATATGATAAGAAAAGAGAAAAAAGGATAAATTATGAGGACAAATTAAAGGGCCCCTTAATGTAAAGGGAAACATATCCAATTTAAGTAGAATATTTTCTATCAGGGCAGTTATAATTGGTTGTTTAGTGTTTCTCAAGAATACATTGTATAGCTCATTAACAAAACTATACAATGTTTACTAATCATATTAGGCCAGTTTGTTTCAAGTATATCTTAATATATAAAATCCAAATACCACTGACTGACTCACTGACTCACTCACTCACTTATCACAAAATCTCAAAAACCACAGAACGGATTGCAATGAAATTTGAACATACCTTACTCTCACTTTATACTAAGGTGCTCACTAAGAAAGGGGTTTAAGAAATTCCCATAGGGCTCCGCCCCACGGAGTGTCAAAGTTTCTAATCCTGTGTTGTTCTTACGGACATTCACTTTAAGTTTGAGCCGATTAAAATACAAACAGCTGATATTGATTCGTAGTAGTTCCACTGTATAACCACAGAATGCAGCAAACACAACTGTCATAGTTTTTATATAGGTATTAAAATTATTTGCGGGGCGAAGCCTGTGGGACCAGCTAGTTATTGTTAAGGAAGGCACATAGAAACTAATGTTTACTGCAATATACTAAAAAAACGAAATCACTATAATTTAATTGGAACATCAGATTATGGATTTATAATCGATTTGTATAAACTAAGATGGCCAAAATATTACACTTTACTAATAAAATGAAGCCCTTCGGTGCGATTTATATTTGGTAATTATAAGCGAATATTAATCTGAAAAAATAGTGTTTACATTATTTTAATATAAGCTGAACTAACTCGCTGTTCTCTATAATATTATTAGATTGGAATAGAACGAGGGTATTATATCTTAAATTGTTTAAATATTAATTAAAACGTAGGTAACAATCGTTCAAACTGTTTTACACGAGTAAAAATATAATGGTATAATAATTAATAATCCTATAACAAATAATGTAAATTTGGTTCATAAATAATCAGCCAGATTTATTAGATGAATAGCCCCCAGCAATGCGGGGAAACAATGCAGGTGGCAGATGGGTTGGTTAGACTATTTTAGGGCTTGACCAGCTGAATATCGATAGTAATATTTATGTTTTTTCTTTATTATTTTTCTTCAAATTTACCTACTTGTACCTTTCGTAAAATTTAAATGATGATAAAACCCAGCCTTCGTTATAAATCCATACATCGTGACAACCTAAATGATTAATCTTAATAGTTCCCACATTATTACTTAAGAAATTAAATAACTTATTATTACTAATAGTGTGAAAAATACTAGGCCGAAATTCCAAAGACTTTAAAGTTATATTATATATTAACTTTGTATTTATGTTTAATATCAAGTACAAAACCTCTTACTCTCTAAATGTGCTTTTTTTAATTTTGATAACCATGAGCCATCAGGGCACCGTAACATGGGCTTTCAAATTAAAAATTTTAACCTTATTAAGTTTTTTTGTTTAGTTAGGTAATTGTAATAATATAAAATTTACAAATAATCTGGTTCTATACTTGCAAAATCCCCTAGAGCAAAGCGAGAAACTAGCTTATTACTACTTAATTTGTTTTGTACCTTATTTTTTAATATGCAAAACATATACTTTCTCTATGTAACTTAGTATGAATAAGCAGAGAGTATCTGCCCTGGTAAAATATTTGCCCTTTTTAATAACACACAGTTTACACAGTGTAATGATATATAATCTGTCAGTTTGGCTCTTTACTCTCGAGTTGAGCAACAATGAGCAATTTATCATGGCCTGTGACAAACGCCGAGCTACGATTGTTTTAACGGGAAATATAAATTAGCAGAACGACAACAATTGGTTGAAAATGTCATGGTCTTTCGTGAAACACTACAAATTATTGTTCTACACTACAAATTGCTTACACTGAGTAGTCGTTTATTTACATTAAACGACAACAATTACTACACACAACATTTAAAAGTTAATTGTATTAAAAGTATATTCTACGTGGAATTCTAATTAATCAATGATATAATTATCGAAATCAATGTATGGCACATAATGTTGGTCAATTTATAAATTAAAACGTCCTAAAGTGAATATTAAATTAAGAAAAGGGAACCATAAATAATATTTTAAAGACAGTGTTGGGTTCTGCACGAGTATATTTGAAACATCAATACAATTTGGATGTTAATATAATTTTAAATAACTAAACAAAATAATGTATTCAATAATGTATCTTATCGACCTGCTTTAAAGTTCCTCAACAGGGTCTTTGGCGTTTATGTTTTAAAAAGGAGTTTTGAAGACCTAGATGCGGAAGTTTGAATTTGTTTGTGTTTTTAGAGGGGTTTTAATCTTCTGCTTTATACTAGAGGTCGTATTAGTCCTAAACAAATAATAAAGGCCTTTTTAAAATATACCATAAAAATACCTTTTTAAAATATATCATGATTAAAAACCTTTTATAGCATTTATATTCATCTATTACAAACATATTTTTTTATTAGATTCCAACAAGTCAAATTAAAGTACAAGTTAAAACATACAACGTTTCAAACAAGTTTATGAAATCAGTAGCAAAATAAAATCCTATAATATTAGCTAAATCAAAACGACTACCATGTAATATATACGAAGAAAGAAACAACTAGTCATACGATTGAACCTTCCTATTTATGAGATAATGCATACATAAGAAGCTAATATTAAAACAAGTTAATTGATGGTTTAGAGCGACAAATTAAGATTCACATGAAATAAGTAGGTATAGTAATGTAATAAATAAGTAAGTGTGGAATACAAATTTAAAATATATAAAATTGTCTTTTGGAAAGTCACCTTTATTACAAGCGTTTTAAAATTGGTTCTTGTATCTGTGTTAAGAAGTAAAATATATTTGTCCTAACGTAAATATTTTGGAAATTTAAAATGTTTCAATAAAACAAAGTAACCACTTTACATCGGATGGAAATATACAGAAACGAAAATAGCGGATACCAACTTTGAAGCAACATTACACTCTTTGAGTCTTATTGAAGATATGTAAATATTTCTCTCCGACAAAGGAATATCAATATGCGTCGCGAGATGTGGTGTGAGAAAAATCAACTTAAGTGGGAACAGTTTTATATCTGCAATGTGGTTTATGAACAAACCCGTCTTGAAATGCTCTTGGAATTGAGTTGAGTTCTTTCTGTTTGGTGAAATTCATATATGTAGTTAAAATAAAGAGAATATATAAGGCATTTTTACTTAAGTTCGATATTTTATAGTTCAGATTTTAATACTTTAGGTGACAATCCTTTTGTTTCCATTCAAGTAAACTCATGTTGAATCATAACAAACTAACAAATCAAACATATATATAAATAATAACTTAAGTAACAGCCAATGACAGGAAAGGCTGATCAATAAGTCACCGATCTCATTTTGGCAAGTTTATCAATTATCTCATTGTAACACCAATAGCCTACAAGTACTGAAGACGGAACTCACACAGTCCCGAAACCAGTAGGAAAAAATAGGACTGCTAATTGGCGGTGTATCATTAAAACATCGTAACAAATTAGTTTTTTTAGAACATGTTAATAATTTGTTTTAAAAACCTTTAGCTCAGTCATAAAGTGATATAACTATGAAAGAGAATAATCTTTCGCAGAAACCACAATATGTTTCTGTAACCGTAAATCCGTTGACCTATTTCACTTAATCATTCGTTTACCTACGTAAATAACATAGGCTAGAAGATTTAGATTTTATAGATCTTTGTTTTGTAGTAATACTAAAAAAAACCAAACCCAAATTACCTTTCGTGGCACAAAGTTATTCAGTTAAGAAAACATAAAAAAATTTAAATTTTTATTAACCTATAGGTTCACTAAACAAATGTTGTTAATACAAATCCTATTTCGCTAAAATTTATTAGTAAACCAAGCGTAAACGAAGAAAGAACAACGGATAAATGTTCAGAGTCAGTCACGACCAAATGGAAACATCCAGCGCAATGTATCAGATCAATCACCCAGTCGCACCTTATCACTTCCATCCTTTGTATTTTCAAGGGAAATTTTGTTCTCGTTTAAATTCGTTTACATACTGCTATTGCTTGCTGATTTAAAACGAATGAATATCCTGAAAATCTGAACATAGTTGTATTTAATTACTAATAATAACGCTTTTGGCAGTTTCATTCTTACTTATGTTTTTTTATTTTTACCTAGACGTTTCGATGCCACTTTGGACATCTTCATCGGTAGGAAGGTTATATAAACAAAACAAAAATATAAATAGGGAAGATGGATATAAGCTCTCTAAGTCTTGGCTTCCAATTTTCAAAAAAGAAATAAATTAAAAATACACCCCATGGATCACCATATTAATATATTTAAATGTTTGACTAATGTACTTAAATTAGATGTAGTAGTAAGCTATCATATGATTCACTGTTTGTTTTTAATTTTTGTTTTGTTTATATAACCATCCTACCGATGAAGATGTCCAAAGTGGCATCGAAACGTCTAGGTAAAAATAAAAAAAACATAAGTAAGAATGAAACTGCCAAAAGCGTTATTATTAGTAATTATAAAAATGGCTTACTTAAGTTTAAGAATTGAAATAGTTGTATTTATTCCCAAGTACATTATATTTCTATTTGGTACAGTTAAATTCAAGAAAGGAAAATATTAACACTTCGAAAGTATATGTTACAAGAACTCAAGCTACGTTGAATCCAAAAATGTTACATAAATAAGAATATAAAAATTAATCTCTTGTTAAATTATTACACAAAATAGATATTAAAACCATTTACTTGAATGACAACTAAAGTTTAAAATTACATCGATCAATAAATATCTTTTAAGTAATTATTTCAGCTGTAGAGCTGGAGGAAGAGTCATTATAGAACTGATTTGATTGTTTGAGATGCGATCACGTGACCAGAGGTGAAAGTCTCAGCTGCACATTATAGTTGTTCACCCTCAGATATTCTTCATTACTAATGACACTTGAAGTTTAAAGCATGTATGAGAATAAATATTATATATATATATATATATATATATATATATATATATAAATAATGTTTTAATCATAACTTCGACGAATTATTACTTGTATTAAAGAAAACATTAAGTTAATTTAACCTTTAATTAATAATACGTAACTGTTGTTCACTATCTTCTAAAATTACAAATCACAAAAATTGTTGAAAATTGACTTTAAGAAACGAACAAGTATTCAATGACTTGTAATTTAATTTAATACTCAATATTTATTTATTAGGTTTTATGAGATTTTACTTAATTTGTGTTTTTAAATGTTGTAGTATTTTATTTAGTAATAAGTTATGCACCAAATTTCAACCAAACAAACCCTTACTAATATTAAAAAGAAATTATCACAATGTGTATTTATAATACTTTAGATTCTGCGTAACTTGATGTATATATATATTTAAAATTTTCAAAAGGGATAGACATTATTAGTATTAGCGGAACCTATTTTTTCGTATAAATAAAGTGGTTTAGTAAAACTTTAAATCTGACTTTTTTCAAAAGTTTATCAACAACAATTACTAACAACAACCAAGAAAGTAACCAACAGTTTAAAAAAAAGGAAAAATGCAACTGTTATAATGGAAGCAGAGAAAAGAGGTATTCACTTTTTCGTTTGCTTGAAATTTGTTATTCAATGACCGGAGTCAAACTGGACATTTACACGGCTGAATAAACAGGCCGATGTCACTGCTGATAAAATTAGCGATCGTGCCACAGCGAGTATGGTAACTGAATAACCATATGAATGAGTACATATGGGTACATATGAAACTAACACACTTTGGCTACACTGACATACTTATTGTCAAATGCATAAACGAATTATGTTATATTGAAATTGTCGTTAAATGATTTGTGTGCTATAATGTAGTTTAATGTTTTTACAACATTTATTGCAGGGATTCAGTAATGTGTTATTATACTTTGCTTGAAAGACCATCTTTAGAGACCACATATTAATGTCTTAACACAACTGTGCTAATCATACATTTGCAAGAAAATAATTTTATTTTTAATTAGCTGCCCATTTTGTGGTAGAGTTAATTGAAATAATAAGAGTTAAATACCCCCGTCGTAGCAAACCTGCGTACTCAGCGAATTTCCAATGATAATATGTCTTAATAACACATTAAGCCTCTTACCAGAATTCATAAGAAATATAGCGCTATTTAAATATTAATTATTCTCCATTAGAATAACATTAGGGATGAGTACGCAGGTTTGCTGCAACATGGAACACAAAATGATGGTTTTTTATGCAAATATCAATAGAACTCATCTAAGTGAAGTCACATACCAAGTTTCATCCATATAATTCATAAATAAGCGATATATAACATCTTTATTATTCTCCATAAGAATAACATGAGGACCGAGTACCTAGGTTTGCTGCTACGGGAACCATATGCGAAAAATTATTTTTTTGTTCAAACAACAACAAACCACAACCAGATGAAGTGATATACCAAGTTTCGTCAGTTTATGTTCATAAATAACCGAGATATACAATTTTTATTTTTCTCCATAACAATAACATTGGACAACGTAGTGTGTTTAGCACTTTCAATATCTCAGTAACCAATTGACGAAGAGCAACGATGAAAATACCAAATTGTTTGTTTTTAAGCTGAATTTAATGGTATAAATTAAAATTGGATTTAAATGATAAATTCATGTTAAAACTCCAAAAACCCCATTTTTGGGGTACAAAACCCCCCAAAAAACCCCTTCGGATGGTGCGATTTGTCTGGTTTTCGAACTTGTTCAAATAAATGGTACTTTACATATTTGTACCAAATTTTATTAAAATCGGACCTTTTTTAAGAGAGTTATCGTGCTTACGGAGACACACACACACACACACACACACACATATATATATATATATATATATATATATATATATATACACATATATAATACCCCCGTCACAGCAAACCTGCATACTCAGCGAATTTCCAATGAATATATAACATAACACATTAAGCCACTTAACAGAATTCATAAGAAATATATTCACAAACAAGCGATATTAAAAATATTAATTATTCTCCATAAGAACAACATTGGGGATGAGTACGCAGGTTTGCTGCAACAACGAATATAAAATAATGGGTTTTCATGCAAATATCAATAGAACTCATTTAAGTGAAGTCACATACCAAGTTTCATCCATATACATTCATAAATAATCGATATATAACATTTTAATAATTTTCCATAAGAATAACATGGGGACCGAGTACCTAGGTTTGCCGCAACGGGAACCATAGGCAAAAAAATGTTTTTTTGTGCAAAAAGCAATAAACCACAACCAGATGAAGTCATATACCAAATTTTGTCAGTTTATGTTCATAAATAATCGAGATATACAATTTTTCTTTTTCTCCATAAGAATAATACTAGACAACGTACTGTGTTTAGCACTTTCAATATCTCGTTAACCAATTGACGTAGAACAATGATCAAAGTACCAAATTGTTTTTTTTTCAATGATGTAAATCAAAATTTGATTAAAATTAAAATTACATGTGAAAACCCCAAAAAAACACATTTTTAGTGTACAAAACCCCCCAAAAACCCCTCTTCGGATGGTGTGATTCATCTGGTTTTCGAACTCGTTCCAATAAATGGTACTTTAAACATTTGTACCAAATTTCATTAAGATCGGAGCTTTTTTACGAGAGTTATCGTGCTTACGGACACACACACACACACACACACACACACACACACACACACACACACACACATATATATATATATATATATACATATATGAAAATTTGAACGAATGGTGTTTTTGGCATCTAGGGACCTCGAAATGAAAAGTTATCATGGTCTCAGGCTTAAGTCTTACCATGAGAATAGCTTCTTCCCTATAGGGGAAATTCGCTAAAAACTAATGAAATATTTATACATATATAAAAATTTGAACGAATAGTGTTTTTGGCATCTGCGGACCTCAAATCGAAAAGTTATCATGGTCTCGGGCTTAAGTCTTACCAAGATACCTACGGTAAAACATATTAAAAAACATACGTTTAAAAACATTTGCTACATTTAGCAACCTATTTATTGAATTATAATTTTTTTCCATGGCAAACACAATTTCATGGTACTTAACAGGTTTTTTCTTTTTGAATTTTTGTATTTAAAAGCCAACGGAATTGTTGTTTAGATAACTCAGACTATTATAGGGCAAGCTGTCCAAACCTCTCAAATTGTTTGGACACCCCGGGATTTGAACCCGTTACCCCTTGAACCGAGGCCCAAGACTAACTGTTAGGCCAGCAAGATGTCCACTGTCTGTTGTGAGATATACAGTGTGTGAAATTAGATAAATTCACAACTTAACGATTTCAAGAACAATACACAGACTTGATACTAAGGACTTACATAATTTAATACGTTCACTCACATTGGTTCTACCTGAGGAGCAAAGATTAGGCTAATAGAAAGGAGGAAATAGAAACCATAAAGGTGATTTCTCAAGGTAACGGTTTCCAGCCAAAAGCTATGTATGAATCTGTAGAAAAAATAAAAATAAAAAATAAAAAACAATTTAATAGCACAACAACTTTGTATGGAAGAAGAGAATAAAATACCATATACGCGATATTTAATTTTATTGGAATTAGAGAACAGAATATATCCAGTAAACTCAATAAATATGGAGTTTTAATAGCCTCTAAAGCAAAGAACATCATTAGTCAAAAAATTTCATCCACGAATAGAAGATTGTAATAAGTTTGACGAACCTGGATTTTACAAAATTAGTTGCAATGTTTGTAATACGTTTTATATTGGCCATACAATTAACTTTGCAAAAAGGTTCAAGAACTATGTATCCGCTTGGTAGAAACAACCACAAAAATCTAATGTTGTGAAGGACATGAAAAACATTTCACATTAGTCAATACAGAAGAAAACCTCAATATTCACTAGAACTCCAAGGATAAAAATTAAATAAACTCATGGAAAGAATTGTGTATTTATATAGGAAAATTCAAAAATAGGGATAGACTGATAAAAGAACATTTAAATTTTGACTCTGGAGGCACCATAAGAACTTGTTTCCGGAACTTCCGGTAGCTAATAGGGTATATTAAACCTGAGAGAAAGAGACAACGATAGCCTAATAACAACCGATATGATCGGTGTGACCGGTCGAAATCGATTGGCTTTTATCATATTTTTTAAATATTAACCACATTATATTTCTGAATACAGTATGACGGAAAATATATTTTGAAGTGTTTTAAAACTTTTTACATTCCGTAATCTTAACAACACGTATGAATAAGTTATTTTTGGGTTAAGCGTCCAGCATATAACACGTCTAGCTTCATAAATCCCTTAAGAGGAGGTGGACATATTGACACTGGCAATTTAACGAGTTCCCGAGTAAAATTATAACATGGTACCAGAACTACATTATCTCTATATATAAAAACCAATTTTGGGTTGTCTGTTTATCATTTATCCGCTGTGCTCCTATGCCACTTATCCGATTTCGATGAAACTTTGCATTGTCGTTCAGGTTAACCACAGGAAGGTTTCTAGCCACCAAGTCCTAGGACTTTAGGGCTTCGCCCCATAGAATTTGAAATTATCAATGTTGACCTTATGGAGTAATGATTTAATTTACGTTTTTCATTGTAACAATATAGTCAAGAAAAACCTCGGAAATGAAGTCGCTCCGGGTACCAGCTAGTTGAAATTAATAACGAGTTCGCACGCAGCACGCTGACGTGAGGGAAGTGAATTTCCACATAACAACTTTTAAAACTCAAAATCATTCTAAAAATATACATTTATTCCAATTTGTATTGAAATCTGAAAACAGTGATTTTTTGGCTGTTCTGATGCTCCTGGTTTAATTTAACTGCAAAGCTGGGAATACAATTTTGCGCACTATAATGTTAGGTGAAGGTCCAGTCAAGCTTGAAAGTAGGCATGAGGTTGCTGAGGATGATGAAAGTACTCTAACAAAGGATTGACAGGTCTTTCTAGTGTAAAACCCCCGTAAGACAACGTACTGTGTTTAGTCGAAACACATTTTCTTTAATAACTCGGTAAATATTTATGCTAGAATGACGAGAGAGGGCTTAAAACTTTCACCTCACTATTTCTCATCTTTTTCCATGCATTAATTTTACATAAGGGGCTTTTCTGACCCTTTTTGGGCACAAAAACTCGAAATTTGAAATATTAATCCCCAAAAAAGGGGGATAGAGCTTTCCGATTGTTTTTCCCAACGAAATTGTCCAACTGATTACAGAAAGGAACGTCCCTACCAAATTTGAAGTAAATCGGACCAAAAATGTGACCACTAGAGTGCAAACACAAACACACACACACACACACACACACACACACACACACACACACACATATATATATATATATACTGTATATATATATATATATATATATATATATATATATATATATATATATGTGCTTGTGTGTCTATATATACAATTTTGAACGACTCCTCAAAATGTGTTCAGGGGGTCACGTTAGGAACTTCTATGGTGGTCCTGGGCATAAGTTTCACCATGTGGGTCATGCTAATTGTTCACTTTCCAAAGGAAATTCACTAATAAAATGCCTCAAAATATAAAACTTTTCAACTTTGTGTCCATGTTTACGTGGACTAAAATCGGATGCCAATTATATCCGATATAATATTATTTTGAAAACTAATTATAGTTCAATAATTATGTAGGCTGAGACTACATAGTATGACTACAGAAAAACTGTACTACAGTTTGTGGCAGTGTTTATAATGAAACCAAAAGGGGGATTACTTTAGACGTTATATACTAATACAAGTTTCCTTAAAACGTAACGATTCAATGAATATTACAAACAAGATTTACTGAGTGTTTTACATGTTTGAATAAAATAAGAAGATAAATATATTACAACTAGCTTTTTATATCAAATACTCTATCTTTTGATTAAACAAAAACACCGTCGCCCCTTTATAATTGCATAATATTAACAAATAGTCCATTTCAAATAATTATCCTCGCATATAAAATACGATGAAAAATTTCGGTAGAAACACCCTCCTATGTTTTCCAAAAGCGAACCCCGTATGTTCCATTCCAATTAATCAGGGACATCATCAACAGGGCCTTCGAGGTTAACATATTTTGGATTTCCTAGCTTTCATAAAGTAGGCTTTTCGATTGCAACTCATTTTTCCTTATAGTAGTTCTGAGATTTCCACAGAATTGTCACAAAGCCTCACCAATCATCAGTCGTAACAACGCGCGCAGTTGAGTTAACGAGGGCAATAAATCTGCTGACACAACAATCGCCCAGAAATGTTTAACTGCCACCCTGTGCACGAGTCGTATGGGCTAACTTTGTCGTATAAACTATGCCATATATCTTTGGACCAGTCGTACTAAAAGGGTAATTGGACAACAATGTTATGTCAGGTTTCATAAACTTATTACATATAACGTTCCCAACAGTAGGATTGTTAATACTAAACAAATATTCCTTACCAAAAATGTATAGATCAAAGGTTTTACGGTTTAAGCTTTAAGTGATTTATAATGCGGTCACATTTTGTTACCCACGAGACAAACACTATGGCGATACTGTTTGTACTAGATCTCATTGAAACCCTTAATATAGTGGCGCGAACTCATAGTAATGGATAGCTAAGGTAAAAAATAATTTAAATATAAATTTTAAACTGTGAAATGAAATCATAAAAATTCCAATAACAATAAATTTTAATTGACTAGGCCTTTAGATATCAAAGGCATAATTTTTGATAAACAAAAATTAAATTTTACATAACAAATCAGCTGTAAAGAAGAAAATATGGTAATTTAGTGAAATACTGTGGAGTAAATATAAATTAAAATAAAGTTCTTAATACTATATACAAAATATTTTCATATCGAAAGGCCTAGTCAATCAAAATTTATTATTATTGGAATTTTGATGATTTCATTTCACATTTTAAAATTTAAATTGATTTCCAATAATTAGCTCCAAGTCCATAATGGATAATTTAAATGTGTTCGTATATGCTGAGATTTTCCAATCAATGGATGCAGTCATCCCCATCCCAGTCATTGCTCGACCATTAAACAACGCTCACAGTACATCATCGCTGGCAGATTACGATGGTGACAAGCGGACGATTGGTCGTTTGTTTTGACATGATTGATGAGTACTTGCTTTTGGTTTACTTTATGGCTCTGTTATCAATTACCATTACACATTTAGTTAAATAACTAATTAATATCGTATGAAATGGAGGAAGCACAAGCAAGATTATTCATTAATATTTGTTTAGTTCAACAAGTTGATTAATTTAAATTTATCGAGTTGAAACTTGATAGATGTTGAAGTCGCTTTTTGTAATTAACTCACCTTAGCTTTCTTTCGAGACATGTCAATTCATAATAGAGGCGATACAGTGCAACTTGATGCTCAATTGTTTTTAAATTAATGTATAATAACAATGACTACGATTAATTATATTATTTATAACGAACTGTTAGGTTTTTACTTTATTAATTAATTTATTGTCAATATTTGTTTAAATTAGCTTAAAGTTTAAGAAAAAAGTAAGGAGAAAGTAGATTAGAAATTCACATTAAATTAATTGATTCTGTATGGTTACGTAAAATAAAATATAAATTATTACAGAATAAAGGTTACGCATTCTATGCGTAATCTATTTGAAATAAATTATCAGAAAACATTTTAAATCTTTAGTTTAAGGGGTTAAACTTTATTAATTTCAGCTTAACTCACATAATAAATAAATAACCCTAATTTAACAAAATAAGAAAACTGAACCAGATACCGGAAAAATGTAGATAGATTATGTCGTACGCTATTGTGTCTTCACGCAGGGTTATCGTGGGTGCGAGTTATTACATTCTTTGCGTAAGCGCCATAAAATATCCGATGTTTAAACATCTCTTTTACTCATATTAAGTTTTGTTTTTATTTGGAGTGGTAATATGTCCGTGTCAGTGTAATGGGCTTGTCAATGTTGCTGAACCTACCTATACGAAAGTTACAAACAAATTAAAATCTCGTTTGAAAAGTGTAAAATATAACAAAACTCATGATTATCGTAATGATTATTGTGGTTTATTGTTATGTTAACATTGTTCGTTATTGGTAAGCGTTTTATAAATCTAAAACCCAAATAAAGTTTGGCAAACTAATCTGTTTTGATAGCTATCGGTTCAAAACCTAAAACTTTACCTTTCTACGAAATACTTTGATGTTTTCCTCTTCCTAATTATGTTAAGCTCAGAAACTACTATTAGTAATCAAAAACTTCTACTTTCTTTGCCAAGCATTAAAATGTTAACAAACAAACATAAATAAATCCAATTAATATTGCTTGTAATTTGTTATTTTTACAGCTTTCTTTCTCCGAAATGTTAATCTGTAAACAGTATTGTTTCAGTAAAATGTGTTTTCATTAGTTTTAGGTAATGTTGACTGACGATTTCATGGTTGTGATTAATCTTTCCAAACTGACATTATATTGATTCAACAAAGATTTTAGTTTGCTTAAATATATGATCATTTATAGTGCTTTGCTTTCACTGAATTTGCTTTCTTTCCCGTTATTAACATACTTTTTAAATTTATCCCTTAAGAAACTTCGTACGTTGCATTTATTTTTGTATGGAACTACAAATCTTGGTAAATTAAATTTTCAAAAAGAAAAAATCTTGACATCTTTCGTTTAAAATAAATAAGAATCTCAATACTTTTTATTTAAATAATTATATATAAAATAAAATTGTATTTAATGAAATTACTAGCAGTCGGTATATTCTGATATATGGCAGAACATATACGTGATGTGCGTATTTAGTTTTATACGATTTGAATTTCACTTGAAGTAAAAATTGTATTGATCGTAATTATAAAAAAACATTCGTGTTTGAGGAGATTGGGGGCCATTTAAAGTAATGCAACGACCAGCTACCGGAGGTGATATCGACAAGGCAGGATTAACTATTTTAGTGAAATCCAGTCTCACCACATATGCGAGTAATACCCTTCAGAGAATGGAATATTTGTTGCTACTTAGATTCCTAATACTTATAGGAATAAATTAAAGTATTTGTAAATTTATAAAAATAGAATTATTTTTATTATTATAATTTATTATAATTATTTTTATTAGGGAAAAGTTATTACAAATTAGGATAACAACTACTTAATAAATGTTATTATTTTTAAAAATGATTAGAAGATGTTTGAACTAGGAAAGGGTACAGTGATAGATTAAAATATAAAAATGCTGTTTCTACATTATAAAGACATTACAAGTTAAATATAATGTATGTTGATGGGTTGTATTGGCTTACTCATGATCAAATGTACATAAGTTTGTAAATCTAATGGAAACATATTTCTACAAACATTAAAGGTGTTTTGTTCAAAGGTTTAAATGCATTCCGATAACCCCGAAAAAACTCAAAAACGTTAAACATTAAAACAAACACAACATTTGTTTAGAGTATCATTCAATATATGATATATATTTAATACATGATGTATATGACGATATTTATCATGCAAATATTTTTCAGCAACGGCTAAATTGCATTCATAAACAAAGTGCAGAATGCTATAAGAAACCCTGAGTAAAATGTTTTATTTGCATACATAGAGCCCTTTACACACAAAATATTAATTAATAATATAAATTTATAGTTTATCAAGCATTGTTTTTCCATAGATGAACTTTACTGAGTTTTATAGTTTCCTATACCTATATTTTAATATGTATACGAAATATTGTAAATTCGTTTTAATTGGTTTTGGTAAGAATATTGTGCTATAACAATTAAAATTACCCAGAATTATATTTTAAGTAATTGTATCAAACATAAAACTTAGAAAGTTTTTAGGGGATTAAACAAAACTATTGGTTTTATTTTAAGACAGTTCGTGTTTGATATTTGTCGTTTGTTGAAACCTTTCTGTGTCTTCTTAACAACTATGTGAACCAAGGTAATGACAGTATATTGAAGGTACGTTTAGAATTCCACTTATTACAAAATATGACTTGTCACGAAAACGTTCCTCAGGAAGGTAGTTTTAGCGAATTTTCCCTATAGGGAAGAAGCTATTACCGTAGTCGGCATGGTAAGACCTTGGCCCAGGACCATGATAACTTTTCGTTTTGAGGTCCCCAGAAGCCACAAACACCATCCGTTGAAAACTGTATATATCTATATATATATATATGTGTGTGTGTGTGTGTGTGTGTGTGTGTGTGTGTGTGTGTGTGTGTGTGTGTGTGTGTGTGTGTGTGTGTGTGTCCGTGGGTGCGATAACTCTCGTAAAAATTGTCCGATTTTGATAAAATTTGGTAAAACATTTAAAACAACATTTATGACTTTAAGTTCGAAAACCAGTCAGATTGCTCTATGCTAAGGGGTATTTTTTTTGTTTTTGGGGGGGGGGGTTTGTACCCCAAAAATGGGCTTTTTGATTTTTTTATATATAATATTTTAATAAATCAAATTTTAGTTTTCAGCATTAGATTCAGCTTAAAAAACATACAATTTGGTGTTTTGATCATTGCTGTAAGTCAATTTGTTACAGAGATATTGAAAGTACTAAACACAGTACGTTGTCCAATGTTATTCTTATGGAAAATTAAGAAAGTTTTTATATCTCGTTTATTTATCAACTTATCCTGACGAAACTTGATATATTGGTTTATATCGTTGTGGTCTGTTAATATTTGCACAACAAATTGTTTTTTTTTATAGTTTCCGTAGCAGCAAACCTGCGTACTCAGCCCCCATGTTATTCTTATGGAGAATAAGTAAAAGGTTATCTCCATTAATTATGAACATAAATTAATAAAACTTGGTATGTGGCTTTACCTAGTTGAGTTATATTGATATTTGTATTAAAACCCATTTTTTGTGTTCCTTGTTTCATCATATCTGCATACTCAGCCGCCATGTTATTCTTATGGAGAATAATTAAAATGTCATAAACCGTTTATTTATGGATGTATATTGATGAAACTTGGTATGTGGCTTTATGTGGTATTAAGATACATATATATTAATTGGAAATTTGGTAAGTACGCAGGTTTGATACTAAGGGGGTATTTTATTATTATAACTATTTTATAAGAAGGATATATCATATTTTAAAATAAACATATTATTTAGCCAATATACAGTGAGTTAACATGTAAGAGAAAATCTATTCCCTGATTCAAATTCCATTATATTCAGAACTGAATATTTTAGAAATATACTTCTTGCATTATTGATCTTGGTTAATATACTTGTATTAATCAAATTACAAAGGAGATTTTCACTGTTTTGGAAATGCATTTTAAATACTCGGTATGATAATATTAACTAAATTCAAACTGCTAAGGAACTTTTATAAATTTATCTAAAGGAACACGAGAAATAGAGCATCTTATTGTAGATGTAACATCGTATCGTTTTGTGGCAATCGCGAGATGGGAGTCAGAAAGTGATTTCAGCGCCATCAGACGGTTTATTGTTAATCCTGGATTTCCTCACAACACTGACACGGTTTGCTGTCACTTGCCTGTAAAAGCTTTCTAAGCAAACCACTTTTTAGTTTAGAAAATTATTAGTGAATTTTCTTTGGAAAGTGAACTATTAGCATGACCCGCACGATGAAACTTAAGCCCGGGACCACCATAGAAGTTCCTAACGTGATCCCCTGAACACGATTTGGGGGGTCGTTCAATATTATATATATATATATATATATATATATATATATATATATATATATATATATATGTATTTATACATGTGTTTGCACTCTAGCGGTCGCATTTTTTGTCCTATTTGCTTCAAATTTGGACATTCTTTTCTGTAATCAGTTGGACACGTTCGTTGGGCAAAACAATCGGAAAACTCTAAACCCCTTTTTTGGGGATTAATCTTTCAAATTTTGAGTTTTTGGGCCCAAAAAGGGTCAGAAATGTCCCACTTATCATAGACCATTCATAGTTCATTTGTATGTAAAATTAACATGCAAAAAGATGGGAATTAGTGATGCAAAAGTTGTAAGCCCTCTCTCGTCATTCTAGCATACATATTTACTGAGTTATTAAAGAAAATGTAATCGACTAAACACAGTACGTTGTCTTATGGGGACTTTACACAAGAAAAGCCTGTTACTCCTTTGTTAGAGTACTTTTATCATCCCCAGCAACCTCACGCCTACTTTCAAGCCTGTCTGGACCTTCTCCTAACATTATAGTGCACAAAATTCTATTCCCAACTTTGCAGGTAAATGAAACCAGGAGCATCAGAGCAGCCAAAAAATCACTGTTTTCAGATTTCAATAAAAATTGGAATAAATGTATGTTATTACATTGATTTGAAGTTTTAAAAGTTTTTATGAGGAAATTCACTTTCCTCACGTCAGCGTGCTGCGTGCGAACTCGTTTTACCCTTGCTTTCATTATATGTTTATTTGTTTATTGCAACAGGTATAAAAACCTCTATGTGGGAATTATTTTAATTGTTTCAAATGTATTTAACGTGCCATTTCGGAAGCTCACAAAACAATACCAAATTGAAGTCAAGCTTAAACATTATTCAATAACAAAGAACCTTTCAACAACTTAAAATCGAAGTAATATAACAAAACTATTCACGATTTACATTGCAGTTTATTATATACATATCTTAAGTTTACAGCTACGCTAATTTATAAGAATAATAAAAAATAATTAAAATTTCCACCTAAAAGGCGACAATTTTTTGCAGTTAATTTATATTACATAAAGTTACCTTTCGTATCCTAAATTACTAAACTATAAAAAGGTTTCAAGACTTATTTAGGTACCGTATACTTACCGCTTAGTTTTCAAAAAGAGAATAAATTCATTAGAAGCGTACCTGAAAAATAAGAAGAATAAAACTAAGTAACATATTTATTATGGTTTTTGTTCAACTAAATTAGATACTGTAAATACTTTACGTTCCGTGCTACGTATCATTATATGACGTATGAGCTAATGATATATATTATTTAAATTTGATCAATATGATGTACATTGAAATCAATAGGGTTATAATGAAATACAAACCAATAATGAATTATTTTATTCTATAAAACAATATTAAGTGAATCAATGTAACAAATTGTAAACTAATATATTTCGAATTGATACTCAATTTATCGTCAGGTTTTTACATAAGAGATTGCCAAATAATCCAACAAGAATACAATTACTACCTTCAACTAGTTCATCAAAATTCAGAAGGAAAATAATAAATTCAATTTATACTGGTAATTTTTGATCGTTATCTACTAAAATAAAATTAAAAAATCAAGATACTAATTAGTGTTTGTGTTTAGCATATAAAGGTTAAAGTAGATAAAAGAAAAACTAACATGTTAAACATATATTTCTAAAAAAAGAAAAGAAACCTAAGGTTGTAAATTATTTAGTCAAATCTAAAATATTTTGAACGTTTTATTGAAGTTGTTGAACATAATTTTACAACCCTTACGAATACTTTTAATCGGTTAAAAAGAGCAGAAGGTATGAGAAAACTGCGAATAGTAAAGCTGTACTTTTTAAAATTTGTTTTACAAGTAGTTCCTAATACTACAACATGTACAAATTGGAATATTATTTCAAATGATTTAGATAATTTCTTACACAAAGTTATAACGATTATAAACAATTATCAGTTAAAAGTAGTTGTCTCATTTTAGCTGGTTTCTCATTCAAGTATTTAATAGATAAACCATCTAACCATATATATTTGATGAAGAGCAATTCATACATTGATCATCATAAGTATGATGTAAAATTAACAAGATTAAATTCGGAGCATATATTATTTTTCTAACCAAAAACGAATTAAAAGGATTTTCAATATTCTCAAGTAACTGAATCAGAAATTCAATACAAAACGTGTTTAAATGTTAAACCTCGCTAAACTACAAGTCATGGAAAACGTCAACTCTTGCGGTATCTGATTTAGTTTCGTTTACAGTGATTGCATCTTTTTTAGCTGAAGAGAATATTCAACATCTTTAAAATCAAGTCGCTAGATGACTTACTATTGTTTAACAGTTATTTAAATAAGTATTAAATTTCACGGTGCGTATTTTCCCAATTCTTTTAATATGGCATAATATTTATTAAAAATTAAAAATGTAACGAAACTGAAAGTAAAATTCAATGAATTTAGGTATGACATGTTCTATTTGTTTGTTAATTTTGATATTTATAGAGATTACAAGGAAAACATATTTCAAAATGCTGTATATTATTTTAGAAGCTACTACAATTACTATAATCAATTGCATCATTAAATAAATATAGAGTTATTAGTCACAGTTTACTTACAATTAAGACATCCCGCTGTTTCATGTACTACTAAATACTCTGTTGATGTTTAATGATAAGTAGTTTATATTTTTAGCAGGGAGTAAAACAATAACAATTTGTAGCTCTAACGTCAGAGATAAGTAGGGATAAATGGAGTGTTCTGGCTCAGGAGGAGCCAGGAGGAGCGCCCCCCCCCCCGAGGAGCCCCCCCCCTAATTAGTATGCAATTTTTTTTAATTACCCTAATTAATATGCAAATTTTTAATTACCCTAATTAATATGCAAATTTTTTTTAATTACCCTAATTAATATGCAAATTTTTTTTTTATTTCAGGAGGAGCCCCCCCCCCCGACGACCCCCCCACCGGTACATCAATCAGGAGGAGCCCCCCCCCCCGACGACCCCCCCCCCCGGTACATCAATCAGGAGGAGCCCCCCCCCCCGACAACCCCCCCCCCCGAGGTCTCGTCTGTGACACTTTACCCCCCCCCCCCGAGGTCTCGTCTGTGACACTTTAAGGGGGGGGGATATCGGTTACCATAGGTCGGATCTGAATTCTGATTGCAGATTCTTGTTCGTCTAGTCAAGCCGAGTCATTTGAGTACCCACATCGTACACTTTGGATGATGTTTACAAAAAAGGGCCCGCACCGCACTTTTGACCTTTTTTTTCTTTGCATTTTCGGAATCCCCTCTTCAAGCCGAGTATTTTGAGTACCCACATGACGTACTTTTGATAATTAATATAAGAGTTGAGCAGGGTAACGCTACAACCAACAGAGCTAGCCCATCAACGCCTGCGGACAATAAAACTACCAGTGAATGCGAATTTTGATGAGAATATAATTGCAATTCTTTGGGTTAGAGCACTTGAAGGGGGGTGTATCGATACATCCCCCTTCAAGTACTCTACACCAAGGCAGCTGTTCACACAACCGACCGACGCGGTCGGTCCTGTCTGGGATGCAGCTGCTGTAACTGGGTCCTCAGCAGGAGGAGCGCGCGACCCCAGCAGGAGCTGCGCCCGACCCCAGCAGGAGCTGCGCCCGACCCCAGCAGGAGCTGCGCCCGACCCCAGCAGGAGGAGCAGGAGCTGCACCCTAACCCAGCAGGAGCTGCGTCCGACCCCAGCAGGAGGAGCAGGAGCTGCGCCCGACCCCAGCAGGAGGAGCAGGAGCTGTGCCCGACACCAGCAGGAGGAGCGCGCGACCCCAGCAGGAGGAGCAGGAGCTGCGCCCGACCCCAGCAGGAGGAGCAGGAGCTGCACCCTACCCCAGCAGGAGCTGCTTCCGACCCCAGCAGGAGGAGCAGGAGCTGCGCCCGACCCCAGCAGGAGGAGCAGGAGCTGCACCCTACCCCAGCAGGAGCTGCGTCCGACCCCAGCAGGAGGAGCAGGAGCTGCGCCCGACCCCAGTAGGAGGAGCAGGAGCTGCGCCCGACCCCAGCAGGAGGAGCAGGAGCTGCGCCCGACCCCAGCAGGAGGAGCAGGAGCTGCACCCGACCCCAGCAGGAGCTGCACCCTACCCCAGCAGGAGGAGCAGGAGCTGCACCCGACCCCAGCAGGAGGAGCAGGAGCTGCGCCCTACCCCAGCGGGTAATGCAGCAGCGGGCAATGGATCCACATGCCGTTGATTCCCCGTTGTTTGGAGTACAGAACGTCGTCAAGATCTTGGGTAGTTGAAAACATTTTTGGTTCATGAACGTACTTGAACCTTTTGACAATACGCCATAGCCTCTTCTTATGGAAATGCTTCAAGGTGCAATCATCGTCGTCTTTTCGGTTGTAGAATTCACCACCTTCAAAGTAATCATCTTCATCGTCAAACGGTCTCTTCTTATTATTGCTATTCATTGTCGTTTCCGCTGCAACACATACATCCTCCAACTCGACGACTGTGATGTCACAATCCCACCTGGGAATGCGGATGCTCTAATTGACTGATGGCGCCAGACCCTTGCAGGAACCCATAATTATAGACCACCCGCGTCGAATTCCGAGCAATAGAAAAATAGAACAAAACATCAGCAAAGGGGGTTGTATCGATACACCCCCCTTCAAGTACTCTAATCTAAGGCAGGTGTTCACACAAAAAAACCAACGCGTTGAGACCTGTCTGGGAATGCGGATGCTGTAATTGGATACCCGACAGGAGGGCGACCGACCCTTGCAGGAACCCATAATTATAGACCACCCGCGTCGAATTCCGAGCAATAAATCACCAGTTGTCAAACACCCACGGGCTCATTCTTGTTCTAGTCTCCAACAATTCCTGACGCATGGGGGAGCGAAAATCTCCCCCCTAACCCATTATGTGTTAGGGGGAGCGAAAATCTCCCCCTAGTAATTAAATCAACAGAACACCAGTTGTCAAACACCCACGGTCTCATTCTTGTTCGGGAGTTTGAAGTGTGTAGTTGTGTAATAGTGTTGCTGTGTGACGTTCTGTCAGAGTGATCACCCGACGTTTTGACCTAACCTATAAAATGAACCACTTAACCGCCTATGTGTTTAATGATCAGCCTTTGTCTGTACTGTTTGACAGCAGCGATAATCCATGGTTCAAAGCTAAGGATGTAGCTACAATATTGGGCTACGCTAACCCTAAAGAAGCAATCAGAGTACATGTTAGAGAAAAATATCGCAAAACAATTCCTGAAGTATGGGGGAGCGAAAATCTCCCCCTAACCTATAACGAGAAACATTCAATCTTTCTTAACGAGCCGGGATTATATTCGTTACTTATGAAATCTAAAATGCCCATTGCCGAGAAGTTTCAAGATTGGATCTTTGAAGAAGTTTTGCAATCCATTAGAAAAAATGGACAGCACAGACTTATAAACGAGAACCAACGGCTGCTACAATCACTTACAAAGTCGCTAACAAATAACCGAAAGCTAGATCAAACAAATTCCGAGTTTAAAACTACAAATGATATATTGTGTATGAAAAACCAATCCATGAATCAAACGCTGATCGAACAGACACCTAAAGTGGCAGTGTTGCCTGAAGATGTAAATCTGAAGCATATATTTTGTGTGATGATTAGGGAAACCCTTCTAAAGCAGTACGGAGTTTGTGAATACAAGTGCATTCGAACACAGAAGAGGAATTTCAAACAAGCCTTGAAAAAAGCAAAGGAAGAAGGATTTACAATGTGCTATTGTAGAGAAAATGTCCCCAACGGCATAAACATAGTGAATAAGGCTAAGGAAGTGATGAAGAGTTACGGCATGCACATTGACTGCAGATACAACAACATCCTAACCTCGCACAATTTCATTAATATAGTTGAACATATCTTTGACAATGCATAGGTCTGCGCTTGTGGACTCGTTCCAGAACCTTCGACGCTAGTCAGGTAGTAACAGTCGATACGTGCTCCAAAGATGACCAGTGCGGATGACGCAAGAAAAGTAATCACCATATCAATGGCCAAAATACGTTATAAACGTAACAACATCCGAGAAAGGCTCGCAATCAAGTTAGTGTTGGATAGAGCGAGAGATGTGTTTGAGAGAAAATATCATATGAAACAGCATACTTATGAAGAAAACAAAAATATTGAATATCATGTGAAAGAATATAACTATGAAGAAAACAAAACAGACTGTTAAATTTAACGAGGAGCTAAATACACAGTACACTTATGAGCCCTGTGAAGATGTACAACAATTAACGTGGACTCAAATCGCAATAGATGAAATGAGATTCCGCAGACCGTTGGAACTAATGTTGGGTGAAAAAATCAAACATCTAACCTATTGCAACAAGATGTGTCACAGCGAGTGCATACAGTTTACTTCAAGGGTGAGCAGACGCACCACCAGTCCGTAGTACGGTTGAAGTCACACGGTAAGGACGTGAACATGGACGCTTACGCTTCTGCGGACGACTATATCAAATCGTTTATTCAGGAGATTGAGGTTATGAACAATAATGCTAGTGATCAGACATTGACATCACCTCAGGCGTCATCTGTAAAACCGATCACTGCCTGCAAGAGACGAAGGAGGCCAACTCCCATCGAAGTGGAAACGAAGAAACCAGGATGGGTACCAAAACCAACAGATGATTGTCCCATAGCGTCATGGATGGAGGATGGGAATACTTTTGCTGTTCAAAACCCGGGAAACAAAGGACAAATGTTATTGAAAATGGAAATGTACGATGGTGCAGATATGGTGTTCATGTGCGGTTTATTTTTGGACAAAGATGGTGAAATGCACCAAAGTGTTAAACAAGTAGTTGATAAAGTGGAAAACATGTGGATCGATAAATCAACAGGAGTACCGAAAATTACAGGCTTAACTCAAACTGTTACACAACGCAGTGCAGTTTCGCAACCAACGTCGAAGAAGCGAGCTGTGAGGAAGAAACAACGAGTGTCGCCAGCAGTCAATTAGAGCATCCGCATTCCCAGACAGGAGGGCGACGCGTCGGGTTTTTGTGTGTGTGTGTGTGTGTGTGTGTGTGTGTGTGAACACCTGCGCCCGGCCAACTACTACTAGAGATGTCGAGCAGAAGCACTTTCATGTCAGAGTTTCCGAGCGTGAACGGCACTGCAGCAACCGTGGACCTGAGAGCTATCCTCAACAACTGCAAGTCTGACTCCCGCTCCTGGTGTAGACCAGGATAGCCGATCTCCGAGAGGAATGCGGCTATCTCATCACTGCGATGGAGCGAGCCACCACACCCTTTGGCGAGACGATCATCGTGATCCTGGAGGGGCAGGTCGGGGACAACTTCTTTCTACGAGTCTACCTGCCTAGGCGCTTCAACGAGGTCCTGAGCAACACCGACATCGAGCGCTACAACGGCGGGTTTGGAGAACGCCATCGCTTGGTGAAGCGCAGCCCGAGGGGTGCCAATAGCAGATTCACACCTTTGGAGTTTATGTAAAGCAAAACTTGAAGATTATGTAAACACATTTGTAAATTAGTGTTCGTAGTCAATACTTATAGCCACGTTCAGAACATAACCACTGTGTTATTTATTTCACTTAACCCCAAAAATGTCCTTTAGTAGTAAGTTTAAGAGCGTGAGTATGGTAACTGTGAGGTGTTTAGCTCATCAGCGTCATCATCAGAATCATCGATATTTGTACATAGATGTAACCAACCGCGTAATGCTATACAATTGGTTAGAGCGCATCGTGTGTGAGCTGTCTTGTGATGGTGACATCGCACTGCGTTTGTTGATAGTAGACTGTTGATTGACGATAGTGATCCGCAACCAATATTGCTGATATCAATGACATTAGTAGCACAGTGATCCGTGATGAAATTGCATCGTACAAACTCTATTTTCTCAGTACCTTTGACATAGACAATCGGTCGTTTGACGATACATGCACGTAACTTTTCCTCTAGCTCATGATACCAGATATCAGCTTGAGCCCATTCCAATCCGTGACAGTGTTTTGTGAGCCAATAGCGTTCACGTAGTTTCTCTTGTGATAGGAAATCTCGACTGAATGGTGATTTGGCGATATGATGCATTAGCAGTGTTCCACTGGCCAATTCCAAGTCACACACTTCCTTCAGAATATAATCGCTATTGCTGTCCTTGAAACATTGAAAATCCAAAATAATGGGAGATGCTACATTTTTACGAGGTACTCTGCGTAAACAATCCATCTTGTATGAGTGTTAGTTGCCGACTGATTATGATTTAACCGACAAAGTCCACATTTAGATCGCGATGTTGATTAATTTAGATGACGTTGGTAAATCCGCATATACCAAACAGTTGCCAATCTCTGTGAGTGCAGGCATGCATTATACCACATCGATATCGATAGTAGCAACAGTAGTACTAGTAGTAGTAGTGGTCATCGACACATCGATCACTCTTCTTTATTCTTCCGCAATGTGCATTATCTTGTACGTGACAACTGGTACTAACAGCGATCTTCATCGCCTATGTATTTAATAACCAGATAGGAGCTGCTCTGTATGACAGTAGTAACAACCCTAGGTTCATAGTTACAGAGGTTGCTCAAATCTTGAGCTGCGTTAATCATAAAAAAAGCACTTCTAGCACAAGTTAGTGAACAATACAAGTCAACAAACTTAGAAACGAGAAACTTCAGTCTTTGCAATCCTTTACAAAGCCACTAACAAATAACAGAAACTAGATCAAATTACCTCGGAGTTTAAAACTAGAAAATTATATGTATATGTATATATATATATATATATATATTGTGTAAGGAGATCCAGACCATGATTCAAATTTTGTCTGAACAGACCTCTAAAGAAGCAGTGTTGCCTGAATAACTTGACTTCGAGCCTTTATCGTATGTTAGTTCGTTAACAAAATAACTTGTACATTAACACGACGATCACTTTTCTTGCTTAAGTCACGATGTGCATTATGGCGTACGGGACGATTGGTAATAACAGCGTTTAAAGTAAACTGTGCACATTCGTTGTGATACGTCTTGTCACAGCAGGTTAGATTTCACATTCTCACATTCAACATCAATTACAATTGTAGACGTAATCTCATTTCATCTGTTGTGATTTAAGTCCACGTTAACCGTTGTACATCCTCACGCGGCTCGTAAGTGTAATGAGTATTTAGTATGACAATAAACTTCTCGAATGTTAGTACGTTAAATCGTAGCTTGTTCATTGACGCATCGATCCCTATTCTTGTTTCAGTCTCAATATGCATTATGGCGTACGTGCCAGATGGTACTAACAACGCTTGAAATAAACTGCACACATGTGTTGCGATACATCCAAACACAACAAGTTAGATGCATCATTCTAACATTCAGCATCAATTGAAATGTTATGCGTGGTATCATTTCATCTGGTGTAATTTGAGGGAATAACTCGACTACGAACCTTTATCGTATGTTAGTTCATTAACAACGTAACTTGTACATTGACGCATCGATCACTTTTCATGCTTAAGTCACAATGTGCATTATGTTGTATGTGACGACTGGTAATAGCAATGCTTGAAGTAAACTGAGCACATGTGTTGCGATACGTCTTGTCACAGCAGGTTATATTGCTCATTTCCCCATTCAACATCAATTTCAATTGTATGCGTAATCTCATTTCATCGGTTGTAATTCAAGTCCGCGTTAACTGTTGTACATCCTCACGCGGTTCGTAAGTGTAACGAGTATTTAGTTTTACATTAAACTTCTCGTATGTCAATCCCAAGTATTCGGTGTTTCAAGAAGTTTGCCTTTCCCTCAAGAATTGTCACTAGCATTATAACATACGCGTTTAATAACCAGATCGCACTTGTAATATTTTTGTATATCGATAAAAATTCCAAGTAATCGAGGTTTGAAGAAGTTCGCACATTGATAAAAAAAAAATCCAAGTAAACGATGTTTAAAGACGTTTGAGTTTTCACCATCACACAAGTTCCAATCTTGAGTAATGTCAACCCAAGAAAATGAAAGCTAACAGCATCACGTAGTTGTGTTAAGTTGCGATAGGTATAGTTAGGTTTATTAAGACTGTGTCCAGTTAGAAAGGGGAAACATGGAGAGACTTATCTCATCGTTAGGTTACGATATCCAGTGTAAAGTTAGGTCCCTGCATAGAAATAGGAAACGTAGGCAGTTGTATCTCATCCTTAGGTTATGTTAGGCTCTGTTAAGTTAAGTTTGTGCTTATAGATAGGAAATATTGTCAGGAGTATCTCGTCGTTAGGTTAAGTCATGCTCTGTTAAGTTAGGTTTGTTGTTGATTATAAAAAAAAATCTGTGCATTAATGTGGGCGCGCGCATTATGATTATACCCATTTAAATTGCGCGCGCCGACATTGAGGCACAGATTTTTTTTTATAATCAACAACAAACCTAACTTAACAGAGCATGACTTAACCTAACGACGAGATACTCCTGACAATATTTCCTATCTATAAGCACAAACTTAACTTAACAGAGCATAACATAACCTAAGGATGAGATACAACTGCCTACGTTTCCTATTTCTATGCAGGGACCTAACTTTACACTGGATATCGTAACCTAACGATGAGATAAGTCTCTCCATGTTTCCCCTTTCTAACTGGACACAGTCTTAATAAACCTAACTATACCTATCGCAACTTAACACAACTACGTGATGCTGTTAGCTTTCATTTTCTTGGGTTGACATTACTCAAGATTGGAACTTGTGTGATGGTGAAAACTCAAACGTCTTCAAACATCGTTTACTTGGATTTTTTTTTTTTTATCAATGTGCGAACTTCTTCAAACCTCGATTACTTGGAATTTTTATCGATATACAAAAATATTACAAGTGCGATCTGGTTATTAAACGCGTATGTTATAATGCTAGTGACAATTCTTGAGGGAAAGGCAAACTTCTTGAAACACCGAATACTTGGGATTGACATACGAGAAGTTTAATGTAAAACTAAATACTCGTTACACTTACGAACCGCGTGAGGATGTACAACAGTTAACGCGGACTTGAATTACAACCGATGAAATGAGATTACGCATACAATTGAAATTGATGTTGAATGGGGAAATGAGCAATATAACCTGCTGTGACAAGACGTATCGCAACACATGTGCTCAGTTTACTTCAAGCATTGCTATTACCAGTCGTCACATACAACATAATGCACATTGTGACTTAAGCATGAAAAGTGATCGATGCGTCAATGTACAAGTTACGTTGTTAATGAACTAACATACGATAAAGGTTCGTAGTCGAGTTATTCCCTCAAATTACACCAGATGAAATGATACCACGCATAACATTTCAATTGATGCTGAATGTTAGAATGATGCATCTAACTTGTTGTGTTTGGATGTATCGCAACACATGTGTGCAGTTTATTTCAAGCGTTGTTAGTACCATCTGGCACGTACGCCATAATGCATATTGAGACTGAAACAAGAATAGGGATCGATGCGTCAATGAACAAGCTACGATTTAACGTACTAACATTCGAGAAGTTTATTGTCATACTAAATACTCATTACACTTACGAGCCGCGTGAGGATGTACAACGGTTAACGTGGACTTAAATCACAACAGATGAAATGAGATTACGTCTACAATTGTAATTGATGTTGAATGTGAGAATGTGAAATCTAACCTGCTGTGACAAGACGTATCACAACGAATGTGCACAGTTTACTTTAAACGCTGTTATTACCAATCGTCCCGTACGCCATAATGCACATCGTGACTTAAGCAAGAAAAGTGATCGTCGTGTTAATGTACAAGTTATTTTGTTAACGAACTAACATACGATAAAGGCTCGAAGTCCAGTTATTCAGGCAACACTGCTTCTTTAGAGGTCTGTTCAGACAAAATTTGAATCATGGTCTGGATCTCCTTACACAATATATATATATATATATACATATACATATAATTTTCTAGTTTTAAACTCCGAGGTAATTTGATCTAGTTTCTGTTATTTGTTAGTGGCTTTGTAAAGGATTGCAAAGACTGAAGTTTCTCGTTTCTAAGTTTGTTGACTTGTATTGTTCACTAACTTGTGCTAGAAGTGCTTTTTTTATGATTAACGCAGCTCAAGATTTGAGCAACCTCTGTAACTATGAACCTAGGGTTGTTACTACTGTCATACAGAGCAGCTCCTATCTGGTTATTAAATACATAGGCGATGAAGATCGCTGTTAGTACCAGTTGTCACGTACAAGATAATGCACATTGCGGAAGAATAAAGAAGAGTGATCGATGTGTCGATGACCACTACTACTACTAGTACTACTGTTGCTACTATCGATATCGATGTGGTATAATGCATGCCTGCACTCACAGAGATTGGCAACTGTTTGGTATATGCGGATTTACCAACGTCATCTAAATTAATCAACATCGCGATCTAAATGTGGACTTTGTCGGTTAAATCATAATCAGTCGGCAACTAACACTCATACAAGATGGATTGTTTACGCAGAGTACCTCGTAAAAATGTAGCATCTCCCATTATTTTGGATTTTCAATGTTTCAAGGACAGCAATAGCGATTATATTCTGAAGGAAGTGTGTGACTTGGAATTGGCCAGTGGAACACTGCTAATGCATCATATTGCCAAATCACCATTCAGTCGAGATTTCCTATCACAAGAGAAACTACGTGAACGCTATTGGCTCACAAAACACTGTCACGGATTGGAATGGGCTCAAGGTGATATCTGGTATCATGAGCTAGAGGAAAAGTTACGTGCATGTATCGTCAAACGACCGATTGTCTATGTCAAAGGTACTGAGAAAATAGAGTTTGTACGATGCAATTTCATCACGGATCACTGTGCTACTAATGTCATTGATATCAGCAATATTGGTTGCGGATCACTATCGTCAATCAACAGTCTACTATCAACAAACGCAGTGCGATGTCACCATCACAAGACAGCTCACACACGATGCGCTCTAACCAATTGTATAGCATTACGCGGTTGGTTACATCTATGTACAAATATCGATGATTCTGATGATGACGCTGATGAGCTAAACACCTCACAGTTACCATACTCACGCTCTTAAACTTACTACTAAAGGACATTTTTGGGGTTAAGTGAAATAAATAACACAGTGGTTATGTTCTGAACGTGGCTATAAGTATTGACTACGAACACTAATTTACAAATGTGTTTACATAATCTTCAAGTTTTGCTTTACATAAACTCCAAAGGTGTGAATCTGCTATTGGCACCCCTCGGGCTGCGCTTCACCAAGCGATGGCGTTCTCCAAACCCGCCGTTGTAGCGCTCGATGTCGGTGTTGCTCAGGACCTCGTTGAAGCGCCTAGGCAGGTAGACTCGTAGAAAGAAGTTGTCCCCGACCTGCCCCTCCAGGATCACGATGATCGTCTCGCCAAAGGGTGTGGTGGCTCGCTCCATCGCAGTGATGAGATAGCCGCATTCCTCTCGGAGATCGGCTATCCTGGTCTACACCAGGAGCGGGAGTCAGACTTGCAGTTGTTGAGGATAGCTCTCAGGTCCACGGTTGCTGCAGTGCCGTTCACGCTCGGAAACTCTGACATGAAAGTGCTTCTGCTCGACATCTCTAGTAGTAGTTGGCCGGGCGCAGGTGTTCACACACACACACACACACACACACACACACACACAAAAACCCGACGCGTCGCCCTCCTGTCTGGGAATGCGGATGCTCTAATTGACTGCTGGCGACACTCGTTGTTTCTTCCTCACAGCTCGCTTCTTCGACGTTGGTTGCGAAACTGCACTGCGTTGTGTAACAGTTTGAGTTAAGCCTGTAATTTTCGGTACTCCTGTTGATTTATCGATCCACATGTTTTCCACTTTATCAACTACTTGTTTAACACTTTGGTGCATTTCACCATCTTTGTCCAAAAATAAACCGCACATGAACACCATATCTGCACCATCGTACATTTCCATTTTCAATAACATTTGTCCTTTGTTTCCCGGGTTTTGAACAGCAAAAGTATTCCCATCCTCCATCCATGACGCTATGGGACAATCATCTGTTGGTTTTGGTACCCATCCTGGTTTCTTCGTTTCCACTTCGATGGGAGTTGGCCTCCTTCGTCTCTTGCAGGCAGTGATCGGTTTTACAGATGACGCCTGAGGTGATGTCAATGTCTGATCACTAGCATTATTGTTCATAACCTCAATCTCCTGAATAAACGATTTGATATAGTCGTCCGCAGAAGCGTAAGCGTCCATGTTCACGTCCTTACCGTGTGACTTCAACCGTACTACGGACTGGTGGTGCGTCTGCTCACCCTTGAAGTAAACTGTATGCACTCGCTGTGACACATCTTGTTGCAATAGGTTAGATGTTTGATTTTTTCACCCAACATTAGTTCCAACGGTCTGCGGAATCTCATTTCATCTATTGCGATTTGAGTCCACGTTAATTGTTGTACATCCTCACAGGGCTCATAAGTGTACTGTGTATTTAGCTCCTCGTTAAATTTAACAGTCTGTTTTGTTTTCTTCATAGTTATATTCTTTCACATGATATTCAATATTTTTGTTTTCTTCATAAGTATGCTGTTTCATATGATATTTTCTCTCAAACACATCTCTCGCTCTATCCAACACTAACTTGATTGCGAGCCTTTCTCGGATGTTGTTACGTTTATAACGTATTTTGGCCATTGATATGGTGATTACTTTTCTTGCGTCATCCGCACTGGTCATCTTTGGAGCACGTATCGACTGTTACTACCTGACTAGCGTCGAAGGTTCTGGAACGAGTCCACAAGCGCAGACCTATGCATTGTCAAAGATATGTTCAACTATATTAATGAAATTGTGCGAGGTTAGGATGTTGTTGTATCTGCAGTCAATGTGCATGCCGTAACTCTTCATCACTTCCTTAGCCTTATTCACTATGTTTATGCCGTTGGGGACATTTTCTCTACAATAGCACATTGTAAATCCTTCTTCCTTTGCTTTTTTCAAGGCTTGTTTGAAATTCCTCTTCTGTGTTCGAATGCACTTGTATTCACAAACTCCGTACTGCTTTAGAAGGGTTTCCCTAATCATCACACAAAATATATGCTTCAGATTTACATCTTCAGGCAACACTGCCACTTTAGGTGTCTGTTCGATCAGCGTTTGATTCATGGATTGGTTTTTCATACACAATATATCATTTGTAGTTTTAAACTCGGAATTTGTTTGATCTAGCTTTCGGTTATTTGTTAGCGACTTTGTAAGTGATTGTAGCAGCCGTTGGTTCTCGTTTATAAGTCTGTGCTGTCCATTTTTTCTAATGGATTGCAAAACTTCTTCAAAGATCCAATCTTGAAACTTCTCGGCAATGGGCATTTTAGATTTCATAAGTAACGAATATAATCCCGGCTCGTTAAGAAAGATTGAATGTTTCTCGTTATAGGTTAGGGGGAGATTTTCGCTCCCCCATACTTCAGGAATTGTTTTGCGATATTTTTCTCTAACATGTACTCTGATTGCTTCTTTAGGGTTAGCGTAGCCCAATATTGTAGCTACATCCTTAGCTTTGAACCATGGATTATCGCTGCTGTCAAACAGTACAGACAAAGGCTGATCATTAAACACATAGGCGGTTAAGTGGTTCATTTTATAGGTTAGGTCAAAACGTCGGGTGATCACTCTGACAGAACGTCACACAGCAACACTATTACACAACTACACACTTCAAACTCCCGAACAAGAATGAGACCGTGGGTGTTTGACAACTGGTGTTCTGTTGATTTAATTACTAGGGGGAGATTTTCGCTCCCCCTAACACATAATGGGTTAGGGGGGAGATTTTCGCTCCCCCATGCGTCAGGAATTGTTGGAGACTAGAACAAGAATGAGCCCGTGGGTGTTTGACAACTGGTGATTTATTGCTCGGAATTCGACGCGGGTGGTCTATAATTATGGGTTCCTGCAAGGGTCGGTCGCCCTCCTGTCGGGTATCCAATTACAGCATCCGCATTCCCAGACAGGTCTCAACGCGTTGGTTTTTTTGTGTGAACACCTGCCTTAGATTAGAGTACTTGAAGGGGGGTGTATCGATACAACCCCCTTTGCTGATGTTTTGTTCTATTTTTCTATTGCTCGGAATTCGACGCGGGTGGTCTATAATTATGGGTTCCTGCAAGGGTCTGGCGCCATCAGTCAATTAGAGCATCCGCATTCCCAGGTGGGATTGTGACATCACAGTCGTCGAGTTGGAGGATGTATGTGTTGCAGCGGAAACGACAATGAATAGCAATAATAAGAAGAGACCGTTTGACGATGAAGATGATTACTTTGAAGGTGGTGAATTCTACAACCGAAAAGACGACGATGATTGCACCTTGAAGCATTTCCATAAGAAGAGGCTATGGCGTATTGTCAAAAGGTTCAAGTACGTTCATGAACCAAAAATGTTTTCAACTACCCAAGATCTTGACGACGTTCTGTACTCCAAACAACGGGGAATCAACGGCATGTGGATCCATTGCCCGCTGCTGCATTACCCGCTGGGGTAGGGCGCAGCTCCTGCTCCTCCTGCTGGGGTCGGGTGCAGCTCCTGCTCCTCCTGCTGGGGTAGGGTGCAGCTCCTGCTGGGGTCGGGTGCAGCTCCTGCTCCTCCTGCTGGGGTCGGGCGCAGCTCCTGCTCCTCCTGCTGGGGTCGGGCGTAGCTCCTGCTCCTCCTGCTGGGGTCGGGCGCAGCTCCTGCTCCTCCTGCTGGGGTCGGACGCAGCTCCTGCTGGGGTAGGGTGCAGCTCCTGCTCCTCCTGCTGGGGTCGGGCGCAGCTCCTGCTCCTCCTGCTGGGGTCGGACGCAGCTCCTGCTGGGGTAGGGTGCAGCTCCTGCTCCTCCTGCTGGGGTCGGGCGCAGCTCCTGCTCCTCCTGCTGGGGTCGCGCGCTCCTCCTGCTGGTGTCGGGCACAGCTCCTGCTCCTCCTGCTGGGGTCGGGCGCAGCTCCTGCTCCTCCTGCTGGGGTCGGACGCAGCTCCTGCTGGGTTAGGGTGCAGCTCCTGCTCCTCCTGCTGGGGTCGGGCGCAGCTCCTGCTGGGGTCGGGCGCAGCTCCTGCTGGGGTCGGGCGCAGCTCCTGCTGGGGTCGCGCGCTCCTCCTGCTGAGGACCCAGTTACAGCAGCTGCATCCCAGACAGGACCGACCGCGTCGGTCGGTTGTGTGAACAGCTGCCTTGGTGTAGAGTACTTGAAGGGGGATGTATCGATACACCCCCGTTCAAGTGCTCTAACCCAAAGAATTGCAATTATATTCTCATCAAAATTCGCATTCACTGGTAGTTTTATTGTCCGCAGGCGTTGATGGGCTAGCTCTGTTGGTTGTAGCGTTACCCTGCTCAACTCTTATATTAATTATCAAAAGTACGTCATGTGGGTACTCAAAATACTCGGCTTGAAGAGGGGATTCCGAAAATGCATTAAAAAAAAGGGTCAAGTTCAAGTTCAAGGTCATCATCAGGTTAGCCCAAAGTGGTCGATGTGGGTACTCAAAATACTCGGCTTGAAGAGGGGATTCCGAAAATGCAAAGAAAAAAAAGGTCAAAAGTGCGGTGCGGGCCCTTTTTTGTAAACATCATCCAAAGTGTACGATGTGGGTACTCAAATGACTCGGCTTGACTAGACGAACAAGAATCTGCAATCAGAATTCAGATCCGACCTATGGTAACCGATATCCCCCCCCCTTAAAGTGTCACAGACGAGACCTCGGGGGGGGGGTAAAGTGTCACAGACGAGACCTCGGGGGGGGGGGGTTGTCGGGGGGGGGGGGGCTCCTCCTGATTGATGTACCGGGGGGGGGGGGTCGTCGGGGGGGGGGGCTCCTCCTGATTGATGTACCGGGGGGGGGTCGTCGGGGGGGGGGCTCCTCCTGAAATAAAAAAAAAATTGCATATTAATTAGGGTAATTAAAAAAATTTGCATATTAATTAGGGTAATTAAAAATTTGCATATTAATTAGGGTAATTAAAAAAAAATTGCATACTAATTAGGGGGGGGGGCTCCTCGGGGGGGGGGGCGCTCCTCCTGGCTCCTCCTGAGCCAGAACACTCCATTTATCCCTACTGAGATATAATTCTAGTTTTGGCGGCAATTAATTGATTGTTACCTAAGAAGATGTGAAATATGGGTAATATATGATATTACCTCGTAGAAATTATCTCCTAATATAATATATTGTTTTTAGATTTATATATTTTAGAAGGTAATTTACCCGAGAAATGCGTTGTTAGTGCTGCGATCTGTGGTTAAACTTTTGATTTATTTCGAATACAGAACATATGTTTATGTTATCATCGTTCAAATAGATTGAATATCGAAAAAATAACATTGGGACTTGGAAGACCCGTGGGGCAGAGCCCTAAAGTAAAGTTTTAACTAAAACAATTTTATGTTCTCATTTTAGACCTAAAGAATCAGTGTTAAACCATCCAGTATATCGGGAAGTTAGAGAGTCAGTAATGAATAATCCTGGGTTTTGGCTTTTATATATTGAGATGTATACGTAACAAATATATAAATCCTTTTATGATTTTCAGCATCGGTATGAAATAGATGAACGAATCATCATGTTTTCTTTACATCTAGTTGATATTCTGTGAGAGTATAAAAGAGCAGAGGAGGTGATCCTGGAAATTGAATGGTTAGGGAGGCGATATCAGTAAAGGTGAAGTGCAACTGAATCAGGGGTACGCTAGCCGACAATCGGGGATGTGTGTTGTTTTTAAAACCACCATTTACAGATTGTGCTACATACTTATACAATTATTGGACATATATAGTAATTTACTTAGTGTCATTAAACTAACAACTATAATTTTGTAATATCCCATGATCCTGTTTAATATAACATCTATAATGTTATTTTTCAAAAGCCTCGGTAATATTATCAAGGCATTATGTCACAGAAAACCATTATACAGAACTAAAAAATGTAAATACTGTCTTAATACTTTTTAGGGAACGCAGAAATAAAGTGAATCACGTCAACATACTACATGTTAAAACCTTTTGATTTCTCTATCTAGTTTATCTTACGCGTTAGCGTTATAAATCGAGATTTTTTTGAAACAAAAGTGTTATTATTATAATTGTTAACTAGTTTATCTTACGCGTTAGCGTTATAAATCGAGATTTTTTTGAAGCAAAAGTTTTATTATTATAGTTGTTAATAAATCTTATTGATATAGCTGCTTTAATTTATACTATGTGATGTGAATTAATTCAAAGCCATTTTGAGAATATCTGCTACAAGCCAATGTGAAACAAACTAGTGACAATTAGAGGACCAATTCGTCACTTAAAGTGATCTAAAAACATATACTTCTCTTAAATGTTTAGAATGTTATCTGTATACCTTAATTCGTTAAAACTAAATTACTAAGACTAATTCATGATAACTTATAAAGTATTGTAAATAAAAGACAAAATTATCATTCTATGAATTAAAGTGTATAACGAAGAAAATCTGTTTTTGTAATTAATAATAGAGGCCGGACTTATTCAGGTTTATTGAATACAAAACCATGTAAAACTCTTTACTATTCAGGTGCTGTAACAGTTATAATTAGGATGCAATTCCAGACATATTACGTTGAAGTGGTCTGGACTAAATAAACTGCACTCTTATGATTCACATAAATCCGTCAACTGTAGCAATAGATTCTTCAATACACACTGCTTTAAGGAATATTGCTTATTTCTATGGACTTTTAAAAATTATGGGTTACAATAATTAAAGGAATTACACAATTAAATATAAAAGATTGTAGTTTAGTATAAAGGTTTTGAAAATTTAGAATAAAATTCTCACAACTTTGGGTTTACCTTAACATACAAATATATACTATTGAACAAATGATTATTATAAATTTATTACATATTTAATGCTGCATTTTTTCCAAAGATATTCTTTAGGTGAATTTATAAAAAAAACGGTTATTTCTCAAACGAATATAAATATTAGTAAAGATCGGTTTATGGATTCATGTGGTTGCAGTCTATTAATATTTGCATAAAACATATTTTTATTACCGTTGCAGAAAACCTGCGCATGATATCCAATGTTATTCCTATGAAGGGTAAATATAATGTTATATCTCACTTTTAAGAGTATATTTAAATGGAACTTGTTAAGACTTATCATGTGACAGTGCGATATAGATATTGCCATTACAAATTAATTAGCGAATTAGAGTATACGCAGGTGTGTTACGACGGGGTAATTTCTTGACCCGTACTTCAGACAATCATTACACAACCATGAATTAGAGTATACGCAGGTGTGTTACGACGGGGTAATTTCTTGACCCGTACTTCAGACAATCATTACACAACCATGAATTAGAGTATACGCAGGTGTGTTACGACGGGGTAATTTCTTGACCCGTACTTCAGACAATCATTACACAACCATGAATTAGAGTATACGCAGGTGTGTTACGACGGGGTAATTTCTTGACCCGTACTTCAGACAATCATTACACAACCATGAATATCAATCACAGCAGCGAATTAGAGTATACGCAGGTGTGTTACGACGGGGTAATTTCTTGACCCGTACTTCAGACAATCATTACACAACCATGAATATCAATCACAGCAGCGAATTAGAGTATACGCAGGTGTGTTACGACGGGGTAATTTCTTGACCCGTACTTCAGACAATCATTACACAACCATGAATTAGAGTATACGCAGGTGTGTTACGACGGGGTAATTTCTTGACCCGTACTTCAGACAATCATTACACAACCATGAATTAGAGTATACGCAGGTGTGTTACGACGGGGTAATTTCTTGACCCGTACTTCAGACAATCATTACACAACCATGAATTAGAGTATACGCAGGTGTGTTACGACGGGGTAATTTCTTGACCCGTACTTCAGACAATCATTACACAACCATGAATATCAATCACAGCCAGAACAATGTTTCAATCGCCAGCTTATCGCCTGCAATCTGTCACTCTTGGCTTATCATAGGCTTCGAAGAATCTACGTTAACATTTGTTTTACTATATTATGTTTTATAATTTGATGTAAGTAAGTGTGCATTTATCATAAAAAGGCAACCTATTTATTAAATTTTATCAAACACAGGTAAAATTTAATAATTTTATTTCCTATGTACATTCTAAAATTTAACCTAAAAATAACCATATAACACTATTAGCTGTCATATAAATGAACGACATTCAGTATAATTGAATCCAAGATTTACTGCGAGTTCCCGATTGCAGATCGTTGGAAGTTCTCCAATACAATCCTGGCCGTTTTTATGATAATGGTTTGAGATTGGTTTAGACGTAACCACTTTATTTCTTGGCTAAAATGGTAATAAAATAGCTATCAAGGAATAATTAATGCACCACTAATGAAATATAAATTATAATACTAATGAATGCTTGTAAAATATAAATAATAAACTTTACAAAACAATCGTTTAATAATGTGACTTCTACACAATAAAGTATTTTTTACGATGTTTGTGTACACTAGCTGCCGACAGGCAGATAAAAAAACTATTTTGCACGCAGCACGCTGACATGAGGGAAGTGAATGAGGAAAGTAAATTTTCACATAAACGACTTAAAAAAAAATCGAAAACAGTGTTAAAACATAGACTTATTCCAATTTTATGGAAATCTGATAACATTTAATTATTTGGCTATTCTGATGCTCCTGGTTCTGTTTACCTGCAATGCTGGGATAACAATGTTGCACATTATAAGATTAGGAGAAGGATTAGGAGTCTGAATTGTAAGTAGGTGTGGGCATACTGAGGATGGTAATACCCCACGTCGCAGCAAACCGATGCGAAATTCCAACGTATGTATATGTGATTCACTACTACATAAAGCCACTTACGTTTCACAAAAATATATTCATAAATAAGTAATATACAGCATTGATTGTATTCTCCATAAGAATAACATTAGGGCCGAGTACGCTGCCAAGTAGTGCTGCAACGAGGAAGATGAGAATTATGTTTTTTTTTGCAATTATAAATATATAACTAAACCCGGTGAAGCTACATACCAAGTGTTATTAATTTAGGTTCATAACTAAGGGTGATATCAAACTTTACTTATACTCCATTTTAATAAAATGGGGGCCGAGTATGCAGGTTTGCTGCTACGGGGACAGTTGACAAAATATTTGTTAGTGTGCAAATATTACCACTAATTGAAGCCATATACTAAGTTTCATCAATATCATTCATAAATAATCGAGATATCAAATTTGATCTATCCTCCATAAGGATAACATTGGACAACATAGTGTGTTACCACTTTGAATATCTCTGCAACGGTTGGACGTAGAACAACAATTAAAACACCACAATGATTGTTTTGTAGATATAAACTTATTGGTAAAAATAAATGAAAGTTTTTAGTAAAATTATCTGAGGAAAATCGAAAAAACCTTTTTCCCATAAGATTAACAAGGGAAATTTTATGAACACGTTTTTTGACTTTTCTCCACAACCACTTAACCTATTTTAATGTTTAAAAATACCAAATTATTTGTTTTTAAGCTCTATAAAATGGATGTAACCAAAATTAAGTGTTTTTAGAGTTTTAAGGTAAAAAATGCAAAAATGTAATTTTTGGAAAATTTTAAAAACCCCATAAATTTGAAATCCCCTTCCCATAGTTCGATCAATCTGGCTTTCGAACTTAAAGTCATAAATGTTACTCTCCACATTTGTGCCAAATTTAATCAAAATCGGCTGTTTATTACAAAAGTTATCAAGGTAACGGACACACAATCACACACTCACTTTATGGTCTTTTGTTTACATTTTGAGAAAATATTATAAATAATGAGTTAACAGGTTACGTAGCGACTTTATCTATGTATAGCTTTACGATTAATTTGTATCGTAAAAACGCAATGTAAAAGGTTTCAGCTCCAAGACCACTAAAATATAATTTATATATATATATATATATATATATATATATATACATATATATATAAATTTGAACAAATAGTGATTTTGGCATCAGGTGACCTCAAAACAAAAAGTTATCATGGTCTCGGGCTTAAGTCTTAACATGCCACCTAAGGTAAGAGCTTCTTCCCTATAGGGGAAATACGCTAAAACTACACCAACATAGGAACAACAGGTTTTTCTAATGTAAAATCCCCGTAAGACAACGTATTTTATTTTGCGAATTAATATTTTCTTTAATAACTCGGTAAAATATTTGTGATAGAATGATGAGGGAGGTCTTAAATGTTTCGCCTGAGTCATTTCAAACTTTTGGCATGTATTAATTTTACATTTGGGGCTTTAAAAACCTTTTTTGCGTCCAAAATCTCAAAATTCTAAAACTTAATATCCCCAAAAACGGGAAATAGTGTTTTCGATTGTTTCGCCCAATGAACTTGCCCAACTGATTAAAGAAAGGAATGTCCCTACCAAACTTGAAGGAAATCGGACAAAAAAGAGTACAATCACGTTTATATATATATTTTTTAACGACCTCCCTAAAACGTGTTCAGGGGGTTACGTTAGGAACTTTTATGGTGGTCCCGGGCTTAAGTCTCACCATGTGGGTTATGCTAATAGTAAACTTTTCCATAGAAAATTTACTAAAACAGAGGGGACATAAACACGAGAGGGAAATCATTCTTCACAGAAGGCAAATTTAATATTCCTAATGCCCTATTGATTATGTTGATATTATTATTTTGATTATATTTCTTTTTTATGTACCGAAAATTTGTTACGGAATAGAATAATTCTTATGTAAATAGCATGGGGATTTAAAAACGTCTGCTTTGTTTGCATTAAAACATATGACCCAGTATATACTTGGTTTGTGACCTGTCATATGTTAATACTTATATTGTTTTAATTCCCTCAGCATGTAAATAGTAAAAGAAATCTGATGAGGCAGAGTACTGGAGCAAGGTTTGGGGCTATAGGCCCTTCAAGCCACTAGTAAAATAGTACTTGAAATATTACATTCATCACTTCAGGGGGTATTTTTATACAAAATTCTGGCTGAGCCATTGCTCGATGTTTGTTTGGGAACAATTCATGACCCGATAAATCAACGTGAAAACAAATGGGGGAGGCTTGTTGAACAAGGCGCGTAAATCAGATTATCATAGCTGGAGAACAATGCAAGTGATCACAGTTGAAATACTGCGGCGCGCCGATTGGGACGTCACCTGCAATGGGTTAGTCAGTTTACTTGTTAATTATCTTTATTAGTAGTAAATTTTCGGAAACATATTGTTCAAATCCCTTAGTTGCTTAATAATAGAGGTGAATTAAAAATGTAAAATATGTATCGTTCCTTTGTGTTAATTTAGATGTTTTATTGTTTCATTTGGTTCATTTGGTTAGTATTAATGAGTTGGAGTGATGACATATTTCGATAATTTTAATTTGTCGAGCAATTCTTGTAGTTAAGTAGTAGTTAATTAACTAGTAATGAATGTTAAAGTAAAAATAAATATTACAAACCACTTGGGCGTTTAGGATGAACATTGTTTGGTAATGGTGTCTCATTTAAAAATATGAAACGTTACGACGTTATGATATAAAATTTATAAAATATTGTTTATTCAAAAACATATGAGTTTTGTATGTAGGTTTGTCTTGTTTGTTTGTCAATTTAAAATTGCATATGAATAGAGAAAGGATAAGTAGTTCATCCTCATTTTCCTGCGAGTAATGGGGTTAACAGTTATGGCAGAACATTTTGTTGAATTTAATAGTATCAGATCAGTACGATGGCTAGTAACTGAAATATTTCATAACAAGACAAGTTAAAGGAATAAAGATGACTTGATAATATTATTTCACAAGTTTGTAAAGTTATCGAATTTATTATTAAACTGTTTATTATAATAGTTTATTATTTTACTGTACTAACAAAAATGTATTAACTTGCGTATTTACTACTTCTTCTATTAACTTTCTCGAATACTAGTACATGTTTTTAAAATTATTTTCAGGAATATTTTAGAGACTAGAAAATACTACCTGAACATAGCTTGAAATTATTCTCCCATAGATACAAGATTAACAAATCAAGATAACATAATTGTGATGTTCACAAATGATCCAATAGTGTGTCTCATATGTCGGCAAAGCCTTTTAACCGTTCAATAGTTGATAAATTCCCTACATTTTAAAAACTTAACTTGTGTTTTTAAAACCTTCTACAACGATATCACGACTAAAGAGAATATTTTAAGTATGTTTTAAGGAACAGCAGCAACTCGTATGCTATTGAAACGTCGTACAATAATGTAGGTTAATTTTATAACTAAAATATATTGAATTGTTAATTAATTACGTCTTTATAGATAAAGTATTAGCGAATTTCCCCTATAGGGAAGAAGCTATTACCGTAGGTCTCATGGTAAGACTTAAGCCCGAGACCATGATAACTTTTTGTTTTGAGGTCCCCAGATGCCAAAAACACTATTTGATCAAATTTATATATATATATATATATATATATATGTGTGTGTGTGTGTGTCCGTTAACACGATAACTTGAGTAAAAAAGGTCCGATTTTGATGAAATTTGGCTCAAATGTGTTAAATGACATTCATGACTTTAAGTTCGAAATCCAGAAAAATCGGATCATGGGAAGGGGGGTTTATGGGGGTTTTAAATTTTCCAAAAATCACTTTTTGCATTTTTCACCCTAAAATTTTTAAATAACTTAATTTTGGTTTTGACCATGTTATAGAGCTTAAAAAAACAAATAATATAGTTTTTTCAATTATTAACCTAGGTTGAGTGGTTGCGGAGAAAATCCAAAAAAAACCTACTCATAAAATCTCCCATGTTAATCTTATGGGAAAACTGTTTTTGGTTTTCCCTCAGTTCATTTTAATGTAAACTTCACATTTGCTTTTACCAATCTATTAAGCTCCACAAAACAATCATTTTTATGTTTAAATTGTGATTCTACGCCCAACCGTTGCAGAGATATTCAAAGTACTAAACACAGTACGTTGTCCAATGTTATCCTTATGGAGAATAAATAAAATTTGATATCTCGATTATTTATGGATGTATGTTGATGAAACTTGGTATGTGGCTTCATGTAGTATTGGTATATTGATATTTGCACAAAAACCTGCGTACTCAGCCCCCATGTTATTTTTATGGAGAATAACTAGAATGTTATATAGCGCTTATTTATGTTTGAATATTGATGAAACTTGGTATGTGGCTTCGCCTGGTTAAATTCTATTTATATTTGCATAAAAAACAATTGTTTGTGTTCCTTCTTTCAGCAAACCTACGTACTCATTACCAATGTTATTCTAATGGAGAATAATTAAAATCGCTTATATGTGAATATATTTTTATGAAACTTGGTATGCGGCTTTATGTGGTATTAAGACATATATTATGCATTGGAAATTCGCTGAGTACGCAGGTTTGCTGCGACGGGGGTATTATATTCCTTAAGTCTATTTTTAAATGTTAAGCTTTTTTAAATACATGTGGACACTGCCCATTTTTCGTTTTATATAAACTATATATACAGCTAAAAAGCTTAACATTTTGAGTTATCCAATCTGCCACCAATGTTTTCCAAAACCTCGTAAAATTATGTTTAAACCCTGCACGCGATCCTAATACCAAAAGAAATACAACGAGGGAAGATTTAGTAGCTGATAAGAAGCAGATGGAAGTTTTAAAGAATTCTTAGTGATACAATAAAGTTAGAGAAATCGTGGCTATTTAGCTGAGTTTAGGTCAACCCGAGTTCCTCTGAAAGCACAACATTTTTTGATTCGGTGCATTTATTGTTTGTTACAGTACTTAAATTATATTGAAGTATATTTTTCAAACAAACGAAGAATTAGTATACAATGGTCTTTTGCTTACATTTTGATAAAATATTATAAATAATGAGTAAACAGGTTACTTAGCGACTTTACCTATGTATAGCTTTTTCGATTAATTTGTATCGTAAAAACGCAATGTAAAAGGCTTCAGCTCCAAGACCATTGAAAGACTTCTGGTGAAACTTCAACTTTAATGCTACTTTGATGATACTTCTATTCTTACTGTTTTCCTAACACATCATTGAAACAGTATGCAGGTAAAAATTGTTTGGTTAACCAACCATGCCTCGTTTAAGTAAGCTTTACTTTGGCTTCTGTAAATGGAAACCATTTACGTTTACATGAACTCTTATATATATATATATTTCGCCTTTATATTAACTACCAATAAACAACCAACCCGTTTTACAATCCAGAAAACCGACGGTGTTTAAACCAACTCAAATTCCTTCTTCGCAATATTCGAGACACGTCTCAAAACGACCGAGGATCAAGTGGAGTTGACTGCACAAACTGCATTTTTATGTGTCATATAACCAAGTCTATTGCGGTAATGCTCTTCTGCGAGGGACATCTGCCTTTAGAGCTCTACATACAGCTCATATTTAACACTTTTATCAAAGAGATGGTGGAGGTAGTTTTTAGACCACTCAGTACAACTAAACTTAATTTTCAAAGAAATGGATTCTTATGGTATGATAAATATTGCTATTTAATGCAGTTAAAATTTCAACACGGTAATAGTTAGCACTCACATGTTGTTAATATAGGAATGTAAGTAATATGGATTGCATATCAATACTATTTATAAAATGAAAGTAGTTGTTAAAATAACCTCTGTTCCGTTGTCATGCAAGACGCACCTGAACCGAATAAGCTACGATTAATGTTGCATTATGGTCATATAGATCATATTTATGGGCTTTGTATTAGCCTCTTCAAGTGTAAAAAAAGCCTTATGCAAGATGACAAATTGTTGGTTTTTAAGCTGAGTCCCAAGGAGAAAACAACTTTTTATAAAATAATATTCTATGTAAAGTTTTAGGCTTGGAAGTTTCTCTGGCGATTTTTCTGGTTTTAGCGAATTTCCCCTATAGGGAAGAAACTATTACCGTAGGTCTCATGGTAAGACTTAAGCCCGAGACCATGATAACTTTTCGTTTTGAGGTCCCCAGATTCCAAAACACCATTCGTTCAAATTTATATATATATATATATATATATATATATATATATATTTATATATATGTGTCCGTAAGCACGATAACTCTCGTAAAAAAGGTCCGATCTTAATAAAATTTGGTACAAATATGTAAAGTACCATTTATTTGAACGAGTTCGAAAACCAGACAAATCGCACCATCTGAACGGGGGTTTTGGGGGGGGTTTGTACCCAAAAAATGTTTTTTTTGAGTTTTCACATGTAGTTATCATTTAAATCAAATTTTAATCTAAACCATTGAATTCAGCTTAAAAAAACAAACAATTTGGTATTTTGATCATTGCTCTACGTCAATTGGTTACTGAGATATTGAAAGTGCTAAACACAGTATGTTGTCCAATGTTATTCTTATGGAGAAGAAGAAAAATTCGATATCTCGGTTATTTATGAACATAAACTGACGAAACTTGGTTTATCGCTTCATCTGGTTGTGGTTTGTTGTTGTTTGAACAAAAAACTAATTTTTCGCCTATGGTTCCCGTAGCAGAAAACCTAGGTCCTCGGTCCCCATGTTATTCTTATGGAGAATAATAAAGATGTTATAAATCGCTTATTTATGAATGTATATAGATAAAACTTGGTATGTGACTTCACTTAGATGAGTTCTATTGATATTTGCACAAAAACCCATTATTTTGTGTTCCTCGTTGCAGCAAACCTGCGTACTCATCCCTAATGTTATTCTAATGGAGAATAATGAATATTTTAAATATCGCTTATTTACGAATATATTTCTTATGAATTCTGGTTAGAGGCTTAATGTGTTATTAAGACATATCTATTCATTGGAAATTCGCTGAGTACGCAGGTTTGCTGCGACGGGGTATTATTATATATGACTTGTTTAACATACAATACAATTTCACTTCGTACATCGTATATTAAAATTTAACTATCATTTTTAAAATACAAGGTCAATTTATTTCAGACTGACGTAGTTACCTGGAATGTGATGGGGTGAAGTCATGATTGTATCAATAAAAAAATGTACTAATGAAAATAATTTTAAAACTGTAACTGAATTAGATTTTAAAACCGAACTGGTCTTTAACGATAATTTATCACTGGACATTGTCCAGTGGACAACCACCTGAAATAAACCAATCCGAACATTCCTCTATGTATATGGATCTCTAAATCATATAGATAATGCTCAGTTAGTCTCGCTGGCGGGTTATATCTCACCTGACGGCGGTCTCAGGTTGTTTTGGGTTTTTGCCAACCCCAGCACTGCCTTACTTATCGGGCCCATAATTTAACAGCATACATTACAGGAAATGGGACAAAGGAGTATTTATCATTTCAACCACCTTCTAAAGCAAATTTTAGAATTTGTTGTGACAATTTTGCTTTACGATTTTTACGTTTAACGTAACTTAAATACTTTTATTCATAGGTATGAAATTTGACCAATCACAACTATAGAGACGTAACAAAATTGAACATCCGTTCAAATATTAAAATATAGTGTTTTACAATGTAATAGATGGTTTTGAGTAACATAAATGGCAAATTTAACCATCGGCTGAGACCCAGGTATTTTATATGAAATACATATGATAATAATTGTCCATTTAGCATCGAAAATGTTTGAATTATACCACCTAGTGAGGAATGATCTCTACAGTCAAAATAGTGTAATACACATTGCGGAAATAAGTCATTTCTTCATTACGTATAAAACATCTATAATCCACTTCCCATCAGATTCATTCATTTATACAATGTAACACTCTTTTTAACTGTTTGTTCCATTTACAAATATATAAATTTAATGAATTACAAAAAGGGAATGTAGTGTGTTTGAATATATTTTGTGTATTAGATTAGTTTCTTGTTTAAGTGGAAGATAAAATAAATCAACACTTATAATAGTAATGTTATGAAATTTGAACTTGTAAAAACAGTCTCGGAAAGTGTTGCTTGTATTAATAGTGTACATATATCATACATTTAAGCATGGTCAACGCATAAAGTGTGAAGTAATATATTTCATAAAACAAATATAGACAGATTTGTTACTTTTATTTTGAAATCCTTTCCCCTTGCGACATCTAACCGGATAGTGTGTTTGTCTCAGGTGATGCAGTCAGCGGCCGTTGTTTGCTGCTCGGTGTAGAGGACGTGACGACCCAAGATCCCTGAGGATTTTCACATCACACACTGATCAATCTTGTTGTCAACGTGCATGTTTGCTTTCTAAAGATAATATAAATTCTAAAGTAATCGATGTATTAGTGAATTTCGCCTATAGGGAAGAAGCTATTACCGTAGGTGGCATGGTAAAACTGAAGCCCGAGACCATGATAACTTTTCGTTTTGAGTTCGTTTTCGTTCAAATTCATATATATATATATATATATATATATATATATATATATATATATATATATATATATGTCCGTTACCTCGATAAACTTTAAAAGGAACGCCCGATTTTGATGGAATTTGGCAGAAATGTGAGGGTAACATTTATGACTTTAAGTTCGAAAACCAGATTAATTGGACTATGGGAAGGGGGTTTTATGGGAGTTTTCAATTTTCTAAAAATATTTTATTTTGATTTTTTTAACCAAACATTTTAAAAACACTCAATTTTGGTTACAGATATTTTATAGAGTTTAAAGAAAAAATAATTTTGTATCTTGAATCATTAACCCAGGTTATGTGGTTGTGGAGAAAAGTAAAAAAAACGCGTCCATAAAATTTGCTATGTTAATCTTATGGAAATAAGGTTTTTTGATTTTCCTCAGATAATTGTACTAAAACTTCACATTTATTTTTACCAATAAGTTCAGCTCAGCAAAACAAACATTGTGGTGTTTTAATTGTTGTTCTGCGTCTAACCGTTGCAGAGATATTCAAAGTGCTAAACACAGGAAGTTGTCCAATGTTATCCTTATGGAGAATAAATACAATTTTATATCTTGATTATTTATGAATGTATATTGATGAAACTAGGTATGTGGTTTCAACTAGTTGTGGTATATTGATATTTGCACTCAAACAATCTGTTGTTAATTTTCTCCGTAGCAGCAAACCTGCATACTCGGCCCCATTTAAAAAAAATGGAGAATAAGTAAAGTTTTTATCTTCCTTAGTTATGAACCTAAATTAATTAAACCTAATATGTAGCTTCACCTGGTTAAGTTATATTGATAATTGCAAAAAAAACAACATTTCTTATCTTCCTCGTTGCAGCAAACCTGTGTACTCCGCCCTAATGTCATTCTTATGGAGAATAAATAAAATTCTATATGTCACTTATTTATGAATGCATTTTTGTGAAACTTGGTAAATGGCTCTATGCAGTAGCGAGGTGCGGATATGTGCATTGGAAATTTGCTGATTACGCAGGTTTGCTGCGAAGGGGTTATTTATTATATTTTATTATTTATTTAATTTAAAATTCATTGTTGGTGACAGCACAGAGGTGCTAGTGAGTTTGTATTGTTCTATAAATTATTGCAGACGTTTTCCATTACTGATAGGAGGAATGTTTCACTCTAGTCATTACAGTTGGGTGGACCGTGCGGGAGACTTAATACAGTATTAATCACAGTCGTTACTTGTAATACCTTTACTAATGCTACATGTTTATTTTTAATTATAAATTGGGCCACGGCGGAGGCTTTTCGTTATGTAACTGAAGTTTATTTAGAATCAAATATTTAAATAAAACCCTAGAATGCTAAAGAACAGCGTGGCAACAGATTAATGTTTTCAGATAGCGTGTTTATTACCGTTTGTAAACTTGTGGTTATGATACATTTTATAGTTCAGCATTTTTAAATTCATAATTAACAAATTATGAAATTTAAGGCATTTTAATGGTAATATAAATACAATTTATGCTTAAAATGAGCTCACCAGGTTATATGACCCTCGTAGTAACACATTCACTTTAAGGTTTTACATTTATTTAGTGAGATATAAAATTTTGTAAACATTTCGTTAGAACTTGTTCTGTATAAACATAAACAGTGTGCATTAATTAGGAATGGATATGTTCAACGCGCTAGTAGAATGTGAAAGAGTATTCATGCTTCTACTAACTTAAAAAGAGTTCACACGCAGCACGCTGACGTGAGGGAAGTGAATTTCCACATACAAACTTTAAAAACTCAAAACCAGTGTAAAACATACATTTATTCCAATTTTTACTGTAATCTGAATACATCGATTTTTTTGGCTGTTCTGATGCTCCTGGTTTCATTTGCCTGCAATACTGGAAATACAATTTTGCGCATTATAAGGTTAGAAGAAGGTCCAGTCAGGCTTGAAAGTAGGTGTGAGGTTGCTGGGGATGATAAAAGTACACCAACAAATGAATAACAGGCTTTTCTAATGTAAAACCCCCATAAGACAACGTACTGTGTTTGGTAGATAGACTTTATCTTTAATAACTCGGTAAATATTCATGTGGTGAATATGGTTTCTGACCCTTTTTGGCCCCAAAAACTCGAAATTTGAAAGATAAATTCCCAAAAAAGGGGTTTAGAGATTTCCGATTGTTTTTCCCAACGAACTTGTCCAACTGATCATAGAAAGGAACGTCCCTATCAAATTTGAAGTAAATCGGACAACAAATGCGACCGCTAGAGTGCAAAAAAAAACACACACACACACACACACACACACATATATATATATATATAATATATATAATATATATATATATTATATATAATATATATATATATAATATATATAATATATATATATATATATATATATATATATATATATATATAGTTTTCTAGGCCCCGTAATTGTGGCCCAGGCGGATACTTTTTACCTGTGATTGTGGCCCACGTGGGCCACAATTGAGGGCCACATTCGGGGTAGCAAAATACCACCAAATGTGGCCCATGATCGCGCTGTTGCCATGTTGTTCAGTTTTAGTAGTGTGGCGAATTGTATCAGTGCGGAGTGTGTGTTGATAGTGCTCTCCCCACGTGTAGCCACCATTAGCCCAGTCAATAAAGGTTTCGTGTCGCAACTAATTTTGGGAAAACTGAATTTCAGCAGGATGTTAGTATACTAAAAAAAACACCAAGTCCCAACCCCCCCCTCTTGGTCCCCCCCACCATAACCTTACAAGAGCAGTACCCTTGTTAAATGATTACAGCTCAAAAACTAATGAAGTTACGGACACGTTATTTAATTATTCTATGCTTAACGATGTTCTAAGCAAATTATCATATATCCACTTGTAATGTAGACAGCTTAATTTCACCGTAATACTTCAATATATACAAAAAAACTGCCACTGCGAAAAACAAAAAGTAGCTTAAACTAATTGTACATTTTTTTCCTTGGAACATGGGATGAAATGTTGTCAACAAAACTTATAGCTTATAGATAATTTAATGAGTTTTGAAATGATGGGTCTAGTAAAGATATTTGTTCAAATGATGGTTTCATAGAGATTGATGAAACAGTAGCGGACATCACGCTGCCGGGCCTCGAGCCGGCCGATGACACTCGCTACTGAGGGGCACCGCTGTATGTACTCGTATCCATAATCTTGAATAGTTATTCAGTTTGAATGTAGATCAAATATAACAACTTTTAATTATAGTTTCATAAAAAAAAACAGTTTAAGTACACTTTTATCACTGATAAATAATAATAGTATTTTCAATAACTTACTAATCCCTGCACAACAAATAAAATTTATGATTACAATTTTTCTCTTTTTGGTTGTTTATAAAGGTAATTTTCTAATATTTCGTCTGTTTGGTCCGAAGAATTGTTACAATACTTTCTACTGCAGTGCCCACACATAGATGTGCAATCGAACCCAGCTTTACGACAGCTACAGTTTGTAACACACTATGGTTTACAGTTGCAATATATTAGTAGGAAAAGTTCACTTGGAACAGGAGGATTCATCATTGGCTTAGGGATTAATATGTTGTTTTATATATTATACTGCCAACCCCATTCTTCTGCTGGAATTTTACACCCTAACAAGTTTGAATTTGGTGGTAAACCCTCAAAAGATTTAAATGAGCAGCAGTTGGTGGAAGTTTGGTGTCGGGAAAAAAGCGACCAGTGAAATATGCACAATCATTTTTAATTTAAATGTTCTTTCCTTTTGATATTTTATAAATAATACTAGCGGTTTCCGGCACGTTGTTCAGTGAGCTGTATACAATCTGGAGAAACTACTGCCTTGCAGTTTCTGACAGAAAGCGTGTCATATTTGAAAAGCAGCTGGAAGCACAATATCTCCCCTCTACAGTAACAACATAAGAAAATGAACACCATGTACCAAGGTACCACTATCGTTTTGTAATGTTTTGGTATATAAAGGGGAAAATTCTGCCAATGGCACGAAAATTCAGCCATTGATTTTCTGCAATGGCTGGATGAAAATCGAGTACAGCAGGGCGAGAAAAATGTTTCAGCTGATACCTGCTAACTTAAGTGTCAATGTATACTGTATTCATATGTAAATATGAATTTACGTGCATATTTGCTGGCACGTTAATATTGCTCCAGTTATTCATAGAGCTCATTGGTGTTGCTACGCCTAAGAACTGTGTTTAAAAATCTTCATTCATAACATTTAGATTACAGCTCGCTACCTAAATGAGTTAACAAATGTTTACAATAATTAAACTAGTCATCTTTGAAAATCATAACATATCTTTCCTCCGTTAGAATAACATGGTAACTTTGAAGTCCGGTGGGGGAGAGGTAAGGTAAGGGAATTTTGGCCGCTTATTTCGCACATACCCTGGTTGAATTACCTCAAACGGGGGGTGGGCGGGACTCAAGAAATTTTGGCCGCTTATTTCGCGCATTCCGTGATGGTCGCTTATTTCGCTGGTCGCTTTTTTCTGTTATTTGGAAGTTTTGCTAAATACAAATTTGACAAGAGACATTTTTGTGGTTAATTGGTTAAACTTAAAGTATCATTGAGTTACATTAGGTTTCATTGAGGGTTTTGAGCTTTGATAAGTTGTACATGCTCAGAGTAAACTGTTGAGTGTTACATTCACTGACCCATAGCAGATTAGGTGGATGAATAAAAGCATAGATTAAGCATATTCCTTAGGAGATCACCCATCGTAATGGGACAAGCGTACACGGTCTGCTTGTACGTCCAGGGCGACGGCGGAGCTAGTTCGGAACGTCTACGCTGCCGCGCTGCTGTCGCTGCCCTTCCCCTCTCCCCCTTCGGCCACGCGCCCTACCTAACAGCCCCTCCACTAACCCCTCTTAAATCTCCCATCTCCCAACCCCCAACACACACACTCCGCTGAGGGCACCGACCGAAGCCCGTTACCACGTCCCGCCACCGCCAATGGCCGAGGCGCCTCGCCGAGGTGGTGTACTGCCTGAAACTGCCGCAAGCGTCTTTCGATTTTCATAGGAATGTAATGACCCATTCACATTACAATGTTATATTATTATACGCTAGTTATTAACAGGTGAAGACTGAGAAAGAATATGTTCGACCTTGCCTTATAAATCTGATTATGATTATATTAATTGTTTTTGAGTTTTCCCAATAAATTTAATTTATTTTTTATATTTTGCGAACCATAAATTTAAACTTTGGTAGTTGCAACATATTTTAATAATGGATGCTGTTTTTTTTTTCAAAGCAAGTACCGAGTCCAAAGTGGTTGTGAAATCACTGTGATTTATGAAAGTCAACAATTTATGAAATCTTAATAATCTCAGATAATAAATCTCAGATCTAAATTCACTGTTCCTTAATTATGTCCGCATTGTTGTTCACTGTTTCCTGCTTCATTCCTCATAAGCAATAAGCATAAATTAGTTGTGGTCCAGAAATGTCAAGAAGTCTTTACCATTTATCAGGGGCGGATCCAGGGAGTCACGTTGGGGGGGAGAAATGCCGGGGATTTTGGGGGGTATGGAATACTCTTCTCAGGGGTGGGGAGTCCGGGATTCCATCCCCGGAAATTTGTTAAAAATTCCATATCAATAATTTTTTTGGCCGTAAAAAATAGCCGAACGTGTTTTATTGACCAAATTGTGCGTTATCGGCCTAAAAAGACGACTGTATAGAATTCATGGACCAAAATCAGAAATTGTACCTATTATTTCGGATAAAAATGACAATTTTACCGCATTTCATGGTCGCCGTAACTTTTAGACCAAAAACTGAAAATTGAGTACCAACCTTTAATGCCGGAAATGTACTTAATCGCTCAAAAACGGCAATCGGACCGCATTTTCTCGGTAAAAAACAAAGCCGGGTCGTGTTTTATATACAAAAGCGAAGTCCGAAACGCATTTTACCGGGCAAACCAGATATTTGGCCGTGTTTTATCGGTAAAAACATAAATTTTGCCACAACTTGGTGGTCAAAAACACCAAAATGAGTGAATTTTTTAAGTATAATGGAATGGACCACGTTTTATTGGCCTCAAGTGGCAAGCGAGCCGCATATTATCCACGGAAATAGCAATATAGCCTTGTTTTAGTGCCCGAAAAAAGCAATTGACCGACAAACCCCTTTTGCGATTTGTAGGGCAAAAACATTGACCTCAAAAAATTTAAGGGCCGCATTTTATCGGCCGAAAAAGTCTGCGTTTTACATAAAAAAATTGTTTAAACAAAATAGGCAATTCCACTTCATTCTATTTGCCGAAAACAACCGTTTTCCTAGGTTGCCGAAATGACGATCGGCAAGTTTTTTATTGTCTGAAAATGACAACCAAAACTTGTCTTATTGACTGGGAATGACAGCGAGGTAGAAAACATGTCGGGATAGACCACAATTCGGTCCGGCTGGGCTCAAGGTCACATCTCAAAGTGTAGGATTCGGCGGTCGCAGCCGCAGCGCTCAGTACATCGTCTTATGGATTATTGGCGATGCGTCCTCAGTTAAATGAGGTTTACGGCGCAAGGGATTTTTTATAATAAAATGGTTTTTGGAATCGAATTACTGAATAAATTCTTTATCTTTTGGTACTAAATTAAAATGTATTTAACCTCTAATTATGACGTAAAAACACGTGTAAGTTTCAATATTAGCATACAAATCTCGATTTTCACGTACTCAACCTGGATTTTCATCGAAATTAATTAATTAACGACTCAATGACTCCCATATTTTATTTAATCGATACATGAGTCAACTCTTTTCGTGAAAATAACTATATAATAACAATTGTACGGCTTTTAAAGAGGCTTAGTTTTGAATTTTGACACAACAAATTTGATTCCATACCATCGCATTTATAGCTTTGGTAGAAAAGTTTATTCAAAATTAAGTACCTTTCGTATTCGAGTTCCTTGACATGTTCCTCAACTTTTAACGCCAATATGATTTTTATAGGATTGGTTATTACAGTATTGGCTGATGTAGAGGCTTAGTTCTGAGTTTCGACGTAAAACCATAAGTTCATTCATAATTTTGATTAAATATTTAGCTACACATATTTACTTACGACTTTGTATTTCATTTCTCCGATCTATTCCTTATTTATTCACACAAAATCAAATTATAAGTCTATTTGAATAGTTGTTAGGGAGGTATAACTTAAGTTTCTGTAAACAGATGTTGATTCTCTTCTATTTCAATGTTCACAATTAAAATCATAAAATGTGACCATAAAATTAAGGATGATAAACCTGAAAACATGTAAAATTTAAATACAATCTAATTTAACGATGTAATAAATAACTGCTAGAACTAGAAGGAAAAATGTTTAAGTGATACAAATTTTAAAGGGAGAAGGGTTTAAATAAAAGGCAAAATTATGTTTAGATAAAATCCAATACATATCGAGGTTATGACTCATGTATTTTAACTTAGAAAATGGACAAATAAAGTATTTAGTAAGGATTTTTTGCATCACAACCACGTTATAACAAAACAAATATGTTTATTCTTGCATAACATTTTACTATGTACAACAAATAAGTCTCATATTATTTTTCATTATTTTAATTACATATTCATTTATAATATTTAATATGTAATTTTTAATCATGATTCAGATTAGATCTCGATAAATGTTTTTTTTATCATAATTGAAAGCTGTGTTAAGTAACAATAACCTCAATATAATATGGAGTCAAATATATATTTATATAATTACTTTTTATAAAAATCTAAGTAAAATGAGAAGCGATTATTCTGATGTGGTAGTACGGTTTTTACCTCCCTGGGGAACGACAACCGAGCCGCATGAACGAGAATGGCCGAAAAAGACGTTTTAAAACTAAATTAACGAATTTTCACCGAAATTCCTGTAAAATTATCCGATTTTCCAGGAATTTCCGGTCTGTGAACTCTCTGTAGTAGTATTACAGAAGGCATATGAATCTGACTGACGACGCATCAATCAGACGACAAGTCGAGATGATGCTGTCGGGCAGACGTAGCACTGAAATTGAACCAATTGTAGATAATTTTGACTTATTTTCATATGTGGAATCAAATTCTGCGAATCACACCACGCTTTTTTGTGACACCCTGTATATATTTTTTGAATTACACATATTTGCCTGATTAAAATTAAGTTTATTTTTATTATATAGGTAGTCATGAATTCCTTTCATGAAACGTGACAAAAGTGTGTTTAAATAACCCTTAGGCCTATATACGCCATAACAATTTTAAGCAGACTAGGGGCTTGTAGGGGCAAAAGCCCCTAAAAAACCAAAATACATAAATTTTTTATCAACCTTCATTGGTCATTTATAAATAAGCACTGATTTTCTAGCATTATAATATAATATTATTATACTGTCTTATGTTTTTAATAAAATGTCCATTCCTAAACAACTATACATTGCTGTAGTTTAAAAGTAAACAAACTGAATAAGTACAGCTGGTATCAATATCAAAGGCTAATTTAACTCTGTGGCACAGCTGTTTTAATTTCAAAAGATGTAAACAAATTAAACCCCATGTTGTTTTAATGGGAAAAGTTTTATTCTGTTGCGAATTTATGGTAAAAAAATAAGAAAAATGAATAGTTTTCCCTCAAAATTCACGTCAAGACCTTTAAAATGATACCCCTCCCATCCTTCTACGGCCATCCAGTCACTCACAATTTCTTTACAAAAATTTGACTTACGGAATTATATATAGAGATACGTTTACTTGATATTTTGTAATAATCGTTTAAATTTGAGATTTACTCACACATTGTAAAAAAACACCGATATTTTACACTGTTTTTCCTTATATAAATTTAAGAAAGCAATGGAAAGATTTGAAACTCCGTAATATAAAATTTGACAATATTTCCGTTCATTTGATAGGTATCTCGTTAAAATCGGACTGGCCGTTTCGTAGGTGTTATAACGTAAACGTATCTTAAAATCAGCCAAAAAATCAATGTGATACGCTATATCGTAAATAAATATTAGATAACAACCTTGCTTTGAATTGATGAGTAAATCACGTTTCATAATAATTACTGATATTCTTTAATTTCAAACCTGTATAATTTCTTAATGTTTCTCAATTTTTTTCAAAAGAACATAAATTTTATTTACTTTTTTTATTTACAGGATTTACTCTCCGCACCGACGAAATTAAAAGGAAAAAAATAATAAATTGTGAAAAAGAATTATGTGGGATTTTAATAAGGAAATATTGTATGTTATGAATTCACTGAATCATTGGTAATGAAATATCGGTTATACATACTATACACCTATTACACTAATTTGTAATTATAACTGTAAGAGTATTTTCACAAGCGAACGTAGAACATTTATCAAGGAAGAAGCTGCTTTACGATTTGATGAAAGGAAGGCACGAAGGCACTTGGGCTGGTGGCTGGCGGACGCCCTGCGAGTGCGAGCGAGCCACGGCACTACGGCAGTGTCGCGTCGGCGGCGCCTATCTTTCTCACTCCCTCTCTCTCTATCGCACAAGTACTCCCGCTCTCTCTCGCACACGGATGTCGTATCCCCTCCTAGCCCGCGGATCGTTGGTTCCTCACGTGGCCACGAGCTGCGCCACTGCGCTGATGCCGTCGGCACTAATTATATGCTAGTACTAGAAAATCCCGTAGGAGCACGCCACTGTTCACCCGTCTTCGTCTGACAACTTGCCCATGCAATATCTCCTAAGGAGTATGCTTAATCTATGATAAAAGGTACTATATGTTTGAATTTGTTTTCCTTAACGATATAACATCTGAAAAGTCGTCCATAACAATGCCAGCTACGTCACTTGTTTTTCACTTTACATACGATCGTTTATGAATTTATTCTGCAACCTTAAACGATCCGTCAATTAATCTAGGTATTTCTAAGGTGATGGAGACATGGGACGATGGAGTGATACATGCAATTCCTCCCATATCATGAAATGTATTTAAGCCCCGTCTAATGATTTTACGGTAACGTTAGCGTTGATGGAAACATACTGTGTAAATAAATTATTTTGTAGGACTGGGGGGCCCAGCGTAATTAAATACCTTATGTATCTGTCACTTTCATAGTATGAAGACCATTAATTATACAGCGCATCGCAGAAAGTTCCTTCAGTCAGATGTTGTGACCCATACATTCTATTCCAATATAGAGACAAAGAAGTTTGTATTGACGAAAAGGACGACCTTGGTCTTACAGCTGAAATTATTGTATGGTTAATTACAGGATGTTTTCCATATATGTCAGGGGACGAATTTCCAGCTCTTTCTTTAGTCACTGAACTCGTAAATATTGCCAATGTATCAGGGATAAATCATTTGATACAGTATACTCAGTTCCTTTTCACTTGAGTATTTTCCACAGTAGTAATTAATTTTTTCAATGTCTTCCCTAAGGATTTCTGCTGCTGTTTTAATAATTATTTTACGTTCCTCTCAGTACTTGTTTTGTGCCATGAATGGAATACCTTGTGACTAGTTAATTTATTGAATAAATTTTATTTTGATATAAATTAAATTTCGTCCAAAAGTCAACAAAAAACTGTGATAATGTTCATCGGGCTCCAATGAACAAACCAAAAACTTCAAAAATTTCGATGTCATAATAATCTTAAAAATACCATAGCGTCGTTGGTAAATAAATCATTACCTTTTCTTGATTGACATCTGTTGGCTGGCTTTGATTTGTTTCAACCCGGACTGTTGGATCGATGATAAATCCTTTATTTCTTCTTCTGTTTATGGAAATGATGTCCACTCTTCCGGTTGAATCATTTTCTGCTATGCCATTTACTTCTTCATAAACTTCAAAGCTTTTTTTAGTTCTTCTACAATCAATGATCCTATTTTGTGGTGACGGACATTCCTCATGAGCTCTCCAAAATAGCACTGTCCAAGGGCATGGGGCAAACTTTCAATAATGTAATTCTTGGTAGTACAACATCGTCTACACCGGTGCCCATCCCGGCCGTCCCTGCATTGAATGCCTCGCACAGGAGCCACATCACTAACCATACATATTCACGTAATATTTATACTCACTCTCCGTTAATGAAACCATTTGACTTAATACTTTATCGGTTTTCTGGCAATTAACAATATAAAATAAAATAAAACAATATCAAATCACGGCACGGCAAAGGAACATTGGGTAGGGAACACATAAGCCATTGCAACATGGTATTTAACATTTTAATTTAAACAACTTTGACCGATATTAGTTAAAATGGACAGATTGAACACGCATTTGTTAGGAAGATAGTTAATATTTTAGAATAAAACCACGACCTTTGCCTACCCTTGTTCCAAAACTGCCTTAGGGCCCTCCAAATTTTGGTACTATCAAATTTGTGGGTAAAGAAATAAGTTCTAATCAGGCCTCATCCTCAGGAAAAATAGTTATATATAAAAAGTTGTTTGAAAAAAAACATTGGGTTAGGGTTAAGATTTGTAAATAAAAACAAAAGAATCTTAACAGCTGTTCAAAAACAACCACTCAGTTGTAAAAATAACATCCACTTGGTAAAAAATCAGTATGTGATTTTTGTGAGAATAGTGATTAGAACCAATGTATACATAAATTTAATATATATTATTAGGTTAGGTATATATTTCTAGAAACATTACAAATTAAGATAGAATAATTGAATGCAAAGCGGAAATGTTCAAAATAAAACGAAACTAGCAAATGAACAAAGTAAATATGTTCGTCTTGGAGAGGAACCTTGAAGATAGTCATTCGTAAAAAAATTGCCTGGCTTTTCAAGCAAAGCTTCGTCCCCTAGGTGCTGACGAAGTGATTTACGAAATATATCTAACATTTAAAATATAAAATTGCACTTTGATCGTGAGCGAAGCCGTGACGGGCTACTAGTAAGATGATATTATTAGTGCAAATTGGCAGTATTCAACAAGCACTGTAGAGAGGGCAGTAAAAACCAGTATCAATGTGCAGTCCGACTCACGTAGACAGCCAAGCGCCAGAGTACGCAATACTCTGCGCTGCTAGGCCCGGCGGTGTTGTGTCCGCTACTATTCATTGCTCTCTATGAAACTATCACGTTAACAAATATCTTTACTAGACCCATCATTTTAAAGCTGATTCAATTATCTATAAGTTTTGTTGAAAACATCTCATCCCATGATGTAAGAATAAATATGTACAATTAGTTGAAGTTACTTCTTGTTTTTCGCAGTTAGTATATATTAATGTCCTACGGCGAAATTAAGCTATCTACATAAAAAGTGCATGTAAGATAATTTTCTTAGAATATTGTCAGGCATAAAATAATGAAAAAACCACGTCCGTAACTTCATTAGATTTTGAGCTGTAAGGATTTAACCAGATTACTGCTTTTGTAAGGTTGGGGTGGGGGTGGGGGAAAAGCAAGAGGGGTGGGGGTCGGGACTTTGTATTTTTAAGTTTATATTTTGTATACTAACATCCTGCAAAAAATTAGTTTTCCCCTAATTAGTTGTGACAAAGCGTTTATTTTACCTTTATTGACTGGGTTACAGTACAGCAGGGCGAGAACAATGTTTCAGCTGATACCTGCTAATTTAAGTGTCAATTTATACTGTTCTTACTTTACAAGGCAAGGAAACCCTTAATGTGGCCATCAATTGTGTCACTATTTTTCTTATTAATAACATTCGACAGATTTGTGCAATAATACCTATTGTTGTAATGGCTATTATTAAAGTAACATTTTTTGGCATAAAGGACAGGCCAATGTTATCAGTAGCAGAAACTTTGAAACCAGTTCTGAACAAGGTAGTTTCAGTCAGGGTAAGTTAGGTAGCTCTTATAGGTTATACGTCTGAGAACGATTCATATTTTTTAAATGCTGCTTATCAAATAATCTGTAGGTCTGTGTGTAATCGTAGCTTACAGAAGGAAACTGTAAAACAGCCCACCCTTGTCAATTGGCCATACAGCAAGAACCAAAAGATACTTAATAAAATATGTAATAGTCACGCCACTCATTGAAACATCTTCATTCAGGGGTTTCACACAATTTTTATCGTACTACTACACCTCCCCTCATGCTACGATTATACAGGGTGTTAAAAAAAGGTGCACTGGCTATATATTTTTGGATTCTATATTCACAATTAAGCAAGACATGTAGTGTGACATTTTTTGAAATTCCGCTCCGTTTAGCGTCAGTTGGTCTGTTTGTGATTTTTAATAAATTTGGTGTATCTTTTAAAAATATAAAAGTACTGTTTTGAAACTTGGCATACGTAATGCCTATACGTAATTATGTTTTGGTATTGAATTTAAAGTTTCTATCTTTCACAGTTTCAAAATGGCGGCCATTTTGTTTCTCAAAGCTTATATCTTATAAACCTTAATAATTAGCAAAAACCGTAATAAGCAAAAAGATTTGTCTCTTTCTCAAAATCAATGCTATAAATATTTTGATTATCAGATGGTAAATAACTGAGTTTTTATGATTTGTATAAGTTAAAAAAATGCTATTTGGCATTTGTGGGCTGAAAAAGCATGTTTTAACAAATAAAAATCCCAACAACTCAGTTATTTATTATCTGATAATTAAAATCTTTAAACTATAATTATAGGGACAGAAATGCAAAACCTTTTGGATCCTTACGGTGTTTTGCTAATTAATAAGGTTTTTAAGATATTTAGCATTTAAAAAAAAATATGGTCGCCATTTTGAAACGGTGAAAGATAGAAACTTTTAATTCAATACCAAAACATCATTAAATATAGGCATGAAGTATGCCAAGTTTCAAAACAGCACCTATAACGGTTAGAAAGATATACTAAATTTAGAAAAAAATACAAACAGACAGACTGACGCTAAACGGAGTGGAATTTAAAAAAATGTCAATCAATATTTCTTGCTTAATTTTGAGTGTAGAATCTGAAAATATACAGCCAGTGCATTTTTTTTGTAACAACCTGTAAAATAAACAATTTATTTCGTATAATCTTTTTATGTATTTACAATTATGCATACAGCAATAATTATAAATTTAATAAATTGTTTAGTAAATTACCATTTTATTTAAAAGTTTACCCTGAATGAAATAAATCATTTTGGCCTTAAATGTTCAGTTCAGTAAAATCAGACTAGCTAGTTTCCAGCCTTGGAGGATGGAAGTTTGGTTATAAGAAGAAAAATAAATCTGGCAACACCGCAATTGGGTTACAATTGGTGGATTTTGTAGCTTGGGCCACAATCGAATGTAAAATGATACCCGTGTGGGCCACAATAGTGGGGTTTAGATACCTTAGTATAAATGGGCCACAATTGAATGTGAATTAGCGCACTTTATAGTAGCTAAACCACTGGATGTATATACATTTACAAATAAAATATTGTTACGAAAACCATTTTGAAATATGTACACAAAATTTCATAAGCACTGATTGTCTAGTTATGAAAATATATCCGTTTTTAGAGTGGGCCACAAACGATGGTTATTTGTCACCCGGGTCACAATCAAGGGATCTAGGTGAATATATATATATATATATATATATAAAACGAAAAGCTAAGACCTTGATGAGGATGTTATTTACAACTTTGCTTATTAGTGAATTTCCTATGGAAAGTGAACTATTAGCATGACCCGCACGGTGAAACTTTAACCCGGGATCACCATATAAGTTCCGATCGTGACCCCCTGAACACATTTTTGGGGGTCGTTCAAAATTGTATATATATAGACATATATATATATATGTGTGTGTGTGTGTGTGTGTGTGTGTGTGTGTGTGTGTGTGTGTGTGTGTGTGTGTGTGTGTGTGTGTGTGTGTGTGTCTATATATATATATACAATAGGTCTTTGTATATGTCTATATATATATATATATGTGTGTGTGTGTGTGTGTGTGTGTGTGTGTGTGTGTGTGTGTGTGTGTGTGTGTCTATATATATATACAATTTTGATCGACCCCCAAAAATGTGTTCAGGGGGTCACGTTCGGAACTTCTATGGTGGTCCCGGGTTAAAGTTTCACCGTGCGGGTCATGCTAATAGTTCACTTTCCATAGGAAATTCACTAATAAGCAAAGTCGTAAATAACATCCTCATCAAGGTCTTAGCTTAAGGGTTTTGTTTCCTAATGTATAACGTATTTCCAACAAGTATAGAAATGGAACAATGTCAATAACTTCTATAGAAGTTGACATCTGGAGGGAAGGGGGTGGTCAGTGAACATGACGTGAAGATTAAGCTCAATTGACACAACCCTCAGCCGAGTTATTGATTCTGAAAAGCTCGGACCAACTTTGACTGGACCCTACAGCTTTCGACAGAAAACCTCTCTTTATATACACTTTCAACAGCTCTCTTAATATACAGGTTCGATAGAAAATCTCGCTTAATTTACAGGTTTGTTAGAAAAATTATCTTTATATACAGGATCGAAAGAAACCCTCTCTTCATACACAGGATCGAAAAGAAACATCTCTTTGTATACAGGTTCGATAGACAACCTCTCTTTATATACAAGTTCAACAGAACCTTACCATTCTCAATTAACATAAACAGTTCATTACTACGGTACATCTCTTAAAATGTATTGGCCAATGGATATTGCATTGCTATTAGGGTGATGAATCATTATGTCAATGCACACGTTATCAGCCATTTTTATTAAACATTGTGTAGGTTAACAATTTTTCTTGTTTGTCTACTTTAGTGAAAGCTCCATGATTCAACTGAAAATATCCGATGACTTAAACTAGCATAAGATCATTATCAGAATATCTATTATTATCATTATTGATACCAGCAGCCTGTTATTGTCGTTATGTCTCAGCATATTGCATTGTTTCTTTGTTCCTTTTATCTACAAACATATCTATCTAAGCTGCTATCTAGTTTGGTTACCATTTAAATAGTTATGCCTGTTATTTATTGTATTTTGCTTTGCACTTGACATAAACATCGATGTAACATGATTTATTGTACAACTGGTACGATATGGCGTTCTTCAGAGTTTATCTTTGTTATTGTGTAACATCAAACGTAGAAATAAAGTTATAAAAACGTGTCATATAGCAGTTATTATTTCCAAATTTTAAGAAATATTTGGATAGTCTACAGTTAAAAAAGTTCAGTTTAATTAAATAATTAAAACTCTGTAATAGATTAATAATGTACTATTATGAAGAATATGTGTTTAACACTTAAAAGTGCGTCGAGGTTAACGCTAAATAATTCGTAAAGCCACAAAAATAATACTAATAATGCCTTATATTCATCGAGGTTAATATTTCTAGATCTCTCTTTGGGGGGAAAAAAGTGTAGTCTACATTGTCAACTGGCATTTCTCCCCTCTGTCCCCTCTGCTACCATGGTAACTAACTTGGTAACCAATCAAATCCTATCTTCACTAGTTACATGTTTGTCAGCTGACATATAACTTGTGAAGGGTGGAATTGATTGTGTTTGGACTAGAGCTTTAGATATATTAACCACGTTGAGCATAGCTCCCAAAATATATCAGAAATAAGACATATAAAAAAAACGGTATAAGATTTTTAACTAACAACGGAAGCTATTTCCGGTAAGCGATTGCTTTTACGTTCCGCTAGAATGACGGGAGTGTAACAGGTAGTAAATCCGCACAGTGATTCATAAGCCGTTCCAGACTCAAGCCTAGAGGTTATTGCTTCAACAAGGTAAATTAAAGACAAAATGTGAATGGAAAAAACCGCCTGGGATCCAAAAATTGTAATAACATAGTACACATTTTGGACTACCTTTAACACACATAGAGGAATATAATTATTCGAATTTATATGTGTTCGATATATAAAATTCACTGTTGATGATGGTGAGTAGTTTATTAGAATTTATTTTGGAAAAAATGTATTCAAAGAAATTCGTGTGTAAAAGATATATTATAGAGGCGGAAACACTCTCTGTTTCAAATAGGGCCTAAAATAAAATCAATTAAAATAATTTATCATCATCCAACTACACAAAGCATTGACAATAGGTCAGGTCATAAATACTCATACTTAAAATATTTGTATAGTAGTACACTAACTATATAATAGTATACTAAACAAAACAGTTCCCATAATCTGCTCAGTAAATTAAAAAATATATACTTCCAACATAGCTTATCATTAAGATAGTCTTGTACACTATAGTATACAAGACTATATAAAAGTGCTGTCCAGGAGGAGCACTTTCAACCTCGATCTAAACTTGCCAACGTCTGATTCTTGCCTCAGGTAAGTCAGAAGGGAGTTGAATAATTTGATTGAAGACAAATGTGTTTGCTTTTCATAAGTTGAGGTACTGTGAAATGGAATGGAGAGCAAAGAATTTTCTCGAAGACTGTACTGTGCGGAGTTTCTGTAATGATAAATGTGCTGATTCTTAGCCAAAACGGTTAAACAATCTAGGATATACAAACAGGGGAATGTTAAAAGATTATTAGATCTGAAAATACATCTGCATGAGTCAGACCTTTTCATACCGGAGATTAACTGCAAGACCTTCTCCTGCAAACGAAAAAGCTCTCTGTGTTTCGCCGTTTCGGCACCCCAAATAGCAACTACATATGTTAGGTGAGGAAGAGAGCAACCATAATAATAATATTTCTATTTACTTTTGATATAAAAAACGCTCAAAGAAAAATAGTTTTAGTGTCATTTAGCTGAAGGGTCATAATAAATTATAGAATTGATTAGGTGCAATTTTAAAATTTCAAGGTTTGTACATTGTTACATTGTAAAAACGTACTTCAAGGAGCTAGAAATTCATGTTCTTGTAAATATTCGGACCAGTAAACACTTACTACTTTTTAAAATAAAAATAAATGTATGCAATTTAAATTAAAAAATAAATTAACATCTATAAATTATTGTCGTTTACATTTTTGTTGAAGCATCTTAAAATATTTAGCAATTCGTCATACGAAACAAATTTTACAGTTAGCTATTAGTTTCCTTTTCCCATATTTCATAACCAAAACAATACCTTCTTCTCTTTAAGCTTTAATTTCCATTGCGCTAGTTGCACAATCTCCGAACTTATTTAGCTCGTGTTCGCAAAACAAATAACGTTAAACCGAACAAATGTAGATAGATACATGCAAGTTATAATGCATCAAAATACTTTTTAATAATCATATTTTAAATTATTGAAGCATTAGTTTGTATTGTGTATAATTAATTGTAACAAAAGTGATATTTACGTGAAATCTATCAGCTGTCAGTTAAAAGCCATTTAAACAAGCTTCAAAGCAATATGACATTTGACTATAGAAACATAGCAATTTATGTAATTTTTACTTAGCTATACTTCTTATTTCTGTCAGGCTGATAAACTTAATTGAAATAACCCTATAATAAATAATATAATATATTATATATGAATAATGTTATAATATTAAATAATGCACATGATATCCTACGTAGAGGCTTATTAAATATATTATTTTATACTTATTAGCGAATTTCCCCTATAGGGAAGAAGCTATCACTGTAGTCGGCATGGTAAGACCTAGGCCCGGGACCACGATAACTTTTCGTTTTGAGGTCCCCAGACCCCAAAAACACCATTCGTTCGAAACTGTATATATATATATATATATATATATATATATATATATATATATATATGTTACTAAACAATCCATAGTATAGGGCTGCTATTATTATAAATATTAAAAAATAAAAATTCAACTGAGCACCCTTTTTAAAATCTTTTAATGAAGCTACATGTTAAAGGGTGCTCAGTTGAATTTTTATTTTTTAATATTTATATATATATATATATATATATGTGTGTGTGTGGGTGTGTGTGTGTGTGTGTCCGTGAGCACGATAACTCTCGTAAAAAATATCCGATTTTGATGAAATTTGGTATAAACGTGTAAAGCAACATTTATGACTTTAAGTTCGAAAACCAGCCAGATCGCTCTATCCGAAGGGGTATTTTTGGGGGGTTTTGTACCCCAAAAATGGGGTTTTCGAATTTTTTAAATATAATTTTGGAAATGGTCAAAATAGAAAATAGTCATTTTAGTTTTTCCCATTGGATTAAGCTTAAAAAACACACAATTTGGTATTTTGATCATTTCTCTACGTCAATTGGTTACCGAGATATTGAAAGTGCTAAAAACAGTACGTTGTCTAATGTTATTCTTATGGAGGAAAATACAAATTTTATATCTCGCTTATTTATGAACGTATACTGACGAAACTTGGTATACGGATTCATCTGGTTGTGGAACATTGATATTTGCTCAAAAAAAACTATTTTTTACCAAAGGCTCCCGTAGCAGCAAACCTGCGTACTCAGCCCCATGTTATTCTTGTGGAGAATAAGTAATGTGTTATCTCCCTTCATTATGAAAATAAATTAATGAAATTTGGTATGTGGCTTTACCTACATGAGTTATATTGATATTTGTATAAAACCCCATTTTTTGTGTTCCTTGCTTCAGCAAACCTGCATACTCAGCCGCCATGTTATTCTTATAGAGAATAATTAAAATGTCATAAATCGTTTATTTATGAATGTATATTGATGAAACTTGATATGTGGCTTTATGTGGTATTAAGACACATATATATGCATTGGAAATTCGCTGAGTACGCAGGTTTGCTGCTACGGGGGTATTATATTCTTTTGAGGACATGCGCATAGTACACTAATTCAAACTGAAAACAGTGGAGCAATCAGTACTAATAATGATATAAAGACCCTCACATACTTGGAACAGTTGGACTTGACAAAATAAACTGCCTTATTCATGTGTCATATAAATGTGCTTGCTTTATAAATTCACATCTGTATGGGACGTCTGCTTTTAATAGCCTACATAGTGGCTTTTTATCCACTGTTGAAGTATCCATTACATTTATTTATTTATATTTTAATTAAGATATAAAAACTTAACCATCACAATTAACACCAAACACTTTATTATGTAATGCAAATAGACTAAATGTCATATATAAGTGGTTAAATTTATATTTGTTTTGTACATATAAAAAGTTACATGCAATTTAATCTGATGATGTCTTAAGAGATGCAGCGGGTGTTGAAACGATCCTTGGAATTAGATACGAAAATGAGTTTATAATTAATTAATAATGGAAATATATGTTTTGACTTTAACCTTTAAGAGTGTGACTTAGAAATCCTTCGAACGAAAACTAAAAGCAAAAGAGTAATTTACTGGAATGGATTCCAACCTGCGTGATGGAACCAATACTGCCAAAATTTCCAGTAAATCTGGGAGTAACAATGCTTCCAATCGCTGTCCTTTTACTCCTATCTTTTACCCCATATGATCTTTCAAAATACCATATTTCGTAAAAGATTCCCCTGAGATTTTAAGTACCGTAAACCCAAAGCTGTATTGTTGTGTTTACAAAATTGTACTTAGCGAAAGTTCTTTGTGTGATAATTATCTACAACTTTTGTCATTACTACAAATGTAAACAGACAAATAAAGTAAGAAGATTGTTTTTTTGGTGGTACATACATACATACGTAACTGCGTATGTCCTACCATGCTACATCTTGGCAAATGGCAGCCACGATTGGTATAGGCTGCAACCGCTTAACCAAACCGAACTAAGTAAACCCAACTATTAAGCAGTTACTGCATATATATATATTAATATAAACATCTGTTGCTGCAATTTTTCCGGATGGTGCCTCCATTGTTTGGTGTACACAAAAACAGTAGTGTACAAGCAAAGGTTGTATATAATCACTAAACAAACACTTTTTCAAAATAATTCTGTGTAAACCCAACAATAGAGAAGTTAAAGCCAAAACACTCAAAATTACCACCATTTTCCAAAATGGCGGCTCTGTAGGTGGTCTCATATAAACTTAACAAATGCAGAAGTTATAGATAATTCCAACACAAACAATTGTAATAATTAATAACTCTTTTTAAACCGTACAATTAAGCAGCTGCAGCCTAAAAAGCCAATGCTTTCCCACCGTTTTCGAAGATGGTGGCTTGAGCGAAAGTTAAAATTTTTAATTAATAGGATTTTAAAGAAGTATCAGGTAACATGTGTACAAAGTTCCTCACCAGGAAGTCCTTTTAACGAATTTCCCCTATAGGGAAGAAGCTATTACCGTAGTCGGCATGGTAATACCCAGGCCTGGGACCATGATAACTTTTCGTTTTGAGGTCCCCAGATGCCAAAAAAGTCCAAAAGCTAAATTTAAAAAAGTTAAATATTCGCCTCACGGTCGTTGACAAAAGCTGAACAAAGGTACTCTCAAATTGAAAAGGAAGCCTTAGGAATATATTGGGGTCTGAAGAAGTTTTCCCGTTTTGTTATGGAGGCAAATTTACATTGATCACAGATCACAAGCCATTAGTATCAATTTTCAATCCAGAAAGACATTAGCAACAATGTCATCAACACGAATATTTAATTATGCTCACTTTCTCTCTGGGTTCGACTGAGTCATAGAATACAGGTAAACTGCTCATCAAAGCAATGCTGATTATCTCTTACGTTTTCCGACTGAAGTAATCCAAGAAAATGTTGTAGATGGCCTCTCTACGTACCAAATAAACCAACTGGAATCACTGGAACATCAGCATACCATCTAATGTTTGGGAGGAACATCAGAACAAACCTCTCCATAATTGTCCCAGAATTAGAAGCAAAGAAACACCAAGAAAAAGGACTCCAGGTCGGAATCAATAGGAAGTTTAAGGTTGGAGATAAAATACAAGCTCGTAAATACGTCAATGAATTAACAAAGTGGTACGTAGACCACATAACTTCAACACATGGAAATGTGATGTACACAGTTCATCTCGATGATGGACGCATCATCAAAAGACATGTTGACCAGCTGATAAGATGTAAAGCACCGTATCCCAATAAATAAAGGAGGAGGTGTTAACATATGACTTGATTTTGTTTTCATCATGTGTTTTCTTAATCATGTGATTTTCTAGTTGTCATTATTTTTCTAAACTTTTTTGTTTATTTAGCTGAACTAAGAATGAATAAAATATACTTTCTATTTCTTGTTAAAAATGTTTACTTTTATTTGTGAATTTAATATATTTCTTATTTATGAATGTATATCAAAGGAACTTGGTAAGTGTCATTATGCGGTATATTAAGACGTATGCATTGGAAATTCGCTGAGTACGCAGATTTCCTGCGACGGGGTATTTTTAAACACAATGTTTTCCTCAAATGAATGGGTTATAATGGATGTCAGCGTGATCAATATTTTAATGAATAAGCTTTAGGATTAAGTTAAATCTGACTATTGCAAAATAATTTACCCCCCTTGTTATTTTTTTATAATGGTATATTTTCTTGTGATTGTCATCTACTTAAACCGAAGGATACTTCTTTATCAAGGATACCATGGGACGTATTAGAAGTTTCTGAGTTCAGTGAATCACAAAACAAACCATTTATCTAAAACTTACAACGATTTACAATGGTTAATAATGTTGGCGATTCAAAATAAACCGGTTTGTTAAGGATGAATTACTTCTTAAGTAAAAGTGCAGCATCCTCGCATGTTCCAGAAGAATCACATTTCTAGAACATAACAGATCCTCTGGCCTGAAACAAAGACAAATTAGTTCCAAAGTAGTTTTATATTTATTTATTTAAGGGATGACACATTCATATATTATTCGTCGTTATTTATATCTGTTATCAACTTGCAAAAGATGGTACTATGTATACTGAGGAATTGTAAAAGTAGTGGTTCTTACCTTGAAATAAATAAATAAAATATAAAAAAACAGTTATGATTTTTCTTATGCTTAAAGGTTTGTGAAATATTAAGGATCTATTTATTTTTTTAGGGAGGAGAACGAACGTTTATCGGATCAAAATTAACGCAATGCACAGGTAACAATCGTACTCAAAGAAATACAATGAAGAAAACATGTTCAACTTCACAATCGTGTAGCGACTCAACCATAGCGTGAACATATTACATCAAAAGAGCCGTTTCATGTTTCAGTTTGTGGCATACGTCACACGTTGAAAAGGTTTTTATTCTCAGTTCTTTGTAGAGTGCTTATGTAAAATGTAAGTCGTAAATATGTCGTAGAAAATGTGATATGATATAAAGGGTATAGTAAGAAAAGACAAAGTACGTCTGTTATTACGTCTGTAATTGATGTTAGGACCCGGATTATGACGTTCATAATTCATTTTCTCTTGACAATTGTTTAATTTTTCATAGTATTGGATGGAATTAGTTATAATTAAGTTATTAAACAATTAGTAATGGTCATTACTGTAAACAGGTCATATATAAAAAGAAAGACAAAAACTGGTTGTGAAACTGAAACGTACGTGAAACGTAGGTTATTGTAATGTAGGAAACAAAAACATTGTCTCTTTATCGTTCACGTAATTAAGTTACCTGAATATCGTCACTGGCTAATAAGCCTGTGCAGCGGTCTAAAGACTTACTATAACGTATTTAGCCACTGATTCAATCAATATGAATTATTAAATCAATATCAATTCAATATAAATGATTTTAATATCAATATACCTTGTTTTAGCGAATTTCCCCTATAGGGAAGAAGCTATTACCGTAGGTCTCATGGTAAGACTTAAGCCCGAGACCATGATAAATTTTTGTTTTGAGGTCCCCAGATGCCAAAAACACTATTCGTTCAAATTTATATATATGTATATATATATATATATATATATATATATATATATATCTATATATGTGTCCGTGAATGCGATAACTTGAGTAAAAAACGTCCGATTTCAATGAAATTTGGCTCAAATGTGTAAAGTGACATTCATGACTTTAAGTTCGAAAACCAGAAATATCGGACCACGGGAAAGGGGGTTTTAAATTATCCAAAAATCAGTTTTTTGCATTTTTCACCCTAAAATTTTTAAAACACATAATTTTGGTTTTGACCATGTTATAGAGCTTAAAAAAACAAATAATATGGTATTTTGAATTATTAACCTAGGTTAAGTGGTTGCTGAGAAAATCCAAAAAAAACCTGCTCATAAAATCTCCCATGTTAATCTTATGGGAAAAAGGTTTTGGCTTTTCCTCAGTTCATTTCAATGTAAACTTCACATTTGCTTTTACCAATCAGTTTAGCTCTACAAAACAATCATTTTAGTGTTTAAATTATGATTCTACGTCCAACCGTTGCCGAGATATTCAAAGTGCTAAACACAGTACGTTGTCCAATGTTATCCTTATGGAGAATAAATAAAATTTGATATCTCGATTTTTTATGAATGTATATTAATGAAACTTGGTAGGTGGCTTCACCTAGTACTGGTATATTGATATTTGCACAAAAAATCGATTTTTTGTTGATTATCTTCTTAGCAGCAAACCTGCATACTCATCCCTAATGTTATTCTTATGGAGAATACCTAAAGCTTTATATCTCCCTTAATTATGAACATAAATCATTAAAACTTGGTATGTAGCTTCACCTGGTTGAGTTATATTGATAATTGCAAAAAAAAATATTTTTATCGTCCTTGTTGCAGCAAACCTGCGTTCTCAGTCCTAATGTTATTCTTATGGAGAATAAATAAAATGCATATATCAGTTATTTATTTAAGTATTTTTATGAAACTTAGTAAGTGGCTTTATGTGGTAGTAAGAAATATATTCATGTATAGGAAATTCGCTGAGTACGCAGGTTTGCTGCGACGGGGGTATTATTTCAGTGTTGTATTCTGACGATACAACCTTACTAAACTCTGACCTATGTGTAGATAATTACAAAATAAAACTAAATACCTCAATGGAATGTTCAAAGTTATGGCTCACTGCAAATCACTTGGTTATTACTTAAAGGAAAAAAGAAAATGTCATATTCACATTAAACAATAATTTAGCTTCTGAACATCACAGTTTCATATAACCAATCATGCTATAATATATTGTGTTAGATAGCAAGTTAACCTGGAGTGTCATGTTGATTTTCTGTGTTAAATCTTTGTCCTATCACTTCTCTCTTAAGAAAACTTAAATTGTATGACAGTTATGAAGTTTTAATATTAGCCTATTATGGACTATTTCACTCTCAACTATGAACTGCGTGTATGGGGAAAAGGTAGTGAAGTTATTAGACCCTTTGTATGTAAAAAAAGGAATCCGATGTATTCAAATTATAGAATTATAGAAATAGTTTTATTGAATTACAGATCATGGCCGCTGCCCTGTATGTTTGTGTTATGTAATTTAGTTGATGTTAAAGAAAATTTAGAACAATTTAACATGCAATATTATCTCCATGACCATGACTCTAGGAAAACGCAAAATCTTTTAACCCCATACATCTGACTGGAGAAGTCATTTAAAGCCATAGTTACCAGCAATGTATTCGGTTTAGTTAGTTAACATTAGTATTGAGAAATTTACCTTTCAACTAATTTAAACTACTTGCGTCATATCTGCTCAAACAACAATCATTTTATAGTGTTAATGAATACCTGAGCTTCAACATTCAAACTCATTGTAATAACCTAGATATATAAGTCCGAAACTGTACGTGACATGAAAGTTGGTATAAAATTGTTATATTAATGCATCTTTTTAATGTATAAATCCCCTGACAAATACTATTGTTCTTAAATACGGTTTTATACCGTATTGTATTTAATGGCTTATAAAGTTTTCGATTCTTGATTCTTGATTGGATGGAATCAACCATACTTGCATTACTTTACAATTATTAACTGTCATTGTAAACAGGCCATATATAAAAAGAAAGACAAAAACTGTCTGTGAAACTGTATGAAACGTAGGTTATCGTAACGTAGGAAACAAAAACATTGTCTTCTTTATCGTTCACAAAATTTACCTGAACATCGTCAATGGCTAATAAGCCTGTGAAGCGGTCTAAAGAAATGTCATTAGTCACATAACCAACTCGTGAAATTAGTTGTGACTGCTCTTGAAAGGTAAGTGGACTTGTCGCTGAAGTTGAATCCCTTAGCTAGTGATATTTTACTATTATTTTAAAAGAAGAACCATAAAACTATTTTTAAATTCAAATTTACATAGTTTAAGTGATATGCGGCTTCTCGTGCTCTCCTGAGAATTAAAATGTAGTCACCGTAAATAGCTTCGCACCAAAACTGTATGGAATGGCCAAAATTTAGGCACACCGAAATAGTGTCTTTATATTCAATAAATTGTAAAATTATTCGCTATATAAAACACACTGTTGACTTGTTAACAAGAGTATTTAGTGAGCCACTACACACATCTCACTGAATTAATCACTATCGTAATTATATTAAAATTATTACTAGTAATAAGGATCAATAAATAAATCATATTTATAGATAGATAACACATAGAGCCATAAAGCTATTGAACACTCGAACAGTGCGGGAACAGTATATTTATTGGAATATCTAAATCGTGCAGATAATGGCCAGTTGAGCTCGCTGGTGGGTTATATCTGCCTGACGGGTCTCAAGGTGTATTGGGTTTTTGCCAGCCCGGCGCTCCCTTACTTATCGGGACCGTATCTTGACAGCATACATTACAGAGCAGTGGAGCTTTGGTGCATTTAACCTCTCCCTACATTTATATTAATCATTATTTTATTTTAAATGAATGCAAATTCAGTGAACTAAAATATTGTTAGTTTATTTAAGTTAATATTATTCAGCGACTCGACAAAATAAAACGATTAATTCAAAAAATATCAAATAATCTATTGTTGTGTTGTTTATTTTCTATTTTTCTAAAGATGATTGTTTTGTAATAGCTTTAAGAATATTTATTTTTTATGTAAGTCCATTTTAAGTGAATATTTCTTAGTGTTGCAAGGCAACAAACATGTTGGCCAAGAAAAAAATGCATTTAAAAGATAGTTTAACTTACAATATTAATAATTATCATGCCTGAAAATTAAAACGGTATCCTTGGTCCAGCACGTGTGGATTAATAATTAAAATATGTCTGATATTATAGTTTAATAAGTTTTTATCAAGGTTGTATGTATCAAAGGTGAAGAACCATTAGTATAATAGTAATTATAAAATATAAAGAACTCACTTTTTATATAGTTTAACCGAAATAAACCTCTTTAAAAAAACGTAACAATGACCATTGCCACCTTCAAAACCTTATAATCTTTTAGTAGATAGGTCAGCTCCACTAAACTAGATTTTTAAAGCCCCTTAATGTAAGTTTATCAACTAAAAAAACTTTAAATGAGAAACAGACATTACTTTCCACACGCAAAAGTATTATTGTTGTTGTAGGTCTCCTCCTATTTATAAAATATACGTCTACTCGATATTAATATCAGGAGTTTCTGCAAGCGGTTTATGGGAGTCCTACATGTACATTTAGGAAAACTAGCGTAAATATTCTGAAATATAGAGAAATGGATTATTATTGAAAAAATTAGATTTTTTTACTGTATAAAATAAGTTGTTTCATAATTTTTGTTAATAAATAACTTTCATTAATCTACATGAAATATAGCCTACAATTTATATTTAAAGTATACAATCAATAATGGACAACTGATAATCCTTAAACTATTGTTGATTAAGGCAGCCTATTTAAAGATGTTAAGCATTATATAAATGTTATGTGCAGTTTGTAGCACGGATTGATAAAGACAAACTAGTTGTTATTACGTTAACATGTTTCATGCTAATTGAAGGTAATTCACTGTAACATCATAGATTAAACAGGAAATTAAAAGATTAATCCAAATGTATTACTTTTCCACCGATTTCCTTGAGAATATTTTAGTCTGACATCTACTACGGTAAATATAGCGGTGAATGTGATCCTGGGAATTGAATGGTTACTGCGGCCATTCCAGTGAAGGTGGAGTGTATTTTGGTGGTGCGACACGATCCTTAAACAGGCGAGATTTTGAAGTAAAACTATCTTACTGCGCATAAATGCTTTGACATTTTTTCCCACAATGATAAAAGTTTATCACATATTTGTATTAACTATGAAGTAAAACCTATTTATACGTTACAACAAACCGTTATTTTATACAACTGAATGATTTTCTTATATTTGAGCTTAATTTATTTTACGGAAAAACAAACTTCCAAAATATTGATATTCTTTAGATGTTGTAGATGCATTTTTAAGAGCTTAAGTAATAAACAATCGTTGAGTTTTGACAGCTAATGGATACATACCTTCCGTTTACTGCTAGACGTGTGGAATAATCTAAAGTGCAACATCTACGACTTAGTTAGCAAAGTTTCAAATTAAGATCGACCATATCTATAAAGTGATAGTTATCAACATAAGACACGACAAGAATATTTCCTCAGTGATACATTAACATTATAAACACATTTCCTCGTAATGCAAGAAATGCGAGATCACCGGCGGTCGTTTTCAGAATTGATGGCTGCTTTATGGGGCGATGAAATCCGTTATAACCGACGCAGCTGGTGACGCTCGATATTGGAACTAGGTGCAAAGATGATAAGTGGAGCACTTCTTAAGAAATACTACTCTAATGATATTTCCACTGATAATTTTTATGTTTAGGCATGAAATACAGAAACTTATTGTCACATTACCATCTGTTTTCTGTCTCGATTTGGCAAAACGCCAGTTCTTAGCTACAAAGTGTCATTACTCATGAAAATATTAAAGATGTATATTATATTTCGATAAAAGTTTATGTGATACGTAAAATATAAACTTAAAGAATTCGGAAAAAAATATGCTTTATACCAACAACCATTCCTCCCTCTAAGTAATGATTGTAATATATATTCAAACCGATTTTCACTCTAATTTTGTCCATGGCCTTTTAAAGATTGTGAATTTATTTTAATGAAATAGTCGAAAATATGAAATATATGTCGCTTGTGTCATTACAGTTTTACGTCGTTTTTTACTACTGTATGGTTTTATCGTTGAGTAATTACTTTAAAACAAACTTGTTGGGCCTCACTATAATGTACGCAGCTAATAAGATCTCTAGTAAAAGGAGGCCGATTAGCCAGATAAAAAAAGATCCGAGGCCAGTAGCATGGGAGATAAAAGAAGCCATAGTGACAAACTGGAGGAAATGACGTTTGAGCACTCGATGTCTTTAACATTTTTAAATGGTATTATAATAGTTGACGCGGCCTCGTAAATGTGTGGATGGCTTGTTCCCTGAATGTATTTCAAACCCCTAACTTTGCAAAAACATTAAATAATACCCCCGCCGCAGCAAACCTGCGTACCCAGCGAATTTCCAATGCATATATATGTGACTCACTACTACATAGAGCTGAAGTAAAACCAATTTTTGGGAAATTGTAAACCCCCATAAAACCCCCTTCCCATAGTGCGATCGATCTGGTTTTCGAACTTAAAGTCATAAATGCTACTCTCCATATGTGTGCCAAATTTCATCAAAATCGGGTGTTTCTTTCAAAAGTTATCGCGGTAACCGACACATATATATATATATATGTACATATACATAAATTTGAACGAATAGTGTTTTTGGCATCTGGGGACCTCAAAACTAAAAGTTATCATAGTCTCGGGCTTAAGTCTTACCATGTAAGACGTACGGTAATAGCTTCTTCCCTATAGGGGAAATTCGCTAAAAAACACAAAAGTACTTAGTAACAAAATGTTTCCTAATTAAAATATCACAATCTGTACATATGAAGTAAAAACTACTGTTTAAACCATAATTTCACGTTTCTCACCTTATTTTTTAAAATTATTTTTTATATTATTATAAAAAATGTTTTTGCATACAGAAAGAATGATTTGTATGTTTATTTGAAATCACTGACATATATAATTGGCAATTCAAAAACGCAAAACAAACTCACAGAGTACGCATAGCACAAGTACAGTACCTATAATGAAAATAATATGTAGGCGTACGATTTGAATGATCAAGCTCGCCCTCAAAACTAATAATCAAAAACTATCGACTTTATAGCTCAGAATTCAACTTTTTGTTATTTAATTTTATTAAAATTGTCACATAATACATTCTAATGAGTTTTGATCGATCTACCAAATTAGCAAATAGGCCTTTGATGGAATTTCAATATAGGAAATTATAATGTAGTGAATTTGAAAGGATTTTACGCAGCCTTGGCTTTAACAATATTAAGTGTATTTATGAAAATTCCTTAGGAGATTTAGCAGCGTTGGACAAAGGCGCCTGGGGACACCGCAAGTACATTAATGAGGGGCTGAGATTTCCAATATCCCAGCAGCCCCTGCAAGAATGCAATAACACCACATCCCTTGGCCGACGACCGGACGAGGAAATATTTCGTTTTCACTCTCGCGTGATTAACTTGTGAGAAAACGCAGTATCATCGATGAAGAGTCTTTAATTCAATTAGGCTTATTCAAAGCAGTTTTATAACGGCGAAAAATATGTTAAGTTCCTGTGAATTTAGAAGTTTGTTTGTACTAAGGGTCATGTGAGCATCACTAAGAAGTTATTAATGTTTTTAAAGAAGAATATATTGATCAGTAGTAACAATTTTGTAGATGTATTTTGTTGTGAACGCAAAAGTATCATAGTCAGGACTTCTTCCCTCAAAACTATAATCCTTCTTTTCGAGGAATACCCCTTAATTCAGAGAAAGTTACATCATATGATAACAAATATGGCAACGTTTTGTAATCTCACAAGTAAAGGTAAAGTAACGTATCCGGCATTAAACATTATTATTTAACTCTAATGATATTCCCATTAACGTTGTGTAGACATTGTCATTTATATTTTTAACCTATATCACACATTTAGCAGTTGCAAGAACATGAAAGCTCTTGTTGTGATGGGCGCGTTAACAGCACTGGAAATCTTACGTGACTTGTCCAGAACCTCCAGGCTTTAGGTGAAAATGCCAAACAACCTTGTTGTCAATGTGCTTGTATTTATAAAATATTGTTATTTAAACTGTAATGTTTTACTTACTAAAGTTTAATTTATTTTCAAATAGAGTTATATTGAATCCACATGTATTCATTTTATGCAACTCATCAGGTGTTTATAATAAAATATAATCACTACTGGGGACTTAAAAAAACTTCAAGAGTCATTTAGTTGTTTTTTAAGGCCAACTAAATAATTAAATTAAAGGCCTTCATAAAATATATAAAATAAGATTTGTTTTTAAACTAACCCAACAAATTTGATAAATACCATGACACGCCACAGTGTCATGGCGTTGGGTGTCTCTCATCATTTTTATTTTGGTTCAAGAGGGGACGAGTTTGATTCCCGGCGCGCCCATAAGATTTTCAGATGTTTGGACCGCTGCCCTCTTACAATGTTTAATACCAAATTAGTTACAATAAACTTTATAAAATAATATTAGAGGAGTAGTATCCCTTACATAAATACATGCATACATGCATATATACATATCCCATAGATACTCATAGATATCCCACGTAGTCCTGAGTGACTGCTTGATTTGCAGCATAAGACCGGTAAAAAAGTTCAAAAATGTTCTTTTCCTCGAAAGGAGGCTATAATCAAGAGATAATTACCATTGTAGTCTAATTTGTATTCCTTTAATTTAGGTGTTATAAACGAATATTATTTGATCAAGGTATTTGAATTCGGAACTTTTTGGCTGTGATTGAATCAAGAACTTTGCATTGAACTAAAACTGCAGTTCTTAAATACTTATGTACGTAAAATTCGGCTAATAGTGTATAATGAGCATTAATAAACCTGATACGCACTACAGTCGAAACTTTAATTTTTTCAACACAATCAACCATAAACTTATGGTCATCGTCAATGGCACCCGCATAAAAACTTACTGAAACTCACGAGTACCGAAATTAAACTGGAACAAAGTAAAAAAATACGTTTGTGCCGAATTGAACGAGCACGAAAGTTATTTCCGTTCTGTGATTGCTAGTTGCGCCATGCACGACTGAGGGACTGCGGATTGGTTGTTGACGAAACCACGTTCAGACTCGGCATCAAATTCTTTCCTGAGGTGTATGTTCAGTTTTTACTTTTAGGTTATTTTGTTTTAAACGTGAGATGCCGAGAACTATTGTAGAATGTAAACAAATGTAAGATATATTTTTGGCCTATGTACATCAATACATTTGTACATCCCAATATGTACATTTATAATAATAAAAAGGTGATATATATATTTTTACAATTACAAGCACAAATAATAAACAACAATTAGAGCGTGACACAAACAATTAAATACCTCCGTCGCAGCAAACCTGCATACACAGCAAATTTCCAATGCATGCATATGTTTCACTACCGCATAAAGCCTTTCACCAAGTTTCATAAAAATACATGAATAAATGATTGATATAGAGCATTAGATTTATTCTCCATAAGAATAACATTATGGCTGAGTATGCAGGTTTGCTGCTACGGACATAGTGAACAATAATAAATTTTTTGTTCAAAATCAATATTATAGTACTAGGTGAAGCTAAATACCAAGTTTGATCAATATACGTTCATAAATAATCGAGATATCAAATATTAATTATTCTCCATAAGGATAACATTGGACAACGTACTGTTTTTAGCACTTTGAATATCTCGGCAACGGTTGGACGTAGAATCACAGTTTAAACACCAAAATATTTTTTTGTAAAGCTGAACTTATTGGTAAAAACAAATGTGAAGTTTTTAGTAAAATTAGCTAAGAAAAAGCTAAAAACTTGTTTTCAATTAAGGTTAACATGGGAAATTTTATGAACACGTTTTTTGGATTTTCTGCGCAACCACTTAACCTAGGTCAATAATTCAAAATACTATGTTATTTGTTTTTTTAAGCCCTATAAAATGGTCAATACCAAAATCGAGTTTTTTTAATTTTAGGGTGAAAAATAAAAATAACTGATTTTTGGAAAATTTAAAACACCCTAAAACCCCCCTTCCCATGGTCAGATTTTTATGGTTTTCGAACTTAGTCATGAATGTCACACCTTTACACCTTTGAGCCAAATTACATTAAAATCAGACGATTTTTACTCAAGTTGTCGCATTCACGGACACACACATATGTATACGCTTATATCCAGAGTTACAGGATACAGGTATGCATTCAACCATGGGAAGATGGAGGGACCATTAGTAAAGCACGCCGATTCCCACAAAGAAAGATTTGAAGACCTGTATAATATAACACCAATCCGGCAACTCAGTAAAGAATCCACAGTACAAGAGTTGAGATACATGGAACAGGCCCATCAAATGGTAATGAAGATAAAATTCCCTCTTGGTCTAAACTTAAGATAGATCATGCCACATTTGTTTTTAAAAACCAGTTTGCATTTTTTTATATTTATTTTTTGTTTTTGTATATTTTAAAATGTTAGAGTTTTGATTTACACATTTTATATACTTTATTCTATACACCTGAAGACGCGGAAAGGGAAATATAGTGTGATGTTTAACTAATTTTTTCAGTTTCTCATTAAAATTTATAGCTATCTATATATATATATATATATATAGAAATATATAGATATAAATTTGAACGACTAGTGTTTTTGGCATCTGGGCACCTGAAAACAAAAAGTTATCATGGTCTCGGAGCTTGTCTTACTATGAGACCTACGGTAATAGCTTCTTCCCTATAGGAGAAAAATTCGCTAAAACCTTAGTATACACAATGAAGCCGCAAGTACACCTTTCATTCTGAAATAAATGTATAAAGGCGTTAATACTAGATGGATCGCATATTTTATGTAGGCTTTTCAATGGATAGATATTTTTTGTTTGACTCTCGACATAACAAACTTTGGTCTTATTGACTTATTAAAATAACAATAAAAAGGCCAAATCTAATAATGCAGTACTGGTGCAAATTATAACTGTTTAGTTAAAGTTCATAGTTTATTTTGTAAATATCTCTCATATAGAGCCCGACTTGAAACAAACTTATTATTTCTATCCTACTCTCAAGCAAAATAGCGTATGGCACTCACCATATCAAGTCTTGCGTTCATACCAGAAATGCACTCTGTGCAACCACTTACTTTGGATCGATTCAATGTTTCTATTCTATTCTCTACTATTTTTACTTGTGTTTACATATATCACTTCAAAGAAAAGGTCAGGGTTGGTAGAACTGTACAGTACAGAAATAAGTAAATTTGTCAATAACTGAAAAAATTCAATTAAATTTCCAGTAAAACATTAAGTATGATATTTTAAATTAGTTTTATTTTTTACCTCACGGCATTCATCTAAGATTTTTTGCAATGCTATCTAAATTTACCAGTTAGACAAACAGTATGAGAAATGTTGGTATATAAATATATAACATGCTGTCTACTTTACTGATCCTTATGATTTGTTTTGCAGGTTGATAATGAAACTGTAAATTCAATTAAAACAAATATTATATAACTTTTATCCGTCCCAGCATAACTAGATTATAAAATGCCCATAATCTGAAAACGGGAATAAACTGTTGTTTTTGTTTGTGTATCATTTAGGAAAACTAAAATTAACTGAAACAGTGATTAAATTTAACAACTCAATTGTGTAAATGTTCTTTACTTTAGACACAATTAAGATGTTTTTATTTCAGGTTAATCAGTTGTTTTTATCACTGGTCTGCAATATAAATTTGTTATAGGTTGAAAATAATTTTACTTTCTAGTTTAAGAATAAATGATTGAATGAAAAAACAAGTTTTACAGATTTTCATAATTTGGAAATTAATTATAATAAAAACAAGCATTTTTGTTTTAGATTTAAAAAATAATCTTTGTCCAAAGAAACAATAAAAATAGGCCTACAAATTTGATTTATGATACTGTTTTGAATTGACGAACAGTTTCAAGTTGACAATTGTGGTAATGAGAATAACACAGGCTGGTCATACTTCTCATGTTACCATACAAATAAATGCTAAAAGATATACATTTTTTGTTAAAAAAATGTTCTCGAGAGTTAGAAGAAGATCCAGCTGATGAAAAAAAAACAATGTCCGGTCCCGAAGGACGTCCCAATCTTCATTCATTGGAGAAATATTTGTATTTTTAAAGATAAAGTATCTTTGAAATATTGTAATTATATTTAAAGAATATTGTATGTAGATAGTTGAGGATATTTTGAATTAGGTACGCATTATCTTATTGCTAAATATTAATACTTTGAGAGTGATTTGTTGTTTTTTGTGATTATACATTTTATGGTGACATCATTACCTAATTTTATTTCCAAATGATGTGTGATTATCTACAAATATAGTTTTCCGTATTATTTTTTGTATCCTAATATGTTAATTTATAGTACGGACTCATATATGCTTAATCGTGTTTGAACTATGATAAACTATCTGAACTAAAACTATCTGAACTAAAATTTTTATCTTATGTAATTAAAATCCCTATTTCATAACTTAAAGTAAAAATAAATGTAGTTTTTAAAGAAACTAAGATGTAACAGGGGATTAGTCTGTTTTGACATTCGCAATCTAGTGGTCGCAATTTTTGTCCGATTTACTTGAAATTTGGTAGGAACTTTACCTTCTGTAAAACATTGGACAAGTTCGTTGAGAAAAACAATCGGACAACTCTAACCCCTTTTTTCGGGATTTTAATTTGTCATATTTTGAGTTTTTTGGCCCAAAAAGGGTCAGAAAAGCCCTGAACGTAAAACTATTCCACATTAAATTATTTTACATAAAGTGCCAAAAGTTGTAAGCCCTTACTTATCATTCTAGTACCAAGTATTTATCGAGTTATTAAAGAAAAAGGTTAATTGTCTAAACAGAGTACGTTGTCTTATGGAGATTCTACACTGGAAAAGGCTGTTTTTAATTTTTTGATGTAGTTTTATCACCCCCAATACCCCTATACCAATTTGTTATCCTGACAATACCTCCTCCTAACCTTATAATGTACAACATTGCCATCCTAATAGTGAATTTAAATATAACCAGGAGCATCAGAACAGCCAAAAAATAACATTTTTAATTTTCCAAAAAAGTGTTACCAGTGTTATTTTAAACCCTCTATTAGATTTTTTTAATGCGGAAATTCACTTCCCTCACGTCAGCGTGCTCCGTGCGAACTCGTTCCTTGTTTTAATGCACAGGTAGTGAAACTATTTCTGAATCACCTTCTTATTATCAGCAAACCTGTTAAATATTATTTTAATCAAAAGCCTTACAGTACATATACATTGATTTAATACTGAGCTTAGTGTTTATTTTTTAAAGTAGTAACATTTTAAAGATCAACGGGATTTGTAGTTACAATTAAATTAGCCTCTACTAAAGAGTAAATATAAATCAAAACTAACATATAAGGCTTGATATACATAGATTCAAAGCTTAAGTAGTAACATAAAAAGGTAATCGGCCTTAGCTACTTTATACCTCTGGGGAAAAAATATTAACTGGGGGTTTTATAGATAAGTTGGCTGCGATTTTCCACGTACAGATAAGAAAAGGGCTTCGGACCCTTTGTATGCCTAAACAGAGTTTTTCAATGAGGGTAGCCCGAGGTTTGTTGTTATTATTTACATACCTTATATATTGTATTAAACTTGTTTAGAAAGTTGTTCCTTGAGGCTAATCTACGCAAATAAACTCAGTAAAATGTCTTAACAGGATGCCACTTTTTATACTAAACCCTTTCTAAAGTTGTCACAAAATTCCTTTATCGTAGTATAAAATCACAGGCATTAATAATAATAATAATTATTAGAATTGTTACTAGTAGTTGTCCCATTCTTTGTACATAATAGGGTCCCATGTTTTGTAATTGTTACATTATAATCAGCTGCTTGACTATATCAAATATAACTCCATAAGATTAACAGTGGAACTTTAAAAACCTATGGGACATAGACCTGAAGGTGAATGTTTTTCAAACCCCCAAATGGCTTGAGGGCAAGAGCTTTCGAATGGTACCAAACATGTAAAATAATAAATAGTTTTAAAGGCTTAAAATCACCGAAACAAATCAGGAAGTTATTTTAATATTACAAACTGTAATATCAATAATATACTACAAATTGTGTGTCTTTTAATACCAGGAGCTGGTATAACTGTGTCAAGACAATGAATAATTTTCGTAGTTACCGAATTTATTTCTAACGTTTATTTTTTAGTTATTATAAGGCAAAACAAATAAGAAATAATTACGTCTAGGATTCAAATAAAATGCCTAGTTTAACCATAATGAACTCAAGTTTCCAATATTATGTTATATTTAGATTATAACATCCATACCTATAACACAGATATGACGTTTGCAGTACAAGATAAACCCAGTCTCACAAAATGTAACGTAATAACTCCAATCCGTCTGGACTTTCAGATAATTCAGAGAGTTTCAACAACTTTATTCTCAGTTTTGAAAATGAGGAAACTTTACCGACAATTAGGTTGCTAAAACTGCACTCTCCATCACATAAACCTCAGATCTTGGCCATAGTTTATGATTATTACATTTATTTATAACCAAAAAATATTGGTTTTGCATTAGTGGTTGTCTGCTCTGTAAAATAAAATAACATGTAAATGTTTATTACGAATTATATTTATTATAACTATTTTGTGGTTGTTACCTAATACTTTAAGTTTTATTTTGAAATGCTGTGTCAAAATATGTTTTAGCGAATTTCCCCTTTAGGGAAGAAGGTATTACGGTAGTTCTCATGGTAAGACTTAAGCCCGAGAACATGATAAATTTTTGTTTTTAGAACCCGTGATGCCAAAACAATGTTCGTTCAAATGTATATATATATATATATATATAGATATATATATATATATATTATTCGATTGAAAACAAAACTTCCAAAGTACCCTGTTTTAAACATATTTATTTCACAATACAATTAGGCTTTAATGCCATTTTGTTAAAATTTAAAATGAATAAGCATATGTTAAAATATAAATACAGTCAAAATAAAATATATACAGACAAGTAGGGTTATTAAGGTAGTTAGCGATCTTCGAGCTATAATTTGTTTCTTAATTCTTTAATTTGTTCAAAAATTGTGTTGTAGTTTTCATTCTGCATTACATTAAAAATATTGTTAGGGTCTTTTTCGGTTTTTATAGATTTGGTATTCTTTTACAGTAATATATTCATTATTTCACCTTTTTGTGGGATATTTAGAATTTCCATATACTCTGAGATATTTTTATAACTATGCTGAGTGTCAAGAATATGTTCAGCTAAAGCAGACTTCCGTGTTTTTCGGTTATTTGGTTTTATAGATTGTATATGTTGATGAAATCTGCATTTAAAGTTTCTTCCTGTCTGGCCGATATGCAATTTAGGGCATTCGCTGCATTTTATTTTGAAAGTGCCACTATTGTCATATAAGTCCTAAGTTTTCTGGATTCTTTATACTATTTATCTTTTGTATTAGTTTGAACTAGTTGTTTTTTACTTTCTCCTCCTATACATAGTATATTGAGAAAGTATTGTTTTCGTAAAAATTTTCGAATTTGAGTTGTTAGTGGAAATATTCGTTTTGGTGCTCCCTGAACCCAAAAAGTGGTTTTTACGTGGTGTGTGTGTGTGTGTGTGTGTGTGTGTGTGTGTGTGTGTGTGTGTGTGTGTGTGTGTGTGTGTATGTGTGGATGTGTACAGAGCTAGAGCCCTAACCAATGGACCGATTTTTATGAAATTTGGTATGTAGGTACTAATCCAAGATATCTCCAGGTGTTTTTTTAATTTTTAATTTTAAGGGTAATTAATTATCCCCCCAAAACCACCAAAAAACATGAAAAAAAACAAAATTTCTCAAAAACGGCTCTAACGATTTTTATTCAACTTTAGTAGTTTGTATAAATTTAGTTTTCCAACGAAATGACACCACCCGAATTTCTGTAAAAATTTGGGTTCAGAAATTACAAGACTTAAAACATCAAAAATTCAGTTTTTTTGGAATCTTCATAAAAAACATAAATATTAAAAATTATTACTATTCACCATTAAAAAGAGCTCAAAAAAACTAAATATTTTAGTATTTTGAATTACTATCCTACGATTGCTGGTTGCGGAGAAAATTTAAATTTTCATTTAGCGGTAAACGCAGTACGTTGTCCAATGTTATTCTTATGGGGAATACAAAAATTACTATTTCTCTCTTATTTACTGATCAATTTCATTCAAACTTGATAGGCTTGTAAGTTAGAATTGGCCAACAGAGGAAATTCGAAATATGTTGACCCTTAATAACCCTGGGGGGGAATAGGGGGCATTTCCCCTCTTAAAACCACGAGTGTAGCAATGGATTCTGTAGTGCCTCCAAAGCAGGGATTTGGGTGGATGTTTTTGAAAACAACTTGTTTACAAGATTTTCTGTACATTCGACTGTGCTTTGTATTCTATATTTAGTCAGTAAAATGTAATTTATTCATTAAAGTTGGGCTAAAAGGGAGAAAGTATGTGTCAGTTTCCTGATACCGTTTATTGTTCTATAGCTTAACTTAAGGTTTGATCCGTCGAATGTTTTTATTATAGTTTTATTAAAAACTTTACTGTACGGTAGACATATTTACTCTTCTTTTATTTGATTTTTGGGACTAAGATTAGTTTTATTCTTCATGTTTTTTATCATCGTGTCATCCATTTTTGATTTGAAACCATTTCTTACAGATAGAGTTTTATCTCATTGACCGATTATATCTAAATATTTGTGTCCGTTAACTCGACAACTTTTGAAAAAAACATCCGATTTTGATTTCATCGGCACAAATGTGTAAAGCGACATACATGACTTCAAGTTCGAAAACCGGAAAGATTGGACCGTGGGAAGGGGGAGCTATGGGGTTTTTATTTTTTTTTGAATCAGTATTTTACATTTTTTACCCTAACATATTTTAAACACTCGATTTTGGTTTTCATCATCTTTTAGAGCTTAATATAGTATTTTTAAACATTACCCTAGGTTACGTGGTTGCGGAGAAAATAATAAAAACCTGTTCATAAAAGTTCCCATGTTCATCCAATGGGTAAAAGGTTTTTGGCTCCTCAGTTAATTTTACTGAAAACTTCACATTTGTTTTTAGCAATTGGTTGAGCTATACAAAGCAATAATTTTGGTGTTAAAATTAAGATTCTACATCCGACCACTGCAGAGATATTCAAAGTGCTAATCACAGAACGTTGTCCAATGGTATCCTTGTGGAGAATAATTAAAATTTTATATATCGATTATTTATGAATGTATATTGATGAAACTTGGCATGTGGCTTCGCCTAGCATTGGTATATTGATATGTGCACAAGTTTTTTTTATTGTCCCCCTAGCAATAAATCTGTATAATCAGCCCTAAAGTTATTCTTATGCAGAAAAATTAAAGTATTATGTCTCCCTTAATTATGAACATAAATTAATAAAGCCTGGTATGTAGCTTTACCTGGTTATGTTATATTGATAATTGCATAAAACACTTTTCTTATCTTTCTTGTTGCAGCAAACCTGCGTACTCAGGCTTTAATTTTATTCTTATGGAGAATAAATAAAATTCTTTATATCACTTATTTATTAGCCAATTATGAAACTTGGTAAGTGGCTTTATGTGGTAGTGAGACACATATACGTTCACTGGAAAATTTCTGAGTACACAGGATTGCTGTGACGGGGGTATTTTATGGTACTTTAGTTTATTTACTCATATAAATTGAGCTTATTGGCAGATTACTTATACATTATATATTTTGAAATCCTGTGTTTTAGCGAATTTCCCCTATAGGGAAGAAGCTATTACCGTAGGTCTCATTGTAAGATTTAAGCCCGAGACCATGAAAAATTTTTTTTTAGGTCCCCAGATGACTAAAACACTATTCGTTTAAATTAATATATATGTATATATATATGTCCGTGAATGCGATAACTTGAGTAAAAAAGTCCGATTTCGATGAAATTTGGATCAAATGTGTAAAGTGACATTTATGACTTTAAGTTCGAAAACCAGAAAAATCGGGCCATAGGAAGGGGGGTTTATGGGGGTTTTAAATTTTCCAAAAATCAGTTTTTTTGCATTTTTTACCCTAAAATTTTTAAAACTTAATTTTGGTTTAAACCATGTTATAGAGCTTAAAAAAAACAAATAATATGGTATTTTGAATTATTAAGCTAGGTTAAGTGGTTGCGGAGAAAATCCAAAAAAACCTGCTCATAAAATCTCCTATGTTAATCTTATGGGAAAAAGGTTTTTGGCTTTTCCTAAGTTAATTTTAATGTAAACTTCACATTTGCTTTTACAAATCAACTCAGCTCCACAAAACAATCATTTTGGTGTTTAAATTGTGATTCTACGTCCAACCGTTGCAGAGATATTCAAAGTGCTAAACACAGTACGTTGTCCAATGCTATCCTTATGGAGAATAAATAAAATTTTATATCTCCATTATTAATGAATGTAAATTGATGAAACTTGGCACTTGGGGTCACGTAGTTTTGGTATATTGATATTTGCACAACAAATTGATTTTTTGTTGATTATCCCCGTAGCAGCGAACCTGCGTACTCAGCCCCCATGTTATTCTTATGGAGAATAAGTAAAATGTAATGACTCCCTTAATTATGAACATACATTAATACAACTTGGTATGTGGCTTCACCTTGTTGAGTTATATTGATATTTGCATAAAAACCCATTTTTTAGTTCCTTGTTGCAGCAAACCTGCTTACTCATCTCCCATGTTATTCTTATGGAGAATAATTAAAATGCTATATAGTGCTTACTTATGATTGAATATTGATTAAACTTGGTATGTGGCTTCACCTAGTTAAATTATATTTATATTTGCATAAAAACCAATTGTTTGTGTTCCTTGTTTCAGAAAACCTATGTACTCATCACCAATGCTATTCTTATGGAGAATAATTAAAATTGTATATATCGCTTATATATGAATATATTTTTATGAAACTTGGTGTGCGGCTTTATATGGTATTAAGACATATATTATGTATTGGAAATTCACTGAGTATGCAGGTTTGCTGCGACGGGAGTATTTTTAGTTCTTAAAGTAAAACTGCTCGTACAGAAAAGAGAATAAAGCAAAAATTTAAATTCTCTAAGACAAGAGGATTTTTACCTTTTCTATATTCTTTTAATATAAAACCGGATGTTACACTAATACTACACACCTTAGCCACAAAACTGCAATATGGTTTTTCCATTTCAACATAAGTAAAACATTTAACAAAACAATGTACTCCTATAAAACAAATAAAAATAAACCATAACGTAGTCAAAAATACAAATAACATGCCGGGTTGATTTTTCAAAGGGATAAAATAATTGATATAGTCCATACACTTATAAGAAATATATGTTTTATCTTCAACTACTTAATCTAAGCTACTTACATAAGCCCATGCCATTTCATTTCACGCTACTAATGGCAGGTGCAAAGCAAAAGAAAAGGTTAAATAAATAAATTACAATGATAATAATGTTTTACAGCAAAGTACCATTCAGCCTACAGATGGGATTTTAAGCAGAGAACTAAAATCTACAGCAGTAAGATAATTGAAAGGCTTCGCACGGTTGATTGTGTCTAGAGTTCAGACACTTATATTTTAAATTCCTCATTTTATAAAAAAATCACTAGCCTGCTACTGATAGTGATTATGGGTTGTATAAGCACTAGAACAACCCATTATTTATTTATTTGTCTCTACATTTATGAACTGGTCTCTTTTTAATTATTAAAGAGTTTTGAAAATATCCTGCTTTATATTATACTCTTTATCATAGTGTAGTCCTTTTTACTCTAATATATAGAAACAAATTAAAACATTTTTACAATTTCGGAAGTCCCATGACTAGCAAAAGATAATTACTCTATAAGTTGCATACGTACATTCTTCCGTCATATAACTAGTGAGTCGCTGGCCTAGTGGGCGAGGCGTCGCGTCGGACTCCGAAACCATGGCAACGGCCCGTCGTGAGTTCGAATCCCAGCCCTGCATGTCATCATCAGTACTGTTCACCTCATAATGTAACGGCTCTCCTTGCTTTGCTGCACACGTTCCACACATAGATGTATAGTCCATGCAGCGGGTAAATTAAGGCAAAAAGAGGCTGAAAATCTCTTAAAACGATTAAATTAAAAAAGTCTTACAAATGGTGTAGGTACAAACAAACGAATTTTTACCTACAGTTATACGGAAGCATATTAGTATGATAGGGTAGAGCTACTATTATTATTGTATTTTGAGTATTATTGATAGTTAACAGTAATACGTGTATTTTTATACATTTCATTCATTATTTCCTAAGAGAACATTTAATTTGCAGGGTGTGCTTCCTGTAACATTTGTATGTTTGGCTAACTCCAACCATTATACAAAAAATACTAAGTGAACATTTATGAGCTGATCGTTAAATAAACTTAGTGTTTCGTAAAAAATTAAGTATTACTAATTGGCTATCTACGTTCAGCAGAGATTACATTAAGATATTTTATAGTACAAGTTTTAAAGCCAACAATTTTAAACTAGGTTTACCTCTTTGGAAATTAACAAGCCCTTATTTCATCATATCATATGTATAAGATATAAGAAATAAAAAGAGTTTGAAAAAATGGAAGGACGCGTGACCTAAGAGAAAAGCTTTGATGAGATGGCAATAGCTACCAGTAATAAAGCTGTCCATAAAGTGTCTTGAGGGGACCATTCCGATAGTTGTCAGTTGTAACTCTAAATAAAATACATTCAAGTCAGGTTTAAACTTATCCACATGGAGTTTGTCTATTTTCATAAAATAGATGCACATTTTTAAATGGATTTGGATGGTAACATTATAACTATTCTAAAGTAATACCTTGTGGCGATCAATTAAAAAGTAGCGGTTAAATGATTTTTAAACATGACGACATTAATGTGAAGAAAAATAAACAAGTTATAAAGTTAGGAAGGAGATATCCTCATTGCAATTTATTATATGATACATCCACTATCAGTCACTACTCACGTCTAAACCTGGATATTAGTATAGGTAGTAAGCCGTTTTTTGTGAATTCGACGGCTTGTAACCGAGGTCTCTGAATGAAAAACAGCAAGACTGGTTGCTCAAACGAGACCTCAAGGCCCTCAAGAACTGGTTCCTTTGACCTAAGTACTCGTTAAAATGAAATACATTTGTTTAATGTAAAACTATGTTTACGCCTAAAGTGAAAATTGTATAATGCATTTTAACTAATTAGTCAAAAACGTACTTTAACTAAAAAAATCCTTAATATGGAGAAGCTTCTATTAGTGCTCTTTTTATAAGGAAAACTTACAGAGTATATCACTACTAATAACATATTCAAAAACCTTAGTCGATAGTCAAATATTTTAAAAATTGGTAAGAGTTTGAAACGGATAAGCCTTTTTATGCAAAGAGTTTAAGGCATTGAACAGGCAATAAATCACCAAAGCCTTTTGCCGTTTCAAAATTAAGGGGGTTTCTTCCTTTAACTTGAAGCATTTAAAATGCTTCAAGTAAAATACAATGTATTAATTGGAAGGATAATCTATTCATTCCACCTGTAAGATAGTAATTCCAATTATTTAGTGTGAATTTTCTGATTAACCATGAGAAAATAATTTGTAGTTCCTATCATATAAATCTTAAATAGTAGTTTGAAAAATTAACTACAAATGGGAGGAACTATTGCTGTATTATTATAGTCTTATTATTTTAAGTCCCTTAGTAACTATATGGCAAAAGTATGACGTTTATGGAACTTAAATAATAATATTTTTTTGTTTTAGTGGATTGAATGAACAGTTTTCAAATGATTCCATATATAATGCAATAGAGCAAGTTATTAAGCTCCTTATCTCAGCCCTGACATTTCAGATCAAGTTTTAGTGCATGCAAGGGATTGTCTTAGGTGACATTCACAGCAGAGCTACTAACAAGGCTGTATGCATTGTGAACCTCGGTGAAAACTTTGTGTGGTGGCAATACAGTAAATACTTAATGAACTATTAACAAGAAACTTCACATGATTAGTAATCAACTTAGGTCCACATTTGGTATGTACTGCGTATTAACATGAATGAATGATAAATTATAGTCAGTTGTTTTAATTATTAAACTATACGATGAATTTTAATGTAGTACATACATAATACATTCAGGAGTGTTTATTTAAGTTTCGTACAAACAGATAACAGCTTCTCTATGCAGTACATTAAATAACGAATTCGTTGTAATGCCATTTTACTTTGTAGTAATGTTATTATCATATCAAAGTAAATAGAATAGATAATTTGATTTACAAAAAAATTATTTTATATGTAATGTGGCTTATACTTCAAATTACAGGAATCTATTACGTTATAATTTGAATCTATGATATTGGTACATTTGTATTTAGAAACTGGAGTTTTATTACACTCAGTAGTACATACTTTTTAATGTTTTTTATGTTTTTTAATCCTAAAATATATATGTATACGTATATACAACCAACGTATACGTATTATACCAATTGTCTTGTAATATTCTAAAAATCTGTGATTTATTTTCGTTTATTCTTTACAACTCAAAAGGGAATCCGACGGATGAAAAACAAACAATACCCAGTCCCAAAGGTCGTCCTGTCTTAATCTTGAGCGGAAATATTTTCTTTTTATGATGAAAGATTAAACCGATACTAAACAAATGTTTTAATTTATGCCTTATCTCCTACGCTGCTATTTCACTGAAACATTTTGAATATCAAATATGAAGGAAATTCTGTCTATTTTTAAAATATTGTTTATATTATATAAAACCTTTTTGGCTTGTTGTTTGGTCTGTTTTAAATATCGACAATACCTTTTTATACTGGATGTAGTGATACAAAGTTTTAACATCTGTATTAGTATATGGATTGAATTGATCCACTCTGGAAAAATAATACAATTTCGAGAATTAATTTTTCCTCAGACTTTATGTCAATAATTACAATAAATACTCTTTTTAAATATATATATAATACTTAACAAACAAAATATCCATAATTCCGTAATACTATTTCTTACAAAAAACAAAGTTATTCCAACTAAAAATAATCTTTATTTATAATATTAAGTAATGCTTTTTATGACTACCACAAATTCAAAACGAATTGAAGTGATGGTTGCTAAAACAGGCACAATCACTTGCACTCATTCAACATATTGTTGACGGAAATTCACTTCACTTTATTTTAAATATGACAACTATCAATGTTTGTACTGTCGTGTCAATTATTTTTTACACGGGATGGATATTTCCAAACGTGGATGATCTCATTTAATTATTATTATAACCCAAAAAAGGTTTTTCACTATTACGGAGGCAAATGGGAGGCAGATATCGCAGTGGTTATTCGATCAACCCAAGCTACCAAAGAGTGTAATAATGTCCCTAGGATCTCGATTCCCGAAATTTGTCTATTTGTTACTAAGAAATTTAAATGGATGTTTTTGAAAATAATAAAACTTCTCATCAAAAAATATTAAATGTTAATATACTATCTATTTTCAGTTTTATTGTTTAACACTAATTTGTAAGGGTTTGTTAGTTATTAATTTATAATAAAAAGGGTTTATTCTACCTGTGCGTCCATGGATCATTTGTTGTTCAAAAATAACTACAGGGGTTTCGAGCTCGTTGAGCACATCTTCAGGTTACAAACGTCAAAAATCAAACAGTCTTTCTGGATGAGTTTGTCATATGTAATATTTTACAAACTCTTTTATTTATTTTATAGCTCATCCAGGAAGGATGTGTGAGTTTTGACGTTCGTAACCTGAAGATGTACTCAACGAGCACGAAACAGCTGTAGTTATTTTTGAACTACAAAGGATCAATTTACGGGAAAACAAACCTTTTTTACTGCTTATTTTTTATCCATAGGCTAATCATTATTGATTTATTTTTAAAAATGATTATACCTTTTACATGTTCGTTTCCCGTGATCCTCTCTGTGACCTAATAGTCATTAAACTTTGACGTGTTTTTAAAAATCTATTTAATATGTTTGATGTGGGTCCGTTGAAGGATAATACATGTTTCCTACAACCTTAAGTAAAACACTTCTTTATAATCTAAAATACACGTCGTGAAACTGCTGTGTTCTGTTTAGTGAACGAAAAAGTCTTTATCGCTGGCTGTGCCTTACCTTTACGCTCGTTGAAGTAATAAACACATGATTATTGATTGTTGCTTTGGGCCAAGCTACCCAAAACACTCGGAAGTTATAACCTCAGTCTCGTGATTGCAGCCAAATGAATGGAAGTAAATTATTGTATGTTGTGTATTATCTGAAGTTGCAGTGGTAGGAAAGATTATGTATGTAACTCAAGTGTAAAGCGATAAAGACCTACTTTACGCTATCAATACATAAATAACTACTGAAAACAATAATGGATTTTAAAATGCTTAAGCATATTTTGGTCCATTTTATTTAAACCTTAACCTTGGGCCTATGTTAAACCTTTGTCGTTTTAGCTCAATAGGTTTGGCATTTTTTGGGTTAAGCTAGAACAGAGGTGTGAGGAGCAGGCGAACATTAGTTTTAAAGTTATATAACGTCTCCTCACACACAGTATCCCTCTTTTAATGATATTGATCTCAAATGTTGTATTATGTACCTTAATAGGTTGTATCGCCCATGTATAAATAAAGGAGTTTTATATGAGAGTTCAATAAAACAATTGTACTATAATTTTATTATTCTATTTCGTTGAAAATATTGAAAAAATAACAAAAACAACAAAAATGAGTGATTACATTTTATAAAAACTACAGAACATACATAATGAACTCACAAAAGGTTTACTAAATACTCCACAATAGTTATTAAAAGAGAGTTACAAATTTAAAAATATCTAGTTTAAAGTACAAAGTAAACTTCGTCAAAGTTAACGTGAACTTTGTTTAAAGTACAACTATGTTATATACTTTTTCCCTTTAAACGCACAACAATTTTTATCAAAATGAAATCGAAATGCCTCTGTACACTGGGACATAAAAGTCGCATACAATTTACGGTGCGGCCGTTGTATACGACCACTATGTGAGACATATATTTGCTTGTCTGGCCTGTTGTTCTGCTTCAACAGAAAATGTTCTGTCACAGAATTTAAACCTGGTGTAGCAGTTTACGTTAGGTAAAATTGTGGGAAATTCCCCCAATTAACCAGTTCATTTGAAATATTTCTTCCACGGCCCGATTTTTTAACAACGGCCTTTATTGTTATATGTATCCGCTAAAATGGCTGATGCCTGTTACAAGTGACTTTATACAAGTAGACCTAGTAGTAGTTTCTAGTAGTCAAGAAAAGTTCTTAATATGATTCTATAGTGGCGTTTGGGTACAGTAGTAGTACTATTGTGAGTGTAATACGCACTAATCTGTTTAATTACAAATACATCGTATTGTTAGAAACATATTTCATTAATATTAGAACAAAGTAAATCAAGTAAAATTAAAAACAAAATTATGACAACTATAAATAATTTGGAATATAAGATGTTATTCATTTATATTTACCAAGAGAACATCCCTGACATTTTACAATGTTTAACGTAAAATAACTTGGTATGCTATGCTATTATAACCCAAATGTTTATCATTTCTCTGGAGTTATTTTATCATCAGACTGTCATTTACCAAATATTACACGATAAGATCAGTTTTTAAACTAAACGGCCAGTTTATTATTGCATCCCTATATCATATTGCCCTCCCCTTCCAGGACTCATTTCACCAATTCATTAACCATCCCCGGAGATGAGGTGCCCGTCTGTCCCTCTGTTTGTCAATTATAGTCTGTCTCTCGATTGCACTTATAATTATGTGCCAACTGAAACGTAATACCGAAACCATTTTAAAATTATGAGGGAGGGGAGCATAAAAGGTTAACTTTATGTATTATTACATTTGCATTCTTGACAGGAAAAACTACTTAACGTAACGCATCAAAAGTAACGAAAATACTATCATAACTTCATTAAAAGTATAGCCTTTACACCAACAAAATTAAACTATCCAGACAAAAACGCCTATGACTTTTTACAATTTAAAAATCGTTTGTGTAACGTCATCTTGGTTAATATTAAGCTTCAATAAATAATAATAAAATTTATTTATTACGAATAGATTTAGTATAAACTGCTTTGATCTTTGTGTGAGGGTTAATTTGAATTCGCCTTAATAAAATTAAAAGTTTTATTAATTTGTAAAGTTGAATTATTAAAAAACTATAGTTGCTTTATTCTCATATTATTTCCACGAATGTTCAGTATTATTAATATTTAAATCCTTTTTCCAATATTAATTAAAAATATTTTTTTTTTATCGCGGTAAATATTGCATAATAGTAAAAATAGTGTGATTTTCCAAAGATTGTACAGGATGTTTTTTAACGAATTCCAGGAATTGGGAAGTAAAACTACGATTATATGACGCAACTAAAATATATTTTATTGCTTTTAGCTATTGCTAAAATAATTCTCATACTTTCATATTTTAAAATATGTACACGGTGTCCCGCGAAAATAGGGTTAAAATACAGGATTTGGTAGAACTCATTAAAAGGAGCAAATAACTTGATATCCAAGGTTTTTAAATCGCTTCATTTTCCGTATGGTCTGCCTGTGTGTGATTTTTTAAGTAAACAAATCTTAGAACCACTTTAGGAACTTTCTCGAAAATGGCACGTGTATTATTCTAGGTTATTATAACATATTGTATATGGAAAGTATTGTCTTGAATTTGGCATTTCTAGCTTAAACCGTAAACATTGGCGGCTATTTCAATTCGTTTAGCTGAATATCTTGAAAAAGGCAAAATGCTTCGTTGTTAAACCACATATTACAAACATATGGCATTTTAAGCTTGATCATAATATTTATGATCGCTCAACCTATAGCTGAGGAATTGCAATTTGAATGATTACATTTATCGTAATGTCTTGAAATTTACACATCATTTGCACAATGCTACTCACAAAAATTGCAATTGCCCAGCTGTAGATTGAACGATTGTTAAAATCTTCATACTATATTTTATTGCTTAAAATATCACACTTTTTCAGTACGTAGTTAGACTGCTCAAGATTTCTTGTTTTAAAGATATTAAGCTCTCAAAGGTTTTAATGACCGCCATTTTGAAATGGTTTAAGTTAGAAAAACCAAATTGAAAACCAGATTATCCCCAAACTAGTATAATACACGTGCCAAGTTTTGAGTCAGAACCCAAGATTTGCTGAAATGATTAAAACTCACATACAAGCTGACTCATGAAACGAAGTGATTTAGAAAAAGGTTTACAAGAATTTCTTTGTATTTCTTTTTGATGAGTTTTATCCCTCATCGGACACCCTGTATATTATTTTACTTGGTGCTCAACCGGCCACCTTAAGAAATTTTAAACAGTTAGTTATTGTCAGTAAAATTGAAAAGCCATACTGTACTTTTAATCCAATAACCTCAGAATAACCGCAAATAACATACACATTGTTGAAACAATGACAACCAGCAGATGTAAAGTAAAAGTAGTTATAGTTTGTATGTATTGTTCTTATACAGTTACTTTAGGTACTGGTAGATTGCGTTGTATTTTAAAATAAACATCCTTCTTTAGTGGAAAATATAATAAAGGACATACGTTAATGGCATATATTGAGTTTTATTTAAGGAGTCTTGTATTTTACGCGAATTGGAAGAAAATAAATTAGCCCTAAGCATGTTAAAACGATAGTATTAATCAATGCAGAATTCATTGTACATACATTTGCTGGATGAACTATACTATTTATTTAAAAACTTATTACCCCAAATCAAATAAATAAATACAAGTATCCTTCATAACATGCTTTTCTAATGTAAAAACCCCATAAGACAACGTACTGGTTTTAGCCGACATACATTTTCTTTAATAACACGGTAAATATTCGTGCTAGAATGACGACAGAGGGCTTACAAATTTTGCTTCACTAATCCCCATTTTAATATAAGCATTAATTAATTGTACGTCCGGGGCTTTTCTGACCCTTTTTGGGCCCAAAAACGTGAAATTTGAAAGAATAATCCCCAAATAAGGGGTTAGAGTTTTCCGATTGTTTTGCCCAACGAACTTGTCCAACTGATTATAGAAAGGAACACCCTTACCATATTTGAAGTAAATCGGTCAAAAAATGCGACCGCCAGAGTACAGACACACATATACACACACACACACACACACACATATATATATATATATATTATTATTTTTAAAAGAAAATTACCAGAGTACCCTTCAAAATTCATTTTTAATTCACTGACACGTGTTTCGAGGTTCACCTCATGATCACAGTGCAGCTAATAACCTTAAACTTAAAATTAAATAATCTGTAAATAAACAAAACAGTATTATAATTTTGTTAACATATTATGCTAAATTATCTATCTAAATATGATTAATTACTTTTGATTTTTTTTATTGTTTCAAAGATTGGATTTTTTTGTTGCGCCTGCATTATATTTAGTATATTAGTTTTGTCTTCTGAATAATTCATGTAAATGTGAAGCTCTTCTTTGGCATTCATTTTGTCACTTTTCTTTTCAATAGACAAAACTTCTAAACTTTCTTGCAGTGTACCAAAATTGTGATCTGTAGTTAAAATATATTCGGCAAATTTTGATTTTTGTGTGGTTTGGTTATTTGATTTTATAGCTTGAATATGCTCTTTATATCTATATTTATACACTATACATAGATATAAAGAGCATATTCAAGCTATAAAATCAAATAACCAAACCACACAAAAATCAAAATTTGCCGAATATATTTTAACTACAGATCACAATTTTTGTACACTACAAGAAAGTTTAATAAATAATTTTAAAATTATTTTAAGTTTAAGGTTATCAGCTGCACTGTGATCATGAGGTAAACCTCTAAACACGTGTCAGTGTATTAAAAATGAATTTTGAAGGGTACTCTGGTAATTTTCTTTTAAAAATAATAATAATAATAGTAGCCCTATGCAGTGAACTAAATAATATTCTACATATATATGTATATGTATACATATATATAATTTTGAACGACCCCCCAAAACGTGTTCAGGGGGTCACGTTAGGAACTTATATGGTGGTCCCGGGCTTAAGTTTCACCTAGCGGGTCATACTAATAGTTCACTTTTCCATAGAAAATTCACTAATAAACTAATTTTATCAAGCAAGACGTTTAACTATGTTGTTATTAAGAATGTTTAATGACAAACCTCTTCTTTTGAATACTTGTATTCAAAAGAAGACAAGTCTTCTTTTGATGGTTGGTATTAATTTGAAACTATAGTAGTTTAAATGGCTTTATAGTAATGAGTGTCAACACAAAACGTACACAAATGCCAATGCATTTCAGACGCCAAACGCAAATATTACAGGAATAATTGGCATTAGTTAGTTTTAAATAATAGGAAGATAAGAAAGCGGTTTTATGATTTGTCACTTTAAAAAAAATAAATATATAAATGACAGTTTATATATACCACTTCGCTTTAAGAGTATTACAGATCAAGTTGTATAAAAGTTATAATATTTAAGATTAAAAGATGAAGTCGCTATGTTGCGGAAACAGTCGTAACAAACTCCTATACAATAAGACCAGAAACGATAACAGGCTGAGATCAGAGCATGAGATTACAACAGACCTCACTGCAACGTAATAACTCCATTCCCTCCGGAATATCAGATAACCACGATTTAACGCATTTTCTGCAACGTTATTCAAGGTTTTAAAAATAAACAAACTTCGCAAGCAGCTGAGTTAGTTACACCGACTTATTTGTTAATGTATATTTTGATGAAACTTTCTCTAAAAATATTAACCTCATTAATTAACCGCAGTTTAAATATCTGGGAAAAAGTGATTATATTTTACTACGAATTGGTGTGTTGTTAACATCTGGATAGCAAATATATTTTTAAAACTTTGTATAACCTCCTTATACGCTAGTGTCGTCATCGACTCCACGACCCAACACGGCAATGGATCTTTCATGAATGCGATTTAATTGTTGTAAAGCTGTATTTTAAAATATTGAAAACATAATCCACATCGCCATTGCAGTATAATATAAATAAAAAGTCATTTTCGGCAGGTTTAATATAATTTATACGAAAAACAATAAGTTGTTTATTAAAGTTACATAATAAACATTGAACTGCACTACTAACACACGTGGTGGTTTTAGAATTTGGGTTGATATATTTACCTGTACTTGAGCCTATCGAACAATACCTAAAAAAAAAATAGTATATTAGGACACCAATATGAGCAGTTAACATTTGTTTATATTCCTTTAATATTATGCTACGTATTGTTATTACTTAACAGTTTACATCATTTTACTCCATAATAAATCAGTAATAAATCACTTCAACTCAAACGTTATATTACATTTAAACTTCTATATTATTTATATTGCAAGATGGTAAATATTCGGAAAATATGGCACGTGGCAACCGGTTGTGACCAAGCCGAAAAAGAGGGTTTGCAGTGTTTATGGCGAAATTTATCTCTAAAACGTAATTATTTTTTATAAGACAGTAATTTTGTTCATATGCCGTTCGCACCGAATTAATTCTGTCTAATTATCACAGAAGACGAAGACAGGAACGGAGAGGCTTGGATAATTATTAGCAAAACAATAAACATAATTAGCTGCAATTACCTTTTAATGTTTAGTTATGGTCGTATTGTTTTTTTCTGAAGCTAAATATTTTTAAACAACAATTAATTGATTTTTGTACTTACAACTCTTTACTGTTCAGAAATATTTACTAAAAATATATTTGTATGCAACTTTTATTCACTGTTTTCTGTTACCGACAGATCCAATCCCTGCTTTTTAACTCATACTGCTTGTCCTATTTCAACAAGTATTCATGGCCTATTTAAGTCAGGGATATAAAAACGAAGCTTATAATCTGGCATATTAAAGTGAATCATTTTTCCTAACAAAATTAATATGCTTATTATCCTGTTTAGTTAGAAAAATATGATTTTGTAGTAATTGTATTTCAGTGTTGCTCTTTGTAGTCAACATACAACTATGTTAGAGCAACTATACTGTTAAAGTGTCTGAACTAAAAGTAACAAATTTAAATTGCTTTTATAATCATAAAATTTTGTTTTTTTCTTTACATGTTCTCGGCCTGTGTACTTGATATAGAATGAGAGTGAGCAGGCTGCTACACGAGGACATAAAACCTGCATACAATTTATGTTACAGCCTATGTGTACGAGGCGTGTATAAGCCGTAGATTCGCTTGTCCAGGGAGATTCTCTTCTCTCCTCAAGCTAAATATTTTCTTTTAGTATTAAATTCTGTTTTAAAGGCTACTTAATGGAAAAAGTATCCGTGTTTTGTAATTTATAACTTAAATTAATATAATAAATAAATGCGTAGCAAAAGCTATTAAATGGAGCAAGCTAGACCATAATAATATAAGCTATGCTTCGTATACGTAAGCACTTAATGTTTCCTTTCCTGCTAAACCACTTAGTTAAATTTGCTACTTCTATTACGAACACACTGTAATGTACAATTCTACGTTAAAACAGGACAAATTTAATTAAATCGTATTATAGTCGTTACAGTACCTCTGAGGTTTATAACTCTTCCACAGCCGCTCCATATGACTTGCCATAAAGCCAAGTTCTCAAGTTATTACTCTTAGCTCCAGTATTACAGTTAAAGTTTTGACAGATGCTAGGTGCTGGTTGCCTCTTGTCATAGTTTACAATAACTACCCCTTTTTAACACATGTAGTTTTAACAAAATAACCATACAAATTATGGATAATAATTTTTTCTCAGTGCTATTTTATAAATAAAAAATGTATGTAAACAAAAAAATATAAATTAATATAAACTGTGCGACATTTTATCTTCATTAGTAAGCAAGATGGAGGGTTAATTTATTGGTAACTAATAAAATAATAATAAATTTTTTTTAATAACACGGGTTAAAAAAAAATTTTCAATTCTTAATTTGAAATAACACAAATAACTACTTAATGTTGGCCGTCAAGTGTAAAATGTATTTGTAAAGATTAACTTATAATTATTGTTTCATCTTCGATTTTCCTTGCCAATGAGTACTAATATTGATTGGAGGCTCATTGAGGAAAAGCAAGAATAAAATAATGTGTTTAACATATAGGGATGCTTATAGTCTGGCATATTAAAGTGAATAATTTTTACTAACAAAATTAATATGAACTTTGTATGGTTCCATTTTTAGAGTACTACTGCACCCTTGTGATAAGGTCACATTTATCTCAGTGAGTCGTATATTCATAAAGTACCCGCATACGAGATATGATAGGGTTTGATAAAAGGAAAATTAAATGTTTTGCTTTTATACTTATGGAGAAACCCCTAATTTTCTTTTGCAATAAACATGTGTACCACTTACATTGTGGTATTATAACAGAACATAGTAAAAAATACATTACTTTAAAATCTAATATTTTAGTACGACCCTTTTCTAGAAAATAAAAGTTATGCATTCAAGACCTAGCTCAACTTTACCAATTTAATTTTGGGAATTAAAATAAAAACTAGACAGGGTGTACAAATATTTGTTATTTAAGTTATTCATAATTTTTATTTAAATTACTTATAAGCTTTTTAAGACGTTATGATTATAGGATATAAGTATTTTTATACTGTTTTAATAACCTAAATGTTACTGAGTTGATCACTATAGCCATGGCCTTGAATGAAGAATTTTACCTTAAGTACCTGGGGGGCCGAGCTTTTCTCGGGGAAGGCTAGTTTGTTTGTTTAGATGACTTGGAGTAATATTTCACCACTTTCCCCAACTGATTATCATATTTTTACAGCTCATTTGCCTATTTTATGCCTTTTTAATGTCACTCCAGTTGTTATTTGTAGCTTGATGCCTTTTGCTTTATTTTTGATATGACCACTCTATAAATGCAGTGTTCACTCAATAGTTTTAATCACTGTTCTCAGGAAACCACATGTTAACAATTATAAACAACACGAGTATTACTTTGACAGTTTCCTGGTTGAATATGAACAGCCGTTACAATTATTTTGTTTTGATTTTAAACTTCATAAGCCCAATGTAATTTTTTTACCTTTTCATTTTAGTTTTTTTACATCATTTAATTTTTTCTGGGGATGAGATCTGTCTAGTACTTATTTTTATACCGGAAATTAGTTATTTTCAACAGTTTAAGGAAATCGTACGAGCCGTTTTAGAGACCAGAGTTGCAAGCAAGCAAGCACCATGGCACAGACGCAAGCAAGCAAACCTTATTAATATTAGAGTATAAGATTTGAATAGAACATAATATTCCAGTACATTTAGTTTTACACAATGTTTTTTACCAATGTATTTAACGTCGTGTTGTTTATATATTTTACAAAAGATAATAAATTGGCTTCATCATGTACTGTATGAGTAGGATCAATCCATTTTTTATATCTAATATGAAACACAGAAGGTATAAATGTAACGTAACATTGCTAAGTTTTTGTTTATTTTTTAGAATCAATGTGGTCATAAAATACAAGACATGCATAATCGTAGCACTCCTCCATGGCTAGCACACTATGTTTTTGACCGGTGTTGATTGTAGGTTACTCCGACAAGTATGAGTAATAATTTTTACACCTATTCTTTTATCTCGTACATGTTTCCTATTCGATACTGTTTATCGTCAGCGTAAAGGTAATTTAGCAGTGTACGGATCGTAGCACCGGGAACTTTTAAATATGCTCTGTAATATACACTTTTGGATATTTTGGGAGAATTTTATTTAAAAGCCGTAGTCAAGCACTTTTAAATTAAACGGACAACACAGTTGATATTGGAATATTTTATTAAAAATATAGAAAATATTAATTATTACTATATTAACTATTCTTCTGAAAATCTATATTCTTATTTTTTATTGATAAAGAATGGCATGATAAAATAATTAATTTGTGAGTTGTAATGACATTATAACTCAATGATCCAACTGAATTATATTTTGTTTAGTTTTCTGATGCAGATAAAATAAAGATTTTGCACGGCTAATATAACACCAATATCTATGTTTTAAAAAGTTCCCAAAAGTAATTTATTTCGTTAATTTGGATGTAAATATTTTAATTAGTATTCAAAATGTGTGCTTACAACATCCATTAAATAGAGGACTGCTATTGTTTTTTTTTAGAATTTTTCGTTTATTTATTGCAAATATAGCTTGTAATATTAGACATATATTTCACAAAAATAGGTCATTTTTGTGAAATATATATATATATATATATTGATAAATAAATTCTGACTGCGATACAGAAAACTAAAACAGATTGAATAACTACTAAATTATCAAAGAATAAAGATAAATATACTATATTAAACTCTTTTATTAATCCAAGTATTATTTTTACTACACTAATCCCCCTTTAACTGCTCACTTATGTTTATCACTCTAGATTAATTGATATTTTACTAAACGTCTTGCCATAAAGCTAAGTCACTAGGCTGCTGCTCTTAACGCCACCAAGTTAGTTGAAGATTTGACAGGAAGTAAGTTAGATATTGGTTTGGAATTTGAAACGGGAGTACTCCACAGATTTTGTACGTTTGAAGTTGCCTGATGTCAAACATAAAATATTCTTTAAAACAATTTAGTTTATTACAACCGTACAAACAATTTAAACGAGTAAAAAATACACAATTTAGACATTTTATGATTGTGTTGATATAAGGTAAATTTTGGGCAACATTATAATAGTTTTGTACTAATCACAGATAATGTAAATATTATATAAAAACTGTTATGCAATACTGGAAAAATTATAAATCACCCAAACTTTCATAACAATTATATTTTTAATTTTGGCCGCCCGCTAAGGTTTTTTCAGCAAGCGCTAGAACATGTACGCGTGGATTTAACAGTGAAAGCCCGTTTATATCTCGGGTCTTGGAAAATATTATACCTAAAATATTCCTTTTGGAAAATTGTCCTATTGAGGACGAGGTATTAACCTTAGGTGTCCTGGTAAGACTTAAGCCCGAGACCATAATAAGTGCTCGTTTTCAGGTTCCCAAATGCCAAAAATAATATTCGTTCAATCGTTGGGTCCGTTATGGCGATAACCTTAGAAAGAAATGTCAGATTTTTCTGAAATTTGGTACAGCTATATAAAGTAATATTCGTGACTTAGTTACTGTAAGTACAAAAACCAGCAAGATCAGACAAAAGAAGTGGGGTTTTAGAGGGTTTAACTTATTTTTAAAGTCAGTTTTCAGTAAATTTTACCTTAAAATATAAAAATACACTATTTTGGTTTTGCCCATTTTATAGGGCTTAAAACACGTTAGCTGCCGCGTCAAAAATACCACATTCTTCCCATTTTTCCACTCGGGACTATAATGGTCTAATTCGCAAAATCTTTTCAAAAACATTAAAAATACAGTCTAAGTACCATAACCAACCAACCAACAACCATCAACAACACCATCCAACACCATTCATCCACCACCAACCAGCACCATTTTAACAGATGTCATGTGTAAATAATCATTAAAAAATCTTAGGTCCGTTCGGAGCAAAGTGCGGATTTAAGGTGTTTTCCTCCTTTTTATGTTTGCACTTAGGTACGTAAGGAACCTCATACAAATTACCTCAGAAATTATCATAAATTTAAGTACTTTTCCTTTTTATTTATGAAAGTTTGATGTATTTATGAAGTGATTACCGTCTTTGATAAATATTTTAATTTGGGATTGTCTTCTTCTCCAAGGTAATTTGTTGTCCGTCAAGTTACCAAATTCTAACATCTATCCTACCACAGTATTTTGCGCGGGATGACAAAGGAAGTAAGGAAAATAGCTTATAACATGACGAAAGTCCACAATATTGTGCGAAATGGCCTCTTTATTCATTTGTAAAATGTGTTTCAAAGATCTACACAAGTAAAGTTACGAACACATGAGGAACTTTGACTTGTTTGCAAATTTTATAAATAAGGCAATACTCCTCACACTTACTTACATGTATAATCTTTTTTTTATTCAAAATTACTTTTTTATGTTTCTTTTATTTCAAGCATGTAATATAATTCTCTTTTTACCATTTGTATTTTCGCTTATTACAAGTATTTTAAACTATTTTTGACTCAAAATGTTTATAAAGCCAGTAATTTTGTACTGTGTTGTTATAATTTTATAATTCTAAATAAACTTATGACGTTATTCCTTACAGATAAAATGTTTATTATTTACACACCAAAGGGACCTAATTAATTTTAAATTTTTTCTTTTATTTTGAGCCGATAGTTGGCAATCGTGATTGAAGCAACGAACTAATCAGATGAACAGAGAGGAGGGGAGGACTCTCTAGAATGCTGGAAGTTGTCCGATCGGACCTAGTGGCAGCTAACGTGTTAAAGAAAATAATAATTTAGTTGACCTATTAGCAACTATAATATAACACCAATATCTATGTTTTAATAAGTTCCCAAAAGTAATTTATTTCTTAAATTTAGATGTAAATATTTTAATTAGTATTCAAAATACTAACTCATATTTAAGCATTATCCTGAGTTAAGTGGATTCGGATAAAATCCCAAAATTGCGTCAAAGATATCCTATTTTAATCTTAAGAGAAAATGGGGTTGCATCTTTTTCACAGCAATTTTATAATTCGCACTTTCAAGAAACTCTACCCCAGAACTCATTTTAGTCATCCATTATATATTCCTGAGGATGAGACACATAATTGTACGATTTGTACAACATTGTGTTGAACAGGTAAGTCAAAAAAATGGTGAACGGGGCCTATTTATGTATTATATAAAACTACAAAATAATGCCTGAAGTTTATTTCAAAAGACAGTTAATAGAGTATGTATATTTATTTGTATGTGGACGATTTAATTTGAAGTTGATAATACGTAGACATTTAGAAAATGTAGGAAATTTGTATTAGCGGCAAAAAAAAACATGTTTTGTGTAACTTTAATTGTAATTTTCCTCCGCATATAATGATTACTTGACCATTAGTCCAGTTTGTTCACATCAATAACGGTGGATGACAAAATTATTAGAAACATAGTTTTCGAAACAAATGACACCTTCATTACTGTTGAAAAGTTGTGGTTTCACACAAAGCGCTTGCTCCGATGCTTTTAGATGCCGCAAAACCAACCCATCCATCATATTTCTTTTTTGTTTCCCTTTAAGCCTCTCTCTCATCCAATGAGTTACATATAGTTTAACTCACGGAATTGATCAATTCAGTGGACAATTTATGGGAAAACAAATTGAATCCTGGTAATGTTATTTACGAAAAATCCATGGACAAAATTTAGGGACTAAAAATGCGTTTCAACAAGTATACAAATATTTTTAAGTAGTTGTCTTCCAGTTTTATTCACTACGTAAAAATGTACAGAATCAGAAGAAAAAAACATATTTGATAAGAACGCTGCAGATAATAGAAACAAATGGAAAAATGTTTACAAAATAATGTGTTGTAAAATAATGCTGTTCATTGTATGATTAAGCGCATTGTTAACTAATTGTAAAGGGCATAAATTACATTAACTAACTTATTGGGAGGCCGGGACATTTAGGCCAAGGGTAGTTTGTGGGACACCCTGGAGGTCCGGGCAATCGTCACTTGCCAGATGTTCCCCGCTGGGCACCATTGGTTTTGAGTTTTATTGTACTGGTAATTATTTTATTCGGAGATCTTAGTCATTAAAATTAGAGATAATTTTTATTGTATGGTCAGTATTGAATATAATCTTAGTCCATTTGAAAATCTATACTAATTTTGAACAAACAGATTCAAGAAATTAAAACTAAATTTAGTAAAAAATAACTCAAATAAAACTTTTTAACAGAGCTAAGTTTGACGTTTACAATCCTTCCAATTTATACACGTTTTTAGTATGGTAAAACACATAAGACACATACGATGACACCGGTGAAATATATACAATTAATACGGTGTACATTCATTTGTGAAAAATCACATAATATATGGCCATACGATTTCTGTGGCCTCAAAATAAAATATTTATTACAAAGCATTCCAGTCATGTTAAATAAAAATATGCTATTGTGAGAAATCTGTTAATGCAATATGTTTTATGAGTATATAGTTTTCAATAGTAACAAAAGTGGCTCTAAACTAATGTTTAAAATTATATTTAAAATACAGTTATTCGTTATTTTACAGCTAATTTTTTCACTGACCTTAAGTGATGTAAAAAATTAAGGTGGTATTATTGTTACAAAGATTTTTTGTAACTACTATTAGGTAAAGCTGAGCCGGTTATTTTTAAATGACTATTTAAAAAACACAGTATATGTTGAATACTTAACTGAGTTACGTTTTTCCAAGAGCTATTTTTTTGCTCAGTGTTTTCATTTTTAATGTTTAAACCATAATGTATGGTGGTTAAAAAGTACATTTGAAAACATACAAAAGAGACAAATACGATGACCACAAACCACAGTGAAGCCAAATGTGGGGAACGCAGCGAGTTACAATCTGGCAAACGACATCGGCCCTACTGACCGGGGAGTCTGTATAAACTGTCCCAGTTCAATAGCCTTCTTCGTGGTTTATATATATTAATAACTCCTCTATTGGTGGGTCGATTATTGATTTGCAATTTTATGTGAAATATGGTATATCAATATTTTATGAGATATACGGAACATAAATACACCGGGAGATTAAAAAAGAATGGTGCACAAATAAGGTAAGTTTAATTACAAACGAATTGACACAAAAATATGAAAACAGTGTCGAGACTTTACACTGTCGAGATTTGTTTGGTTATACACCGTCTTAAGTCATCAATTTGTTGAGGCATGGGAAACTAAATCTTTCATGAAAACCACAACAAATCGGAAGGAGTTAAGTCCGTCGATCGTGGGAACCAACGCAACAGAGGCCTGTCTTGATTTAAAATATAGCCTACACGTTTTCTTGCTTTGTTGTGGCCATTTGATAAACATGACAGTGTTAGTTAGCTAAATAGTCACGACAAATAATAACCTGATAAAAACAAACTTATAAACATACTCCATCTATTTTTGCTATTTTACTGAGGTACCACATGTTTCGTTTTCTCTTTCTTGTTGAATCCCCCGGTATTGAATAAATACATTATTACAGTTCGGTTCACGGTGCTTGGCACCTAGGAAACGTGAGAAATTACTGCTATTTCTCTAAATAAAAGTAGACATTAACAATAACAACGAAAACAAATGTTTTAAAATTAAATAAGTGATTTTTGCTTTCTGTTGACAAAAGTAGACTGTCAACAGAGGCGAACAGTCATTCCAAAGCATACTATAACCAGATTCCAAGCACTGTGACCCGAACTATACTAATAATTACTGATTTCAACAGTTAGTTGTAAATGCATGTTGTAAGAATCTTTGATTTGCACTTAACAAATCAATTGAATGTGAATTTGTAAATGTCTAGTCAAAATAAGAAAGCTTTATTGTTTATTTGTCTGTTAAATGTATTTTTTTAAGTAAACAAAATATTAAATTGTATAATAAGCTATAAGCTATATAAGCTGTATATTATATTTATAAATTGTGGCTTCAACATATGTCATACATCCAGCCTTTAAAATATTGAGCATCGTAAATAATGTTTACTCTGACCTTCAATTCATCAAGTAACTATATGTTTTGTAATTTATTAGAACTTAACAAAATCTTACAAAACAATTTGATTAAACTCTATTAATTATCCAGTAATCTGATGCAAACAATTTAATTTAACTCGTAAATGTAAATTCTTTAAAACATGTAATAATCAGCAGGCAGAAAACTAGCGGGGGTGCTGTGACGTCCGTTATAGGGACAACTCCCAAAAGACGCAACATAATTGACAGACAGATAGACAAAGCTCTTCTGACTCTTGTCTCCCGGGACGTTCAATTAGTTTTATAAATAAGGGTATTAGGCACAAAAGTCAAGGAGACGGTAATGCAAATATTAATCGTTAGGTCAGAAAATATGGGATTAAAACGTAAAAAAATATGATAGTTGCTTTAACAATGCCATATGATTTAAATATATGAATTTTTATTGCATAAACAGGTTATGTTATATTGATATTTTTCATACTATAGAAGAAAATGTATTGATTTTAAAGTTGTAAAGTTTTTCTAATTCACTGCTCAACAACATCACCTATGATGTACTAATATTTTATTTAACAGCTACACCACTCGCATTATACAATAAATTCTCAAACATAGTGTAGTTATTTTATAAATATATAAATTTAAATTGTAAGTTTTTTAGAAAGAGTTTAACATTTCGATTTGAAAATTTGCAGTTTATCAAATAGATAAATATCAGTGATAGAAAGGTATGTAAAACTAGAAAATAGCAATTGTTTTGTATCAAGCATCGTGTAAATTTCCAACTTTATTGTTCATCCCCTGGCTATAGTTGTCATTTAAAGCCTTTTATCTGTTTACTCTTGCATTCAGTTTATCGCATTACGGTTGCCATGGATCTTTCTGTTGCACTGACCAATGTTATAGGACACTAAAAACAATAGGAAATACAGTGTTATTTTTCACATTAACTGTATATTTAGTTACTATGGACATTTTAATTCTTACCAACTGGCCTTGCTAGAAACAATTCGATTCAATGCCTACATTTTAAAATAATAAGTATACAATGCAATAGACAGTATTATAATAAGCTCGTTACAAAGATTGTTAACTTTTATAATTTTGGAGCAACCCCTTGAAGTTGTAACTATGGAGATGTAGAGCAATATGCATGGTTATCAAGCGAAAATTGTAAGATACCGTATTAATAAAGAGATCAATAATACCACAAAATGTATGATGTTAGGAAAAAACTTATTTATCCATAATATTCCATAATATGTTTGCGGCAGGATTTGTAAAGAAAAGAGCAACGAGCTAAGCTTCTAAGAAAAAAAGGAAGTCATTTTTAAGTTAACATTGCACGTTTTATTTAAGACTAAATTACTGTTATAAAAAAACAAATAAAACAGTTTGTATTACTCACTGGTCAAACTGCTATGTATTTCATTACATTTTAGGATGCACTAGAACTTTTATATACACTCCAAGAATATTAATTCAGACTTTAAATATTCACCTGTGTAAAAAGGAAATTTTGAAAATATAACAGTGTTTGTGTTACATCTATTGATCAGTTTTACACTACAGTTGTACAGGAGTAGGAGTAATATTTACATTAATCGAATCATACACTTATATTTACATTATATTGAGTTTATGCATCCATAACCAACTTCGATGAAATTCAAAAATAGAAGCAGCTTTGTATACAATATTATGGGGTGATAATTGTGAAACAACTTATTATTATGCTTTAAAGAAAAGGGTTGGATCACCTATTTACATTTTTGGTGATGTAAATGGAGAATGAAACAAACATTATACTGATTCAGGTAATACAATGTAACGACAAGAATGAGCATTCAGTTTGGTGGACAATGAGACAGTGGGGCACATTATCTGTTATCTCTAGGTGATTATCAGTGGACAGTTGTAAAGTTGAACGGCCATCCTTGGGCAATAACATCCTAAGCGTTCCTACCTAATATAATGTTCATTTGGGCTGTGGTGTTTGTTAATTGTGCTTGGGTAACATCAATATGATTCAGCTACTTATAGAAAATTGTTAAATGCGACAAATAATAGTATATTTCATCCCTAGGATCAAAAGTGACGCTTTTCGATACGAGCTCAAGTTTAACGGCCAAGGCCGAGGTCGGCAAATGAGCGTAGGTCGAAAATAAACTTATATTCCCAGTGATGACCTATATTTTTCGGCATACTATAAACAATTTTTAGATAACAATTCAACAACATCTAAATTTTGATTACTTTTTTACCATTAAAAGTTGGCTGCCATCTTGATCTTGCTGTTTCAAACAAACAGCTGTTACACAAGTTGTCATTTTTTACAAGATAAATAATTCGTTCAGTTTTTATTTAACAGCTGATGACCTCGACCGAAAAGTGGAAATCAAATTAGTTTTTTGTCCTAGGACAAAAAATGATACTTTTTATCTTAGGAGTAAAAAGAACAACTTTAGAACCTCAATGCATGTGTTGAGAACAGCTGTTGAACACCAATATATTGCTTGCAATCGTGTATATAACAAAATAAAAAACAAACACTGGTTTGCAAAATTTTAATTTATGAAAATCTCGATTTATACTTAGGTTGTGTACCATATAGTAGAATATTAGCACATGACTCATCTAGTGAAACAACGAGACAAACGGTTACAAACAAAATTGTTTATTATACTAGCAATGATCAGTCATGATTTGCATCACAGGTTTGTAATTAAATACATAATATTTCCTGTTTGGGCCTGATGATGACCGGTGGACTGGTTGAAATCGATTGCCTTGTACTATCTGTTATGTTTATTTACCGTCTTGTTTGCCAATACAGTGGCAATGTAAGTATATTTTGTTATTTCGTGCGACGTAATTCATTCCATCCCGTTTAAACAAATAAGCTATTTTTTAAATAAGCTTATTATGAACACATTCTATTATAAGGTATAAAAAGACTGGAACCACAAACAAAAAAAACCTTTAACTATAGTCGAATGGATTGTTTGTTGTACCTAGCATCAAGAGGCGAAACATGTGTATTAAGTTTTAAGTAGTTTTGTATTTGTTTTAATGTTCATTAATTTATCCGTCGGATAGTGTATTGATTTATAACACTTAAAAGTATACCAATCAAGTATATTTTAAAATCTACCCGTCGCTATATTTAAGAAACAAAATATGATTTTATCCTGATTTACTCATCCAGGAAGCGTTATGATTCAATAACATCAAGTACACCGAAGAAAGGCCAGGGGTATTTAGGCCAAGAGCAGTTTATGGGCTACCCCGGAGCTCCAGCCAATCATCACTTGCCAGATACTCCCCGCTGGGCTACATTGCGGTTTTTGTTTCATTGTATCGTCAAATGGACGAACGTATGGCTTTATTTAACAAAAAAAGCGTTCTTTGTAAATATAACGAATAATGTAAATTGCATAGTCAATTAAAACCAGATTTGGGACAAGTGGATTATTTGAATACGAAGAAGTACTAGAACCATTGTACGTAAATATTTATATAATTGTTAATATTGAGATATGAATAATTAACATTATGAACACGTTACAAAACAAGATCATATTTGAGAGGTATTCAATATCATTTGTATATATAAATTAGAAATCAAATCTATAGAATTTTAATTTATCAGAGGATAGTGTGTTTGGAAATGATTTTACTAAGGGAAGTTGTTGATATAAAACGGAGTTAAGAAAGAGAGTGATTAATGTACGTTTGAGATCAAACTTGCCGATACAAATACAGCTAGGCATAACAATATCAGTTTAGTATATAAATTTAGAATTCAAGAATATTTAATAAAATAGGTTCTAAAGCAATTGTAAAATAAGTAAAATATGTATAAATTCCTTTATAAACAGGACATCACTACATTGCGATTAGATATACTAATATAGTAACTACAATAATGGATATTCAGATGCTACTAATAGATGTTTACGTGTAAATTTGTCATTGAAATAAATGAGTCAAAATTTTATTATTTCAAATAAAATTAATAAATTACGTTCCCACTTAGAAATAAATAAAATATAAAAACTAGTAGTTTCTCATGAAACTGTAGTTTCTTGGTTTCATATTAAATAAGTTTTTAATTTGCTTAGTCTAGAAACAACGCCTAACAGCTTCTTAGACAGCTTAAAAAGTAATATTTTTATTCTCCACAGTTAACAAACAAATATCATATACCTAACTAATATTTGTGTAGTAACACTGTGTCACAAATGTTTACTAAATTAAACAGTTTTGTAAATCGTAATATCATGTTGCATATATAATACACAGACCAACTGTAAACCAGAATATCGCATTTTGTTTATTCATAAGTATTTATCCTCCTATTATTGATTACGATTCTTAAATATTTTAATAATAAACATTTATTAGTCACCAAAAGGTCATTCTAAGTAAAATTGTAACATCTCTAATATTAAGTGAACTTTATGTAACCTGTAACGAACATCTAATGGGAGATGACTAATGTGATAGAGAGGTACCGTGGTCACAGTTACACTATAAACCTAATACACGAGTGAATGGATAAACGCTTCAGTTAATTGTCCACTTCACTTGGGAGCTAAACTGCGGATATTTTTATAATTTGTTGTTTTTACTGCTTTAAATTATCTTTTGTACAGTCGAAATTATTTAATGCTAAGTACTCAATTAATTTACGTTTTTGTTTAAGTATGAACAGAAGGTAATACATTTGCTCAGAATACTTCTGTGTGTCATTCATTTACCAGAGCATCACTCAATTGGATATTGTGAGTAATAGTGTAGTGATCGAAAATAAATAGTATCAGGAAACTGACACATACTTTCTCCATTTTAGCCCAACTTTAATGAATAAATTACTTTTTATTAACTAAATATAGAATACAAAGTAAGGTTGAATTTACAGAATATATTCTAAATAAGTTGTTTTCAAAAATATACTCGCAAATCCCTGTTTTGGAGGCACTACAGAATCCATTGCTACACACGTGGTTTTAAGAGGGGAAATGCCCCCTATTCCTGCCCAGGGTTATTAAGTGGCAACATATTTCGAATTTCCTCTGTTGGTCAATGCTAATTTGACAAGTATATCAAGTTTGAACGAAATTGATCAGTAAATAAGAGGGAAATAGTATTTTTTGTATTTCCCATAAGAATAACATTGGACAACGGACTGCGTTTACCGCAAAATGAATGTTTAATTTTCTCCGCAACCAATAATCGTAGAATAATAATTAAAAATCCTCAATTGTTTAGTTTTTTGAGCTCTTTTTAATGGGGAATAGTAATCTTTTTTAGCATTCATATTTTTTATGAAAAATCAAAAAACTGAATTTTGGATGTTTTAAGTCTTGTGATTTCTGAACCCGAATTTTTCAAGGAATGCGGGTGGTATAATTTTGTTGGAAATGTAAAGCTCTACAAATAACTAAAGTTTAATTAAAATCGTTACAGCCAATTTTGAGAAAATTGGATTTTTCATGTTTTTTAGCGGTTTTTGGGGAAAATTCAAAAAAATGAAAAAACGCCTGGAGATATCGTGGATTAGTACATACATACCAAATTTCATCAAAATATGTCCACTGGTGCCGTCTCTAGCTCTGTTCACATCCATACAGACAGACAGACAGACAGACACACAGGCATCACGTAAAAATGTCTTTTTTGGATTCAGGGAGCACCAAAAGGAATATTTCCACTAACAACTCAAAGTCGAAAATGTTGACGAAAACAATAATTTCTCCATATACTATGTATAGGGGAGAGAAAGTAAAAAGTCGGGCAATAGTCTGTGAGGGCGGCCATTTTGGAAAATGGCTGCCATCTTTGTTGCTTTTTGAAAAATAATAAATGCAATGCATATAGGCATCACATGTAATTTTCAATGTTTTTTAGGGTGCTGAGCACGTTAACGACATTTAAAAAGTATTTTAACAAACTTTTACAAGTATAGAATTGAAACCATACCGAATATACGATGTTAAATATAAAATCATCTATCGTTCCATTGATTAACACTTTGAGGACCAATTGACGATTCACCGGATCACTCTGTAGTGTGCGAAGAAGACCATGTTGTCAGGTTTATAGCCAATTCATATCACTGTGAAAACGACCAGCACAAGAATTCCCGGGCCACTCTGTTTTTGCCTGAAATGTTACTCACTGGGCACAAAATCTTTAACACCGTGGCCTTTAAATGGCGTTTTAGATGGCTGCTAACCTTTACTTTCTCCCCTTACACATAGTATATGGAGAAAGTATTGTTTTCGTCAACATTTTGGAATTTGAGTTGTTAGTGGAAATATTCGTTTTGGTGCTCCCTGAACCCAAAAAAGTGGTTTTTACGTGATATCTGTCCGTGCGCGCGCGCGTGTGTGTGTGGTGTGTGTGTGTGTGTGTGTGTGTGTGTGTGTGTGTGTGTGTGTGTGTGTGTGTGTGTGTGTTTGTGTGTGTGGATGTGTACAGAGCTAGAGCCCTAATTAATTGACCGATTTTTATGAAATTTGGTATGTAGGTACTAATCCATGATATCTCCCGGTGCTTTTTCCATTTTTTGAATTTTTGATTTTTAAGGGTAATTATCCCCCAAAACTCGCCAAAAAACATGTAAAATACAAATTTCTCAAAAACGGCTCTAAGGATTTTGATTAAACTTAGGTGGTCTGTAGACCTTTAGGTTTCCAACAAAATTACACTACCCGCATTTCTGGGAAAATTCGGGTTCAGAAATTAGAGGATTTAAATCATCCAAAATTCAGTCTTTTGGATTTTTCATAAATGAATGTATTTTTTTTATGAATGTAAAAAAATTACTATTCACCATTAAAAAGAGCTCAAAAAACTAATAAATTAGTTATTTAAATTACTATTCTACGATTGCTAGTTTCAGAGAAAATTGAAATTTCCATTTAACGGTAAACGCAGTTATTCTTATGGGTAATACAAAAATAACTATTTCTCTCTTATTTACTGATCAATTTCATTACAACTTGATATGCAGGTCAAGTTAGCATTGACCAACAGAGGATGTTCGAAATATGTTGCCATTTAACCTTGGAGGGGGACATGGGGGCATTTCCACTCTCAAAACCACTGCGTGTACCTACGGACTCTATAGTGCCTCCCAAAAAGGGATTGGGTGGATATTTTTGAAAACAACTATTTTAGATAATTTTCTGTACATTTCTCTATACTTTATATTCTATATTTAGTATATAAAAATTTTTTTCATTAAAGTTTGGCTAAAAGGGAGAAAGTATGTGTCAGTTTCCTGATACCGTTTGTTTTGATCTGTTACAAGCTGATAGTTGTATTTATATTGTTGACAAAACAGCTGTTTCTGCTTGCTATTAGTCTGTCATCATGTCTGCTCTAAACTGGTTTTGAGTGATATAATGGTACGGTTGAAGTGTTGATGGTTGTATATATGTGTACATGGTTACCGTATTATTTGGTAAATTTTTGTTTTTGAGAATAACATTCTTATTCATCATAACTGTTTTATTTTTAAGAGAGAAATCCAAAAGGTTTTATTTTGGCCTGGCATTTCCACATATCCCGTGACAATCAAGAGAGAATCAAAAGATGCTGAAACAAAGATTTTTTTATTTTGTTATGGCCCTGAAATGTTTAAATTTGTTTTCTTCCGAGTGCAGAAAATTAGAGTGGTTAAAATATGGAACCAGAAACCACAAAAACTCAGACAAATCCTAAAAGTGCGTAATTTAAGAAAACTATTTCACCCAAAACCAGAAGATAGGGATGAAAATCCAGAAGTAATACAACATCCATCGTATAGACACTATCTATAGGTACAAAAAAAAAATTATCAAATGCTTAATAAGAAACGGTTCTTATTAACAAATTCTGCTTGCCACATTATGCTAGGTTATGTGATTTACATGGTTTTTATCTTATATAAGTTATCGTGTATAATTGCTCTTTTTATGTTAACGTTTAATGATTAACGTCTGACATAGTGGATTAAGATACTCTTTAGTTGGTGTTATATTATCGTATCAAGAGAAGTGTTTTTGTTATCACATTGGTAATTTGTATGTATAACAAGAAAAAGACTTCCGTTGATTATGAAATATGTGTATATGTCAGGAAGTTGCTGTAGTTGAGCCAGTATAAACGAAAAACTGTCGGAAACGAGTCTAGGAGGAGGTGCTATTCGTCAGATAAACCTTTCAACAGACTCACTGAAATTGGACTAAATAGCACCTTTTAGTACAATCTAACTAATACATGTTATAAAAGCTGCACACGCTCGGTTCAGCTGAAGAGGATTGTCACAAAGAGTATAAAATGTGATGATTATAGTACTGTAATAGTATTTATTGACGAATGAGTAGGTCGTACTTGGCTTTTACCTTTGGTACCGTTTCATCATAATATTTTCTTCGTTTAGCGACTATCCTCTCCAGCTGAACCGTGTGAGTGTAGTATGTAAAAACATGCATTAGTTAAATGGTACTTAAATGTGATATCTTGACCAATTTGAGTGATTCAATTGAAAGCTAGAGTTTTCTTGACGAATAAAAACTGCCTCCTAGACTCGTTTCCGACCATTGTCAGTTGATACTGTCTTAACTTCAGCAATTTTCTGACATTTGTTAGCATTTTTGGGGTTTCTCTTGATTGCCACGGGACATGTGAAAAGGCCCCACCAAAAATAATTTGTTTGTAATTTTATCTCCATAAAATAAAAACGTTATGATGAATAACAATGTTATTCACAAGCGAAAAAATGGTCTAATAAACTACTACTGATACGGTAATCATGTAAACATAAATAAAACAATTAACACTTAAACCATACTATTTGTAACTTTATTTAAAACTAAACGAAACATATTAATTACAAACTTCAAAATAACAAGCACTAAACAAGATCACTCAAAAATAGTTTAGGGCAGAGATCAACTAATAGTTAGCATAAACAGCTGATTTGCCAGCAATACAACAATCAGCTTTTAACAGACCAAAAAATGTTAGCAGCCATCTAAAATGTCTCTTAAAAGCCACAGAGTTAAAGATTTTGTGCCCGGTAACTAACATTTAAGACAAAAACAGAGTGGCCCGGTAAACCGTCAGCTGGTATTTTTCACAGTGAAACGAAGTGGCTATAAACCTAACCACTTGGTCTTCTTTGCACACTACAGAGTGGTCCGGTGAATCGTCAACTGGTCCTCAAAGCGTTAACCAATGGAAGGATAGATGATTTTATAATATTTAACATTATATATTAGGTATGATTTCAATTCTATACTTGTAAAGGTTCGTTAAAATGCTTTTAAATGTCTTTAACGTATTTAGCACCCTAAAAAAACATTGAAAATTACACCTCACATGCCTATGCATTGCATTTATTATTTTTCACAAAGCAACAAAGATGGCAGCTATTTTCCAAAATGGCCGCCCTCACAGACCCGACTTTTTTCGATCGCCACACTATTATCGACAATATCCAATCGAGTGATGCTCTGAAAATGAATGACACACAGAATTATTCTGAGCAATTGGACTATGGGGTTAAGAGCTAAAATAATTCCGCCTACTTTTGACTCAACCCTAGAAACTTTCCAGTCCACATACAATCCTAGCACATTTTCAATATATTATTTTCACGTGTGGGTACAATCAAGACAGTAGTTTAACTTTCATCCGGAAGTGGAAAATATTTGTAGCTTTTAAATTTGTTGCGTGAAGGCAAATTTAATTAATGTAATTAACCTATAAGTTAACCTATAACAAATTCCCAGACACTTTCATAATATACAATTTTAACTTAAATCAATATATTATAATTAACAGATTGTTTATTCCAGTTATTAACATTCAATGAATCATGGCCACGCCCCCTCATTCATAAAACAAATTGAAAGTCCCAGGAGTCAGAAGGGTTGTGTCTGTCTGTCTGTCAATTATGTTATGTCTTTTAGGAGTTGTATTTATAATTACGTCACATCACTGCTCTTACAACCCTGTGTGCTGATTAATTTAGTTTTGAAAGCATCAGCATAAAATTGTTTTACTTAATATTTATAGAATAGTTTTTGCGTTTAATTCAAAGCATTCTACAGAGTGTTCATAAACAACATTTACAACTTCAAACAAACATAAAACCTTAATTTTTTCACGTAAAGTTATAAAATTACAACCAAAATATAAGAAATTTTCTCAAGTTTCGTGACATATTAAGTAGTTTACCTAATTTCAATATGTTTCCCATTATTTGCACGCAAAATAATCAAGTCTACATTTCATTTCGGCCCAATCAGAACGGTAACTATGATCATCGATTTCAGCAAACGCTCCCCTGATTCGTTCTCTCGGTTCTTCTTTGATGTTTACCTTATTGGCATACACATTATTGCAATTATTCTAATTGGGGTTCCCCAAAAAAATTATTTCTTGATCGAAGTCTCCATTGAACAGCCACATCAGAATTTATTTCAATGTGCTGTGTTCAACACACTGTACTTTAGCATGAGCGTCCATTGCGATTTTAATGAGACTTTTCAATTATTTGTTTTTGTTTACCAGGCAACTATATAAACGAATCAGCTGATTAAACTGCCTGCTGATTAAAATTTTTTGAGCCACTCTTTCATGTGGTGGCATTAGGGTTCATGTGGGGTCATGTGGTTGTGGGTTTGTATGTCCCATGGAACATGAATGGGATAACAATAAAGTAGTACAGTTTTTTTTATAAACACCCTGTATTTCCGGTGTGCCTTGGGTGTTTCTATATTCAGTTTAAAGTTGCATTCATCACGACGTAATTAGCAAGACATAGTATTAGCAACACCAACACCAACATAGTATTAGCACCATAAGCTGCTGACCATGAACAAATCAAAAGTTTTCTCTAAGGTTCCCCTAGTTATATTTTGTATGAAAAATCTACAATCTTGAGCTTCTAGTTGCTCTGTTCTATGTGCTATGTATTATTTGTTATCATTAAAAAATATACAATTTTTGTCTAAAACTTAATTATACAGAGTAAGCGTGATTCCATAATTATATTCGTTTAAGTTAAAATTTGAGTATTTTATTGTTTCGTATTTTGAAAAAGGATGTTAAAACTAAATGTTAAGCAAGGTCTACAAATTAAAATTACTATATAAAACGTTTTAGTAGAACTTCTTGATTTTTTTCGTGACTTAGTTTTGCGATTAAATTATTTTTTTATAAGTACTAAACATCTCAGAGAAATTGAAAATACGGGGATAATTCTGGCCACAAGAGTTTACAGTAACTCTAGTTTTAGTTTTCAATGAGATCAATGCAACATAAGGTCAGGAAGAAGAACAAGAAACAAAATATCTCGTCTTCAAACAGTCTCTTTATTGCCAATTAAGATAGCTTATATTTTCACAAACTAGTTCAAAATGTAAATTTAACCAAACTTAGTTTATGTCTGCAAAATAACACAAGCTACTTCATAGCTCAGTTACTTCTACCGAAAATTATTAATCTATAATATTGACCTGTTTCTTAAAGCAACGCATTAATTATAGATATTCAAAAATGTACTTCTTGTTAAGCCAAAATAAATGTAAACAGTAGTAGCAAGTTCTTACAACTTTCTGACAACAGAAATATAATTCTGACGTTTCTGGTATGTTTGAAAAATTGTAAAGATGTGAAATGATGTACATGAAACCTTTAAATGTACAGTTCCGCTACCGAGTGAGGTGCTAATGAGGTAAAAAAACGAACAGAACATTAATGACTAGAGGCTAGAGGCTAATGACTAGAGTTCATGGCGAAGCCCAGGATTTCAAGGTCTTAATAAAAAAAAGCTGATTCCAGTTCCTATTTTATTTTATTATGGTTTGGATTGATCACGATGATAGCTATTCGTCTTAAAGTGATTATAGTAACATCCTATTCTTAAAACATTAGTGAGTTGCAAGAAAAAAATTAACGATAAAACAACTATTTTTAGTAATTTGTTTGGTAGTTTAAACCATAAAGGTTTTACATAGCATGACTTTAAAGTATATCTGAAATGTTTTAGAATAGCTAACTATTATAATAGCCCCGTATTTCCTTACTTTTACTAACTATTATAATTTCAATAACACCGACATACTTAAAGATGTAAACAATAATTCACAATAGAAGATGTATGTACATTTACTCAATAATATCGAAAGGATCATTAATATAATCAATAAATATATTGGGACATACTACTATTTGCATATTTGTATCACACTGGGTTTCTTTCTGCCCGGTAGTATGATTATTAGTTAAAAAAGAGTGATACATTTAAGTTCATAAAAAGGTATGTTTAGAAATCAAATCACGATAAGTAAATTCTTTGCTTTACAGTTTTTATAATTAATGCTTCATACGCATATCCTTGGTTTTGTCATAAATTAAGGGATTTGAATTAAAGAGACGTGAAATCCAATTGTCATATATATTATCTCAATCCTCCCTCCATAATTCTTCCTGGCGATTATCCCATTTCAGTTGTTTTCTGTCTGCTCTAAAGGACGACTAATTTTCATATGACACTTGAGACTGACAGCCAGTAAATTGAAGCTGAATGAGAAGGGGAGGGCCTAAATTTCAATCTTGGGTGTCTTCCCCGGGGACATTGATTGCGTAAGAGTCCACAGATGCTGTACAAAAGAGCATTCAGAAACATTCTTTCGGTCAAGTCAACAATTTGTGTTAAATACAACTCAAAACAACAAATAACAATCACTGCCATCCTTAAACTTATACTATAAGTATTTTTCCTATTAATATTATGTCGTAAAAAGAACAAACATAAATATTCCGTATTTTTTTCCAATGAAGAGTCGGTTTTTATTTGCCGCACTAAAATAATTATGACAATCTAAGCTCAACAAATTATTCTAATTTATGTTTTAAATTAACTTTCAGTGCTAGATAATTTATATTTTATAGTTTGTTTATATTTTAAAGAGAATGAGTGATTCTGGATTCTGGATTCTGGATTTTGACCTTGCTTGGTCTAAGATGACGTGGCGCAAATTGATAGATACGTACAACAACGATAAAATACTTAAGTAGGTATTGTGTGATATCTGGATCAACTACGAAGAGGTCCTAACCGATGCACTTCATTTAGTTTTTACACAAATTTCAAGATAAAAATCTATTTAATCCTACTCTTGTGTAAGGCATTAATCTACATTATATATAATGCAAGAAATATTTGTCCTGGACAAACTATGTGTCCTGGATAATATTCCTACTGTAACTGTTTGTATAGCATGCGTAATCAAACAATATATTATAGGTTTCTTTGAATCGCATAAAAGGTACACCACAAAGCCACAATGGCTAAACCGCAAAGTTAAACCTGAAAAAGAAACTTTAATTTGGCCCCAACCCAACACTTTCGGGGGTAGATCCAATCGTCAGTGATTTATAAGAGAGATTCCTCTTCCTTACCCCCAGTTTAACAAAAGGACTATGCTTTTACTATAATTTCACAGTCGTATTTGTAGCCCACTAAGCATTATCACAAAAGGATGGTATATTTTATAATTTTTTTATGAACAAAATCTATAAACCAGGTGCCAGGTGCCTTGCTAGCCTAACAGATTTCAGTGCAATAGGCCACTTGTTAGATTCCCGCCCACATAACTCTGAAAGATTTGAACCGTTATCTTCTAAAGACGTGGAAACAATTCCACTTCGTAATCAAGAAAACAATACAAATATAAAGAAAACAACATGAGTTTTTTTTAGAGGTGTACTTTACATTATGGTATCAAATCAATAGTAGTTAAGGTGACAAATAGTGGGTACAGTCTGACCAATACTGCCGCATACTGGCGTGACGCGACGGCGACGCATTGACGACAGTTTGCATTGCAAGTTTTATGAAGGAAGAATTTTTTAGGAAGCTGTCTAGACATAACAGCGGATGCCTTAGATATGTAAAACTCAAAGCCATAAACAAGAAATATGTGGAATTTTCATCTGGATGTTTCCCTAGTTTAAAAATAACCACACTAATAATTCTAGTGCTACTATAAATGGAGATCACCACTGTTCCTCTCAAAAAAATCCATAGTATAAAAATACACAACGTACTTATTTAATAAGTAGAATCATTAACATACTGCAAATAAAAATATAGTTTAAAGATTCCCTCTCTTTACCAAGTTGTTATTCAGTAAAACTTCGCCATATAAAATGCACCAGATGTTACCAAAGACTATTATGTTTCTGTAATAGTTCGTTTGATAGGTACCTTAAATGCCACTATAATTCCAGTAGTAGTATAACTTAATATGTTTAACAGTATTTACTCATTCTAGGTCATGTTTAATAACAATTATGCAAATATTTTTTATAGTGTTATTTTGTGTTTGAAGTCGGCATCGGACTTGTCTCAGTGAAACTACAACGATTGAGATCGAAGGGGACTGTCTCCTCCTAGCAAATTATGAAAAAAATATTAAAAAAGTAGAGAAGGTGACAAACCCAAGGCATTCCTGTTATATACTTTGACATCCACAAGGAAAAATCCGGTTATTAACGACAAGAGTTTAGCTTAGACCATGGAAGTCCCCCCAATAAATTACCAATTTGTTGAAACTTATTAATGCATGGAAGTTGTTGTAACATATACGTAATAATAAAATAAATTACATAAATTTGTTTGTTCTGTAAAACAACACAGAGAAAGTAAAATAAATAAGTATTAATGAAAATATGATTTATTTCTCTTCATTACTAAGCAAATATAAACAAACATAATTCACTATTGGGAAAAAACCAGCCAGTTTTTTAGTGAAATCTAAAATGCAAGGGGAAAACACAATATTGTTTAATCGAATCCAGTTCAGTTCACATTAATAGTCCTATGCGTACCATTCGCAGTATCTGATGTAGAATTGTCGTGATTATATATACAATAAACCTTATGATAAAATAATTATGACATTTGAATTAACAGAGTAAAGTTCTCTTTTACAAATTAGTAATACATCTTTAATTTGTACAGTATTTTTATCACAAATACAAAATTAATTAAGTAAGTATAAATCAAACATATTCCTAAACCGTTTAAAATATGAAATCTATAGTTCTATAAGTAAACTTCTTAGACACATTAAGTAAATTGATATCTCTGATCATGACTGCTATTTCAGTTAGAGATATGTTACATAATAAGTGGCTATGTTGATATTGACAAAGAAAACAATAAAATAATTGATAAAACAATGAAACGCTATTGCAATGTAGCCCAATGGGGAGCATCTACCAAGTGATGATTGCCCAGAGCTCAGGGGTAGCCAATAAACTGTCCTTGTCCAAAATATCCCAGGCCTTATATTAATATCGTTGATGTTTCATAATAACACTAACATTTCTTGGAGAGGATAGTTTATAATTTGCTGTAAATTATTTAATTGATTTCTATGGTGGTTTAATTAATTTATCTACTTTTATTTACTTCTAAATCTATTTTATTACTAAATAATTCTATCAAAATATATTTTCTTTTATTTTCATTTACTTTGAAATCTGTAGTTCATTAGTCAGTAAAGTACATGCGTGGTACTATAAATAAAATACACCCGTTGCAGCAAACCTGCATACTGAGCGAATTTCCAATGATTATATAACTTAACACATTAACCCACTTACCAGAATTCATAAGAAATATATTCACAAATAAGCGATATTTAAAATATTAATTATTCTCCATAAGAATAACATTGGGGCTGATTATGCAGGTTTGCTGACACGAGGAAGATAAAAAATGTGTATTTTTGCAATTATCAATATAACTCTACCAGGTGAAGCTACATACCAAATTTCATTAATTTAGATTCATAACTAAGGGAGATATAAAACTTTACTTATTCTCCATATGACTAACATGGGGGCGAGTATGCAGGTTTACTGCTATGGGGATAATCAACAATAAATACGTTTTTTGTGCAAATATCAATATACCAAAACTAGTTGAAGCCACATACCAAGTTACTTCAATATACATTCATAAATAATCGAGATATCAAATTGTATTTATTCTCCCTAAGGATAACATTGGACAACGTACAGTGTTTAGCACTTTGACTATCTCTGCAACAGTTGGACGTAGAACAACAATTAAAACGCCAAAATGATTTTTAAAACTTTAGGGTAAAAAGTTCAAAAAACTAATTTTTGGAAAATTTTAAACCCCCTTTCCATAGGCCGATCGATCTGGTTTTCGAACTTAAAGCCATAAATGTTACTCTCCACATTTGGGCCAAAATTCATCAAAATCGGGTGCTTCTTTCAAAAGTTATCGCGGTAACGGACACACACACACACACACACACACACACACACACACACACACACACACACACACGCACACACACACACACACACACACACACACACACACACACACACACACATATATATATATATATACATATATATATAAATTTGAACGAAAAGTGTTTTGGCATCTGGGGACCTCAAAACAAAAAGTTATCATGGCCTCGGGCTTAAGTCTTACCATGAGACCTACGGTAATAGCTTCTTCCCTATAGGAGAAATTCGCTAAAATGATATTTTATAATAAAACCAAAACTATTTCTACATTAGTTATTTTTATGAGAAGATGATTGTTGCACTAGTTTTAAATATTCTAAATATTAAATAAGAAAACTTACTTATTATTTTGTACATTGCATCGACATGTTTCGTTCATTATAACTTCATCAGGATGAACTAAAATCAAAACATTTTATGTGTTGCCTTTTGTGACTTCTAGACGAAGAAGTATAATAATAATTTATATGACAACACTAAATCTTGTATTATTTAAAAGGTTAAAGCTGAAAAAGATTAAAGCTTAAAAAACAGTTTTAGGTTCAGTTAATTTTCTTATTTTTCTGTAAATTTTAGTTCGCATTTGCATAATAAATATCCATAATTCTTTTTATATTAAGTTTTGTTGTACTTCATGAAGAGGAAGTTTTACAACGTATAACTCAGTGGGATTGGAAAGCGGGTTAGCCGGAAATAAAAAAATATATGATGGATGGGTTGGTTTTGTGGTTTATAAAAGCTTCAGGCACAGCACTTTTACGACAAACCACAGTTTTTAACAGCAATAAGTTGTTGGTTTTTTAAACATTTGTTAATAGTTAATAACTATTATAAGGTTCCGGTAGATTGGTCTATTATTTACAAATATTTATAATTTGAAAGATATTATAGCAATCAAAGAAACAAAACAACTTATTATCTATATCAAAGAAAATATTTCGTTTAGTATTTTTAGTTACTTATCAAAATAAACATAATTTAATCACGTGACCGAATGTATCTGAATACTAGTGTACACAAATATTAAAGTTCATACTCCAATATAACGTTATATTTATATACAAAATACTAAAACATATACATATAAAAATCATACAAAAATTATACTAAAACATGTTACACAAAACCATTGTTCCCTTACTGATTTATACTATATGAACCAATAGTTATTTACGGATAAGACGGTAAGTTTTACTAGCATTCAGTTGAAAATATATATTGTTATTTAACAAATTTTAACTGTTAATTTTTTGAAAACGAATTTTACTAACTTTTATTTTGTTTTACTAGGAAATAAAAATCTACAATACATGTTTTACTGCAAACCCGTCACACTCACTGAAAAGCACCTCTAAGTAAGTTCTCCTTCCACACGTCCATTAATCACTGCACTAAGTGACCCCGGTGTGTCAACGCCCTCCCCACTGGGCCGTTAGGAACACTTTCCAACTAAAATCCACATTTAAGTTAATATTACATAATTTTACTTCTAATTAAAATCTTAAGATTTAGGAGATTAACGTATTTAGTGCTAAACACTAGAATTTAAGTACATATTAGTATTTTAATTATTAACCATTGTTATATACCAAGATTCTGTAATTTATTAACAGGCACGCCTTATGTAAATGCAAAACTTATTTACTAATAAAGAGAAATATAATGTTAGTATTTATTGAATACTAAGCATGAAGTACCTATATACCATCATTCATCGAGCGTTAATTGAAGAATGTGGTTTATCAACTACTAGCTGATTGATTACCTGTGCTTCACACATAGAATTCAGAAAAGAACAGCTGATTAAAATTCCTGCTGCAACTTCATCTGTTTCTGATCCATTAAACCTATTGGCCATAAGAATAACATTGTAACTTTAAGAGCCACTGGGGTGGAGGCCTATATGTAGCCCAGATTTACCTACCTGATCTACCCACATGAAAATTTTCAGATCGAATGTTATAGTAGTATTTACTTTAAAACGGAACAAACAAGTCAGACGACAGTTAGACAGATAGCAACTTTTTTATACATGTATAAGATAAATTAATTTAATGAAATACTTTAAAATAATTTAAATATTCAATATTTATGATACCTTTTTAAGTCTTATACTCCTGAAGAGATAACCGTGACCTTACAAATTTTATATGTCATCATTAGAAATAATTTAAATTCGTTATTTTAGAAATACAACACAAAGATAGTATGGCAAACTGACAGTAACTGACATTACCAGCTGTTACCTACCTTCACCTTGTCTCTGCCTCATAGCCACTGTGGCTGTGAATGTCAGTGGTAACGCCTTCGAAGACTCGATTGCAATGTGTTACCACTGCCGTAACGCATTGCAGTTGTAATGTCATGTCTGGTCATGAATAAATACAAAACCTCGATCACCTCCAAGCGCACCGATTTCGGAATTACCACTGAAATTTACAAATACGTAAATAAATACAATACAACTGATTATACATTGTTATAAATACGCATTTAAAAAATACCTGATACTGATTTCATTGATTCTTTTACTTTTTCCCAAATTTAAGGATGAATAAGTAGAAAAATAGCAAAAATAAACTACGTTATTACTAGAAACGAGAATTTACATTTCAGCCACATTTAAATCAACCACGATCACTCACCAGTTGCCTGATGACCGAGACTAGAACACAGTTAACAAACCAGACCAACTGACCAGGGCGGTGTGTGGCAACAAACCAGACCACCTGACCAGGGTGGTGTGTGGCAACAAACCCCAGATTATTAAACATGTATCCTCGACCACAAACTCCCCCCCCCCCTCAAAAATGAGACGTGTCTTCTAGTAATACTCAATTAGAACAGACACATCAACTAATAATCGGCAAAGTTTATTAAGAATGTTTAAAACAACCAATATGTTCGTGTTTTGATAAGGATAGTTACAACTTACTGTATTTATAATACATTTTTTACCCTTAATTTTGCAAAGGCCAGAGTATTAAAAAAAGGTTTGACTAAAACATTCGTATAAACTTATGTTTGAATTACATTAGAAACGACGATATCTTAATAACAAATTTAAGCATTCCGTAATATAAAGTTTAAATTCTGATATAATAAATACATGGTAAAAATAGTGTTTCATAGTTAATTAACTGTGGAAATTGTGACCCCTACTGTTTCATTATTTTTAAATGTCACTTCACTTTTTCAACCGTCTATTATTAGTTAAATTAACTAAAATATATAACATATTTATGGTTTTCATTGGTATTTTATAGAGCTTAACTTTACTTTAATCGAGGGTATGATAGACAACGAGGTTTATATTTTCACACCGTTATGAATGTCCGTAACATGTTAATGTTTAGCTGTAGTTTATGTCCGAGAAAACCTAGAAGTAGGAGAACACAGGTGCACAGATTATAGTTTATATTTTGTCTTTTCTAATGAAATAAAAATACTTGTTCTGTGAATGCCTTTAAAAGATAATTACTATTTTTTGTGGGGAAACGTATCTGTTTAACCAAACACCACTAGTAATATAAACTATAATTCAACCCTTATTTTGTTGAAAGAGCCCTTGGGAATAATTTAAATCATCTAAAGTTTGTTAAAAATACTCTTTTAAAATTGTACAGATTCAAATCGATATATATATATATATATATATCCACATATCTATATAATTATATATATTTATATATCTATGAAAATTTATATATAAATACAGATTTATAAATGATCCATTAGATTTCATTATCAACATTAAAATAACCCGGTTGAATTCCCTTAGTAAGCATTTTTGTCAAATATGTATATTTTGAAGAGGGGAAAGTTTGACAGTCATCATCCAAAGCGCCCATCTGCAGAGACTCGAGCAATCAAGGGTCCCAGGGGTGGTCACCCAGATTGAAGTTTAGACCCACCCCTACAATTCGGCCCTCATTTTCAGTCTGTCAGTCTCAAGTGTCGATTTAATTTAAATAATTTCTGAAATACTGTACAAAATGTAACTAAATAACTTTACAGCAACACTACGACTGCTGTAAGGAAACTGTACCCTATGAAGTACGAGATGTGGACTATTATGCTGCTATACGAAACCAGTAATAATTGTTATTTGGGTGGATTTAACGGCCAAAAACCAAAGTACTCAACATAATTGCAAATACATTCGCTAACATTTATATTACTTGAAGTAAAAAATTAATAGTATAATGCCTTATATTATAATTTAAAAGGTACTTTAAGACATAAATTTAATTAAGAGCTAGCACAGTGTTGGAGCAAAAACTCACCTTAGTCAAATATATTTTTGGCAAACTTTCTAAAAAAAAGGTTGTCAACTTTTATTCAGATCTGTTGACGATGTTCGTAAGATCATAAAGGATTCTATACAGACCGCTAGACCGCGTGCGCATTGACTCGAATAGATTCGTTTCTCTGTGGTAAGATGTCGGTATACAATGTTTAATAAAATTATTGGTAAAACCACACGAGAAAATTAAACGATTTACGTAGCAGATCGCAATGCCGCTAGCCCGACCTTACATTGACCACTGAATAAAACCTGGCAGTGAATCAAACATATTTTAAAGTTTTGTTTGTAAAACGCGATTATTTCTGTTACCTATTATACTAATTATATTATAATCATTCTTTTGAGGTCCGGTTTGTGGCATTGTGTAATGCCATGTCAGAGATTTAAAACTTAGGACATAAAAGACTTCATCTAATGGAAAATCCGAAATGATGGTGTTTTATGTTGTATGTATAGGTCATATCGCATATACTTTTGCAACAACCCAGTCTTATGAGCATTACACAATGTCACCACAAATCCGAACTCTAAACGATGATTGTAACCAATATAATCTCATGTAAACATCTTGAAAACATAAATTTAAAAAGTTTGATTGGGAGTCATTTTTGACTCGATGGTCCGTTTGAGGTCGGGTTGGCTTTATTATGATCTACTACTTCATAACTATCCATGCTAGTTGTGGTTACTTCATATTGATCATGACGTATGCTTTTATTTAAGATTTTATTCTTCCTCCTTCTCGCCATAACAAAAATGAGAAAAATTTACAACGTATTTTCTTATAGGAAGCTTACCACTGTATAACTATCCTTGAAATTAGGTGAGTTTTTACTATAAAATAATACAAGAAACTACATAAGGTCCTACTCAAATATTCTTACGTTTATACTGCTAAATTATATACTTTTATTTTAACAACACCTGTGAACAAAGGAAATGGTAATAGAGATGTATATTTAAAAGTTGGATATGAATAAGCATAGAGTTTAAAACGTATCAGTATGATTGTCCTTTTGTTAGAATCTTAGTGTAATAATGTTGCATTTAGAAAATAATAGGTTCATTAAATCTAACTGAATGTAGGGCAACAAATTTAATCTCAAATTCTATGAACATTATGCATATTGGTTCACGTTAAATCGTTAGACCAAGTGGGATTTTCCTGGATTATTTTAAAATAATTTGCATAAAATGATTAGTTACTAATTAGCCTTCAAATCAGACTTTACTTAAACCGATGAATCTAATAACAATAAATTTAAAAATACATTTGTAAAGAGCCGAGAGAGACAACAGTAAATCAGCTGTGCTCGTAGACTGAATGCAGAACATACAACGTACCGTACATCAGCCGAGAGGTTTATGGACTGCATTTGTCACTCACAAGCATGTGATATGGGATAAAACATTGCAAGTTACGGCAGATCGTGAATATACCTTGTATAGACAAATGTGCGAGTCAACGATCTCCGAGACTATTCAACCGTGTCAAACATGGCTTTATGGCGGTGAAAATAAAACTTTCACATTGTATGCTCAAAACGCATCACAATTATATATGTTGAACAACTTTTTGGGTTCAGTATTGCCCTCTGAAAACTGTCGAATATCCATACACAGGTAGTTTGAAATCTCTTTATAGTTAGAAACTATTAAAGTTCCCTTCGGTGGTTTTACAGTCGTGAATTACCTTGATTACATAAAAATAAAGGTAAAATCTTACGGAAACATGTCTACCACTACGGACAAAAATGTGGTTTGATAATTATCACTTTATTTTTAAATAATTTTTATTTCCTGAAATAAGATTTGTTATTGCGTTTTTATGTCACTCAGATGAACAATTTTCCAGTGACATTTCTTTTACTGTACCAAATAGTTATGTTGTCAAGTAGGAAAGCAGTAACGGCATTAGGTATGTTTAAAGTATATAATCCCAATTAAATTAAATTTCCAAATACAATTAAATAAATAATTTTACAATAAAATTCTATGTGACAGGAGTTTTGGATTTTTTCCCCCGTTAGGAGTACTTTTTAAAGATTTTTTTATGTATTTCCTAATGCTATTACAGTAAATCATGTGCAAAATGTAGTTTAACTTCAACGGATTATATTTAATAAAAAGTAAATTGTACAATTTTGATCCACAATAAACTTAGTAACATTTTATCTGTAACGGAATTACAAATACACGTTTGTTTTTGTATTTAAAACTAATGATACTAATGTATTTCAAATTATTGGTTAAAATAATAGCCTAACATCCTTCATAATAATAGCCTTCTTCATTATTTACTGTACAATTATTACCAATTATTACTATACAACAATGAACTTTTTTATATACAATTCTAGTCAAATGACTATCTAGAAAACCTTATGAGATAAATATTGAAAAATCAGTGTATGAAGAAGAGTCTTAAACAAATTTTTAAATCGTAGTTTCCCTTAAAGCCTAACAAATTTTATCTCGTCAGAATTTTTAACCTTAAGTGTTGCTAGTCCAGTTGAAATTAATGATAATTTTTTGCGCTGCTCATATTTTTTCAGACGCAACCATGACAAAAATGTGTTGGACGTTCAGTGTCTTTATGTTTTAAATTCGTTTGTTCTTTTACTCAACAAAACATGTTTTTAGAGATTAAGACATTGCACTAAGTACTCTAGTAAAAAAGGAGGAAGCATTGGATTGCTAAAGAATAGTTAATAATTTTTTTATTAGGTTGATACGTGTTGTTACAACTAAACAGGATTAACAAAATACGTCTTACAACACTATAAAGTATATTTACACTTATACTATACTTACATACAAGACGGTAAAATATACACAAAAGATGGTACAAGGCCTTGTACCATCTTTTGTGTATATTTTACCGTCTTGTTTGTAACTACAGTATAAGTGTAAATATACTTTATAGTGTTTTAAGACTATTTTATTAATCCTGTAAAGAATAGTTATGATAGTTAGTAATATAATATTCAATTTTAAGTTTCGCCCATTTCTTAGTAAGTTAAGAAACTTACCTTACTCGAGAACAATTTGTATATGCTAAACAAAATGTATGCTAATAATTCAAACCTAAAAACTGTCTGTCTGACCACTGTATCACAATATTCGATTTATTATTGATTTTTTTCACCATTATGTTAAATGGTGTTTGTAATATAAATATTAAAGAAGTATCTTACCATTAACAAAACGTCGTGTTCATAGCGTTTTACAAAGGAAATCACATTGATCCATGTACCTGGAACAAAGAAAACAATTTTAAATAAAAATAAACTTACAGAAACATTTATGAATCAGTAAAATATTAACATATGTCAGTTGAGTTGGATTTCCAGTGGCTATGGGACTTCAAAATCACAATCTAGTGTAATGACCTTAGCTGGCAAGGTCTGTTCAACAAGCTACTGAGCCACAATGGATGATGGTGGCTTGGTAAAATAAGCATACATTTTAAGCATTTAAAATACCTGAAAAGCATCAAGCAACATGCAGCAAAGTTAAGATATATATTTAATTTTAAAATGAAAAATTAAGATTAGTTCTTAGTTTAACGGGTTGAAAGTAGTACTAAGGATCACACGATATACAAAGTAAAACCTGCGTTAGTTGTGTTAGTTACATAATTAAAATAATACTGTATGGTCAAGAGCAAATTGCAGTAAATAGCTTAATAGAAGAGGAAAACCCATAGTTAAGCCACAAAACATTGCAGTTTTGCCACAACATAAATTATGTGCAGAGAGCACTCTGGCGGCAAATTATTGTGACAGCTGGAGTGCATTGTCAGTGATGCGTTGAAAAACTCCATAATAAAGTAGTCATCCAGTTAATATTTCGTGTTTGGCATTTTTGCAGTAAATACATTTAAGGTTTATTTGTATTTTTTGCCTCGATAGTGTCGTGTTTTTTCCTTTATATTGTTTATTTTCTTTTAAAACAAAATGTTTTTTTACTATAAAGCTACTTAACTATCCCGGGTTGAAAATGGTAGGTGTACAGTATATTGGACCTGGTACTTTATCCTCATCGCATTGCCAGCTTACGTTCTCCTGGAGGTCTTAAGACAAGCTATATTAATGGTCAACAGGGTTATTTTCTAATCTGCTCATTTAAATGAACACCTAAAACGAATTAAGTAACGAAAAATGATTAGCTAAACTAGCACATAAATATTAGTGTAAAGTAGCTTGACTATTTTTAAGTAATCACTTTATAATAATACAAAAATGTCATATACTGTATATTAAAACAAAAACATTTGTATTTCAAATGAGAATAAAAGAATGTTTAAAAGAACACTTCGATGTCCATTTTAAAGGTTTTCTCAGGAGACACGACATAATTGACAGATAGACAGACAAGGCTCTTACAACTTCTGACTCTCTGGGCTTACAACTAGGAACATGCGCAAGTTGTTGTTTTGCTGGTTGTGATTCATTAATTTATTACATTGTGAATTAAAAATACCTATTTAAGCAGTCACAATGATAAATAATATCACTTAATTTTAAGGGATGAAGATTTACTCTCTTAAGAGTTTCGCCTCAGCAGTTACCATTATACTCCTACAACAGCTTTGTTATATTCTTGGGTGGCATGTGTACGCTTGACAATAATTAGACAATACATTTTAAAATAAATAATGTCTAACTATCACAACAGTGTCACTTACTGTTTGAAAAATATTCCATTCATGTATAAAATAAAACATTAACAATTACTTAAGTATAGTATATTTAATTTCTACAATTTTAGAATTTTTACTTTACCAAACAAATTGTGTGCAATAAAAACGTTATTCATGAAGAGCCATTTAATATGACACAAAGTTAATCTTATTATAGGAAAACTGGATTTCATGCTTTAAGTTTATTCTTGGCTTTATAAAGATTTTAGTTTTTTAAATTTTAATTGCAGCAATCCTTCGAAAAAAAACGTAACGTATTTTAAAAAGACTCCATTTTTAAAATATGGTTTGTTTCGAATTAAACTTTTGAGTTGGTATTCAAATACTTATGACTTCTTAAAGAGACTTAATATATTAGAAGATACGTTTGAATATATAATAACCCTGATTTAAAAGACTCCATTTTTAAAATATGGTTTGTTTCGAATTAAACTTTTGAGTCGGTAACAAGAAAACGTCATAGTGCTAATGTAGCAGCCATGACTTCTCCAGAGCACAAGATATCCGAATGTAGAGGTAATTACGATAATGGAGCAGTCAAGTTGGGTAAGCTGGATTATCTCTTGTAGACTCGCAAGTGATGGAGGGGGAAATGTCTATATCAATCCTTTTATTATAGGTTTAATGAAGCCGTGGTAAGTAATACTTATGTTCTTAATTTACATCTTTACGTCTGTTTTACGGGTTGTAATGCAGTATTACTGAGTTATTTTAATTTGGCTTCGAAAATAAAGAATTTACCAGAATTTATTCTCTTTGTGTATGATAAAACTACCAAACATTTATACATATACTCACTGAAAAATACACACACTGAGAACAATATTAAATTTGTAAGAGCAAATTCCAGTTCACTGACTAGTATAATAGAAGAGAGACAAGTCGAATAACCGTCATAACTTGCAACTATTAACTGTTACTGCCGGATGATGGTCGCTATTAACTTAATGAGGGCTTTTACTCCCTGGCTTCCTTTATTGTTGTAATTCTTTATTAGGTATTTTGTTAACAGGTTTATAGTTGTCCTGAATTATACTTCTAACGGTTTTAAGATACATAAATTATAAACAAATTTTTAATTAGCATATTTCGTGTTGTTATTACTTACGGGATGTAATAAAAGACGTCTTACAACACTTAAGAATATATTTAAACTTATACTGATTCACATTAAGACGGTAAACATATATAAAAGATGGTACAAGGCTATCGATTTCGACCAGTCAAACCGGTCATCATTAGGCCAATGAGAGAAATTTATGTTATGAGAGTTCTCTCAGTGGCCTGATGATGACCGGTGAGACTGGTCGAAATCGATAGCCTTGAACCATCTTTTATATATGTTTACCGTCTACATGTGAGTCAGTATAAGTGTAAATATATTCTTAAGTGTTTTAAGACGTCTTTTATTACATTCCGTATAAAATTATAATATGTTGTTCTATTTATTTTCATCTAGTAAGAGCGAAGCATATAAATAACTTCTTTATTATGGTTATCGAGAACTACTTTTAGATATGTACTTGTTAAACTATTACTAAAGTTTCAGGATACAACAGATGTTTTAGTGGTTGATTCCACGATAAACTTTGCAAGAAGGCTTATTTAGATGAAAACTCGTTTCAACGGTCAAAATATAATGGTCTCAATATGTAAACAGTAAAAAATAATAAATTTAAGCTGGTAAAGTTAAAATATGTCAAGGCAAGTGTTTAAAAGATAGTGAATAAAAATATAAAATAAAATAAATGTATATATATTCAAAACAGAGTTTTCTAAACATTCCCGAACAATTATTGTCTTAGACATAACTTTCTTTGTAATTACTTGTAATAATAGCACAAAATGGCTAAAACTTTATATTGTCAAATCAGTGCAATAAACACGTTGTACAAAATAGATTATGTGGAACTTGCATAATCATATAGAATATAATTTTAACATTTTAAATAATCTATTACAATGATTTTAAATCTGAAAAAATTATGAATTCAGACATATACTTACAAACCTTGGCTCATTATATATATATATATATATTCTTATATATATAAGAATACGTATAAGTATATATATATAAGTATATATAAGTATATACATATATATATATATTTGATATATATGTATCAAAGAATCTATTATAGACATGCCCAAATTTTACAATAAACTTCAAGTTGCTCTTGAGCTCATATAGTACTATGAATAAAATAGTTAATGAAAGTCATGTAGAGCATTTTATTCAAGAAGAAATCCATGTATGTTGGAGTTAAGTTCTTCGGAAAAACTACAAACAAAATAAGAGAAGCAAAAAACTTGATAATGACGAAGAAAATAATTAAGGGGTATTTGTTCGAAAATCCATATTACAATATGGAAGAATTATTAGGGCCTAAACAAATAAAAAACGTTATAACAGATTGACAAAAACGAATACAAATTTTATAGTTAATTTCAAAATAATAGCAATTTATAGCTTATTAAATCACATTAATAATAAACAATATCACTGTCCAGATAAAGTCGTAGACATGTCAGCAAGATCTGTAGGGGGGATGTTGTATTGTTACACTTCAAACAATAGGCCGACACGCCGACGCCGCGGCAAGCCGATAGCCATCACCTTGCCGCTAGCGTTGAACCATTCAGTGGTCAATGACATGCCGTGACGCCTCTATTGTATAGAAGATGTCTAAACCAGAACCTCTTAACACACAATATGCACATTCCAACCTAGAACGTAGTGTTACACATACGTACCATTTTATTAAATACTTAGTATGCTTGCTTAATTGTTTAGTATATGGACAATTTTTTTAATATTACATAAATCAAAAAATTTAATGAAATTACAAAGAAAATAACTTGTTATGGATTAAATTGTACATTAATTTGGTGCAAAGATAACTGAAAGCTATATTTAATATAAGTGAGGTATCTAAATAAAATATTTAACCTGTTACCCAATGTTAAACATTTTGACATCCCAATATTCATGTATAATTCTGTAAACGAAATATTTAAGCCAAAATAGTGGGAGTTTGGCAAATCGCAGGATGATGGGAGGAGGCTCAAATTAAAGGTCTTAATCCCAGGGACTCAGGAAAATTAGCGGTACTTCTAAAAAGTTACCAGCAAACGAGAAATAACAAAACACATTCCACAAAGAAAAGCTTGGGGTTAAAAACTTATGCTTCGTTTACATTGATACATGTGATTAAGTGTCTACATTATTTACGAACTGACATGTGTTCCTACTTATGTTCTTTTATTTTCCTCAGCATTGGCATTAAATTGTAAAGAAAATCAGATGAGGCAGAGTATTGAACCGAGGTTAGGGGATATGGCCCCTTCAAACCACTAGTTTAACCTGCATTGTATTAAACCTTATTTATTTTACGTAAGTTAAAATATTAACGTTTTAAATGTTGAAAATTATTGATTTTAATTTTTGCAGAGTTTTTGCCCATTCCAAACGCATCAGATATTTGTTATTCTTATATTAAATTCTGGACGTGTATTAAGTTAAGGCTATTCAAGTCAAGGTTTTTACAATTAATAGAACTTTTGAGTGAAAATAAGTACAAAAAACATATTGGAGGGAGAAAGATTTTGTGGTTTTATAGTTAATTTATATTACTAGCTTTTGTATAATTCAGTTAAAATACCGCTTAAAAATTATGTGTATGATAAAGAATATGTGAAATGGTTAACGAATATTCATCAGTGTGTTATGTTTACAAGTTACAATCAGTGCTGAATGAATTAATTAGCTGTAGAGGTCATGTATTACAAGACCGCTGCAACGGCGTCTGATTGTATCAATAAATTACATTTAGTATTGTGAGGCAGCAGTAATATGTCTCTGAGGACACAAGGACATTGACACTAAATTGAAATGTAAATTTGCATACATGTATATGAAGCTAACCTTACAACCATGCTTGATTGCAAGCTGAAGTATTAAGCTACAATTGTAAGTGTATTTTTAATTTTGTTTCTCATTGAAATAAAAACGAACACAAATGTCTTAAATTTATAAGTTGTTGATCCTTAATAATTTGAAAACTATCTGAAATAATCAAATCAAAATCAACAGAAATCTTTATATTCGTTCATGCTTAAAACATGTATACGCTCAGCTTAAGAAATAAATAATAACGTTTTACAACCTATATGATTTAAAAATAAATTAAACACGGTATGTAATTGTACTAACACACGAAACATAAACAAGGTTTTTATAGTTAACTATGGCAGTATTTTAGAGAGTAAAAACTGTTATATGTCAAGTGTTGTTACAAATATTTCAATATTTTAAATTGTATATATCAATATAACAACGTATCCTGCAAAACTGCGTTTATAATCACTTCATATAAATAGAAAACTAAAATAGTTTTTAAAATAAAAAAATTACATTGCACTCCATATTAACTTTAAGATTAAAAATACTTTATATGTTCAAAACTATTATATTTAATAATAATCTGGTTCATTTTTAAAATTATATGACAATATGTATGCAACAATATATCAATACTTAAATGTTTCGTACTTTTTTAACATACATTTAAGTTATTAAAAATATATTTTTGATTAATAAACAACCCAGCAACAACATATAACACGGAAACATTTTTTACCAATTTCAAGTAACCTAACCTTTATATCAACGAAATATCAATACTTTCCATTGAGTAGGCGCAACTCTATTTTACATGTATCCGGACTGGCACCGACCCCAGTGCAATGGTGATTAATTGTTAGAGGGGACCCGGTAGTGCCGTAATGCGATAAAGCTAATTAAGGTTAATTGGATAAACGCTTTAATTAATTGTACACTGCAGTGGGGGATATCTTGGTTTGAGTAAACTCATGATTGTTTATATCTATTGCACTTAAGCCTACATGTATTATACGTATGTGTTTTAAACTTACTCTTTTATGCATATAAATTAAACGTTTGGAGAAGTGTTATATATTGAGATTAGATGTTTGAAATTAGTTTATAACGCTTTAATATTAATTTAAGTTTTTTAGTTTTATATTATTAGTTATAGCACATACTAGTTAGAACAACGAAATCTATTCAGGCTAGATTATAGTACATTCTAACTAAACGCTCAAGAGGTGTAACAAAACATTAATATATTTAGCTTAAATAATTACGAAGTCTCAGTAATAATACATTAATTAATAATACCCCCGTCGCAGAAAACCTGCATACTCAGCGAATTTCCAATGCATAATATATGTATTAATACCATATAAAGCCGCATACCAAGTTCCATAAAAATATATTCATATATAAGCGAAAAAAAACAATTTTAATTATTCTCCATAAGAATAGCATTGGTGATGAGTACATAGGTTTGCTGAAATAAGGAACACAAAAAAATGGTTTTTATGCAAATATAAATATAATTTAACTAAGTGAAGCCACATACCAAGTTTAATCAATATTCAATCATAAGTAAGCACTATATAACATTTTAATTATTCTCTATAAGAATAACGTAGGAGCTGAGTAAGCAGGTTTGCTGCAACAAGGAAAAAAAATGGGTTTTTATATAATTATCAATATAACTCAACCAAGTGAAGCTACATACCAAGTTTTATTAATTTATGTTCATAATTAAGGGAGTCATTACATTTTACTTATTCTCCATAAGAATAACATTGGGGCTGAGTACGCAGGTTTGCTGCTACGAGAATAATCAACAAAAAAATCATTTTTTTGTGCAAATATCAATATACCAGTACTAAGTGAAGCCACATACCAAATTTCATCAACATACATTCATAAATAATCGAGATATCAAATTTTATATATTCTGCATAAGGATAACATTGGACAACGTACTGTGTTTAGCACTTTGAATATCTCTGCAACGGTTGGACGTAGAATCACAATTTAAACACCAAAATAATTTTTTTGTAGAGCTGAGTTGATTGGTAAAAACAAATGTGAAGTTTACATTAAAATTAACTTAGGAAAAGCCAAAAACCTTTTTCCCATAAGATTAACATAGGAGATTTTATGAGCAGGTTTTTTTGGATTTTCTCCGCAACCACTTAACCTAGGTTAATAATTCAAAATACCATATTATTTGTTTTTTTAAGCTCTATAACATGGTCTAAACCAAAAAATAATTGTTTTAAAAATTTTAGGGTAAAAAATGCAAGAACTGATTTTTGGAAAATTTAAAACCCCCATAAACCATAGCTAAACACCAAACCATTTCCATATCCCGATTTTTCTGGTTTTCGAACTTAAAGTCATAAATGTCAATTTACACATTTGAGCCAAATTTCATCGAAATCGGACGTTTTTTACTCAAGTTATCGCATTCACGGACACACACACACACACACACACACACACACACACACACACACATATATATATATATATATATATATATATATGTATATAAATTTGAACGAATAGTGTTTTAGTCATCTGGGGACCTAAAAAAAATTTGTCATGGTCTCGTGCTTAAGTCTTACCATGAGACCTACGGTAATAGCTTCTTCCCTATAGGGGAAATTCGCTAAAACTGAATATTCTTTTGAGAATAGACTGTTACCTGTAATAAACTCTTTAATATTGCAAACCCAGTTCGTAACAATATTGTACCTATGTTTAATTTTATCTTTATCTTAATTGGTTCGCCGTAAATTTTGAAAGCTTAAGAGTTGGCAGACTTTTAAACACATGCACTTAGAGAACGTGTCTAGGAGTATATGTAATCATGGTTTACTTAAACCTTTTTGTTTCCAATACCCGATCTTTTACAAACTACTTCAGAACCTTAAACGTAGTTATTTTAATCAATAACATTAAAAACGATCACATATTAAAATTTGGGTTTCCTTTGTTTTTTTCGAAACAGTTTTTTAACTGCGCAGATATTAGATAATGTGTTTTACTAATGTGTTAGCTGTTTATTAGTTAAGAGTTACTAAACTACTTTTTACGATACAATATTTATAAAATTGTTATATTGAGGCTTTTAAATAGTTATGTCAAACTAGAATTTCAAGAATTCTTCAAAAAGTTATCATGAGGAATTAGTTGCTCAATATAAAATTGTAACGTGGGAAAGCGCATTCCATCTCACTATATAAAACTTGAGATATGTTCCCTCAAACCTGTCTTATATATCTTTGAGCTGTCAGATGGCATTCTCTTTGTTGTATCTGTGGATAAAAGCTACGTGCTCAGCATCCTCGAGAAATATGTCTCCTACATTGTGGTAGGCATTGGAATATACTGCCTTTTCTCGTGTGTTGCATGTGGTTGGGAACATGCTTTAATAACAGGATATCAACATTTTAGTATTCTTAAATGTGCATTAATAAAATATTGTTATTAATGAATAATATTTTTCTAATACAACAAAATTATAAATTTAATTCACTTCCGATGAGCAGTGAATAAAATGTATTTAAAATTATGTGCTTAGGCTTCAGGGAAATGCATAATAAATATATATTACGACTTGGAATGAGAAGACCTTTCAACATTGTCAGCTAATTTTCATGTACTTCCCGCGAATCCTCGTCATTTATCATCACAAACAAGTTTAAAAGATTGAGCCAACAAATAAGAAGAACACGAGGCAAATAACATCGAACTGTATCACTGATAAAGGGAGGAAAGCGAGGGTTGTTTGTGTTGTCGCAGTTCTAACAATGAGCCCAAACAAACGCCACAGTTAGCTGTTAACAACCATCGCCTTGCTAATGGCCCATAGCCGCTGGGTTGGTCAATGGCATGGCATTACACCTCTACTGATCACGGGGATAACTGTGTTGCAGCTCTGGTAATGTGAACTGCAAATACCAATGGTGCATAGATACAGTTCAACATACAAATCAATTTGTGGTTTTAAAAACAAACTTTATTTTAGTAGTTTTAGCAAATGTAAATGAAGACAAACTTTTGGAACGCGTACCATGCAGATTGTAAACTTGAAAAGCAATATAAAAACTGTCTTTTGGGAAACATTAATACAAAACATACTATCATAAAACATTAAAATGTATATATTTTAATCAATAGATACATGAAATGAGTTATTTTATCTGGTTATTTGGTTTGTATGCATTTTTGGAATCATAAAACATGATCAGCTTTAGTTTGTAGAACTTTTTTGTCTCTAATGATTGCAAAGGGCTACAATACAAAAACCTCTTAAAAAACAAGGATACATCTGTAGAAAAATTCATTTATATAATACATATGTATCATGCTTTAACAATGAAGGATACTCTTATTTTCAATCCAACTGAATTACATAGACTTTCAATGTTAATTTTCGTAGATATATTTGTACTAGGCAAGTTTTTAAAACGGATGGACGGACGTCAAGAACTGTCAATTTTGGGTTGTTTCATACAAATATGATTTTTTAGGACTGAGAACAGTTGTGGTTGGTCATTCAATACCAAAGTTAACAAAAGGTAATTTTCTGTAAATATTTAATTATTAAGAAAGTAAAACTCTTTTGGAGTTTAGGTCACTTTGGTTGGATGTAAGTCGTAAATAAGTTCTACTATTTCAAAAAAAATATACTTATAAATTTAATCCGTACGCTTAAGTATCTAGTGACTGCACAACTCGACATGTAATACTACTACTCTTTCAGTTGTAGTAAATACTGGAATACTAAAATTACATTTGGAACCACCGTCGGCAATATTTTAAGTTAGTAAAAACAAATCAAAACAATGGGTAGGGGTTGGGGAAAGCGTTGTGGTGAACGATACTTCTCCAATGTGGAGAAAAAAATACAAGAATGAGCATTCAGTTTGGTTGACAATGGGACAGTGGGGACATCATCAGTTATCTCTGGGTTATCAGTGGGCAGAGGTAAAAATGAACGGGCCATCCTTTCACTGCATCATTGATCATGGTTCTAAATAATAATGGTGATGTTGGTGTTAAAAATCCTATTAAATAATGGCATTAATTGTAGTTTGTATTTTACATATTTACATAGTAATGCAGACAGATCTTTTAGTTTGTAAATACTATATGCAATATACTTGGTTGATTCTTAAATTTAACATGAAAAATGCTCAACGCCATCGTGGCAATACAAAATAGTTTTGAAACTCATAATAGCGATGGATTTGAATTTATTATTGATTTATTTGGACTTTACCTATGGCTTCTAGTGTTTAAAACTACTGTAAGTTTCGGGAGGTAAGAAAACTCCTCCTGTTATCAAGTGAACCCTACTTAAATCTAAATATCAAGTTCTTACACCTAACTAACCTACATTTTTTGGATTTTTTCTCCTTACCTCCCGAAATGTAGTGTAGTTTTAAACACTAGAAGCGAGAGGTAAAGTCCAAATAAATCAATAATAAATATAAAATATCTCAAAAATAGGCTTACATTTTCTTCTCAGTACATTATCTTTTAGGTACAATTAAAAAATTTGGATTTTTTAAAAGCTAAAACGGGAATAATAAAGTGCTATACTTACCTGTGTTTCGTAAATTAAGACTTTTGTATTACTTTAAAATTCTAAGTATTGTGGAAAATGGCATGAAATTAAAAGTAAGTATATGAATTTCTAGGCCTAACTCTCTCTTTGTTGGCCATAAAGTGTCCCATATTAGAATGTTTAGTAGGAAATCAATTACGCGAGTTTATAACAAAAAAGGTATAGATAAAGCCCATTGTTTGCTTACTGCTGCCAATCATAAATATGATAGGGCAAATGCTATCACGACTGTGGATAACAATGCTTTTAACAAATAACTGCATGCGTATAATGTAATCATAATTTGTCTTTTCACGTGGAAACCCCGCCATGCGTAACTCAACGCACCATCTGCATTGCGTATATCCTCACTTGACGACCAAATATTTGTAATTTTTTATTTTGTATAGCCGTCATATGTCTTACATATAATTTATAATCCTATTATATGGTATGTTGTCTCTTATTATTACACCATCGAGTTAATGTTAAACCGATCGATATATGCAATCAGTAAATAAAAGTTTAAAGTCACGCGTCGTCTTATAAAATACTTATTTAAAAATTTTTATATTACTTGGTAGTTGGAATTTGTAATAATAAGATCCAGACATAATCGTGTATAATGTTCCAGATGACATAACTAATTTGAATAATAATTGTATAGCATATGGTTTGCTCATTGCTGAAAGGTTACATTAACTTTTATTTATTGCAATATCACGTAGACGGATTATCTACATTTGAGGATATGAGGCTGTCATCGGAAGATGTAAACATGTTAATTGTTTTGTTGTTGTTACATAACTTTGTTCATAACTAGTTGATCACCAGATAACTTTTAAAACAATAGAGCTTAAACAATATAAATATCATACATTTAAATTTATTTTTTTGACCCTATATAATACTTATAGTGTTTAGAAGAAGTAAAAAGAAATTCCAAACAAACTTTAAAAATAAATAACCAATCCATCAGACAATAATAAGGAACAAGTTTATGTTTATACATGTTTGAATTCTCTTAAAATGGTATAAATTGATGTTCATAAGAATATGAATCGTGGGTTCCAGACAAAACGGTATGTGAGCAATCTCCTGATGACATTTTGTTTAGGGAAAGTTGTTTAGTGGTGATTAAAAGCGTAATAGTTAATCCAATAAGTACTTAAGCTAAGTACATTGCTAAAAAACTAAAAACACCTATTTTTGGGGTAAAACCCCCACCCCCCAAATACCCCTTTGGATGGAGCGATCTGGCTGTTTTTCGAACTTAAAGTCATAAATGTTGCTTTACATGTTTGAACAAAATGTCATCAAAATCGGACTATTTTTACAAGAGTTATCGCACCGACGGACATTTATATATATACAGTTTTGAATGGATGGTGCTTTTGGCATCTGGGGACTTCAAAACGAAAAGTTATCATGGTCCCGGGTCTAGGTCTTACCATGCCCACTACGGTAATAGCTTCTTCCCTATAGGGGAAATTCGCTAATAATAAAACATCATATTAATACAGGTTTTAAAAACTTAGGGACATTATGGGATTCAATGAATCAGTCGAGGATCGTTCCAATATAACCTTAAGTTATTTTTCCCACCACATTCAGTGGTAGATTTAGGGGGGGGGGCTATAGGGGCTGTAGCCCAGGGCGGCCAATTTTTAGGGTACAGAAAATTAAATTAGAAGTTGTTTACAAATGAAAGATTGAAACGGGGAACATTTTGACGAAAGCGGGGATAAAGACGGTGTGCCGCCCTTTTAAAGGTAAATGTAGTAATCAGAGACTAATGTATTACGCTTGCAGTCCCTCACACTGCAGTAGGCTACCTCAAAACAGTCGTAATTCATTTGTCATTCATCTTTACTAGCGGCAAGACGATTACAATACTGAGAAAGGGCGGCAAGCCACGAACTACAGTTAATTCAACTTCTACCCTCCGCTCATCAGGAACTGCACCACTATGACTACGTCCAACTCACGGACTTGACAGTGGCGGATTTAATGGCACGTTTCACATACAGTAATTTAAAAAATTTTAACTCACAATAATACATCTTGTGAGCTAAAATTATATCTTATTGTTGTTATATCTTTTTGTTGTTATATCTCTAGATCAAAGCTACGTGAACAGCATGCTGGGTAACAAGTCTTGGAAGAAAATACGAAACTATGTCACTATAGGCATTATATATTTGTCGAGTGTAAATACGAAGATAACCAAATTATTCACCACAGCTTGTGCTAAAATCGCAAAATCAAATTGTATTTATTATTGATGGCTAAATAGCACGTCTTGCATATGTTAGACAAAAAGGTACATCTTAGTTCCTTAATATTTAAATTGCTACAACGATTAGAACATGCTAACCTTAAACCTTAGCCTTAGTAGATGAATTACCGTAGTTTATTTATGTTAATATTAGTACTGCAGAAAGGAAATCAACACTGTTGAACGCATAAATTGATGCCATAAACCAAGACTGTAATCCAGCCTATGGGACACTATCTCTATTAGCCTAATTACTGGTAATGGGGCGTTAACTCATGTCAACACCACCACAAGTGAATTAGATAGTCATGAATCATGGGCATCTTGTGTTTACGTCAGTGTATTTATAGCCTATTAGCCTACCACTTAGTATTTTTGTGTGCGGCGTTTATTTTACATTACACTTAATATAATAATCAGTTTTGCAAGTATCCTAACATTAAAAGCATCCTTAAGTAAACCACCAATATATTAGACAATAATATAAGTTATGTGCATTTGGCAATAGGAAATTTCTGATAGTGCAAAAATATATATTACCAGTATTTATTAGCTACCTAATTATTTAGACAAGAACTATAAACAAAAAATAAGCTAAACAAAATAACGATGAAAGAGTTTTATGTACTGACTCACAAATATCTAGAGATCTACAACATACAAATTAAAAACCACCTGAATATTACATTTTAATAATTTAAAGAGGATGATGGTTATAAACAATCGATTTGCAATAAATGTATACTTTACTTCAGTCTCCGGAAGTTTATGTCAGTTACTCATACATTATTTACTTATATTTGCGTATTTATTGTTCTTCAGTGTTAGCAATATTCGAACATAAATAATCATGGTACAGACAAATTATCGGGATTATTGTTAATATAATCGTGTTATGTTCCTTGGATAGTTGTAGTTGCAATAGTAATATTATTAGTATACATTTTAAACAAATATATATTTAATGAACCCCAAATGAGAGATGCATTTTAAGATTAAGTTTATCGTAATTGATGATTCATAGAACGATGTTGCTTTTATAATTTCAAAAATTAGTAAGTTTTACAATACTGATTGAAAATATTTTGTGACTCGTTAACCTAAAACGTATAAACTTTAACGTTTATTGATTAACATGTTAAAAAAAACAGTTGTCATGGTACCCTTAAGACAGTGTAAAAACCAATAGCTACTAAAAAACTTGATTCAAACTGTTTAAGATAAATTAATCAAACTTACATGATATTACCCTTTATATTTAACAGAAAAATTATAGCTATTGTTTTACATTTACGGACCTGTATCACTCATTTATCTTATGTTCAGAGCGATCAGTACACAATTAGCAAATGCTAGTAGAACCCACCCATCAGCAAAGATAGTCACGTAGTACTAAACAGTCATGTCAGAGCGATGAGCCAATTACATTAACAATGAGGCTGTGTGCCAATCTTGATGGGACAGTGCTGACTGATTTATCCTTACCTATTTGCATTTACCAGATCACTTCAGTAGAATTTTTAGCTTATAAAAGTCCATGGGTTGAACACTTTGGTTACAAAATAATTTTTGTAATTGAAATAAGCCTATAATGTATTCAAGTATATTAGATATTCCGGTTGAAGAAGATTAATCATAAAATATGAAAAATTATAATATCGCTAAAGAAAGTTAACAAATATGGTGTGTGTAGTCAAAATAAAAACAACAAAATGCATATATTTATAATTTGCTAATCCTGTATGTTAATAGGAGGCATAATACTTAATTAAGTGATTTGTTTGTGGTTATCACGAACACTTAGTTTTTATTTTCATCTGTTGGACAATTTTTGGAGGGCACCATTGTAAAAAAGTTAATTTATTTTTGTATCAACTGCTTATGGTTTAACTGGTGGATTTATATAGAGTAAAGTATGCTGAAATATACAACCGTGACATAGTAATATACTACGGCGTCATGGTACTATCTGAGGACGAACTAAACTCCGCTAACATGTTGGCCTCTGGGGGTGTTAGCGGTGTATTATTCATACGACTCTCTATACATCCTTCACTGCATGTTCGGCTAGTGAGCACGTACTGAACATGCCAAACATGTGTTCTGTAGTTTTGGTTGCGGAATCATTCCATGTTTCAAGTGATATTTTAGTTTAAAAGTATAAAATTATCGTGATGTATGTACAATTTATAAATAAAACGAGTTTGCACGCAGCACGCTGACGTGAGGGAAGTGAATTTCCACCTAACAACTTTTAAAACTCAAAATCAGTTTAAATACATACATTTATTCCAATTTGTATTAAAATCTGAAAACAGTGATTTTTTTTGGCTGTTCTGATGCTCCTGGTTTCATTTACCTGCAAAGCTGGCAATACAATTTTGCGCATTATAATGTTAGGAGAAGGTCTAGACAGGCTTGAAAGTAGGTGTGAGGTTGCTGGGGATGATGAAAGTGCTCTAACAAAGGAATCTCAGGCTTTTCTAGTGTAAAACCCCCATAAGACAACGTAATGTGTTTAGTCGAAACACATTTTCTTTATTAACTCGGTAAATATGTATGCTAGAATGACGAGCGAGGGGTTAAAACTTTCGTCTAACTAATTTTAATCTTTTTACATGCATTAATTTTACATACGGGGCTTTTATGACCCCCGAAATTTGAAAGATTAATCCTCAAAAAAAGGGTTTAGATTCTTCCGATTATTTTGCCCAACGAACTTGTCCAACAGATTATAAAAAGGAACGTCCCTACCAAATTTGAAGTAAATCGGACAAAAAATGCGACCGCTAGAGTGCAAACAAACACACACACACACACACATACATGTCCCTAACTTGCTATGGGGTCCTGTCCTTAAACCCAATTGTGGGGTCCTAAGAGTTATATACGGTTTATTAACGTATAGATGGAGACAAGTTTTAGTACGTGATTTGTTTCTCTAAACACACCACTTTAATAACACAACCTTGCATGAAACCAAATTTCGGGGCCAAACACATCTCTGCACTTTCCCAAATTATGGGGTTATACACACTGTGCATCAGACAATACTGGGGGGCTTAACACACGTCCCAAATTATGGGGCAATACACACTGTGCATCAGACAATACTGGGGGGCTTAACACATGTGTTCCTCAAACCAGATCTAGGGGACTTACACAAATTTGTTTTAAAACATTACATGGGGGTTCAGGGCCATTTTTACCTATGAGCGCACGGGGACAAGCTTTGAGCCCGAGGAGGCCACTTCGGCGCTTTTCTCGGCCCGGGGCCTCGGTCGAAAAGGGGCCCCCGGGTGAATTGAAACCCCCAAGCGAAACGGATCCCCCAGTAAACAATAGGCCCCCAGGAAATAAAGGGGCCTCAAAAAATAAGGGGCCCTCAGGAAATATGGGGCCCCCAGAAAAAGGGATCCTCGGGGTGAACAGAAACTCAAGTGTAAAGGAGTCCTCAGGAAATAAGGCGTCCCAGGTAAAACGAGCCCGGGATAAAAGGGCCCCACGGGAAGATGGAAATCCTCGGACGAAAGGGGCTGACAGGCGAATCAAAACGGTTTCCCATATAATGGGCCCCCAGTAAAAAGGGGCCCGGATGAAAAGGGCCTCCCGGATGAACAGAAAATCCCAAGCAAAAAGGGGCCCCAGGAAATAAGGTGTACCCGGGCGAATCTAAAACCTCAAGCGAAAAGGCTCCCCGGGATAACAGGGCCATCCGGGAAGATGGAAATCCCCGGGCGTAAATGAGCCCCCAGGCAAATCGAAACCTTAGGCAAAAAGGGCCCCGGACGAAAAGGCCCCCCAGACGAACGAACACCCCTGGCGAAAAGGGGCCCCCCATGTGAAAAGAGGTACTGGGATAATTGGGTCTTTATGCAAACACTCTTGTCTTGCCTTAAGCATAAAAGGGCGCCGGCAAAAACCAGCCTCCGGGTGAAATTTCTTAAGTGTAAAGGGGCCCGCTCTTAAGTATTGAAGGTCGCCACTTATTTTGGCGAATGAGTTTTATGCTTATAGGCATTTTTAACATGTGGTTTAGAAACAAAAAGATTAAATCTATTCTGCATGTTTTAACGTTCTGTATTCCTTATTATTAGGCTAAATTTTGACCTCGACGTTCTATACCTGGTCGTTTTAAAATAAACCTGAAACCCGAAGGCCTATTTAAATGTTATATGTAAGTTACCGTTGTTGAAACATGTCAGTAGAAAATAGATACATCCAAAAAACCTTTACTGATTTATTCAGCCTGTTATTTTGTATTTTAGAGTGACACAGTAAATAATATTGCAAAAGGCTTGCTCAGGTACGCTAAAAACGCACCAATTTTACGTAGTGAAATTTAGAAAAAAATTCCCGGTCTCCCCGCTCCTCTGGAAGATCGCGTACTCCCCAGGCCCCCCGGTGTGCCACTGCTCTGGTACTTTTTAGTTTAGAAACTAAGCCCTGGGGGCCGTTAAGAAGTTCGTCCGGGGCCTCGAGGGTCCTCAAAACGGCCCGGGGTTTCATCAACGTCTTTAAATGTTACATATGTTTAATTATTTCTTGTTTTCTAGTAACTTTTTGGAAATAGTTTTATTTTTTCCACCATTTACAATATCAGAGCTTTAAAATGAGCCTTTCCCGAAGGCTGCTGGTAAAGTGTAGCGCTTGAAATCTTGAAGTAACGGATTTGCCTTACAAAATTAAAGATGTAGATTATTAGTCTTATATTTACGTGAAGTACATTGAGAAGAAATAATATCTCAAAATTGGCCGATTTACGTCGAAGTACCTGGTGGAATGAGTATTACTCGGTGTATATTATTGTTACCAGCTGATCTCTATCTTTACTCAACAGTCAACACTTAGCTAAAACATATGACTGGGCAGCTCCAACAAGCTCCAACAATACTTTTTTATGTTTACGTTTTTTGTTGTAATTTCGTTTCCAACATAGCAACCCATAAGGCCTAATGGTACAATTTATAAACTTTCAAATTCATTTATTTAAGTAATTAGATTTTTGCTGACAACGTGACCGATATATAACATGTTTTTATACTAGAAACGAGTTATTTCCAGCATTTGAAGGAAATCCTCGGAGCCGTTTTTGAGATAATTGTGCAAGCATACAAACATTGCTCGTATAAGAGTACAGGATTTTACATCAAATTTCAAGGTGAATCTCAATATATCAATGAATTTCAATGATTCTTAACTATTTAGAAAATGACTTTATGTTATTGGGTTCGATACTGCTCTATTCGTCGTCTTCGGCCAAGCGGCAATAATGAGGGACGAGCCGCCGCGGCGTCTTCGGCACAATACCCCGCCGCGCCGCGTGCCGAGGCAGCAACAATAGCCGGCTTAAAAAAATCTCTTTAAATGCTAAGTAAACATTAGTTTTGTTCAGTAGTCAGAGCTGTTGTAAGATATGGGGCGCAATTTCTTTTTTTTATAAAGAAAGTAAAAATGTGGAATCGGTTCAGAACATTTTCCTGAATAGTTTTTTTTTTTTCATTATGCCGTCATATACGACGGATTATGAACTTTATTTAGAAACGGGTCTTGATAAATTACATTTTTATACCAGAATAACGGAAATAGAAAATAATCGGCCTCATGAAAATTTATCAAAGTTTATGTACGGGCGGGTTGCTGTACAGACTGGGAGTTCTTAGCGAAAGGGCGCGTAAATAGACTGGTGGACGGGGGGAGGTGAGGGTCTGAGCAAACGGCGATAGTGGAAAAGGCACGAGTCACTTGGCGGAGTAAGAGGAGGAGGTAGGTAGAGCTAGGACCGCCCATTATTACATCACTATCTGTCCTTGAACCTCTCCTGGAGATAAGAGCGCCTTTGTCGACAGCAGAAATGACATCCAATAGTTTCATGGGCAATCAAGGCAGGGGTTTAAGGTATGATCGAGTAAAACTTTATTTCAAAGTTATATTTGTTGCTTTCATCGGGGTTAACAAAATAAAAATTAATAAAAAATACAAATGTTGTGTTGAAAAGTTAAAAACCAGACAACATTCCAAATAAAACATGTAATTAAACAGAAAACATGTTGCTTGTTTTGGTCCAGAAATCACACTGAATGATCAATTTAAAAGAATGATAACAAAGGAGTTATAGTGTACAGTAGGCTTTCATAACTATTCGGAAAAAGGAAAGTTTTTTATTTTATCAACGAAAAAAAAGTAGTTTTTGCTCTTCCCTTTCAATCGGGAGCTCGGTTTCCCATTATAATATACTGGGAGGACGTCTCGTGTGTTAAGTCCGGTACCAAACTTAATAATTTAGTTTTTTAGGTAAAAATAAGCAAAGTTCCTCTATCTTGCTTAGTATAGCGTCACGGCCTGTGCGTATTTGTATTGTAATTAGTTTTCCTTATTTTCTGTAACATTTTTCGTTCCATAGCAACATAATACCATCGTCAAGCATGGTAATTGGTCAAAAATCTATTTAGATTTTTAAACGAATTCTGTCTGTCTGTCTGTTTGTCCTTTATTCATTACTAAACCGTTCATCCGATCTCCGCCGCCGTGAAACTTTGGGAAATGGTTCTATATATGCCTGGGAAGGTTTGTGCACTCCCGTTCTTTTTGGGCTACTTGGTCCTTTGAGCTTCTTTTGTTCATATCTTATACTAATTTATTGTGTTTTAGTGATTTTTATTTGGTTTCCATAGGAACCATTGTCATTTTCCCGGTTATTTATCTAAATCCGTGCGAAGAACGGGTACAACAGCTAATAGACTATAATAATTATTAATAACTTGGCTGTTTATTATCTGTTTATATTGATCAAGTTATCGTTTGATTCGTCCTTGAATTATTCTTACTGAAGTCAAGTTTTAATCTTATTTTTTACATTGTACGGTAATATAAAAAAAAATTAAACCCAGTAACCGTTCAACTTTTTTCATCTTTGGGCCCTGAAACAACAAACAAAACGAATTTGGGGTGATATCAACTTCAGCCCAAATATTTAATTTCTGATTTGAAGATGTAAGCGACCCCTAAAAACTTCAAAAGACCCCTACTAGCGTTAAGTGTAGATTAATTGGTGTTGGTTTTGTAACATAATGAATATATTAGTACGAAACAGAACTGACAAGAAATTAAATGCATCAGTAGTTTGTTATCGTAAAGCATGCAATGTTCGCGGGCGTGCGAGCGTCACCCCTCCTCAACCTAGGTGCCTGCGCCCGCGCCCGCCGGCGTACCCAGTGTATCATTGAATCATTGGGTACCATCACGTTCAGACAATGAGTGTAAAGTAACAAGTAACGTTTCTCAGTAGCACAAGACGAGTTTAACGAGTTACTGGGTTAAATTTAGATTATTAGAGATGTTTTAATATGATCCAAAAATTACCCGTAATCGGTGTTTATTTGATAGCGAATTAAAAGCCGAATGAAGGAAAATTAACCTAAAAATGGTTTTATCCATAGCCAATATGTATATTTATGGAAATATAAAGCCTCGACATGTATTCGTTTGTGAATAAACTACTTTCAACAACTATAAATTTAGATATTTACAATTTACTATAACAGATTCTGATAAAGTAAACAACTCTTGGGGAACATTTGAAAATCAAGACCCTTTTCGATTTTTTCTATCTCGGATCGTTGAGCATTAAAATAAAATTGTAATCGTTGTTAGAATTTGTCAGGTACTTTATTGTTTAGTATGATAAAAGTTGAAAGCAGGTGATCTGATATTTTCTAACTTTTATTTAAGGATGGACTATCATCGACCTTGAAAAGTAAACTTTGATGACGTACAGCTCTCTATAAAATGTTAAGATAGCAAAATAATAAACAAAATTATAGTACGAAACAGGGTATTAATTGTGTTTACTAGATTACTGTTGCAGCTTCGCTTACAATCCCATTGACATTATTTAAAAATGTTGACTACACTGTTCTTGATACCATCCTATGTTTTGTTGTTGCATCAACAGTGTTAATTGAATTGAATTGAATTATATTCTTCCATTAGAATTGTATTGATTGAAACTTAAAGGTTTGTAGGATTTACCAATGGACGAACAAAAATTTCGACAGAAATTCGGCAAACCTATGCGTTATACTTTTTAATTTGATACATCAACCTTGAAAATCGTTTCGATAGCCACTGAGATATCAGCGTTTCAACTCTGCATTAATACATAAAATACCTCATTGTAGTCAAAATGGTTAGAAAAGTTAAAAAAATACTGCAGCAAAAGTTTCTTGGGCGTTTCATAGATTAAAAGATACTTAACTTGTATATCCAGCTGTTTATTTCTATGTGAAAGATGAGAAAAACAATAAAATCTACTTTTGTAAAACATACAAAGTGATTTACAGCTTCAAAATGACCAGTGACAAGACCAAAAATGAGTAGAGGCCAGTTACTTATCCTATTTTTACCGTAGGCCCCGATTTGATAATAATGTAGGACGTAAGTATTTAATACTAGTATAAAATAATTGATACGCCATGTTTGCCTCCTATATTCCATGTTATCTACCACTGGAAAACAGACGATAAAAGTTTACGTACCACCAAAATTTAAATAACAACACTCAGCAAGAAGTTACTTTAGACTGAATGCGGACTCAAACCCTCACAGCTCACAGCTCCTAGAGTCTAGAGTAAGGTTAAAGACTGTAGGGACAGCTCTGAAGTCCGAATTATCGAAAATACAGCCAGAGTTCTCCACAAAATAAAAATATTGCGAGGGAACGGAAGCGCTTCCGGGAATTCACAATGCCATGGAGAGGGGAGCGGGGGGCGAGCGGCGGTGGGAGTAGTTCCCGTAGACGCCACGGCGCGCAGCGCAACAGAGCGCTAGCTTACGTAGGGCCCCGTAAGAACACATGCATAGAACCAGAATGTGGGGTCTTCACAAAATTTACGAAAAATGATCGTTGTTGAGCCAGAAACCCAATAGTACGATATTAACTCGGGGGCCCTGTGTAATGCCCCACAATTTGTGCGGACCCCCGAGTCTGGTGAAATACACACACAGGGCCCCCTAGTAAGATGAGTCCATACACACACACACACACACACACACACACACACACACACACACACACACACGCAGACATATATATATATATATATATATATATATATATATATAAATAATTTTGAACGACCCACAAAAACGTGTTCAGGGGGTCACGTTAGGAACTTCTATGGTGGTCCCGGGTTTAAGTTTCACCGTGCGGGTCATGCTAATAGTTCACTTTCCAAAGGAAATTTACTAATAAATTTGGATCAGCAGTAGGGGTTTATCATAATTTATCATGCAACTTGAAACCATTCATTGCTACGACAGTATTCAGAAAGTTTTTCTTATAGTATGTTAAACATATGATGAAGTTATTGAGCAGTTGATTCTACAATGCTGCTCCACTGGTCACACGCTCTTATTTGGATTCTTTGCAAAGTTTATTGCACAGAGTACTGAATAAAGGGAGCCTCTAAGAATGCATAAGTGAAGGTCGGACAAATATTGCGCCCATTTTAGAATTCAATCTTTTTAGACTGACCTCTAACCAGCACATTACTTGCGTGATATAGCCTCCCTGGGCTCTTTATTTAGTACTCATGCAAAGTCAGATGGTGGAGAATTGAAAAATCATAAAGAAGTAAGGTATTAATAATGTTAAACAAAATAATGATTGACCCAATTTCTATTTAATTTGTTCCCTATAATATATTCATTATTTTACATTTATCCATCGATATTTATAAAAAAAAGGATGTTGGTTTTTTGTTTGTATATATATATATATATTTGAAGTTTATGGACTCGGAAACCGTTGGACCCTTTGCCATTAAACTTGATATATATGCGTATGTATATATGTGTGTGTTATATATATATATATATGTAAAATTTCACGGAAAATTTTTTTAAGCCATCCATTTCGTCCTAACTCAATTGGGTTCCTCCCAAGACGCCCAAAAGGGTTCCATAAACCTCATGGAAACATACTGTTGTTTACATGAAAGCTAATGACATGTTTACTTGAACAGGTGATCTTGGTGATATTGGTTTTAGTTGGTAATAGTCAAAGGCATGACAACTTCTGCCGGGTATCAGCTAGTCTTATATAAATTGTAAATCAATTATAATATTTGCGACCTTGAAATCGCTTGTTTAATTCAAAACAAAATAGTTTTATAAATAAATCACGTGGAAAAGACAACCGACAAAAAAATAAATGAAAAGAAAATCATCCATGATTATTATCATCATCATCATCATCTTTTCATCTTTTTGTGGATGAAAAGATAAATAGCGATCTGCACAGTAACTACTACTCCGTTTCACAATGAATCACTAAAACCATGTGGAGTCATCTTAAACGTTTACTGAAATCAAATATTGAAGGGATACGATCGTTTGGATTCGGATATTAAACCTAATGTGTGAGGAAAATAACCCGAATAAAGTATGACAGTAGCTGATTTAGCAAAACATACTCAGCATATAGGTCAATGTTTACCAACTGACGAATTTTGTAGAGCCTTCAAATAGCCATTCAAATTCAAAAATGTTTATTGAAATAAAACAAACAAAATGCAATGGAGCAGCACACGTCATTATAAACAGGTCAAATGAAATATATTTATTTCAAATAGTTCTTAGCACTTTAAAATAACGCTTAAACAACAACCGTTTTACATTTATTTTAAATACGACTAAATATGTGTATTTTATAGAGCATTTGGCAGATTATTGAACAGTTTTATGGGGCTGTAAAGGGTATGTTTTTTATCATTTGTTTTACCCTGTTTAAAAAACTTACAAATAAATTTATAACTGTACAATTATGCTCGTAATGATGTGTGTTTTATGTGATGTTTGGTTCGTGTTGGGTTATTTGCATGGTGATCTAGCACCATTTGTGCTAGTGAATGATATTGGACTCACTATAAATTCCACGTTTAATGCAAGTTTTCTAATAGAATATTACTGTGTTTGCATACTGCCATAAGCGTAACTTCAGTATTTTGATTGGAGGGGCAAACATAGTCGTGATAGTGATTATTGTGGCTTTTCATATATTTTAATAATATGTTCTTCAAATTAATGGGGGGGAAGTGCCCCCCATGCTACCCCCGAATTACGCCTATGCATACTGCGAAAGCTTAAAATTGTTTTATGAACATCTTATTGCAGTATCCTTCTATGTATATCGTCATGTTTAGTACTTAAGGAACATGTCGTATAATTAAAATAGACCATCGAAATACATACATTTATAATTATTTAAGGTATCGTTAATGTTAGATAGGTTTGATGAGACTTTTGCAATGAGAACTTGATCTTTTAATTCCATTCTAAGTAAAGCTTTTTTCACATTTTATAGATTTTACTTAAATTGTGATTTATAAAAATGAACACTAATATTAAACTGTAGCTTGGGTGCTTGAGTTACACAGCAACGGCGAAGTCAACAATTCTGCTGAACCAGTGCTTTGGTGCCTCAGTTTATGGCAAACATACTCTGCAAACAGCTGATGGTCATACAATGTGAATTGTAATGTGATGAAAGCGTTGAGGAATTATAATTAAATAATAAATCACAGATAATTATGAAGAATCTTTCAATTTATGTCAACACAATTTTATGGATTATTTACTCTTCAGTGTACCTAAGACTTAGATATTATAAAAACTAGGTTTGAAGTAATCCATAAATCGTTTACATATATATATAGCGTTGTGAATATATCAATAACAATGACTTTCTGAATCATGTTATGTGTGCTAATTGGTTTTAAAATTAAATGCAATTTCTTTAACGTAAGTGTCCCCAATAAATAATTATAACTCAACTTTGTAAGAATATTGAGTATTGTATTAATTTTCAAAACTAAAAAAAGGAGAGAAAATACGTATGATTTGACATGGAAAAATGTCATTATGTGTTTTAAGTATTTTAACATCCATAGTCTTACTCATAATAATTAGTTTTCTGTTAATTTGCTCTTCAAAATTTAACAATTCTTTTATACGTAATAATAAAAAGGTACAAGGAATACTAATGTTATAGGAAAATTATATAATGCACTATATAAAAAAAACAAACGTTCAGGAATCTTAAAACGAGGTCTAGAAAAGGCGGTACAAGAAAAGTTGTTAAGTTTGTGGCTATGTCCTTAAAAGTGGTATCTTTCTCTTGAGTTCTTTTATGTTTCTCAAGAGATTGCAGTGTTCTGGTTTCTGTATACTAGCACAACAAATGTTCCCCTATTCTTATCCACCTAGACTGGAAACTAAAACGGTAAACTATTTTTATAGTTTTCTAGATTTAATTTGCATTAATATGTATTCTGATTTATCCGTATTATTAAAATAAGGAAGTCTACTTCAGAAAATGTTTATTTGTTTTAGTTGATGAAGGATATAGGATTAAGTAACAAAATTACGATTATTGTACTTTGTACATGTAGTTTTACATTATCAATTATTTGTAACATTATGAAAAGAATATTTTAAAATATTAAAACATTCTAATTATAAATCAAAATAAGACCAGGCTTTAATTGGTTAAGACAATTGCATTGCTAATCTTCCAGCATTGTATATTGATTATTTTTTATAGCTCATTTAATTGCGGCTCCACTCTTAGAACGTATATTTCTGTTTTGCCTACCGTATACAGGTATTTTTGGTTACTCTTTTATACAAAAAATAAATAGGAAACTTTCTATGAATAAAATACCTTGTAAACTCATTCATACCAGTTTATATGTAGCAATGAATAAAGGAAAAATATGTAATAATATATATAAACCTATTTTACTATTAATATGTAATTAAAACTTTGTTATAACTGGTTTTTATTATACACTGTTTATGCTTCTGTCAGTAAACAATGAGAAAGAGAGTATTTAAATGCTGTCAAGGTTGATGCTTATGTTCATGTCTCTAGAACAAGGTGAAATAAAAGAAGCAAATATATATAAAATAAGCTAAACTGTCATTTATTTTACGAGTTAATTTTGCAAGTTATTGCAATAAAATGAAAAAGGGAAAAGCTCTTAGCGTAAAATCAATCTTGATTACGTGTATCCTTTAACTTTTCCGTGTTATTTAATATGTTACTTAAGTAAATTTAAGTAAATAAAAACAGTTCTGCGTTTGCTTATAACTTTAACAGTTTACTTATGCTTTTATAAGTTTGCACAATAATGTGTTTTTATTCGATAATCAAATTGCAAACCTTTGTCATGTTGCGTAATACAAAAGTAGACATTTTGAGATTACATTGATTTATTCATAAACAGGGACGAGGCAGGGAGGTATCGTTATGATGTATGTGGTCGGCTGTGCAGGGGACCAGACTACGCAACGGTGTGGTTAACCACATCCTGTCATTACCATATTATGCTGATGCAACACATGTAAACAACTTGTAGTTAGTTAGTCATATATGAATGTTTTATTACACGAACTGACCAAGTCTCAAATGATTTCAATTTAGATGGTTTCTATACAGAAAAAGCCTGTTAGGGTATGTTTTCTCTTCGAAGGAGACAAAGATGATAGAATATGTTTCATACAGCACCCACATTCACATCGTCTTCATTACTATATCGTACGTAAAAGAAACTTTTTCAAAATTTCAAAATAATTATCATTTCTGCAATACCAATTACGCTCCATAAAATTATGTAAAATTCCTCTAACACTCACCTTACTTTCAGCAACATTAGTTGTACAATGGCATAATATTTTTTAACGGACTTCCGCTTAAGCTTAAGTAAGATCGAGACTAACTCTGAAGTCCATTTTAATTCAAATATCATGCTACAGCGTCCTAGATTTCTTGGCTAGCAGATAAAAGCTCTTTCTCGTTTAGTTTTAATGAAAAACTTGTTTATGATTATGTGAACTCTCAGCATAAGGAATCACAATACTGTAAATTAGTAAATTTGACTTAGTTTATGCAAATTTTAATTTTTTAATCTGCCAGTAAATGACTTATGACTTAAACAAATAAAGCCGTTTATTTTGTCATAAAAATTTGTTTTTGAATTATTTTATAAACAGATTAAAGCAAAATTACAAAAGTCATGAACATGTAGAATGAAATGAAGTATTTAAACACGATACCTTTGCATGACAAATTAGAAAAAATACAATTTTATCTCAAGTTTTATCAGTTTAGCATTGTTTATTTACAAATTTACCTATACACTAGAATCAGCATTTGTGATACAAGCTGAGAGTAAAGTGGATACAAACTCGAAATAAGCTAATAAATTGCAAAGAGAATAGAAATGTTAAGATTAATACTTTAACATACTACGTAAAAGCTAACCATTCTGCAGGCTACTAAATTTATTTGTATCTTTTCGGCTATGTGTCAACAATCTGTAAATTCTTTTAATTTAGTCAAAAACAAATAAAAACTCCTTACCTTTATTCTGGCGGCCAGAATAAAAGTATATATTGTAGAATCTGTTGAAATAGATCCCTATATTGATGCCGTCGACGCAAAAACTCACAAAGATAAGAGTCAAGCATCGAGTGGTGCGTGCCGCACTAAACTTTATTGCGTTATTTAGCTAACCTCCAATGACTCTCTATAGTTTGTGTGTGCGCACCAGAGTCGGGATCAACGAAATAATATTTGAGGGTGACTGTTTGGTGGTTATAACCGTGTTTATACAACTGATTGTACGATTTACATTCGTTAGAAATTAAAGTTGTACCAGGAATTACATATTCATAACATACATAACCATAGCATAACATACATAAACAGTAACAGCACGCTCCACGCACTGATGACAGGAATCAGACTGCCGGCTGGTGGCTCAGCGGGCAGTTGTCCAGCCGTCGTCGCCGTCGAGTCGCGTTATCATATCTCGCTTTATCATGTCTACCTAACTTTTTCCCCTTTTTTGGACATTAATTGCCCATGTTTATAGTTTATTTTCTTTAGACAACACCTCCTACTGCACACGTTATGTTTGGAAGGTTTTTTTCATTGCTGACACATAACCGAGAATATCCTATTATTTATAATTTTTAATCATGTAAACTTATTCACTTACACATAAATTACATTTTTTGTGGTATACACATTTTGAAAAATTTTGTGGTATACATATTTTGGCGAGAAAGCAAGTGGATGAATAAAAAACATACAAAATAATAATGACTAACTATTAGACTCCAGCAAAGCTGTGTAGTTGTGAACTTGGTTTATTTTTAAAAGGTGATTTTTTTAAACATCTCACTAATCATTACCAATCTAAACACGTTGTTCAATTTTGAAAATTTGTATTTCAATATTGTCCTTAATGAAGTAAAGTAAGTTGAATTGGACATTGAATTGTAAAAATGACAAGCTTAGTATAATATGAAAAAACTTTTCAAATTTTTGTATATAATATTGGGATTCACTCACCTAATGTTTGTTGTTCTGGAACTAGTCAAAACTTACATAAAATATGAATGTTTTCATTACGAACACGAATAAAAAGAAGACAATCGGATTTTACAAGGGACCGATATAACGTCTATCCATGGAATACACTTCACCAAAAAAAGTCATTAAAAAATAGAATTTACTTTTAGCGAATTTCCCCTATAGGGAAGAAGTTATTACCGTAGTCGGCATGGTAAGACCTAGACCCGGGACCATGATAACTTTTCGTTTTGAGGTTCCCAGATGCCAAAAACACCATTCGTTCAAAACTGTATGTATATATATATATGTGTGTGTGTGTGTGTGTGTGTGTGTGTGTGTGTGTGTGTGTGTGTGTGTCCGTGAATACGATAACTCTCGTAAAAATTATCCGATTTTGACGAAATTTGGTATAAACGTGTAAAGCAGCATTTATGAGTTTAAGTTCGAAAACCAGACAGATCGACTTATCTGAAGGGGTATTTTTGGGGGGGTTTTGTACCCCGAAATTGTTTGGAGTTTTTTACATATAGTTTTTGAAAATGTCAAATTTTATTAATTTTTTTTTCATTGAAATCAGCTTAAAAATATGCAAAATTTGTTGTTTTGATCATTGCTCTTCGTCAATTGGTTACAGAGATATTGAAAGTGCTAAACACAGTACGTTGTCCAATTATGGAGAGTAGGAAAAATTGTATATCTCGCTTATTTATTAACTTATCATAATGAAACTTGGTATATTACTTCATATCGTTGTGGTCTATTAATATTTGCTCAAAACAAATGTCTTGGCTGTAGTTCCCGTAGCAGCAAACCTGTGTACTCAGCCCCCTTGATATTCTTATGGAGAATAAGTAACGTGTTATATCTTAATTATGAACATAAATTAATACGACTTGGTATGTGGCTTTACCTACTTGATTTAAATTTATATTTGTATAAAAACTCAATTTTTGTGTTCCTTGCTTCAGCAAACCTGCATACTGAGCCACCATGTTATTCTTATTGAGAATAATTAAAATGTCATTAATCGTTTATTTATGAATGTATGTTGATGAAACTTGGTATGTGGTTTTATGTGGTACTAGCTGATGTACCCGTTCTTCGCACAGGGGTTGTCTTTATCGTTCTATAGTCAATGCAATTTGCATTTTAGTTAGCTTGAAACAGCTGTTCTTGCTTCTGCTCTTTAAGCTGTCAAATGGAATTGTCCTCAGCTGTTCGCATTACAGTTTCTGAATGTTTACTTTCTTCTGAAATGTAAACATTGAAACTTAGGACGTACACGGGGCGTAGCTCGAGGGGATTTTAAGGTAAGTGAATTTGCCTATGTGTTGCATGAATTCAAGATCTACCTTTGTGTAAAGTTTCAGCCCAGTCGGTTCAGTAGTTTTTGAGTTCACCCGGAACATCAGACAGACAGACAGACAGAAACCACCTCTTCTTTATAATTTTATATATATATTAATAAACATATATATGCATTGGAAATTCACTGAGTAAGCAGGTTTGCTGCTATGGGGGTATTATCATTATCGTTTAAAATATTGCTACACTTTTTAGTAATTGTAGTGTGCACCTTACTTATATATGTATATATATATATATATATTTATATATATATATATATATATAATACTTATATAAATAGTAAAACATTAAATATTAAAAATAGTCATTTCGTAAAGAATAATTTAATATCAATGTAATATTATTAATAAAAATAGTTAGATTTTTGTTACCTTTAAAACATTTTTAAGTATTGAACTCGTGCCAAGGTAACTAACTGTATTGATTTATCATGACAACCAAAATACTGGTAAAATCGTGTTATTTTCATTTAATTAATAGAAGGAAGGGGGGTGGAAAGGAGGTCATTATTTCTGATGTTCCTTTAAACACCTGAAAGTAACAAAATATACTATGATGGCTCGTCTTTGGAAAAGAGAAAAATATTCATACATCGTAGATGTAAGTGAAAAAATGCAGAGTAAATTCACCATCCAGGGAAGTCTATCAAATAATTGTCATCGTTATGCCCGCACGACTGAACGCCGCACCAACCGTATGCGATTATTAACCAATTAGCTTTTGCCCCTGGGACCGCATTCATCTGTCAATTACACTTTAGGTCAGATGATCCTCCCGTTTTGACATGTCCGTCCTAATTAAGTTTAGTGCAACGTAACCAATTGATAATGTGATAATTGGATTAATATTTACACTTTTAATCTATATTCATAGAAATAAGTATCAATAAACATAGGTAAAAACACTAATAACAAAGTTAGGTAATTTAAATTATTATATATTTCTATGAGTACAAATTAGGTATTTTCTAAAAGGTTTTGCGCGATAGTGTTAAATTATAACTGCACGTGGGTACGTCGGGAAGCAAGTTTGAACTTGAAAAATAGCTATATTAGCTCTATAAAACCTTCCTATGTAAGAACCTTTTACCCTTTATGCTCCTTGTTTTCTTTGAAAACGTTTCTTCGGGTGTGTGAAAACACGCAATAAAGTAAGTATTTATATTATTCAATTAACCATAACAAATTAAACTAACTTAAGTATAATAAAATTAACTATAAAAAATTAGTCTTGTAAAGCTAGATTGACAATAATATTTGTTCGTTTTTGAAACGACACCCTTTGTATATCAGTTCTCCTATAGTGGGGAAATGCTCACAAGAACTATCAAATCTAACCTGTAGGAACGATTTGTTGAATATACTGTATATTCCACTTTAGAAACTAAAACTATGAAAGGGGTAAATATACATGTTATACATACATCAAATAATTTGTCATCACACTGTACAGAAAACAGCTGTTTTCAACATCAGTTGCGAGTGCAGAAAATAACGTTTTCCCGTTGTAGAGTGGGAAAATAGGCTCTTTATTTTCCACAGTAGTATTTAGTTATGATTTTTAACACAAGTAGCGCTAGTAGTGCTAAGAGTATATTTATCATAAATCATCTGTTCTCAATAACTTAATCAGCTGTGTAAACAGCATCACTTTTTTCATTGTACTGCAGAAATCAATTGAGCACCTACAGGTTATTTATTACACTTATGTCATTTAATTCATTACTTCTGTTATTAATTAACTACAGTGTTATAAAAATATCGTTCATAACTCGAGTAGAAAGTGTTATTCCTCGGCTCGGCTAAAGCATCGCGCGTAAACTTAATCTCGGCCCGGAAGCAGCCACTTTCCACTCTTGTTATGAAATATACTATTTCAAGTAGTTTGGGATGTATTTCCAGCTGTGCATTCAGCAAGTGTTTTCATATGTTACAGCCAAAATATAAATATATTAATTTATTGTAAAACAACTATGTCGCCCTAACAACTCTCATGTCGTCATAGTTTGAAAAATCTGGCTTTTTGAATGGTTAGTAATAACTAGAATGAACTAGACATTCTTAGTATTCTATGGTTTCTTTGAATTAGAAGGTGTAGTGTTCTATTAATATCAGATTTATTTTAAATAAAATATATATTAAACCGGCAAGAATTAAATGTCACTAAAAGATATGTCAAGCACACGATACGTAAATTACACCGCAGTTAGCCATAAGGGGTTTACATAATATGGTAATGAAGGACTGTGGTTTACCCTCCCCCTGTCACCTCACGACCACCTAAATAATTTAAATAGTTTACAATTCTAAGAACAGATCCATACTCTTGGCCAATTTAATTTTTACTCTGAACTTTTAAAATAGACCAAATATAATAGAATTTTGAATGAGTTCGCTTATTACCATTGATATAGTTTTAACATGCAGGTATCAATATTTACAACATTTGATAGGACGTTCTTTCTATTTAAATATATAAACTGACTCTGAAATTGTCTAAGCGTGACCAGTAAATATTTGTGGGTCCGTTAAGTATATGAGATCATAAATTTGTTATCTTTCCTGTGGTTTCGTTATGGAAAAGGTAATGTAGCATGAATAATTACAAACTATCTTAGATCAATAATTGTTCCATTGGTTTATTATTATATTTGGGAAACTATATACAAAACTGTACATTATGTTAACACCAAATAATCTTTTTCATGGGTAAGAAGATATTGCTCAGGTATGTAGAAAGATATGGTTATATAATATGCTTGACAACAAGTAACACAATTCATAAAACAACTGTGTGATACAAAACTATTTACACAATCATGTTGAATATAAATGAAAATTTATTAAATGTTTTTATAGAAAAACAATGATCCTTTTACAATTTAGAAAAAAACATACATGTCTTTAAGTGGTACTTCTTTGTGACACGTCACAATCTAATCTTCAAGAAGTTATCAATTATAAATGGGGAATGCTATCATATTTTCAAAATATATTCTTATTTAGAGAGGTTCAACCAAGTGTATGTAATATAATTAAAGAATACTGTCCATTATCTAAACGGATGTCTTGATAAACAACAATCAACTAAGGCAACGCTAACGTAATTACAAAGTTATCTATTCTCTAGGAAGTTGTCTATTATAAAGTTATTGATAATGTATCCATATAAATGCATTATATAATATACAAAAATAAATAAAAAATAATAATATAATATGTAATTTATAGAAATTCAATTTTAATAGTAAGATAATTTGTTGACTGAAACCATTAATATTATGTTTTCCCCGATAAATGACCACCGTAATATCTTCAAGTCTTCAAATAGCTGATTATCATTTTAGGTGTCTTAAAATATTTTAAGGAAACAAAGGGTATACTTTGTGTGGCCATGCATAGCTTTCCATTTATTTAGAGGGAAAAACAACAAACAATAAATTTTAATTTCAGTCGGACGACCATAGTATTTATAATATTTTAGTGAGAACATGTAAAAGAACATTGCAATCTCTTGAGAAACATGAAAGCTCTACAAGCAAAGATACCACTTTTTAAAACATGACCACAAACTTAGCAAGTTATCTTTTAGTACCAGTTCTAGAGAACACCCTGTTACTTCCCTAAACGTCATTTTCTTTGTCTCTTACACTTTTATAAAATATATGAAGTATTTATACCAGCCTATATAAACAAAATTAGCTGTCTACATCCACCCTCACAACCCCCAATAAATGTTTATTGACCCCCTAACCCCTCCCCAAACCATAAGTTTATTGCAATGATACCTTTCCAAATAAAGTAATGTACATTTTAATCAATTATGCATACTTATAATAAACCCTAAATAAACTTGGCATTTACTGTTAAATTTTAACGCGTTTAAACACCAATTTTTGTATAGCGAACATGGTCAAAAATACTACCACTGCACATTGATGGTAAACTGTAGCTTGGTTGCATAAGTTACCCAGCGTAGTTGGAGTAAACATTTCCCATGGATCAGCACTCCATTGCAGGGTAAACTCAGATAAGTATACATTATACTATTTATCAGCTGTAATGCAGCAGTAATATTATTTTAGATTTATGCATATTTTGGTTGTTCTTTCGGTGTAAGTCTACAATATTAGTGACAGTAAATTATAAAATTGCAAGTCAAATCTAAGAATCAGATTGTTAATTTATATTCCGTACTAATAATTCTTCTAGTTCTAAGTTGCCCTTTTAAATGGTCCATTACCGTGCCCAAACGTTTTCACCGATTAATGTGTACATTTATAATAGCGGACAATTAATTACATTGCCAGTTGAGGGTGTGGTTAGCCGGGCTTTCATCCAAGATCAGCCAACAGCCAGTAGTAGACATGCTGCATTTGTAAAACTCCACATCAGCAGATCGAAATAACATTCGAGTGGTATTTTTCTTAGCCAAAATAGCAATAGTGACAGCGTACAACCATGCTATTGGCTACAGCCAAGGAGGTTTATTACTATAACTGGAGGTAACACTGCTTCTTTTTTTTGTCTAAAAGCGAGCCGGTGATTTTTTCAGGTTGGTACACTGGTGAGGCAAATTTCTCGTTCTTTGAACCATCCTAATTGGTTTTTGTATTCCTATAAGTGAATCTACTCATGCAAATCACTTGAAAAAAAGTAATAAATATTTGTACAAATAATTTTTTTCGTTTGATTTGTGTATCTACTCTTGCCGTGATGTATGATAGACTATGAGCTAATAAACAAATACAAGTTTATTAATGTTCAAATCATGAATAGGTATTTGTTTAATTCACTTTGTCCACTCGTTCGATTTCAGCGAGTAGTTCTTTGCCTCACCAAAATTTGCAAAGAACGGCTCGCAATTTTGTTCATCAGTGTTGCCTTTAGTATTACCGATAGAACTCCTTGGCTACAGCCCAACAGGGAATTTATTTGTACGCTATTACTGAGTGTAATGTAGAAAAATATAAAAAAACTGACGTAATTATAAAGAACAGGTCTTTTCAAGACATTTGCCAAAGCCACAGTTTGTTTTTACGAATGTAAACTGCAGCAATGCATGACTTTTTAAAACTATTTACTTATGTATATTAGTTTCTGAAATATAATAGTATTTGTACTAAGGCCAAAGATGAACGATTGTTATCAAAATGTCACTTTTTACAATTATAAACTTCGATCGTGTGTTATCAATCCATCCTGTTTTATATAAACCAGGAACGTGTGTAATCGATGGTGGGTATTGAATCGTATGTTCTCGGCTGCGTGGGTCCCCCGGGCCAGCCTCCAATCAGGACCACCTTGATGCGGTGAACACTACGTCAATTGTCTCCCGATCAGCGTGTTGGTGGGACAGAGAATGTTGATTGCTTGGGAGGAATCAAGGAAGTTGACCAGGGTTTTAAGTTCATTGTTCCACAAGACTTATACATACTTATGCTCGTACTTCCACAAGACAAGTGTAGGCTTATTCAATTATTATCAAACTCGGCAAAGGAATTCTATTTTTTACACAGAATAAGGTGTATCAAATAAATATATATTTCAACGAATACTCTACCACGTGATTTTTTAAACTATTAGGATCCGATTTCACAATTAAATAAAAACTAATACATGTTCATAAAATCAGACAGATCAAACTTATGGTATTCTTTATTTAGAGTGCAGTATATTAACTCACATCACCAGACATAGCGTTGTCTGAGACAAACATATAGCGATGTCTCAATCTTACTGTTAACACAATCAGTTGTTTACATCTGGGCTAGTGTAATCATGTCGTCTGTATTTAGACGGAGTAGCTCTCTGCACTAAACATACCCTTTACTGAACCATTACACTGATTTGGAAATTAAATTAACTAATCTCAGTTCTTGACAATCACATACTAAAAACTGTAAATTCACAATGTTTAGTATTTTGTTTCAGTGTGTATGGCATTATGTGTCATTAACTAATATTGAAATAAAACTATCGGTGTACCAGTGGTCACAATTTGACTAAAATATACTCCACAAATAATAGCTGGTTTTGTTCACATTCTGCAAACATTTGAACCAGTGTTGTGATGCTTAACTTCACGAGTGACTAAATTAATTAGTTTATGATCATCTAGGTTTTTATCTGTTTTTATCCCTCCCTCTGATATAAAAAAGTATTTTTTATTTGTTCTTCCCTTCAATATTTAATATCCGGTACATACAAATTCAAATTCTTGACAGGTGTAGAAAAGGGAACAAAATTGTTACATACTTTGTCCCGTTCAGTGTTGGTGATTGGAAACTCGACCTTATAACCTCATAACATACATATTGCAACAATGTAAACAACAATGTCCGCAACAATTTCTTAAATAACATAAACTCACCATCATCAACAATGAATTTTAAACAAAGAATACATATTGTATTACCATTCTAGTACTCTTTACATTATGCCAAACCTAGGAGTACCTAACGTTAGTTTTTTTAGTGCCCAGCACTTTTTGGAAAATTTGCAGACATGTTTTTAGAAATTCGCAGTAAATCAACTAATAGACATTATATTCCTTATATATCTTATATTTTATTTACAAGCCTCGTATTAAATCTGATTTATAATGGATGTCTTAATTTATTCTTTTTTTATATTCAGAAACCAGTTTAACATAATTAGACAAACACAGTTGCAAGTAGACTTTAAGAATTTTTTTTCAAGTTACCTGGTGTACAAATTTTGTTTTAAAGCTCTAGCAAATTTATAGCTAGAACCGAGACAATATCACTGACTGTTCCAAATTGGATGTGATTACTGATTAGTTACACTACAAGGTAAGGGTTATGCTTATGGGACAGTCGAGTGCCAGTCTATTACCTTAATTAACCTAATATCTGGTAAGGAGAGGATTACCACGCTAACTAAAGTCACGAACATAAGCTGAACACTTATGCATTTATATTCTCGAATACGTTATTTAATACTTAGAAAAATATAACGGAGTTGGTGACTATATTCATTAATAATAGTGAAAATGTATTAAAGATAAACAGAAGTTCGAACCTTATAGGATTTGCCTTTTAAGGACCTTTAGATAATAAGATAAAAAAAACAGATTCACAATATCATAATATACATATTTTAATCTATATCGTTTGATTTGTTGGTTTTCATTTGTCTGTATCTTGTATGGTAATTCAATATCTTAAACGTTTTAAATAATGGATTATTTGTGTCTTTAATGTATTAATGCTGTATCATAATTTTAAACGAATAGACAACTATTTTTAGGCGAAAATTATATTATTTTTGTTTTGGAATAAATTAAATGCCTGGCATTGTCATGTTTCTAGCCAATACTTACCGTTTATTTAGTCTGACGGTTTGACTTGGATTTTTTGGTCTATTTGTTTTTATTGTTCATAGTTATTGCACTTGTCTTGTTTACATGTTTTGTTATAATTCGTTATATTCCCTTTTGAGCATTCGATACATTATTTTTAGTATTTAGTATTTTGTTATATATTTTTATGTGTTTTATATCCTGCATGATTGTAAATGTTTTAATTGGCTGCTTGCTGTTTATGAATAAATAAATAAACAGATTTACTTGAATATTTTATTTAAACTACTTTGTAAAACAACAAGACACTACGACGATGATGTAGCCTTGTTTTTGGTGCTGCGAAAAGTTGAAGTAATATTACCTTTAAAAACTAACTGTTCTCTGATTTTTAAATATTCATGTTTTTAAATATCGTGAAATTCTTTATCATTCTAATTGAATAAGTTTAAAACAATTAAACAATAAAAATATGAATTTAAAAATATAATAATAGTACTTGGGTTCACCAAAAATAAGATGCCAGCCAGTATACATAAAATGTATATAACATTACACAACAAGTTAATTTGAGTCTTATCAATATAATACCCAGGGTTCATGGCTAATACAGCCAAAAATCGGCACTTCTTGAGTGGGGTATGACACTTTCTATGGTCATAGTTGATAACAAAAGGTAACTTCTCATATAGGGAGCACTTATAAATCCGTGCAGGAGACCAAAATGGTAGCCATTAAGGATAGCTGTAATTTAAATTATAAAAATCTGCCTAAACTTTATTATTAGACGTCCGATTTCAGTGAACTTGGGTTTGTTGAAAAGACCTGTATAATCGAAACCCTTTTTTATGTAGTAGACCTTTTACGAAAAAAAGAGTGATTTTCCAGATATTTAATAATTATTGTCTATTTGGCCAAATTTTAATATAAAAGGTATACTTATTAATGACAGCTTACAAATTTTTATGTTATGTTGTGTACGATGTATTATTAAGTTGTTTAAGGTTGAATAAATAAATCTTCAAAATGTCAAGTCATAGACTAATTTATTAATAGTTACTAATTCAGTTTTTAAAAACTAACAAATTTCACTGGTGAGCACATACAGTATATGTGTGTGTGTGTCCGTAGCCACGATAACTTTCCGTAGAAACCAATGCTGACGACATTTGGTACAAATGTGTAAAGGTAGAACCAGAAAGATTGCATCATTTGAAGTGTTTTTTTTTTGGGGGAGGGTATGTACCCCAAAAGTAGGTTTCTTGAACAATTTTATAAAAATAATCATTTTGAAAGCAAATTGTTAGTACTAATGAATTAAGTTTAAAAAACAAACCATTTAGTATTTGGTATTATTGTTTTATGTCAATCGGTCACTAAGATATTGAAGTGATTAAAACATTACGTTGTCCAATGTTAATTTTATGGAGAATAAACCTGATGTTCTTTGTCCTTCTTGCATCAAATCTGCGTACTCAGTCTTAATGTTTTTCTTATGGAGAATAAATAAAATGTCACATGTCACTTATTTACAAATATGCTTTGATGAAAGTTGGTAAGTGGCTTCGTGACTTAGTGAGGTACCATTTTAAATTCGCTGGGTATGCAGGATAGCTGCAACGGAGGTATTTAGAAATTATATCCTGTATATGCAAATTTAGTCAATTGATAAATAATCATTGAATATCTGGAAAACCACTGTTTGGTAAAAAGTCTAAATACTAAATGTTTAAATGACATTTGAAACACATGTAACTTCACTAAAATTACTATTAATCAAATTATGACAGATTTTATGATTTCAAAGGCAGCCGTCTTAAATAGCAGCTATTTTGGTGTCTTGCACGGATTTTCATGTGGCTCCCTATCTGGAATGTTACTTTTTAACATCAACTATGACCATAGAAAGTGCCATACCCCAATGACAAGTGCCACTTTTTGGCTGTTTTAGCCATGAAACTAGGGTACTTTAAAGATAACACTCACTTCTATTGTTGTGCAATGTTATATAAAATTCTATGCAGATGAATCGAAATTTACAATACTTATACCTTTCGCCTGATAATTTTGGACGCTTTTGAGACATTTTAAAACGAATAATTACATTATGATTGTCAATTCACTATAATACAGTGATTACAAGGTAAATAATCAAAAATTGGTTATTTGGACAAGAATAGAATCAATCGGTTGAAGTAAATGACAGCAACGCAAGAACTGATTGTTTTCAGACCTATGATATGTTTTTTTTTACTCTAAATTATGTAACAATCTCGCTGGTAAAATATCAGTCCACTACTTGAGAACACCCTGCATAACAATTAAAGGTGAACACTGGAGATGCATTATGATATTATTATGTATCGGTCTTTGAACAGAATACTGCACAATACTGACGGTGTAATAAAACAAGTATTTTAATTAAAATATTATGTTAGTATAGCACTTGAATGTAACTCTCGTGTTTTGATATGAATTATGCACACCTATAATTTTTCCACTCATAGAATACTTGAATAATTTATTATAGTGACTAAAATATATATTAGCTAAAAGAAGATGTCAATTTCATGAGGTGTTAAATTTGTTTATATTTGACTAATCTTAATATAGTCCATCAATTGACTTTTTTTTAAAGAATAATCTTGAAATAATCGATGCCAATCTTATGTGTTGACTTCTGTAAGGGTTATTAAGAATGTAAATACTTAAACTGACTAAACCTTTTGCCACAGAAGTAACAAAATGCTATATCTGTATTATTTTTTAACAATGAATGAAATCAATGTATTAGTGAATTTCCTATGGAAAGTGAACTATTAGCATGACCCGCACGGTGAAACTTAAGCCCGGGACCGCAATAGAAGTTTCTAACGTGACCCCCTGAACACATTTTGGGGATCATTCATAATTATATATATATATATATATATATATATATATATATATATATATATAATTATGAATACTTGTGTGTGTGTACGTGTTTGCACTCTAGCGGTCACATTTGTGCCCGATTTACTTCAAATTTGGTAGGTATGTTCCTTTCTATAATCAGTTGTACAAGTTCGTTGGGCAAAACAATCGGAAAACTCTAAACCCATTTTTGGGATGATGCTTTCAACTTTTGAGTTTTTGGGCCCAAAAAGGTCAGAAAAGCCCCGGATGTAAAATTAATGCATGTAAAATGATGGGAATTAGCGAGACAAAAGTTTTAAGTCCTCTCTCGTCATTCTAGCATAGATATTTACATAGTTATTAAAGAAAATGTGTTTCGACTCAACACAGTACATTGTCTTATCGGGGTTTTACATTAGAAAAGCTTGTTATTCATTTGTTGGTGTACTTTTATCATCCCCGGTTACATCACACCTGCTTTCAAGCCTGACTGGACCTTCTCCTAACCTTATAATGCCCAAAATTGTATTCCTAGCATTGCAGGCAAATTAAACCTGGAGCATCAGCAGAGCCAAAAAATCAATGTTTTTAGATTTCAAAAACAATTGGAACTAATGTATATTTTACACTGATTTGGAGTTTTAAAAGTTTTATATGTGGAAATTAACTTCCCTCGCGTCAGCGTGCTGCGTGCGAACTCGTTTTTAGTATTCAAAGCTTTAGAAAGTTTGTGAGTAACCTGAAAATAAAATATTTGCAATGTAACAAAAACTTGTTCTAAAATATTGGCAAACTATAGATTTAAACTCACCTCTCATCGTTGTCTGACATTTTTAATTATAAAAAAGTGTACGTTATTTTGAATTAAAGTCAAGTCAATAATTGAATGTCATTCACCACCGACTGCCCAGTCATGTGTTGGACTGAGGATTAAATTTACGAGGATTAAATAGTGTCAAAATGGGATTTACATTTTACAAAATGAAATTAATATTCAACATTTAATTTTAGTGCAGAAAAATACATATCATATCATAATAGTTATAATTAACAAAAAATTGTTTTGAAAGTAGTATATTTAATAATATTACATAAAGAAGTACATTTCTTTGTAATGAGCATAAATCAAAACACCAGTACTATCCTATATAATCGAGAATTATCCTGAATTATTTAAACTTAGAACGCAACCGATTTTTACAAAATAATAATACTATCGTCATTATTTCAGTTCTCTCATTTAATTTACCACGTATTAATTTACCACAAAATCTCAGAAATCAGTCAACGGATTGAGATGAAATTTGAAATATAGCTTCTTTCTAGGTTTTTCACACTCGCTAAGAATGGGTCTCACAAATTTACCTCAGGGTTCCATCCCGTTGGCATAGAAAATGTCAATGCAATTTTTATGGATATCAAATTTGCATTGAATCAGATGATTAATTAAAAAATATTAATTTTACAACTAGCTGCTGTAGTGCTTATATCAAAAGCACTACACTGAGGGATGATTTAAAATAATAATTCATGCATATAGAATGGAAATGTTCTCTAAATATTGATTGTGAAATGCGATAAATGGAGGACCAAGTACAGAGCCAAAAGAAAAATAGAGAAATGAATAAAAATTAATCTTAAAGTGAATACAATATGGTTTTATATTTATTTTAGAACAGTGAATGTAATAAAAAATATTATTATCACGGAGATATCCTATGTTAAATCCAAATATAAAATTAGTCATTTTTAAAATCAGTAAACTGGAAATATTTATGTATACAAATGAAGGAATCCACCGAACAATACATATATAAAGGCATGTTTCTTTGTTTGTCCCTTATGCGTTCCTATATTATACATACCACTGAGAGAAAGTTTTGCATGGTAATGGTAATCCATGATAACTATAGGAAGATTTCTAGCTATCGATTCATAGCCTGAACGTTAGAGTTCAATTATACTGGACTTTGAAATTATTAATGTTAACCTTATGCAGTAATGGCTTTATTTGGTTTCCATGACAAAGGGAACAACAACGGGAATCAACAAAGACCATGCGATTTCCCCTTCTTACAAATTCCTTTGGAATCCGCTCCACTGGACTCTTGAGGCTATCTTAAGGGCATTAGTTTTACTAGACATTTTGAGCTGGAATATGGTTAGATACACAGTTGATATACCATAGTGAAACAAAGGCCAATTACTTTTTTACAGTTATTTTAGGGTTCCGCCAACTGACCGTAAAAATACATGTTTTAATCAAATCGCACCTACCACTGGATTGATGGAGTTGAAATCTGTAGAAACATAGCTGATACCTCAAGGCAGGCAAAAGTCTACCTCCTATAAAAATATACTTTTGGACTCATCTAAATGGCCTTACCATTTAGGGTTTTTACCATGTTAAAATCATAAACCAACTACTGAACAGATAATTAATACTGAATATTATAATATAAGTGTCAACAATTGGCGTTCCCTAATTCCAAATATTCTGTGGGGCATATAAAGCTATGTTTACCATAGTGTACCTACTATCAAAGTGATGGAACTGATGTTTGGTATGACGATAGCAAATACAATCAAAGCAGTTGTAGGACTACTCCTGATCAACATTTTCTTTAGGGCTCTGCACCGCTGGAATTTATCAATAATTTTTAACTATCACACACCAACTACTGAACCGATGAAGCTGAAACTTTGTAGAATGATACATCAGAATAAACACTGACGTTCTCCCATTTTGAAAATCCTCTGCCACCCACTTGCAGTTTAAAATGTATTTACCGACTCGCACCCTGTCTACTGAACTTATAGAACTAAATTTTGGTAGGACGATTGCTAATATAATCATAGAAAAAATTGGCCTCTATCTCATAAAAATACCCTTTATGGTTCTGCACCCATAGTCTTTCTTATTCAAATATCAACCATCACACACCATCTACTGAACCGATGAAGCTGAAACTGTGTATGAAGATACCTCAAAGTCAAACTCGGTCCTACTCCTGAAACTAAAATTTAGGGGACTCCCCTACAGGCTTTCAAAATCATGTTTACAATCTCACACCTAGTACCGGACTGATGAGCTTACTTTGGTAGGAAGATAGTAACATTAAATAGAATTACTCCTAAACTGAAAATCTTTTGGGGCGTCACCCAGCTATAATTAAAACTTCATGTATGCAATTGTCATTGTTAACCTTCTTGAGCAATTGTTTTATTTGAACTCCTGTGTTAACAGTTCTTAGCAACAGAAAATTAAACGTGAATTAACATGAAAAGAAATGGGAATCAAGAACGACCATGCTAACAAAGTTGCTGGAATAATCTATTAATAATTACAATAATTATAAAATTAAAAAAAAAACTCGGCTAAAGTTTTACTAGGTGTGATAATACTCGTTTTAAAGGTATTCTAGGGTTCTCAGAATTATTTGCGGTTTTCATTACTTAGGGCTGAAAAAGGGGTTGCACCCTCCAATAAAAGACTGAAATGGTGATTTAAGTCTATTGTTTTAGTATCCGTAGGAGGAGTTAAACGAAGGGGGTATTTGGTCTCTCTTACCCTTGATTGAAAGGGTAAGAGATTTTGCGTTAGGACTGAATATCGTGCAGAGGTGAACATTAAATGTAGACCATGAGAGAAAATAAGTTGGTGTAGGATTGTAATATTACATATTATGTTCTGTATTAAAGATTTATTCATCCAACATCTCCTAGGAAGAGGAGGAAAAACCTTAAATTCAAGAGTACGTAACCAAACAAAGAATTTACATTTAAAAAAGCCACCATTTTGGTTTACCGAAGGTAAACTTTAAATTTAAAATAAGATATTGTTTCGAAAAGAAATATTTAATTTAGAAGTATTTGCAGTCCTAATTGTAGCAAGATATTCTTATGTTTAGCTTATGAAGAGTATTTATTCTGAGGATGGCTGATACTAATAAATCATCTGCAGGGCTGCAGATAATGTGTTCTGTATAATGTCTGTTGTTTATAGCTTTAGACTTGCTCTTATATTCTCCGTCAAGTGACTCAGCACCAGTGACGATAATGCTAAACATCCTCCATTGTGATAAATTACGATACACTATTTTGTAAGCTACGAAAACGCATAAGTGTTAAACAAATACATATAATATAAACTTTATTTCCTTTATTATCGTATATTTAATGAGAATGCTTGATTTAAGAGTATATTTGATTGAACAAAACAAATTATTCATTGTAAGACGGTAAATTACTTCACCAACTATTACGGTGGGGATTTTTGTTTTTACACACAAGACAATTTTGTAAATGATAAATTTGTTATTATTAATATTTTGATGATTTTTTTAGGATTATAAAATTTCCTCTACGACATACTCTGCTTACAACAAGGTCATAAAGTACACCCAAACACATTGGAAGTTTTCATTAATTAAAATGGTTGGAAAGGGGGAAACATTCATTTCCAGATTGAACTATGATTGTTTTTTTCACTTATTAACGGAGGATGGGTGAATAAGTGTTGGAGTCGTTATAAAGAGAAACATAAGGGAAACAGTTTAAAGAACTAATAGTTAATGTTAGGAATTTTTAAAAAAAGGTCAAATAAGCAAGTAAAACAACTAGCGATATAATACTTTATTTAAAATAGTTTTTAAAAGGAAGTGATTTTTTATCTTCTGCAGGGAGTGGTTTGAAATAATCATCGTTTTTACCACACGACTAAATGCTGCGCCATGCCGCGTGTGTGATTATTCAACCAATTATCTCGGGCCCCTGGGAGCTTAGAGCTATCTGTCAATTACTCTCCAAGTCTGATGTCCCACTCCGTCCATATATCCCCTACAAAAATGTTTTTCATTATGATATGACCAAGAAATATAGCAGAGAGTCGGTGTCACTGCGACAAACGTATTTGATTACAAAATAGCTGCAATAGTTTACGCTTTTTGTGACACTAAGAGAAAGGTTTACATGGTTGATAAAAATGTTATCAGAGCCTACCATTATTATAGTCTGGTCCGGTTTATTACTATTAACTGGTCCAATTTGTTATCTAATTAAAATTTTGTTGGTTTTACGATCCTCCTGAAATAAAAGAAAATTAGCTAAAACACAAATTACTACCACATATTTTAGTTTATTTGTCAGCAGCAGTAAGTGAAAAGTTTAATTCTGATCTAATTCAATTACACCACCAACATTTACTATCTACTAAAAAAGCATTGCATCAAAAACACTGCAACTCTTGTACAACTTTTTAAGATAGACTCATATTTAAAGGGGTTTAAAGTATACGTATTATAAGTGAGTATAAACAGAGAAATAATTATTTTTAATCTAAAGATCGTTGGTTTTCTACATAAAAAACAAACAAAAAACATATACTGAGTGTCCTGTGAGAGTATGGCACAAATGCAGGATTTGGTAGAACTCAATAAAAGGAGCATACAACTCCGAGTAAACCTTTTTCTAAATCGCTTCATTTTTCGTCTGTCCCCCTTTATGTGGTGTTTAATAAATACAGAATATTTAATTGAGGTACTGATTTGAAACTTAAACTCGTGGTTTATATTAGTTAAGGGGTGATTATTTTGTATTGAATTTGGTGTGTACATCTTTAACTGTTTCAAAATGTCGGCCATTACTAATATATTGAAAATCGCAAATGTTTGAGTAGTTGAACTAAACATTGAGTTTAACAAATTTGAAGCCAACAAATATAGCATAAAGGTTTTAAACATGACCTAACCTATAGCTGAGCAATTTCAATTTTTATGAGTAAATCGTGGAAAGTTCTGGCACTTAATTTCAGGGTTACATAGAAATTGCAACGATTTCACTCATACAAATTGCAATTGGTCAGCTATGTGCTGAGTAATTTTTTTCAAACTTCTTACCATCCTTTTTTACCTAAAATATTACTTTTGTTTCACTCAATAATTTTCCGTTTCAATATATTAAGCGTTAAAATATTTAAATGACCACCATAACCGTCAAACGGTTAAAGCTATAAACACCAAATACAATACAATATTAGCCCAAAGATAGCATAATGCACGTGCCAAGTTTTAAAGCCAGTACCGCAAGTGGTTTCTAAGATATGCTATTTATTAAAAATGACATCCAGACTGATTGCCGAAAAACAAGGTGATTTAGAAAAAGGTTTATACGAACTTTTTGTTCTTTTTATTAGTTAAATCAAATCACGCGTTTGTGCCAAGCTCTTTCGGGACACCTGTATAATCATAATTGTATATTACAATTAATCTAGTACATATATCCTTGTTGAGTCCTACCATTTTAGTTATCTATAACATTACTTTATTATCAAATGTTTCTAACTCCTGTCATGGATCACGAGGTACAATGATGTTCTCCGTGGACGACCGAAATTCAGACAGCGTTTGGTCAGCAATACACCCCTCCCCCACCCACCGCCATTGCCACAATCCCCCCTCCCAAGCAATCGGCTCTGATTACCGAGGGAGGTTCCTGTTCCCTGAGATTAACTTGCAAATTTTTGTAGCACATTTAAAAATAGATTTATTTGTTAATCAACTTGTACATTGCTAAAAAGCGATATGTTATATTAATAAAAAAACAATTCCACTCAACCTCCAACTAGAATTAAATTGTACGTTTTTCTATCCAAACGATCAATCTCAGTGTATTAAACACATATATACAAATTAAATTATTGGGTGATTTCGGTTACTAAGTAAACAATTTATTTTTTGTCCCTTCTCCATTCAAGCCTTCCATAGCCACAGTAGGATAAATTATTGAGCCGGTGGAAGAGTTGAGTATCGTAAATCATGAGTCACGTGCCCTCCAGCCTTAGTTTAACCCTTATCACGATTACCATCGACTTTTTATAGACTTTGTTGTAACTTAAGTCGTTATAAATTATAACTTAAATGAAAAGGATGCCATATTTAAGAATCTCCCTATTTTTTGTATTTTTTTATATATTTTATCACGAATTTTGTATTGCGTTTGAAGCTTTTTTTCTAATTTAAGGATCTATATACAAATAATATTAATGAAAACGACTGGTTTGTTTTTACTTTCTCCCACTATACGTATAAACTAAATACGTATACACTAAATGTTCAAATACAAGCAGTTAGTAGGAAAACTGTCTTGATGCTTCCTGAACCCAGAAAAGGTGATTTTCCCGATGATTTCGGACTGCAATCTGGATGTATCCATACCTATAAATCTCCACGATACACAGATTTTTTTATATTAGGTAAGTATGTAATAATAAGTGTTTTCTTTATTTTATTAAATATGTATTGTACATTGTTAATAATCAGTACATTGTACATTGTTCCCTCCAAAAACCATAGAGCACTCGAAAAATAAAAACATCTAAAAAATGGCTTTAACGATTATGATAATAATTGACTGGTTTATAGTGTCCTTATAAAAATGGCATCCCCCCCTATTTATGGAGACATTTTGGGTTATTAACTATAGGACTTTTACGAAAACATTTGCTTTTTATAAAGTTAACTTATAACCGTAAAAAGGGCTAACAAAGAAAATTAATTATTATTTTGTTTTTGGATTATACGACAAATGTTTGCATGAAGAATTCAAATTTTCAAATTGCGGTAAACGCAGTACCTTGTCCAATGTTATTTTTACGGAAAATCTTTATATTTTTTTACAGGATAAGAGGAGGAGGACACCACAATAAGTCTGGTTATCAGTAGACCTACTGGTAGGCTTTGAAAGTTTGTTATTAAATAATATATACTTGATTCCGAGGGCAATTTTGCATCTTCGTTTTTTCATCCATCATGCCAAAAAAGGGTGAATTCACTTTGCTCATTTACCTTTCTGATCTGGTGTTGGAAATTCCCTTTGCTTATTTGCGTCTTGATTTCATAGAGTATAGATTAGCCTATTTATTAAGTAATAGCTATTACCCTCAGGCTTTGCCCCGCAAATTTTTGATAAAAACTATGAAAGTTGTGTGTGCTCAGTGTTTCCACCTAGTATAAAAAAATGTGCATAGGCGAAAAAATCCTTCTTTATCCGTCTCTTCATTCACCCAAATTTAACATAAAATTCTCCAATCCCGCAAGATAAAATTATCACCATATCTCTGGTTATCAATATATATATATATATGTATATATATATATATATATATATATATATATATATATGTATATATTAATATTTAATTAATAAATTTAATTTTAATATGTTAATTAATGTTAATTAATTTAATATTAATATATATGTATATATTTATATTTATATATATATATGTGTATGTATGTATGTATATGTATATATATATATAATAAATACACAAATATGTAGAGTTACATGTTTTATCCAAGCAATATATTTAGGCATATATCAATTATTGTAATTTTTAAACATCAAGTCCAAAATATTGACATTGCTTTGTTATTACACAATTTTAGACTTTAAAATTCTCATAAAAAAGTAAATATATTTGTTTGTAATTTTTCTGCAGTTTAAAAGATTAAAATAATAAACATTCAATGAAAGGGACAGTACCATCCCATACATGACCCCATGAAAGACTTTCAGAGAGTAATAATAAGTACCTACGGCCGTGAATGAAATAAATAAATGTGAATAAAGACTTTTTTATCATATATCACAAACTAATTAAAAATAATAACGACTTATTTATCAAGTTGTTTTTGTAGAATGTAATCGTATTAAGCCAAACATTAAATTATAAAAAAAAATAATAATAGTACCTTCAAATCCCTCACTATCCCTCTATCCCTCTTTCATTCCTCTAACACCTCAAAAATCCCTAAAAGAGATACAAATCCCTTAAGTGAAAATACTATAGTGTGCTGCATTCTGTGGTTAGCCCGTGGATCTAATACGAATCAAGATCAGCTGTTTGTATTTCCACCAGCTCAAACAAAAATAAAAGCCCATAAGGAATACATGGGAAATTTGTCAGGGTCTCTGACGGAGCGCTAAGGTCAGATCAGGATGAAAACTATTTATTTTTCCTATTTCATCCCTAAAGAATCAGTGTACATAATTTCAACTCTGTAGGTAAATGGGAAGTAGGAGAATTCGTGATGAGTAAGTGAGGGCTTTGCCTTTTCTATATATTAAGTATTGTAATAATCTATGATTCTGTAAAGTTAGAAACTATCTGGTTGTTAAGGTGTTGTTGACAGCCTACCGTGGGTTTTTCGATGGGGTGATTCCCAACGTTTTCCTCAGGACCATTGGGTGTAATCACATTTCTCAATTCATCAAATGGTCAACGCTAGAATAACCTACATCCAATAATTGGTTGAAAATGGTGGGTAAATAAGCAATTTATGTAAATGGTTTTCTTCAGAAATAGCATTAGACAATGTACTCCGTTTACCAATAAATACAAATATATGTTTTCTATACCCAGTAGTTACCGTAAAATCATGATTCAGAATACACACATGTACATTGTTTACATTTATTTTCCCTGATAATGGTTTCTAGCATAATTCTCTACTCCTTATATTTTATGACTCCTAATTCGTCCGAAACCCGATTGGGCTTTGGACCTGAAGGTATAAAAAACACTCAATTTTAATACAGTTATGTAACTTATTTCGTCAAATTGAGTTTTTTGTAGCGATTTTCTGCGGGCAATGACCCTTCAAAATCAATTTTATTATGATTAAAAGTTTCGAGATACCATGGAAGTGTACCTGCAAACAAAAATTAACCAAAATCAGACTAGCGGTATGGTGTTTCGTGTTAAATATTGTATAACAGATATTTGATAGAATAGTTTAATATGGTATGTCAGTCCTCAAACTGAGAATAAAACTTCGACTATTTTTTATAATTTAATCGTATGCAAATAGAAACAAGTCGCAATAGTCGCTGTACATCCAGACAAACAAAAATATCACCTCAAAAATTACATTTATATGTTCAGGGAACATCAAAATGAATATTTTAACCGATAACGTATGTAACAAAAGTTGTAACGAGAACTACGCTTTCTACAAATACTATGTATAAACCCCGGAAAAAAATATCGGTTTCGTGTGAAGTCCTTCTGTGGCCTTGAGATTCTTCATAGTAAACATAGAGCGAGTTATTTTTGATTCTATAAATTTTATTAGTAAACCACACTGTTTCACTCTCAACCGTAAAGAGATTTATGAACAATTTTGCTAGTTAAAGCTCCCATTTAAAATAATTGGATAATTGAACGAAGTGAAAGTATCCTTATACACAACTTTACTGCTTAGACTGGTAAGAGAATCAACTCAACTGGCGTGTCTGTGACCACAATAACTCGAGAATGCCTCCACAGTTAAACTTAAAATTTTCCAGAAAAACTTAACAGGTGAAAATCTCGGTCAAGTTCGTTATTCAGATAATTTCGTTCAGTATTAATCAAATTATCTTAAAACCAAATTTATTTTTTTCTCCATAAGAATAACATTGGAAGCCATTTTAGTGGTAATTGAATCGTTGAAATTTAGCCAACGTCTATGTTTCAACAACAGAGTAACAATAGTTAGTTTACTAGAGTATACTTTGTTATACTGGATAACAACAGTTATTTTACCAACAAATAACACACAAGAGAGATAAATCGAAGTATATTTTTAAGTTGTGAGCATATTTATTATTTTATATATTATTAAGTGTACGTTTAAAAAAAAATATCCATACAGTTAATATTCCCTTAGTACGCCTACTCTGTGGAAATATCGTCAGTCGGAGTCAGTCGGTCAGAGGCGACGATTGTGTAACAGAGGCAGATCGAAAAACTCAAAATAAATTTTTGATGACTCTAGATACTAAGATATTAACTTATAAAATAGTTTGTTTTATTACATTTTCTTAGACAATTGTTAATATTGTGATTGTCATGTGTAAAAAGTATACAAAGCCACAATTTGTCTAGAAAGCGTTGATGAAGTTAAGTCACAGTAAGCGAACAACCTTAAAATTTATTTTGTAGGACAATTATTTGCTAGGTTATATTTTCACTAAATTAAAAGCGAACAACCTTAACATTTATCTTGTAGGGCAATTATTTGCTAGGTTATATTTTCACTAAATTAATAATACAAATTGTCTACATTACCTAAAATACATTACCAGTAATAGTAGGTAACCACAATAAAAGCTATAGATTATTCTAACCAAACAGCCTTTTTCGGAAGGTTATCTTGAATGATTTGACATAGCCTACAGTAAGAGTAAGCCGACATTAAACTGGTGATACGACTTTTGTAAAATACTTTAAACACATTACCAGGAATGTTGTAGTGAACCAAAACAAAAGCTTTAAACTATTCTAACCAAACTAAGCCTTTTGTACAGGTTATCTGAAATGATTTGACAAATCCTAGGTTTGAATTATATTGAGCTGTTTTTATCATAAACTTGGACCTATGGCTATAAAATGTAGGCCTATACACTTAGGCTACTTGCCAATTTAGAAGTTTCATGTACTGTCTTGGACCAACCCATGTTTATAGAATTTAATTTCATGATAGCCTAGGCTGTTGCAACAATGTATTGAACTATCATTTTGTAAAATACAACTGTTGTTAAATACTTTAAACATTACCAGGAATGTTGTAGCGACAAAAAACAAATCTTTAAACTACTCTAACCCAACTAAGCCTTTTATACAGGTTATCTGAAATAATTTGACAAATCCTAGGTTTGGATTATATTGAGTTGTTTTCATCATAAACTTGGACCTATGACTATAAAATGTAGGAATATACACTTAGGCTACTTGTCGTTTTAAAAGTTTCATGTACGGACTTAGGCCAACCCATGTTTATAGAATTTAATTTCATGATACTGGTAGCCTAGGCTATTGAAACAATACATTGAAATATCATTTTGTAAAATACAACTGTTATAAAATACTTTAAACACATTGCCAGGAATGTTGTAGCGAACCAAAACAAAAGCTTTAAACTATTCTAACCAAACAAAGCCTTTTTTACAGGTTATCTGAAATGATTTGACAAATCCTAGGTTTGAATTATATTGAGCTGTTTTTATCATAAACTTGGACCTATGGCTATAAAATGTAGGCCTATACACTTAGGCTACTTGCCATTTTAGAAGTTTCATGTACGGTCTTGGACCAACCCATGTTTATAGAATTTAATTTCATGATAGCCTAGGCTGTTGCAACAATGTATTGAACTATCATTTTGTAAAATACAACTGTTGTTATATACTTTAAACATTACCAGGAATGTTGTAGCAACAAAAAACAAATCTTTAAACTATTCTAAACAAACTAAGCCTTTTATACAGGTTATCTGAAATGATTTGACAAATCCTAGGTTTGGATTATATTGAGCTGTTTTCATCATAAACTTGGACCTATGACTATAAAATGTAGGCAAATACACTTAGGATACTTGTCATTTTAGAAGTTTCATGTACGGACTTGGGCCAACCCATATTTATAGCATTTAATTTCATGATAGCCTAGGCTATTGAAACAATATATTGAAATCACATTTTTTCATCTAAATAACTGGACCTGATGACTTATTGTTAATCCTTAAGGATATTTTGACTTGGCCTATAGAAATTGTTGACATTAGTTCATATAGGAAACTCGCTGTTCTCTTAAAAGTTAAATTAACCACAATGCTCAAGTCTTTGCTTAGCCCAAAATACTCTGTTTTAGCGAATTTCCCCTATAGGGAAGAAGCTATTACCGTAGGTCTCATGGTAAGATTTAAGCCCGAGACCATGACAAATTTTTTTTTTTAGGTCCCCAGATGACTAAAACACGATTCGTTCAAATTTATATATATGTATATATATATCTATATATATATATATATATCTATATATATATATATATATATATATCTATATATGTGTCCGTGAATGCGATAACTTGAGTAAAAAACGTCCGATTTCGATGAAATTTGGCTCAAATGTGTAAAGTGACATTCATGACTTTAAGTTCGAAAACCAGAAAAATCGGGCCATGGGAAGGGGGGTTTATGGGGGTTTTAAATTTTCCAAAAATCAGTTTTTTGCATTTTTTACCCTAAAATTTTTAAAACACTTAATTTTGGTTTAGACCATGTTATAGAGCTTAAAAAAACAAATAATATGGTATTTTGAATTATTAAGCTAGGTTAAGTGGTTGCGGAGAAAATCCAAAAAAACCTGCTCATAAAATCTCCTATGTTAATCTTATGGGAAAAAGGTTTTTGGCTTTTCCTAAGTTAATTTTGATGTAAACTTCACATTTGCTTTTACCAATCAATTCAGCTCCACAAAACAATCATTTTGGTGTTTAAATTGTGATTCTACGTCCAACCGTTGCAGAGATATTCAAAGTGCTAAACACAGTACGTTGTCCAATGTTATCCTTATGGAGAATAAATAAAATTTGATATCTCCATTATTAATGAATGTATATTGATGAAACTTGGCACGTGGGGTCACGTAGTACTGGTATATTGATATTTGCACAAAAAATTGATTTTTTGTTGATTATCCCCGTAGCAGCGAACCTGCGTACTCAGCCCCCATGTTATTCTTATGGAGAATAAGTAAAATGTAATGACTCCCTTAATTATGAACATAAATTAATACAACTTGCTATGTGGCTTCACCTTGTTGAGTTATAATGATATTTGCATAAAAACCCATTTTTTTAGTTCCTTGTTGCAGCAAACCTGCTTACTCATCTCCCATGTTATTCTTATGGAGAATAATTAAAATTGTATATATCGCTTATATATGAATATATTTTTATAAAACTTGGTATGCGGCTTTATATGGCATTAAGACATATATTATGCATTGGAAATTCGCTGAGTACGCAGGTTTGCTGCGACGGGGGTATTTTTCTAATATAACGCACCCATGCCAATCCTAACAACAAACCATGCCTTAAATCTTCGATTTATTTTAAAAATAAATATATTTATGTATTTTTACAACATTTACTTTGATAACAACAAGTGATAATTGTATGTATGTTTTTCTACGGATAAAATGTTAGGTCGGCGGCGGAATCCGAACCTGCGACCTTGGGCTCCAAGAGCCAGTGCGATACCCTCTCAGCTACTGCGATAATTGATTTTTAAGGGAGAAGTGACTAAAACTATAGCTAGATAGACATAAAACCCGGATTCTGTTGGCATTTAATTGATAACGGAATGTATTCTGATGATGTTACTCAAATCAGATATTGAATTTTTTATGAAACTCGATTTAAGTTTGATCATGTGTTTCAATTATCCTTATACGCAAGGAATGAGCGTACACTTAGTATATAAATTAAATTACATAATTTTTAATACATTTGTGTGTAAGGTTAATTTTGAATTAATAACATGAGTATATACTTACACATAATGCTTATTATACCACTTGCTTACATATCTAAAGGTGCAAAACTAGTACCGTGGGTTTTAGCTATGCAGATAATTGAAAGTCAAAAACATATTTAAGCATTAATACAAATCTTCAAATATATAAATTGTTGCAACATGTCAATTAAACTAGCAAATTTAGTAATAGGTCTTATTGTAGTTTATAAATATTTCTTTTATATCAACTTATAATTCATGTTTAACAGGCAACAGGGAATAGTGAATAAGTTTAAAATAAACTTTAACGGTACCAAAGTCAAAGAAACTATGGTATCTTCAATTACGATGATTCCCTAATTTCAATTTATAATTATTATACAAATAATACCAACATGTGATACATGTGATAATGTGTAATGTGTAATGTGAACATGTGATAGAATTTATGAACTATTAAGCAAGCCTTACATACTATTCATACTGATATAGCTCCACTAATGCGTACCTAGAACAAAAATAATATAGTTGAGATAACATTAAGTGCATTTCTTTATGCTATTAAATATAATAATTTACTATATATAAACAAAAAAATACAGTGCTATGAAGCTGTTAAATATTTTACATTAAACGTGTCCGACATATTGCATTTGATAAAATAAGTTCACCGTTTTATAAAACGTGTGCTTTCATAGTTTACTTTATCAGATAAATGCAATACTAAACAATACATCTTCAAATGGAATTGTAATGTTATTTTAAGGGTGGACAACACTGCGTCATAGACACAACTGTTGTTACACAAGGCAAACACAGTGCGTTGTCTCAATCTCAATGTTGGCTCAGTCAGTTGTTTACATGACGGGTGGTGTTGGGATACTGTCTGTGTCTAGATTTGGATAAGGCAAAATATATAAACTGGCCCTGAATGCCTGAATGTTTATTCCTTTAACATTATAGTAAAAGAATATGTTAAAGCTTTTTGTAATAACCTAACAAACATTTTAGAATAGCGTAAAGTAGTTCTTGTTCAAGTAATCTCAACAGGGTGTGTTTATGGTTGTAGAAGGTCGGTCTATTATCCTAATTGCCATAATTGCCAGCAAGCAGGAGCTAAATCATGTCACCACAGCACTAAGGAAATTAGTTCTATCTATCTCTGTTATATATATCTGTATACTATGTGAACACTATAGCAAGAGCGTTGGCTGTATTATTAGTGAATTTCCTTTGGAAAGTGAACTATTAGCATGACCCGCACGGTGAAACTTAAGCCCGGGACCACCATAGAAGTTCCTTATGTGACCGCCTGAACACGTTTTGGGGGTTCGTTTAAAATTTGATATATATATGATATATATATATATATATATATATATATATATATATATATATATATATATATGTGTGTGTGTTTGCACTCTAGTGGTCGCATTTCTTGTCCGATTAACTTCAAATTTCTTAGGGACTTTCCTTTCTGTAATCAGTTGGACAAGTTCGTTGGGTCAATTAATCAGAAAACTCCAAACCCCTTTTTTTGGGATTAATCTTTCAAATTTAGAGTTTTTGGGCCCAAAAAGGGTCAGAAAAGTCCCGGATGTAACATTAATGCATGTTAAAATATGGGAATTAGTGAGGTGAAAGTCGTAAGCCCTCTCTCGTCATTTATAAATATTTACGGAGTTATTAAAGAAAATGTGTTTCGACTAAACACAGTACGTTGTCATATGGGGATTTTACACTAGAAAAGCCTGCTACTCCTTTGTTAGAGTACTTTTATCATCCCCAGCAACCTCACGCCTACTTTCAAGCCTGACTGGACCTTCTCCTAACATTATAATGCGCAAAATTGTATTCCCAGCTTTGCAGGTAAATGAAACCAGGAGCATCAGAACAGCCAAAAAATCAATGTTTTCAGATTTCAATAAAAATTGGAATACATGTATGTTTTTACACTGATTTTGTGTTTTAAAAGTTGTTATGTGGAAATTCACTGCCCTCACGTCAGCGTGCTGCGTGTGAACTCGTTCAGTTTACTAATCTAAGCTTCGAGCTTAATTAGTTTACCATCGACTTCACTATGGTATAAGAAAAATATGGTTGATTCGGTAAAGCTAGTTAACTAATATTGTATGAATAATACAGGTTTTTGTAATACGAGAGGAAGGGTAAGGTAAATTTAAAGTCATCCCAATATAATTTTAAAACTTGAATAGTGCTTAAACTCTGACAAACTAGTTTTAGTTAATTAAAAATAGTTAAATGTAAAAGAACTTTAAAATTAACATTAAAAATGAACAGAAATATGTTGAACATTGAATTAATTGATACACAACTGTCCCTTCTACTACTTTGCAATGCATGAAAAACATTCTATGATTACAATGTATGTTATTGACTATTGCAGTAGTTATTCTGTTTGGCTATTTAACTAATAAATATGTAAAAAAATACATACAAAAGGTATTTGCAACGTCGGTTTCATTTAAAATTGTCTGACGTTCATAAGTGTTTTAGTGTAGTGGTAAAATTTTAAAATGCTTTGAATTTTAAAAACGATATGATTACATAACGAGTTCGCACGCAGCACGCTGACGTGAGGGAAGTGAATTTCCACTTAAAAAACTATAAAAACTCAAAATCAGTTAAAAACATACATTTATTCCAACTTTTATTCAAATCTGAAAACATTGGTTTTTTTGGCTGTTCTGATGCTCCTGGTTCTATTTACCTGCAATGCTGGGAATACAATTTTGCGCATTATAAGGTTAGGAGAAGGTCCAGTAAGGCTTTAAAGTAGGCGTGAGTTTGTTGGGGATGATAAAAGTACACCAACAAATGAATAACAGGCTTTTCTAATGTAAAATCCCCATAAGACAACGTACTGTGTTTGGTAGATACACATTTTCTTTAATAACTCGGTAAATATTTATGCTAGAATGACGAGAGAGGGCTTAAAACTTTTGCCTCTTTCATTCCCGTCTTTTTACATGCATTTATTTAATATACAGGGCTTTTCTGACCCTTTTTGGGCCCAAAAACCCAAAATTTGAAAGATTAATCCCCAAAAAAGGGGTTTAGAGTTTTCCGATTGTTTTGCCCAACGAACTTGTCCAATTGATTACAGAAAGGAACGTCCCTACCAAATTTGAAGTAAATCGGACAAAAAATGCGACCGCTAGAGTGCAAACACACACACATATATATATATATATATATATATATATATATATATATATACAATTTTGAACGACCCCCCAAAACGTGTTCAGGGGGTCACGTTAGGAACTTCTATGGTGGTCCCGGGCTTAAGTTTCACCGTGCGGGTCGTGCTAATAGTTCACTTACCAAAGGAAATTCACTAATAACCTTTGTGAATTTAACTCGTATGGTAAAAAACATATGACTAACAAAGAGAAAATCGAACCAGTTTGTATTGTACTAAAGTTGTTTAAAGTTTGCTACCGGTTTAGAAGGTATGCACTGGGATAATATTTCAAAGAATTGCCATTGACCACTTACCATGGCCCTTCAGGTGTGCAATAAAGTAAATTAACTATTAAAACAGCTGAAACCCATTAGCAAGAAAGCAAGAACAATTTTATAATTAAAAAATACTAATAAAACAGGAGAAAATGTGTATAGGACTAAACAGCTGAAACAATACTTCCGAGCCTATTCAAACGAAATCAATGCTCTAAGAAAATAATAAATGCTTATAATACTTACAGCCAAACTAGTACTGATAAGATTTATTTGGTTCTATTAGCATGTGATTAGATAAATAATTGAGGATTGACTATGATATTAAAACTACGTTATCATATATTTGTTAATAATCAATATTGAACTCGAGAAAGTAAAAGAACACATATTACCAACATTGTAGCACGTATGCATATGTAGACGTAAATCAGCAATGCTCTACCACGGCCGGATATCAACAGAGATAGTCACGTAGAGGAGCCTATTAGGCTCAGAATAACGAGGCAATTACTTAGTGGTGCGGCGTGTGTGTCATTGTTAATGTGGGACTGATACGACTGCTGCATTTCATACAAAGCAACACTAGTGCTAGTGGGGATATTTGGTATCGTGGATTAAATATTCAATAGGAAAATTTGTATTCTTAAATGATGACTAAAAGAAGAAAATACTGACAGGCTTTCTGGATACAGAAATTCTACAATCGATGAGTGTAGTGGTATTAACTAGAATATTTATTCTTAAATATTCATACATAAAAAAACAGTTGATCTGTCAGTAGCTCTCTTTTTGAAGATGAGCTATTTGATCAGGCGATCTTAAATTCTAAAACCCTTTCTTTTTGTATTACTAAAATTGCACAGTCCTATCGTATTTATATATAGATTTTTAAAATATTAAATTTAAAAAATAAAATATACTAAACTATTTATTCTTCCACTACTATTTACTACTATTTATTCTTTTTATTTGTTTTTGGATTGAGACTCATCTATTCTCATACAGACATAAGAACCTTAGATCTAAAATTTAGTATATTAAGGCAGAAAAATAAAGAGCTTAAACATCACCCATAAGCATTCTTGCCATCTCAGAGCTCTCTCCTCATTTGGTAAACGGTGAGAAGGCTCAGGGTTGACATGAATCTTTATTCGAATTAGTTCTGAACGATACTACTCAATAAAGTATTAATTACTTACCCATTCTACGTTGGTTTCATGTATTGTATTGAATTTCATAAATTGACTACAATCAAACGTAAATCAATTAATTAAGTTGCATAGAAGTAAGATAAGTTGAAACATTACAATAATGGTGTGATTTTACATCTAAATCTAGCCTAAACACCACTGTAATTTAAATAGTCCTTAAATATTTTAGTCAAATAAATATGTTAATGGATTTGTGTAGAGAAGAAAATTTTTGTTGTAAAAAATACATAATACTGCCTAAAAAGATTTCTTTCAGAAATTATTATTTTTACAATATTGAAACTGTAATATTATTTATTATAACAATTTACACAGTAGACGAATTAATAATTGATATCGAATCAAATGTTCCAGCAATAAAATGGCATTGTTAAATATAAACGTAAATTACTTCAAGTAAGCATTTGTATCATCCTAGTGTGTCTAAAAACTCAAAATAAGACAAGACACATCTTACGCAAGATGATTTTTGAGATGGAGTATATGTGGGAGCGATAGGGAGGAATCATACTGCTGACCAGACTGTAACTGATGTGATGTGCTTCTTGGGCTATGTATAGTAACTACCCTTGAACACTGGTGTTAGTGACATTGCACGAGGGATGTTAGAGCCCATAGTTTAATGTTGATATACTTATTTAAAACTTGATAAAATATACATTGAAGATATTTCAGTTATGTACCAATTTCAGTTAAATACCCTGATATTAATAATATTATTTAATGATTCCCTTTTTATTACATATCTCCTTTATTTGTAATAGTTCTATCAATATTACCATCAGTGTTACCAGTATTGGGGATGTTCTAAACTGTAATCTGAAATGTCTTGCCACAGCAAACTTGTAAAGATTTTAGTTTATGTTGAAATATACTATTCAAGTTATTGATGGCAACTAAAGCAAATCAAACGAAAACCAATTAGTCATTGAATTAATTAATTAAGGATGATAACAACTAATGGAATTGCAATTCAAGTGGCAATTGTTGAAACTTTAGATGCAATCTAGTTCTATTTACTGTTTGTTAAGCTATGAGTGGTAGTGTTTCACTCTATCTAGTTTACACATAATATGACCTCTAAGATGTCGCCATCGTTTAGAGTTTGAACATATTGATATCATTGGTCACAGATTTAATGGACTGCTGAAATCGTCTTATGCCATGTCCTCAGGTAAAATAAAACTGTGCAAAATGAGCTTTCCTACAAATAATAAAATCATCACAATAAATTCTGAGGTTGCAGAGTTCGTGGAAAAAAGAAGAATGCCAATCTTGCATGGTTATTAAACATTATAAAATTATTAAAAAAACTAAAATCCTAGATTTTTTTATGGCGTTAATATATATATATATCTAATTATTTATTATATATTATATATATAAACATAAAAATGAACGATCTTCAATACCCTGGAAATACCTTTTAATATTTAAAAAAATACAAATACTTCAAAATAGATAATTGGGTTAGCATAATCACAAAGCAATAGACATGCCCTACATGAAAAAGGAAAAAATTAAAAGGTTATAGATCTGATTGTAATTGAATTTTAAATGAAATTGCAAATCAATAACCACCAACAAAATAATTGTGTTCATAAATTTACCCGTTTTTAAGAAGCAGTTGAACTGCTTTTACGCACCTAAGTAACGGACTCGGGTAACGTATTTGATAAGGGAGAGGTGGGTGACAGATTGTAGGCGAGGGAGCGACCGTTGAAATTTGGCCGGGGATCAGGCAGAGACAAATACCCTTTGCCACTCTGTAAAACTGATTCACTTACTGGTACATTGCCGCTTACTTGAGGGTTAAGTATTTTGACAGAACCAACTAATCAATGAGTTTGTGCTTTATAAGCGTAATGTGTAAACCAAAGTAAATTATTTTAATAATACTATTAAATAATTAGTCAGTGTAAATAAACCACTATGACACGATGAGGTCAAGTTCCTATTAAAATATTGTTAGGGATGTTTGGTATCTTCATAAAACTCTTACATTATTATGCACAATACTTCGAAGTAAAATTTTAAGCATAATAATGTTTTTAGACTAACTATAACTGTCCAGTTGTTGGGTGTTGCGTTGAATTGAGTTGGTAAACTAAATCTAATGATACCTTTAATCTGTTGTAAATCCACGCCAAATTAAAAAAATCTTAATATTTTCTTTATAAATGTAAAATTCCAATTTATTAAGAATACTTCATTTAGAAATTAAACTAACTTTTTAGGGATTTGTCATCATTTTCTTGGTAAAGGTAATTGACATGAACCAAGGATACTAACTACTAACGTTTAATGAAGATTTCAAGCTTTTAACTAGGTAAATGTTAACAATGGTTTAGATGGACCTCTTATACAGGGCCGAGCCGTTACAGGGACGCCCGGCAGTTTGCATAATGTTTCATTGTTAAGTAACCTGCATTGATAACCAGCCTATTGTCGTGCCTGCTATAAAATCAAAGCACTTGCATACATTTAAGTATACTTGTTTCAGTAACCATTACTGTACAAGTACATTGTTGTGTCTTAAGATCTTCACTTTGCTGGGTTTCAAAACGCTCAGCATGCACTAGTGCTTAATATATAAAACACGTTGGTTTGCCATTAACACTTTGTTTGATGAGAAGTTCCTTATAAACACCTTTACTCTTAGAAGTCAAGCCTGATAAAAGCTTCTCCAAACGAACTCTTTATCAAACAAGTTTCTAGGTAGAAGGTTATGTTCTGCTTCTAAGTACCTTAGCCTGGAATTAAACTTCAAATAATATATAATTTGCAGGGACCATAAACTATATTTAATTCAATTATTTTTTAATCGTTGTATTCATTGTTAGATATAAATCAACACACAATAAGGTACATATAAATAATAATAATCTATATTTGAAACACTAATTTGTAAGTACATTTAATGAATCTAATGCCCTCCGTACTAAATTGAAAGTGACAAAGCCCCTGTCATCAAGCATATCAATATGTTCTTTATAATTCCTAAATGTCTATACATTCATAAAAAAATAGCTAAGTAAATCACCTTGTTTCAATCGCAGCCGATGGGTTTTCTTGGTCAGGTAACTATTTAAACATATGTTTATACATTTTCTGAATAATAGGGTTGTTACACTTGGTAAGAATGTGTTATCTATTTTTTGCTACACTAAGTCATAGTAATAAAATACTCAATACGTACATAACAGTTGAATCTGTAACCCGTACATTTATTAACAAATACACAACAAAAGTTTCCTTATAAAGCTTTTAACTGCGCTATTATACATACTTTGCATAATTCACTGTCAGAGTGGGTTAGAAATAAATATAAACTGATGAAAAACATGGTGAAGATATCATATTTGTAGTGAGTTTCTAATAAAATACTTCCTCTTGGATATTACTGTAAAAACACTATTTTGATTTTTATTTTTTATTTTAAAAGCTGTGATCAAAACCGTAACTTAGGCAAAGTAGGAAACCATAATAAAGTAGAATAACACTAACTATAATAAAGTTTACAAATCTAACACATTAATTATAATAGAAATCAAGTTAACTAAGTAGAATACAACCTAAAAGTTGTATCCTTTGTGTTACTAGTTTTTTCTGGAATTAGCTTGTTTGCGTACGGTAATTGAGGGTAAACTTATTGGAGGCGTGATAACAGACCACAAAAGTCGGTGTGATGGAGCAGTTATTAACACCTGGATAATCAGCACGGATTCTACCAATCAAACAAGAGGTAGACATAACTCTTACCATGATACCTCTTTGATTGACTCATTAGACGATCAGCTGACAACTCAACAACACGACGATGTGTCAGTTAGACGATTGAACTGTGTGGTAATCACTCTCGATTGTTTACCACGCAGTTTAACTGCAACCGAGTTTAATGTGGTTGACTTACGAACTCTTCTTTACATTCCCTGCGATAATTTCAATAAAATATAACTAACTGTAAACTGAACTATAACTTCGTAAATTGATTTATGTTACATTTTTTTGACGTAAAACTAGATGATTAATTAAAATGTTTATTTTTTGACATTGAACCTTTAACTAATTATGTAACTGTAAATACATGCTGGGTGTAGTGTAATGTATGTGTTTCTGCGTATAAAGTGAAATAGCTTTTAACAGTTAATATTGATGGTCTTCGAGTTTTGTAAGTACGTTTTTCAACTTCAGAACGATATAAATTTATGAAAAAACTTATGAAAAAACTTAATTTATGAAGCTATTAGGCTTCTACCCGATCGGTATTTATAATGTGATTGCTATTCTAATAGCGAAATCTTTTAATGTATTATCTGCCATTTTGTCAATGTATGCTAACAAATGTTGAAACATATACTTTTAAATTTGTATTTATTCTACGGTAATGCACCAATTTACACAGATTCAAATACAAAGGTTGCCATATAACAATAAAAAATTACATTTAGATAACACCAAAAAAGATTATTAATAATTATGTATACAAAAGAGAGGATATTAAATGAACATGGGTGGTTTGCCTATAAAAAGGAAACAAGAGTGATTTAAATGAATATTACAACAGATAATTTAGCTATTATAATACCCTAACAGTATTAACAAATAACAAACTGAATATAAATAGAAAAACTTAAAGCCCTCAGCTCGTCTATCGTACATGCATGGTTTAAAACATGGAGTTAAGCAGTGAATAGTTTATAGTTTAAATAAGCTCTAATACTGAGTACTATAGGTACAACTTTGCTCAATTTCAATAAACAGATCTTTTCAAATTATTTTTTCACCTCATGTGGAAAGAATGATTTAGCATCTAGTATGTCGTATAATTGTCTTGTTGTTAGTATAATTTATATAAACGATAGAATTTATATTTGAAAGATTTTTAAATATTGTTAAGTCGTATAAATTATATAATTTTGTTTTTAAAGAAATGCATAAAACATCTATAGTGTACAAAACTCTCACAAATTAGTCATTAATGCACATACAATATAACCATCATGTATTTAAGTATACTCGACAAAAAAATCACTTTGACTTTCATAGCTCACAGATACATAGTGTGTGTACAAGTATATTAAGCGATCGGGTAATAATATATACATAAAACATGCAGTTAAGTAACAAGGTTTTAGTTAATTTTTGCAAAAAAAAAACTTATATTGGAAGTGGACGGTTAAATACTTACTAAACTGTATACCATTAGCTAAAACTCTTTAACCATTTTACTCTCCCAATGTATTTTCTCCAAGTCGCAGTGTTAGGGAGGGAAGAAGGAGGTTTGTCTCTGCCTGATCCCCCGCCAAATTTCATCGGTCGCTCCCCTGCCTACCATTCGTCACTCCCCTTGCTACATCGTCACATATCGTTACCTTGCCCCGTTACGTATGTGGGAAAGGCTGTTACAAAAAGTTATGTCTACAACATTGTAACACTTTTTTACAGCAGAATTGTTTGGGATACCCTATTATTAAAGTATTAAATGAAGAAATTATATTTTGCAACAGACGGTATTAACTTTTTTCAAAAGACAATCTATGCAAATGGGAAAAGTGTTGAAACGGTAACTAAGGCATTTCCCCATTTCTAATAACCAGATCAACAGCACATAATCTATTAGCTGAAGTAGTTGTCATGTATGCTGATCATTCTATATTCACCAATATCATCCATAGCATAGCCACTTCTCTGTGAACATTATGTATCATGTTAATGCAATAAGGACAGAGTAAATAACAAGCCATTAACTTTATCCTCTTGGTCTAGTTTTAAGCGTTTACAGATAAAACGTATTCTTAAAATTCGAAAAAATTACCATGTTCTAGGAAATACAATGGATAATGGGTAATGGAAAGGTAACACACACTAGTGCAGTTTTGTATTCTAAACTCAGGGGACTAACTAGCAATAAATAGCCTTTGCAGTCCTACCTAGAGAGTTATAATATATGTATTGTTCATTGCGAGGACCATTATCTAACATACACATATTGGGGTGTAATTTACTATAAGATTAGGACATGTTAGTTTGGTCGGCTAAATGAGGAATAGGCTACACCCAAGTAACAAGAATGGAAAGGATTTATATATAAAAAAACTACAACGTGTTATATTTTTTTAAAAACGTTGCTAATTATTATTTAACAAACACAAAAACAACTCAACTGGGTTGTATGTAAGAATAAAATTCAACAATAGTAAATACTCCTTTCATTGTGTTTTTATATCCGGAATGGTATTTATATCCATAATGGTATGGTATTAAGTTTTAAATCTCAACAGAAGAAACTGGAATGATCCAGGATATCTCCCTGGGAGGCCGTGTTAGCATACAGCGTGGTCAGCACTACAGTCTCTCCCCCTCATTGGACCCAGGCAATCATATCAGCTTACCGGGACGAGCCCATGGACACAGGTCTATAGGCGAATCTTTATTTCATCAAACATGAAAGTACCTAATGTTTCCATTTAGTTGTTTCTCAACCCTTTAGAGAAAATTATAAAATAATACAAAATAGTCAAACATTTAGTTCTGCACGGTAATATTTTATTACTATTTCAGTGTGTGTAGTTAAACTGTAAACCAACTACTTACTCGCATGCTGCAGGAGGTCTTTCTTGAAATAAAAAAATGAATATTGTCATCTGCGCTTATTACTCAGTAATAAGTACTCAGTACTATTGTGTAACAAAAATAATTTATTTTATACACTGAATATTCAGTATAAAATATCGCCAACATTTGACACGTTGTTTACAAATAAGTAGTTTTAGATTAGTAATTTCTAAATTTTCAATACATTTTGTTGTACAAATAATATGCAATAAAAGATCTGCAACAGTTTTTGTTTTTGTTATAATGCAAGAAGTACAATAGAAACATATACAGACTAGTGATCCTTACTACTATCAATATTCAAAGCCTAATATTTTCATACAAAATGCAATCAGAATATAAATGTCCCATTATACGAGTATATGTATTTAGCTACTGGTGTCAAACAAAATAAAGATTTTTTAATTAATACAATATGCAAAACTAATTAATAAAATTACCCTAAAAACTAAATTAGGGGTATCTAAGTGTATATTTTAATATTATTACAATATACATTTCTTTAAATTTACTTATGACACTGTAACGGTATTTATTACCGTTTTTAAGTATGATTAATATATACAGAAACAACATTAAAACGTCTACATATTATAAATAAATGGTGATTTGACAGATTTTCCAAATTATAGCATTTACATCAAAGCAATAGTCGTGGTCAGGACCACATTAACAATGACACACGCACCGCACCACTGAGTAATTGCCTCGTTATTCTGAGCCTAATAGGCTCCGCTACGTGACTATCTCTGTTGATATCTGGTAATCGTATCTACATCTCTATAAATGCTAGAATGTTGGTAGTAGTTGTAAATAAGATATTTTTCAACATACTTCATTAAAACTATGTTGTAATATCTTGTATCTTTAACGACGTCCTTTAATCAAATATTTTAATATCTCACCTTATTTATAATCAAATTATCATAATATTATTACCATAATTCTTTAAAATTATATGTTATCGTACTTCATTTAATTTATTTGAGATGGTTTAGTCTTAAATTATTGACGTTTCCAAATATTTCAAATTCTATTTTTATTATTACATCCTAACGAATATAAAAGGTAGTTATTTTTGAAAATGGTATAACTATATCTAGAACTCATACCCCTGTCTATATACGGACTAAGTTTCAATTAATACAACTTATTGTAGCATATGCTTTTTACATCCAACTGTATTTTACAGTGTGAACTAATCTAAAATTATTAAATCGAATTAAAAATGATTCCCAGTGTTAATTAACTAATTTGAAAAGTTGTTTTATAAATTAAGTAGGAGTATCATCAATGAAATACTTTTGGATATATCATTAAATCAATAGAATACAAACAAACTTTATTGCTTAGATAGTGAGCATATCTTATAGTGATTGACAAATAAGAGTGCGTTAGGATATATATTTATTGTGTGAAAATTATTTTAAAAATATGATCACCTTGATAAACGTCATCTTTATTTGGGTTAATTTATTATATCAAGGGATTCGCACACTTTCCAGGAGTAGTAAAATTATCTTCATATATTATTTTTCAGGGGTGTAATTTTTCCAGTAGGCCAAATCTCCCTTGATCAAAATCCGTAATTGTGCCTTCATTTAAAAACTACCTTCACCACCAAATGCAAAAAAAAAAACTATTAAAAAACCTAACATTTTTATTTAACTGTAATTAATGGTATTTTAATTCCTAATACTTAACATTCGAAATTGGAATCGTAGCACTTAGTAGAAAGACTGACTTTAAAAACTGTTGTGCCATGTTTTATTAATTATGAATTACAACCATCCTGTTTGTCATACGTTTACTTATTTATTAATATTTGAACAATCTCACTATTTAGACCAAAATAATTTTAAAATTAAATACATAATTTTAAAATAAATGAATATAAATATCTGATGAGTACGTTAAAATACATACTCACTAATAGAGTTCTCACAATAGGGATAATAATTTTCAATAATAACGCTCATCAAGCCTAATTACTATCTGATACAATTTAAAGCCGTTTAGAGTGTAGGCCTCACAGTGGATTACTAGCCCACCTCCAATCGTTTACATCCCCGACAATGGAGTTGCAATCTGATGAGTTACTGAGCTACATTAAGGGCTGTGTATCATAAATCAACGTTTGCACAGTCTCCAACAATGGCTCAACCCTTATCGTGACTTTCCTCAAAACTGCCTTTACTATAGATTTTGTATGAATTACAAGTTAACAGACTAGCACAGTCCCATTATAGGTATAGTTATCCATTAAGTATACAATTGTCATATATTAATACACCCTTGGCTGAGAAATATTGAAATTAATTTTATGACATTATTTATATAAATGTTTAATAAATAATTTATTTGAGGTTTTATTAGTGAGATAAAACTCCGCCCAAAAAAGAGTTTTCAGGAGTATGTAACAAAAATAAAGTAAGTTCGGAAAGAATCCATCCATCTCTGCCATGCATTAACAGAGACAAACTGTCTCTAACATTCGACGCACTTCGTGACGACTGTCAAATTTGGTCGTGTCTTTACTGCTTCCGCATAACTCCTGGCATTGTCAAGCAATCTAAATATGATTTTAATAGAAAATTGTACAAAAAGATTTCATTGCAATTTTTGTCCAACCATTAAAATGGGATCATTTAATTATGAGCTGGTAAACCATTTATTATTTAAACGTCTTAACACAACGAATATTACAGTACGCAATTATTGGGGTCCAGAGGGTATATTGTGGAGGAAGGAGTACTTAATTTATTCTGAAGTAAATTTATACTATTTATAATTTTGCGATAAGTTACTATTTACATCAGTAAATGGGCATGGGATTTTAGTAAATATTAGAATAGTTGCAAAAGCGTATCATATTTTGTTTTACGAGGCATATTAGAATCCTTAACTTACTCTATTCATTTCCATCCTTTATCCCAGTGTAAATAGGAATTAGTGCAAATCCTAGTGTAACTAGGAATTTTTTTAATATAAAGTTGCTACGTTAAAAATTTGGGGTTTTATTTAATAGGAATCATAAAGCAAATCTATTGGATACATAATACGTATTGGGCCTTATTGATAGGCACAAAGAGGTGAGTAACACATAAACTAACAAAGTATTTAACTTTATTGACAAAACGTTCTAAATAATTTACAGAATCGTACAGTTTTATATTTATAAATATTACATTTAAAACACCCAAATGAGGTTATGAAAAATAAAAATAACTGATGGTTTTAATTATAAATGTCACTGTCGTTTCAATAAATCGTGCCCTAAGGAACAGTTAGTTAGGACATGGCAGTTGTTGTTCCTGTTCGATTCCTTTGTAGGGACATATAATGAATAAACCTCCCATATAATTAATTTAATATATTAAAACATAACTAATATTGTAAAACTGAATGTGTATGAGTCAAGCAATAGTTTTTAAAGTATTTACATAGTTTATCCTTATTTTAGTTCTTAGATAACTATACTTAAAGCATTAAATAATAATCATGCTTTACTCAGTAACGTTAAGTCAAAAACAGTTTTTGGTAAATTAAAATAATATTAATAGTTCTAACTATCATTCGGAAATATTTTGCTTAATAATGCAATATGATTTGTCACTATCAAAACTGTTGTCTTACACTTCTTCTTACATACTTTAGTAATTATTTACATAAAGTTTGTTTGTGTAAAACTACAAGAATATCCCACATTAAATGCCTGTTTGGATACAAATGTTTTCATATGTTTACAAGTGTACAAAACAGTGTTTTATGAGTTGCATTCTGTTATAAAAATACTGCTTGTTTCAATACACGAGTGGTGAACATTAAATTAAACATACAATGCATTTTTAAATTATCAATAGTGCACTAACCTGTGAATTAATTACTCAAATGCACATAAGTACAATAACCATATAATTTGTAAATATGTTCAGTAATACATCTGTAAAATTTACATGGTAAATTTAAAGAAGACGGTGCGGATCACTAAAGAACAAAAATGTAGTGTTACAACTTACCTAGACAAAAGTATTATTTGTTGTTGTAGTATTTTAAACAACAAAAGACCAATAAGAAAATTTACATGATTTACGTGGTAAGACTGGAGGGGTGTAAGCCTTAACCATAAACCTACATTGGTTATACAGTAGCGTTTTAACTGTCCATGAGACTTTATATAACCAACCAGTAAGATAACACGAGCGATGTCGTGTTTGGCTGTTCACCAGTCAACAAGATATATCAGGTGTTTATACTACATGTTATTTATGTTCAGTACATAGTTCCTCGTACTGAATCCTTTGAGTATCTTCCTTAAATTACTAATTTTATTGAACTACAGTTAGTTTTACAATTTTTTCGGGAAATATAAATCAATAACAACAACTAACATTTAGGAAGCAATTTTCAATATCCGGTAGTTTAAAAGTCTAATTTTCTGCTCTTAATTAAGTATATAAAAGTAGAACAATCTGAATATATTAAAGCTGAAAAACATATTTTGTTATAAGTTTTCAAGAAGACACACTATCCTAGGATAAAAACTTCATTGAGGGTCGCTACACACCCGTGTGAGTTACCGAGCTGCCAGCGCTTCTCATAAATCACCGCACGCGTGATCTCGGCTTTAATACAATCGCTATCAAGTTTAATCACCGGTTTTATTACACTATTTTCAGAGAAAACTTTTTAAGTTTACGAATGCTTTATATCTTTGATAATTAGTTTTAACATTAAACAATTAACGAATATCGATAATTTTTTAAAATATGTTTATACATACCTATTTAACTAAATAGTTAGTAGCAATTCACTATAATTAATCTTTATATATTGCCAATAGTTTATTATATTCGTTCGTTTACATTAAGGTGTAAATGAAGCAATTTATAATTCACTGAATTCCAGAACAACCAAACATGTAAGATTGAATCAATATTTTTTAAGATCCCTTATTTAATTTAACAGGGCAGTAATTTAAAATGACGAAATTTGATGTACATTATAAGATAGTCGCAAAAGCCCCACTTCGCTTGAATGTTTTCGTGTAATTCGCTGCTAGAAGGCGATCGTAGCCGCGATTGTATCACAGGGTTTACGACGGCCTAGCACGCGACCCTCTAGCGCCCCCCTCCTCCCCCCCCCCAGGAGTGCTTGTAGTGTGGGTTGATGCTAGAAGGCGATCGTAGCTGCGATTGTATCACAGGGTTTACGACGGCCTAGCACGCGACCCTCTAGCGCCCCCCTCCTCCCCCCCAGGAGTGCTTGTAGTGTGGGTTGATGCTAGAAGGCGATCGTAGCTGCGATTGTATCACAGGGTTTACGACGGCCTAGCACGCGACCCTCTAGCGCCCCCCTCCTCCCCCCCCAGGAGTGCTTGTAGTGTGGGTTGATGCTAGAAGGCGATCGTAGCCGCGATTGTATCACAGGGTTTACGACGGCCTAGCACGCGACCCTCTAGCGCCCCCCTCCTCCCCCCCCAGGAGTGCTTGTAGTGTGGGTTGATGCTAGAAGGCGATCGTAGCCGCGATTGTATCACAGGGTTTACGACGGCCTAGCACGCGACCCTCTAGCGCCCCCCTCCTCCCCCCCCAGGAGTGCTTGTAGTGTGGGTTGATGCTAGAAGGCGATCGTAGCCGCGATTGTATCACAGGGTTTACGACGGCCTAGCACGCGACCCTCTAACGCCCCCCTCCTCCACCCCCCAGGAGTGCTTGTAGTGTGGGTTGATGCTAGAAGGCGATCGTAGCCGCGATTGTATCACAGGGTTTACGACGGCCTAGCACGCGACCCTCTAGCGCCCCCCTCCTCCACCCCCCAGGAGTGCTTGTAGTGTGGGTTGATGCTCCATTCAAATATATAGAAACTGCATTCTTTAACAGTTGTACTTTGTTAGGTACGATTATTATTGAAGGTAAGAAATATAAACACAAATATTTAATCTCCTACTTAATATTTAGTTGTTAACTTTAAATTAATTCTATAGATAGTACTGATGTACTCAATAATTGTTTACGTAAGCAATTATGTTTGTAATTTATTATATGATTAGCATTTTTTGTAGGCAAACTCCGTCAGTAATATATGGAATGAAAAAGTAGCTTCGGAACATTTCTGTAGTTTATTAATTATTTTCGCACTTTTCATGTAATTATCACACATTGTCTGTGGACTTGGTTGATCAGCTAAATGACCACATAGCGGAACTTCTCGCCAAACTTTATCCTATTTCATAGTCGGCGAAAGAATCTGATAGTGTCAAATTAAATTGACACCTCATTGTACTTTTTATAAATTTAAAAGGATATTGTATAAATAAATACCCCCGTCGCAGCACACCTGCGTACTAAGCCAATTTCCAATGCATAGTATATGTCTTAATACCACATAAAGCCGCATAGGAAGTTTCGTAAAAATATATTCACATATAAGCGATATATACAATTTTAATTATTCTCCATAAGAATAACATTGGTGATGAGTACGTAGGTTTGCTGAAACAAGGAACACAAACAATTGGTTTTATGCAAACATAAATAGATTTAACTAGGCGAAGCCACATACAGTACCAAGTTTCATATATATTCAGTCATAAAAACGCAATATAACATTTTAATTATTCTTCATAATAATAAAATGGGGGCTGAGTATGGGTTTGCTGCTACGGGGATAATCAACAAAAAATCAATTTTTTGTGCAAATATCAATATACCAGTACTACGTGAAGCCACATACCAAGTTTCATCAACATACATTCATAAATAATCGAAATATCAAATTTTATTTATTCTCCATAAGGATAACATTGAACAACGTACTGTGTTTAGCACTTTGAATATCTCTGCAACGGTTGGATGTAGAATCACAATTTAAATATCAAAATGATTGTTTTGTGGAGCTGAAGTGGTTGGTAAAAGCAAATGTGAAGTTTACATTAAAATGAACTGAGGAAAAGCCAAAAACATTTTCCCATAAGATTAACATGGGAGATTTTATGAGTAGGTTTTTACGGATTTTCTCCGTAACTACTTATTCTAGGTTAATAATTCAAAAGACTATATTATTTATTTTTTTAAGCTCTATAACATGGTCAAAACCAAATTTAAGTTAATAAAAAATTTTAGGGTGAAAAATGCAAAAAACTGATTTTTGGAAAATTTAAAACCCCCATAAACCCCCTTCCCATGGTCCGATTTTTCTGGTTTTCGAACTTAAAGTCATGAATGTAATTTTACACATTTGAGCCAAATTTCATCGACATCGGATTTTTTTTACTCAAGTTGTTACATTCACGGACATATAACAAGGTGTACATATATACAGGTTGAGTCAGACGACCAGTTCAGCATGTATAACGGGAGAACGGTTTGGTCTAAAGTCATCAAACAAAATTCTTCCCTAATAAAACGCATATGTGCAATCTATTACAAATATTATCATAACAATCTATGTACAGAATGTTCCAAAACTGAAGGTCACGGTTTCGAATCTCAAACTGTTCTTTCGTAAATATAGGGAATATTATACATCATTTTAAAGGTCTCGTTAAAATAAACATTTTGGCGAAAATAGAGTTCACTTATCTTTAACCGTTTCAAAATTGCGGCTATTTTCGTGTAAAATATTGATATTTACGGAATTATGTATAAAACTTATGTACAATATTCCCTATTTTTACACAAGACAATTTTGAGATTCGAACCCGTGACCTTCACTTTTGGAACATTCTGTACATAAATTTTGATGAAAATATTTTTAATAGATAGCCCATATGCATTTTAGTGGGGAAGATTTTTGTTTGACGACTTTAGACCAAACCGTTCTCTTGGTATACATGCTGGACGTGTGGTCTGACTCACCCTATGTATATATATATATATATATATATATATATATATATATATATATATATATATAAACATATAGATAAATTTGAACGAATAGTGTTTTTGGTATCTGGGAACCTCAAAACAAAAAGTTATCATGGTCTCGGGCTCAAGTCTTACCATGAGACCTACAGTAATAGCTTCTTCCCTATAAGGAAAATCCGCTGAAAGAGGAATGATGATTATTTAAAACCACTCAAAATGATTGTAATTTATTACAGATTCGTTATTTGGATAATGTTAAAATATTCTCAAAACAGAAGTTGTGATGCAGTTTATGTTTTTATACTTCCTAATACAAATGTAAATACCCCCGTAGCAGGAAACCTGCATACTCAGAGAATTTCCAATGCATATAAATTTATCTTAATACCACATAAAGCCACATACCAAGTTTCATCACTATACATTCATAAATAAACGATTTATGACATTGTAATTATTCTCCATAAGAATAACATGGCGGCTGAGTATGCAGGTTTGCTGAAATAAGGAACACTAAAATTGGGTTTTTATACAAATATCAATATAACTCAACTAGGTAAAACCACATACCAAGTTCTATTAATTTATGTTGTTAATTAAAGGAGATAACACGTTACTTATTCTCTATAAGAATAACATGGGGCTGAGTATGCAGGTTTGCTGCTATGGGGACTATAGTCCAAAAATGGGTTTTTGCGCAAATATCAATAGACCACAATTAAATGAAGCAATATACCAAGTTTCATAATATTCGTAACCAAGTACCAAGTTTCGTAATATGATGCAAACAGCATCATATTGTTTTGGTCTATTGATAATTGCACAAAAAAATTTTGGCCGATAGTTCCCGTAGCAGCAAACCTGCGTACTCAGCCCCCATGTTATTCTTATGGAGAATAATTAAGTGTTATCTCCCTTAATTATAAACATAAATTAATAAAATTTGGTATGCGGCTTTATCTACTTGAGTTAGATTGATATTTGTATAAAAACCCAATGTTTTGTTCTTGCTTCGCAAAACCCGCATACTGAGCCGCCATGTTATTTTTATGGAGAAGAATTAAAATGTCATAAATCGTTTATTTATAAATGTATATTGATAAAACTTGGTATGTAGCTTTATGTGGTATTAAGATAAATATATCTGCATTGGAAAATCGCTGATTCCGCAGGTTTGCTGCTACGGGGGTATTTGTTTTATAAGGATATTTACAGTATAATTTATTATTAAACAACCTCCTACCACTTAACTATAAGTTCACATGTAGTTAAAAAGCCCCCCACCTATGATACAGGCTGTTGTTGTTGTTGTTTTGTGAGGTTCCAGTGGGCGGGAAAGTCCCTGGCCCACTGAGGCTGCTTTAGGGCGCTTGGGCCCTCTTCAGCCGTCGGATAGGGTTGGTTGGTGAGGGGGAGATTGACGCACTGCAACAGGACTTTTTTTATTATGTTTTTTCGTTGCCTGCTACAGTGGCCAGAGAATGGTTTGGGGTTGGAGGTGAGCACACTGCAACAGGACTTTTTTTATTATTTTTTTTTCGTTGCCTGCTACAGTGGCTAGGGAATGGTTAGAGGTGAACACACTGCAACAGGACTTTTTTTTTGCCTGCTACAGTGGCCAGGGGAAGGTTTGGGGGGAGGAGAGATGAACACGCTGCGACAGGACTTTTTTTGTTTGTTTTATAACGAGTGCCTGTCACAGTGGTCAGGAGTGGGAGCTAGGCGAGGTTTGCATGGGGTTTAGTGGTGGGGGTTATGGGTCGGGCTACTGGTCTAGGCCGGCAAGGTGGTGGATTGTGAGGCTGGGGCGGTCAGTGAAGTATGGTTGGAAGTAGGGTTGGAGGATGTCGGAGGTGCGGGCTTTCTCAAGGTAGGTGATGTTGAGGTGGTGGAGGAAGTCTTTGAGTCTGGGGATTGAGTGGGCCTCGTAAGCCGTGTGGTTACGGGCCCAGGGTGGGAGGTGGGAGGCAAGGCGGAGGGCGCGTCTCTCAGTGGCCTCGAAGCTGGAAAGGAAGCTGTTCGGGGTGGATAGAAGGAGCGGGTGGGCGTATGTTAAAACAGGGCGGATGACTGAGGTGTACAGGCGGGCAAGAGTGGGCTTGGAGCAGCCACGGCTGCGGTGGTTGAGGATACGGAGGGCACAGAGGCGGTTGGTAGCTCTCTTTTTGGATTCACGGAGATGGGGGACGAAGGAAAGTCGGGAGTCAAGGGTGACACCTAGGTAGGTGCAGGATGTTTTGAGGGGGAGACGGACGTTGTTAAGGAAAATGGGATCTCTCTTGGTGCGGGAGAAGCGGCGGGCGTTGAAATTAAAGAAACAGAGTTGGGTTTTGGATGCATTGAGGAGGATGCGCCACTTGTTGCAGAAGGAAAGGTAATTCTGGAGGGTTTGGGAGGTTTTCCGGATAAGGGTGTCATGGCATCGTTCGGATATCCAGAAGGCGGTGTCATCAGCAAACTGGGCAAGGCCACAGGAGGTGTCAGTGGGATTGAGTGGAATAGGGGCAGGGAGGTCACGGACATAAAGGATGTAGAGGAGGGGGCTGATGGCGGAGCCTTGGGAGACGCCGGCACGCAAGGTGAAGGGAGAGGAGAGGGAGCCATGAAATCGGTCCTGGGCCGTTCGGCCGTCAAGGAAGTGGGATATCCACCTGATGATAGGAGCGGGGAGTTGGAGGTCCAGTAGCTTGACACGAAGGCCGTTGTGCCAGACGGTGTCGAAAGCTTTCTGGACATCCATGAGGGCAAGGATTGAGGGACGGTGGAGGGCGTTGTTGGTCTGGAGGCATGTAACGACCCGCAGAAGCTGGTCGTACATGTTGACTCCGGGACGGAAACCGGCTTGGGTGGTGGGGAGGAGGCTGAGTGTGTTGAGGTGGAGGTGGATCCTGGAGGCGAGGACTTTCTCGAAGAGCTTCGAGAGGGTGGAAGTGAGGCTGATGGGACGGTAGTTGTTGGGATTGTGGGGATCTTTGTGGGGCTTGGCAAAGAGGATGACATGGGCATGCCTCCAGGATCGCGGGGAGAAGCCCAGGAGGAGGACGGAGGTGTAGAGGGTGGCAAGAAGAGTGACAAGAAGTGGGGGAGCTTGTTTGAGGAGGAGGTTGGAAATGCCGTCAGGACCGGGGGCAGTGTTCCGGAGGTGCTTCCGCTTGAGGTTGATTTCCTGGGTGGTGATTGGGAGAAGGAGGTCATGGCGAGGGATATCTGGCACAATGGAATCTAGTGGGTTGAAGGTGGCAGGTTGTTGGGTGACTTTGGCGTTCACCTGGTTGAAGTGGGCCTCATCAAAGTCAGGATGGGACGGGACAGAGTGAATGGAGGACAGCGCATCTCGGAAAGCCTCGGACATGCCTTGACTATCGGAGATAACGGTGCCGTTGACAAGGAGGGGAGTGGAGGGGGTTGATGAATTGTTGTAGTGCTTGACGAGGCGCCAGAAACTACGGGGGTTGTTGGAGAAGTCGGAATCTGCCTTCTCGCATACCTTCTAAGCCCTGGCGTCCTTGAAGGAGCACATGGTTGCTTTCGCGCGTTCGACCAGGGCCCTGTAGGTGTCGTGAAGGTAGGGGGAGGAGGGATCTCGGAGGAGTCGACGGGCACGACGTTTCGCCTTGATGAGACCCAGGATGTCTGGTGGGAGTCTGAGGGGGGTATGCAGGACTCGTTTTACCGGGATGGCAAGGTTCTTTGCAGAGAGGATGGCGGAAGTGATGGTGGAGTGGAATTCTTCGACTTGGGCAGGGGTGTTGGGAGGTGGTTGTTGGGTGAGTGGAGTTAGTGAGGCAGTGAGGTGTCTGGAATAGAGGTTCCAATCCGCATTTCGATAGTCTGTGACTTCGAAAGCTTCATGGTGGTCGGACTTGTAAGGGTAGGGGGTGATTTTGAGGTCAAAGATGAGAGGGATGTGGTCGGAGCCAAGATCGAAGCCGGAGGTGATGTTTGTGATTTTTCGGGAGAGGGAAGCAGAGGAAAGGAGCTTGTCAGGGGAAGTGGGGACCTGGCCTTCATGGGCAGGGTACCTGGTGGGCGGGGTCATGTGGTGCTGGAGGCCGGAGTCGGTCAGGAATTGGACTAGCAGCCTACCCGGGGGCGTGGAAGTACGGCTGTGATCCGCGACTGACAACGCTCCGTGTACAATGGCAACAGCGTTTTCACAGCCTACTAATCGGATTATTGAAATGGAACAAGTCCCTGTTCTCCCAGTACAATTGAATGCCAGCCTGATTCCAAGTGTCAATTTCAAATTAAACTTAGCACGTGGTGAATATTTTAATAAAATATTATTCCGGTTGAATTAGTTTTTAATCGTGACCGTTATCCAATGAGAAACCAACATTCATCTCCTTATTATGATATAAAGTTTGTTTTATATCCCGCGGAGTTTTTAGTTTCACAATTTGTAACTAAATCTCACTGTTTACTCTTATTATACATAACGCTGAGAAGAATCGCATGGATTTTCTTTGAAGATTTCTTTAATGGCAACGTGTTAAATATCCAGCCATTCATGTTAAATGTACATATTTCTTAGTAATATAAAAAAATTGCCTAAAAGGTGTCAAGCAAGGAAGCATATTAAGTTCCATATTCATTTATACGAACATGATACGCACCATTCTGGGGGCAAAATGTTAAAATTTAAATTGTATTTATAAATATAGGTTTAGAAATGTCTATGGTTATTGCCTCTAATAGCAATATATTAAATAAAATCTTATTAAGGTAATTTTTTTTGTGAAAATATAACCATAACATGTTTGGAATATTATCATTTAAAGATAAAAAATGTTTTAATACTTTCCACCCTTTATAAACTACTGTTATTCTTTTTAGATGGCTGGTAATACCAATATCTACATTTAAAAAATAAATAGTAATGATTCAATGAGAAATCACTATTTATCAAATGGTATAACTGAGGAGATTCGTAAAATTATGGTAAACCAAGTGGATTCTGAGTACAAACCTGGTTATATCAAATTATATTTTTTTATCCAATTATCTTTGGGATTACAATGCACATTTGTATTGCCTTTATACAACTTTAATTTAATACACATACCAAACGTCTAAATTACAGAACAAATTTTATCATATGTACATTCTAAGGTGTTTTACTAATATATTGAGGAGGGATAGTGAAAATTTCTGCATCCAATATTAAAAACCTTCCAACAGACAACTTTATACACTACAAAAATTACAGCATTGCTAAAGGTTACACTGTCAGATTTTGTTTCGAAATGAATGAGTTTATATTTTGAAACAGTTTATAGTACTGACTTATTATATTGTGTACGATTAATTGCCCAATTATCTAAAAATATAGAGTTTTTATAACTTTATGTCGTGTGTTGTGTTCTGTTTGTTATGTTGTGATAAAATTAATACCAATGTTTGGATTCAGTATAAGTCACCCAACTAGGTAGTTTTTTCATGCCTTAGTAAAAGTGCCTGATAACAGATATCTAATCTTCTTATCTTGAGGAGTATACTTTTTTCAATATGTAAGCCCATTTATCAGTAAAATTTTGGGAAAACATAGATAAGATCCATTAAAACATACTAAAAATTAATCGTAATGATAAAAAACTGCAGAATAAAGTTTTCGAACAGTCATAATAAGTTATTCAATATATTATGATTAAAAAATGAACAGCTGTTAAGAATATTAGTCGAAGGGGGGTCATTAACATTAAACCCGTTGAAAGCGAATCACTGTAAAAAACATTAATTGTCATATGATAATATTTTAGTTGAGTGTATGATTAAATTATCAATTTTTTAGCTAATACACAGTATTATTTTAGGGGATAAAAATAAAAACAGATGCATGGGAATATTAAGGAGGTTTAATTTTGTCTGAACTGAACGTAACACCGGGTATTGTATTAGTTTCATGAATGCCAGTCCCAGGGAGTAGTGCAATATCCTGTTGGACCGTCGTAGGAAGTAAAAGGGGAACTGGGTGCTCAACGGGAAATGAATCATACAGTTGTGATTATTGAAAGGTTATATCCGATCAATTTGATCTATACAATTATCTATTCACCTACTGTCGTCTTAATTGTATTACTTAATATTGTAACAAAGTAAGTATATTTTAGTCAGAGTCCCCCTAATTGTTTAAACCAGAAGCTTATGAGATGGGTATTTTCGTGGCTTATCATAGATTTTTTGATAATAATTAAATTTTAATTAAAACTGTCCCTTTCCACTAGGTAAATTTCTTCTAATGAGAGTTTATTGTTTCAATTATTCAGTTTGGATGTAATATTCCCGTTAACAGGTTTGTGAATTTATCCAATATACCAATAAACCTTAAAAATATATAAAAAGGAGGTGAAATTGTTGTACTGAGGTGTCAGAAGTTAAGGCAAGGAATATTATAGCTCTACAAGTAGCTCGTTGATATTCCACACATGTACTTCATTTGAAATGACTTTTTTAGAGGTTGTGCCAGTGTTTTCACTTAACCCTTCTTTTTTGTCACTTTGTATCGCATGGCAGATAACTGAACAAACTCATTTTCAGATAAATCCGTTTTAAATTACAAAACCAAGTGTAGAAATAAATCATATGTACACGTTAGAATTTGATTTTAAAGAATCTGTTTAAGTTAAATACATTTTGTTGAAAATAGTCCAAGATATTAAAAAATATCATAATTTAACTTAATAAGTGCCCACTTGGACATTGCATGGACGTTACATTGTTTTTAACTCCTAAACATACATTTTTAAAAACTTTAGATTTATTTTTCAGTTAAACAATTTTAATGGTTTTTAATAAATTTTAATATTTATTATAAAAACTGTGTAAATAAAAATAGTCATACAAGGACCTTGAATTGTAGTACATCGTAAATAATTTTTGTTAATAGTGAAAAACGTTTTTAAAATATCCGTTAAACTTATTTTTCATTTATCTTAAACGAATTGATATCAAGATCGAATTTTACTACTGCGGGGTTTGGTAGTTTTACGGGATATTGTTTGTTATTTTAATTTTGAGGTTTATTTTATCAAATCAAATCAAATCAAATTGTCTTTATTGCCATAAAACAGTGAAAACAGCATTGGCATGAGTCAGTGTTACAAACAAGTACTACAATTAAAAATGCAATATCCTTATAACAAGACATAGTAAAATAAAACAAAATATATTACTGCTTGAGGAAATTGTAGATACTATAATATGTTTTATCAGTAAGAAACTCCTTTAGACGGTTTCCAAATTGTTTCAGGGGGAGGTTAACTTTAAGGCCTGCAGGCAAAGAATTAAAAAGCTTAACACAGTTAAAATACATGTTACGTTGAAAAAAAGTTGTCCTGTGCTTTTGAATTGGAATGTTTAACCGTGGGCGGAGTGCGTATTTGGAAGAAAAACTATTGAAGAAAATTGTAGAAGAATGTTTTTTGTAAAACATTATGGTTTCAAATATATACAAACAAGGGAAAGTAAGAATCTTATTCTGACGAAAAATAGTTTTGCAGGATTCATTCCTTTTGAGTCCAAAAATTATCCGAAGGGCTTTTTTCTGTAGGCGAAAAATCAATTTTGTCCTTGAATTCTCAAAACCCCAAATAGGAACAACATATCTAAGATGTGGGTAAAAACAGCCATAATAAAGCGTAAGCAAAACATCAGTGTTGGCAAATTGAGCAAGCTTTCGGAGAGCAAACAGACACGAACTAAGTTTTCCAGTAACCTTATCTATATGATCATCAAATTTTAAGTGAGCATCAAGCTTGAGTCCAAGAAAGTTTACAGTATCTGCGGAAATTACTTCTGATTCATCCACAAGAAGCTGAATGACATCAGTATTGTCATTTCTTATAGAAAAGTTAAGAAGATGGGTTTTCTCCGTGTTCACGACAAGACCATTTGCTTTGAACCATTGAAAAAGATAATTTGATTCAATAAAACTATTTATCTCCATGTCAACTGCATTTGGTTCCCGAAAAAGAAGTGATGTATCATCTGCAAATAGGCAGATATCAGCCTTACTTATACAATCTTGAATGTTATTAATGAAAACCAGGAACAAAATTGGACCCAAAACAGACCATTGTGGGACACCCATTTTGACACACATCTCATTAGAAGTCATTTTGCGGATACAATTCATGTTGTCTATGTAGTTAATTTCAACTTTTTGTTTGCGACCTGAGAGGTACGATGAAAACCAATCGTGTGCACGTCCTCTAACACCCATTCCATAAAGCTTCTGCAGAAGGATCGAATGGTCAACAATATCAAAAGCCTTACTCAGATCGACAAAAATCCCATAACGTGCTGCTTAACATCAAGTGCATTCACAATCTTATCAACAAAACAAAAATTGCATCTAAAGTGCATTTTTCCTTTTGAAAACCAAACTGATTTTCAAAAAGACAGTTGTTTCTACTGAAAAAAGTAAACAGTCTGGCAGCTACAACCTTTTCAAATACTTTTGAAAAGGTTGAAAGTAAAGAAATTGGCCTGTAGTTATCGCACATTTGGGGGTTTGCCTTTTTATGCAACGGTTTAACAATTGCCATTTTAAGAAGGGAAGAGAATTTACCGGAAGAAAAAGAACAATTAATTAAGTGAACCAAAGGAGGAGCAAGTAGATCAATACAATCCTTCAATAACCCAGAAGATATTCCATCAACTCCAAAAGACTTACTGTTTTTCAACGACTCAACCACACGAAGTATCTCAGCAACATCAGTTGGATATAAAAATAATGATTCCTTAGGGGATCTAGAAGAAATTCCATTAGTGAAAGCAGTAGAAGCGGATGGATCCGGTTGTACATTCAATTTTTCACCAATACCAGTAAAGAATTCATTAAATACATTGGATTTCTTGAATGGCTGATCCACAAGTTCGCCATTAGCATCAAGTATGGGTCCTATTTGGCATCATGATTCTTTCTTACTTTTCCTATTGATATCCTCACCAATAATACTCCACATGGCTTTAGACTTACAGTTGGATTTTTCAATATACCTCAACATATTTTTGGATTTTAATGCCCGAATACATGACCTATATTCTTTTTTCAACCGTAAGTAAGACTGTCTATGAGGGTCTGCCGAGGGAAGATCTTTGGAAGTACTATACAGAAAAATCAGATCATCTCTCATACTTTGAAGATTAACATCTAGAGCTACTCTGGAATTTAATCGTCTATGTTTAAGTTTAATTTTCTTCAAAGGAAATGCTACATCCAAGAGATAAGACAGAACTGAGTTAAACTCACTAAACCTTTCATCCATGGATTCTAAACAACTCATGTCCATCCACAATTCTTTTGAAAGCAAGTGGCGAAAGACTGAAGTATTGTCAATATTGAAAGAACGAGTGAAAAAGAACCTGGCATTAGAGGTTATAGGATACAACTTAAGGTCAACAGTTTGAGCATGGTGATCGGAAATAGCGGTTTTTACCACATCTGTGTGTATAACGGAGGGGTTTATATCCGTGTACACATGATCAATAATAGTCCTTGCACCATTACATTCTCTAGTAAAAGAATGGACCGTGTTTCGCAAGCCAAAAGACCTCATAAGATTAAGAAGCTTATTACTATTCACGCTAGGATCAGCCAGATTAACATTAAAGTCCCCCATAATGACAGTGTGTGAATCACTTTTCATTATCTTGACCAAACAGTCATGAATCAAATCATGAAATTCATCAAAATCACATACCTTATTAGAAGGAGGCCTATACACACACATAACAGTGGGAGGCTTCGGAGAAACATCTAACCTAATAGCGGCCAGCTCACAAATGCCTTCCTGACAGAACTGATCAACATCAATATGAATATATTTATATGCATCTCTAATAAACAAACCAACTCCGCCTTTTTCAGATATATTGCGACAGAATGAAGCAACGAGGGAAAACCCCTTTAAAGATAAGACTTCTAGTTCATCTTTCTTCAAAAAATGTTCCGACACACAAATCAAATCTGGAGATTCCAAGAAGAGAATTATCTCAAATTCACATAAACTTGACACTAAACCTCTTACATTTTGATGTAATAGACGCATTTGAAAATTTGCCTGCAGATTTGCATTACTGGAGGTATGGGATATATCAACCGTTGAACAAGCTATAGTATTGTGTTGGGAGACTTCCTTTGATCTAAAAAATGGTTTGAGGATTAGCGTTTCGAACTGAGGGTACACTTATAAGAGTGTAAGTCTGATAAATACGTTTATAATGAGATGGAGCTTTCTTCACTGGACGATCCCTGACTATGACTGGGATAGCAGAACTGACATTTATCTTGTCTGAGATGGAGAATAACATGCTATCAATCATTGACAATATTTTCCTTTTGCCTGCAAGGTTTAAGTGCAACCCATATCGAGTAAAAAATCTTTGGTCTAATTTATCCAAAGGCAAAAACTTACCATGATCATATGACTCTACAAGATGTTTAATTTCAGAATTTATTCTACATATGATTCTGTTTAAAAATGGCTTATCAAACCTGAAGGGCAGTCCCACAATAATAACCTTAGTGTGTTTTGTCCCATCAAGGAGTTTCTTGTAACAACCAGTTAAATTAGGCTTACAACTTCCATCAACAATATCATTAGTTCCTCCGTATACTAACAAGCAGTCATTTTCTTTCATGTTATCAACTACATGATCAAACCCATCAATGACATTATTCAAGGTTGCATTTGGTTTAAAGTTAACAAATACATTACATTCATCGTGACACTTGTCTTGAAACAGGTCAGCAAACCTACGTCCATGACTGTCAGCTAGCATTCTTATCTTAATTTTACTAGAAACAGCAGCATTGCAAATGCTGGATTCCACCCTAATATGATCATAGCTTTGGTTAGCGATTAAATCAGCAGGGACATTGTTAAGAGACAGAACACAGGAGGATTCACTGCTGCTGATAGTGCCACTGGAATTGCGTAATGCTTTACTAGTGGGGTGATTTATCTTAACTCTGCGCCTACTATTGCTACTTATGCTAGATTGGGTATTCACAGTTTCAGGTAAATCAATGTCCTCATCCTGCTGCTCGACAGGATCATACGCATGTTTCACTAGAATTACTATTTTAATATGGGTTTTATATTAAAAGGCAATCTACAAAAATACATTTTCTATCATAACAGCTACATTAAAAAACATTAATACAAATCAGAAAAATATCAAAATACAGCTTTATATCCTATTTTAAAATGTATTTTGTACAGAAATAAACAAAATATCAAAATATCTTTCAAGTTATTGAGTGACACCATTTATCAAAGTGAGAATGGATGTGAATGTCTCATTATGACACGTCATTATTTAGGTTTACATTTCACGATTTATTACGCGTCATTTTCTCTACACATTCTCATATAATTTCCTAAAGATTACTTAGACATGTTAAAATCAATAACAAAAGAAAAGAAAATAACGTAATCAATATAATAATACGAGCTTAAAAAACTATGCTTTTTGATTATAAATAACTCAGGTAAAAAACAAATAAATCTAAAATCAAGAGCTATATGAAATATCAGGTTATATATAAGTATTTGTCAGCTGGAAAGTAGAGTGATTTGTTAGCTTAATACTTTATAATATTGTTTTTTTACCAGGGATAATTAATCTGATGATTATTTTAAATTATGATTGAAACAAGAGTTGTTCCAGGTAGTGTATTCAACATATTCCAACGAACATTTCACCTTGCGTTATTCAGCTCTCAGAGCCACTCGAGGTGTGGGGGACCGGGAAGTGCGTATTGTCGACTGGGGAGTTATTACACTGGGAATCCCACCACTTGATGTAATTAAAGCTGTAGATTCTTCATTAAAAGTGGAATATATTATTTTCAAAGTTTTTTCTAAGACATATTCAAAAATATTCACAGTAACCGTTAACAAAAAGAGCAATATGAGAAGTTATTGCTATTACAAGAACAAGATGAACAAGAACAATATGAATAAGACCAAGAAGAACAACAACAGCAAGAACAAGCTGAATATCGATGGAATCTAGATAAATTATGTTATCATTTTCATGGCAGTTCATTAACACAGTCATTAACATCATACAATTATTAACATTAATTATTATCATTATTATCATTAACACAATAGTTTTCTGATCTTAGCTAGATTGCCGGGATTTTATTATAAAGAATAGAAGGTTTATACAATTTGAAGGGTTAAGGTAATTGAATTCATGAAGTGAAACTCATATTCACTTTATGATTTTCACTTATAAGAAACGTAGAGGCCGTATATTTTACAATCAAGAATGAATTTATGATGGAAAATTTATGTCTACAACTTACCATCATTGTCATGTATGTACTATGATATATAAGAAAAACAAATGCATTAAAATATTATATTTACAGGACATTTTTCATAACAAAATCAAACATTTTATATTTTAAGAATTGCAAAAATTAAATTGAAAGTAACTGACAAATACAACAAGATGGATGAGAATATAAACAAATAATAACATACAATAAAATCAGCTGCAGGTATTTATACAGATTATCTATTTATATACGATAAGAAATTATAGTCCTTCATAAATAATGACAATAATGGTAGAGGGAACACTTTCACAGCTGGTCGTGTGAATTCAACAGATATTGTTTTGACTTTTACGACATGAACAACTCCATCTGAGCCAGTACAAACTTCAGTAATTCTTGCTAATGGCCATTGACGAGGACTTGATGGAGAATGCATTATAACTAACTGTCCAACTGCTATATTGACTTTATGTTTGATCCATCTTGTCCGTTGTTGCAACCTATGTAGATATTCTAATTTCCAACGATGCAAAATACGTTGATGATAGTTTTGAACTTGATGCCAATATTTTAGCCGGTTTGATGGAATGTTACTGCAGTCAAACTCTGTAACAGCCGTTTTTGACATATAATAAATCACCAGGAGTTAATGCGGCTAAGTCAGACAACGGTTTTAACGGCCTAGAATTAAGCATGGCTTCGGTTTGTGTACTCAAGGTGATAATATCCGAAAGAGTAAATATGGTATCATCACACGGTAAAGATGATGTTTTACACTCTTCACTGCGGTTTCCCACAGCCCACCTTGATGGAGGGTTGAAATGGAAATTAATTCCTTGAGTGGAAGCGAATCGTTGTATAGACTCTTAGGCTGTTTTTTTAATGACAGATCGTACAATATTTAGGAGGACTTTTTGAGAACAAACAACTGTACTGCCGCAGTCTGAATAAGGCAGCTATTATACTAGACGTCCATGAACACCTCAATAAGAGCTGCCTTTGTGATCATACAAATAAAAATTAACAAGTACACTTTAATGTGTTTAACAAACCGAACAGTAATCAAGTCCTGTGAATGCAAACTGTTTAGCAAGAACAACACGTGAAGGAGGCAAATCTCCTTAAAGTGGAGTTGTGTTCTTGGGTCGACGCTTAAAACAAGCGTAATTTTATTTTAAACTCATATATTATTTTTTTAATAAATCTCCTCTCTTTTTTGATTGAATTAGTAATGATAGAAGTCCAGTCATATGAATTAAATAAATAAATGTACCTTGAAATCTTCTTCTGGGATGATAGGAGAGAAGAATCTATAACAGGAAATGAAATATTTACGAGTAAAAATATTTAAAAGTGATTAAATAACTAATCAACTTTAATCCCTTCCCAATTTAATTTTTAGTGTAATAGTTATAGCTAGCAGTAAACAATCCTTAGAATATGCATTATATATCAAGAAAATAAGTGGTGTTTTCGTCTCATATTTCATACGTACCTGTAATTCTCTCAAAGTTTTAATTAAAATAATGCACAACTCACCAACTATCATAGTCTTAATATTTACTTATTCAATAATTAAAACAGATAACTAACTACACATTCGTTTATAATTATAATTAATTTAGAAAAAATATATAATTTCGATTCAAGTGTTTGCTAACTCTAAATCAATAAATTTTAAATTTCAGACACCCAGTTTGAATTATTCTTGATGCAATACAACACTATATTTCAGAACTAAATAATAAACTAAATTCACTAAAATATGATAAATCAGATTTCAGCAGTCGTAATTATCAAATGTATGACACTTTTTATATTGTAAAGTTTCAACTTAACTTTTCAAGAGCAAGTACAAATTTTTATAATTTTTATTCTGTAATGTATTTTAAAACTGCCAAACACTGAACATGAATTTAAGAGCCTATCCTTTTATTTTATTTGAATAGATTTCTAATTCATTCTTTCATAATCAATGACACCGGTTAGGTTTCCTACGTATAGTTTTATTAAATATAACTCAATACAATGTATATGTTGAGAACACATACCATGGGTTGTTAATACAATTACTATATTAGTTATTTTCTAGTAGTTGTTTGGATAACAATTATCTCATGCAACTTCAACTAATTAAATAATTTTCAGTCGTATGAGTGATGTTTCCTAGTGTTTATTCGGGCAGCAGTTTGCAAACTGATTATTTCAATGGGACAGTTTTACAAAATGTATTATGGTTTTATTATTATCTAAACATCTTCAGTCGTTGTTTGTGTGTTTGACGATTTTTACTAAACCTTAACTTATTATAATCAATATACTTGATTCTATGTAACACATGTAAGGAAAAGTTTTAGTTTTTGAGGAAACTCAATTAATTGTTAATAGTGAAGTAGTTATTTAGTTCACAAGTACACTGAATAGGAAAATATGTTTTATTTTTTCAGTAACAGTAAACTACTTAGCAATGTGGTTCGATGTGTCAAGTTTATTTCTAAATTTCCCGTACAAAAAGATTATAGTTTTAACTTGATTGTATGGTGTTAGACGGCCTAATCTAAAGGAAGTATGTGGATATATAAAGAAAATCCACTATAAATGAGATATAAACAACTAAATTGCCAGTTTCAATCTCTCGCTTGTAGCGTTAGAAGTTTAAAGTACAAAAACTTCGAACGTTAAATAAATTACAAGCCAACAGTCCGATCGTTTACACCTTTTCTGGTTAAAACATGTGGCACTTCCAACTCAATGTGTGGTACTTCCAGCTTATTTCCTTCCTTCTCCACCTCTCTCTTTCTAGTATTGTTAAAAATCTAGGATCTTGTTTTACAGAGTTACAAGTAATTAATCTTTCCAGAAAATAGTTTTTAAAAGGAAATTATTAAAAGAATGATACACTTTTACAAATAATTTGAAAAGATTTAGATTAAAATAAAATTGCATTTGTTAGTACAATTCCTTCTGTGTAATTCTTTTATTAGTTGTCATTGATTACGTAAGGTAAATTGGGTACGGAACTATTCTTAGAGCTGAATTGGAAATGGTATTTGAACAATGGTTTGAATTAAGTTGTATTAAAATATCGTTCTATATAATTGATCATAATCATTATAATATAATTATAGTACAACATATACTATAACTCAACATTAGTGTTGTCTCGTTCGTAGGTTTGAATTTTGTGTTTCTGTTAGTTTGATTTTTGTACTGCTTTAACAGTTATCTGTTTGAACTTTTATGTGATTTCCTTCAACTTTGTCCGGATTGTGTCACTAATTTTTGTTATACTCTAGGAATTCTTCTCAGCTAAAGATGGGATCAGATTCCAAATCCTGAAAATTAAAAATTGTTTTTCTCTAATCAGCGATGGAAAATGCCCGCATTAATTTAATAAATAGCGTAAGCTGAAACTGACAAACAATGAGCTTTAAACAAAAAAAACATATTTTAAAATCTGCGTATAATTCAATTTTATAATCTTCATAAAATTATACTAATGCTCAATAAACTCACCGAATACAACACTTTTTCACTCCTCTAATTGTTTATGAGCTAAGGACTGGCCCCATACCTGAAACAAAGAAGTATTAATATTATTTTAGTAACTCTTCAGTCGAGAAAATTGTTTCTGGATAAAGAGTATTATTTTCGTTTGAAATATATTCTATCTTGACATTAAAAACAATATAGTACTTGTCGTGAAAATTATAGGAAACAGCTTGTTTCCGTTCATTGGGTAATTTTCGAGGACTTGGTGAAGCATTCAACTTTTATCTTTAACGTTTCAAATAAAAACCACCAACTGAACTGTTTCTCGTCATAAATCTCACTGTTTAGTATTCATATTTATTTTAAGTTTGGAATAAATAAGGCATATTTATGTTTATTTGGCACTTGAGCTATGTCTATACTTGACTAAAGGCAATATTTGAGTCCACTCTAGTGCTTGCGAAACTGCCTAAGATTGCAGATAAACATTAGATCAAGAAGTTGTATAAACAAATCTCAGTAAGTTCCTTGTTGTTGTAATAATATATCATTTAAAAAATGAATTTTCGCGTAAGTAATAAATTGGTAAAAGATATAGATTTTGGTTTTTAGAGTGATGATAGATTTATGAAATTTAGTTGCGTTTCACCTTGGAAAATATTTTAAACTTGGCTAGTAATATATGATTATGAACTCATTTAATTTAACCTAACTTCGTTATTCAGACCCCTACTGATAGTAGAAATTATTTGCATTAATATTATTACATTTTAAATGATTTAGAATGCGGTTATCACAAATTTGTTCCATATCGTATGACGCAGAATGACGATAGACAATTTAAAACATACAAAACATAGGGAGGAAAGGACGTCTAGCAAAACGTTGTATTCAATTAAAGTCGATGGTAGGGAATAATTTTAAAATATAGGAACAGGATTCATAACTTGACGTTTACATACAACTAGCTATAACAAATAAAAACTATGGTTTTTTATAACAGATCAAACAACAAATAATATTACATAACTAAATCATCTAATACAATTTTTTTAGATAAACGTCAATAATAACATATCACAGTGAATATATAGTTGTAAGTACATATTCTAAAACTGTTTGTTATTTTAATAAAAATATATTAAATATAAGGTATAATCTAACACAGTTAAAAGGATATAAAACATTTACTATCCATACAATTAATTATAGTTCGAATGTCACAACATTTAATATATTTTTAAACAAAGATATGTAAAAACTATGTACATCGTACAAGTTTACGTACTTGAGTAACGTACCCGGGTGACGTAGTGTGATTGCGGAGAACGGGAGTGACGGATTGCAGGTAAGGGAGCGACCGATGAAATTCTGCTGAGGATCAGGCAGAGACAAATATCCTGCCCCGTTCTCTAAAAGGTACATTGGCGCTTGCTGGGTGATTATATATTTAAACATTAAAAACTGAACAAAGAGTTCATACAACAATACTAGTAGCAGTGCATTATTTAAATGGATGTTAAAACATAAAAATAAAATAGGCTACAATGAAGAAGAAGCGATGACAAGTTCCTATTACTTAAACATTGTTTGAGACATTTTGTATGTTCATAATTCTTTTATTTCCTTTAAAAACCCTTTTATCCTTTTACCTGAGTTAAATCATAATTTTCAAATTTTAATATAACAAATGTAAAATTTTATTTCATTGTTATGCGGTGGGTTTTGTTTGTAAAACTAAATCAAATGATACGTTTAAGTTGTTATTGAAGGAACTATAATAATATACCTCCATTCTTTATCAATGAGTGCTTTAAACAATAACATAATTAACAGGATAGTATTTTGAATTCATATAAAAAGACAATCCATTAATTAAAAGTAGTTTATTGATTTTTTCATAAACATGGTAAAAGTAATTAATTAAAGATCCTAAACAATATTTTGTAATGAAGATTTCAAGCTTGTAACTAGGTAAATGCTAACAATGGTTTAGATGGACCTCTTATACAGGGCCGAGCCGTTACAGGGGCGCCTGGCAGTTTGCATAATGTTTCATTGTTAAGTAACCTGCATTGATAACCAGCCTATTGTCGTGTTCTTGCTATAAAATCAAAGTGCTCACTTAATTTAAAGATTATTTGTATGAATTAAAAATGATACTATATCACCTTTTTCTAACAGAGGTTTTACCTAACTGTGTGGGGTTTAGAGAGTAAAGTTTAGTTTACTTGCATTGGTAATTCATCCCACCTTATTAATTTGAACTATTTTTGTAAAAACAAGAGAGAAATACTGATGTAAAACAGAGGTGAATAAAAACATATTTTTTAGTCTGCGGTTTAAAATCTGCTAAAAGGTTTTTAACTTTGAATAAAACAGTTTCTAGATATATCCTACATCGTCCCAGGACTACCTTAAAACTGGTTTATACCAGTTTTGCGGCTGACATTAGGTACAGAAAATGCAGTTGTCATTACATATGGCAAGTTTTATGGCTGTGCATTATGACAAACTTCTCTTTCACCTTTGGTTCCTCAGTTTGCAGCTTCTAATGGTAGAAGCTCCGGGTTTGGTCCCCAATCCTGAGAATGGATGGTCCCTGGCTGTTGTACATGGATACCCTGTCAGTTGAGTTGACCAGTTTGGAGGGCAGAATGCGGGTGTCTGTTTGAGAGCCTCATCCCAGCTGTCAAAGGGGCACGGGATTTAGCCCTCTTTAGGGTCGATTTGGCTGCCATCCTATCCCACCCTTTCCTTTCCTTTCCTGCTATATCCTATACTTCCGGTAACCTGCGCAATATTCCCGCTTGTGGAAGACGTGCCTAGCAGCAGTGCTGGGGTTTCCTAATCCACAACAATGATGAATTATGATGATGATATCCTACATCCTAAATTCTTTGTCTATATTTAATACATTGAACCCCAAGTTTCCCTATCAATCAAAAATAACATGCAATACATAAAAATATACATTAACATTTATCAAAAATTAAACCAAAACACGATAAAGTCTCTGTTAATTTATTTAACGTTAAGTTTAAAGCAGTAGGTTTATTCTGTAGTACTCTTTCCATATTTCCCAAGGAATAGCCTAAGTATAAACGTATTTTTTAACAAATTGCACAGTTAAAGTGATATTATTAAAGGTGATTGATGGCTGATGATATTATAAGTGGACATAGAGGGTAATACGATTAAATCATGTACAAAATACATTTAGCAAAATTTAATTTTGGTAAGAGACTTATAAATAAACGTGGTCCAAACCAACATTATCCCTATGTTACTATTTTATGATTATTAGATATTTTTTACACATTTTCTTTGTTGTATTAATGCATTAACTATTAATCTATTAAGTTTATTTTGTTGTCCAAACTGTGATTAAAACCAATAAATGTACAACGTTAAAAACGTTTTTTCCTACTGTAAATGTTAACGTAACGTATGAAACACCTAGTTTTAAATAAGAATGAAGTCTGTACTGAAAATTAAAACTCACGGTAACTAGAAAGAACTGTAAGGGGCACACACATAAACAAATGACGTTAATGAATCTAATGTAAACACCTTTTTTTTATTTACACATAGATGTGACAAAATGCCGGTGTGTTCCCTGTTAACCCTGCAGACGATAATATTAGTACAAATAAATAAACTGAACCATATGTCAAGAAAGTTTGTTTTCATTCGATCCAAAGAAGTCATTTGTTCATGTGTATGGCCCCGTTTCTTTTCTAGTATCCGTGGTAAAACTGAAATAATGATCGCCTTTTCTTTCTTACAGCTAAAATTAAATTGTTTTGACAATAATTACAGTTAGTCACTGTGGATACGTGACAATAGACCACAGCAGTCGGTGTGATGGAGCAGTTATTAACACCTGGATTATCAGCACTGATTCCTCCGATCAAACACGAGGTGTGCCATGATCGTCTAATGAGAGGTTACCACGCAGTGCAATCATTACTGCGTATTGAGGTATAATTACATGCTACTCTCGTTTGTATTATTTACACTAATTAAGAAAGGTATATAATTTCAATGTAAAGTAATTTTATAATAACCAGTCGAACATATTTAGTAGATAGTGTTTGTGTTTAATCATGTGTGTTAATATTTTAAATGATTTATTACACACGTTATTTAATTTTTTAAAGTTAAAATAATATGAATAAGGGAATAACTTTATTATTTAAGAAATATTATTTATTGTTCAGTAATGTTAGCATTGTGAAATATGAATGTAAATATAAAATCTCTACTTGACAGAAGTCATCCGAAGTCTTAAAATTGTGAAATAGAAAAACTATTATTTGCTACAATATATTAACTCCTTTTGTACTCTTAGTAAACATAAAAAAAATAAAAATTCATTTAATATTCAATATTACCTTTTTATCCCTAATATATCTAATTTTACATCAAGTATATAATATTGATGTATTGAAGTATCTAAATTCCTTAAATATATCTCAAACAACCGTTTAATAATATTGATTTATAATATTTCAGTAATCACACAGTCGTACAGCTCTTAATTCAAGAATAAACTTAGTATAACGTTCTGTAGATTAGAAATGTATGGAATACGTACTCAATAAACATAATACCATTAGCTTAATTAAACTCATTATCCGTCTGTCACCGCCTTAGTAAATCTTTGAGTCACGGTTTGAAGGACGGAAGAAAAAGGTTTGTCTCTGCACGATCTCCGACCTATCATTACAACTACCCCTTGCTACGTCATCACATATCGTAACCTTTTCCCGTTGCGTAAGTAGGTATGTTGGTGACACTAAGTATATCACAACGAGGATGTGATAGACTACTTTTAAATGGTGAAATGGTTCGGTTAGTTGGGGGTTTTCAGTTTATTATATTTATGCAATTTCGTTAGGCCTATGTGTTAAAAAATTGCGGATCAGGTACCTTCGGGGAATGAGTATAATAGGATATGATTCCACAACCAAAAAGACCACATAAATACTTTATTTTAGTAAACACTGAGGCAAAAGCTCAATTCATCTGGTACGCTTTAAGCTTTCAAAGATAAAACCATATCTTACAGTGTTTGAAGTATTTTTACAAGGCGTTATTGCAGGCATTTATTTTTTATTTTTAACAAACAGATACCATGGTTTATGAATCTTAATTTCGGGCTAACAATAAATGACAAGGAATGGTGTCTAATCTAATATATAAAATCAATGTTTGTACGTCTGTTCGTCTGTCCGTTCGTATTTTATGCGCTGCCATCCCGTTCATCCGATTGCTTTGAAACTTTGCATAGTAACACAGGTTAACCCTGGGAAGGTTATAGGCTATTAACTGAAGCCCTAGGATATTAGGGCTGTGCCCCACTGGACTTCAACGTTTTAACGTTAATCTTATGGAAGAAAGATTTCTTTTGATTTTATCAGATGATATTTATAACTTAAACTATTGTAAACAGCTGTTTATCACTATGGCAATAAAAAAACTACTTGAATGGCAACTCTCATAATGTAAATAAAAAACTACTTGAATGGCAACTCAAGCTCTTTTTTCGATAGGCGAGTGTAGTAAACGAGCTAATCCGGAAGGCGAATGAGCGAAGCGAATGAGCTCATATTGAAAATTAACGAGTATTTGACATAAAACCAATTCAATGCCTCTTCTGCGGTAGCAACGCCAGCTTATAATTCATAAAATGGGATGCTCCTACAAAAGGTTTAATGTATACTTTGCACATACCAAGTACCATTAACTATTATAATCTAAATATATCCACAGCTCGGTGTAGAGGTTAGAGCATGTGGGTTGTACAGGGTACATTTCTGACAACACTCACCAATATATTTTAATAATGTTACGGGGGCTTATTCCGACGTGGAACATAACTTACCTTAGGCTGTATGTATTGATGTATAAGTCCTGTCTTAAAACCAAAATCGGAATGTCTCATAGATAAGGATAAATTCTTGTAGTATACCTTAACCCTAATATCTCCTTGTATTACACAGTGCATTAATAAAAATAAATACATTTAATCAGTGTAATACTCTGATCTTAAACCACATTACATAATTGGATTCAAAAATATTTCACAATTATACACGTTCTGTAAAACGAATTGAAATATTATGTTAAATTTTAAAATATTTTATATTGAAACTACGATGTTTTCTCTTTTTGACTTCTAAACCGGTTTCTAGCGAGCATATTTTTAATTCTATAAACTTTTGTATAGTAACCAAAAATAATTTTCGAACTATTATTAGTTACTTATGATAGTAATTGTACTTAGTTATTTAGGAAATTTAATTTCAAATTTCATCAACAGAAATGATCCCGGATATTCTCCCTGAGAGGCCGTGTTAGCATACAGCGTGGTCAGCACTACAGCCTCCCCCACCCCCTCATTGCGACCCAGGCAATCATATCAGCTTACCGGGACAAGTCCCTGGACACAAGGAAATAAGGGAATCTGAATTTCAACGAATGTATAAGTACTAAATGTTTACACTTCCCGCTCTTTTGTTTTATAACAAAGGAGAAAGACATTTAATATAAAAATCCTTTTTTTAGTTTGGTGCAGTCAAATTTTATTTTTTATTTTTACGTGGTGTTTATAAAATTACTGTAAATACATATGGAAAGTATATTTTCAAATATCAAATATAAATAATTGAACAAACTAAAAATCAGTCTATCATTTAGAATGTTATATTAGTAGATAACACAACAAACATCCCAGGACTACCTTAAATCTGGTCTATACCAGTTTTGAGGCTGACATTGGATTCAGTAATTGAAGTTGTCATTACACATGGTAAGTATTTTAGCTGCCTATTATGACAAACTTCCCTTTCACCTTTGGTCCCTCCATTTGCAGCGGCTAGGGACAGAATCGCATGTATCAAGAATCAAGTAACACATGATTTATTTTAAGAGAGTAAAATGGTTATGGATTTTTAAGAGTTAATATAAATGTTTTTCGTTTATATATTATTTTGTAAAGTGTTTGTTACAGTTGTTACAGATGGACTAAAAACTAGCTATTTTATAAATTGCTTACAAAAAAATATTACCCCTTATATTTACATATTTCGGAAAAGCATTAAAAGGTAAATTTTCTTGTTATTTTCTAAGTTATTATAGTATAAGTATTTCCTTTATAGTTAATTTGTAATGTTTGCTAATAAAAAAATCTGTATCGGAATGCAGTTAAAAATAAATCCAAGTCACACAAATACCAAGGTAATATACCATTGATAGTTTAGTTTTCATATTATGGGGATTTTTTATAACTAACAGTTTGGCCTCCTTAAAGGGCATTTACAGCCCAAAACAACTTAAATTTATGGGTTGAACTATGTGGTCATATTTTGGGGCAAGATATTTCCTTGGTGTTATAGAAAACCTTAGAGGATATCAGAAAAATAAACAGTGATAATATCCATAAGGGCAAAAATTAATAAAAAATATATATTCAAAAACATATAATATATATTAACAATATAATCACTGGAATAACGGTAAACAAATAACTGTAAGAAATAATTAATTTTAAGAGCTCATTTCATCCTGCACAAAATACTAACATACATACTATATTTATGTCACTATTAGTGATGGTCAAAACCAGAAATTTCAAATCTCAAAACCGAAACCAAAACTTAAAAAATCGAATCTCGAAACTCGAAAGTCAAATTCCAAAATCCTATTTACTTGCCTGGTTATGGTTATGAAAAATAAATCCAGTTACTCCAAATAAACCAGTCAACTTACTGCCATGTATGACTCTCTACTCTCGAAGTATCCTAGAAAAATATTAGTTTCAGAACTACTAGTGATCCAATTATTTGTAGCTTAGTTATAAACTTTGGTTAGAGTTGTTCTTTCACAAATAAAAAATCAATAATCCACAAAAGGTGAAGGTAGACGACCGATGACAGTAGGCTTTTGACCTTCACATTATTAACCAACACTTGGGCGTGATTTCTGTTAAAAAACAACAATGACACAACAAATATCGGCAGTTTTGATTCTCGAAACTCGCCGATCGAATCTCGAAACCGAAACTTTTCCAAAGTTTTGGTGGTTTTGAGATTCAAGTTTTGGTTTTGACACATCACTAGTCACTATTTAACAATTACATACAGGGTTAACGTATTTAAAATAAAAGAAAATGTCTATCAGAGTAAAGACTTTATTTAAGACATCAAGCCTTAACCAACTTCCATCAGGTGTAATATTCTGCAGCAAACCTTACTACTAGGATGCTATGGTTATTGTGACTTCTGGGATGAAATATAAAAATTGGTTTCAGATTATGTCTGGGTTATACTTGGCAAGATTGAAATAATAAAATGATTGACAGTTGTCGTGTGGTTGAATGTCTAATTGACTTTAAACAGAGTTGTTATATATAGTTCTCTTTGTATATTAACTCGAATAAAGTAAGGCATAATTGTCTCTGTTAAAGTAAAGTTATGGGTTGTAGCTGCTATGCTACTTATAAAAAAACTACAATCATGTTTTTCAAACTCCACAAATATTCCACGCTTTTATCATCCTATAGAATGGTTAGGATCCAAACTCAAACCCCAAGACAGCTTTAAAAAGTTGCATATAAGTATAAACTTTTATGTTAGTGGTATAACAAGTTTTTTTTTTTAGAGAACATAATTCAAAATATAATGTATACAAGAGACGGATAATTCTTTCGTCTAATTAATACAAAATGAATTAGGAATTAATTGTATTTTGTATAAATAATGATCTTCATAAAACCTTTCAGCAAAATCTACAGTAATTAATGTAATCAAGCATGATTACAAATCTAAACTGTGGGATTGACTTAAAACAATATATGAATGGGGTGCTTGATTATTTTACGTCATCACAGATGAACACATTGAAATTTCTTTTACTACTAACTACCCAATCTTTTAAAAGTTTCCAAATTATTAATTAAAATTATATATATAGCTTATCAAAGGCAATCGCATATTATTTCATTTCACACAATTCATTTCGCTGAAAAATGAATAACACAAAAATTAAGTACTTTAGAATTTGGATACTTAAAAAACAACAATAAATAATTAAAAAAACAGCAGACGTTACAAATCGTAAAATTGTAACTACACAGAAAGAAATAATTCAACAAAAATGTCTATATGAATATATTTTTCATGGCGCTCTTTATACGTATTGCTCAAATCCTAAAAAATAGCCATTTGGACCACTTTGTAATAAGAATGTACATTTTATATAAAAAAATCGGGTTTAATTCATTTATTATAGCTAAATCAAGCTAAAGTAAAGTAGGTTCAGAAAGGAATCCATCCACCAAAGCCTTTCTTAACAGAGACAAACTGTCTGTAACATTCGTCGTTTCCCATTGCCAACTGTCACAATTGGTCGTATCTTTTTCTTCTGCTTCCAGATATATCTTAAAACCATCTTTGAGCCTAGAAATTATTGCCTGTTAAAATAACAGCTAATTAAAAATATATGGTCTTATAGTCCTTAGAATTTGGTATGAGTATGGATATAATTGTTTACACGACAGTAAAACCAGTCAGTTTGCCATTTGGTAGTATTTTAGTCAAGAATAAATCTTAGGTTCTTTTTTTTAGTAAATGGGTCTTAAGCAGTTATGGAAGTTTGTAATCGTATACATAACAAATAACAAGCATATTTAAATCGATAAATGTTATAGGTATACAAATCTTATTAATTTTTTGAATATTTGTTTACTTCCCAAGGCATTATGTGCATATTTAACTTCATTTAATGGGAATTAGATAGCATACCATTTGGTTAAAAACACTTACTGAGCTGAATTAACCCTAACAGCTAAGTAACACATGAGCTAACAAACGTTAATTTTTAGTAAATAAATTATGTCTATAATAGAGAGTTTCGCAAGAGTAATACAACTATAGTATATTCTGAATTATGTTTAAAATAGTGAACACATACCCATGCCACGTCATCCCGTGTTTGATTTATCCTTGACATTTTTAATATATATACAGTTCTCTTTTTGACTTGCTTTGGACTAAATAGAGTCAATATTCTGCTAAAGATTTAAAACACGTTGAACCATGTTTTAAATTTGAAGGTCTGGGTACGCATGTTTTAAAAGTGTTTAGATAATGCACTTGACTATCCAGGAAACCATTAAGTAATAACATTGCTTATTTATAAGGTAAACAAAATAGTTAAGTCTGGCTCTTAGGGAATTTATATACATTTAAAATGCATTTCTAAACATATCTTTCAATTATAATTGTAATGAAAACCACACCTTAAAATCTAAACTACGCCCGATAAATTCATCGATAGTTAATAATTTTATTATATGAAAAAAAATATATTTCAGTGTCTTTTGATCGTTTTCATAAGCCTTACCACAAATCAACTTTAATATCACGATCCCCTCTTGAACCGAATAATGAAAACCACAGATGATATGAAGCTTCATCCCTGACAGATTGTCTTTAATGATCACCCTCTCCCCTCGTGTTAGAGTGGAGGGGGTAGAGGGTGCTGGGTATGAGGACTGACAGTGACTACATCTTTTTAAAAGCAAAAAAAAAATAGGAGTATAACTTTAGTTGAACAATGTATGTAAGAATTTAAAATTCGTAAACAACACATGACCAACGCATATTAATATACGAGTACCTGAATATTTTGCAGGTCTACTGATTTCATTGATGCATTTTAAGTAGTGATACACTATAATTACTAGGTAATTTTATTTATCTAAATAAAACTATTTAAAAATATTCTCGTTACCAAAATCCACGTAAGAAAAGGATTTGTTTTATTTTGTACTGATGTGGCTAAATAGGTGCATTTAAAAGAGGTAAACCTTTTACCCTTTAGTCAAAGGTAGAGTCAACCTTAGTGGTTCGCAGCAGGATTGTACTCTGATAAATGTTACCCCTAGGGGGCTATAATATCACCTTAGTGGCTGCTATGTAGCATGTCCTAGATATAAAAGTCCTGGAGAATTATTTGGCTTTTAGGCTTTTATTAGTGGTATAGTATAATATTGATTCAGTTGCTAGCCACCCAGAATTAACTTAATATTTGTGTATATAAAAATAAAAGGAAGACTTTTTACAAACTATGCCAATCCTTAACTATACTACTGAGACTTGTGCTTGGTTTAAATACATATTCTCTTTTTATGTATTTATATTATTTATATATATTTATATTTTAAATCATATACTGCACATTTATTTTATTTTAACTCGTAGTAGACAGTAATTAAGACAATCAATCATTTGTTAAAGGTGAATGAAATATTAGAAAAATCTTCAAACTTTAGAATAACACTTTTTAAACTTTATTGCTTACTTACAACACAGATATTTTTGTATTTTTTTGTTTTTGTGTCTATTTACGCCAGTGGAACTTTTTTTACGTTTTGATAGGGAACAGTCAAAACCCTGGTCTTGTTACTACCTAGTGTCGACCTATTCTTAGAAAGCGTCATTAATTAATAGTCCAATGACAAATGGCAACTGGGTCCAGTTTCGAACCTTCTCAAAACTGTGCTATGTATTAAAGCTAGACAGTTGTTTTAATGCACGCGCTTGAAAAAGTACATGTTTATATAATAGTTTATGTAAAACCAAACTATAAAATTTAAAAATCCAAATTTAATCAGTTACTATCATTCTTATAGGCATTTCGTGGAAAGAGCAGAGAAGATTTATTGTGGGTGTTCTAGGTGTTCTCCTCCCTACGTATTAAAATTGGGTTTCGTTATTTTTATTTCTTTACTCATCAACAGTGTTGATAATATTAGATATATTATTCATAAAATACGCCATAAATGCCTTGAATTATTAAAATTGATATTTCGCATATCCTAATACTTAAATACAGGTAGTTAAATAAGCATTTATTTAAGTTGTCATAAAATTTGTATACAAAATGGACATTCATTATCATTTAACTATTTTATTGTAAGTACATTACATGATAAATGGCAGCAAATCCCAGTTAACTTGGATGTTTACGTGTAGTTGCCACCAGAGGGTGATGGTTGCCGCGATTGTCCTACAGAGTTTACGATGGTCTAGCACGCGACCCTCTAGCTCCCCACTCGGAGTGGGTATCGGCCAGTTTAAACCTAGCTTAAATATATTCAAGCAACATTTGTGGCCTTTGTCCTATTCTCAGACTGATAATTGACCCTAAGCCTTACAGTGAATGTTTACCTAATTGTATGCCAGTGGATTCATTATGATTATCATTATAAATAAAATACAATAGGATGATGCTTTTCAAACAGTTTTATTTAGATGACTGTAATTGATAATATATTGATATCGGTATATCACATTTGCTTTAATTAGTTTGTGGGATATTTTATTTCTTTTTTTACATAAACATTTTGAATAGTAGAAACCCCCTGGACTTAATAGGTGACATAATACTTTAATCCCGAACCTCTTCTGCTATCCATTGAACAATAGGGATGTAAATATATACAGAGCTTTGGTGGTGTTTAGTAGAATTTTGAAATAAATTTGGTTTTTGACCCGTTATTTAATCAAGCCCATAACGGGTGGAAGTAAAAAGGTATTTATTGTTCTGTGATATAGCCCCCAAAGGAGCTATACCAATTGATATAGTTGAAACGGTAAAAAATTGGAGTTTTCAATCAACTGTTTTCCTGTTAATGAAGTATATTCATTAAATATTGTCTGATGTTGTTTTAAGAAATTTACAATCATGGTGAATAAACAACTCTAATAATGTTGTAAAAGGTTCTAGTGCAATTTTTAGTTGATTATCATAAAATCTTTACATATCTGTGTCTAATGAATTTGTCTGAAACTGAAGAAAAAAATTCAATTTGTGTTCTGATTTCATAGAAAACTGATAATTATGGAATACTTTTGTATAATAAAATATTACACCCCTATGATAAACTCGGCGATTCACGAGTTCCCCCCCATGTACAGTGGCAGCAGCGTTTTCACAGCCTACTAATCGGATTATTGAAATGGAACAAGTCCCTGTTCTCCCAGTACAATTGAATGCCAGCCTGATTCCAAGTGTCACTTTCAAATTCAAGCTTAGCAAGTGGTGAATATTTTAATAAGAAATTATTAGGGTGTTTGAAACGTCGAGTTTTAAAGTAGAAAATAAATTGTCTTCCGAGTCTCTCTTACTGTGGACCATGTAATTAATCACTAAATTAGGATTTCAATAACCACAACTAAAACGTGAAGTTTACTTATTATTTCCTTGGTTATTCGTTTTCAAATATATAGTTTGGTAACTGTTATTTAGTAATTTAATAAGGTATATTAATTTGTGTTTAATTGTATTCTTATTAGAATCTAGTTTGTAGGATATTCAGTTCCCCATATTAAAAAATAATCCTGGAGAGAGAGTGAGGTAAACTTGTATCTCCCAAAAACAAACAAAAATTCCGATCAGACCCATATTGCATTATAATCTTGGTCAGCTGTCAACTCTTTCCATCTGACCCGCTTCACGGCTTCGGTGGAAGATGTATGTGGGCTAGTGGTCTTCTGCCCAATTTGAGGGAGAATGCGTGTCTCAAGTTATTGCTATTTTCTCGAGGCCTTTCAGTGCCCATTTTCACTCTTTTTAGCGAATTTCCCCTATAGGGAAGAAGCTATTACCGTAGGTCTTATGGTAAGACTTAAGCCCGAGACCATGATAACTTTTCATTTTGAGGTCCCCAGATGCCAAAAACACCATTCGTTCAAATTTTTATATATGTATATATATATATATATATATATATATATATATATGTGCCCGTAAGCACGATAACTCTCGTAAAAAAGGTCCGATCTTAATGAAATTTGGTACAAATGTGCAAAGTACCATTTATTTGAACGAGTTCGAAAACCAGATGAATCGCACCATCCGAAGGGGGGTTTTGGGGGGGTTTTGTACCCCAAAAATGTGTTTTTTGGGGTTATCACATGTAATTTTAATTTAAATCAAATTTTAATTTATACCATTGAATTCAGCTTAAAAAACAAACAATTTGGTATTTTGATCATTGCTCTACGTCAATTGGTTACCGAGATATTGAAAGTACTAAACACAGTACGTTGTCTAATGTTATTCTTATGGAGAAAAATAAAAATTGTATATCTCGCTTATTTATGAATATAAACTGGCGAAATTTGGTATATGGCTTGATCTGGTTGTGGTTTATTGTTGTTTGCACAAAAAAAATTTTTCGCCAATGTTTCATGTAGCAGCAAACCTAGGTACTTGGTCCCCATGTTATTCTTATGGAAAATACTTAAAATGTTATATATCGCTTATTTATGAATGTATGTGGATGAAACTTGGTATGTGTCTTCACTAAGATGAGTTCTATTGATATTTGCATAAAAACCCATTATTTTGTGTGCCTTGTTGCAGCAAACCTGCGTACTCATCCCCAATGTTATTCTTATGGAGAATAATTAATATTTTAAATATCGCTTGTTTGTGAATACATTTCTTATGAATCCTGTTAAGTGTTTTAATGTGTTATGTTATATATTCATTGGAAATTCGCTGAGTATGCAGGTTTGCTGCAACGGGGGTATTCTTCTCTTACAATTTATATCGTGCTTGTTTCACTTACGATATTGTTATATGTTCTATCTAATATATTGATTACTTAGTTATACTTGCACATCAAGTATACTTCCAGTATGAGAAGCATTAAACAAAATCTCTCATCTATGTTATTTAATAAATATGATGCCAATATAAGTGTAAAATTTAGGAAGATCACAGGTAGGACCCCTTTCAAACTCACATTTTGTCAAATATAATTTTTACAAACTATTTTCGTAAAAAATTGAAATTTGTGGGGAAACCTGTGGTAAATTTATGGACAGTTTCACTTGAAATGGAAGTTAAATAACTCTTTGCACTATTATTATCAAGTGAATTCATGATAATTAAGTCAGTTTACAGGAATTGTTTTGTGTGGCTGTAAATATAACATGAATGTTTCTCAGAGCTACTTAATTTAAGTTGTATTCTTAAAACCATTATATTATATTTTTAAATAGAAATAGATTACTTGTATTGCTGAAGAAGAAAAAGATGGATGAGAACATTAAGGATGTTCATCCTTGTCTGAACCTTACACCAGGCGTGTTAGTTTGATGAATGCCAACCCCAGGGAGTAGAGCAATATCCTGCAGGGAAAGTGAAGGGGAAATTCAGGTCCTCAACGGGAAATAAATCTGGCAATAAGGATTATTGAAGGTAATATATTATCATTAAAAACCCGTTATTGTCTTTCCCAACCCTTATTTGTTCATGTTGTGTGTAAAATATTTATGTCATCTACAATACAACTAAAATTATTCTTTTTAATACTGTACATGGATTAACACTCCAAAAGGATTCAAAACGGAAGATAGGTTTAGATATATTTTGGTGAGATAGTTATTTCCAAACAACATAGGTGTAGGGACGTTTAAATCCACTATTCATGCTGTATCAGGAATATTTAAAATTAAAAACAAGACATATAACACGAAACACAGACGACTTTTCCCAATAGCGAGCATTAATTAGGTGATAGGTTATTGTTAGTAACAATATTTATACTGGAGAAAAAGCAAACCGGATTAGGAATTGCTGACTAAAGTAATAAGATCCCATAATTTGTATGTGTTTTTGGTAACCGCAAATTACCTAAAATGTCATTGCTTTATTTTTTTACAACAAACATATATTCTAGGGATTTATAATTGTATAAAGAATACATTGTTATGGCCCAAATTTTCCCATTTACCTTTTAATACTTGATGGCTTGCAAGAGCGGAGCTCAGGGTGTCAAACGGCAAAAACTTTACCATTTACTATGGAGCTCTAAATAAACCGGTATTATACTTATCTTTCAAGTATGGGAACAGGTTTTTAAGGAACATATGAGCACAATGATTTGATCAAATACTGAGGAGGGCAAAGGGTTCTTAACTAATTTGAAAGGACTTAATCCCAGGGTGCAGAAATAGGCGTTGGGCCATTAACAGACTAACATTTTCGACTGCTGATATTAGCTGCCAAATAAGTTATAAAATATTTGTGGTTGATGCTAAACTTAAAAACGCATATAAATACAAAACTTATGTATATCGTTCAAACGGTTCATGAACGTTTATTGTATTAAGATGTTTTTGTTTCATTTTAACATGTGAAAAAAAATTTTAATACTATAGATTTATTGTACTGTAATACAATTTATGATAGTTTACTGGTTTTCTTCCCATCTTTTATGTGTTTGTTCCCCATAAACATGAACAAGAATATTTACCAGATTTATTTTATAATAGTTTTAATTTACAGGAATTTAAATTCTAAGAAAGAAATTATAATAGTAATTACTAAATGCGAAACACAATATTCGATACATGTTTTATACAATATTAAAAGCTAGAAAGGTAAATAGAAGCTCAAATTAGAAATTATTAGTAAGAGTTAAATCGTTGGAGTTTATTACGTTAAAGTATAATATAAATACATGTGTATCACTGTGCAAGAAAACACGACAACAATGGAATTAGCAGAACAAGACCAAGTTGTACGAAGGCGTGAAGTGGCAAGCTTTGTTATTGCCTGTGGTTTAATCTCGCTTGTTCTTTGAAACTCTTAAAAATACTCTCTTATTCAGTTAAAGAAACTATTCTTGTTTCAGTGAACCTAAGTGCATCGCTTTCAAATTTCAATTCATGTGATTTATTTCTATCGCGAATTAATGTGCTTGTTTTTTTTCTTCAAAATAATCTTAGGATAGTAAATAAAATACACCCGTCGCAGCAAACCTGCATACTCAGCGAATTTCCAATGAATATATAACATAACACTTAACAGGATTCATAAGAAATGTATTCACAAACAAGCGATATTTAAAATATTAATTATTCTCCATAAGAATAACATTGGGGATGAGTACGCAGGTTTGCTGCAACAAGGCACGCAAAATAATGGGTTTTTATGCAAATATCAATAGAACTCATCTTAGTGAAGTCACATACCAAGTTTCATCCATATACATTCATAAATAAGCGATATATAACATTTTAAGTATTTTCCATAAGAATAACATGGGGACCAAGTACCTAGGTTTGCTGCTACAGGAACCATAGGCGAAAAATTGTTTTTTTGTGCAAACAACAATAAACCATAACCATATCAAGCTATATACCAAATGTTGCCAGTTTATGTTCATAAATAAGCGAGATATATAATTTTTCTTTTTCTCCATAAGAATAACATTAGACAACGTACTGTGTTTAGCACTTTCAATATCTCGGTAACCAATTGACGTAGAGCAATGATCAAAATACCAAATTGTTTTTTTTTTAAGTTGAATTCAATGGTATAAATTAAAATTTGATTTAAATTAAAATTACATGTGAAAACCCCAAAAAACACATTTTTGGGGTACAAAACCCCCCAAACCCCCCTTCGGATGGTGCGATTCATCTGGTTTTCGAACTTGTTCAAATAAATGGTACTTTACACATTTGTACCAAATTTCATTAAGATCGGACCTTTTTTTACGAGAGTTATCGTGCTTACGGACACATATATATATATACATATATACAAATTTGAACGAATGGTGTTTTTGGCACCTGGGGACCTCAAAATGAAAAGTTATCATGGTCTCGGGCTTAAGTCTTACCATGAGACCTACGGTAATAGCTTCTTCCCTATAGGGGAAATTCGCTAAAAATATTTTACAATAATTAATTAGTTTAAATATTTAAGTAGAAGTGTTTAATTTTCTTATGACTCTCTAAAAATATTTTAACATACTTAAATAAATATACTCACATCTCGAATGAATAATTAGGAGTAATTTATTATTTATGTTGTAGAATTCAAAATTGTATTGAAATTGAGTATTGTTGATTGTTATACCCAGCTCTCTACAACACTTCATACTAAGTATCGCATACACCCTTGCAAACATGAATATATCCTCCGGTATAGCTAACATTAAATATGCCTAGCGGGGATGTAATAGTTGGCAATAGTCATGCTCCTGTCACCGAAGTTTTAACTACAAACAGGTGAACACAGAGCGGTCCCTGAGGCGATCCAAGCTCCAAACAACCCTCTCACTATAACTGCAACTTTACAAAACACGATCTGGAACATGTCCCTAAAATATTTATATTCTTGTCATCAATTTTAATCCCTGAAAGAAATATTATAGTAATCCAAACAATATTGCATAGTAAACACAATTCTGGTAGTTTTTACAAGATTTATCTTAATTCACATATTAGTTATGGTAATGTCCTACCATCACGTCTGCCAAAACTACAATAATATTCTTGCTAAATTATTTGCAATTATGCTGGTAATTGCATCAGCATATTATTGTAGCTGATACCACTTCTCAGAAATAAATAGTTAGAAAGTTTATAGCAATAAGATTGTTTTCTTTTAGTGCAATTGTAAAACGATAACTTAAAAAAATCTATTGATTCTTACTACAGTATAAAATTACTATTATAACGGGTCTTATAGTTAAAGTTTTATTATTTCTTTTTTTGTTGTTTTTGTTTTTTCTTTGAAGCACCTATATTTGTTGGGTAGTTTTCAGTAGATTTGTGTTGTCTTTCCATTAGTGTACATTGGTTCAATATTTTTTACGAGATGCCTGTATTTCACATGAAACTAGTACTAGCAGGATCAAATATTTTTATGATACTTTGGTAATTTAGTTAGTTTAAATATAAGTCTCTAGAGTAATTTTGTAAATATATTTTTAAATCAGTTTAAAATGTTAAATATTTTTGTACTAATGTGTCAGAACTTGAGGAGAGGGATTCGATTCCGCTACAAGTAGCTCATTGATATTCCCCACATGTACTTCGTTTGAAATGACTTCTTTGGAGGTTGAGCCAGCGTTTTCACTTTACCCTTCTTCTTTGTCACTTCGTATCAGATCGCAGATAACTAGGGCAGACCTTAGAAAATTCATTTGTAGTAAATGTGGGTTTTGAAATAGCAAACGAAGTATTATATGTATTAAACTTAACCTTGTATGTATTACACGTGTTATTTTAATAGGTTTTAGATCAATTGATTTATTTTTGCCATTTAATATGTTTTTTTTTTTAATGAAGTTACATTATTTTAACAAATTATTAAACATTTAATTTGTAATGTATTTTTCCATTATTTTTGAAGCAACCGTATTGCAAAACATATTTAAAATGCAAGAATGTATAATGTTTGTTGACACTTTTAACACATTTGTATTTGTTGTATTTTATTTGAAGCAGGTAGTAAAAAAAGATAGCCTTTGTATTTATTTTTTTTTTTAAAGAAGCCTAATATTTCTTTACATGTTTATTAAAGCCACATTTTCATTCATACAAGAATTAACTCTTCTTACATTACAATAAAACATCGTTTTTGTATTTTACACTTACAACATATTTCTATTCCTCCTAAATGTATCAGTACTTTACATTACATTACTTCACTGCAGAGTTAGAATACTTTGACTGCAGAGTTTGGTAGGTTTATGGGCTTTAAAATATACAAGTTAAATTATGATTCATTCAAAGAAGTTAAGTTTATTGGTTTTACTAAACGAGTATTTTGCAGTCCCTAGAGATATTATATTTTAATAATATGCTCGATTCTTATGTATAACTTTTAGTTTTTTTTTTATATTTTAACGTATATTGCTAATTCATTTACGATGTTTTAATGTTGGAATGCTTAATACTGACGATAAAACAACACAAGATTACATTATCAAAATGAGAAGAAATAGTTAAATATCTAATTACAAAACTTGTATACATAAAAATAGTACATCGTTCGAGTTACGGACTGATGGACCAAAGAATAAATGGACCTGGATGTCGCATTGTGGCTCATTAATATCACTTGCTCTACTTAGTCTGACATTATTTTCATACACACATTTTAAAGCTCTCAGGTTACATCACATTTTAATTTTACTAACTTATGCATAAAAGAAATGACGAAATGTTCATCTTAAGTGCATGCCTATAATAATAAAAACCTAATATAGTATGAGCCGATTTATCTGTCAGGGTTAAGTAATATTATGTGTGTGTTAATTATTTAAAATGAGAGTTGTTTCAGATAAAATATTCTGAAGATACAGAATGAAAAAGTCGCCATGCGTTATTCAGACTCAAAGAGAGTGGCAGCTCTCAGAGCCACTTGAGGTGTGGGGGGCCGGGAAGTGCGTATTGTCGACTGGGGAGTTATTACACTGGGAATCCCACCACTTGATGTAATTAAAACTGTAGATTCTTCATTAAAAGTGGGATATATTTGCTTTAATACTACCTAAAATACATTTTTTGAAGCTGAAAAATATATAAGAGTTATTTTATAAATGCCACATAAAAGAAAAACATACGATAGAAAACGTCCTACTGGCAGTCAGGGTAATTAAAAAGTAAATATATTATTATGCAAAAATAATATACAAATAAATATATGCACATGTTAAATACGAAATAGCCTTTTGAATATCACCTAGGTGTATTAGATTTACTTATCAAAACTAAATGCATATTTAAATACGTAATTGTATTATTTAACTGCGTGATAGACGTTTGTCTAGAAACCTGATGAGATGATACCATTCTTGAATTTTATACCCGATTTTATGGGTAATGGGCTCGAGCTATATTAATTTTTATTCACGGGTTAGTTTGTATTTCTTGTGATATTTTTAGTGAATTTACCCTATAGGGAAGAAGCTATCACCGCAAGTCTCATGGTAAGACTTAAGCCCGAGACCATGATAAATTTTTGTTTTGAGGTCCCCAGATGACAAAAACACTATTCGTTCAAATATATATATATATATATATATATATGTATATATATATATATGTATGTGTGTGTGTGTGTGTGTGTGTGTGTGTGTGTGTGTGTTCGTGAATGCGATAACTTGAGTAAAAAACATCCGATTTATATGAAATTTGGCTCAAATGTGTAAAGTGACATTTAAGTCAGAAAACCAGAAAAATCGGACTATAGGACTATGTGGGGGGTTAAAATTTTTAAAATATCAGTTTTTGCATTTTTCACCCAAAAATTTGAAAACATTTAATTTTGGTTTGGACCATGTTATAGAGCTTAAAAAACAAATATCATAGTATTTTGAAGTATTAACCTAGGTTAAATTAAATGGTTGCGGAGAAAATTCAAACAAACCTGCCCATAACATCTCCCATGTTAATCTTATGGGAAAAAGGTTTTTGGATTTTCCTCAGTTAATTTTAATGTAAACTTCAAATTTGTTTGTACCAATCAACTCAGCTCCACAAAAAAATCATTTTGGTATTTAAATTGTGATTCTACATCCAACCGTATTAGAGATAATCAAAGTGCTAAACACAGTACGTTGTCCTACGCGTTTCTCCTTATGGAGAATAAATAAAATTTGATATATCCATTATTTATAAATGTATATTGATGAAACTAGGTATGTGGCTTCACGTAGTATTGGTATATTGGTATTTGCACAAAAAATGTTGTTGATTATCCCCGTAGCAGCAAACCTGCGTACTCAGCCCTAATGTTATTCTTATGGAGAAAAGGTCTCCCTTAATTATAAACATAAGTTAATAAAACTTATTACGCAGCTTCACATAGTTGAGTTATATTGAAAATTGTACAAAAACATATTTTTTCTCTTTTTTCCTGCAAACCTGCGTACTTAACCCTAATGTTATTCTTATGGAGAAAAAGTCTCCATCAATTATAAACTTAAGTTAATAAAACTTATTATGTAGCTTCACATAGTTGAGTTATATTGAAAATTGTACAAAAACATATTTGTTCTCTTTTTTCCTGCAAACCTGCGTACTTAGCCCTAATGTTATTCTTATGAAAATAAATAAAATGCTATAGATCACTTATTTATTTATATTTTTTTTTAACTTGGTAAGTGGCTTTATGTGATAGTGAGAACCATATGCATGCTTTGGAAATTCGCTGAGTACGCATGTTTGCTGCGAGGGGGTATTTAGGTTTTGGTTGGAGATTATTCGTAAAAAAAAAATACAAATCGTATAATAAAGATTAGAAATGTATTAACCGAAAACATTAAGTAAATAACAAATAAGGATTCGTACTCCTTGTATATTTTTGTCACCCCTTATCTATTAAGGGCATTTTTATCAGTTTAACAGGCAACTGATCTTAACTAATTTCGGAATAAGATTAAGTCATAGTCAATTGCTAAATTTAAAAACAAGATAAGATTACCGAACTCCCTTTTCTCCTCATTTTGTAAAATTATCCATAACAGCCCCTATTCACTTGTAAAGGCATAAACTGTTTTTGAAAATAACTATTTTTAAGTAATTCAATAGCCAATAGTATTTTTACATTTATTTCCCAGCAAATTTAATAATATTGTCAAGCCGCAGTTCATATTATTTGTTACACTCTTAACTTTCAATATTATTACAGTAAAATATTTATTAACAAATATAACTCGTATGAACTTATACCATTAAAATATTATTTATGAAAATTATGTGCAATTTCTTCTGGTTTAAAACAAACTTTTCCATATTTTGGTGCTAAATAAGATACTTACAAGACTTGATCAAAAGGATTTTAATGTATTAAAATTCTACATTAAGTGGTTCTATTTCAATAATTGTGTTTGGTACATTGTTTAGTGATTTGCCTTGGTAAATATTTTATTTAATATGATTCTATAAAACTTATTATTTTTGTATCAATATTAGCATCCGTACATTTTAAATACTGCAGATTGTAAAAATGTAATTTTAAATAGCTTCACACAGTAAAAATCAGCTATTATAAATATTTGTTTATGTTATACTTAACTTTTGTTCATTGTTTGATTGGTTTGTAAGTATAGAAGCTGTGTTGTATTGTTCTAGTACTAGAATCTATATATATATAAATACAAATTAATTACAGCTTTATTATTGGATTAACACAGTTTTAATCATTATAATTTATGATTTTTACCAACATCTATCTATATTATTTACTGTACTCCTTTAACTATTTCATAGAAAGATAAACTTTCCTTATTTACAATTTGAGATGATCCCTACCTTGTCTGTGTTGCGTTTATATCAAGGGACTGGTTAAGCGCTAACATTGTAACATGTCTCTCCATAGCTTTGTTGGTGTCTAATCGGATTGTTGGAATCAAACAAGACCCGACCCTTTTAACCAGAACTGAATTACTTTGAAGCAAGTTCCTTTTAAAACATGTATAGTATCAATGATGCGACTCAGTACATTATTTCAAATTTGTTAGACACTATAACAATTTTGTAATCAGAATATTACGGAAAAATGGTGTAAATCTGTAAAATTAAACACTTTTCAATAGTTTTACATATATATTGAATTGTATACACTTCGATTAAATCCAAAAAGAAATATCCAATTATAAGTAAATACTGTACTGTTATTGTTATGGTTTTAAATATTATACAATCTCCACGCGTATTTGAGTACAAAATATAAAAACTTTAATTAAATAAATGGACAGCCTACTAACAATACGCACCCTGATCTAATATAGGCAGAAATTTAAAATTAGTATTATTCGTTAAGACTATAAACTCAGAATATTTGTATTTAATGAATTCATGAAAAAACGGATAGTCAAATATATTTTAACTTACAACAAATCTAATTACACAAGATGTGTTAACCTTGACACTTTATGACAACTGATATGTTTTACTTACTAATGTGCAAGAGTAATATTCTCTTGTAAACCAATGTTTTACTTACTAATGTGCAGGAGTAATATTCTATTGTATACCAGTAGACTTAATTGCATGAAGTAAGCCCAGTCTTCTTAATATTGTTTATTGCACTTCTAATTTGACGTTTACTTCGAAAGACTGAATATTTGTGATTTTTATTATACTGTCAAGTAATGTTTACTTATGTGTAATTTCCTAATTTAACTGTAATAAGTACTATCAACTCACTTTAATAGTGTTTCATTCAATTTGCTTTAATATTATTTAATACATTTTGTAATGAAAAGATTTAGTTAGTAAATTTAGTGATTAGATAAATAAATTAATTAAAGAGATAAGGTTTACGAATATTTAACGGCTATAAATTAAATGTAGCACTAACTTGCCTGTTTCAATTTCTCGCATGTAGGGCTGGAGGTTTAATGCTTGAAAACCCGTTAAATAAATTGCAGGCCAATAGACCGATCGTTTACACATTTTCTGGTTAAAACATGTGGAAGTTCCAACTTCACATACAGCAATTTCAGCTTATTTCCTTCCTTCGATATTTTTCTCTTCTTAGTGTTTTAAAAAACTTGAGGAGTTGAAAGGAATTGATTTTTCCCAAGGTTAATTTTGTCTTAAAAAAAAAAGAAAAGTGTACGCAGAAAGTGTCTTGAAGTGTAATGATTGAAATCCAATTTAACTGTTTAATACTAACTATTCCGCATTATTGTTTTACACATATAACTGATTTCAAGTTTTTAATGTCAGAGGGTTAAAGCTTGTAAATGTCGCTTGTAAAGCTAGCCTGGCAGTCCAGTTGGTAGTGTAATTTGCAAAACAGATTTTGGGAAGTTGTGCTAAAATAGAAGATATCCGAATCTGTCGTTCACATACACTGGATATTGAACCACTATACTGTAATTGACAATTAAATATATGCATTTATTTATAAACTCTATAATAATCTGGAAGTGAAAAAAAAATAAAATACTGTAAACAAATTAAAAAAATAATTGGTTTTGAATCATTCTTTTCAAGATGACAGACAATGCATAAGGGGTAGGAGGTCGGAGACTCGTACATTTCACCAGCATAACATACCTGAAATTATAAACTATTCCAACTTTTGCACGACATGTATACAATTATACTGGACTTAAGATGTGTATTTGTTAGACGTAAAAATCACTTTTCAACCTACTAATCCTTATAGATTAAAACATGTGAAAACAACAATTATATTACATCAAATTAAAAATCATCATTTGTAACCTCTGCGCTGAATGATATTAAAATATAAATATAAGGGTTAGAGTATCTTAATGTTAACGATAATCCAATACAAATATATTTCTTAGGCGATAACCGTTATTATTGTTTTATATACCTTTATAATAACTAAAATGCATTTTGCTATGAAAAAACCTATAATTAAATTAATCAATTTTAAAATACGTGTAATCTATAAAAATATATGATTATTATGGTATTTATTTTGCAATTCAATACTGCGCCAAATATATAAAAAGCAATTTTAAACAATTCCGCATGTGTAATAAAACCAATGGAATAACCAAAACACTAAAAGACATTGAGTAACTATAAATAAAGTTATTACGTTAAAGTATAATATAAATACATGTGTATCACTGTGCAAGAAAACACGACAACAATGGAATTAGCAGAACAAGACCAAGTTGTACGAAAGCGTGAAGTGGCAAGCTTTGTTATTGCCTGTGGTTTAATCTCGCTTGTTCTTTGAAACTCTTAAAAATACTCTCTTATTCAGCTAAAGAAACTATTCTTGTTTCAGTGAACCTAGGTGCATCGCTTTCAAATTTAAATTCTTGTGATTTATTTCTATCGCGATGAAGTAATGTGCTTGTTTTTTCTTCAAAATAATCTTAGGATAGTAAATAAAAAAAGTTTTACAATAATTAATTAGTTTAAATATTTAAGTAGAAGGGTTTAATTTTCTTATGACTCTCTAAAAATATTTTAACATATTTAAATAAATATACTCACATCTCGAATGAATAATTATGAGTAATTTATTATTTATGTTGTAGAATTCAAAATTGTATTGAAATTGAGGATCGTTGATTGTTATACCCAGCACTCTACAACACTTCATACTAAGTATCGCATACACCCTTGCAAACATGAATATATCCTCCGGTATAGCCAACATTAAATATGCCTAGCGGGGATGTAATAGTTGGCAATAGTCATGCTCCTGTCACCGAAGTTTTAACTACAAACAGGTGAACACAGAGCGGTCCCTGAGGCGATCCAAGCTCCAAACAACCCTCTCACTATAACTGAAACTTTACAAAACACAATCTGTAACATGTCCCTAAAATATTTAGATTCTTGTCATCAATTTTAATCCCTGAAAGAAATATTATAGTAATCCAAACAATATTGCATAGTAAACACAATTCTGGTAGTTTTTACAATATTTATCTTAATTCACATATTAGTTATGGTAATGTCCTACCATCACGTCTGCCAAAACTACAATAATATTCTTGCTAAATTATTTGCAATTACGCTGGTAATTGCATCAACATATTATTGTTGCTGATACATTATAACGATAGTTGTATAGTAAGTAGAAATGCTTAGAGAGAATATTCTGATATATTATACCAGATTCTGTTTTTGATTACACGACAATGTCTCAAAGTGGAAACGAGTCGTCACCAGCCTGACCTGAAGCGTGAAAGCACCGCGACAAGCAATGTTATAGTTTATCGTGTGGTCGGTATCGGAATGTGTTATGCTGCAATATGTATGTGTTAAGTGTCTCACTGTCTCAGTAATGGTTTAATCATATGAAGAATCAACCTGAGGATTAACTGAAGATGTGGCTGTACCCACAACAAATTCAATGGCATAACCTCAAAAAATATATTTAACAGGTAAACCTTTTTATTTATTTGAGAATAACAATATAGCAGTTTCAACATGAATAAAGAATCTTGTTTAGGCTTTCTATAGCCTATGGGGTGGATATTAACAAGGTAAAAGTAACAAAGAGACACTGAGATTAAGTTACTAAACCTTAAATAATCAAAATAAATATTATCAAAAATACGATTAAAGCCAAGCGAACGGTGGTCTATTGACCCCATATGCTTCTGCAGCTTTCATGATGTAAGCAATTTTATATAACTGATTTTGGTTAGTTTTCAGGTTTTGTTCGTTAAACTGTAGGGTTTTACGTAACCACTCCACTGTAGTAATCACAAAAACCACTTATTGTAGAAATAAAGAAAGGCATTGCCATAGCTACTATACATTCTGAGAGGAGAGTCAACCGAACTTCTAGCTCCAGCAATAAAATATTGTAAAAGTAAATATAAGCGTTATTGTTATAAATACTATAAACTCTAGTAACGCTTATCATAATGTTTAGTTTTATTAACAATAACTTACTGTTCTGGCAGCAAGATGTAATGCTTGGGCTCCAATTTCATTATTGTAATAGTTTCAATACTTTCTGTTGCACGCTACAGTAAAATATTGACAATAACAGGATTGTAGCTGCTACCAAACACATTGCTGGGACCATTTTTACAATAGTTTATTGCTCCACATACCATATTCTAGTTCATATAACAATAATCTTTTTTCAGCGTAGTTAGCTTTTTTTAAGTAGAAAAAAATAATCGAATAGGGGCAATATTTTATATCGTATTTATATTACTTACCTATAAAACAACAAAAAGTATATTACAAACAATGTTTAAATTCACCCAAAGTGTGTTTATTAATGAGGTCTCCCCACTCAATATTTATTAAAAAAGATAGGACAAGGTAAACCCTCATTGTGAGTGAAAAGTAATCGGTCAGGTTAATCTCAAGTGTGTCTAAATGGGGCCTTTTTGCTATTCTCTTATTATGGAAGTTCTAAGATTTTTAGTGCGGTATCAGTTTAAAAAAAACCACTAAATTAAAGTTGATTTCAAATTTTAGACGTGAGGTGTTTTTTGTTTTTTTATTGGTACAAAACACATTTTTCTGCGAATAAAAAGGGCCAATTACCTTATCAATATCTTATATAGATTTTATAGATCTGATTACCAATTTACGTTATGCCTGAATTTATACAACCTTCTTTAATTTTCAAATATTTATTTGTAAAATAGGAGTTAATATTTAGACTATCTGGATAGTCTATTTATTTGACTTTTATGTCTTTGTAGTTATTATTGGTTTACATTGCATATTCTATTTGCAATTTGATTGCATACTTAGGTGACACAAATACAACACTATACCAATAGGTGATACTTATGCTCACGGAACAAATGCCCCTAATATAAAACAGAAAAGGAAAGCAATCACATTACGTCACGGTTTAATTTAATATTCAAAAACATAGGCTCTAAAGATTGCGAAACACATTAATAACAATCAACAGTAACTGAATATATATATTAAACAACATAAAAACAGTCGTAATATCTTAATATTTATTTAAGACGCTGACGCAACCTGGGCGTATTTTAAGGCGAATATGAATGATGAGTGTAGAATGGGTGAGATGTATTAAGTAGCCTTGTGACTGACTAAGCCAGACTGATTCTTTAGCCAGGATCATCAATTAATACCCCAATGACCAGTGACAGCTGGATCCACTATCGAACCTTCACAACATTTTCTCAGGATTCTTCAATCAGGATAAAGAGAAAAGGCTTTTACAAAACCTAAATCATTACATAAATCTCACGTAAGAAGAACTTAACTTATCACCAATCCTATACACGAACTAACATACACAAAACCCCTATTAACAAGGCGGTCCTTTAAGAGTAAAGGTACTTTAAGAGAGCTGTGACTGCGAAAATGACAGCTGATGATTTGTGGCACGGATGCAAACGTTTTTAAAATATTAACTTGAAAATATTATAGTGCAATACTAAATCTTGATCAACTTAACTTTAAAGATTAAATATAAAGTTTTTCTAATGATGAAAGTATTAAACTTTTTTGGTATAAATGCGACCAAATCATTCACGTGGAGAGCCAATACCATTCAAAGCTGGGAGTCGGCAGGTGGTCCGACATCAGTTTCCACTCCCGTGCCGTTAAGACCTTTTAATTATAATAAGGCTCTTCATTTTCTCTTTTCTGGGAAATCGTTAAACTTTGAGTAATCTTAAGTAAAGAGTGCAGTCAAGATAATATTTTATTTTCCTCTGAATAATTTTATTAATTTTTGTAGTTTTATGTATTGTATGCTATGTATTCATCTTTTACCTATACATATACAATTATGTTTATCACAGTATCGATGATATCTTATTTGTGAAGATATGCAATTATTGGCCAGAGTTACAAATTATAATGACATACATGTTTGGAAACCTCACAACTTAGGTAGTTAACTAGGCACCTAAGATTGCATATCAGTGTATTTTTAATATGAACCGTTTTTAATATTCGTATTACTGCCAAAATATTTTAATTACATGGTGTCATGATCTTGATTATTTAATTTCGAGACAAACTAATTTTCATTAATGTGAAATCAATGTTCGCACAAATGCTAAAAACCTGTTTAGGTCAGAATTTTTGATGAATAAGTTAGTTAGGAGCAGATAGATTATTGTTCCCTCTTCACGGTCAACTAACGTTATAAGTGTCTAAGAAGAATAAGAATAACGTTGTAATTCTAGTCTAAATTATCCTAATATCAATATGTTTTACTACCGTAAAAGTACCGGGTGCCCCACGAAGAGGTTGCTATTTTTAATTTAATATGCCAGACATTTCGAATACGCTACAAACTGGAAACTCTGCAGTTATAATTAATATTGTATATGTAAAAAAAGTACCCCCGAGTTCCATTTTTGCTTATGATTAGTAAAATAAAATTGGCGGGATTACAAAATAATGGTGGGTTTTCGTTAAGGTAATTTAATTTTCATAACCATTTAAAATTGGTAATCTTTTACAATGTTACTCAAATAATAAAATTAAAGAAATGGAAGAGATATGAAAGTGACAAATTGTAAATTAACACAATTTCTTTAGTTAACCTTTATCCTAACAGACGTCCATAAATATTTACTGATGGAAACAAAAGGAAATGAGTCATAAGTGTCATTAAAAAATTTCCGAGGTATCAACAACAGTTATATCAGTTCAATCAACTTCATTAATTCATCGTCTGTTGCAATGTTTTGAGAATAAACACTTTCCTTCCAAAAGCCTCAAAGGGAAAAATCACATATAGTCAAGTCTGGCGATCTTGGAGGCTACTCCATGAAGTCGCAATTTTTCAAAAACGCTTCTGACTCATTTTTGTTTCATTGCCATCAGTCTATTGATAGACGTCAGTTGGAATAAAGGTTAATGAAGCAAATTGTGCTCATTTATAATTTATCACTTTCATATCTATTTAATTTCTATAATTTTATTGGTTAAGTAAAATTGTAACAGATCACAAATTTTAAATGGTTATGCAAATACAATTACTTTAACGAAAACGCACCATTATTTTGTCATCCCGCCATTTTGATTTCATTAATCATAAGAAAATAAAACTTGAGGGTACTTTTTGTATATATCTATTTATTATAACTCTAGAGTTTCCAGGTTGTATATTAATTTAAAAACGCAACCTCTTCGTGGATACCCGTTATTACTCGCTAAGACCGAACTTTCTCTTATAGTAAGTTGTCCCCAAAAAATATAATATAACATTTATATATGGTTACACCAGTGTATAACTTTGTATATTATATTGAAGCACAGCATTTTAATTGACTTACCTATAATTTTTTTACAAAGGTATTAAGTTTTATCATATCTAATAGAACATTACTGAGTTTTGTTATATTAAAAAATTACTTTTCTTTGAAGATACTTTGCCCTAATATGAGATAAAAGACTAACGTATATAATTTACAATAGTAATTTTTAATAACTTGCAAAATGGTGCAGGTTGAACAATGGGTAGACAGCCGCTTTAAGTAGTTCAGATGTTCCGGGATGAATATGTTAGGCCCAAGTTATTGCACCTTCTAATACACTGACATGAAAGTAGTTATAATCGGTGGTTACCTTTGGAAAGCCCATCCAGAAAAGCGGAATAATATGCCTGGTTCTTGTGGGACTATCGTGACTTCATTGTCTACACCCACAGACCAAAAGTAATATACGCAACTCCATTTGTTTGTGAGAACTGTTTCTGCTTTATTTATGAATTGAAATATTTAAAGGGCTTGTTATTGAACCAAATCTGGTAAGTAAATTATAAATGTTCAACAAACATTCGTTTCGATGATTAAGTTATTATCGACTTAAGGATACCACACAGTAAAAAAAAATACTCAAAATATTCAAAGATCATTATTTTCAAATTGAATTATGTTGAAAAATTCTATACTTTTTATTTGTTTTTACTATAAAATAAACTAATTCTTGAAACGCGAGGGGGAAGATTCATGAAAACAACAAGATTTTGCAGGAAACATCATTATCCTAGGAACAATACGGGAAAGCTTGTAGTTCAGAGACAGTTTGCATAATACTTTCATAGTTTCTCTCGTTTTAATTTAGTTACGTTTTTCTTTGCCACAATTGTTAAAACTAACTAACTTCATTCCTCTCTCAAAGTAACAGCTTTCCTTTTATTTTATTCAGTTACAAACTCTTAATATTTATTTAACGTAATTTATCTTCAAGTTTAACAGGAATAAAAATTAACCATTCGTTTAAAAACCTAAAGTGATTTTGTTGTGATTGAGGCAAATCTTTTCATTAATCTACAAAATTTCTATACAGCATTTTATATTTTTTTAAGGAAACCCCCCATTAATGTAATTGAAGGTATAATTAACATAAAATAGCATAATGAATATTTGTGGACACATATCTTAATGCATGAATACCTCTGCAAGACGCCGACGCAACTAGTGCATATTTTAAGACGAATATGAATGTATGATGCGTGTAGAATGGGTGAGATGCGTGGTGTAGCCTTGTTACTGACTTGACCGACTAATTGTTTAGCCAGAATCATTACCTATTAGCCCAATGACCAATGCAGCTGGATCCAGTATCGAACCTTCAACACAATTTCTCAGGATTTTACTCAGGATCGGTCTGCCAATCTTCAGATTTTGAAGTGAGCACTCTAACCACTGTGCTACCCAGACAATTAACATATGTGAATGTGTTTTATAAACGCTTAAAATACAAAATTTTAAGGAAATAATGATTATATTCAATAAACACTTTAATAAAAACCTCTCGGATAATTCAATATTATAATAAACTAATATCTCAATATCTCATCTATTTCTAAATTTAAGTAAATCATATCCAAAAGTCACAAAACCCACATTAATGAAACCATAAAATAAAATTCAAATAAAATGTATGTTTTACGAATCAATCTAAAGAGTTCAGTTGTCCTAGTGTTGTAGTGGCGGCAACGACAGGATAACCGTCGTCGAGCAGTGTGGCAGCGATCGATGTCGGGTGAATGGATGTTCGGGCCGCATCACTGGTGTAATATTTCATTATTTATGACATCACTTGCCGAGCACGCAGTCTTACAGTCCGTTACTTCCACCCCCACCCTCTTTCACCCTCTTTCCATCCTCTTGGAAATTTAACCCTTTTCACCAGGTACTAATAGAATATAATACGACGTATCCGTGGTTAAAATAGTTGCCGATGTTTAATTTTTCATAATGATTCACTACATTAGTAATTATTAATACTCAACAGAGTTTTTATTTCGTATAATGTGTAGGCCTTGTGAAAAAAACACTGACAGAAGAGAAGACAGTTAAGAGTGTGGCTTGCAGGGCTAGCGACCAAGACGCAGCCAATAGTAGACGTGCTGCGTTGCCAACCGGCACACTTGGTGGACAGACGTAATGATTGTCTTCACATTGTTCTTAGACTTTAAAATAGCGGCCCCAAAATTAATGTAAAATAATTAAAGAGCTTGAAAGGACTACAAATTTTGTAAATAATATATCTTTGAGGATAATCAATGCGGAAGCAGCAACCACGTTTACTATTGGCTATAACCCAACTTTATTTTTTCCTGCTCCCCGATTACTCATATATTTATATATTTTTATCGTATATTTATATTCGTATATATTTCCTAAATAACCATAACACACCTTAGATGATATTATACATATCAAATACTTGCCTTAACTGTTTTAAAATTTGTAAATTTAGTATACAAATAACACCTGACAGTTTTAATAAAGTTGTCGTTTGAAGCATAATAATTATATATGCTCTTGTTGGTTAGCCTATGGTTGGGGATTGAGATTTTTATGCATTTTTTAATTCTTTTTCAAAAATTCATTGGACATTTCACAATCTTGAGAACGTATAAACGCAAATCCTTCAAATCAATCTTATTCTTAGAAAACCATTTTAAATACTAGATTCGTTTAAGAAAGAAGCTACACCAATATATTTAAGTCTGGAACAAATTTTAATAGGATTAAATTCATAAATGAGGGAGTTTTACAGGTTTACACTTTATTTAGTTGTAATCCAATATTATAGCTTGAATATACCAACCTATATTTAAAAGTAGTCGTAATGAAATAATATGTCTTAAATAATCTAAACTATATTCATTACATTTATTTGTTACTGTAAATGTAAAGTGTTGTTGAACAATTCGATCCCATTTACAGCATACGTTATGGCGTTGACAGTATTATGATGGCAACTTAAGTTTCCCATCAAGGAAATGTGCCATATCCTCCCCAAGGGGACATTTTTATGCGACAAGACAAAGGCTCGGTGGGGGTCGTATTGTTTTGAGAACACAGGTGGCTCAGTTCTTCTTTTTCCGTCATAAGAAGGGGAGCTTTTGTGTTAGTTCCTCATTTTACTTCATGCGGATTTACTAGGGGTAACGTTTTAAAAATTGTTGTAGCTTATAGTTAGTCTATAATAATGTTTGATTGGTATTTGATTTAATACCCAGTCGGCAATACCTCTAAACATTAATATGGAAATTTGCAGTGTAATTCATTTAAAGTTTAAATTTAAAATGTGTTAACAACTAACAGGTTCGATGAGAAATGAATAAGTTTTGAATATTTTTTAATAATGAACATTAAAAAAAATCTGGATAACTTAACTATGTGAAAATTGTCTTTCAAATATTTCAAACGAAATTGTAGGTAATAGCATGGTATTGAAACATAACATAGTAACTAGTAAGCAGATATAAACACGTCAATTAACATAAGAAGACGAAAAATTGCAATGGTGTACGTAAACACATTGCATAAACTTGGAACGTAATGCAGTGGTAGTGTATAAAAAACCATAAACAATTGAGAGCCAGATTTTTTAAAAGTTAATTTCTATTGCTTATTTTTTATATTCTTTTTTCGTTAATTAAATCAGTCCTGAAAGGCGCTCACTTGGCTTTTCACTGAATTACCCTCGTGAATATTCCTTACATTAAGCATTTATAAGGTTATAAGAAATTAAAAGTATCCCTTATTTTTATCATATATTCAATTTTAATTTATTAGATTTATATATTTATTACTTTTTAACGTGCTCCTATTCTCATTTAAATAACCCTACCGAGCAATTCAATGAATGTTTAGCCATTGTTTATATTTAGCTATGGTTATTTTCATTTATTCTTAAAAAGCTTTTAAACGTAATATTTATTTAGTGACAGAGAATTGGACTACAACTTGGTAATAGTAGAATATTTGAGATGTTACACTGATGTGATTGTTTAATATATTACAATTGGGAAACCTCATTAAAAATATTATGAAAATAATTCAGATGATAGAGTTTTATTTGGACTTAACAAGGAATTAACTAGATTTTATTGGATTACGAACCAAATATATAAACCAGTAGTTTTGTTGTATAGTACAATAATCCTGGTTAAGAAAATTATTTGTAATAATACAATCAATAGTATTTTGCTAAACAATTTTTGTTTTCTTCTGAATGTTTAGACAATATAAACATTTATTCTTTTATTATTTATTAATTTCAAGATTAAACCAATAAGTAATTATGGAACCATACAAGTTTTTCTACTTATAAATTTTGCTGCTTAAAAGTGCAAAATAATCGCAACACTCTAAATTTACCACACAAATCCGTTTCGCCGAATGATTTAAAATGATTTACATTGAAAATTGTAAATAAATGAAAATACAAGTGTCTATAAGAAAACCGACTGTGGAGTAGGTAACAACTGAGTTAACTTGTTGATGGTAGCGCATAATTTACTAAAACTCTATCTCTCCAGCATGGCACAGTCCTTAAATTACAGAACACGTGTCAACTCAAAATTACGTTACAATGCAGCAGTTCTTTAAATCCAGTATAGCCTACTTTTGGAGAAATATGCTGGGCAGTTTGAAATGGTAAATAATTTGTTCCGCCTCACGGCACTCCCTCCCAAAATTCATGGCAGCAATCGCCCATTGCTTGGATACAAGACTGGTACTGCATCTATTTTAGGTGCTTGAATATCGGTCTGGGTTTAACTAATAAATTAATCAAAACCGATCCATGAAAACCTTTTTAAAACCCAGAATATAATATCTTCCTTAATATAATTAGTATAATTTAAGGCTAGTATCATTAAATTACTTACTTTAACCTGTTTATACACAGAAATGTCCTTTTACGATAACTTCACCCACTTATTTGTCAATTCAAAACTAAATTATCGATTAAAAAAACTTTGAATATTCAGATGGTTAGATAGACAGATAGATGAATACTCAATGATAGATGGATTGAAAATACGTTGAAAGATTTTACCAGTTAAAGTTCGTGCAAGCTTTTGGCTAAGGTCTGTTGTCAGAGTTTTCAGGCCACTATAGTTTAATATTTCCTATCGACTATTTATGTAGCCGGAAACTAATGGCTTAACGTGCTTTTCGATGAGTGATGGCAGTCCAAGATTCACTTATAATGGCACATTCACTTAATAATTTGTTCACTTTAAACAGGCTTTAAAACTAGAATAAAAGATACCATTCTTCTAACTCATAATCCTATACTCTAATACGAGCTGTGTCTGGTGTTTGTTTGTTTGAAAAATTTATCTCGAGATCCAGTGGAAAGATTTTTCTGAAAGTTTGGGATTAGGGGCTTTGGGTCTAAAAAATCGATTGGTAAAACCACTACCTCAGGAAAACTCGTATTTTTCTAAACAACTCATTTGAAAATTGAAAATTTTAACATTGGGCTATGGAGTTTAAAATCATAACACCGGTTACTATGAATAATAAAAACAAACCATTAAATCAGCTTCTATAAATTAAAATATTGTAAACAGCTGTTTATTATTATGGAAATATAAAACCTACTTGAATGGCAACTCTCATAATGGAAATAAAAAACTACTTGAATGGCAACTCGAAGGCTTTTTTTCGATAGGCGAGTGAACATAGCGAACGAGCTCATATTGAAAATGAACGAGTATTTTAAATAAAACGATGATGTTTTACCAAATATTACCTGTGAATATTAAATGTAGGTTTTATTAAAATTCAGCATAAATCACCAATTTCATTTTAAAAGTTTTCCTGTAGTTGCAATGTGTTTCTTAATTTGTTGGCATATCTTTCTACAGATGTAGATTGTTATAAAAACGTGTTTATCAGTCATTCAAAAATACAAATATAAGTTTATTTCCGAATTATCTTAACTTATAGGGGAGGTTTCTGGTGACATGTTGTAGTTTAACAAAATATTCCTCATCTCTCAGTGTAACAGGAGCAGTTAGTTACCTCTAGCCGAGTGAACAATAATTGTTTTACCGAATATCTTTAGAAGTAAGGTTGATTAAGCCACAGCCAATAAAGAAGTGAAATGCTACCTTGATGTGCTCGGTAATACTGAGGAGAAGTATATCACCTTCTCCAAACGCTTTCAGTATCCCGGCGCAGATCAGCTAAGAACTCGTTTACTCTTTCCGCCATACTGCTGCTATTAATTTCTCTGTATTTGTTGTTTTAACTTTATATTTGCAATCACGTATTAGGAGGGGCAGTAGAATAATATGTTCGTAATATAAGTACGTTTATTTTAAATTATATAATTCACTTATTACGTAACGCAAGAGGTAACAATTTTGGTGAAATATTTTCTTATTGATTCTTCAAATACTATTATGAACATGCAAATGAGGTTTGTGAAACAAGTATTAAGGCTTAATTAATGTTAGCTAACAGTGAACATCTTAATTAGACTTAAAGTCTGTATTAGTGATTATTTAAAAACTATTTGTATACTACATTTATTTATTTTTACACCCACAAATTTTCTAAACTAAATACTAACATGTGAACTATAAAGTTAACTAACTAAGCGTAGTTTCAAATTTATAAATTACTTATTAGTATTACGTAAGAGTTTAAAAAATACTAAATCGTTAAAACTAAACTAAACAAGTGCCGAAAAGAGGATGAGTTTAAAAGTCCTTACGAGTTTATAAATGTTGACGACTTTTAGCACTGAAAAGAATTAACACCCCAGCGCTTGTGAAGGTAAAACTAATATTTGCCAAGCTATTGAAAGTGTCTTGCAGATGACTTTAAACTCTCCGTGGTCGAGAAATTTAGCGTATTTAAAATAATTCAATACACAGTACTTAAATTTTAAGGTACTCATTGCATTGTTCGAGTCTCTCGTTATGATAAAGTTGTTGAATATTTTCCTATTACATAAAATTAACAAAAAATGTTTGACAAATGATGCCATTAATTGTTAAAGTGCTTTCGTAGTTTAAAGTTAATATTTGAACACTAAAATACATTTTACAAATAATATTATTTTCAAATTGTAAAGCAATATACCTTGTTAACTGTTTTTAATTGTATTTTTAACTGTATTATATGTTACCATTAGTCCAAAGGTTTAGTCAGGTGTTCTTCTACTTTTACTAATAACCATGACAACAATCAATTTCTTTGCAAATATGTTTTATATCAAACTAAAACTTTACATATTACGAAAATAGATTTTTAGAACTAAGAATCACGCAATAAGAAATGAACAGGAGAATATAACATGTGCCCTAGATAACTCTGAAATTGACTGCAATCAATAGTTGTTATAAATCCTGATATATCTTATATACCTTTCTAAAACATATACAGTGTGTTTTATGCTTACGATTGGGATCTCGTAAACCATAATAGTTACAAGGAAAGTTAGATGAGAAAATTAGTGCGTAGTTATAAACTAAATAAAATGTCGCAAAGAAATCGAAAATATTCCACCAAACTCGTTTGCCACTCTGAAAAAAACATTTTTTCAAGATAAAAAAAAATTCGGATCAAAGTTGAGTGAAATTTTACGTAGAATTTAAATATTTAGCTTAAAATTAAATAATATACTCGGTTTCTCATATAAAATAGTCAAGTCTAAAATCTTTAATGCAAGTATAATGTTTTTATATTTTTATTTCAAACAAATTCATTCCCTGATTACAAAAATACATCACATGTGGTATTTTATTCATAAATAAAGTCCATATGTAACGTATATAAAATTAATTTTTTACAACTGATTTAGTGAAAACGGCTGATTCACGAAGAAATCAGCTGTTTTACGTAGATCAGCTGCAAAACATAAATTTAATAATTTATTTTGGAGCCAGTACAAAATACCTAACATATCCTTGCTAAAAAGAGGTTTTCGTTAAATTATGGACTTATTAAAAAAAAAATTAATATGTGGTATTTTTATAATCAGGAAAAGAAGTTCTTTAAAATAAAAATACAAAAATACTATACTTGCATAAAAGATTTTCGACTTTACCATTTCATATTAGAAACCGAGTAAATTTTTAATTGTAAGATAAATATTCGAGTTATACGTAAAATATAACGCAACTTTGATAGTTTTTTGTATCATGATAAATAAGAAAGTTGAAAGCAATTTTTGTTTTTGGTCAAAAATGGTTTTTTGAGCGTAGCGAACGAGTTTGGTGGAATATTTTCTATTTATTTGCGCCATTTTATTTAGTTTATAACTACGAACCGCTTTGCTTATTCAACTTTCTTTGTAACTATTATGGTATGCGAGATCAGAATGGTGAGCATAAAAAAATGAACACACCGTGTATATATATATATATATATATATATATATATTCATTTTTGTACAATACCATTAACACAGCATTTGAAAATTACCCATTACTGCGTTGAATATAGGCTTTGGACATAAAGCTCAACTCCCGCAAAGTTCGCCACAGTTGGAGTGACGGTGGTCCCGCATGCATGGCGACCAATGTATGTTCAGCTGCCTAATGCAGGAAACAACGAACTGTCACTGAGCAAACTTTCCAAAATCAATATTGTATTGATGACCGGTAACTTTTATAGTTATTAATTCAATTCAATTCAATATTAAATTATAACTTATATAATGGGAGTCTCACGATCTTTACTGTTCTGCATTTTGAAGAATTAAAATGCAATATAGTCGTAAGTAAATAACTCTCAAATCCGCCTGCTCTCTGCTAGTTTACCTAATTTTTTGTCTATACGTTTTATGCATTTTATTTTTAAGATAAATTAACTTTTTAAACTCATAAACTATTTAAATCTGTGACGCTAAGCGTCACGCTATTTTATATAGTGTAGGCGTCCTTCATAATCGCTCCAAACGCCATCAGCGGTGTCGAGCCAGCTGATCTTTTGAACCTTTAACGGCGATTCTCTGCGGCGTCCCTCGCCCCCTTTCGTCGATGCAGCCTTGAAGCGTTGGCACCATCCCCGCCCCTTGTCAGGATTAATACACCGTCAAAAGCTTAAGTACCTTAATTTATAAGTCCTTAGTATCAGGAATGGCAGGCTAGACTACAATTAGAAGGGGCAATCCCTTAGGGAAGCCCCAAACAACAGGAATATGTAGGACTTGCAAATCGGTCGGGACCTCGTGTCTCGACCGCATTTGGTTTAACAAGTTAGATTCAGGTTTTTTCCTCTACTCAGAAGACAATTAATTAATTAACTATCATTGCTTAGATTCAGGAACTTAGTTATTCATATATTATCCAATACAGTTATCAGTTTATCAGGTTTAGTCACTAGTAACAATTTCACTATTAGGTCTGGAAGGATATTTATTAGTTATTAATAGTTTAACCCATCATCAGAGCTGGCTGGTATAGCATTCTGGTCTGGTAAAGATCCATAGGTTTCTGGACACCCAGTCACGTTTTCCAACCCCCAATTAGTTTTTCAGTACTTATTAGCACCACATGGCTTGGCCAGACCTTGGCCTGCCTAATTAGTTGGCTAGTCCTAAATTAGCCCAACCAGTAGCAGAGTCAGCACGCCCAGATTCCAGTTTGTAGTTACCATACAGTTGTATTACCCAATTATTACCCCAGATTAGTACGCCCCTCTTTCCCCCGTATAGTTATACCAATTCCAATTAGCAGCCCATTTAGCCACCCCTGTAGCCATACAATAACCAGTCAATACTTCCCGGGCAACTTACCCAGCTTTAGCTACTATATGTTCCATTCCTAACCCCTGCTACATATGGTAGCACCAACAAGTAAATATCTTTTACCCTCCCCCTGCTACATATGGTAGCAGACACCCCGACCATTTGGTGTTTCAGTCAGCTCTGTAGGGTGTAAAAAATTGCTTTTGCTAGGGTTTTGTCTTCTGAGGAGAGGACAATTTAAAATTTACACCGCCGACACTAGGGGTTTGCTAGGACTTTAGCTTTAAGCAAATTATTTTTCCAAATTAAATTCTAGGATGGCCAATTTTGTAGGTACAGATTGTTCTTGTTTATGTTTGTTGCAGCATAGGTACAAGTGGCATCCATCTGGTTTCCAGCCTGCAATGTTACAGTGTATGGTGTTTCAGTGTTTTTAGTGATTAAAGTGTAAGCCTCAAGCAAGTGGCATATATGGTCTTAAAAATATACTGTGGAGAGTCCCAGGTATAGTGGATTAAAGGCTCCCCAGTGTCTTAGTAAAGCTAATGCATTTGGCAATACAAGGTGTATTTTCTTTGCCAGTAATGACCATTGTTATTTTACTGTTAAACCACACCTTGTAAGTGTTAAATTCAGTGATTGTTTATTATAATACCCTCAATAAAAATATATTTCCATCTCACCAGTGATAATTACCAACACTATTGCAGTGTCTGTGCTGTACCATTTTCTGTGCTGTGCATTGTCTAAATGTTAATTTATTTTGTGCTGTAAATTTTGTGTTTTAAATTTAAATAGGTGTTTAGTTTAATATATTGGCCATCCCTAGACACATTAACTTCAAAACCTAATTGGCAAAACAATATTCAGGCAGGAAAGCTATAATAGGGAAACCCATTTATAGGCCCTAGCGGTCATTGTACTGCAGTCAGTTTTTAACCTGTATTGAGGTGTTAAGTGGGTTTAGGCTACTATTTTAGGATGTAGGAATACTTGATAGGGTCATATGTGAGTAACAAAGTAGGTTTTTGTAGGAAGACCAGGCCCATATATAGTTTTTAACAGGTTTTTAAGTCAGTTTTTCCGCCCAGCCAAATACCAGCCATAGGCCTTACAGCAAGCTATTAATTGGCCAGCAGTGAAATAGATTTTGTATTTTTGGCTAATACTATAATACATTAGGGATTTTACATTTCATTTTGCCTAATTTTACATAGTTAAATCCAAGTAACCTTCACTACCACTATTAAAGTAGCGCTATAATTCAAGGCTTGTTTTGGCCAATAGCTGTGAATTCGCCAATACTTGACCAGGTACAACAAGCTGTGTTTTGGATCTTTTGGAGGTTTAGATGACTTTAGCCTATTGTTTTTCATTAAAAAAATACAGAATGAGGTTATGTATGAGTACAAATGTAGTTCCTTTGTAGGGATAAAATCCTCAGTTATAGCCTTCAGCCACTTATTGTAGTCACTTTATATCTTAAATACCATCCGGGTTTCTGGGTTTATTTACAGTTATAAAGTAGTTCTGGCCTTTATTTTTGCTAGTAATACTTCCCCTTTTTTAAAGCAAGCCAGTTATAAAGTATTTTGTCCATTGGGCTTTTATTATTGCATTGTTGCTCGAGCTTTGAATCTGCCAATAGTTATCCCATAACGACACATCACAGCTGACGTCACACGGTTGGCGATCATGCATTCGCAACTTCTTCGGTTAGCTTACCTGAAGTTAACGGTTTGTTCGACGCTCGACGCTTCTACAGTACTTTTGCTAGTTAGACAGTGAGTTTAAATTAGCTTCAGTTTTTTATTTTTGAAACTTAGTCTTGATTTTTTTACTCCAGTAATACTTAGGGTTTTCTTGTTCTACGCTTAAAGGCTTTAAATACTCGACTTAGTGGGTTTTTGTTTAGTGTACAGATTCTCTTGACTTAAGAGTGACCCACATTTAGATTCAATTTTGATTTTAGTGTAGATTACGTGTGACCCTGTCTGTTATTCGAATTTTTTCTTAGGTATAGGATTAGGGGGACCGACCTCAATTTTATTTCTCAAATAGACACTTCTGGTGTCGGTCGGACTTTTTCTGCATTTCCCCTTCAGTTTAATTTAAATATGAGCCAGCCAAGCAAATTAATAGATGTCCAGGTCCTTGGCGACTCTTACGCCAGGAGATTTTTCAATTTTTCACAAGCAAATCCGGCATTAACCAGGACTTTACGGCCAATTTTAATTAAGAGCATCTCTGGAGCTAGGATAAGTGACCTCAAGGTTTTTGTGAAGTTAAATATTTCTGCAATACAGTCACGTATTCCCTTACTGTTTTTCTTAGGTACCAACGATTTTTTAGCAAATGTAGATGTAGCAGTATTTAAGAATTCCTTTCTGTCATTTTTGAGAATATTACGTCGAACTTATCCTGGAATGGCAATCGTTTTCATGACTTTGCCGTTTTATCCGAGGATAAGTAACTCCACACCAGTACTTGCCCGTTTGCACAAAGTTAATAGATTTTTGCTTACCCTACGTTCTGATTCAGTAAGAGTGATAGAGCTCCCCGACGAATTAAATCTGATGAAGTTTTTTCATGCATATTATGGGAACTCTATGCGTCGTGATAGCATCCATTTCAACAACGACGCATTTAGAAAGTTAATTCCTGTAATAGAAAATTCCCTTTCACAGTCACCGACGTAGTTTTTTTTTTCGCATCCTTGTCTCACTCAACGACTGTTTTTGCTCCAGAGAAGTCATTTCTTGGTAAATCTCATCCGAATGCTCGGCCTAGGTCAAATTTTTTGCTTTTCTTTCCTCTAGCACAATGAAATTTTGCATTTAAGGAAATTTTGTAAAAACTTTTTTTTTAGGACAATTCCTCATTTTCTGTGTTGGGCGCATTACCTCGGGTGCTCCTTTGCACTACTTTTGATTTTTTTCAGTGAATATTGCTTACGAGGTAAAACCTCTAGACTTTCGGTGTTCTTGTAGTTAAAATTTGTACTTGTAGTTAAAATATTTTTTTTTCTTTCTCGCAGCACCATACCTGTTCATAAATTTTTTTTTGAAAATGCCCTCTAAGGTGTATTCCCCCGAGGAGCTGCCTACCGGCACTTCCTGGGTCTGCACCCTCAATGCGCAGGATGCCACCAATCAGTGCCACGTATTAGGGATCACACCTTCTACGACGTTGTCTATAAACAGGACCCTGCTAAGCGACTACCTCAAAACCTTGCAAATGAATGGTGGGTCCGAACCCTTACCCGTAAATTCTAGGCCAGATCTAACCTCCCCAAGCACCACCCAGCAGTTGGAACCAGAAGATAAATCCTCTCTGGCCCCCAACGCAGCTTCGAACCCTGACGCGGCTACCATCCTATTAACTCAATCGGCGCCGGCAACGACACCTGGTGCTATCAAGGAACAGCTTGGTAGTAATGCTAGTACCGCCCACGATATCGCGACCACCAGTTCTGACAGCGGACGTTCACCTGCTGTGAATTGGGCCCAGTTAGTCCAGGACACCGCGTTAGCCGTGGGCCAACAGGTGGCCGCTGCTATGACCAGTTGCCGTTCACCTCCGCGCGCAAATCACAGTACCATGAGGGTGTTAGATGATATGGTTAGGGCCTTGCCAGTGACTACTGGTGCCGACCCCCACAAATTGGCGGAGTTTCTTATAGCGGTCTCCAAAATCACCAATCTGAACCTCTTTGCCGACCAAGATGTTTTGTTGGCGATTCTTCCCCGCACTGCGGAACAATTGAGAGCCTTCTGGCTAAAGGGAATCGCCGATCACGGCAAGCTCATTCAGGTGGTGCAAGGCGTTAGGGACTTTTTCTTGCCCGCACAAGTTAGGCACACGATCGTGACCACTATGGTCTACAGGGTTCAACGTCCGTCAGAGTCCCTTTCCGAATTCATTGAGGGCATCTCTGCGTCTTCATCCTTGTTAATGCCCGATTTTTCTGAACGTGATGTGCTCGACACAGTCGTCAACGGTCTCAATGCACCAACGCGGGCGGCTCTTGCGGCCTTTCCGGCAGCGTGTAGTCTTACAGACCTCCTGGCCTTGGTCCCCAGGGTTCAGGTGGTCCGCGCTCTGGAGCAGGGCCAAGCCTTCTCGCAACCAAACACCGCGCACCACAGTGCCGGGCACCAGCAGCAAGATTTTCCAAATTTTTCCCACACATATCACAATAATTCTCGACATGACAACCGACGGCCCTCAGCCCAAGATAATAGGAATTTTCCCAATTTTTATAGACAAGCATACGCACCCCGCATTCCGCAGTTTCCATACCACCAAAACCAGCTGCAGCCATTCAGATCTTTTCAAGCTCCAAACCAATTTACTCCTCAACGCAACTTCACTCCACAAAGTCAGGGACAGGGAAACGCCAGAGGGGGGCGCCGTTAGGTGCCTTAGCGCCTCCCTTGGTTCAAACGGTAAAGCAGGTGCCTGTCAATCGAACCATAACTAACAAACCCAAGGGTTCACCAAGTATATCGGCTAACGACTTATGCTACGTCACACTCGATTTCAAGGGATTATTTAAAGACGCGCTAATTGATACCGGATCCTCGTTTTGTTTGTTGTCCTCCGACACTTACCAGCTCCTAAAGCGCCATACTAGAGCAGTGGTGGATAAACAACCGACATCTTTTTCTGCCATATCTGCCGCGGGTGAACCCATCAGGTTCAAGTTTGTTACTAGGATCCATTTTAAAATTCAGCATCTCTCTTGGACTTTTCCCTTTTTTGTAACGGATAACTTGCCAGTTCCCCTATTAATAGGCTCCGATTTTTTGACAAAAACTAAAGCAGTTATTAACATGTTCACACACACTCTCAGTTTCCCTTATGGATCCCCAAAGTCCCCAACAGCTTTTCCACTCATTTGTACCTCAGTTGCTGAACAACCAGATCATCCTGTCATGGGGGAAAATTTGAACCCCCAACAGCAACTTTCAGTTTCACAATTAATTTCTCAGTTTCCAGAAACAATCACCAGTAAGTTAGGCCGAACGAACCTTTTGCAGTATCATATTAAAATCAAAGAACACAAAATTATCCGCAACAAACCTTACCAGTACGCCCCTCCCAAACTTCAACTCATGCGACAGCATATTGATGACCTCCTCAAGAAGGGAGTCATCCGCCCATCTACCTCGCAGTATGCCTCCGCCGCATTTTTAGTACCCAAGAAGGGCGGGAAAACGCGCATGGTGGTCGACTACCGTAATTTAAATTCCATTCTAGAATTGGACGCCACTCCCATGCCCACCATTGAAAGCGCCTTTCAGCACTTGGGACAAGCACGTTGGTTTACGCTGTTAGACTTAAATTCAGCCTACAATCAGATTCCCCTTGCGGAAGCGTCTAAGCAGTTCACCTCTTTTGTTGTACCATGGGCACAGTATGAGTTTAATTTTCTCCCTTTTGGACTTGCGTCTGGTAGCATGGTCCTCACCTCATTGATTGACAAAATTTTTGGCGATATTAAATTTAAGTACGTTTACAACTTTTTTGATGACCTGTGCGTCTATAGCGACTCCACCTTTGAAGACCACTTGGAGAAGGTTAGGCTAGTAATCAAACGCCTACGCGACGCAGGCCTCACCATTAATCCAGAGAAAATGACAGTTGCTTCCAACAAAATTCAATTCCTTGGACATGTTTTTTCTAATCACACCATTTCAATTCACCCCGATAGGACACGACCCATAGACGAATTCCCCACACCCAAGAACATTAAACAGCTATCCCGTTTCTTGGGAATGACAGCTTTTTACGCCCGTTTCATCAAGGACTACGCCACCATCACCATGCCACTTAACCATTTAAAGAAAAAAGGCGTTCCTTTTGTTTTTGGACCTGACCAAGTAACAGCTTTCCAAACCTTAAAAGCAGCCTTAGTCTCATCAACCATTCTCCGCATGCCCGATTTTGATAAGCAATTTGTCGTTCACACAGACGCGTCCGGTTCTTCAATCGGAGCGGTCCTTCTTCAAGCCCACGGCGATCAGCTTTTCCCAGTTTCTTATGCATCCCGAGCCCTCAGCAAACATGAACTCAACTACTCCACTTTACAATTAGAATGCCTGGCCATAGTTTTTGCACTTCAGAAATACCAGCAGTATTTGGAACACCGAGAGTTCGAGCTCCACTCAGATTGCTCGGCTCTCACGTGGCTTCTAACACACCCACGCCAGATGGGGCGAATCGCTCGCTGGGTTTCCTTCATCAATTCTTTCAAATTTAAGATCTACCACATTCGCGGCAAGGACAATGTCATTGCCGACTGCCTTTCCCGTCTTTTTGAAAACACTGATACAACAGAAGTCACGCCCCCCGTTCAGCCACCAGCAGTTTTGACCCTCTTTTCTCTTCCTGAGGTATTCAAGGACATCTCCAGCCATCAACTGGATGATCCTGATCTTAGGAAAATTATTAGATCACCCAACAAACCCCCAAATTACTCAGTAGATACCAATACACTTTTATACCGTCAACCCAACCAAACCAAGCCCAGGGTAGTAGTTCCCACCAAGCTTTTTGATCTCCTGTTTTCATATTATCATGAATCTCCTACGTCGGCTCACCTTGGCATCAGTAAGACCCTCGCCCGTATCGAACGCTTTTTCTGGGCACCAAATCTCAAGGCCTATATTACAGATAGGGTACGGACTTGCGTCAAATGCCAAAGGTGCAAACAGGCCCCTAACACTAAAGTAGGGAAGCTGGCCTCCGAAATCGTAACCCAGCCTTGGGAGAAAATTTTCATCGACCATATTGGCCCTCTGCCGCTTTCTCTCAATAGAAATAAGTACATTTTAACTGTGGTCGATTCCTTTTCTAAATTTTGCCTTATGCTCCCCGTTAGGAATACTAAAGCCGAGACCACAGCTGCAATTCTCAACAAGCAAGTTTTTTCAATTTTTGTCCCACCTAAGTATCTAGTTTCTGACAACGTCTCCAATTTCAAATCAGTTGTAATCAAAAACCTTTGCATGGGCTTGGGCATCCAACATATTTACACCAGTCCGTATTACCCGAACCCGTCACATGCCGAGAGGGTGAACAAACAAATCAAAATTGCTATCCGAATATTTCACAACCAGCATCAAAAGCGCTGGGACCAGGAACTTCACTGGTTCCAGATCGCTTTTAATTCCGCACGACATGAATCCACCAAGGTTTCCCCAGCCCGTTTGTTCCTTGGTCGGAACATATTTCACCCCCTGGAGCTACACTGGAACTTGGACCGACTAGTCGACGGCCAAACTTCCCCACAATCTTCACAAGAAGAGCGGGAAAAGGCCGTTGAAAACCTCCAGAAAGCTAGGCAGAGTCGGCAGCGCAAATACGACCTGAACAAGCTGCCCAACCCTTTCAACACCGGTGATTGGGTCATGTTCAGGGAACATCATCTTAGCAAAGCTGCCGATTCAATCAACAAGAAGCTGCTGCCTGTCTGGTCTAAGCCATGTGTTATCGGTTCCTTTTCTTCACCCGTAACTGCACGACTGTTAAACCCTTCCACGGGCAAACTCATTAGGAGCGCCCATGTCTCACAACTCAAAAGATTTTTTCAACCACAGTTTTAAAGTAATTACCTCTTTACCAGACCAGAACCGCTATACCGAAGTGATATTAGGTTAAGTTTTCTCTATCTGTCGCTGTCCCCGCCAACGCCCGGGGGATTGTGAGTCTAAGGGTATCCTTCGCTGATGGGCTGCCCTACACGTTCTCCCCCGTGCGTTGTCGGCAAACTCTCTTTCCCCTCCCTTTTCGTCTACGACACCCACACTGGGTTTTGTAAAGAATTTTTTTTTGTGATTTGAAAATGACTTTTCTGCGGTTGGTTACCTTTTTTTATTATTGTTTCTTTTACCTCCGCAGGAAAGGGCCCAGTGGTGGCACCTTCTGTGGCGACCTGATCAGTCGTGTGTTGAGAGACAAAACTCTTCTCTATTTCTTTCCTGTCGTAACCCTTGTTTCATTTTCAGCCTTCTTAGCTTAATTAGTCGCTAAGGTAGTAGTAGTTAGGTTTAGGGAAAACTCACATTTTAATGAAATGCTAGATATATTTAATTCTTCAGATTATGTTAACAAGGTGATACAATTTATTAAGTTTCAGAATTTTCCAATATTTACATATATTAAGTAGGCACCGAACTGGACCACCTACCAATAACGGTTGAACCCAACAAGTTGTCAGGAAGGGAAAGTGCACTCTCTTTAGACCCAAGCACCCTTTCCTGAAATATCACCGCTCAACACAGCTACCAAATGCGCCATTCTCCCTGCGCAAGCAATCGCCTGCCCAAAAAGTCTCGCATGCGAATTCTCAAAAAAAAAAAAAAAAATTTCATTTCAAGATTAAATCAATTACATCCTTCCAACCTCCTTACTTCACAGTTCTCTTACGGCTTCCGCGAGCCCCACCAGTCTAACCTTGGTTACCCGGCGCCACTCATGGGTCAATCCCTCGGTTTCCCTTTAGGAACCGACCAACCCGTCAGTGATCGGACCGCCGCCTTGCAAGCCACCGTCAAACAACTCCAACACGACAGTTCCGTTTTACAACTCCAATGATCTTAAATCTTTCTTTTCAACTATATATTTCTCCCCAAGTATTTTTTACATAGTTAGACACCTGCACAATCAAAAAAAAAAAAAAAAAGATAATTTAAACCCAACCAATCAAATCTAAGCCAAACTTTTTAAAGCAAAATACTATAGCCCGAATAAACTCAGTGACTCCGGACAACTCCCAGTGAATTAAAGTGAATAGTGATTCCCCAATGACAGCTACAAATAGACCTTAGACACCCAGTTGACGATACCGGGAGAGCGGCAACAAAACAGCCTGATGCCCAGCAGAACCGCAACACTATCCTCACCAACAGCGCTCCACCTTCAACCACAGCGCGGTGATCCGGACGTTTTGCGAGCCACCAACGCTGCTGCCCACGCCGGACCAGAGCCCACCTGCTCCATCAGCTCAACCTCATCAAGTCCTCCTCTCGCTCATCACAGCAACCTCAACATTTTGATTCAGTTCACCTCACATCTCCACCTCAAGTTCTCCGATGAAGTGTTCATAGTAAGAAAAAGACTCTAATCCATTCAACAACTAAATAGCAACAACAACAAAAAATACAAAATTTTTGTGCGTGCAGATGTCCGTCCCTTTTACACCAATTAACTCAATCTTTTTCACTCAGTTTTCAATTTTGTTCTCAATTAAAGTCAGGTACGTTAGGCCAAATTCAACTGTCGTTCCCCTACAACCCATCCTCCTTTTGCAGGGGGGGGTGGATCCCGATCCCTGCCGTGGTTGGTCAAAATAAACATTAGCAATCTTCCCCAAAAGAAACGCGGCGACCGAGGTTCCAAGACGAAGTCGGACTGGTGCTGGCTTTTGAGCTTTCCTCGTCTGCTCGCGGCTTCCCCTGAATCAAAACCGGGAACATGATATCTCGGGACCACGAGCATGACAGAGGGAGCAAAACCGAGCGAATTCCTCAAACTTCAACATCAAACCCACACCTTCACCCACCTTCAACAAACCTTTTTTCGTTTTCACATTTGCCTTAGGGGGGGTGGTTGTGACGCTAAGCGTCACGCTATTTTATATAGTGTAGGCGTCCTTCATAACCGCTCCAAACGCCATCAGCGGTGTCGAGCCAGCTGATCTTTTGAACCTTTAACGGCGATTCTCTGCGGCGTCCCTCGCCCCCTTTCGTCGATGCAGCCTTGAAGCGTTGGCACCATCCCCGCCCCTTGTCAGGATTAATACACCGTCAAAAGCTTAAGTACCTTAATTTATAAGTCCTTAGTATCAGGAATGGCAGGCTAGACTACAATTAGAAGGGGCAATCCCTTAGGGAAGCCCCAAACAACAGGAATATGTAGGACTTGCAAATCGGTCGGGACCTCGTGTCTCGACCGCATTTGGTTTAACAAGTTAGATTCAGGTTTTTTCCTCTACTCAGAAGACAATTAATTAATTAACTATCATTGCTTAGATTCAGGAACTTAGTTATTCATATATTATCCAATACAGTTATCAGTTTATCAGGTTTAGTCACTAGTAACAATTTCACTATTAGGTCTGGAAGGATATTTATTAGTTATTAATAGTTTAACCCATCATCAGAGCTGGCTGGTATAGCATTCTGGTCTGGTAAAGATCCATAGGTTTCTGGACACCCAGTCACGTTTTCCAACCCCCAATTAGTTTTTCAGTACTTATTAGCACCACATGGCTTGGCCAGACCTTGGCCTGCCTAATTAGTTGGCTAGTCCTAAATTAGCCCAACCAGTAGCAGAGTCAGCACGCCCAGATTCCAGTTTGTAGTTACCATACAGTTGTATTACCCAATTATTACCCCAGATTAGTACGCCCCTCTTTCCCCCGTATAGTTATACCAATTCCAATTAGCAGCCCATTTAGCCACCCCTGTAGCCATACAATAACCAGTCAATACTTCCCGGGCAACTTACCCAGCTTTAGCTACTATATGTTCCATTCCTAACCCCTGCTACATATGGTAGCACCAACAAGTAAATATCTTTTACCCTCCCCCTGCTACAAATCCAGTAACTTGGAAATGAATAGAAATATTACTCGTTAGTTTTTTTCCTCTAGTTAAATAACCATTTTTGTTACAATTTTTCAAAAACGATACCAATATTACGTCAAATCCTCTCTCCTATTTTATATATAATGAATTAATATTTGTTTATTCTTTCTCCTCGGTTATCATGTAGTTGAAGGAAGGGTTATGTTGTTTTTCTCAACCATTCGTAGCCGTTGTTGCAAGTTTTTATTTTAATATTCATTTATTCGAACATTTAATTCATTATTAGAATTTATAAAAACCATTTATAAACACAAATACTAATTATAATTTATATTTGTTGACATTAAAGTAACACCAGCTTTCTTACCTATTCTTTGGCAATGGAACACACTGTTAATTATTTTCACGAGACAAATTAGCAAGTAATCAATTGCACGCACGCATAGTGAACAGTTCAGTGGGGTTGTAACCAATCAAGCTCAATGTCAGGCAGAGACAAAGTGAGATGGATTCAGGGTGTCTCATCCTGTGGTGACGAAGATTGTGGCCTCTACACTGTGGTGATAATTTAGTGACAATGTAGCCCTTAAAGTTAAAATCACAAGAAAAAGACTAGGTTTATATTATATATATTTTTAATTACTGGATTTCAATTTTTTTATTTTAGCATGCGAAGAAATAAGCTGGAGGAGGGATGGGTTTTAATGAATTCCCATTTATAAAACTCATATCTGTGTATGGAATAGTGAAATATAATCTCCACTGATACAATTTTCAGATTCTGGGCATTTACCGTTATATATTCAATTGCATTAGTTTATTTACAACTAATCAATCACATTAGGTTGAGTTTTGTTCCTGTAATGAGCTTTATTTTTTCAGTATATAAAAATATTCAAAATATTAAAACTTCAACAAGTTGTGTTTTGTTTAAAAAACATGTGTGCAAATAGCATTACTCGTACTCAAAGTCACTGAAATTAAAATACATTTTCTGAATCTATATGTAATTATATAATCTATTTTGATAATGTCTATTGACAACAAATGCATGATTAATTGTGGAATTACCACTAGATGTGGAGAATTAATCCGTCTATTTTATCTAACATGTTATTTATATAATTTTTTATCAGATTATTTAACATCGCATATAAAGTGGAGAGCCAAACTTCACCACCTCAAAATTTGGTAATAAACAAGATCATTTAGTATTAACTTTTTTATCAAATAAGCATTACAGTGTAAATGTGCCATATTCATATTGAATAAAAATAATTGAATTTTCAATACAATGACAAAACAGTGAAAGTATGTTATTTTATTTCAAAATTCCTTATAGCATGATTTGTACAGTCAGTATATAAGTGCATTGCAAATTTATTAGCATGGTAATATAGAAAGCACCAACAAGTGAAATTGTTATCGTAATGCAAATTTATTTAAAATAATGAGCCTTTGAAAAGTATAATGACTACTAGATAGTATATAATATCTTCGATAGATATAGTACAGTTCACACTGCATTTAAAGATAGATAGGGTAATTACATTTACAGGATCCTGGTTTCCAAATACGGCCTTGACTTGCGAAAATGTTATTTCCGTACACAAGCACGTGAGGAATATCAAATAGCTTCATGGAGAGAGGCTCTCAGGAAAACTGAAAAAAGCTTTACGATACACAAGGAAAATATTATAAATGCATGAGCTATCTCACAACACAACAAGTTCTCTTTCCTACGAAAAATAATTATTGCTCCCCTACATTTACCACTACGTATTTTTTAAACATTGACCACCACTACAATAATTTCAAGTGTAAATTTAATTCTATGCACTATTTAGCAAGACGATTAATCATTAGAAGAAAGGAAAACATATTTATCCTATCAAAATAACACTTATGTCTCGTACCAGTTAATGTTTGTAATGAAGTACTCTTTTGATTGAGAAAAAAACACTTAGGTTTTTTTATATAGATCCAAATAGAATCCTTTTAAATTATACGTTTCGATAATTTTAAATCACTCATAACGTCATTTCTACAAATCTGAGTTATGAGATGGTTTATTAGTTATGACTTAAATAAGTATATACTCAACCTAACTTCAATGCTGGCATAGGGCAACAGAAGCCCACGAGCAAAGCAATTTTCGTAAGCACGATTTCTTTCTATATTATATCGTGCTGATTCTGAAATATAAATAAACATTCTGCTATCACAGTATTAGAGCTGAATTTGTTTTTTTGGACTTATTCAGTAAGTTATATTCCTTTTAAAAAAACACGCACAATATTTTCCTATAAAAAAATACTTTAGAGGAATTTTAATAAGTATTCAAATACGTTTCTTTCGCTTGTTTTTCAATCAATGTCGGTAGTATAGTTACAGCATGGTAACCATTCTAAAGCGTTTATTTCGGACCAGATTAACTTATCTCTAACTGCTACAATAAATTATATTCGAGAGAACTTTCTCTTTGTAATTATGGTTCAATTACTATAATGGTACTAATTGCACGCATTTAACGTGGTCTCCGGTGTCAGTCTCCCCGGATGTCCGAGTAAGACATTGATCGATAGGTCTCTGCCCCAGGAGACCTCGTCCACCGCCATTAGCAGCCCGATGCCATTGACAATCGACGAACATGAAAACTCCATTACATTATGAAACGAATCAGTAACTTTTACGGAATACCTCGGTGAAACCGTCATCCTTAACAATATACTGTTTATTTTTGTTTATTGGTAAACTACAGCCTGTAAAAGAAATTCCCTCATTTTAAAATCCCATTTTGGTCTTTGTTTTGTGACTTCCAGCAAAATCTTATCACTTTTCAATGAAAAATAGAAACCGAACTGTTAACTTCACAGAGTTTTAACATGCTTCTGGAATGTTAATATCATTAACTAATTTTGATAGCTCCTGAACTCAGAAGCCAAATCAGAGGAACAAACGTGGCATGAACAGGAACCGATACAAATATAAAAGAAGTTATAAATAACTGTATTAATTTGTGTATAAATAAAAATAGGAAACAAGGTTTTACGTGGGCTAAAGGTGTTTTTACAATAACAAATTTAAACTATCGTTTTTCTAAACAGTTTTGTTTATTAGATTATTATTTTGTATCTCTGAAAGTGCATTAAAAAGTTACTGCATCACTACAATATGTAATAACCATGATAATTTATTCACCGTATAGCTATGTATTGTTAAAAAAATATAACGTTTAAAGGCAAAACCCCTCTTCCTACAAACTTGTCTATAACTGTACGTTTTCTAAAAGCTTACTATTAAACTCACTTCTTAAGTTTAGGTTATCAGAAAAATTTATATAATGAATATACTGATACATGTTTACGTAAAAATAAGTCACATTTAAAATGACGTAAGTTGGTTACAATAATATTAATCTTATTTCAAATTTCTACAACGTCAATATAACAATTCTAAAAGATATGTCTCTCTTCGTTTAAAGCTAATAACCGAGACAATTGTTGAGTATAGGTAAGGCTGGCCTTTTAAAAAGGCTATACATTCCGTTTCGTACATTCCGTTAATATTTTCGTCCATTAAACGAGCGTTATATAATACGATTTAACGTGAAATAGCCTAACTTTAGTAAAGTTTATTTAATATTGTGCAATATCAATACGCTTTTAATGTCTATAAAAACTGCGTTTTCTATTGAAATTAATAGTATTGGAAATGGGGTCAAAACATATTTTTACTGAGACCTATTCACATCAAAAATACGTCAAACATTTTAAATTACACAAAATAAAACCAAGACCAAATCATGAAATAGTACCAAAAAAACAAGCTTTTAAAAACTGAAGTTGTTGGTACACATTTGTTACAAATAAAAAAGGTCTAGATTTATAAACCTGTTTTGTTATTGTTAAATACTTATTTTCCATGCTAATTTAGTAATAATAGTATGCGGTTATGAATAAAACAGCACTATAAGAGTATATGAAGGAAGGGTAGTAGGATATAGACAGTACAATATTTTTTTATAAAAAAATATATGTACTTATTGCAGTGAGTACGATCTGAACTGTAGTATTTAGTTAAGATAAATAATTTAAAAACGTCATTTAATCAATTTTAGTGGTATTGAATTTACATTTTTGAAAAAAAACAGTAGACGCTAATAAACCTCATGGCTAATTTAGAAGAGCAGCCGTCAAATTATCCAAAAATCGTGAAGGAAACTCAGCAATATGTTTTCCGGAAAGCAAAGTCGGACCGCAGAGAAATACAATAGCATTATGCAAACCGTCCCACATGGCAATGTTAACGCAAATGTATCGTTTAAAATGTCATAGAATTACAGCTATCTCTTACAACCTAGAATGTAAATCAAGAAATCTTTTAGTATATACAATAATTCAATATATGTGTCGTCTCCTTCGCCTGTGAAACTTTAATATGACAATATAATAATCATTATTGAATGTTTTCTACATAATCATTGTTAGTTGATAGTATAAACTAAACAGGTAACGTTTGACGAAATGGCCATTATGAATCCAATTTTCTTCCAATACACATTGAGCTGTGTTAATTTGAAAATAATAAATGACCTTAGAAATTTGAGTATTTTATTTCAAACCCAATTTATTCTTTACTAGTCATATAATTTCAAATGTAAGTCAAGTGTACCGTACGAGTTTTTTAAGAGGCGACTTTGTCAAAAAGTAAGCATAATTGTACCTATATTTTAGTAATATTTGTTTTATATGCACTTGTCTTTTATTTATGGCCTATGGGAGGTTAAAAAATACCCTCAAATGAAAATATAAATACTTGTATATTTGGATTATTCCTCAACTATCACACTTTGTCAATCAAGTGAATACTATTATTTTCTTGTACACGTCATTCGTCCATTCTAGATTTGAATTCTGTTTAAATCATCGGCTTCCCAAACCATCGAATTTGTTGGATAAGACAGAGAGATGTTATAAATATTTATATTCCAACCGCTGGTGCTGGATACATGGAGGAAGGTATCGTTGCTGTTTTATCTGCGTTACGTCGTCGTGGCTGTTGATGCGGACGGCCCCGTGACCTTGACCGGGTGTCGTGGCTTATGATGCGTTACGGTGGTTGGCTGAGTTTATCAGTCCTTAACATTCCAAAACTGCTGCTCTCGCCAAATCACTCTTGAATGAGTTAGACCAACAGTATTATTTCAAATATAGGTATAGTATCGACTTGCTATGTGTCACACTTAAAAGATTTGGCTATCGGCTTCCCAGTTACGTGTTTCTTAATACTTTCCTAACCTACTTATTCATTACCTTAGCCTTTATAAGGCATATATTTGTTATCTTTAAGGCTATTCACAGCCCTGATCCTCATTTTTGTGTTTGGATAGAGAGTAAAATATGTTTTGAATACTCTATTTTAGTTATGACTCCAAGTTCAGTAATTTTATATTTAATTGTTCTTAATAATTGACTGGACTAACAAGCTTACTTCCTCTATAATTGGGCTCTGCCCTATACTGTTCTTACATATAAGAAGGCAAATAGAAGTGTCATATAGGTATTACCGTTTATCATTAACTTACTCTATGTATGATTGTACGTCACCAACCAACAACTGTGACTCTCTCTCGTTATTAAGCATGGCTTACTCCTATATAGATGCGTGTTATTTACAAGACCAAGACCATTAATATAAAGTGCAAGTTAGTAACACGACAAAAAGATTGTACATGACAATCGATTTTGACCTTACTTACTTTCTTACCTACTGCAAAATTATCTCGTAGACCTTCTAAAGGCATCAGATCCATCGTGTTCACGTAAAACTAGAGTCAGAATCAGGTAAAAGAAGTAAGGTTCTAGGCTTAGAAAAGTTTTGGATCAGCAACCAAGGATTGTGCCAGTTCAGGAAGTTCATATACACACTCCTCAATAAGATGGTCCTTCAGTTTTTGTTTGAATCTTCCAGTATCACTAATGTCTTTAATTGAGGCCGGTAAATATTAGCCAATATTTCAGTCCAGCATATGCAGGTTTTGTTTCGAAGATTCTTAGTCTACGTTGAGATGAAGGTTTGATGTTACGATTTCTTATATTGTAGTTATGTAGATGCGGCTGGACCAGGTTATTTTCTTTGACAAATAAAACTGTTTCGTAAATAAAAAGATACGGAACGGTGAGAATTTTTAAACTTTGAAAATGTTGTTAAAATGATACTCTTGGCATTAATCTTAAAATACATCTTATTGCTTTCTTCTGAAGAATGAAAACTCTTTGCAAGTTCTGCTTACTAGATAAGCCCCAAAGGACAATTGAATAACGAATATGCCTCTCAATAAGACAAAACCAAGTAACACCAATCATCATTTCCATATTTTGTTTCATAAGATTTTCTTAGTAAAGTTAGTGCTAATAGACTATCTTGCCTTGGTCTTAAGTTACAATAGAGTTATACTTAAGAACATTTTTAGTCATACGTTAGTTAGCTTTTTAATCGAAAATGCAACATTACTTATGTGCCTAGACGTAGCACAGGTTGTAACTAAGTACAACACATAGGTTCGTAACTTTTTTAAAATACTTATAAATTAAAGTAAAAATAATATTTTAAAAGGAAACATATGGTTCATGTTTACAAACTATTATAATTCAAAAGGTTTGCTTATACACAAAAAAGAGTATCGTATCTGTACAATATAATATCTACTGCAAGAATCTGCAGTGAAAGCCCTGCTTAGTTTAATAATTTATAACTCTCCACATTGTTAACACGCGCTTTAAAAGTTGTGGTTGAGGGAGATAAACCCCAGCAGGAAAGGGTGCACGCGAACTTCTGATTTACGAGATCTGACCCCGTGTTTGCAGGGCGGTTTATCATGCGAAATAATTATCAAATACTCATTTTAGCTGGAAGATATAATCCTGTGTAAAAACCGAGCATTTCACATACAAAAGGGCTGATCAGAATATATATAATTGTGATTGATACTTATGCAAATTATATACTGCTTCATTGTTCTTTTATACCTCAATTTTAGTTATACTGAACGCTCCCCAGCAAAAACAGTGAGATAGCTCAATTGCCAACGATAAGCGTGTAGGTAATTTTCTGCATGTTTGAATAATATTTATTAAATATAAATTAAAACGTAATGCAAACGACTTTTATAGTTTTCCGATTTATTTCATTAAAAAAACTCAAGTTTAATGTTGTTTTCCTATCAAAGTAAAAATAATATTTTATTTGTTGTACATAGTTAGGCAACAATTCAAAGCGGTACATTATTATTTTCAAATAAGACACAAATTTAAAATCTTATTGACTGTCTGTTTATTTTTATTATCAACTCAATGACTTTCATTAAGACGTAAAACATGTTATGGATTTAAAATGAAACAAATTTAAAAAATTCAGCACCTTTTAAATAAAGCCAAATCTTTGAATATCAGTAAAAATAAATTGTGAAATTACCAGAAAAACAAGTTCGAAACTCTATGTTTTGACTGTAATGAAGCGAGAAAACACACAGGTCTTCATGCGTGTCTAAATCCAAAAGAAGCTCACCAAAACACGCAACCACTTGAGTTGTTTCTTCTCGGTTTTCAAGAGGGAGGATGTCAACTCTGAGGTTGGGGAGCTCTGAGTCTAATGCTACTTCGCTTAACACAGTAGAATGTAAAATAAGTTTATTTTGCTCATGCTATTTCTGATTGGATTTTTTGTTAATATAACAAAGTACCTTTGTTACATTCAAATATACATCATGTTGTTTAATAATATACTTTAGGTATCCAAACATTATTTCAAAAAGGAAGCGATCATTTACCAAGCCATTCTGAAGTTTAAGAAGCATTGTTTATTTTTTATTGTATAGTGTTTAGTGGAGGGAGATGGTTTAGATATGATACAGATGGGTTATGATACAGAAACAAACAATTGTTCTTAATATTTAAAGATTATGAAGATTAATTATGTTTCTTTCGAGCTGTGTAATAATATTAATCTATGACACTATTAAGTTGCTAGGCAGACACGTTCGCTTTGGATTTTTTACTATTTTAAATTAAATACTTTAGTTTATTAATCAGAAGCTAATTTTGTAAAATTTATCCCATATATTTTATTATTATTATTTTATTTCGTTACTAAGGGTGTATTTGATTTGTCACATAAATTCATAAGGAAAAAAAAATTTTAAATTAAAAGATATATATCTATTAAACAAAATGATAAGGAAAATCTCACCGCTAAACCAAATATGCGATTAAATAATCTTTGATCCTTTGGCTTTGATAGACGTTGTGTGTACTGGGCAACGGTGGTCACAGTGGTCGTTGTTGCAAGTGTGTGTGTAATCCAACATTCCGAACCTCTCTCTGGAATTTATAAGTTATTTGGCTCTTTTCCAAATTAATTAAATCTAAGTCAGGTTAAAATCTATGGGTTATAGTTTATATCTAGGAATCAAACATGAAAAACGTAAGGTTCATTATACAAATGTCCACTAAGAACAGGGGATAGGTGTAATATAAGTTAAAAAGCAATTTAAGATAATCTGTAAGTGAGGTTAACAAGTTTATAAATATTATGTCTTGATTAATAATGTTAATCAGTTATTTCCTAAAAATAATTAAACAAGTAACTTTGTTATAAAATGTTTAATATTATAAAATGTTGTTTGTATTAGTTCACTTAAGTTTGTTTATGTGTTTAGTAGTGCATTAAGTCAATGTAAGCACAATTGTGTGGTTAATAGCAAAACAATCGAAATTATTTAATTAAAACAGCAGAGTTTGAATTAAATATTATTGTATTAAAGAAGTTTGACCATAAATAGTTAACAAACAATAGCTCACTTACCCTACTTGTCAGCTGTCTGATCATTTATTATGTAACAGATGAACTAGTTCTTAGAGCTGGTTGTTATAAGAAAAATAATACTATCTTTCCGCTACCAGTTGTAAAACATTTCTTTCTTACTCTGTGGAATAATTGATTATACTGACGTTTTGCATTTCACTGGCTTCTAGGTTTATATTTGTTGCATAGAATGTAAAAAGCAAATAAATTATTAATCAAAAGCATCAATATTCAACGCACATATATATAATTAATAGACACATGATTTAACTTTATGTATATTTATTTACAAAATAGGCTCGTATACCGGTAGTGGTTACCGCAGTCCACTCATTACTCAGTCCTAAGTAATTTTGCCTTTTCCTTATCAAGAAATATAAAAAGTGAATTTATTTAAATTAAATTTTTCATGTTTGGGACTAAATGAAGAACATTAAAAATGATCGCTTTGACTGGGCAGGTTTGAATTTGCATATTTTACTGTAGTTCGAAACCTATTGTGCATACTTTATACTCAACTTGCAACTTTATACTCAAAGAAAGTTATATTACATTAATGTTATAAAAACTATTATTTAATACAGAATTCTCCACATCGAAAATGTAGTCATTATTCCACAAAAACCTACATAAATATAAAACCACCGTTTGAGTAACAGAGGTACAAGACATATTGTACTTGGATGTAATCACGATACACGATCCAGGTCCTGTTGGGATATGATCCAGCCAGACGGGCAACGCCAGTTGCAACCGAAGACAAGGAGCCCGTGTATCCATCTCACTTTGTCACAAACTGACACTGAGCCTGACTGGTTACGATAAACCCTACTGGGGACACTCACCATAGGACATTTGCCTATAACTAATGGTATTATAGAGAACAACTATACACGACTTAATGTGGTTGTATAAGTTGAATTTTTGTACAAGAAATCGCAACTGTAACAGTGATTAATGGAAAAGTATTAAGTTTTGGAATATAGTGACTTTTGTTTTGTTTATTAGGTAATGTTGAATTTAACCGAAGTATTTAGTTAAAAAATGAGTTTAGTGTGACTATAGTATGTGATATGGTATTGAAATTAGTTTATTAAATTTCTAAGACATTTTGAATTGTAACTGAAAACTGTTTTATATTTCAATACCTCTTCCGTTGACGAGTTATAGTTTCATCTGGAATTTTAAAATACAAACACTTTATACTACATGAAATGCAATATTCAATTTATAAATCAGTAAAACTTACTGTGAAACGTATGTAAAATTATTAGTCCAAATAATGGACACAGCTACAAGAGGTTAACGAAGAAAATTACCATACATTACCAGAAATATATTAAAGGTTAAAAATATAACTATACTCTCCTCAATAATCTTTTGTACATATAGAATCTGGTTAATAAATGTATAAACAAAGGTTTATATGACAGTTAAAAATGTATTGGAAAGTATTGTACTGCTTACCTAATCAAAACATATTAATATTATTCTCATATATTTTTCTTATTACATCATCTTAGAAAGAGTTCCGCATCGGAAATACTCTATATGGTATATCAAATGTTTTACTTGTCTAAGTAACACGGTTGATTATGACTATTAAGTAGCTTCTGTTGATCAAGTGTAATATAATTTTAAAAATATTATAAAGTAATTTTGAATTAGTTTATTAGCTACGTAAGGAACAAGAAATTTGATCGATATTTAAAACATGTAGCATGGTATTTTTAAAACTGTTTACATATAAATAAATTATTTAAGTGCACTTTAACTTCTTCATATATTAAAATCATACTTTCGAATTTTTAACATTTTCGATGGCTAACTAACAACGACATTGTTGTAAGAAGGTAGAGAGAGTCGTTTGTCGGTCAGTAGAAAAGACCGACTAAAGAAAGTAAACCTTTGAGCTTAAAGGATCTTTTATTAGGACAAGTAAATTTCAGTCCCTAAAGTTGTTCTTCCGAGACCCTTTGTGACTTTGGTTATCAAATACTATGTATAAGACATCGAAGTAATGGTAAAGCAAAGTGTACTTAGTCATTATTCTTTGCGGTATTTATGAGCAGAATTATTGGAATATTATGCGAATAAAATATAAAATATTGGCTCAAAAATAACAAGCCAAGGATGTAAGACAGGCTCAATAAAAAACCTATAAGTTCTAAATGCAATCAACCTGAGTACTCGTTAAAATTTTCAGTCATCCCTTCAAGTTTTGGTATTGGTTAGTTCATTTAAATGCTTTAACTGTTAAATGGTTAATTTAACTATAGTCAATTTTAGCCAAAAGTAGAAGAGTTATGTAAATTTAGACGGAATAGTATAACACGGCTTAGTCTATTTCTTTTTATCTCCTTTAGAATTATAGGGTATTTAGACTGCGTCAAAATATTTTGTCTTCCAAACCTCCAAACATTTGAATTACTGTATCAATTTATGTTTTTCGTAAATATTTGACAACTATTTATTTTACGCTAATTAGTATCAGTTTAAAAAAAACGTAGTTGTAATAAATATACAGTTTTGCTTAAACCTTTTGTGATATTTTTGAAAATTGCTTTCAATAGAGAGTCGGTAGTATAAGAGCAAGTAGTTTAAGCAGATCCTGGACAAAGTAAGGCTCTAGGGAAGGCTTTTATACCGAGTAATAAATTTAGAGTCCCCTAAGCTTCCAATAAATGAAGTTTAGACAGGCTCTATAACTTGGAAATACCTACGTTGGATTACGGGGAAACTATATTAGATACGCGTTATTAAAACCTGGGCCAGTAAATATCGGCCCAGGTTTGTATTATAATTAAATGATTATACTAATGAAGGGCTACTGTTATACCCACCTTGTATATTATTGAATAGAAACATATAAAATAATAACAAAGTTTTATTTATTTGTTACTAGGGTAGATGTGAAAAGAAAACTGCACTAATAATTAGGAAAGACTTTTAGTAATATAAATGTAAAACATAAAATAATTGTTTCTGTAAATGCTGACATATCAAGTTTTTAACTAAACTGACTATTTTACTGTTGGTTTGTTAAACGAAGTGTTGTTAATGCGTTTTACTTGTAACACATCCAATGCTGGTCGCTTAAATTTGCTATTTTAATTGTTTAGCAAAGTCAAGTGTTGTTATTTGGAATATTATCTTTTAAAATGTAATTTCTAAAACCATTCTTTATCTGAAATATCCATGAGATTTTCTAACATAACATATCTTAATTCTGATTTCACACAGATATTATGAGTAAAAGATATGGTTATATCAAATAGTTAATACTTTAACAATTTATTGTTTGAAACATATAACAAAAATGTTATAAACCAAGTATAAACTATTCACCTTGGAACTCTCGAAACAAAGCTGTACTACAGCGACTATTTATGCAAACGGCACCACACAGCCGTGTTACCAGCGTTTACAGTTGCAAAGTTGTAGTAGTTTTTCTTAAGGTGAAAATTAAAGTTTTCTGTATAATTCCGGACAAGTTAAAGCTTATGAAACATAACATGATATAATCTTGTTTGTGTTGTATTAAAAACTAAATGTCTGATTAGAAAATCGTTGACCATTCTTTTTAAAAATATGCTTCAGTTTGTATTTTCTACGTATTATAGGTACCTTCATAAATAAATTGTTATTCTGAATAAGAATTTCACTGGGTTTCCGTTAAATTTAAACAAATACATACATGAAGTATGTAGTTTTTTACTAAGTACAAGGTAAATATTTTGTAGTTTTGTTACACACCTTACACTTCAAACTTAATTATATTAATATTTAAAATAATTATAAATTATATAATACCTTCAGTGATTTTGTGAACTTTTATTAAATAATTAAATGTTTTGGTTCATCTTTACACTTGTTAATTTAGCATAAAAGGTACATTGAGAAATGTATAGGCTTACGATATTTATCGAAACATTTTATCTGCGAAATTTTTGCACGGCAGTAAACCCCATGACGAAAGTAAATGCATTAATTTCTCAACAGGCATAATAATCCGTATTATCTAGAGGCCCATGTTCTCTCTGGCATTATTTTAACGGTAAGAAAGATTCAGAAGCGAGCCTCCTGTTTTGCTACATAATCCTTTGACAACTGAGATTGAGGTAAATAGGCTTTACGGACGAACATTTTAGGTTCACCATTATAAACTTGTACTTCAACTCAAAAATTATAATACTAATATGAGTTAAATCGTTAGTTATTTTCTGCCGAATAAATTTATTTTGGTTCGTTAGTTGAAGTATTGGTCATACACAATCCAAGAAAAATATCAGGTATGGACAGTATTTGATGGTGGAAAATAGTGATAAAAAATAACCATTATCATAACAAATTAGACAGTTAAGAGAATTAGACAGTTAAGAGTTTTAAATATATCTTATATGATTAAAGCTTTGAATTTCTTTTGCAAATTGGAATATGAAATCTAAACCAATTCACCATATTTTTAACGAAAACATTTATTTAATTTACCGAAGACGGTCATTTTCATATGCTCTCCAAGTTACACTTAGTTTTTCATGACAACTTTAGGCTAAATATTCAATCCCTACTGTATTGAGCTGATCAATACATTCCTAGTTGTTCTACAGCAAACAGCGAATAACAGGAGTAAAGCCCCAGTGGCTTACGGCCACAAACATTGCTCCATCTGGAAAACTTTGTGTATTATCCTCTGTATCAACAGCTGTAGTCTGCTTACACTTCTACGGCCCTTCTTTCACGATTTTTCTTGTTATATACATATTTATACGCAGTTTTAACTTAACAATATAACATCATTGCAATAAAATAAAAGTAGTTTATTAAAACATTAACTTAAATACTATTTGTTAAATATGTTTGCATCTCTGATTTATTGTGAGATGATTACATTTTTAACTTATATTTCATAGACGTTGCTCCTACAACATTATTTAAATAACAACGAAAATACTAATATGGATGATTAAAAATGTTATTATTTAAATTATTTGAATAGCTTGGTTGGGGGATTGTAGATTATTAAAAGTAAAGATGGAGATACTGATTGAGAAAACCCTGGTTAATGTGATGCCTGAGCTATTCTTTAAAGTTCTTAGTTAATAAATGAAACAAAAGATTAAATCATTTTTTATTGAATCATCTATATTAAGGGACTAATTATCTAATAAAAATTATGCTAGAGATGTTACTTGGATAAAAGGTCGCAAAGAGGTGGACTTTTCTATGAAATTCTTTGTAAATAGAGAAACAGTAATTAATTATAAAAATATAACGATTGGTAGATATGAACTCTAAATAGTTTGCTAATGTAGTCATACATAAGAGGGTACGGCAGTTCCATTCAGCTTGAGTGGAGGGGGATGTGGCTCGATACGATGATAATGAATCCGATTTTATATTGCTTTGGGTTGTTTTCAGGGAGAGGCAAATCAATGCTTTATGTTCGGTAGTGATCCAACTTCTGCGTGGTGTGAACTCATGTACCAGACGTAGTTTACCCACTTAAAAAACGTCCTCTGCTCAAACTTGGGAAATGTTGAGCATATTGCATGAGGCTAAGCCATCATGTAGGCTTACGCCCTTAGGGCTCATTGCTTTCTGGCCGACCAAGACTCGACCTAGACTGCGTCCCGGTCTAGGTCCAGCTTCTTTGTACGGAGCATGTCCTGGAAAAGCTGAGTCAAACATTCTCAGTTTTGGTGTGTAGACTGAGTCCAGCGGTAGTACACCTAACCTCTAGACGTAACCTTTCCCAGTGCCGATAGCGTTTGAAAGAATGTTCCGCGTCGTTGGAGATGCCCGGGTAATATAATCAGTTCCTATGAACCACGATGGCTCATTTATATCCTTGCATTTCCCCCGGTGTACAATGAAGGTCAGATGTTTCACATTTTAGCAGTACAGTGAAATGCAATCGTGTACTTGGCTTTGAGGGTTTTGAACGATAACAACGTTAGATACAAAATTATGCAAGCGTAGACAAACACCAAAATCAGATCATGCAATATGTATTACTTTTCAACCCCAATATGTCTTATGATAAATTGAAACTTTAATGTGGTTCATCAAAATATACTAACAGTAAGTGTTTTAGGCATAATCAAACAAATTATCCTACACAAATTTGACTTACTTAGCTTATTAATTAGTTTTGGTGGCAAAGTACTTTGAATAAACATATATTGACACAAAAATATAGTGAAAGTTATTTAACAAAACAAAACTCAGGAGTAGACTTAAGTATTGGATACAACCTTGATTCCCCACGAGGACGCACCAGTGGATTGCTGGTTACAGTACAGTCAGCGCTGTCATCGTATCGTGGCATGATATCATACGGCAATAAGTTTAGATGGTTCATCACGATCAGGAATAAAAACCATTAGTCCAGCTAACCTTTCAATAATCACCTTCTTTGTTATCATGTTTTTTTTTGTTTGTATTGATTTATTTAAGGTGTGTATTAGCACTAACATAATTTAAATTGTATTAAACTATCTTACTCTTTATGGTAAATTTTAAGGTTGAGTTGTTCATTACAATACTTTATTATAATATACTTTGTATTGTAGTGTGAGACGTATTTAATATCCTGTTTAAACTTTTATTCTATTTTGAATTAGATATTGAATAGAAAGAGGGATAAATCGTGATTAGTAAATTAAAGAGAAAAATGTATTCAACATAATAAAACAATAGGATTTTAATGCTATTTTTCCCAATGTTTGCTCTATTGTTTAAAATTTAAGAGGATTTATTGTACGGTAAATGTGATAAATAATGATATTACTCATGGTTCAGATATGTATGAAAAGACAGTCTTTGAACAAGCAATTTCGACTTAAGAGCTTTCAAGTTAAGTTGTGTTATAAAAGGATCATTGTCTTCGTTGGTGAATAGAAACAATGAAACAAACCTGTTTCACTCATCAGCCTATTCATGTACCCGAGGTCTGATTGCGGTTTTTTATAACATAAAATTATGAAAATTATTTTTTATAACATATGAATTTAAACGGTCGTACAACAAAACACAACTAATTTCCTTGGCACAAACTAAGGTCATCAGCTGGTTCGTGCAGTCTTATGTCGTAGAACATAATCCACCTAACACGCACGGTTTAGTAGTTGCAGTTTTTGCAGTCAGGAGGGAGTAATCATGCCCCCTGTGTTTTGTTAACCTTAAGAAACCGCCATTCACCCATAAATTCCCGATAAAAGTAACATTTATGAAATTGTCTTACATCATATCCAACGATTCTGTAAAAAGAACACCTTTAGCTGTTTTATATAAAAATTACAGTCTATCATTTTTAAAACTAAGGTAAATTTTCAATGTCATATTATTTTCCATTTGTTATTCACTAAGGTATCGTGAAGTTAAATTGTAGGACCTATAACTCAGTTTAGCAATTCGCAATGCGTTGGGTGGCCTGGGGCTGGGACTAGACTAAAACACAATGTAACACATGAATATAAATTAAACCATTCTACTCTTAAACTATAAGTAGATTTTCACTGGTTGTCTTAACACAGTTCCTCAAGCATAGCTTTAATTATTGTCTAAAAGTTTTAAAGTTAACTGAAAATGAAGTGAAAAATTGCTATCATTTGCTACAAAAATCAGTCCACTGATTGCAAGTATAACATAATGTGACAGTTACAACTCTACTAAAGCGCATGTACACGTTCAATTTGATTTCTTTTGACGAATAAATAATTAACATATTTTTGTGGTAATGAAAAATATGTAATTGCGCTTCACATATTTTGTTTTTAAAGTCTGCACAGTAGAAGTGGGTTCATCATATTGATTTCAGCCTCCAATATTTTGCTGTCATTTTAATGTAACTTGATATTGGTAGACAAAGAAAGCGTTGACAAGCGCCCTCTTGAAAAGAGAGGAATACTTTCAGGTGTTGTCAGCTATTTTATATTTCGTGCAAAACCTGTTTGTTGTTCAGTTGCTTTAAACATTGGTTTTCTTTTATTGTTTAACAACTATCATTAAAAATAAATGTTTGGGTCACATTAAGCCTATGAAGATAGCTTCTAAAACATATATGAAAACTAGGACCACCAGGAAGGTGTTACCAGAGGTGTGCTCAACGTAGCATTGCGGACACAGCATAATGAGCCAAATAGGATTAAACTATTAAACTTTATTTGTCGGTTGACTGATCTTACGTAAATTGCAATGATTACTTACATATAAAAACAAATATAGTTCAGAGGGAATTGGGCCTTTAAATTTACTTCAGTAAAAATTGTCTTTGGAATTTTGTTTGAAATATTAATAATCACAAAATGTTTTTCAATATGTCTATGAGTTTAAAATGTTCGTAAATGTTATAAATGTTCGTAAAGATACCAAGTAAAAAAATGTTAAACATAAGATGTTAAACTTTAGGCAGGTGTATTACATTTTAAAACTGAGTAATACTATTGAGAACTTCCACCGAAATATCATTATAGGCAATTTTACGTAGGTTATGGTAAGTTTATATTGAATCAATGGTAAATCATTGTACTAGAATGGCGCTTTCCATAGAAAATAAATAGACTAAATTACTTACCGTATTGCGTCAACCAGCCCAATATACATCGATCCTTTTGACGAAATACAGTAATTCGTACCATTAACAATTGTTATACAATAACTTACAATTATTCGTACAGATCAGGGGCAAAACCCTGGAAAAGATGTCAAAAGCTAAAATTTTAACAATATTTATATCCCTGGGAATGTTGTCCACAATACGTCAGTTTATACAATGAACGGTAATCTTTTAAAATTTAATGCTAATATGGCCTCGGTGAAGGAAACAGTATCAACAAACTGCAAAGTAGTCTCCATTGCAGGTGGGGAGTTTCTGTGCTGAGCGCCAGGGCCTCATCTCGTAAATCAAAGGTTCCAGGCACCCTTTAATGACGCGCCCATCTCTGTTGATAAATCCTGTAATGTGCGTGTTTAACATTTGTAGCACAGCTCATTTTTAACTGACAGCCTACGTTGTCACGTTAACGTTGATGTAATGCCATTTGCCCACTACAAAATTAAATACATTTAAAGTTATAATGAAAGAAATTATAAATTTGAAAAATCACGTTTTTATGAAAAGAACGTAAATATAATGTTTATTCATGCTATTTGCCTCCTGTTAATGGGACAGAACTAGTCCCGAAACTAGTAATCTTTTAAACTAGTGGAATGATGACGACAAGGTTGATGACCTTATTTTTAAGAAATATGATGTTCTTTTTATGAACTTTCATTGTTCGGTTTTTTACTTTGTGGTGTTAACACAAAAGTTATTTTAGTTTATTTAATGCATATATAATGGTCAAAATGGTTTTAGCGAATTTCCCCTATAGGGAAGAAGCTAATACCGTAGTCGGCATGGTAATATCTAGGCCCGGGACCATGATAACTTTTTGTTTTGAGGTCCCCAGACCCTAAAATCACCATTCATTCGAAACTGTATATGTGTGTGTGTGTGTCCGTGGGTGCGATAACTCTCGTAAAAAAGGTCCGATTTTGATGAGATTTGGTACAGACGTGTAAAGCAGCATTTATGACTAAGTTCGAAAACCAGACAGATCAGCCTATCCGAAAGAGGTTTTTGGGGGGGTTTTGTACCCCAAAAATGGGTTTTTGAGTCTTTTACATTTAATTTTTGAAAAGTAAAATTTTATTTTTTCTATTGGAATCGGCTTAAAAAGACGCACAATTTGGTGTTTTAATCATTGCTCTACGTCAATTGGTTACTGAGATATTGAAAGTGCTAAACACAGTACGTTGTCCAATGCTACTCTTATGGAGGATAAGAAAAATTGTATATCTCGCTTATTTATCAACTTATCTTGACGAAACTTGGTATATTGCTTCATTTCATTGTGGTCTATTGATATTTGCATAAAAACCCATTTTTTGGCCGATAGTTCCCGTAGCAGCAAACCTGCATACTCAGCCCCATGTTATTCTTATGGAGAATAAGTAACGTGATATCTCCTTTAATTAAGAACATAAATTAATAGAACTTGGTAAATGACTTTACTTAGTTGAGATATATTGATATTTGTGTAAAAACCCATTTTTAGTGTTCCTTATTTCAGCAAACCTGCATACTCAGCCGCCATGTTATTCTTATGGAGAATAATTAAAATGTCATAAATCGTTTATTTATGAATGTATATTGATGAAACTTGGTATGTGGCTTTATGTGGTATTAAGATAAATTTATATGCATTGGAAATTCGTTGAGTAAGCAGGTTTGCTGCTACGGGGGTATTTTTATATGCCCATAAAGGTTTTGTTTACGGTAGATTGCCAAGACAAACCTCAACTCTTTAAATTCAATATTTAAAAATTACTAAAAAGTGGCAATTTAAACATACACATTTCAATATAACAGTTGTATATGTAACAAAACAACTTGGTTGTATAGGTAGGATACGCCACCTATTTAAATTAATTTATAGTGACTTAAAATAAATAAATAAAACTAAGTTTAATTTATTTACAACCAACGTTTCTATAAATCGTGAAAATCTTTAATACTAAGTGGCGGATTAAAATTGGCAACCTGTTTTAATTTTATATCTTATAACTCATAAATGAATATATATATATAAATTACAAGTGACATAAACTTTTATTTTCTCTCATAGAAATTCAATATTAAAACACAACAATAATGACTTTTTGCTCCGACTATTTTTCATGCTCAGGGTTAAATTACAATCAGGGGTGGTTCTTTGCCAACCGAACTTTTAGTCTGTTTTAGGAAGTACTTAGACTGACCAATTTAAATATATTAATGAAACATATATATAATATATAATACATATTAATTCAAGATTCCGGAACACGCAAACCTGTGAAATTTATTAATATATTCATATTTTTATTTCATATGAACATTCACTTAAATACATTTCCTGCCGATGCATCACTCTATCAATCTGCTGAACTCCGCGTTATATAAGATTTTGAAAATTATGGAAAGCTCTTACCGTCTTGCATCGATTGTCCAGTTTTGGTTCCTCTTATCCGCGAATCTGTGAGATATATTATTGTTTCTCGGGGCGTTGGTCGGTCTTGATTACAGTTCATAGAGTTTTAGATAATTTATTTACCACTTCCCAAGTTATTTTTCTCTCTTCAGAAATTCACCATATTGTTTGTTTTCGTTTTATTTATTTTTTCTTTCACATGTGTTATTGCTCACTTCTCTGGTAATGGCAATCACAAAATTGAATATAGTTAGGTGAAACCATATTAGATTTAAGTTTGTATGTCTTTATCCACGGTAAATATTTTCAATTATAATAAATTAAAATTTCTATTAATATTAATCTTAAAAGAACAATTACAATATTTAATAATTATTTAAATATCTTATAACAAACATTCCATTAAATATTAAAATCTTTTCCAAATGAAAAACATATAGTTATAGATAAAAATATTGGCAAGATTTATTCTTTCTACCTGTTGCTTTAGCCGGCTCCTAGTAAATAGATAGTTTATTTCATTGAATCTTGAATTGACAGCTGATCATATGATACTTTTTGTTCCTGTTAAAATGAATTAGATTGTTTATTTATAACCTAGTATAGCAGATAAGTCTTTGTATTGTGGCAAACCTTAATTTCAAATCAATAAACTAGCTGTTTATTTTCTTTTCAGATGACACATATACTGTTGTAAAAGTAACAAACTGGCTTATGAGTAAAGTTAGATTTGAAATTCAAATATACAAATATTATCAAAAACTCATAGAGCACTGGCCTCCTAAGTCATATGTAGGCTAGCGTTCGTGGGAAGCTTTCGATCCCAACTGACAAGCGGTCACCACTTGTGACTAATACCGTTATTGAAACTCGCCGTTTTTTGTTATTTTTTTCTATTTCACTTGCCTACGTCAGTGGCATTTTTTATTTAAAGTTGATAGAGGACAACGGTCCTAACCTCTCAAAGTCTTGTGGGAACCCGGGAACAACGTTGCGAACAACCTGTGAACTCTTGCACCGGAGTCCAAGACTAGGCTAGCGATTCGCTCAAAACGAAGAAACATATATGTTTTTAAAGAAAACGAAAAAAACTTGTTAGTCCTTAAAAACAAACACTATAAAAATGACGTCACACATATCGAGCGGCTCAGAGTTCAGTCTCGATGTCCGCCACTCCCAGCTGAGAGCTCCATTAGTCGCTGCGAGGTCAGTCGCACAACATGATATCTCCATTACGATGGCCTTGAACTCTGCGATTGGGTTCCTTAAGAGACTTAAAATGCCTTAAGAAAATAGTATATTATCATAAATTATGCCTCAGTGTAATTCGCACTTTGATGGGATGTTAAACTAAGAATGATTAATTAAATCACAAAGTGACGTTTGTTTTTAATATATTTATTTAAACGAATACGCTACATTGTAAGGAATTGAGATGCATTTTACACGGTGGTAGACACATTAAAACGTCAAGGTTAAATTTGCTCCGGTCGTTACAATGATTTGAAGGCACCGCTATCGCTATCGCAAGCATAACAAACGTTTGGAGAGCTAAGCAAGTTCAAGATGATAGTATTAATTAAATCAAATCCATTTATTTGTTAAAAAATAATAATGGTTGGACAGACATGTAAATATTGTAAATAGACCTGTGAATTAGATTCCAGAAAATCTGTGGTTGTGTCTGAGGACCGAGTCATTTTAACAAGAATAAATATAAGTCCAAAGTTCGTATTTATACTCCATTTCTATACTCTATCAGGTTTTGAGTCCAAAAAGCTAAAATGGATGGCTTCTTTTATCTATTCTTATACATTGATATATGGACACAATCACGGCAAACTCCGAAACTGATGTGATTTATTTTTATGAATGTGCCAAGGTTACACTGCGCGGCTTTTCGAAAAAAATTGTTCCAACAAAACTGTGGTGTTTTATTAAATATAATTATCATAATGGTTTGAATACAATTAAGGACAATATTTGATGCGCATAAAGGAAATATTGCACACTCAAAAGAGTGGTGTTCTGCTTTTCTCTAAGTCCCATCGTGCAACGTTGTGTAGTACCTTGGCGCAACGTTGTGTAGTACCTTGGCGCAAAGTTGTGTAGTCCCATCGCGTCACGTTGTATAGTCCCTTGGCGCAGCCTCCGTGATAATGGTACTGTATTTGATCGCTCAGTAAAATAATTATTTAAATCAAACATGAAGGAGCAAAAAAGACGCGCAACGATGGTTCCCAGTACTTTGCTCTCTCAGTCAAGCCTTAGTTCTCAGTCAAGCATTAGTATTAAACCTACGGCTTCCCAAAAAAGGTTTTGGTACGGTTTATATTTATGTAAACATAAAACCTACTTAAAATAAATCATGTTAAAATTAGGTTTAACTAAAAAAAGTGATGTGCAATCTTAAATTTGAAATTAAGTTTTAAAGTTTAATCGACATCAATTTTTTTAAAATTGAAATATAATAATACAAGAATATAAGTAATATATAATATGAGGGTATAATAAAATACCCCCGTAGCAGAAAACCTGCGTACTTAGCGAATTTCCCGTGCATATATATTTATCTTAATACCACATAAAGCTACATACCAAGTTTCATCAATATACATTCATAAATAAACAATTTATGACATTTTAATTATTCTCCATAAGAATAACATGGCGGCTGAGTATGCAGGTTTGCTGAAGCAAGGAACACAAAAAATGGGGTTTTATACTAATATCAATGTAACTCAACTAGGTGAAGTCAAATGAAAAATTTCATTAATTTATTTTCATAATTAAGGGAGATAACACGTTACTTATTCTCCATAAGAATAACATGGGGCTGAGTACGCAGGTATGCTGCTACGGGAGCCTTTGGCAAAAAATTGTTTTTTTGAGCAAATATCAATGGTCTACAACCAGATGAAACCGTATACCAAGTTTCGTCAGTATACGTTCATAAATAAGCGAGATATAAAATTTGTATTTTCCTCCATAAGAATAACATTAGACAACGTACTGTGTTTAGCACTTTTAATATCTCGGTAACCAATTGACGTAGAGAAATGATCAAAATACCAAATTGTGTGTTTTTTAAGCTAAATCCAATGGGAAAAAATAAAATTTGACTATTTACAAAATTATATGTAAAAAATTCAAAAATCCCATTTTTGGGGTACAAAACCCCCCCAAAATACCCCTTCGGATAGAGCGATCTGGCTGGTTTCGAACTTAAAGTCATAAATGTTGCTTTACACGTTTATACCAAATTTCATCAAAATCGGATAATTTTTACGAGAGTTATCGTGCTCACGGACACATATATATATATATATATATATATATATATATATATATATATATATATATATACAGTTTCAAACGAATGGTATTTTTGGGGTCTGGGGACCTCAAAACGAAACGTTATCATGGTCCCGGGCCTAGGTCTTACCATGCCGACTACGGTAATAGCTTCTTCCCTATAGGGTAAATTCGCTAAAAGTAGAATTAATCGCACTTGGATCTTAATTTTGTACTATAGAATAGTTAAATGTCCCAAGTAAAAAGTATATCGTGTTGGAAGTGTGACTTTTTAAACCGCTAAAATAAATGTTTTGATTGCCCTCGAGCGAGTAGCCTATACGGGTTAATTGACCTTTAAAAATGTCTCTTGAATATCACTGTTCCTCTCTGCCCTATTCTCTATGCATTCCTTTTCACCTTTCACAGTTTTTTTTACTTTTCCTTGAATCCAATAATTATTAGCTATAGTTAAAATTGTAATTATACTAAATAATTTTTAAAATATTGAATTAATAATATGCGTTTGAACTTTAAATTTTAACGATACATGAATACTTAAAACTCTAGACGAAACATACATAATTCAATGTTACTGATATATTTTGAAATCTAACTTACAAACCGTTCAAAATAAGTAATTCAATACTAGTAGTATTATGCACTTTAGCTAATTTACCCTATAGGGAAGAAGCTAATACCGTAGGTCTCATGGTAAGACTTAACCCCGAGACCATGATAACTTTTTGTTCTGAGGTCCCCAGATGCCAAAAACAGTATTCGTTCAAATTTATATAAATGTATATATGTGTCCGTTAACACGATAACTTGAGTAAAAAACTTCCGATTTTGATGAAATTTGGCTCAAACGTGTAAAATGACATTCATGACTTTAAGTTTGAAAACCAGAAAAATCTGACTATGGAAAGGGGGGTTTATGGGGGTTTTAAATTTTCAAAAAATCAGTTTTTTGCATTTTTCACCCTACAATTTTAAAAAATCTTAACTTTGGTTTTGACCATGTTATAGAGCTTAGAAAAACAAATAATTTGGTATTTTGAATTATTAACCTAGGTTAAGTGGTTGCGGAGAAAATCCAAAAAACATACTCAATAAAATCTCCCATGTTAATCTTACGGGAAAAAGGTTTTTGGCTTTTCCTCAGTTTATTTTAATGTTAACTTCACATTTGCTTTTACCAATCTGTTCAGTTCCACAAAACAACCATTTTGGTATTTAAAATGTGATTCTATGCCAAACCGTTGCAAAGATATTCAAAGTGCTAAACACAGTACGTTGTCCAATGTTATCCTTATGGAGAATAAATAAAATTTGATATCTCGATTATTTATGAATGTATGTTGATGAAACTTGGTATGTGGCTTCACGTAGAACTGGTATATTGATATTTGCACAAAAATTTATTTTTTGTTGATTATTCCCGTAGCAGCAATCCTGCATACTCAGCCCCCATGTTATTCTTTTGGAGAATAAGTCAAATGTAATGACTCCCTTAATTATGAACATAAATTAATAAAACTGAGTATGTGGCTTCGCCTAGTTAAATTCTATTTATATTTGCATAAAAATCAATTGTTTCTGTTCCTTGTTTCAGTAAACCTACGTACTCATTACCAATGTTATTCTTATGGAGAATAATTAAAATCGCTTATATGTGAATTTATTTTTATGAAACTTGGTTTGCGGCTTTATGTGGTATTAAGACATATATGCACTGGAAATTCGCCGAGTACGGAGGTTTGCTGTGACGGGGGTATTTTATTTTATTATAAGTGCATCTAAATAACCCGTGCACCGTTTGCCGTTAAAACCCGATTCAGGGTTGAGATTTGTTATCGAGGCTTTTGGTTATAAATATTTGGTATATAGATGAATAGGTTAATTTATAGTAGTAGTTGTTGATCAATCATGAAGGGATAAAAAATTCGGGATAAAAGATAGATATACACACATCTGTGTATAAAATATATTAGTATGAATCAAAATTACATTAAATCAGATAACACGAGGTTTATACTTTTCCACTCCAAGATCTGCACCCACATAAAAACTTTAAAATCTCATTCGTAAACTTGGTATCACCTGTTTGGCAGTTAGTTTTACTTGTCGTAGTAAGAAGGTGTCACCAGTAGTAACTTACTTAAATAAAGTTCTTATTTTAACTAATTTGTAATTAAATTCGTAACTATTAAAGGATAAACGCTCTGAAATAGTAGCCTATTTACCAAATTTAATTGCGTATGAAGATGTTACCAAAAATATCAGTTATTCAATAATTTACAACGTTCCGTTTCAAAATAGCTTACTAATATATGATGACGGAGAAAACTCAAACTTGTCGGTAAAATGAAGGGCTACATTAGTAATATAATTACCTTTAGTACCACTTTTGACTACAACAATTTGAGTTCCCTCCGTTGTCCATAATAACTGATATTGTAACTAATAAATCAGCATAAATCAAGATTTTTATTTAGAATGATCAAAATCTTCTGTCATGCGGTCATTTATTAAACATTAAATTAGTTTGGAAAGTTTATATTTTAAATATGTCATTGTTGCCTTCCTGAAACGGATTTTTTTAAGAAACCCAAATTGTAAAGAAATGTTTAAGTCACTTACATAAATGTTCTTATATGTGTAAATTTTCTCTCTATCAGTTTCTGAGACAATACTTTTTTATCACATACCGACAGATGTACAGAAAACTAATCAAGAAAGGACTATACATCATGTGTGGGGAGTTTAGTTTGTTTTTACCTATTAAAAAACTTGGTGAAGTTTGGGTCAGTAGTTTCTTGACACTCTGTATAGTAATATAGAAACTATATTGTAAGTTTTATGTTTGAATAACTGAGTGAGGAAATATGACGTCTCTATGGCTGGATCATCCTTATCCAATATTGCAATATTTGTTACTAGTTCGATTATAAAAACACCAACTAAATTTTAAACTAGTATGTTCAATAGTTTAAGAAATAAATGTATATGTTTATATTTGAAGAATGATCATCCAGTGTAACATTTTGGGACGTTTATGTTGAACATACTGGGTAGTAGCGTAGTGGTTAGAATGAATTACGAACCTTTATAATCATAGAAAAAAAGATCGATCAGATCGATCCTGAGCAAAATATTAAAATATTGTGCAGGTTCGCTACAGAACCCTTCTGTTCATTTGACACAAGTACAAGTTTACAAGTTCTGCTACTTCGGTAAATGTACGCAGAAAAACAAATAATATGTTCTAACAACACTTTCGTGTGTTTACCATCGATCGCTTCACCCTCCAACAGATGAAGTGCGCTCCATTACTGATGAGACCGAGCAGTAACGCAGTTTACGAGTCAGTTTAAGGCCCTGTATAAGGCCATTTCAGGCGTTGGCTCAGAGCTTCTGTTTACATTAGCGTAATACCTTGCCTATAATTCTTGTAATTACTGGATTCAAGCTATCGGTTGAGTGTTTGTATTTCCTAAAGTTATAAGAAACGGAAGATCATTTTCTAAGTTTAGGATACTTAAAAAGAACTGCCAATTATTATCATAGTGGTGATTAATTCACAGATTACAAACGTCTACTGTAAGGAGATGATGGCCAGCTAGTAAACGAAGGGTTGTGGGGACATTCACCCCTCCACTGTTCATAAACGTCTTATTTACAAAGCTTATCAATGAAATGTGATAGTATTTAACAATCAGCTGTGATAACATTTTGCAGTAAAAAACAAATTATATCCTCTTAGCCAATAGCATGAGTAAAGGATTGCGGCGTGGGGTAACTTTCCTCTCACCCTTTTGTTTACTGTTTGGACATCAAGTCATACCTCTACAGCAATGTGTTTATCAGTTAACGAATTACTTATGCCCCGGTATACTTTAAGAACATAGGAATATGATAATATATTTTTAAATGATTGGTAGTAAACTATAATTGCGATATTATATAGGAGAGATAGTTTTACTGAATGAAGCATCGCCTTTTTTACTTTCTCCCCCTATACATAGTATATAGAGAAAGTATTGTTATCGTCAATATTTTCGAATTTGAGTTGTTAGTGGAAATATTCGTTTTGGTGCTCCCTGAACCCAAAAAAGTGGTTTTTACGTGATGTCTGTCTGTCTGTGTGTGTGTGTGTCCGTGTGTGTGTGTGTGTGTGTGTGTGTGTGTGTGTGTGTGTGTGTGTGTGTGTGTGTGTGTGTGTGTGTGTGTGTGTGTGTGTGTGTGTGTGGATGTGTACAGAGCTAGAGCCCTAACCAATGGGCCGATTTTTATGAAAATTGGTATGTATGTACTAATCCACGATATCTCCAGTTATTTTTTTTCATTTTTTTGAATTTTTGATTTTTAAGGGTATCCCCCAAAAACAGCCAAAAAACATGAAAAATCAAAATTTCTCAAAAACGGCACTAACAATTTTGATTAAACTTTAGTCGTTTGTAGAACTTTGGTTTTCCAACAAAATGACACCACGCGCATTTCTGTAAAATTCGGGTTCAGAAATTAAAGGACTTGAAACATCAAAAATTCAGTTTTTTTAATTTTTCACAGAAAAACATAAATATAAAAAAAATTAATATTCACCATTAAAAAGAGCTCAAAAAACTAAATAATTTAGTATTTTTAATTACTATTCTACGATTGCTGGTTGCGGAGAAAATTGAAATTTTAATTTTGCGGTTAACGCAGTACGTTGTCAATGTTATTCTTATGGGGAATACAAAAATTACTATTTCTCTCTTATTTACTGATCAGTATTATTCAAACTTGATATGCTTGTCAAGTTAGCATTGACTAACAGAGGAAATTCAAAATATGTTGCTCTTAATAATCCTGGGGGGGGAATAGGGGGCATTTCCCCTCTTAAAACCACGAGTGTAGCAATGGATTCTGTAGGGCCTCCAAAGCAGGGATTTGGGTGGATGTTTTGTAAAACAACTAGTTTACAAGATTTTCTGTACATTCGACCGTACTTTGTATTCTATATTTAGGTAATAAAAAGTAATTTATTAATTACAGTTAGGCTAAAAGGGAGGAAGTATGTGTTAGTTTCCTGATACTGTTTATTTAATATTTCCAACACCTGGACTTGTTTTTTCTCCAATCCATTAATTTTAAATTTTAAGTAAAACTGGTCGTATTATTTTCAAGATTTTCTTGAACTCTAACTAGCATTTCCTAATTTGTCCAATAATATACAAATGATGTTATATTAAGACGCGTTTATTTATCTACTATTAACAAAACCTTGTTTTTATTACGTAAAATCTAAGTTGGACACAAAACTATTGTTGTCACAATCGGAATTATTTGAATAACGTATGTACACAATCGTTTATGGGAGTCCACTTAAACCAAATTACTGCGTAACAACAAACAACCATATTTTACACCTAGACGCATACACAGCATAAGAATCCGCAGCCCTCATCACCTCTTCGCCACTCGACGCTCCCCTTTAGTTCCTCTAAGTGGTCCTAGACTCCCTTTGTAACCAGATATTGCCCAGGGGGAGTAGTGACCACTAGAATGTCATCAAAATCTACCGGAACGGTGTTTTACTGTATACCTTTCACCAGAATAAACCTGTTCAAACCTTTATCTTTATGTATGTTTTATTAATTCCTAAACAGCCTGATTTCAAGACCGAAAACTGTCTGTGCTTTTTTCTCATGCAGTGATATAATTATTAGTTTGTCTTACAACCTTAAATCTATTCCCTCTAAGATATGTAGAGGTAGATTCTCATAAAGGCTGATGATGTATATACATATTTTATAATGAATAAATATTGTAAAAAGAGTTTTAGCTTTGTATAAATATCAAATAAAATACTAAATACCTACCAAATCACTAAAACATTGTTATTCAATTTCCTTTGCTTTAACTATTCTGTTTTTTTCTTAACAAATATTCAAAGTCAAATGTACTGTGTAAAAAATACGTAAAATACTATTAGTTGTAAATAGACAGCTAAATCTAATATGTAAATCTTTAATTCTTACTTATAATTAAAATGAAAACTATAAGTAATTTTGTCCCAAGATAAAGTCCAGCTGTCATTAGTCATTGGGCTATTAATTAATGATCTTGGCTAAAGAATCCCTCGGTCTTAGTTCCAATGCTACGCAAGACATCTCCCCATTCTATTTTTATTATTAATTCATATTCACCATAAATTAAACTGAACGTTGCGTCGGCATCTTACTCAGTGATTATGGACTTTTAAATGCAGTGGAAGCTGTTTAGCCAAGGTGGATTAACATCAGGAGTTATTTTTTTAACATAAACAAAACATTGTTAATTTACAATGACATTTCGTCTATCGAACATGAGGATTCTGTTTAGCGAATTTCCCCTATAGGGAAGAAGATATATTACAGTAGGTGGAATGGTAAGACCTAGGCCCGGGACCATGATAACTTTTCGTTTTGAGGCCCTCAGATGCCAAAAACACTATTTGTTCAAATTCATACATATATGTGTGTGGGTGTGTGTGTGTGCGTGCGTGTGTGTGTGTGTGTGTGTGTGTGTGTGTGTGTGTGTGTGTGTGTGTGTGTGTGTGTGTGTGTGTGTGTGTGTGTGTGTGTGTGTGTGTGTCCATAGGTCCGATAACTTTCGTAAAAATGCTCCGATCTTGATGAAATTTGGTATAAACGTGTAAGGCAGCATCTTTTTTCATGAGTTCGATAACCAGGCAGGTCACTCTACTTTAAGGTGGGTTTTGGGGGGGTTTTGTACCCCAAAAATGGGTTTTTTGAACTTTTTACATGTAATTCTTCCCAAATTTTGGTTTATACCATTAAATTCAGCTTAAAAAACAAACAATTTGGTATTTCGATCATCGCTCTACGTCAGTTGGTTACGGAGATATTGAGAGTGCTAAACACAATACGTTGTCCAATGTTAATCTTATGGAGAATAAGTAAAATTGTATATCTCGCTTATTAAAGAACATATATTAATGAAACTTTATGTGGCTTTATATGGTTGGGTTTTAATGATATTTGCATACAAAACTCATTTTTCGTGGTCCCCATGGCAGCAAACCTGCGTACTCAACAGCTATAATGTTATTATTATAGAGAATAATAAACATGTGATATCTTGCTTGTTTATGAACATAAATTGATAAAACTTGGTATGTTGCTTCATCTGGAGGTGATCCATTGGTAATTGTACAAAAAATAGATTTTGTGGTCCTTGATGCAGCAAACCTGCATACTCAGTCCTAATGTTTTTCTTATGGGGAATAAATCAAATGTCATATGTCGCTTATTTATTAATATGCTTTGATTAAAGTTGGTAAGTGGCTTCATGACTTAGTGAAGTACCATTTGAAAATTTACCATTCGCTGAGTATGCAGGTTTGCTGCAACGTGGGTATTATTTTATTCCTTCAAAATAAAAATAAAACACTTACTTTTCCAATCAATTTAATACCTTAACTAAGAACCAATCATTTTTGTAACTGTTTTCATATACAGATCAAAACACATCTAATGAAAATGAAATTTATGAAAACCATTTAATAACATATTTAGAGATTAAGAAATTATGAATTGCTGTGGTACATGAAATAATGTTATCGCAATTATATTTTAATATTAACAGGGTGGATTGTTCACTTAAGCTTTTTTTAAGAAGAAGGATTTAATTTTCATGATTAATATGTTTATTGTTAAATCACAAAAGATTTATTCAATGTGACTTAGCATCATTCTAAGCACTGTTAATTCGATATATAATATACATTTTAATTACTCCTCTGGTTTAAATATGCCATATATAAAATCACCTTTACCATTATCATTTCAGTATACCATTAGTTTAATCATCTTAATAGTGCACCAAACAATATTAAATCAATGATTTGTTACTGATTCCAAAAAATATTACAGATAATAAATATATGCATCTGCACTCATAATGATATATTTTAAATATGATCTATTTGTGTATACATGATGCATTGAAGGCTAAATTTGTTTCAGCGAGTTGTGTATAAAATAAAACAACAACCCCTTATATATTACATTAAAGTATATCTATTTCCATTTATTAACTACACAGCCCATAACACACAATAAATTAACTAACCACTCCTCTGCAATAGTTACTATCTACGTGTTTAAAGGCAGTTAATAGAAATTGAACGAATGTGTGTTTTATTAGGAACACGTTATTGTAACTACATTGAACAGAGGGTCATTATTTTTTACGTCAATTATCTTTGAATCAGCAAATTTTCAGAAAAACAATTGTTATAAAAATTGTGTTTCATTAAAAAACATCAAAAAGAATAAGTGTCAGAAACGTTGACAACGAAATATTGCCATTTAGCCCTAATGACTTGTCTCGCTATTTGAATACTTTATTCAATTGCTTATTCAGATCTTAAAACACTTCTTTTCTTTTTTCTGTCAGTTTTCTGACTCTGTTAATTAAGCTCGTTACTTCCAAATGTAATTAACTGTTTAAGTTTATCTTAAAACACTGAAAACCTTATTTTTTGAATTACATTTGTTTAATTTTATATCTAGTTCAATTCTACATTAGTGTAACTCTAATGTTACATCTAAAGAAAATGTGAAAGATAACTCTGATTTGAAGGAAATTCTCGTTAACAACTGTAATTTACACTTGGATAATATTTACATAAATAACAAATCTGAAAGTTCTAACCTGAACCGAAATACATTTATCAGCAGCGTTGGATTTTTGAAGGTTAATGAGGCTAATCACAAACCAAAAACGATACTATGTGCCTGATTACAGCTCTAGCTGTACAAGCCTATAATTAATTGTTGTTTAAAATCACTTTTTTATGCTCAGCAAAGACAAATTATCGTGTGAATATTCTAATTCCTCACTGCCATTTTGTTAGTCTATCAGTTCAACTTTACTTTGCTAACCTAACCTAATTTGTATCTCTGACTGAATTTAAGATCCCAATTGTTATCATAAAATAATGAACACGTGGTATATAGATCTAAAAACATAAGATTAACCAAATTAAAGTATAAACCACACCTAATCTACCTACTACAACAATACCTTTAAAATAGTAAATCATAAAACCGCCCCCCTGATAATTAAGTGTGCTACGAAGCGTCGACCAGCTATAATGAGGGGTTGATAAGATGACGGTAAAGAACAACCAGTCGACGTCAGCAATGATGGTGCCCAAAGCTGTAAACCAGCCCTTCTCGTAAACCGGCCATCTTATTGAAGGGGGAATGCTTCATTGGAGGAGGGGATTCAACTTTTCACCACATTAGACAGTGACATTTAAATGTGGCATATTAAACCTCTCCAAATGCTAAGCACGTTATACTGAATCCTCCTTGCATTTATTGCTACTTCCTATGCCATTTGGTTATTTGTTATAGTTATTGTTATATCCTTCAATATGTTATGTTGACAACACTGTTTAAGACTTTCTTTTTATTTATGTTTTATGTTTTAAAAGTAAGATTTTCTAGTTATTTGTTGTTTATCTATGAATTTAGAAATATACATTTTTTCTCAAGTTTTTTCATTGGTATTTCATAATAACAATATAGAAAAACAAATGGTGACGATAATAAACTTATTTGTTAAAATAACTTTACTGCCAATTTAGTGACTATGTAAGTTTGTGTTTCAACTAATTTAAGTGTACCTACGATTTTCAAATCACCTACCAACTGAATTAATCTGTTTTAACCATGGATGAAGAACAATTCCAACTATTCTTACAAACAATTTCTCAATCGCTGTCACAAATAATATCTGGCGCATCAATAACGACAGTGGAAATGTATCACCTTTTGAATATTTTGATTCTATTTATAAAAGGTTTTGCTCTTATCTTTTTGAAAACTATGCTGCAATAAAAAATGTTACTGATAACACAATGAAAACACATCTTCCTCTTGCTTCGATTGGACCAACCCATTACAACAACTTGGCTGCATACTTAGGTCCAGAAAAACCATTGAACACCCTTGATTACACGACCTTAATATCAAATTTTACCACGCTTATCACACCAACAAAAAATATTGTGGTTTCCAAAATTATTTGTTTTCTTGTTACCAGACTGACACTCAATCTATTGTTGAATATGTGGCAACTTTACCGCGTCACTTGTCAGATTGCGAATTTTACGTTGAGTGCAAATGTAAACAAAATTATCGATATCTGAAACGTTTCTCCGCCTCATTTCATCGCGGGATACGCGAGGACTGGATTCGTGAACTTTTGATGCAGGCTAATCTTACTAAATTTAATGAAAATTTGGCTAAGGTGACAGCACTTGAAGCTTCCCGGGTTCAGAGCAAAGAACTGGGCAACAAGAACGCTAACCCCCTCCTTGTCTCTCCGAGCTCCTTGTCTTTTCAAGCTGTGATGTGAGCAAGATTGCGCCATCTCAGCGTTCGAGTGATGAGAAAAATAGAGCCGACCCCCGTCAACCCCGGGATGTCAAATAAATGTTTACGACATCACATAGCCCTTCTTCAAAACAGTCTCAAACACTTTACCGCTCTTTGGGAATTGATAATCTGTGTTTTAGATGTGGGAAAAGCTCTCATAAATCCAATGACTGCAAAATAAATCGTGATAGGCTTCACTGTCAATCATGTTCTGCTAAAGGTCATGTCGCTAAAGTCTGTGTAAAAACATTGGAAAAATCGGCTGTGTCAAACCAGATTAATCATGACTCTAAACTCAGTGACTCTGGTATTTCAGATCAGTCGTACGGCGTTAATGCAATCTCCCATGAGCAGTCCAAGGTTATAAATTTGTATGGACTTGCCACCTACCCTGGAAATTATATAATTACAGTTAAGTTAGATGGTAAACCCTTAAAAATAGAAGTGGACTCCGGGGATACATTTTTATTTGTTTCAGAAGGCAAATTACAACACCTTAGCCTTACAAAATAAATCAAACCCTCAAATATTAACTTCATATCTTTTTTAAATGATATTTTGCCAGTAGGGGAAGGTTCATGTGAAGGTTAACTGTAAACAAAAGTAAATATTTCGTGATCTATACATTGCATCCCCAGGACATGATGCTATACTTGGTTGAAAAAGAAGCAATGTATGAAGCATGTATACTTGGCTATACATGAAGCAGATTGAAAAAGAGATAGTGTTTAAAGTCAATCATATTCCTTTCGCTGATCCAGATCCTACCACACTGAACAATGTAGACGTTCTATCTGAGTTTCCTGATGTGATCGAGGAAAGAGTTGGTTGTGTTCCAAACTGCGAAATTTCTTTGACGCTAAGAAAAAATGTTAAGCCAACATACACCAGAGAGCGAGTTGTTCTTTTTGCACTTCGTGAGCGTGTTGAACGCGAGTTGGATTCTCTCGAACAAGCAGGCATCATTACTTCAGTGCCCACAAGTGACTGGGGTTCTCCTCTTGTGGTATTGCCAAAACGAGATGGAGGAGTCAGACTTTGTGTGGACTACAAATGTAGAGTTAATGACTGTCTCGTTTCCACCAACTTTCCCATCGAACGAATTGAAGATGTTCTCAGCAGCCTTCGAAGCTCAACGTACTTTTGTAAACTCGACTTGTATAAGGCCTACATCTACCTACGTCTACACCTTGCTGTTGATGACGGAGCAGCACAATACAAACAATTTCAACCCACAGAGGAGCATACATAATGAACCATCTGAGTTTTTGAATTAAAACTGCTCCCAGTGAGTTCAACCGGATCATTTCACAAGTTCTGACCGGCTTAACTAAATACGCAGTTTATTTTGATGGCATTCTAGTACATGGCTCCACCCTAGGGGAGTGCAAACAGAACCTTCGATTGTGTCTCATGATATTATCACAGTACGACGTACATCTAAACAAAAACAAGAGTTCGTTCTTCACTACTGAGACCGAGTTTCTGGGGCATATTGTATCAAAAATGCCATTATAATGAACCCCGAAAAAGATCCAAGCTGTCTCTGAAATACCACGACCTCAGAATGTTGATGATGTTCGCAGATGTTTTTGTATGGTAACCTACTATGCACGGTTCATCTCCGATTATTCAAGATCTCTTCTCCACTTCGCAGACTTCAAACAAGTGCCACAGTGCAAAGAAGCATTTCTAAGACTGAAAGCCAAATTGTGCAGTAATAAGGTTTTAGTTCCTTTGGCCCCTGCCTTGTCAGTTGTACTAAACACAGATGCAAGCCCAGTGGGTGTTGCTGCAATCATCAGTCAATCGATGGATGGGGAAGAGAAACCGATTGCTTACCCATCTCGAGCTCTTTCTCAAGCAGAGATGAACTACCGCCAGTTAGATCGTGAAGCACTTGCTGTGGTTTTTGGAGTCTCACGTTTCTGTAACTATCTATATGGCAGGCAGTTTTTCTTGGTGTCTGATAACAGACAACTCTACCAAATTTTCGGACACAACAAAGCTTTTCCTCAGATGACATCATCTTCCAGACTACTGAGATACGCCTCTTTTTTATCAAAGTTTGACTATAAGTCCGATGTAAGAAGGCAAATAAAACACAGCACGTAGACTGTCTCTCCCGTGCACCATTAGCAAGTATCAGGAAAACCATGGACCATGGACCATGGTATTAACGAAGAAGTTCATATTGTACACTGGGATTCAATTTTTTACATATCCAGTGCAGCTATAACAGCTGAGTCTATTACCGTAGCGAAATCGTCTGACCCTGAACCCCTGAAAATCAAGGCGAACATACAAACTGGATATCAAGATTCACCTTTCTCAATTTCTCATGGGGTCCTCTTTAGAATGGATCGGATTGTCATCCCGCAGCGACTTCGAATAGTTATTTTGATGAAACTTCACACCACTTATATCGGAATAACAAAAATGAAACAGCTAGCCAGAAGATATGTGTATTGGGTAGGACTCGATAAAGACATTGAACTACGGCTCGGGGATGCACTGAGTGTGCCCTTCTAAGATACAACCCTCCAAAGGTGGCAGTGCAGCCATGGAACGAGCTAGAAAGTAACTGGGAGTGCCTTTATATAGATTATGCGGGACCATTGGATGGATACTACTTCTTGCTGTGCATTGATGCAAAATCTAATTGTATAGAAGTACGCACCATTCGAAACGCACCAACAACACAAGTTACAACCACTCTATTAGAGGACATATTCTCTACTCATGGTTATCAATTTCAGATTGTCTCAGACAATGCCTCAATTTCCACTTGTGACGCTCTTAAACAATATTGTAAATATCGAGGAATTTTACAACGCTTGATTGCATCTGGTCATCCTGGTAACGTACAAACTTTAAAAATACGGTTAAAAGCTATTACCAACGAATCAGAAACAATCTATGAAAAAGTCAAGACCAAATAAAAGATAGTGCGTTTTATCCATTAATTTTGTGTCGTGTATTTATGTGTGTTTTTTTTATCTCCTGACGATCCAGCACTGATAACTGTGATGAGTGTTGCCTAAAATATCCATGAAATAGCAAAGACCTGTATAATAAGTATAAATATGGTTAGATAACGGTATGTACCGGACATTATTGTTAAGCAATTTCAGTTTTTTTTATAAAATATTTATCTTGCCATAGTACACCATGATATAATATAATTAAACATGATCACTTTAACCCTCGATGGTAAAAACACGATTAATTAAGGTTCGATAGCAATCAAGGAGTAGCTATTATAACGTAAAACCTGTATTTTAATAATTGACAATACATTAAGTTTAATTTACTGTTTTAAGACTATAAAATATATTAAAATACCATAAAAAATACCATAAAAAACAACCAAAGTAAAATTATTATTATTATTATTATATCATGCTATTCAAATGTGTTTTTTTTACCAAGCTGGATTTCCAATAAAACATTTCAGAGCGTCTAAGCTGTTGGGTAAAAAGCAGCACTAATACTTCTCCCCGCTCGTTCTGGCTAAGAAATGTTCCCCACCTGCGCCGCGCCGCGCCGGTAAGAAAACAATGCCTCGCCTGCCGTTCTTTTGTTCCCGTAACAAAACCTAGCGGCTGGGATTTAAGAGCACCCGTCCATCACTTTGAGCTATAACTTATACAACTTATTAAAACAAAATGTATATACTTGTTATTTCGTAAAGTACCAAATTCTTGAATGCATTTAAAAATCTCAATTAAAATGTTGCAAACACTTTTATAACACTACCCAATAAAATGTTTGTGATGATTCACGTATATTGCTTTCCCAATAAGTAAAAGTTAATGAAAACACAACATATTTTGGAGATAGAAGTAACAGGCATTTAAAGTAACAAGCTTATTCACAAAAGGCTTATTAGGTATTACAATAGGTTAATAGATATTAGGTAAAAAGGTTACCCGTACTGGGATTTGAAACAGGGTACTGGTAGTTATTTTAAACATTTTTAAATCGACAGCAATTCTCTTTACATATTTTTAAACGTGTTTTTTTGTAGTGCATGTATATCATGTTGAAATTTGGCATTTATAATTCGGTGTGTCACACGGTCACTAAAGTAACTGATATAATGTAAACAACAACGATTATTTTTAGAACTGTAATGGAAAGAGAGTACAGTATCATAAAATTGCATTGCAAACACAATCCATAAGCTGATCTATAAGTAATAACAACATGGCCGGCACCCGTGGCTTGCGTGACTCGAGACGATCAAAAACTTCCTTCCCGGCGCTACCCCTCTTCTCACCCCTTCCACTCCCCCACACCCCCTTGCCATAGTCTTAAATATAGCCTTCCAATGGGCTATGTACTTATAAATATAATACATTTCAAAACTATCCAAACTGCTAAATTAAAGGCCAGAACAGCATGCCCTTCAAAGTAAGGTCTGCATTTTTTTGTCATGCAATTGCAGGATTTTAGACCAAGAAAATAACACGAATTGTAATAGATAGTACAATTTAGTAGAATTACCATACAAAAACACAATAACGTACAAAATACAGTACTATGTAATACAATTTCTAAACACGATATATTGTGTTTAGAACATTTATCATGCATATAACTCTTTAAGATAATTACGGAAACAAGACAAGCAGTATAAAATATCACATAGTGTAACTACGGTGCGTTTACAGAGACATAATTGTAGTGAAGAGTTTCAGTAAAACGTCAAGTAATAATAAACAAAATGGTTTTATATTAAACCTGAGAACTTTGAAAACCAATTACCCTTTTCCAATTTTAGCATGTTTGAAATTGAATGTTCTTGCGGAATTTTACTTGAGTTGTAAAATTAGTAAACCAATGAATTTGTATTAAACATAAGTATATAAATATAGTGTTTACAGTATTCAGAATAGCGTTATAAATGTCACTGCAGATAACAATTCAACTGTCCATTAATGTGATTCATTCTATTTATATTTTCTTCTGTTAAATTAAATATAAAGTTTGACTTTTAGCTCTTTTACGTTAAAATGTAGAAGATAAGTGTACTCTTCGTTTCATCACTAGTGTAAGTATTTAGATAAACCAGCTCGTCAGCAACATAACATTGCCTCTAGTCGTAAACCTAACAATGGTGGTGGTAGGTGTTAGCGCCCACATCAAGTTGTTATCTTACTTTTACCACTTAAGACCCGAGAGTCATTAACTATTTATTATGATATTTGTTTCTATTCTCCTATCCATATTTGGTCTTTAGGTATAACGTTTTGAGGACAGTACAGGGTAAATGGTAATTATAACATTTAATTCAAAGGACTATTATTTAAAACGACATTTTGGGCCAGTGCCGTGATTCCAAAGTCCGTCCCTTTGACCATTACGCCAGAGACTCGTCAATCGATTTCGCTGAGCTCTATTTGGTATTTTGCTAAGGCATATTTTAATTAAATTTTAAATATTTATTTCGTATACATTAAACATGTTTCAATACTTTAAACTAGGGTATGTTTTATTTCATTGCACAAAACTGAGACAGTATTCGAGAAATATAATTAACCTACTATAACTTTTCGGTTAATGGAGCCCTCGATCCAAGTGCTACCCGCTGTCTACCCAAGTGTAGACCGCTCAGCCACTGGTCATACTAACAACTGTATCGTATGAGAGAGCAAAATAGTTACCACACCACATGTTAGAATCAGACAGCAGGCAGTGCTAACAGGCAACACGAAAAGTTGGTTGCTTATACCATAACTAACCCTTCAACGAATGTGACATGTTGACGGTGTACCACTTACGGAAGACCACGTTTAAGGTTAAAGGCAAGTAATTAAGAGGTAATTTTAAACGTGGCTAGCTCCAGTAAATACAACTATGCATTTCACGATTTAAATAAATTCAAACCTATGTTTACAATCAACTGTTGATGCAATGTTTAGTTTTATATCAAGAATATAGAAGGCTTTTGATGACCGTCAACATGTTTTTGGAATATTCCTCGATCTTAGCAAGGCCTTCTTTATGGTGAATCACAGCTTACTCTTGAGTAGGTTAGAGAATTTTGGTATCAAAGAAAATGCTTTTCATTGGTTATCCTCTTTTGTTACAAATATAAAGCAAACAGTTCTAATTCCTTACGTGGACAGAAATGGTTGTGTTTCCTGTCAGCAATCTGATCAAACGATCGTACGTTTGGGTGTCCCTCAGGGATCGGTGCTAGGGCCGATCCTGTTTATGCTTTTAATCAATGATATTTGTAGTAGCGTGCCTCGCGCTGACTTATGATTGTTTGCGAACGACACCTCGGTAAGTGATCGTAACCATTCCCGTAATATTCTTGAGATGGATACGTTCTTACAAAGTAGTTCTTTGTTGCAGTGGTTAGCTGAAAATAACTTTCTGGTTAACACAAGTAAAACTATGTTAATCGATTTTAAGTTGAGACAGTTGGGTTATTCCACCATAGGTTTTTCTATTATTCATTGATTCATGCCAGTATACCATTTTTTTGGGCCTTATTGTCGATTCTCATCTTGATTTTTCCAAGCATGTTGAGAAAGTAACCAGTAAATTAAACAATATTATATTTGTTCTTCGAAGCCTGGCTCGAGTTTAATACTCAAATGTTCTTCTTACAGCATATTACGGCTGTTTGTTTCCTCATTTATCATATGGGATCGCAATTTGGGGTGCATAATCTACTCGGAATGACAGAATTTTCCGCTTAAAAAACACTAATACTGAAATGTTGTATGAAGAAGTCTGAATCGTGTAGAGGTGTTTTCTCTAAAAGCAATTTTCTAACTTTTTACAGTGTATACATTCTTGAATGTCTTTCTCTTCTTAAAAAAACAAACATTAATGTCAATCCCTTAACACCAACATATACAACCTTCTCAACTCTAGAGCACTGATTTTTCCGAAACTCAAGACGTATTTTTTTAAACAAACACTTTAACCTTCCATAAATATGTACAATGCACTATCTTATCTTCTTAAATAAGAACCAGACGCGGGGAAATTCCGAAAAACGATAAGGGCTTTTCTGGTTGAAAAGGAATATTACACCTTTCGTGAGTATTTATCAGATAGAAGTATTGTTTAATTGCATTATATGCTTATTACAACTGAATTTCTTTTTTGTTAATTATTTGTATCCGATTTATATTAGTATTCACTGGGTAACAAAACCTAACGCTTGTCAATGCTATAGCTATTGTCAAATGACAATAAAGATTTTTGATTTGATTTGATTTGACAATATATATTTTTGTTGTCTAAAAGAACAATTGATCGAAAAACGTTTAAGATCAAAGGTAAGTAATTAAGAGGTAATTTTAAACGTGGCTAGCTCCAATAAATACAACTACGTATTTCACGATTTAAATCAGTTGAAATCTATGTTTTACAATACATCTTTTCGTTGAATAAAATAACAATTTGTAAATAAAACAAAAACCAATTATAAAGCATAAAATTATATAATCAAACATAAATAATAGAATAAAAAAAGTCATGGACTCAGCAAGGTCGGTTAGTACACAATAAACAAATGTTAACTATTATTGATTATTAAGGTAACAAAGGTAGCTTTGAAAGCTTAATAAGAGTATGTCTACTGCTATTTTTACAATTCTGAATCCCTCCTAAGCACTAGATTTTGGTTGATAGATAGATAGAGGGTTGCAGAGAGAGACTAGAGGGTGGGGTGCGTCGTGCGTCGTGCGTCGAGTGGTGGTGCAAAAACCGGGGTAAGAGCTTTTGACAGGGGCAGGGTTATAGGAATAAAAAGCTATGAGTGGCAAAAATTAAATGGTCTTAAGATGATTTAATCCAAAAGATTTTTTAAAAGATGTTACTTTGTCATATTACGGAAAACCTTTGATCATTGTTATGTGACTTTGTATCACCCATTTGATTTTCTATATGAAATGGATGGTTTTATTGGATTTCTCACCTCTAAAATGTGAAGAGTGGGTAATTAGGTTTATATAAAGTATCTTTATGAATTGGTCAAATCATTTTAAATATATGGATTGCATAGTGACAAAGATTCTGCATGGGAAATTGAACATTTTAAGACCTATAATTATAGGAAACCTTTTCCAACACCCCGTTCACTGATTTCGTTTATGTAAAAACCATAAAATTTATTTGATTAAATCTAGTAAATGTTTTAAATTTTTTTTCCTGTGAAGATGTAATTAATAATAATTATTGTAACGTTAAGTTTATTCATTCAGATAAATTTGTCCAGAGGTATTTAGTCCAAATAGAATACCTCTCCACAAATTAAAATCAAAGTGTAAAATAATTCTGGGTTATAAATATTCATCTTGAATTGTTACTGGAGGAGGGGGTTGATATTTAAAAGTCGTTCAGCAAAGGTTAATGGAAGCATATTTTTCGTTCCCCTCCTGATTCGTCACAGTTTACTATCCGTGTAAAAATAAATTAAACTATTCTAACTTTGTAAATTTAGTTGTAAATAGTGGACAAGTTTTGAAGGGTTCTTATAGAGAAAGTAAATAGTGATTCTTACTATAATCTGAAAGATAAGCTTTTACTTGCCAATTTTAATCGGCAACGCGATTTTCATGCCAATCTATATTTGCGTTATCGAATATGATTCTCAACCTCAAGAAACCAAACAAAACGACTGATATAACTTCTTAGACGACAGAAAAACCACCAAAATATATTAAGAAAACAGATTACTCTGTTGAACTTAAACGCTTGCTATCGGTAAATCTACAAGTAATAACAGCATGGCCAACACTCTGAAATTGCGTGACGTAGAGGAATAAAAGTTCTCTTTCACCGCAACCCCCTTTCCTTTGATATAAGAAAAATAAAGTTTTAAAGAAGTAGATTACAAAGGAAGACGTTTTGGTTAATTGATATCAGAGATTTACAACTGTAGAGATTTACAACATCATAGTCTTTGTCTCCCTGCTGCTAAAGTTAATAAACATGGGTTGGTCTAAGAATGAGGCAAGAACTTTGAAATTATAAATTTGCCTGCATACTTAGAAGGTCAGCACAACTTGCAACTCACTATGGTGATATCCTCATTGCTGCCATGAATTTATGTTTAATTTATGTATATTTTGAAGTTTTTCTTAATTTAAAATATTTTCAAAATTTATTTTGAAAGGTTTTGAGCCATAAATAGTGTAATCAAGGCTTTGATTATCGAAATTTCCATTTAACAAAATCAATTAAATCATGATTTACAAACCTGTTGAGAGAAACGGGGTTTTATATAATTGTTATTTCTTAATACATTAGTCTTAACCACGTATAAACACACAGTCTTTCGTCGTTGGAACCTAATCCTAAAATTTAGGTAAGTCGAAATGTGCGTGAAATTAAAAATTATACTTTACTGAGAAGTTTAAACCTTATGTATTTATTAATTTTTTCAACTTTGAACTGATAAAACAAAGAAAAAGTTATGTCTATTGATAAATTTGTAATACAACTTATTTTTTAAGTGGTTGTCTGCCTCTTGTTCTCTAAACTTTGCCTGACCACATGGGTCTCGGGCATGTGTGCGGAACGTATAAAGCAAAATAAAAGTTGAGCCGTTAAAGGGTAAAGAGTAAAGAAGCTAAAAGTACTGATAAAAATTACTTGCAAGCACCTGAATTTGAACTCACGACAAGGCTGTTGACATGCTCCGAATTCCGTCAGCTTGATCACTACATTATTGCCTTATCAAATAAATGACGTATGATAATTATTCAACCCTAACGAGTTAACTGTGTTGTTTAAATATTCAATGACCTTTTACTATATTTTAATGATTATTCTAAATTACTTTAATTAAAATAATAATACTTTATTTAATGGCCCAGTTTTTCCCTGTGTTCAAAGCCAAACCAGTAAAACGTATTTCTTAAAACTAGGCTTCATTGGGGAAGGGGCGGTAAAGAAAGTTTTGATCGCCACGAATCACGCTAACCTAGGGAACTATTTTCCGATGGTCGATTAGTAACGAAACCCTTCTTTTTTCAGATGCCCGCATAGTCAGTATTAATATTATTACTAAGAAAAATATTCAGTTTACTGAATACTTAAATGATTGGTTAAATATTCTCACATTAAAGACAAATGCTTACAGAAAAATGGAAAACCATCAGGATGCAAGTATTTTTAACATTATCATTAAGGTTTTCCTTTTAGCGAATTTCCCCTATAGGGAAGAAGCTATTACCGTAGTCGGCGTGGTAAGACCTAGGCCCGGGACCATGATAACTTTTAGATTTGAGGTCCCCAAATGCCAAAAACACCTTTCGTTCAAAACTTTAGATACTTTATTTTTGCTCCCCCCTCGATTTTATATTTTCTTCCCCCCCCGATTTTATATCTATGCTATGGATATTTTTTATTTTTTTTTGTCCTTGAGTTCTTTTGTTCTAAAAGCGAATCCAAAGTGTTACGTGTACCGATTTGGAGTAGCAAACTACACGCCGTTTGCTACCCGACAGAGTTCCTCGACTTAGCAACAGTATCTGCCAACTATCTGCCAGTATATTTAGTTAACTTTGATTTAATTGTACATTAAACGTGTAAAATGTAATTTTAATATTTTAAAATCATGTGAATTGTTATTTGCTTTAGTTAATCTACCATTTATACACAACCCATACGAAGGACGGGTACAAAGCTAGTATATATAGTGTGTAAAAACGTCCGTCCCCCCATTTAATGTTTTTGTTTGTTAAAACAAACAAATCACCTTTGGGGAACGATACTAACTTAACCCAAAGTATATTTTGACGTTATTGGAAATTTTGAGCGTCCCCCAAAAATGGAGGATTTTGGAGACAACTCAAAATTCTCTAATGTAAATCCCTTTTGAGTGACGCCTTATTTTAAAGAGATTTTTAAACTTAGGTTAAGAGTAACAGTTAAAAGTAAATTTTGTACTATTAAAAGCATTTCACTATTTGGTGTTAAGTTCCAAATTACGTTAATGTTTTCAAAATTGTTATTATTTTAATTTTACTTGTTAGAAGGTGCATGTATTGTTATTTATTGTTTAGGGACATAAAACTGTTACTTACTGCCCAGTTGTGTCGTGAAAACAAATTAATAGTAAATGTTCAAATTACTGGCCTCCTACTTCTTGATAGTAAAATATACGGTTTGTAAACTCTTCCCTCACGTTTTCAAAAGTTTCCTGTCTTATGTTTTCGCAGGCTTCGACAAATTATTCTTCTCAAATCATCCACACTTTCTACGGGAGTTTTGTAAATGATGGATTTAAAATAGCCCCATAGGAATAAATCCATCGGCGTAAGGTCTGGAGAACGTGCGGGCTATTCGATCAGACCGCGGCTACCAATCCATTGGCCATTAAAATGAGTGTGTAAATAGTTCCGGACGTCTCGGTGGAAGTGGGGTGGGGCACCACCCTGCTAGAAGTGAGTAATTTCTTCATCGATTTCAAAATCGTTCTCCATTACTTTTCTTATTGCCAGGGAAACTGATTCTTGGAGCATATTTAAACACATCTCTCCACTGAGGTTACCATCGATAAAAAGCGTCTTAAAATGTGATTTCCAAGGATCCCTGCCCATACATTTAACTTTCCAGGATACTGTGTGCAGGATTCCCGAAACACATGCAGGTTTTCCGCGTCCGAATGCCTGCAATTATCTCTATTTACAGTGACATTGAAAAAAATTTGCATTCATTGCTGAAAGCAATATTGTTGACGGAAATTGGGTCGGCTGAGATGAGTGATTCCATTTCTTTACAGAATTGAAGTCGACGGTCAGGATCGTCTTCGTTCAATGCATGAACAAGGTGAATTTTGTACGGATGAAACTTATGTTTCTTTAATTTGGTGGGAAACATTGCACAGACTTGCAAATGACCTTTTTGATTTTTGAGGATATCCTACGAATTTTGCTATAGTTTCAAATTTCTTTCTTCATCAATAGAAGGCCGACCTCGGTGTGGAGCATCTGCTACAGATCCGGTTGTTCTAAATGTATTTATCAACCTTCGCAAGTACTTTCTTAAAGTTGAACAATCAGGATGTGCAACATTAAACCGTCTTTCTATCTCGTGATAATTCTTATCCGAGGCTCCAGAAGTAAATATCATTTCTATATTTTCATTCTGGCTTCGAGTCATTTTATTGAGCAAAAATAAAAGAACCCCTAGAATTGAATGATGCGCCGAAAATAAATCTTAAATTACTTAGTGATTATACTTCTAACAAACGTTTATGCTGTATATTAAAGCACAAGAAGCATTAAAAGGTCTAAACCTGGCTCAACAAGAATGGAAACTAAATAACTAGTGGTAAAAACAACTCGGCAAGTCTGGAAAAACCCAGCGGGCAAAGGTCCTGTGGTTACAAATTGTTTTTCAGACTGAAATGCCACAGATAAAGATTGACATACACTATTACTTGTTACAATTTCTGTAAATGGCTACAAGGAAATAATTAAAAACTCACCATCCCTCTTCGAATAAAAAGCTCTTTCAATTAAAGGGTCACTCAAAAAGGGTTTTTACGTTAGGAAATTTTGAGTTGCCCCCAAAATCCCCCATTTTTGCGGGTTATTAAAATTTTAAATATTACCAAAAGAGACCATTTTTTAATTTATTAGCATTTCTCCAAGAGTCGTTTCAGTTTTAAGTCATCACAGGTGAAATTAAAACTCCAGAAGTCTTTGACGCCAGGTTTCAAGAATGAGTTGTATTCAAAACTTTGACAAGCTGCCATTTTGGCTAGAAACACGTTACAGACCTTCAACCTCCGCCATTCGCCTATTTTTTTAAAGCTCTTTAAAATGAGGGGTCACTCAAAAGTGGTTTACATTTTAAAATTTTGAGTTTCCCTCAAAATTCCCCATATCGTTCCCCAAAGGTGATTTGTTTGTTCTAACAAACAAAAAAATTAAATGGGGGTCGGACTTATTTTACACGCTATATATGCGTGTGTGTGTGTGCGTGTGTGTGTGTGTGTGTGTGTGTGTGTGTGTGTGTGTGTGTGTGTGTGTGTGTGTGTGTGTGTGTGTGTGTGTATGTTTCAGTGAGCACGATAACTCTCGTAAAAAATTATTCGATTTTGACGAAATTTGGTATAAACGTGTAAAGCAGCATTCATGACTTTAAGTTCGAAAACCAGACAGATTGACCTATCCAAAGGGGTATTTTGGGGGGGTGGTTTAGTATCCCAAAAATGAGTTTTTTTGAATTTTTTACATATAATTTTTGAAAAGTCAGATTTTAGTTTTTCCCATTAAATCAGCTTAAAAAGACGCACAATTTTGTTTTTTGATCATTGCTCTACTCCAAATGGTTACAGAGATATTCAAAGTGCTAAACACAGTACGTTGTCCATTGTTATTCTTATGGAGAATTAGAAAAATTTTATATCTCGCTTATTTATTAACTTATCCTGATGAAACTTGGTATATTGCTTCATATCGTTGTGGTCTATTGATATTTGCACCAAAAAACATTTTTTTAGCCGATAGTTCCCGTAGCAGCAAACTTGCTTACTCAGCCTCAATGTTATTCTTATGAAAAATAAGTAACGTGTTATCTCTCTTAATTATTAACATAAATTAATAAAATTTGGTATGTGGCTTTACCTACTTGAGTTATATTGATATTTTTATAAAACCCCATTTGTTTTGTTCCTTGCTTCAGCAAACCTGCATACTCAGCTGCCATGTTATTCTTATGGAGAATTATTGAACTGTCATAAACAGTTTATTTATGAATGTATATTGATGAAACTTGGTGTGTGGCTTAATGTGGTATTAAGATACATATATATATATATACATTTTAAATTCGCTGAGTACGCGGGTTTGCTGCTCCGGGGGTATTTATTTTTTTAGGGAATATCTATTAACATAAAACTATGGTGTAGGGTTATATTTGAAAGCAATTAAATTTCACCGGTATACAGGTACTCTTTATTATGTACTAGAAAACTATATTAGTGGTTTTCTATCGATGGAGATTTAGGAAACCTGGGTTATCTTAGCACACAGTTATGGTAGATCCTGACAGGGCATTCCTGCATCTTAATTCTTGAGAAATTAGTGATATTTTCTGAGTTTAAATCCAGAGAGTCGACGTACTTTCTTTTTGGGAAATATACCTTGGTATCGAGTAAGCGAATGATCAGGTGTGATGTTAAGATTAGTTTAGTCCAGCTGGGATTTAAGTTGACCAAATATTAAAAACGGTTGATGATTTTTCCATTTACAAAATACAGTCCCAATAATAGCAAGCTAAACTATAATAATTAGTTTAACAATGTACATAAAAACTAATCTTTAAATATAGCTTGACGAAATAAATTCAATACTTTTTTTGGATGATGACCAATTTATATAAACCCACATTAAATGTAACATCAAAGTAAGTTTTAAGTCGAAAATTTGTTTGTATTTTGTAGGTATTTATTAAGAATAATTTAAAAACCAATTATAGGATCTTTAAATTTAGCTGATTACCAAGGACACGTTTGCGTTTGTTTAGAGTTATATGATTAAAGGAGTTTAATATGTAAGGTCATAACATTTAAACTAGACGGTTTTTTTATAGTTTTCATATGTGTAAACATGCCACGTTCAAGCTAACTGATTGCTATGTTTTTAATAAACCTTATTGTAATAAACCAAATCTCTGGCGTTGTGAAACTAAAATAGTTTGTTAAAAATCAGTGTACCTCAAAATCGTCACAGAATTTTCTCTTGGCCATCCATAAACCTCGCGATGCAGGCGGTTAGCACCCCCACATTAAGGTCTTATTGAGACAGGTCGTATTCTGCTACTATGACAACTACAACTATAGTCATAGCCCATTTAAGCCTTCAATCCCTAGGCTGCAAAATTCAACTTCTTACCATGCGCCTTAAGCGATCCTTTACTATCTAAAAACACACCGTAAAAAGCTGTTGTCTGTTTAGCGAGTGTGAGGAGTCCATGGTTGCGTCCATATTTACGGTCAAACAGCGTTGACTCTTAAACACTTAAAACACGTAGGTTAAGGTGAGTTAGATGAGATGAATCTATGCTATTCGTACCACAATTTGGTAAATACACAATTCTGTTGTTAGGAACTGAAATAAGTAGTATGTGTCAGTTAACGCAGGACTTGTAACAGTCGTTGAAGTCGTTGAAGTCGTAGTAGTCGTTTTACGTTCATCGCGAGGTTTATGGCCAAGAGAAAATCCTGTGACGATGTTGAGGTACACTGATTTTTAACAAACGATTTTATTTTCATAACGCCAGAGTTTTTTTTTTATTTATTACAATAAGGTTTATTAATCACATGGCGTGAGACGAATTGATTAGCAACCGTTATACTGTAATTTAGGGACAATTTTTGAATATAAAGTTAGCCCTGCAGTGTTTTGTCAGCTGTTATTTCAAATTTGGTCGAATTTTTTACTATAGCTAAAATATTAAAAATGTAGAAACATTTAAGTTAATGAACAAAATGCTTACCTGCTGCTGGGGAGAGTTTAGTAACCACGCCCCATCGCTGCTTCCACTGCAACAGAAATTTGATTTAAAACGTTTGCCGCTATATATAGTTATAGAAGGATATTTTGGTTGGTATAGTCTAGATTAAGTTATTAAAATAAGATAATGAAGATTGAGTTTCATCAATGGTACATGTTAAGTTGATTTTTTAAGATCCAACAAATCGATCGCTACTGTGACTTTAATGGAGATTGATTTTATACATTTTATTTTTATTTAGGACCAACTTAAATAATATCAACGATAAAATTCATTCAGTATAATTTATAAACTATCAAAAAATGTTGTAATTTATAGACCTTTGCAGTTTTTACTGAATAAAAGTATTTTTTGCGTGAGTTGGATTAAGACAATACCTCTTTAATCAGAGGGTATTTTAATCTGATAAAACACTGGAGGCCAGTTTGTTTAGTGGTCGGTATTTAAAGTCCTTTATCCAGAGCCGCTCGCGAGCTGAGCACTGCGGTTGTTGTTTACTTTTATCGGCATTGTGCGTTTTAATTACAGATGCGCAGCTACGAGTTTAGAATATCAAGACTCAATTTGATCATTCTAAACATTTATTTACAACAAACTCTGTGAATTAAATCAGCAAATATTTCTTATTTCTGAAAATATACTATTAAAAATCTGTCTGTTTTGTTTTTCCTATTAACCATTGATTTTTGTAGTACAAAATAATATAAAGTGCTTGGTCAGATTTCTTTATTAAAGTTTACATTGTGACATACTTTACGTACAAGTTTTCCCTAACATTAAACACTCCACCTCAAAATGCAAGTAGAGTATTGGTTTAGTTTCATATGAAAAATTTGGGAAATATACACATATCAACCTTAAACATAACGGAGCAATATTGGCACGCAGTCGCAAGCTCTCAAATTATTAAATAATAAGGAAAATCCAATCTAAACATCTACATTTCCTGTTATTTTAATTTTTCCAGATTTCTTCATCTATGGATGTTTAAGTTAATTGGTGAAACTGTATTGTTAAAAACCTCTTAGATGCATAAATAGTCATCTTAAATAAAGAGTTTAGTTCATTTTTTTGTGTAAACATAAAAAAGGTTTCGACGGAATAATTGAGAGACAAGTTATTAGTAAAAAAGAACACAGCCTAACATAGTAATTAATCTTACAACAGATATTCAACCTGCCAACGCAGTATTTATTAGATGTAACTTTAACATATTTGTAGTGCAACCCTGAAAAATCAAGTAAAATACTAACAAAGCAAACATTATATTTTTCTTCTGAATCTTTCTGTTGTTGTTGAAGATGGTGATTGTATTCTTAGTTGACTTTTAGGCACTCTCATCTTCTATAAAACTATATTAAGTAAAACAATTTTAAATTTAAACCAATATATTTCGAATTGATACTCAATTCATCGTCAGTTGTTTACATTTGTTTGTTTGTTTACAAAATATGATAACTAATTTTCTTAAACATGTGATTAACATCTATCTATGTTTAAATATTTAGTAGGTAAATTAAAATAGAAAAATGTAATTATAAATTATTCTTTTCAAATTCTTGTTTTAAAATTGGTTTCCACATACTATTAATTTCAAAACTTGGTTTACTGAAAACATGTTTTTCTGAATAAGCCATTACTGCTGATTCTATAAATATTCTTTTGAATTTGTCATGTTCTTTTGCCAGAATTTTGGTTTTATTTAAATTTATTTTATGATTTTTCGTACACTGGTGATGTGCTAAATTACTTACTTCTGTTTTTGCTGTTTTTAAATTATATTTGTGTTGGTTTAGTCTTTTCTCGAGAAACGATCCAGTTTGACCTATATATACACTATCACAATCAGAGCATGGTATCTCGTAAATAACATCTTTTTCATAATTGTAATTAAATTTAACTAAGTTTGTTTTAAGTTTATTTTCCGAGTAGAATGTTGTAATAATGTTGTATTTTCTGTTAATTCTTCTGATTTTTTCTGAAAGTCCTCTAATGTAAGGTATTGTTATATGCGAAATAGGTTTATTTTCTAAATTATCTTTATTTTGATTTTCTTTTAAGTTCCTAAATATAAAACTTTTTGGATATCCATTATTTTGTAATATTTCGACAATAGTCTCTTCTTCTTTTTTCTTAATTTTTTCATTACTTGATATAATTTTATTTCTGTGTTGCATTCCTTTTATTATTCATTTTTTAGTTGATTCTGGGTGATTTGATTGAAAATTTAAACAAATTCCACTATTTGTTTCTTTTCTATATACAGAAAACTCAATTCCATTTGAGTGATTTATCATAACATCTAGAAATGGAAGTTTTTTGTTTTTCTCCAATTCCAAAGTAAACTTTATATTTTTACTTTTTGAATTAAAATGATTTAAAAATGAGTGCAAAGAATCCAAGTTATCATTCCAAATAATTAGGCAATCATCTACATACCTTTTGTATAGTTTTGGTTTAACTATACTGCTATTAAATTTAAAATTGTTTTACTTAATATAGTTTTATAGAAGATGAGAGTGCCTAAAAGTCAACTAAGAAGACAAACATTATAGCTTCATACTTATAATTAGGAAGTTAGGAGTCGTATAAATTGAGACAACAGCGTCAAAGGGGGCGATACAACAGAACTACGTCGATAACCATTCCATTCCCAGGATTGGTCATCTCATGTTTTATTTCCTCGGAACAGTTCTTGTTGCTTCCTTTTAAACTTTACTGAACAGCTTCATTCGCTATTGCTTTAGTAAATTGTAACTTGGTTACTGAACAACAATTTGAATATTTAATAATAATTGTGTAACGTCCTTCTCTCTTAAGTGACGTACAAAAGAGATAAGAGCCAAAAGGTCCGTGAGGTAGGAGATAATTATGTTTAAATCTCCGTATTCAATTATTACAGGTTTCGGCTGTTAAAATTTACTACTTAGAATATAATAATCATATTCATTATACTCTTTAGGGGCTAATATGAAGAAAAATAACTGAAAACATACAACTTTTGTTTTGAATTAACAGACATAATTTTGTATTGCTATCCGTTTCCGTATTAAATAAATCTACGGATTTTTTTACGTCACAATATGGTTTATTTGGGTCGTTTGGGAATTGTTACTTTAAAATACAATCTTTGTTCAAACATGTCAAAGAATTAAGACCGTCAGGCATTTATAAAACATGACTGATTATTGTCAAGGCTCCTGTTGTATACAGTGTTGTAGTCACCACTAAAAACCCAAAAATATTTGTTTATATCATGAAATTTCCTAAAAACTGGTATTTATTTATTTGATTAGAACATAAGCCTTTTTTATACTTCTTTTTTATTCAAATACGGCAAACACCATTTTAAAAATATAATTCTTATACATAAGCACTAGTGGGATTGAATATTACAAAGCATTGAAAAACTGGCATTTGACATTGGCCTTGCTTACAAACAGCTTAAATTTCACACTTAAAAATGACAGATAGTTTTGCGCAAATCAATGTTTTAAGAGATTGCTGTATAATAAACAAACACCAAACGTTATCATATATCAAACAAATGTTTAAGAATGAATGCGTATCAAACTACACTTAATTGTAATAAGATAATACTCAATAAAAGGTTAAATTATAGATGACCTCAATTAAATTGGTCACTGTTTGTAAAATAACATTTGGCTATTGAGTATTTATTTTTTTCATTAGCCACATTGTTTATTATTATCTCCCGAAAAACCTTATCAGAGATTTGATTATAGATCTTATTATAAAACTACCAATTATTACTATAGTGTCGTATTTAAACCGCAATAAATGTTAATTAATATTTATAAAAGTTGCTGTGGAAGTTTTGCCAACAAATATACCTTTATGACAATGAGTATGTGGAATTTAGCTGCATCGAAAGTGTCTGATTACACATTAGTATGATGTATTTTACAAAATTGATATGGTTAATGTATTCATACAAGCATGTAAGAGGTTTAGGAGAGGCATTTCTTTACTCAACCACATTCACCATTTTCAATTATCTGCTCTAAATATGGACTTTTACTTGAAGTCTTCCTTGAAGTTGTCAACAGAAAATCAAAGGTGGTGTTAGTTCAAAATGTATAAGTTAATCTCTAACCAAATCGTCCTACCCTTTGAGAATATAACTAGTTGCATTTCCAAAAACTTACTTTATTAGTTGATACCTACGAGGTTACACACGGCTGCATCACAGAAAGCAATTATTTGAGGTGAACAAACTTTTGAACAAGTTAGATTAGTAATTAATCCCTGCAGTGTATGTAACAGTATACAAAATGCGACTTTTTCATAAAATACTTATTGCACTCGCTGTTGATTTTAACCAGTAGTAGTTACGGCCTTAGGATGATGAAGCCGTGAAGGAAACAGCAGCCAAAAGAAGAATAAGGGTTGAAAATATGGGGTGGAGATCAGAGGCCCGATCTCATGAATAAATTTAATCGTGACGATATCCTTTTATTTTACTCCCCCATGTGTTACTGGTCGTCTTGTTCCTTAAAATGACTAGGTGTAATATAAATTGCATAATATCGTTATAGCTTCATGCGAAAACATACTTTAGGTGGCCTTTAATATAAGGAGTTTAATTTATTTGTTTTAGCGAATTTCCCCTATAGGGAAGAAGCAGCATTTATGACTTAAGTTCGACAACCAGACATATCGACCTATCCGAAGGGGTATTTTGGGGGGGGGGGTTTGTACCCCGAAAATGGGGTTTTTGAGTTTTTTACATATAATTTATGAAAAAGTCAAATTTTAGTTTTTCCAATTGGAATCAGCTTAAAAAGACGTGAAATTTGGTGTTTAAATCATTGCTCTACGTCAAATGGTTGTAGATATATTGAAAGTTCTAAACACAATACGTTGTCTAATGTTATTCTTATGGAGGGTAAGAAAAATTGTATATCTTGCTTATTTATCAACTTATCCTGATGAAACTTGGTATAATGCTTCATATCGTTGTGGTCTACTGATATTTGCACTAAAAAACATTGTTTGGCCGGTAGTTCCTGTAGCAGAAAACCTGCGTATTCAGCTCCCATGTTATTCTTATGGAGAATAAGTAACGTGTTATCTCCCTTAATTATGAGCATAAATTAATAAAATTTGGTATGTGGCTTTACCTTCTCGAGTTATATTTATATTTGTATAAAACCCCATTTTTGTGTTCCTTGCTTCAGCAACCCTGCATACTCAGCCGCCATGTTATTCTTATGGTGATAAATTAAAATTTTATAAATCGTTTATTTATGAATGTGTTTGTTTATGAAACTTGGTATGTGGCTTTATGGGGTATTAAGATACATATATTTGCTATATATGCATTGGAAATTCGCTGAGTACGCAGGTTTGCTGCTAGGGGGGTAATGTTATATCAGTGGGTGTTAAGGTTGGATCATAAGTAGGTTTTGGTGGCGTTATGGCGTGGATTAAATTTAATTCAGGAGGGTGTACTACCAAACAAAAAATAAAGTTCAATCAAATAATATTGTGGAATTATAAAAAATGGTTTTCTTTTATAACGATTTTTCAATATAACGATACCAATGATCCAACTAATTTGTTTCATCTTTATTTTGATTTTTATATTTACGGTGAAAGTTAGATATCCCACAGGGGTTATAGTGAGCAGGCATGTACTGATTTTTAAAAGAAAATTATCGAACAAAATATTGATTATTTTTTAAAAATAGTGTTTAAACAAAACTATCCTATATTAAAATAAGTCAATGTCCACTTATACATACACAAATATAATGACTAAGACTTACTGATAAATACCGGAGTATGCAATTTAAAGTGTTCAGATTAGTCTTGGTTACGATGAAGACTTAAAGACTTATGTTTTAGAATCTGGTAAAATGTTCCCGAAGCCAAGCGCGGTTAGCGGTTGGTATTTTAAGTCTTTTATCCAGAACCACTCACAAGCCGAACACTGCGGCCTTTATTCACTTTCCTCGGCTTTATTCAGTTTAATTACAGATGCGGACTTAACTCCGTGTTCGGAATTTCAGCATTCGTTCTGGTCTCTATGAACATCTCTTTACAGAAAACATCAATGACCTAACAAAGATAATTAAAATGGGCTCAGGGCTTTATTCGTACAAAAAGCCATACCACCCAATATTTTAGGATATCCTTTATCATACTTTCTTTACTAATGGTGTACGTGTGTAATGACTTTCAATAAAAGCTAGTTTCTAGTTTTATTGTAGTAATGTCAAAACGTGATTCCTGTTTTTTTTTGGAGGATAAAGACAATTAGTTGTTGAAATGTAAACAAAAATAATATGTGGGAAAATAATACATGCATAAAAACATGAATAAACCTTAATGTTACCTCTATCGACAAATAAATAAATTCAAATAGACATTCAATCTGAAGTATTTAAATGTGAATCTCGTGTTTCAAAGTCCTAACCAAAAGTCTCGATTGTTGACAATAATTTGAATGTTCAATAACTACGGCCCTTCTCTCATTGTACAATAGCAATCGTAGTCGTAGTAGCTAAATGGTTCTTAAAAATAAGTATTCTCGTGTACAGATTTATGCAGATCCAGATACAGATCCTCTTCGTGTTCTTGCATTTTCTTACTATATGTATGTAATCTATATTATAATGACTTAAGTTATGAAAATAATAAGACTTCTTAGTGAAATATTTTTAATTTTCTATTTATAGTGGTTTCTAAAACATATGATAATGAATCAAATATAATTGTAACAATTGTCACAGTTTCTAAAGTTTGTGTTTTAGATCCCTACATTTTAATTAGTTTAATAATTTAAAAAATATATATTCTTGTACAAAATACGTGAGTTATGTGTTAACAATTACTTTCGCGTAAAACTTTCTACCAGTAAAAATTATAAATTTGTAAAAATTTTTACACTGTTGTTTTAGTACAAATGTACCAATTTTTATTGCTGAAAAATATTTATAAAATAAAATATATTTGATACAAAACTATATAAAAAAACCTTAAAAGCACAAATTTCGATTTATACCACCCTTCCAGCAAGTTTACCGTAATGAACAAGTAAGGAATTAATAATGAACCTATAATGAAATGGTTTCTGTCGGGATGAGCCCGTTAATTTTTAAACATAACCAAACACTTAAAAGTGATTATTGCTTGAGGGGAAGTTCCTTGTTCCAGTCTTAAAATTTGTTGTTACGTTTAAAGGCTAAATTTGAAATATTTTTCTTATGATTAGATAACATATTTTACTTATTAAACATGCAAGAAAACAGGTTCTCCAAAATATCTCATTAGCATTTTCCCAGCTTTTTATAATGTACCTTTACTAAACTGCTCATGTTTTAACCTTAAAACTAAATGGTATTGTTCATTTGACATTTAGCCATCTTTAAAGATTTATTAAGCGCATAGTAATGACAAAGTAGTATTCCACGTAAATACTTAAACAGTAGTTGCTTATTATTTTCACTCTTTGAAAAAGAATTTGAGTATACAAAATATATTCTCTAAAATTTCAACTAATTTAGAAAGACCAAGCCATATAGGCGTAGATATATGGGGTTTTGAAACTTGACCTTCCCTAGTTTTCATCAACAGGGGGATATTAGTAACTTCTATAGGAGGGCGTTGGCAATGTGTAAAGAAGAACATTTCTATTTAATCAAGCGTATTCAGTTAATACCCATTATGACTTAGTAACAAGAAAGTAGTGTATTTAATGCTAATAGGATTGTTTAGATAATCTGTATTCTACTTGACATAATAAACATACAACAATACTAATCCGGTTATATGTTCCATGATAAAAAATATTTCATTCTAGATGTGTTTATCCAAGGAATATTATCTTTTTTAAATTTCAAAAAAAAACTTTAGTTTCAATTTTTCACAATGCATCAGCTTATTGGTTGATGGGATGCAGTTTCTTTATAAAACTTTAATCAAAACTGGGACTCATAACTTCCTTATAAATGAATTTAAACGGAATTACAGCGTTTGGGTTATTTGTTTACAGTATTGTACAACTTATTAAGTTTTACTAACGTAAGTGTTATTATAGCTGTACTTAATGTGTTGAAATTCCAAGGGCATACAAACCAAATTGTTTAAAAAGTAGAAGCAAGTAAGTGAATAGTTAGTAAATGTACATATTAAAATAATAATAACACTGAATGGATTTATTTGTATATCTTTATATAGGTATAATTTAGCAAGCGAAATTTTTAAGTCAAAATTGTGGGAGTTTGGCATCACAAGATGATGGGAGACGGCTCTAATTAAGGGTCTCAATCTCAGAGACTCGGGAAAAATAGCAGTATTTCCAAAAAGTTACCAGCAAACAAGAAATAATGCAAAATATCCTTCGTAATAAAAACATGGGCTCCTACTTAGATTGTTTTATTTTCCTCAACATGTAAACAGTAAAAAATCACACAGGTAGAGTATTGAAGGAAAGTTAGGGGATATGACCCCTTCAAGCTGCTAGTCTTCATATATAACTCTGTAAGAGACATTTTTAAGTCAAATTTGTGTGAGTTTGGCAAATGGCAGGATGATGGCAGACGGCTCAAATTAAAGGTTTTGATCCCAGATACTCGGAAAAATAGCAGTATTTCTTAAAATCTACCATAAATCGAGGAATAACGAAAAACATCCTCAATAAGAAACGCATGGGGGTTTATAAACTTCTGCATTGTTTACATTAAAACATGTGATTAAGTGCCTACTTTGTTTACGAAGTGACATGAGTTCCTATTTGGAGCAAGGTATCCCCTAGCTATCGCCCCTTCAAGCCACTAGTATTACATATTTGTGTCAATTTTATCATATTATGAATAATTTATGAAGTTATTATCGTAATGAAAATGCGGCAAATCATAAAATAAAAATCGTAGAAACCTTAAAGCCAAATAGCAGCCAAAAGAGAAGAAATAATTTAAAGAATATTTGGTGGAGACGAGAGGCTTGAACTCATGAATAAATGTAATCAATACGCTGGTCATTAATTCAACTGCCCCGTATTTTATTTGTCAAACCTTTGATATTTTTAATTACATAGATTAGCTGGAATCAAAAAGAAAAAGAAAACCTATTAGAAAACAATTATGGTGCATTATTTTGCTATTTATGTATGTACTTAACTTTATGTTTTGTACACACTAATACGTTTTTCTTACTAAATATTAAAAGTAAACATTACCAAGCAAACATTTGTATTTAGCTGAACTAGAAAATATGGAATTGTTAATTTTCTAACAAACATATTTCTAACTATCCTAACACTACGTGAGTTAACAGATCACAATGACTCGAGATTGTTTAGCAATGTTACTACAACTTCAAATACAAATTAACTTAAGTGATAATGTAGCTTCTGTAGGAATGAGATCATATCCTAAGTTTTGATCTATTCGTTGTCTGCACTTTAGCGTTTAGTGGACTTTTAGAAAATATTCCAAATTGTTATTACTTATACAGTTGTTCGGAAACAATCACAATATCCAAACGTAACCACATAATCTAAACTCTGGTGGGGAGATGTTTTAAATTATAATCCTCCAGTTATTACAGTATCCGAGTAAAGTTTACCAAGTATGTCTATATTATCAAATGTAACCGTCAAACTACAAAAAAATAATATACGTTTGTTCTATGATTTTATATTAAGCGAATCTTTCTTATAATAAATAAACAACTACTTCTAAAAAAAACACATATACAGTCAACTTCCCAGCAAGAAACCTGGGAGTTCTCAAACCACTTGCTCTTAATGGTAAATATAAAAAGAGAGTTTTTACGTTTAGTATCTAGAATAATTAATGTTTAAATCTGAGCCTATTTTTTGCAAATGATTTTGTGTAAGGACATTTTTATAAATACTTCAAGTATTCAAAAAATTAAATTCAATAGATTTGTAGTAAAAAATGGAGTACTATACTAATAAATTATCATTGTTTTTACCACATCCTTCGGTAAAATGCGTCAATGTTTGTAAATTTATTTTTTGATTTATTTGGACTTTACCTATCGCTTATAGTGTTTAAAACTACACTAAGTTTCGGGAGGTAAGGAAACTCCTCCCGTTATCAAGTGAACCCTACTTACATCTAAATATAAAATTCTTACACCTAATTAACCTAAATTTTTTGGATTTTTTAAATATTTTTCTTTTACATTTTAATTTACACTAACACAAAGATAACAATATATATACAAAAAATCGAATACAATACACTAACACAATATTTATATATACACCTAACTAACCTACATTTTTTTGGATTTGTAATTATTTTTCTTTTACATTTTAATTTACACTAACACAAAGATAACAAATATATATACAATAAATCGAATTCAATACACTAACACAACAAACACTCAGTCGAGTGCGCGGTTTGGTTGTGGGTGGACGTGAGATTTAAGTTTCCCGTGTTTGCCGTCAGCTTGGAGACTACGATGCAGAACAGGTAATGTATTGTCAGTTTTCCATTTGTTCGTATATATAAATGTTGTGTTAGTGTATTGTATTCGATTTATTGTATATATATTTGTTATCTTTGTGTTAGTGTAAATTAAAGTGTAAAAGAAAAATAATTTAAAAAAATCCAAAAAATTTAGGTTAGTTAGGTGTATATATAAATGTTGTGTTAGTGTATTGTATTCGATTTTTTGTATATATATATATAAATATATATATTGTTATCTTTGTGTTAGTGTAAATTAAAATATAAAAGAAAAATATTTAAAAAATCCAAAAAATTTAGGTTAGTTAGGTGTAAGAATTTGATATTTAAATGTAAGTAGGGTTCACTTGAAAACGGGAGGAGTTTCCTTACCTCCCGAAACGTAGTGTAGTTTTAAACACTAGAAGCAATAGGTAAAGTCCAAATAAATCAAAAAATAAATTCAAATCCATCGCTATTATGAGTTTAAAAAATACAGATGTTTGTAAATTTCACTACAAAAACCTAGTGAAAGTATAAGGGATCGATAGTATACCAACTTGATTTCGCAATACCAAAATATTTACCAAAACATGTAAAAAGACGTGCCCCAGCTCATACTTAAACAGCGAAATAAAATAAAGTATTTATTTTAATTGCAAATTTAAATACCCCTGACGCAGCGAACCAGCGTACTCAGCAAATTTCCGATGCACATTTTTGTCTTAATACTACATAAAGCCGCTTACCAAGTTTCATAAAAATATATTAACAACTATGCGATATTTTAAATATTCTACATAAGAATAAAATTCGGGATACGTATGTAGGTTTGCTGACACAATTTTGCTGCAAATATCAATACAATTCACCTAGGTGAAGCTACATACCAAGTTTTATCAATATTCATTCATGAATAAGCGATATATAACATTTGAATTATTCTCCACAAGAATAACATGGGGGCTGAGTAAGCAGGTTTGCTGCAAAATATGGGTTTTCATTCAAATATCAATATAACTAGGTGCAGCCACATACCAAGTTTCATCAATCTACATTCATAAATAAGCGATGTATAGCATATTTTAATTATTCTCCATAAGAATAACATGGGGGATGAGTACGCAGGTTTGCTGCAACAAGGAGCACAAAAAATGGGTTTTTATATAAGTATCAGTATAACTCAACAAGAGGTGAAACTACATACCAATTTGTATTGATTTATGTCATAATTAAGCGAGACTTAAGATTTGTCTTATTCTCCACTAGCTGTGTACCCGTCCTTTGTACGGGTTGTACATAAATGGTAGATTAACTAAAGCAAATAACAATCCACATGATTTTAAAATTACATTTTACACGTTAAATGTACAATTAAATTTAAGTTAAAGAAATATACTAGCAGATAGTTCGGGTACTGTTTCTAAGTCGATGACCTCTGTCGGGTAGCAAACGGCGTGTGGTTTGCGACTCCTAATCGGTACACATAACACTTTGGATTCACTTTGGAAATAAAATAACTCAAGTACAACAAAAATAAAAAATTATTGGGGAGGGGGGAGGAGGGACATAAATATGAAATCGGGGAGGGGAGCAAAATATAAAATTGGGGGAGGGCAAAAATTTAAAATCGGTGGGGGGGCAAACAAATATAAAATTGGGGGGGCGAAAATTTTTAAAATCGGGGGGGCAAAAATATAAATGGGAGGCACATAAAATAAAAATATAAAATCGAAGAGGGGGAGAGCAAAATATAAAATCGGGGGTGAGGCGAAAATAAAAATCGGGGGGGGGAGCAAAAATATAAAATCGGGGGGGGAAATATAAAATCGGGGGGGGGGGGAATATAAAATCTGGAGGGGGCAAAGCAAAAAAAAACCGGGGGTCAAAAATATAAAATGGGGGAACATAAAATAAAAACAAATAATCGAAGAGGGGGGCAAAAATATAAAATCGGGGGTGAGAGTAAAATATAAAATCGGGGGCCAAAAATAAAAATCGGGGGGTGCAAAAAATATAAAGTCGGGGGGGGGGGAGCAAAAATACAGGGAGGATCGGTAAAAATAGTTTTTTGTGCAAATAAAAATAGACCACAACCAGATGAAGCCACATTAATATTTGTTCATTAATAAGCGAGATATAAAATTTTACTTATTCTCCATAAGATTAACATTGGACAACGTACTTTGTTTAACACTTTTAATATCTCGGTATCCAATTGACGTAGAGCAATGATCAAAATACCAAATCGTTTGTTTTTTAAGCTACATTTAATCGTCTAAACAAAAGTTTGGGTTTAAAAAGAATTACATATAAAAGGTTCAAAAAACTAATTTTTGGGGTACAAAAACCCCCCCAAAACCCCTTTAGAATATAGCAACCTGTCTGGTTCTCGAACTCATGAAAATTGACCCTGCCTTACACGTTTGTATTAAATTTCATCAAGATCGGACCATTTTTACGAATGTCATCGTGCCTACGGCCACACACACACACACACACACACACACACACACACACACACACACACACACACACACACACACACATATATTAAGTAAAAGAGCTAACAACTTTATATATACAGTATGTTAATTTTTGTATGCTCACCATTGGGATCTCGCAAACCATATATATATATGAATTTGACCTAATGGTGTTTTTGGCATCTGGGAGCCTCAACACGAAAAGTTATCATGGTCTTGGGCTTAAGTCTTGCAATGAGACCTACGGTAATAGCTTCTTCCCTATAGAGGAAATTCGCTAAACTATATTAAACAGAGATAATTAAAACTACGTACCAGTTTTTAAGAGTGCACGTGTTCGAGTCTTGTAGATGACAAACCAGGTGAAAAAAGTGAACACAGAAAACCTAAGGATCATGACAGTTTGTAATGTTGTTACTTTTTGTTATTTTTACTTTTTATAACTTTCATAATGGTGTTATAACTTTCATTCATTTATTATTAGTTGGTTTTAAATCTGGCCCATAAAATTCTGACAAATATTTTAATTTGTACCTGAGTATAAATAATTATTTATAGTTAAACAAAAGTATAAGTAAGTTATAAAAAACTGTAACGTCTGTAATTGAAGGGTTTTATCACGGACAGATGACCATATTAAAATTTATTCATACAAGAATATAGCTAACATAAACCTCCGTTCAAGAGGTGACGGCTTGATATCTGAGACTTGCACAACTGTTTGGATGAACCTGCTTTCTAAAAGTGTTTGAATAAAACTTCTGACAAAATAAGTATTATATATATATATATATATGTATATACAATACATACAATTTTTCGATATTTATATTAATTCTTGACCTCAAAACTATATACCACGCACATCTATATTTTTATCTGTGATATTGATAAAATATTTGTTATATGTTAGTTAAAGAATTTCTGTACGTTAAAGATAATTATACAGTATTTGTATTTAGTAACGTGTCAAATGGTACTGAGAATTCAATAGTATATGAGCAACCACCTATTCTTTGTATGTCATTTACTGATGAGGGGTTAGAATATAAACTTATCTCTTATGTAAACATTTCAAAACGTAATCTGTTTCGAGTTATGTCCTTTTAAAGCAAGACGTATTTTAATTCGATGGAATGTTTGCGCTTCGAGGTTGGTTATTCAAGCCTTTCACGTGGATCCGACTGGGAGCTGAATAACGTACCCTTTATACACATTCATTGGCTTTGTTCACTTAAATTATATAACCTTGTTTTACTCTAGAATAGCATTCGTTCACTTCATAATGCAGTGTTTAAAGGGTTCACATAGAAATCATTCAAACATGTAACATGTTTGTGTTTATCTACGCATAAGCGGAGTTCCTATGGCTAAAATGGGAATTTTAATTTAATCCTGTTGGGTTTTGAAGTTAGCGAATATACTCTATTTGCTGACTAAACACAGAACAGGGCATTGCTCACGTGTGTGGATTTAACTGTAAAGACAAACACGAACACGACAGATATTCAATCAGATTAAGTGGAGCGGGACTGGGCTTGTTCCCTAAATAGGGTCTGCTTTCCGAATGTGTCAATTTGCCATGATCATTGCTAATCGTTGTAATTTTGAATAACCTTTTACTTCGTAAATTTTATTTTTATTTGGTATCAATAATGAATAACAGTTAGTTAATAACTAAAAGAAATTTTTTTTATTATTATTATTTTTTTTAATTAGGTGAAAAATCAACCAACCACTTGACTGTATAAACACTAACTATTGATTACCTACTGTTAAAAACGTTTAACGGCAGAGATATACCCTGCCGTTAAAAAAGGGCGGCTGTTCGATTAATCTGTTCTGAAAATGGTTTCAGCTTCGCTATGGAAGTAGTATACGTGATTTTCGCACAAGCCTCCGGAATGTAAGAATCATGCCCATTTGAGTTCTTTAGAGGCCACCCCAGATTTGTTTGTTTCCTCACAAGCCTAAAATCCAAACAAATAATTAAGTAAATACAAATTACATGAAAATTTATGCTGTTGCAATATTTTAAATTGCAGCATTTAAAAGGTTTTAAGTGAGCTATATTTATAGTCAAAACATCAATAGTTGCTTATTAAAAAAAACTCACCTACAAACTAAATATTAAAATATACAGCACCATAATTTTAAACATTTGATCAGTGCTTATTACATTGCATACGTAAATCCTAGAAAAACTGTTCTTTCAGCGATGCCAGTTTGTGCCACCAAACAACCAATTTTCGACCTAAACAGCAAAAATATAGGTTGATCTGTTGTAAAATAATAAATAACAAGTTCTTAAGTTAAATACAAATATATTCTTAAAGATAAATTATTCAAAAAGGCTTACATTTTTTAAACATAGTTTTTAAATGCTAACTTTGTTACATTACTGGTATGTATGCAAAAAAATAAAAACTATTTTAGGCTGGTAAGTAACTCACTTATAATGATTTGCGTAGCGTTGTACATACATAACTTATAATAATGTTACGTGTAATGGTTGGTTATTACTTAAATTTCTCAGATTTGCTCAGTTTAATGGCAATACAATTATCGTAAAACCAAACTAACTCATTTCTGATACAAAACAAAGCTCCAAACCGAAGGTGGAAGTAAACAGCTCGTTTACATATAATCATTCGGAAGGACGAAAACCAGATTAAACCCATTCCCTAACAAGTTTACTTAAAGCTTTTGTTTTAACATAATTAAATAATGTCTATATACTGTAGCATACTGTGAATTTCAGGTTCGTTCATAAACTATAATTTTGCATATTTTGTTACACTTAAAGTTAAAAGTTGTATAAGGAAGTTGATGACAACAAAACAATTCGTAGATAATTATTGAAAAACAAACACGATTTATCAACTTCAAGATGATAACACTTGTTTTAATGTTAAATTGTTTAAATCAACTTTGCTGTATGCATTTCAAGGTTTTCTTCTTTTAAAGCTAAAGAAGATCAAAAGCATCGATGTTTTTAACTAAACAAGAAGATCTTTAGATAAAATAAAGTTATAGTTTAGCTACTGTGTAAAACATAGTCAGTCTTATTAATTAATTATACTTTAGTTCATACAGTTTTGTGCTTATTCAAATAAAATACCTATGCCACTCTGCTAGTGCCAGATCTACCAGACATCTGACACAAGTTGAGAGTAGTGTTCTAGTAATCATAAAGCCCCCGGAGATCAGCAATTTCTCCTCCATCAGATTACGAGCAGTATGTTTCAGTCCTCAATAGCGTGGGTATTCCTTATTGGGTTATTAGCGAATTTCCAATGGAAAAGTGAACTATTAACATGACCCGCACGGTGAAACTGAAGCCCAGGACCACCATAGAAGTTCCTAACGTGACCCCCTGAACACGTTTTGGGGGGTCGCTAACAACTTTATATATACAGTATGTTAATTTTTGTATGCTCACCATTGGGATCTCGCAAACCATAACAGTTACAAGAAAGGTGAAATGAGCTAAGTAGTGCGCAATTATAAACTAAATAAAATGGCGCAAAGAAATCAAAAATATTCCACCAAACCATAACACCCGAAAAAACATTTTTGACCAAAAGCAAAGGTTGCTAATAACTTTCTTATTTTTCAAGATATAAAAAATATGTCAGTTCAAAGTTGAGTGAAATTGAACGTATACATTGAATATGTAGCTTAAAATAAAATAAAATACTCGGTTTCTGATATTAAATGGTCAAGTCCAAAATCTTTAATGCAAGTATAGTATTTTTATATTTTTATGTGGAAGAAATCGTTTCCCTAATTACAAAAATACCACATATTTTGTATTTTATTCATAAAATAAGTCCATAATTGAACAAAACCCATTTTTTAGGAATCATTTCTTGTATATTTTGTACTGGATCCAACATAAAAGTATTAAATTTATGATTAACAGCTGATTTACATAAAACAGCTGATTCAGGGAGGAATCAGTTCTTTTAAAATGTAAAAAATTTTTTAAGATTTAATTTTTTTAATAACATGCTTTTACAAAAACTTGATTTCTTTAAATTTTTAAACAGCTTATTTCTCCCAGAATCAGCTTTTTTATGTAAATCAGCTGTAAAACATAAATTTAATACTTTTATGTTGGAGTCAGTACAAAATATTCAACAAATGGTTGCTAAAAAACTGTTTTTAGCGAATTTCCCCTATAGGGAAGAAGCTATTACCGTGGTCTCATTGTAAGACTTAAGCCCGAGACCATGATAACTTTTTGTTCTGAGGTCCCCAGATACCAAAAACACTATTCGTTCAAATTTATATATATATATATGTGTGTGTCCGTTAACACGATAACTTGAGTAAAAAACGTCCGATTTTGATGACATTCATGACATTAAGTTCGAAATCCAGAAAAATCGGACCATGGGAAGGGGGGTTTATGGGGGTTTTAAATTGTCCAAAAATACGTTTTTTGCATTTTTCACCCAACAATTTAAAAAAAACTTCATTTTGGTTTTGTCCTTGTTATAAAGCTTAAAAAAACAAATAATATAGTGTTTTGAATTATTAACCTAGGTTAAGTGGTTGCGGAGAAAATCCAAAAAACCTACTCATAAAATCTCCCATGTTAATCTTATGGGAAAAATGTTTTTGGCTTTTCCTCAGTTTATTTTAATGTAAACTTCACATTTGCCTTTGCCAATCTGTTTATTTCCACAAAACAATCATTTTGGTGTTTAAGTTGTGATTATACGTCCAACCGTTGCAGAGATATTCAAAGTGCTAAACACAGCACGATGTCCAATGTTATCCTTATGGAGAATAAATAAAATTTGATATCTCGATTATTTATGAATGTATGTTGATGGAATTTGGTATGTAGCTTCACTTGGTCGAGTTATATTGATAATTATATAAAAACCCATTTTTTTGTTCCTGTTGCAGCAAACCTGTTTTCTCGGCCCCCATGTTATTCTGATGGAGAATAACCAGAATGTTATAAAGCGCTTATTTATGATAGTATATTGATGGTACTTGGTATGTGGCTTCTCCTAGTTAAATTCTATTTATATTTGCATAAAAACCAATTGTTTGTGTTCCTTGTTTCAGCAAACCTACGTACTCATTACCAATGTTATTCTTATGGAGAATAATTAAAATCGCTTATATGTGAATATATTGTTCTGAAACTTGGTATGCGGCTTAAAGGTGTGCCGCATCCAGACATATAGTATGCATTGGAAATTCGCTGAGTACGCAGGTTTGGTGCGAGGGGGGTATTGTCAAATTATGGACATATTTTATGAACAAAATAACACATATCAGGGAAAATATTTCTTTCACATAAAAATATAAACATACTGTACTTGCATTAAAGAATTTGGACTTGTCCATTCTATATCAGAAACCGAATATTATATCTGATTTTAAATTACATATTAAATTTCTACGTTAGATTTTGCTCAACTTTGATCTAATATGTTTTTTTTTATATCTTGAAAAATAAGAAAGTTATAAACAATTTTTTTTGTCAAAAATGTTTTTTAAGCGTAGCGAACGAGTTTGGTTGAATATTTTTGATTTATTTGCACCATTTTATTTAGTTTATAATTACGCACTACTTTGCTCATTATCAAGAAATAAAACACTTAAAACCCTTGTAACTATCCTTGTAAATCCTTGTAACTATTATGGTTTACAGGATCCCAATGGTGAGCATAAAAAAAGATCACACTGTATATATATATATATATATATATATATATATATATATATATATATGTGTGTGTTTTCGCACTCTAGCGGTCGCATTTTTTTGTCCGATTTATATGAAATTTGGTGGGAACCTTCCCTTCTGAAAACAATTTGACAATTTCGTTGGGCGAAACAATCGGAAAACTTTAAACCCCTTTTTCAGGGATTTTAATTTTTCAAATTTTGAGTTTTTGTGTCCAAAAAGGGTCAGAAAAGCCCCGAATGTAAAATGAATGCAAGTAAGAGGTGGAGATTAGTAAGGTGCAAGTTTTAAGCCCTCTCTCATAATTCTAGCAAAAATTTTTACCAAGTTATTAAAGAAAATGTTAATTGTCTTCAAACAGTACGTTGTCTTATGGAGATTTTATACTGGAAAATCTGTTTTTTCATTTCTTGATGTAGTTTATCCAGCGACCACAGATATCTCTGGTCACTGAGTTTATCACTCCGAATATCACTATATCAACTGGTTATCCTAAATATACCTCCTCCAAACCTTATAATGTACAACATTGCCATCCTAACAGTGAATTTAAGTATAACCAGGAGCATCAGAACATCCAAAAAATTACATTTTTAAATTTTCCAAAAGATTTTACCAGTGTTGTTTTAAACTCTTTACTAGATGTTTTAAAGATGTTAATGTGGACATTCATTTCCCTCACGTCAGCGTGCTTCGTATGAACTCGTTTATTTTTGAACTAGGAATAGACCAAACTCTATTTTTTAGATCATATTTCACGGTAAAAGTAGAGAACACTAATTTTCAAGAACATTTTTTTTAATTATATAGTTTGTCATAGTTCATAATTTATTATTATCACAACTGTTTATTTTCTGAATGTTTTTGTACTCTCGTAGTTTTCTATATGCATTTATGGCTAATCTTCACGAATTTATATTTACCTGATATGCAAATTTTATTGATAGAGTAATTTATTGTATTTAAAAGTTCACAAATTAATTGATAAGTATTTAAGTCTAATAAATAGTCAGAAATAACACAAACAAACAGTAACATTTCAATATTGTATTTAATAACAATAAGAGTAAAAACATAAATAAATAACTCCATCCTGCATTAATGGGATTTAATATGTATATTTGTAGTGTAATCCTTTTTCGAAACTATATTTTTCATGTTTTGTTCTTCTCTTCAGTAACATGCCTGAATAAATGCTCCATAAATTAGGCTACTCAGAAATTATTCGAAACTCTAGATATTTAGATCAAGTTTTATTTCAAGAGAAATAACCCTGCCAGTTACTAGTATATTCTATTGGTACGGCACGATCGAACTCTGAAACACTCTTAGTGATTAATTCTGCCTTATTTGTTGTTTGTTGTTTGTTTTACCTAGTTAAACATGCAAGTAAAATGCATAACGAGACTACAAATATTGTTATAGTAAGAATTGAGCTACAAAGTCTTTTTTATTTAAATCATATTCAACAAATATTCACCATAAATGTCAGAGAGTTATATTAGTTCGTGTAATGAGTTATATCATCTACCAATCCATATAAATGTCTTAGAACTTGAGAGTGATACGGCTATAATGGCAAACAGTGGCCAAAGAGAAAGTCAGGATCGAGAAATATGGGGTGGAGATCAGAGGCCCAATCTCATGAATAAAAGAGATCGAATCGATGGCATTCATTCAACTGCCTCCTGTTCTAAATATACACTCTTTTCAACTTAAGCATAAGATACCATGTAATTTAAAACATAGAGCACTGCCATAATTTGGTAAAGTTTACAAAGTGAATGAATTATTTATTTAAATAGCATGTATTCATCATATTATGACAAAATAATATCTGGAATAATTTATTATAAGGAACCAAAAGTAAGTAGTTTGTAACTGAACAATCAAATCGTGCATTAGTAGTATTGTTTAGAGTTGAAGAATACGCATTAGTTTCACTAATGATCCAGGTTTTGCTATTTTAACAGAATCAATGATATTCGTTAAGATTTTTCCCCCATATGTCATATTTTACATAAATCTTAAAAATGTAATACCAAAAAAATATATGCATTAAAAGATAAAATAACATAGTTATCATGACATTTTTCATTCAATCTCCAGAATATAACTATCCAACCAACAAAACTATTTAACTAATCGTGTTGTGCCTTTCCGGGCCAAAATGTATTTATTAATTTTAAAATTAATTTCCTGCCAACAGATACTTCGAATGTTGTCCTCTTTTCCCTTGGTGGATAACACTAATTTATTAATGAGGGAGCTATTGATTACTTTCTTTTTGTTTGAGCCTATGAATATTTCAATGCCGCTGACTCTGACAGTAATTATTTAAGACACCAAGCAAGCGCCGCGGCAAAGGACAAAGTTTGCTCCAGGGTTTTTTACTACAAACATTATGTTTATCTTGTAGTTTCGTAAAAATATAATGATTTGCTCTCAAGCTTTTCTTGCACTATAATGAATTAAAAAACAATATAACTAGTGTTGCAACATTTACCTACTTATTAATATGATTGAAAACCAATTAATGGTGGTAATAGGCATATAGTATATAGCCATATATTTAAGATTGAATATCATAGGAAATGTTACTTTCAAGTTTTAATTTGTAGTTTAAATGGCGCTGCCCTTTGAGGATGTAAATAAACATCCCATTAATTGTCATAGAAGTGATTTTCCATAACGTCTCAACTCATGATAGTGATACATAAAATTCTACCTACATGTCTTAATAACCAAATATAACAACATTAATGAGAATAATAGAACTAAACTATACTGTACTATAATTATTTGCTCTTTATCTCGTATTATATGAGCGAAGTAACAATATACCAATACTTTTAGAATAGGTAACGAACCAAAATGTCCTCCTTAATAAGTCATAGTAAGGCATAACATGTCTCATATAGTTTTATATTTGTTACTGAACCTTACATAATCAACAAGGATGATGTAAGTCAGTTAAAGTTAAAGATTTTAAAGATTTTGCAGTTAAAGATTTTGATCAGGAGATAAATGTTTCCTGAAGAGTAACTAAGGTTTTAATATTTTTCAAGAATATAAACAATCGTTTATTTTTAATTGTTTGGTTGATGACCACACATATTTTAATTTTATTGTTTTCCTTTCAACAACATTTTTAATCAAAAATAAGTATACTATATTTACTTTTAAGTTACAAGAAAAGTAGAGCAAGAGCTACGTTCCTAAGTATAATATGTCATTACATTGAGTTAATCCAGAATGATATGGAGAATAAATTCCATTGGTAAATTATATCGCCTTGGACAGAGATGTTCAGATCACGAGCTGCCATTAGTCTTACGGCAAATCCTTACCGATTGTTTTATTGGGGCATTCATCCCGCTGACATTCAATACCCGTGACTTACAATTTATTACTTAGATCGAAAGTTTTAAGAAGTAATCCAACATCAAGAGTAAATGTTAATTTATCTTATTTTTCACTTATTTCCTCGAAAATATTGTGCGTTAACATTTTCGATTACAACTCTTTGCAAAATGGCTATCCTCAAAGCTATTGGACGTTTTAAAGTTATTAAAACTAGCTCTAAAACTGGTAATCGAACTTTAGAGTTGGAAATTCACTACGAAAATCCTGAAATGTTGGCAATTAATTGTTCAAAATTTATTTTATTAATCATATGTTTAATGAGATATAATGCAGATATTTCACAAAAACATTGTAAAATTCAGTTGATCCAATCTACCTTTGCTAGGTAAGGAAACATTCGCTATCGTAGAATATAAAAATCATCTCGTGGAATGCAAAATTGTTTCGAACTATTCTGAATGCATGTCAATTTTAGCATTATACTTGTAATTCTTACACCAAAAGAATATATAGTAAAACTTACGATAAGTAGCCTGTCAATGTAGATTAGGAGTTCCCATTGTTGGCAATATTGTCACGTAAGCAATTGGATAATCCCGGGATGTGTATTCTCACATTCACGGCGGCTCAAACATCATATAGCATTGTTGGTGTCTGCAATATTGACTTATCATTACCCTGCGGCAGACACACGATCCTCCTCCCCCACCCTCGCACATCACTCCACTTTTTTACTTTGCCAACCTTACATCGTTACCGTCATAGCGTTTATTTTATTGCTTAGTTTATGAACAAAATCATATTTTAATGTAGTCTTAATCTAAAACTAACTATTTGATTTTTATGTTAGATTGAGAATATATTTATTTTTAGAATCAGGATGCTTACTCCGTGAAATTAAATAATATGTATTTGTCAACTAGAACTTAACTGCACAAACCAGCCTAACTCAAATAATCGTTTCCCCTCATATATTTTGTCATTCTCTGATTTGGACAGATAATGACCACTACTTGTTGGAATCGATCGCCTTGTAATAAATATATTCTGTGTATATTTGCCATCTTGTATGTACTTACAGCATAAGTGTAAATATATCTTGAAGTGTTAGAGGTAAATAAGTTATATTTTATTTTACTCAAAATAAAGCAGATTTACAAACCTTTCCGTTGTCAATCCTTTAGGTTTAATAACAGATTCTTTTGTATATATTCTAAAGGTATGTAAACCTGCTTTATTTTGAGACAAACTTCAATCCTAAATGGTGCTAATATGAATAAAGTGTTTTATTTGTTATATATTAAAATTACTCAAATCAAATATTTAAAAATACGATAAAGATATACCAGCAGTAGATATTATTATCTACGTCAAAATACTTCTAATGACTTTTAAACACTAAACGATTTTCGGTGAACAGTAAATTATATGAAGTTTACCACCACTATGCCGTCCAATATGGAGAGATGGTTCTTTAAACGGAATAGGTGATAATGAAAGCTATTAAATAATAATATCCCCTCTTATATTACAGGATTATATAGTTTTGGTCCTGTGTATTTGTCTTGTGTTGAACTGAGTAAGTGAAATGGGGAAATCCTATTGTGTATGCCGATCACAATAATGCGATTTAGTTTAAATCATCGATATGAATACAAGATTTTTGCTGTATAGCTAAAGTTTTAGTGACTATTTTTCTTTTGTGTAGATTCATTTTCAGGATATGTTTATTGACTGTAATATGCTTTATTTTATGCCAGTTTATATCAAATTTTGCTAAAATTGCATTGGAAATTAGGACTAATTGTGGGTTAGATAAATGGATTCCCTTCGCCCCACCATTTGCAGACCGAAATCTTCAATTTATCTCCCAGCGTAATCCTTACTGATTGCTGCATTTATTGGAGTTGTCCAAGTGATTTACTTTTAAAGAAATCTCATCTATTGAAGTAGTATAACATTTTTTTAGTACAATGATACTGTTTCTTGGGAATAAAATGGTATTTAAAGTTCCTATTTCGCGCCAAATTACTCATTTACAGTGAATTAAAATATATCTTTTAAAGTGTGTTGATTACTTTTGACCGTATAATCAGTGCGTAATACTTTTAGCCAGTAAATATATATAAGCTACTCGAAAACGTTGTCGGAAGATTGTACTACCCAGTACACGGGAACAAAACTATAAGACATTAAATGTAATGGATCAATGTTAATCTTCTTTATCGTCCACAATAATTTTATTTGTTTTTTATTTATTCTAAGGAAGGTTAGAGATATTTCACTTTAACTCCATACTTAAAACTGCCAAACACACGAAAGCTATTTAGAAAAACCAATCCGTACCATGCAAACCATTTGAGAAAGTTTGAGAAAACCATTTGCCTGACACCCACAAACCAAATACTTAAATTCAAAATCTCTGTGATAAAAATGGAGGAAAATATTTGTTTACAAAACTTCCCCTAATACCATACATTAAATTAAGTTGTCAAGTTAAAATATATTTTTGAATGATCTAGTTTAATTACCTGGGTGATTTTACTTGACTAAAAGCTCAAATCAGGTGACCCAACGAAGGTTTAGGCCAAAGTTATTATATTGCAATTAATATAGAGATAATTGTGTACTTTAACTTCTCAAACGTAACTGAAGGCTTTCTAAGTTGACTCCTAATTATTCCATTCTAGCTGAAAGTGAAAAATTCTTCACAGGAAGAAAAATATAATAAAATGTAATATAACATTCCGTCGTGACCACATATATCGACTATCTCTAGCTACCTATCAAATATCTGGTCCCTAGGAAATGTTTTGCTTCAATGTCTTGCAGAATGGTTTAGGGGTTGTAGTGAGTGAGGCTTCAGTTATTTCATTTAATACATGACTTTACTCCATATACACATACTCTAGATTACACATACTCTTGACAATGTATTTATTCTGGAAAATGTATAACAATGTGAAACCTGTTTTAACGCCAAGACTGCTTGGCAGTTACCTTTAGTTTAGAAGTTTTAACGACAATGCTTATGTACATTTTGGCATTATCAATTCTTACACACTGTCATATACATGAAATTATATCCACCTCCCTACTAGATATAACTCTTATTTAAGAAAGCAATTATACAAATTAAATTTAAAAAGCAAACTAATCAAAAATAGTTTGATAAAATCAGATTTCCAAACAAAACAAAACCAGAACCTAAATGAACAGTTAACCGCTGTTTTGACAACCAGTTTGCCTTTGCTTCGTTGTTCGCTGCTAATCACGAACAAAAGTAACTTTAACTTTGTTTCAACGATCTCTACTATCTCAGAGAGCCTGTATTAACAAAGGATCGCCAAAGCTTTATATTTAGCTACAGCTGTTAATTACGGGCATGTAATTTTTATGTAAAGTAGCATTTTAATTAACTTTTGTAAATTAACACTATTAAGAACATATGAAAATGAGTTTTAAAACCCTACTTATCACTTAAACACTTGACTAAATCATTAAACCATTAACTTTTTAACAAAAATATTTATATTTAAAAAAGATAAAACATGTTTTCATTTAGCTACCCAGTATGCACAAACATTGAATATCAATAAATGTATATTAGAAATGATAGTGGTAAAGTAACTTACCGTACATTTTACTTTATACACTACTCCTTCATAAACTGAGTTATAAATAACCTTCCAAAATGATGAAAAGCCGCGCTAAAGCGTCTTTCTAAATAGTAATAAAATATTCACCCGCTGAAAGGTTTACTGACCCATAGTGGAAAGGAGTTCTTACTCTTATACTAGATTATAACACAATATTATTCCGTTATAACATTTTAAATGCTTTCACCTTTTTAGTCTACAAGAAATAACATTTTTTGGTAAACATTTTTAATTTTTAATAAGTGTTAGAACAATTATGATGAAATTCTATGAAGGGGAATGTCGAATGAGTAATCACGTCCCATTGTTCTCTATGACAAGAAAACACTACATTTCAACTACTTAATACTTAATACCTAATCTCCATGAGAAGCCGGGTGTTGAAGCTAAACAACTGCATACATTTATTTATTTATTTAAATAACGATCAAATATATATATTCTATAAGTCTTGGCATTTTCAGCGTTGGATTGATAAGCTTAAAGTGAGGAATTTTAACACCATTTTACTGGTGCGTATTAAACAATGGATTTTGTTAGTATCGTTTACGTGATTAACTCAAGGAAGCTGTCTGTAAACTTAAACACTAAATTTTACTGTAAATATGCATAACTATCAGAATTAGTTACCGATTTGAGTGTACCACAACCCATCAAGTGTGCGCTCCCTAATGGAAGCAACCACATAATGTACATAATCAGATAATCCAGGGATTAGTATTTTGGCATCACATCGCATTGTTGGTGTATGCAATATTGACTTATCATTACCCTGCGGCAGACACACGTTGGACTTCTCCCTCCTCAAACACCTTAAACGTCATCCTACATCGAAGTCCATTTTGTAGCATTTTTCGTCTTCAGGCTACTTATTTTTAACCTGTAACACAGCTTTACTGTTCAAAGACACGAATGTTTTCATAAAAAAGCACACTCTTGACGTGTCAAGTAGGATATTTTTGTATGAATTCTAAAACCAGACATACCGCACCGTTTGAGATAGGGTTTTTAGAGGTTATTCACTCCAAAAGGTATTTTGATGTGCACCATTGGATTTAGTACAATAACACAATTACGTTTTTTGGAATGTTCTTAAAGTGTTTAGTTAGTTGGTGGTAAGTTAAAAACTAGTTTGCACGCAGCACGCTGACGTGAGGGAAGTGAATTTCCACATAAAAACTTTTAAAACTCAAAATCAGTGTAAAAACATAAATTCGTCCAATTTTTATTGAAACTTGAAAACATTGATTTTTTGGCTGTTCTGATACTCCTGGTTTCATTTACTTGCAAAGCTGGGAATGCAATTTTGCACATTAGGTTAGGAGGAGGTCCAGACTGGCTTGAAAGTTGGTGGGAGGTTTCTGGGGATGATAAAAGTACTCTAACAAAGGAATAACAGGCTTTTCTAGTGTAAAACCCCCATAAGACAACGTACTGTGTTTAGTCGATACACATTTTCTTTAAAAACTCGGTAAATATTTATGCTAGAAAGACGAGAGAGGACTTAAAACTTTCGCCTCTCTAATTCCCATCTTTGTACATGTATTGATTTTACATCTGGGGATTTTCTGACCCTTTTTGGGCCCAAAAACTCGAAATTTGAAAGCTTAATCCACCAAAAAAGGGATATAGAGTTTTCCGATTGTTTTGCCCAATGAACTTGTCCAACTGATTACAGAAAGTAACGTTCCTACCACATTTGAAGTAAATCGGACAAAAAATGCGACCGCTAGAGTGCAAACACACATATATATATATATATATATATATATATATATATATATATATATATATATATATATATATGTATATATATGTATATATATATGTGTGTATATATATATATAGATATAGATATATACAATTTTGTACGACCCCCCAAAACGTGTTCAGGGAGTCACGTTAGGAACTTCTATGGTGGTCCCGGGCTTAATTTTCACCGTGCGGGTCATGCTAATAGTTCACTTTCCAAAGTAAATTCACTAATAAACACAGGAGATTGTAAACTGATATTCTTCTAGAGAATAATTCATGTTATACAGCTCGTTTATTCATGAATACTATTTGAGGAAACTTGTTTCGGGGCTTTATGTGGTTGTGGACCCCGATATTATGGGCATTTTGGTATTCCCCGTGGAAACAAAACTGTGCATAAAAGTTATTCTTATAGTTATAAATCAAAATGCGATATGTATTATTTATTAATACATTTTAATGAAATATGTGATATGTGGTTTCGTGTAGTAGTGAACAATGCACTCAAAATTATGTATTTTTTAGTATAAAGCGTTTATTGTAAAATACTACTATGATGTAGCATATCAATATATTTATTTTGAAGCCTAGAATGTTTGTTTAATATGACATCATTATGTTTGATATGATGTATGTAAGACAATTTGGTTACATACCTTTTTCGATGACAGTTCAAAAAACAAATACAGTTTTAGTTTGTTTGGATATAAATTATAATGATTTATTTTGTATGATAATTTAGAAAATACTCACGCCCTTAGGGATTCTCCCCATCATCCCTAACAGTTGGAATGATTATCCATTACAGACTATAATTGTTTTGGTTAGATGAATATTTAAATAGATTTGTATTGGGTGACGAAGTAAATTAAACTCAATATACAACTGATTCATATCCTTTGCAGAAAAATTAACAGACATTATTTATAATTTAACTGGGATACAAAATAAAAAGCTGCAACATTAATAATGAGAACTAGTTATTTATAAATACTGATTGGCTGATTTCCATATTCAAAACATGAAGAAGGACGATTCAAATACGTTCTAAAATAAACGAACCTGTTTTTTAAGTACCAAACAACAATATCATCCCGAGTATAACTGACAGTTTCAGTAAATAAAACATCAGTTCCATTGAATCGGTTCACTGGCTTTCCACTGCTTTATTCATGGAATACCTTTTGATCTTTATTATTGTTGGCAGATTTACTACATCAAATGACGGGGATTGTGTAGTCACAACATTTTACTCAATACAACAATTATTACTCTTTCATCAGCGTTGGGTTATGTAGTTTATCTACAAGTAATCTCAAACATATATAGTCAACTATAATCTTTGGAGCTTTAAATATTTTTTCATTTATTTTGGAGGCTTTCTAAATCACGCTTAAGTCCCTCATAGCTACTTGTGGCATATAACCCGTCCAGACAAAATGTTATCGATGCTTCATAACAAAGAAAACCCTCAAATTATTCACTTAAAGAGTTGTAAAGCGGTTGGAAAACATCATAAATCAGTTAAAATTGCATACCACGTTAAATTATATTATTAGCTTAATTTTGTATATATATGTTTGTTACACGCTCAAACGAAACGTATAGATTCGTTTCTGTAATGAAAAGCCTATCCATGCTACAACAGATCCACTTATACTATACTACAATAGATTATAACAACTCGCCCCTCACATCCATAACCACTAATTATATTTAATTATAATTATAAAACATAATCAACTTATTAGATACTATTGTAATTTATTTTTCAAACAATCTCGCTGGACAATTTGATATTTACACATTCCTATCAGTTTAGCTTAAAACATAAATACACAGTTTGAAATAAGCACAAAATATAATAAAGGAAGGTAACTAAGTCATCGTTACGACAATCCTCTTGGCTAAGTTGGTGTGGCAATAAACTCTGCAATTTTACTTTATAGCCCCATAAAGCCATCTGGAAGCTGAATGTCATTTGCTTTAAAACTTCTTTCAGAAAACGAAGAGTCACATTTTCCCGTTCAAAAAACATTTAGTTGGACTTTTATGCATGAAAAATTGAGTAATGCTATTTTGGTTATAAATAGTTATAAGTGGTGATAAAATCCTTCATTGATCAGCTCCCATTTTATTTTTTTACCCTTAGTTTTTATAAAAAAAACTATTTCCTTAATGCAAATACAATTCAACTAATGTAGTTAGAAATAAAGCTCGTAAAATATATCAATCCAAACTATCTAGCGTACTATATTAGGTTGTATTGTATGTTTCTTTGATTATAAAAACTTTATCTTAAAAAAGCGTTACCAATTTATACAACGATTTTCTAGATGAATAGTCCTTTGAAATAGTTCGTTAAACGTATTCTATTATAAACTAAAATTTTATCGTATGTTGAATCTTGTATTACCCATAGCATAAGTATACCCATGAAAAATTAAATATTGTCTACTGTTTACTTATGTAAAAATAGATTACGTGTGTTCTTAACAATATTTAAAATTTAATTTTAGAATTGCAACATGATAATTTGTAGTGATTTTCTTTCACTAACTTACATATGTCCCTCTGGGGTATTGAGACGTAGCGTAACAAGTATAGCATTTATTTCTTCTGTATTTCTAGGAAATTGCCATGCTCTTTAACTTCCGTAACAGTTAATGAATGTTTACACTTAAGAAAACTATTTTAGGTAAATAGTTCGTATTTATAAAAGTCTTTTAGTAGTTATTTTGTAAAAAATAGAACAATTTTTTCTAATTTGTATGTTATTATTTATTGCCACATATTATCGGATATGAAAACCCTCAATTAGACGTAAGATAATTAAATGAAAATTCGTTGATTTTATAGTTGTTAATTTAATTTCACGTCTGGCATCATCTAGAGTTCTCGACATTATATTCCTTTTGAGTACAATTGTAATCAGCTGATATCCTGGAATGGTTTCCTCTCTCCCTGAAAAGATTTGTTCAGCAAAATCATCAATCTGTTACAATATTTTTCTAAATTAAACTTACGATTTAAAGCATATTTTCTCTATACCAAAATTTACTATTTTCTGCAATTAAAGGTGACAATCAAAGTGTAAAAGGTATATTGCAATTATTATATTACAGTAAAAAATGAATCACAACAAACTAATGAAATTATTTGCATTCCTTGTAGAAACATGTGTACAAAGATATATGATTTTACAGAAATTAAAATCATAAAATTATTCATAGATAAAGTAAAAAATACAAAGTTTATAACGTTTAAAATACGAATTTTTGTTGTTATTTCACGGCAAAGCATTACATTTCAGAAATATCTCATTTTAATTTGCAATTACTGTTAACAGATATTTCATGAACACATTATCTTTCAGTTTATGTACGGGAGCCCAATAATTAGTCTTTGAAGGTCTGAAAATGTTGCGCAGTTAAAATATTATCGCTTTGAAAAGGTTTATTAATTCATTAAATGCAACAGACAACTTTTTTCTCTAGACTTACAGTTAAAATTTCCAATCTTCATATAAGCATGTAACTTTTTAAATTTACATTTATGTACAGTAAATCAGAGTACGTTTTTTCAAACTTTAATGACTATACTTTAATTAAATCTTCCCTAAACTTCTTTAAAGTAACATAGGATGACCGATGTTACTTTGACTAAGTTAGAAAAATTTCCTGTTAACATAATTAATGTTTTATTTCCTTATTCTGGTAAATATGAGATTAAAACAATAAATATTTTTAAATATTATTACTTCGATCAGAGTTTTGAGCCAAAAGAAAAGATAGCTTCCAACAAATATCCAACCACATAAGATATATCGATGGTCCTTTTGTGTTGCATATTTGGTTTTCGTGATGGTCTTACATCTTCGAGCTTTAATAATCTTATCTAAGAATCTAATGTTTGGTTTAGATGATCTACCTTGAAGACGAAATAAATCCTGTCACCTAAAATATATTGTCTTAGAGTTAACAGTTAGTTCGCTTTTCAATTGCAATTAAATTATCCTTTGAAATTTTCATTTTGTAAACCCTTCAAATGGTCCACTATAGTGATATCAAGTATAAGTAATAAAGTATACTCATTGATTACTATATATTCAAAATAAAACACCTGTCTGGGCTACATACTATATATTTATAAATTTTTAATTTTTAATTATAATATAATTCGTTCTTGAAATATTTTCTATAATATAATTACAATACTTTATTATGCGTAAAGTATTATGCATATTTTAAGCACAACAAAATATCTGTCCTTCATCCTTTCATCCATTTCCTATATTAATTCTATACTAGAACAACCATTTAATTCACGAAAAGAAAGGTGAATGAGCAAGAGAAAATACCTCTCGAGAAAAACGAGAATTGACAGAAATTGTTTACTGACCGATGAATAATTGTTTTAATGATGATGTCAACTTTTTCGGTAGTGTGGAAACGTACAGAAAACCTTTTAATTCAACGAAAATCCAGAAAAGTTAGTTTCTCAATTCTGAGAAAAAATGTATCACTGTTATTTACAATATGTAGCTTGATTGTAAAGTTTTATTAAACATTTTAGAGTGTAATTTGGTTTTAAGAATGAGGTTATCTCACCAGCTATAAACATAGTAAAGCTACACAAATCCATTTTCGCTTTCTATTTTATGTTGCTTTAAACGTATTACTTTGTTGTCGGTGACTCATGATGTGATACACAACATATTGATGTCCCAATTTAGTAACTTTCAAACTGTCTAGGCACAAGTGGGCCGTGATTTTTCGTTACAGAGAACAAATAAGTGCAATTTATTAACGATGATGTAATTGACTTCACTCTTGTGTTTGCTTAAGGCTTTTAATATTTGATCGTTACCCACTCTTAAATTCAATTATCGAGAAAAGAGGGGTTGATGCGAGACCGGCTGGTGATTTCCTAGGGCGATTTTAGTTTCAATTACCGAACTTTTTCTGCGCTGAATACAAAATTAATTATGAGAATGAATATTTAAGATAATTTAATTTTTTATATTAATACACTATTATTATGATTTACGTTAATTTTAGTGGCAACTTCATACAAACTAAATCTGTTATATGTTGCGATTAAAATAGCATTATATTGCCACTGAATTTATACCTAACTGCGTAAACCGTTATCAAATGATTCTTTTCAATGTCTATTCTTTGTGCATGGTAATATTTTATTAATACCCTCAACTGTGTAAAGAATATGAAGTTGTCACTATGTTAACAATTTTAATATGGCAAATATAAATACCATATAGGAGATTTTAACGCAAGTGTTTAAAATTTGTTTTAAAAAACTATAAATATAATAGTAACGTGGCAATTATGTAGTATATATCAATGATGTTTTCAAAGTTTTCATTATACATGGTAACGAAATCTAGCGTATACATATTTTTTTTAGAAATTATATCGTTCAGGGAGAAGTTTAAAGAACATGTCTCCCTTAAACAAGGCAGGTTGCCTTAGACGGCAATTTTCCGACCCCAAGCTGCCATTTGTCACATCACCTATACTCTGATTGTTTTATTGGTTGGTTTAGCTTAGTATAAAAAATCCCCAAGGAAGCTTTACACCTTGAAACAAATTTATATTAAACATGTTTAGCAAGCTAAAATTCATTTTTATGAACTATCAGCTTTTGTTAAAACCATAAATTCATAAGTATTATTTAAGTAATTTAAACATAGGCTATATTTGTAAGTATAATGGGTCATCAAAATAAACATTTCAACATTGTTTACATAGATAATGTACAAACAATCTCCTGATAACTAAATTAACACGTAGGATAATTGACTAAACAGTTTGTTTATGAAGTATATAGCATTTCGGTAAATGTGCCGTAAAGTATTATGCATATTTTAAGCACAACAAAATATCTGTCCTTCATCCTTTCATCCATTTCCTATATTAATGTTTGCAATAGTTTTTAAAAATATCTTTGTTGTAATTTATCACCGGTCACAGTTTTACATTTTATAGAGAAATCCAGAAAAAGAATAATTTTCGATGAATATAATGAACGTTTGAAAACTTAAGCTAATTCTGTTTAAATTTAAAAACGAAATATTGTATTTTAGGTTCCATCCTAATGTTAGAAGTTAATTACTTCATTAAAGGCAGCAGCGTTCAGTTAGCATTTGGCGATGTTTGCCTGTAGAGTCAGTGCCCGTATATTCTCAGAATGTTCTTGTTTGAGTTTCCACGGGTTTGTAGGGTTAATTACTGTCGTTAGCTTAACTTTGTGAACTCATACTAATGACGGCTTCATGTTTGCTGACCTCTATTTGATTGTTTCTCTTTTCATGTTTGAACAGCTGTTTTCAGTCAAATTAAAACTTCTTAAAACAATTTCGAATAAATATGCATTTATCTTTCAACCGTGGACTAATCGTTATACATAATCTAACTATCTTACAGTGATATAAACCTCAACTAAAAAGAGTAACCTATATCCACGATTCCATGCCATCACCAATATTATTAATTTAAACTCCAAAATAAAACAATTGTAATATACTACCGTAGTAAAAAGGTAAAGTTGTTTTAATAATACATCCATACTCTGTAAGGTTAAATTTCTTTGATATGGTACTTTGTAAGTTGTGTTACATTACATGAGCTGATCACAGGACTACGTTTTATTTAAGACAATTGAAGGATATGAATACATTTATATAAAACCTTTTGGTTAGTACATACGATGTCAATAAGGAATATTTACTTATATTTTCTTATTACAAACTCACCTTCTACTTAGTCTTGATTTGGTTTGTTAAAATTTACTTATTACTTGTAGAACATGTAAAAACAAATAAAAAAAACTGTTATTTAAGCCCTTTGTTCCAACATATATGGATCCTAACTACCCTTTTTCCTACCCACTATAACATAAGAATATCGTTAGTTAATATTACTAGGTGTACGCTCATTCCTCGCGTATAAGGATAATTGAAATATACTATCAAACTTAAATCGAGCCGCATAAAAAATTCAATATCTGATTTGAGTAACATCATCAGAATACATTCCTTTATCATTTAACTGCCACCAGAATCCGGGTTTTATGTCTATATAGCTACAGTTTTAGTCACTTCTCCCCTAAGAACCACTTATCGCGGTAGCTGAGTGGGTATCGCACTGGCTCTTGGAGCGTGGTCGCAGGTTCGGATCCCGTCGCCCATCTAACATTTTATCCGTATAAAAACATTCATACATTCATCACTTGTTTTTATCAAAGTAAATGTTGTATAAATCCGTAAATTTATTAATTTTTAAAATAAATTTAAGATTTCAGGCATGATTTGTTGTTAGGATTGGCATGGGTGCGTTATCTTAGAACAAACAGAGTATTTTGGGCTAAACAGTGGCTTTAGTAGTATGGTTAATTTAACTTTTAAGAGAACAGCGAGTTTCCTAAATGAACTAATGTTAACAATTTCTATAGGCCAAGTCAAAATATCCTTAAGGATTAACAATAAGTCGTCAGGTCCAGTTATTTAGATGACAAAATGAGATTTCAATATATTGTTTCAATAGCCTAGGCTGTCATGAAATTGAATGCTATAAATATGGGTTGGTCCAAGTCCGTACATGAAACTTTTAAAATGGCAAGTAGCCTAAGTGTATATGCCTACATTTGATAGCCATAGGTCCAAGTTTATGATGAAAACAGCTCACTATAATCCAAACATAGGATATGTCAAATCACTTCAGATAACCTTTATAAAAGGCTTGGTTAGGTTAGAATAGTTTAAAGCTTTTGTTTTGGTTCGCTACAACATTCCTGGTATTGTGTTTAAAGTATTTTACAAAATGATATTTCAATATATTGTTTCAATAGCCTAGGCTATCATGAAATTAAATTCTATAAATAGAATTGAACGGTTGGTCCAAGACCGTAAATGAAACTTCTAAAATGGCAAGTAGCCTAAGTGAATAGGCCTACATTTTATAGCCATAGGTCCAAGTTTATGATGAAAAAAGCTCACTATAATCTAAACCTAGGATATGTCAAATCACTTCAGATAACCTGTATAAAAGGCTTAGTTTGGTTAGAATTGTTTAAAGCTTATGTTTTGGTTCGCTACAACATTCCTGTTAATGTGTTCAAAGTATGTGTTCAAAGTAGAGTCAGGCTTACTGACTCTACTCTGTGTTCAAAGTTGTATTACCAGTTTAATGTCGGCTTACTCTTACTGTAATCCTAGGCTATGTCAAATCATTCAAGATAACCTTCCGAAAAAGGCTGTTTGATTAGAATAATCTATAGCTTTTATTGTGGTTACCTACTACATTACTGGTAATGTATTTTAGGTAATTTAGGCAATTTTTATTATTAATTTAGTGAAAATATAACCTAGCAAATAATTGACCTGCAAAATAAATTTTAAGGTTGTTCGCTTACTGTGACTAACTTCATCAAAGCTTTCTAGACAAATTGAGGCTTTGTATACTTTTTACACATGACAATCACAATATTACCAATTGTCTAAGATAATGTAATAAAACAAACTATTTTATAAGTTAAGTTAATATCTTAGTATCTACAGTAATCTATTTTGAAAAGTTATTTTGAGTTTTTCGATCTACCAATCTGCCACACGCGTCGTATGCCACTGTTACAATCGTCGCCTCCGACGACTGACGATATTTACACAGAGTTGGCATACTAAGGAAATATTAACTGTATGGATATTTTTTTAAAACGTACACATAATAATTTTATAAAATAATAAATATGCTCACAACTTAAAATTATACTTCAATTTATCTCTCTTGTGTGTTTTTTGTTGGTAAAAACTTTTGTTATCCAGTATAACAAAATATACTCTAGTAAACTAACTATTGTTACTCTGTTGTTGAAACATACACGTCGGCTATATTTTAACGATTCAAGTACCACTAAAATGGCTTCCAATGTTATTCTTATAGAGAAAAAAATAAATTTAGTTTTGAGATAATTTTATTAATACTGAATGACATTATCTGAATAACGAACTCGACCAAGATTTTGACAGTTAAGTTTATCTGGAAAATTTTAAGTTTAACTGTGGAGGCGTTCTCGAGTTATTTTGGTCACAGACACGCCAGTTGTTGATTCTCTTACTAGTCTAATCAGTAAAGTTGTCTATAAGGATAACATTCACTTCGTTCAATTATCCAAATAGAACCTTTAAAATATTAGACTGGTTATATGTTGTTGTTTTTATTAAAGATTACTAAGCTTTTGAAAAACCTTTGTATATTGTTTTCTAAATTATTAACAACAATTGTTGACGATTGATTTATTTTATATAAACAAATTTAATCCTCCTCTCAGGCTTTACCTTGGAGGAGATATTTCTTATAACATTGATTTTTTTAAACATTAATTATTTTACGGAAGTTATGTTAGTAGTATAATGTAATATGATATGTAAATGGAAATGTATAAAGTTATGTAAATAAATATGTAACATTTTTTAAGATATAAAGCTATTATTATTCTTATCCTGAAGCTATTTTTAAGTATTATAATGGAACTTTAATCAATAAAAAAATGTTTTACAATCCATCCCCCCTAATAACTAGAAAAAACTAAATTCAACTAAAAATATTTTAAATTGTATGCAGTCATTTACTTTATAAAAAGTTGGTTAAAGAATTGAAAATTCCGAAATATTGGTGTACATGTGTTGAAAATAATTTAATATTTTACCTATTATAATTGTTATATTTATTTATCTGCTAATGTTTATTAATAGTTTGCATTATTTTACTGTTAGCAGTCAGCATCTGGAAAATATTGCTTGAATATTGTAATATCCATTTCGTAAGTAAATACCCCCATAGCAGCAAACCTGCGTACTCAGCGAATTTCCAATGCAGATATATGTATATTAATACCACATAAAGCCAATACCAAGTTTCACCAATATACAATCATAAATAAACGATTTATGACATTTTAATTATTCTCCGTAAGAATAACATGGCGGCTGAGTGTGCAGGTTTGCTGAAGCAAGGAACACAAAAAATTGGGTTTTATACAAATATCAATATAACTCAAGTAGGAAAAGCCACAATCCAAATATTATTAATTTATGATCATAATTAAGGGAGATAACACGTTACTTATTCTCCATAAGAATAACATGAGGGCTGGTACGCAGGTTTGCTGCTACGGGAACTATCGGCCAAAAAATGTGTTTAGTGCAAATATCAATAGACCACAACGATATGAATCTTGGAATATACCAAGTTTCATCAGGATAAGTTGATCAATAAGCAAGATATACAATTTTTCTTTTTCTCCATAAGAATAAAATTGGACAACGTACTGCGTTTAGCACTTTCAATATCTCAGTAACAATTTGACGTAGAGCAATGATCAAAACGCCAAACTGTGCGTCTTTTAAAGCTGATTTCAATTAAAAAAAATAAAATATGACATTTTCCAAAATTATACGTAAAAAATTTAAAAAATACATTTTTGGGGTACAAAACCCCCCCAAAACACCCCTTTAGATAAGTCGATCTGTTTGGTTTTTAGACTTAAAGTCATAAATGCTGCTTTACACGTTTATACCAAATTTGGTCAAAATCGGATTATTTTTAAGAGAGTTATCGTGCTCACGGATACATATAAATATATATATATATATATATATATATACATGTATCCGTATCCGTGTATATATATTTATATATATACAGTTTTTAACGAATGGTGTTTTTGGCATTTGGGGACCTCAAAACGAAAAGTCATCATGGTCCCGGGCCTAAGTATTACCATGCCGTCTACGGTAATAGCTTCTTCCCTATAGGGGAAATTCACCTAAAGCCCTAAAACAATTGCTCTTGTATAATTCACTGTGAAAAGAATAATATCCTTTAATATAATAAATCACAAGTTTTAGATAGAAAACATAACTATAGCAGTCAAACTAAATATGAACTACTTTAAATTTCAAAGTCAGTAAGGTTTATACTTTGTACATATTCTCATTTCATCTACTTGTAATATAAATTCAATCATTCCCGAATTATATAAGTAATAATTCATACACTTGTTCAGTATAATCCACATGAAACTTGTGATAAAACGTTCCAATTGGTAAGGTTTAGTCGCAAGACAAATTGTAGGTCCCGTCCTCCAAATCGGTTTGGTGACTCAAAGCTAATTTATCACCTGCACACCATTTGTTTAGACCTAGACAAAGTAAATTATTTTCACTAACATTATTTCTTACTCTAATCCTACGAAAGAGGTCCTTCGTTGTTGCAGTGTTTTGTTTTCTACATGACTATATTATAAATGTATTTGTTTAAAACATGAAACTGATAACGCACATAAGGAACAATGGTAATACAGTTGTAATAAAAATATCACGATAATAAAAGGATTATTCATGAGTTCTGTCTTGATATCTTAGAGTATAACAAGTGTTCAATAGTTAAAGGATCAGGCAAAGATAATTTGCTATTATTTGCTCAGTTTAAGGGGAAACATTCAGGTAGAAGTGTTACTAATAGTAATTTATAATTAAAGTTTATCAGTAAAATATATTTTGTTGTATTTTGTTACTGAGGTTTTCATATATCTTTAAGTTTAATTTCAGCTTGGTTATAATCTAAAAACAGCTTTATGAATTCATAAAGGTTTGATGAATAACATGTAAAATCGTTATACATGAACTAACTATCTCACAGTGGTATATATCTGAACTAAAAAATAGTAAACTATATCCACGAATCCATACCGTCATTAACTTTTCATTTTTAAACCTATGAATTGGAATGGACAAAATTATGTCTTTAAATGTATTAATGGCCTATTTCAATTAAAATGTTATTTTATTTCAGTTTAAAGAGTCGCATTGGCACACACACACACAGTAGACATAAGTAAAAAGTAGCAAAATCAGTGTTGACCATGTGCAACTTACAAAGAATTAACCGAACAGGTCAACTTCCAAACAAGCCTGTCACCGTTTATTTTACTTTGGCCCTCCTACACTAGCTCCCACCAACTTTGCCACAGATCGGTTAACTCATTGAGAATTGCAATTTTGGTCGTGTGCTGGAATCGATCCCACAAACCTGGCCAAAGTGTTTCCATGACGTATCTAACTCAGCTAACAAGGTAATACAGTTGTAATACAAATATTACGACGAGAAAAGGATTATTATTGAGTTATGTCTTGATATCTTAGAGTGTAACAAGTATTCATTATTTAATGGATCAGGCAAAGATAAGTTATTTTTAATGCCTCAGTTTAACTTTTGCATTTTTAAACCTATGAATTAGAATGAACAAAATTATGTTTTTAAATGGATTAATGGTGTATTTTAATTAAAATATTGTTTTCTTTCAGTTTAAATAGTCGCATTGGAACACACAAACTAAACATAAGTAAATACCCCCGTTGCAGCAAACCTGCATATTTAGCTAATTTCAAGTGTACTTCGCTATGGCATGAAACCACTTACCAACTTTCATCAAATCATATTCATAAATAAGCGAGATTTGGCATTTTATTTATTCTCCATTAGAAAAACATTACCACTGAGTATTGAGGTTTGCTGCGTCAAGGACCACAAAAATCGGGTTTTTATTTAAATACTCATGGATCACCACTAGATGAAGCAACATTCAAAGGTTTACCAATTTATATTCATAAACAAGCAAGACATCACATGTTTCTTATTCTTGGGCCCTCCCACCAACGTTGCCATAGTGAGTTCATTGAGAGTTTCACGACTGGTCAGTTTTGGTCGTGTACGGGAATCGAACCCGCGAACATCGTATCAGCACCTGGCCAAGGTGTTTCCACGACTTAGGCAACTCAGCTAACTCAGGTAGAAGTGTTATTAATAGTAATTTAAAATTAAAGTTTATCAGTATAGTATAATTTGTTGTATTTTGTTATTGTGGTGTTCATAGACCTTAGAAGACCATAGCAGTTTTAATTGAACTTGGTTATAATCTAAAACAATTTTATGAATTGATAAAAGCTTGATGAGTAATATGTAAAATTGTTATACATAAACTAACTATCTCACAGTGATATATACCTGAACTAAAAAATAGTAAACTATATCCACGAATACGTGTTCAAAGCATTACACTCCTTGAAAATATTACAAGTCACCTCTTATTCGTACACTAAATCCATATGTATATACTATATTCTGTTATTTGCCTTTAACATACTGGGGTTTTTATGAACAGATTACAAAACAGCTTTACTACAGAATGTTAAAATGTAAAATAATTAAATGAGGTTGAATGTTTTACACTAACAGCGGTTTTTAAAGCCTCTCTGTTGTTAACGATAAGACAACTCGTCAAAACGAAGTTTTTTTTATAACAGCTTTTATTTACAATCTGTTCAACATGAACAATAAGCAAATTTGATTTAAATTGTGAACATGAGTTAGTTACGCACCACTGTGCGCACTAACATAGGAATAAGAACATAAAACTGTAAACAAAACTTTTATAAAAAGCGGGTACAAAGACCCAGAACATGATGTCTTTTTAGTCGAAATGTAGCTTCACTATTGTCCAAAGGGTTTACTGCAAGATAATTGAATGGTCTTCCAGTTTACTTTGATATCGTACACTTAATTTGGAAATTTCTTCTCGGACAGTTGGAGTTTTAGTGTCGCGATGGAGAACTCGGTTAGTTACGTACCATGGTGCTTGTAAAATGTTTCTCAGCATTTTCGATTGGTATCTCTGAATAATTTCAATATTCGAATTGGACGCTGTTCCCCAGAGTTGTATGCCATAGGACCATATTAGTTTTAACATAACTTTGTATAAAAGTAACTTATTTTCAACGGATAATTTTGAATGTTTGCCAAGAAGCCAAGCAAATTTATTTGCCCTCAGATTTAAATTTTATCTTTTATTCCAGATGTGAGTGTGCCATGTAAGTCGCCTGTCTAGATGCATGCCAAGGCATTTAACTTCAGTTGCTTAAGGTAGGAGAACATTATTTAATGAGACTGGTGGGCAAGTAGTTGTTGACATTGTAAAATTAACATGGATTGATTTGGTTTCATTTGCCTTTATTTTCCAGTTTTTCAGCCACTCAGAAATATCGTCCAAAGCTGTTTGTAAACGGGAGGTTGCCATAACGGGGTCCAGGTCGGAAGATAACAGTGCAGTGTCATCTGCAAACGTTGCAGTAGTGATGTCTGGTGTCTGGGGAAGGTCAAAGGTATATAAAATATACAGAATAGGCCCAAGAACAGCTTGGGGCACTCCCGATTCGATTTCATTCAAATAAGTGATATCATCTTGATACTCAATTTGAAAAAATCTTTCGGACAGGTAAGATTTGAAGATCCCGTAGTAAGTGTGAGGTAAGAGAGATTTAATTTTAAACAATAAACCAGCGTGCCAGACTTTATCAAAGGCCTGTGCCACGTCTAAGAATTCAGCTGAGCAGAAACGTTTATTTTCAAGATCTTCCTTGATGACATTAGTTATTCTGTGAACTTGCTCTATAGTAGAATGTCTACGCCGAAATCCACACTGGTGAGGTGGCACTATATCTTTTTCATCAATCACAACCTGAAGTCGTTGTAAAAAGAGTTTATCAAAAACTTTAGAAATGACCGGGAGAAGACTGATGGGCCGATAAGATGAAAAGATGAAAATAAGATAAGCTTCGTCTTGATTTAAATGTTTGCCTGGTTTTGGAATGACTACTATTTGTGAAACTTTCCATTGCGACGGGAAGTATTCCAAGCGCAGGACTGCATTAAAAATTACCGTAAGTAAGACTATACCTTTTCTTGGCAATTCCTTTAACACTTCGCCAGTAATCAAATCATATCCTGGAGCTTTCTTTGCACTTAAGTCACTTTTTATAACTTTCTTGACCTCAGATGGTTTGATTGGAATTTCTTGTTGGTTTGGAGAATCAAGAAACTCAGTAACGTCCTGTTCAACATTGGAATGAACTGCATGCGGTTTAAACACGTCTTTATAGTAGGAAGAAAACGTTTAGCCTTCTCTATACTATATTTCGCCCAAGTACCGTCGGTCTTTAACACTGGAGGGATACAAACCTGCGGGCGCTTTAGGTGTTTTGTAGCTTTCCAGAGAGAGTAACCACTTGCCTCGGTTGGAGAGAACTTCGATGTAAATTCTTGGAATCTCTCATTTTTAATATTACCAAGCAATCTCTTTAGCTGTTGGGTAGCCCTGTTTAGATTATTTTTTTCAATCTAGTTACTAGAGTTTTGCCACACTCTACGAAGGCGGCGTTTTTCCGCTGTTTTTTTATTTACCTCAATCGGATAATTTATTTGGACAATTTGCCCACTCTTCCTTTCTGGAGTTGCTCGCCAAGCAGAATATTTAATAGTTTTGTTTAAGTGCTCAACAGCGATGTTTAAATCTTCTCGTTTTTTTAGAGGCATTGTAACGTTGAGATTTTGATCAATAAGTTCTCGAAAACGATTCAAATCTGTGTTTTTGTTACACATGAAAGGTGGAGTTGGTCTTAATATAACAGTTGAAGCAACCGTTACAATCACAGGTGAGTGGTCCGAGGAAAGATCAAGAGATTGTTCAATATTTAAACAATTTCGGGGTAAACCCTTAGTAACAAAGAAGTCGAGAACATCTGGAATTTTTTGCTGATCAGAAGGCCAATACGTTGGTTCACCAGTTGACAGGTGATCAAGATTTTGCTCGTGAAGAGACCGTAGAAGTTGTCGACCTCTGGGATTCGCCAGCCTGGAGCCCCAAGTAGGATGTTTGGCATTATAATCACCACCTGACAAAAATCTACCACCTAAAGTGGCAAAGAAATCGTGAAATTGCTGATGAATTACATTGTGCCTAGGTGGGCAGTAAACAGCACTGATAGTAAGTGGGCCACTCGAAAATTCCACAACTATGGTTGAGCTTTGGATATAGTCATATTGATATTTTGGCAGTTCATAATGTTTAATATGTCTTTGAATTAAAATTACGCTACCACCATGAGCTCTGTTATCAGGGTGGTTGGTGGTGTACAAAGTAAAATTTGGAATTATGCAAAATTTAAATCAGTAAAATGTGTTTCAGAAATTAGAACCACGTCCAAATAATGTTTAACAATAAACAATTTCAACTCTTGACAATGTTGTGCTAAGCCGTTAGCATTCCAAAAAGCTACTTTTAAGGATCTAATCATTAATTGAGCTTCTTAAGGTTGTGCATCCGCCAGGCTAGTCTGGCGGCGAGGAGCAGTAGTTCCGCATATTCCCGCGCACACCGCTAGGACGTCAATTCGGCTGATGCGGGCATGAGTGTGCTTGTGTGGGTTGGCTGGGGGTAGGGAGAGAGGCACTAGCTCCTTCTGCTCCTTCTCTCTCTCTCTCCCCCTCTCACCGTGTTTGTCATCGAGGCAAACGTTTTGCCTTGCGTTGGCCGGGCGGCCGGCTGGGGCTGGGCTGGGCTGACTCGCTCATTGCAAGCTTTTCGCCTTTGATTTAAATATTTTACTAACGGTTACTAATATTGGTGCTATTATTATAAAGCCCTTTCATTGTTACCAATTGTATTACCAACACCAAACATAATGATTGATAAACGGTATGTGTGAACTAATTTAAAAATAAATAAAGAGTTTGCTATACAAACTTATTTATGTGATTCTCATCTAAATAATTTCCAAATGTAAAAAGTTTTTTGACTAATCGTTTTATATATACAAATATTATTAATTAGAATAAATAAGAATATTCTTACAAATAATACTGATGATTTAATTTTATATTAAACTTGTTATAAACATTTATGGTATACAATTTGTTAAATACTAGTATAATCAGATTTGTGTTGTTTACAATTGTTTTAATTTTTTGTTGAATCTAATTTTAAAGTAAATAAAAACCGTTGATACGAAAAATGCTTGACATTTTGACCTTGGCAATTTGACCGCATTCCATGGTCGCCGTAATTTTTAGACCGAAAACGACAAGTGAACGTAGTTTAGTTTATTAATATTATCAGGTACGTCGCGTCGCGCCCACGGTCCCACCGGACGCACAACGCATTCGTCGCCGGAAAGACCACAAATTAGTAAGGGTGTCATCAGATGTAATTAGAATAGTGAAATTTATTAACCACACGGTAAATAATTCTGATTCTCTTATTCAAACCGATATGTTGATTATGTTAACTTGCAGAGCATTTGTTGGTGAAGTATTTGTTACTCACCATTCAAATGTTGAGTTTGGATAAGACACTCATGAAATTATATTAATTAGGTTAATTGGAAAAATGATTTTTAAAGTTATGTGTCATAAAATCGCAAGGGAAAAAACATTGGCTCAAAATTGTAGAAAACTGGGAATTCGGCAAAAACTGAATAAGTTAGTGCTTTTCAGCAATGTCTAGTTATCTAACAATGTCTTGTCTGTATATCATAGACCTCGTTGCTGTATACTGAATAAATGACCTTGTATAATAAATATATTAGTATAGTATAAGGTAGACCTATAGTTTAAAATATTAAATATAATTTTCTTTTATACTTACATTGTCCTACAAATAAAATGTTTACTGTGCTTAGAGTACTGAAATAAAACACAAACTCAGAAAAGCCAATGCAAATCGTATTATTTAGTCCCCAACCGATTCGAAAGCTTTCTACACAATAAGTTTCATAATCAGAAAGTATTTTTAAATTAGTGGAAATTACTACTCTGTAATAAATAAATACATTGCTGTCACAGTTCTTGTTTAGTTTGAATGACGAACATACAGAGCTACGCGGTGCGACTGTGTACAAGCGTAGCACCTACTGTTGCGTTTGTTTGAAAGACATTTTTGAACAAACCGAACGTCTGACTGAAAAATGTTTGAAATAAAACATGTAGATCAACTAATTTGCTACAACTTTGCCGCTGGAAGTTTCTTTCTACCCTAAAAATAAAAAAAGTTTACGCTTTATTACTTTTTCTAGTCCCGATTTTATACGTAACAGCACCCTTTTATAATAAATACCCCCGTCGCAGCAAACCTGCGTACTCAGCGAATTTCCAATGAATATTTATGTCTTAATATTATATTAAGCCTCTTACCAGAATTCATAAGAAATATATTCATAAATAAGCGATATTTAAAATATTCATTATTCTCCAAAAGAATAACATTAGGGATGAGTACGCAGGTTTGCTGCAAAAAGGAACAAAAAGTAATGGATTTTTATACAAATATCAATAGAACTCATCTAAGTCAAGTCACATACCATGTTTCATCCATATACATTCATAAATAAGTGATATATAACATTTGTATTATTCTCCATAAGAATAACATGGGGACCGAGTACCTAGGTTTGCTACTTCAGGAACCATATGCGAAAAATTGGTTTTTTGTTCAAACATCAACAAACCACAACCAGATGAAGCGATATACCAAGTTTCGTCAGTTTATATTCATAAATAACCGAGATATAAAATTTGTCTTTTTCTCCATAAGAATAACATTGGACAACGTACTGTGTTTAGCACTTTTAATATCTCAGTAACCAATTGACGTAGAGCAATGATAAAAATACCAAATTGTTTGTTTTTTAAGCTGAATTCAATGGTATAAAATAAAATTTGATTTAAATAAAAATTACCTGTGAAAACCCCCAAAAAACCATTTTTGGGGTACAAAACCCCCCAAAAACCCCCCTTCGGATGGTACGATTTGCCTGGTTTTCGAACTCGTTCAAATAAATGGTACTTTACATATTTGTACCAAATTTTATTAAAATCGGACTTTTTTCACGAAAGTTATCGTGCTTACGGACACGTATATAAAAAAAGGGTACTGTGTTAAAATATGAAGATACATCTTATAATATTAGTAGCCCTACTCAATCATTATAACATAATATATATATATATATATATATATATATATATATACATATATAAAAATTTCAACGAATGGTGTTTTTGGCATCTGGGGACCTCAAAACAAAAAGTTATCATGGTCTCGGGCTTAAGTCTTACCATGAGACCTACGGTAATAGCTTCTTCCCTATAGGGGAAATTCGCTAATAAGGAGGTTATAAAGCGGCTAACATAAATGTAAAATAACGTTCAATAATAAAATTGAAACTAAACCAATATTTAAAATTTTAAAAACGTAATATTTTCTTGAACCTATAATTTTTCTTTAATTATAAATGGACCGCGCTCTAAATGAGCGAAAACCGCGCCACCGAGACCGTCTGAAGGCATAAGAAACTCAATCCCAGAGGTATATTACTGAGGTTACATTTAATTAATATCAAATGTCCCCGTCAAAGCAAACCTGCGTACTCAGCAAATTTCCAATGCATAATATATGTCTTAATACCACATAAAGCCGCATACCAAATTTCATAAAAATATATTCACAAATATACAATTTTAATTATTTTCCATAAGAATAACATTGGGGATAAGTACGTAGGTTTGCTGAAACTAGGAACATAAACAATTGGTTTTTAAGCAAACATCAATATATCTCAACTAGGTGAAGCCACATACCTAGTTTCATCAATATACGTTCATAAATAAGCAATATATCCCATTTCGATTAATCTCCATAAGAATAACATGGGGGATGAGTACGCAGGTTTGCTGCAACAAGGAAGGAAAAAAATGGGTGTTTAGGCAAATATCAATATAACTCAACTAGGTGAAGTCAGGTCTAAGGTTTAATTAATTTATGTTCATATTTAAGGGAGACATAGCATTTAAATCTTTATCAATAAGAATAACATGGGGGCTGAGTCCGCAGGTTTGCTGCTATGGGAACCTTTAGCAAGAAATTTTTTTCGAGCTAATATCAATAGACCAAAACCAGATAAAGCCGTATACCAAGTTTCGTCAGTATACGTTCATAAAGAAGCGAGATATAATTTTTTTTATAATTTTCCATAAGAATAACATTAGACAACGTACTGTGTTTAGCACTTTCAATATCTCGGTAACTGATAACAAAACCAAATACTGGTACTGGTAGAGGAATGATCAAAATACCAAATTGTGTGTTTTTTAAGCTGAATCTAATGGTAAACATTAAAATTTGACTTAAAAAAAATATATATGTAAAAAGTTCAAAAAACCCAATTCTGGGGTACAAAACCCCCCAAAATACCCCTTTGGATAAAGCGATATGGCTGGTTTTCGAACATAAAAGTCATAAATGTTGCTTTACACGTTTATACCAAATTTAATGAAAATCGGACCTTTTTTACGAGAGTTATCGCACCCAAGGTCACATATATAATACGATATATATATATATATATATGTACAGTTTCGAACGAATGGTTTTTTTGGGGTCTGGGGACCTCAAAACAAAAAGTTATCATGGTCCCGGGCCTAGGTCTTACCATGCCGACTACGGTAATAGCTTCTTCCCTAGAGGGGAAATTCGCTAAAACAGGTGAATCTGTCAATTTGCCGCAGGGCCGCAGAATCCGTTTTGCCGGAATTTTACGCGCGAAACTGAAGAAGTGGTGGGAGTGCAGAGGAGAGAGACAGAAAGAGAGAGAGAGAGTAACACAGAAAGAGCGCGGAGTACGGTATGACCTTGAGCGGCGACGCACCTCGCCCCTCGACGCGTGCGGGCACTGTAGGTGATCACCACTACACTTGCAGTGCAGCGTGCCGACCCTACATGGTGCTACTTTTACCAATAAGGAAGCAAAACTGTTATACATAGAAAAGATTTAAAAACGCCTATACAATATCAGATAAAACCCACATCTATTAAAACAAAACTCGTTTTTTATTGTTTAAATCTTAATTTTAAAATAAGGTGTAAAACAAAAAAAATTAAAAATTGTTTTTCAGATTTTTATTATTTTTATTTTAACGCATAAAGGAAGCAATCAGAAAGCAAAAAATGTATTTTTATTTTAAAAAATATCAACGGGTTGCTTTGCTTATTGGCAACAAAACACCCAAAAATCGCCCCTTTAGTCCCTTGTAATATACCCCTGAATTTTTTTTAAATTTTTTAAACCTCATTTTCGTGTTTAATACATTGTAACAAACACATTCATACATAAAAATCTGAAATTTATTTTTTGAACGAACAACCTTAAGAACAACAGTAAGTAGGTCGAGCAAGGCGCCTATTTGTTGAGACTGTTGCATGAAAAGTTTTTCAAACCGGTCAAAAAATGTAGTAATAGTATGGGCTAAATAGTCATTTGTGGTCACATCACAAAGAGTATTTTGTTTTACGCGCATTACTAGTGCTTTTAGAACTAGTTGCATTATCACTTACGTTTACATTCGTGGCTGCTTCAGCATATGACAAGCCAGGTCGGATTATACGAGAGCTGGAAGTGTTAGAACGAGTTATAGTTACTTCTTTTGGACTAGTGTGATTGACACATTATATGATAAATCATCAGTAGTGACAACCGATTCAAATGTGTGAATCATTGCCTGTACATTGCCCACATCGGGAATGAAAATTGGTGGTGGCTTTGGTTCTGACTGTCGTGAAGTAGTAGCATCAGCTTCCATGTTATTGTCATTTGCTTTACTTAAAACTTCAAAGCTATTATGAAGCTTAATGCTACTCGATGTTGAAGTCTCGTGTTTAGACTTTTTTATCTCTACTGGACAACGGGTCAAAAGACCCACGCTTCGAAATAGTCTGCCAATTGTTAGTCTCGTTAGTTGCAGTACAAGGATGCTGAGTGATGTTATTAGTTTGTTCTGACAAGTTATGGTCAGACTGAATAGTTATGGTCACCAAGAAGTATAGAGTTTAGATACTTAGCACCTTCTGTTGACTTTTCGTCTGCCATGGTATCCATGCAATCAAGTGTCACAAGTAAACAAAAACAAACCTGCGGTAGGTTATGAACGCAATCAAGTGTAAAACATTTCCACTTTTAAACCACAAAATGAAACAGCTATCGAAAGTAACAAAATGATATTTCCGCAATTAAAAACTAACTATAAAAACACTAAATAGTCACTCAGCGTTAAGTTTCTATCACAAAATATCAAAACGAAGTTAAAGTTACTTTTGTCCGTGATTAGAACAGGAAGCAAAGACAAACACAAACTGGGCTGTCAAAACAGAGGATAACCTACCTTTTAAATCTCATTTAGGCTGTTCTTTACGACAAACACAAATCCTTTGTAGTAAACATTTAGATGCTCTTAGATTTTTTCCTTTACACTTTTTCGGATGTAATAAATATTTAAAGTTGAACATTATAAATGTATAGTTTAACTAATTGTTGACATGTACGAAGGAAGTCATTGGATCTTTTATCCTACTGAACCCAACTTAAGATTGCGACACCTGCTAAGGTAAATGCTGAAAGGTTATTTATATATTCATTGTAAATATCTTACAAGTAAGATAGCTGGTGCAGCTTGTGTAGATAGGATTATTAATAGCACCGTGGGTTTGGGCATTCCACTGCTTAATATAGTAAATCTACTTTATTTGTGTAGACCTGAATGGTTTATTGCTCTTGAATTATGTAAACATGTATTACATGTAATACCAAATACATGTAGTATGTCAAAAAATTTCGATAATCGATTAATAACCGTTTAACCTTACGACATACGATAACCATTTGACTAATGCTTTATGAGTTGGTCAAAAAATTCAATGCATAAAGAATCGAATTGTTTTTATGTGATTTGACCAAGAATAACAATATGATAGATTTTGAATAATAAACAACATCAATAGGTTCGTCAATATAAGTCCTTAACTAATCGATAACACAAAAAAACGAAACAATAAAACTGACTAAAAGATCCACCCAATAACACAACAAATAATTATACACAACTGCTTGAAACAAAGTATAACATAATACTCGCACACAATCACAATCTCAACAACCTTTATGAAACAGTTGAGGTCCTTTAAGTCATACAGACACGTTACATCATACACATAATAAAAATACACTTTTGTTTTTGACTATTTTATTTAAAAAGTGTTAAACTTAAACTGAAAATATTGAATCATTAAGTGTAAATCATTAAGTTTGAATCCCTTTTCCAGTACACACTAAACAAAAAGCATTCGTTATTCGTTTTGTATTTGGTGAAATCGTTGCGAAGAGAAAAAAAAACCCGATACCAAACTGTGCAACGTTAATGTTACAGGAAAAATATTATAGCTTGTTTATGCTTAATTTTGTTCAAAAACCTCGCTTTTGTTTTATCAATAGTTAGTTCAGCTCTAAATAATATATGTTTTCTTTTACATCAGTTCATTGTAGAGGTATTCAAAATGCCAAATACAGTGTGCGGCAAACATGCTTAACGCAATGTTAGATATTTGTTATAAAATTTTTTATCTCGTTTATTATAAGGAACATATTTTGATAATACTTCATGAGTTAGTTAGGTGCATATGATTTCATATGGCTTTTTTAGTACTCAGGATTGCTTTGACGAGGGTTTGGTTACATATGGTTAATATATGATTACTTAAGCAACAACAATTAAGGTTGTAATAATATTACAAGAGCTAATTTTAACCATTGTAAGGTGTTGAGTTTAACCATACTAAATTACTCATACTGTTTTTAAGTGTATCTTTTTAAAAATAAAAAAATCCAACAAAATAAATTATTGAAATCGATTTTAGGTGATGGTAAACAAATTATAACCTGCATTGTAAACTTGAATTACATATTTGTCAAAAAAAATTTTTATTTCAGTAATATTAACATTTCAATGGCTATTGGCTATATTACATGTTTATCAGTATACTTTTGCCACAATCTTACCGCATGAAATAAATGTACTTTTTGTTACAAACCTTGTAACTTAAATTAATCACCATTTATATCAAGCCCATGTGTGGATGCTATATGGGGATTCAGTTTATGCACGACCGAGTATTTTGGCAGTCACAGCAGTTCAAACATCACATCGCATTGTTGGTGTCTGCAATATTGACTTATCATTACCCTGCGGCAGACACACGACCCCCCCCCCCCCCTAACACCTGCACCAAACTATCCTGCCAAACCTTTCTTGAAACTCATTCTGAGTTGTTATCCGTCACTCTTCGAAGTCCATTTATAAAGTTTCAATATAAAGTAGTGGTTATATTCGAATTAGTTTTTTGCAAGATTCGTGTTTTAACAAAAGTGCAAAAGTGCAATTCAAATTACTAATCGATTAAGTGTCATTTACAAATAAGCAATTTGGAATGAGATTTGTTTTTGAAAGTTATTTCACACAGTTTTCCAACCTAATTTTCATTTAATTTTTATTGACTTTGATTTAAGTCAACCATTAGATTATAGTTGCAATATCGACCATACAAAGTAGAGGGACAGTTGATACGTTTTAAAAATTAGTACGGTAATTCTAAAGATTGACATTAGTAATAGAAAACATGAAACAGTTTTAGAAGAAATAATAAGTAACTTCCGAGTCACTTATATTGTTTAAAAAATGTGAGGTTTTTAGAATTTTTCATCATCCGACATTGTATGTTAAGTATCATAAGAGTTACCTTTTGCAACAGTAATAAAATCCATAAGAAAGTATTTCTTAGATTCAAATTCGGTTCGATGAAAAACTATCTGTTCATGTCAATTACCTTCTATTAATTTTCTTTTGGCAAGTAAAAGTATTAATGCACGGCAAGTTTACACTTATCACAATACAAATGTACTGGTTGCATCTACGAGAGAGAGTTTGTAATAGTTTCAAAACAGGTTTATAGAGCATTACAGGTTTTTATTACCCAAGACAAATAATAACACACCACCTGCAGTAAGTACAGTAATGTTCACTTAAGTATAACGTACAAGAGTAAGGTTTCATTTTATTTGCATATTTTGTTATTCTTAATCAGTTTTGTTTAAAACAGGCAACAATAAATACTTACCACTGAACAACAATATCAGCCCGGGTCTCTGTCAGTTACAGTTTCACTGAACCGGTTCACTGGCTTTCCCTTTGTTTTTATTCACAAAATACAGTTTAATCTCCATTGTCCTGGCCAGATTTACTGCATAAGGTGTAAATGAGTATGTTTGCTTATAGCTTGTTTATGCTTAATTTTGTTCAAAAACCTCGCTTTTGTTTTATCAATAATTAGTTCAGCTCTAAACAATATATGTTTTCTTATACATCAGTTCGTTATACAACTTGGGGTGGTTTTAGTCATGATTTGAATCAGTTGACTGAGAAACTGACTTATATAATATTATTACTTGTTTATGTCGTATAATGGCAGTTTTGTCTCTTAGAAAGTGTTGCAAAAACTACAAACTTAATAATGGTCCAGAATGGGAACAAGTATATCAGGCATTTTTTGATTATTTAATAACATTTATGATTGTGTTATGTTAAGTTTTTAAACAAAACCGTATATTACCTTTTCCTTGTATATACATTTTAGAATCTCTCATGTTTTTTTAAAAAGAATGCTAACTATTTTTAACTACACCAACCAACTCATAACTACAGTTTACGCCATAGATTCAATTATCCACTTCCTCGCTAAAATAAAGATTTTTTCAATAAACAACTGGATTCAGCTTGCATCACACTGTTCAATGCTCTCACGCTTAGTTTGAGGGTTTAACCAAAGTTACATCTGTTTAAGCGAGATCTGAGGTCTTTTTGATCACCAAAGAGTACAACGGTGTCAAAGAATATCTAGCTGATAATTTATAATTATCTCCTGTTGTACTGTATTTTTGTATATGTGTAAGAAGTGTATTTGATAATTTTATGTTAAACCGATTTGTATGACTATTGCTACTTAGTGAACATATTTGATGGAATTTGACGATTTGATGGAAATCAATAATTGTAAAACCTTAAAATATTCAAACATGCTTGTTACTGTAATTCCAAAATTATAGTTTTATTATTTGTATGAATCGGATCAAATTTAAAATATATCAACATTATTTAATAAACAGTTAGTCGGTTAAAATTGTGATTTAAGTTAATTGTGTATTTATATGCTCAGAAAATCCTCACAAGCCTATACTTTTCCACCAATTTTTAAGATTTTTAATTAAATAATTTGATTTTCGGTCATGATTGAAAAATGACATAGAACACGATTGAATGAAAAATCATCGACTAAATTATATCTATTCATGAGTCGGCCCTCAGACCCCAACACTATATCTCTCGATCTCACTGTCTTTCTGTTAATGATTTCTTACCCAGGAGTCATCATTACTTACATTTTTGTCATACGATAATTTTATGGGCCACTTTTTATTCAGTATATGAAAAAGCAGGCACATAAACAAATATATACATTTTTGTCCTTACATTAAGATTTAAGTATTTCAACCATATAATGATTTGTACGAGCTACAGTAAATAGCCACCAGTAAAGCAATTAGTTCTAATGAACAAAATGGGCAATTTACCCTACTTTTATGCGTGCCTCAAAACTAAATTTTGCCTGCAATAAACAGTCAGTAACGAGTAATAAAGCAAATAAATGGAGTACACGAATTACATAGGCTCTAATATCACTAATACATGAATTACAGAGGCTCTAATATCACCTGGTCCTTCATAAGAATAACATGGCAGCTCAGTATGCAAGTTTGCTGCAGCGGAGAAAATCGGCAAACAATTTTTTGTTGTGCAAATATCAATATACTAGTACTAGATGAAGCCACATGCCAAGTTTCATCAACATACATTCATAAATAATCGATATATCAAATTATCATTATTTTCCATAACGATAACATTGGACAACGTACTGCGTTAAGCACTTTGAATATCTCTGCAACGGTTGGACGTAGAATCATAATTTAAACACCAAAATTATTTTTTTGTAGAGCTGAACTGATTGGTAAAAGCAAATGCGAGGTTTACATTAAAATTAACTGAGGAAAAGCTAAAAGCCTTTTTCCCCTAAGATTAACATGGGAGATTTTATCAGCATTTTTTTTATTTTCTACACAACCACTTAACCTAAGTTAATGATTTTAAATACTATATTATTTGTTTGTTTTTAAGCTCTATAAAATGGTTAAAACCAAAATGAAGTGTTTTAAAAATTTTAGGGTGAAAAATGCAATAAACTGATTTTTGTAAAATTTTAAACCCCCATAGAAGCCCCTTCTCATGGTCCGATTTTTCTGGTTTTCGAAGTTAAAGTCATGAATGTCACTTTACACATTTGAGCCAAGTTTCATCGAAATCAGACTTTTTTACTCGTTACCGTGTGAACGGACACATTTATATATATATATATATATATATATATATATATATATATATATATATATATATATATATAATATTTACAGGGTTGGGCAAAAGTCTGGGATATAGTTAATAATTCCTGAACTACTGGCCAGAATGTCATAAAACTTAGTGTTTTTGTATTTGATATTGTCACCCAAACCTACCCGTATTTCACTGATTTGTTGTATAATCAGGGGACGGCCCACGGAGGAAGTCGTAACATTTTTAAATAGAAGCCTATGTCGAGTTATGCCTTATTTTAAAGGTGTTATTTAATAGAACACAACGGTGCAACTCGGTTGCAAAGGGTTAATCCAGTCAAAGGTTACAGCTTCCCAAAGTTTTCAACATTTGATTAGTTTAAAACAGCTGGCTTTGTTTTGTTGATTTTAAATCAGCCGTATGATTTAATTTCAAACACGTGTTTCATTGTTGTTAACCTATTTCAATTTAAATTTGTATATATGTATATATATATATATATCAATTTGATCGAATCGTGTTTTTGGCATCTGAGGACCTCAAAACAAAAAGTTATCATGGTCTCGGGCTTATCTCTTACCATGCCACCTACGGTAATAGCTTCTTCGATAAGCATATTGTTTTCCTGCATAAGATGTAAAGGACTGTCTGTTGGCTTGAGCCCTGGTACATATGTAGATGAGTTATCAGTTGTTATTAGATTACCTTTACTTGTTTAAATTGTATCACGTCAGTGCTGACTTATTAGTTTGGATATTCTCCCATTTATTGTGTAAAGGTTTTAAGGTGAAACCATAACTTTTAATTTAATTAATAACAAAACAACTTACCTATTTCTTGTTTAATTCTGAATATCCGTCAAAAGAGTTCTATATGAAATCTAATTTTGTGTATAAACTAGGTTATGTAATGGTTATGTAAAGGTTATGTATAAAACCAAAGCCAGCGGCAATGACCTCTACTTGTGTACAAACATATTTATTTAACTAGTATGTTCAAACAATATTTATTTTGGGAGGTATTCACCTACTATCTCATTATTATTTAGTAAAATAAAACGTGGATTTAGCGATCTATAACAAGAAAGGTTGCAAGTATATTGACCACTCAATCTCAGAGATATTTATCATTAGTTATAAAAATCAACTGACAAATTTAAATTTTAAAGTGGTAAGGCTTTAAGCTACGAATACATAGAGTTGCCATGTTTTCTCTTGGAACAACCGGGAGATCTACGCTCAGATGATGACCAGTTGGAGGGTGGTGTTAAATTATTACACTCTATCCCAGCTGCAATTTAACTTTTACTCTTAAAGAATCCGTCAAACAAAAACATCGAGACAACAGTTGATTCAAAGAAGATTACTGTGCTTTATTTTTTATAGTTTTAGCGAATTTCCACTATAGGGAAGAAGCTTTTATCGTAGTCGTCATGGTAAGACCTAGGCCCGGGACCATGATAACTTTTCGTTTTGAGGCCCCCAGATGCCAAAAACACCATTCGTTCAAATTCATATATATGTATATATATATATATATAATGTGTGTGTGTGTGTCCGTAAACACGATAACTTTCGTAAACATGGTCCGAGCTTGATGGAATTTGGTAAAAACGTCTAAGGCAGGATCTATTTTCATGAGTTCGAGAACCATACAAGTCGCTCTATTTTAAAGGGGGTTTTGGGGGGGGTTTGTACTCCAATTTTTTTTTTACTTTTTACATGTAATTATTTTTAAACCCAAACTTTTGATTAGAACATTAAATTTAGCTTAAAAACAAACAATTTGGTATTTTGATCATCCCTTTACGACAACTGGTTACCGAGATATTAAAAGTGCTAAACATAGTACGATGTCCAATGTTAATCTTATGAAAATGAGTAAAATTGTATATCTCGCTTTTTAATGAACAAATATTAATGAAACTTGGTATGTGGCTTCATCTGGTTGTGGTCTATTCTTATTTGCACAAAAAAGTAATTTTTACCGATACTTCCCGTAGTAGCAAACCTGCGTACTCATCCCCCATGTTATTCTTTTGGAAAATAAGTCAAATCTGATGTCTCCCTTAATTATGAACATAAATTAATAACATTTGGTATGTAGTTTCACCTCCTGTTATACTGATACTCGCGTAAACTCCCATTTTTTGTGCTCCTTTTGCAGCAAACCTGCGTACTCATCCCCCATATTATTCTTATGGAGAATAATTAAAATATGGTATTCATCGCTTATTTATGAATGTAGATTAATAAAACTTGGTATGTGGCTTCACCTAGTTGAGTTATATTGATATTTCAATGAAAACTCATATTTTTTGTTCCTTTTGTAGCAAACCTGCTTACTCAGCCCCCATGTTATTCTTATGGAGAATGATTCAAATCTTATATATCGCTTATTCATGAATGAATATTGATTAAACTTGGTATGTGGCTTCACCTAGTTGAATTCTATTGATATTTGCATCAAAATGAATTGTTTGTGTTCCTTGTGTCAGCAAACCTACATACTCATCCCCAATGTTATTCTTATGTAGAATAATTAAAATATCGCTTATTTGTGAATATATTTTTATGAAACTTGGTAAGCGGCTTTATGTGGTATTAAGACAAAAATGTGCATCAGAAATTCGCTGAGTACGCAGGTTTGCTGCGGTGGGGTTATTTTACATTGTATATCTTATTAACCATAATTAAGATCAACTACCAATACATATTACCAGAAATGACCATTAGACCTTATTTTTCATATTATTACTCTAACACTTGGCCCATGGTTGTGATTTGAATATTGTTAAAAATTTCGTTTAATCCTCCACAGGGGCTTAGTTTAACCCACAATTTTCAGGTTTTGCGTAGCCTCGGTCTGTGATCAGGACATGTCTGGCAACCGGGCGGGACGCCGGCGCTGGCACTAACATTATTTAAATCCGGGACGTATAGAAAAGCTAGCCTTTGAATACATAATAAGTGATACTAAATATTTAATAAAATTAATATTGAAACCTATAGTTTACACATATATTTTTTTAAACTAAGGTATCGTAGCCATTTTATCAGGAACTGACTAATGTTAAGGTGTAAACAACCCAAACAAAGTGTTAGTTCATATATAATACAGATTAACACATACTGTTGCATATATTATTAACGCAACCTGAGCTGACATGTAAAGAATAAATATTCAAATTTTTACATGATCTTTTTATTCTTGTTTGATTATGTGGCAATCTCATTTTCTTCTGTAAAACTATATTACGCGAAACAATTTTAAAATAAAACCATTTTATTCATGAAAGATTAACGTGAGAAAACAAGTATTAATGGAATATTACTGGGTCGTTGTCTGGTAGTAAAATATCGTTTGTTTTTGTTTGTAAAGTAATAACGTAAATGTCTGCTTGGATCGATTAAAATTTTACTTCGATTTTTTTTGTTTGTTTGTTACCGGTACAAAATTTAGTTTGACAGCTCATCACTTTACGCGATAATAAGCGTGGCCCTTACTTTAGACGTGATAAAAAAATATAAAAAATAATAACTAGCGTCTCATTCTTCCCACGATGATCTTGCAGACATCAAATTCAATGCAGTACAAACTTAAAACATGAACAGCACAGTAACAGTATATATTTAGAAATATGTTTATAACAAAACAAATAAGATAAACAAATATGACGTACATTGTAAAATAATTATTCTGTAAGAACAACATAAGAATTTCGAGAACCAGTGGAGTGAAACCTGAGGTTTGACGAAAATTATTATTTTTAACTCATCCATAGGAAACTCCCATTAACTTTTCATCCCGATTGTAAAAATCGGCCATAATTTCATAATGTAGTTGACCGGCCAAAATTGTCTAAGGGTATTAGGAAGTAAGATAATATTTCAAAACCGAACAACTGGTCATGAGAAATAGACACACGTAAGAGTTAGTCATTGTTACAAGAAGTCTCTTAGCTAAGTTGTGAGGCAATAAACTTCCCAATTCTGCTTTATGGTCCCATAAAGCCATCTGCAAGTTAAAAGCAATTTCATTTAAAATTATTCGTATATAAAAATATCGGCACATTTTCTGTTATACATGTTTTAATTAACTGATTACATTATCTAGCTTTTAGCCTTTAGAAGGTATCGGGATGAGATATGAATAAAATATTTACCCTTAATCATAAAATAAGTTATTGGAAAGTAAACAACTTAGCGATTGTTACTCAATTTTTTTTATATAATCTGTTGAATAAAGTTCACAGCAAAGTAATTAAAAAAATTAAACATATAAACTAAAACCTTTTAGCCTAAATACTTCCGTCTTCTTTGTAAATAAAATAACATTACATTTGAAATTAATTTCAAATGCAGAGAAGGAAAAATGGCACTCCTTAATGAGGTAAACAAAACAAAGGTTTAATATGGTATATTGGACTCAGCTAGTCGTACATGCATTTGGCATAATCACATTTACTTTTTAGGTGACGCGTATATATAGCTTAAAAACATGTAGATCAGGCTAGTTAAGGCACATATCTGTAACGTGTTTTGCAACTGAGGAATATACGAGTAGTAAACGCTCTCGCATCGATGCGTTTACTACAATTTTAGCTGCTGAAAGGGCTAAAATTTCCAGCAGTGTGGCCGTAAGAATCTTCCGATACTTAACCAAGAAAAATACCCTTGGTTATATATGGGTTCTATAATTAATGATGAATCATATATATATATATATATATATATATATATATATATATATATATATATGTACAATTGAACAGATACTGATGATGTTAAATATTTTCCAATAAGAAAAAATGCAGTCATAATTTTGCTAAGTTAAATTAATATATGTTAGTTACAAGGGATCAAACAATAGATAAGTTACCGCTTATATCGTCGAGCCCATGTGGGGATTCGTGTCATGTGGGGATTCAGTTAATGCACGACCGAGTATTTCGGCAGTCACGGCAGTTCAAACATCACATCGCATTGTTGGTGTCTGCAATATTGACTTATCATTACCCTGCGGCAGACACACGATCCCTACCGTCCCCCCCTTACTCATCGCTTCCTTACCACCCAAATACCCAAAAGTACCTTCCATGTAATTCACCATAAATCGCCATCAATATTTTTTAATGTAAATTTTAATTTTGTATTTATTTCTACTAGGTACATAATATATTTAGTTTTGTTGTTTCAGTCATTAAAACCTAATCAGCAGGATTTATATTAAAAATTAACAAAACTTGAATGTTGAAATCACTATCGTAAATTGAATTTTAATTAACATTACATTACTGATAACAAAGCAATCATTTTAAATGATTATTTAATGATACTTTCACAACACCAATCTTTACGTGCCAGTGTAAATACCGCGTCAAACAAAAAGAACTGGTATATTGACAACAAATTTATAATAACATGAATAAAGCTCTAAAGATGTGAAAGCGAAACTCGATCTCCTGCCAATCATTGCTTAGCATTTAGTGGGAAGTTTATGTAATAACATTTCTTATTCGCTCTCTTATTTGGTAGATCAAGTTTCTGATTTTCTCACCGTATATTATGTTTACTATGTATGACCAGAAGAAAAAAACAGTGGAGTTAAATATGTGTCCTTGGCGACCATTGCATTGGTCCTTCTGACACACGAACTGAGCTTTTTACTGTGTATTAGCCATGACGCTAACCAATCGTGAATAAATCACAACAATTAATAAGAAATAAACACCTGTTTGACCGCTTATTTATAAACTTGAATAACAGTTGGCATTACAAATATTAGCATTTCCAAGAAATGCTCATCATTGTCTGGCGAGAGATCGAATTTCGCTTCGACACCCGTAGAGCCCCAACGGCGGCTACATCTAAATACACTGAACACTATAAGAAACTTGAACTTGTACAAATATAAATGTAATCCTATATTTGAAGATTTGCCAACTAAAACCATCGCCAAAATGAATCAGTTCTTTTTGGATGGTCATCCAAAGCAATCAGATGACCACAAGTCAGAAAAACATTATTCCCAATTTTGTATTGTTCCCTAATAGAATATGAAATGGAATCAGAGGAGTTTTATTTTTATGCGTGGATCTATTTATGATAGGTAGACGGACATATAAGTATGAGATTGTTACGTTACTCCTCTGGGAACAATTGATGTAACAATAAACTCTCAGAATCTCGCTTTATTGGCCGATAAAGCCATACGTAAGTTGAAAGGAATTTAAATTAAAACTACGGATACAAAAATATAAATTCTAACCCAAACATGTCATTAACATACATAATTTAAAATCACTTAACAAATGATAACTCTATCACCACAATAAACAACTCTCCAAAATATCTCCTCATAGCGGACCCTAGTTTTATTTCTTTATAATACTATATAAAATTATATATTATATAGAACTATATAGAAAACTTCAGCCCCAATGTTAATCTTAAGGGGAATAATTATTAGGGGTTTAGTTTTTGAAGTATAGTACCTTAGTAAATAATGTACTTACTGAAGTTGTTATCGTTAGCAAATTCATCCACATTAAGAAAGGATTCGGAACATACACCGGAGCATTCTGTCACCGGCATACATTTGGAGACATTTAGCAAAAACCGATAAAAGTGAAAAATTTGACTATTTTTTTGCTACTACGCCAGGAGCATAGGTCTATCGAAGCTGCAAACTTGTTGTCTTACTTGTGGTATAGCTCCTAAAAACATACTAAAAAATTACCTTTAGCGAGTACGGATGTTTTTTTTTACTGGACTATATGCCACTGACGTTGAAAAACAAAAAAAGGTTAATTAGTTTTACTAAGTGTTGCTTTTACCGTAGGTTATTTATTTTCATATTCCAAACTATTTGATTTTTATATCACTAAAGGTTCTGCGTCCATAGCAATAGATTTCTCAAAATGACAACAAATCTAATTATAATGTACCCTGATTTTGCCATTAGTTGTTATTGTGTTTCTACAGCCATGCATGTATTGATTTTGTGAACAAAATTAATAATTGGTTTTAGCGTGTTTTCTTGGTCACTTGTATGAGTATCATGAGTTTTTTATACACACATTAAACCACACAGCAGCACTAAACATGTAGTATTACATTATGATGTATTTTAGTTTTGTTTTGTTTCCTCTAGTTGCCTCCTTATGTACATAGTATCTGCTGTAAGTATTTTTAACCACGATGCATGAAAGGAAAGTATCATTTACTTAACCTACCTTATAATCCCTTATGATAATATTTTGTTAACTTAATTAATATAAAACAATAATTGGTTAATTATTAACGTCGTAAATAATATTTTATATGAGTTCTCTGACTACTCTTTCATATATTTAAATTTCCACATGATCATCTTATCCCAAGAATACCAGCAATGACGATCCATGCGTAAGAAACAACTGCAAGAGAAAGTGGGATGGAGAAATATAAGGTGGAGATCAGAGTGTAGACTCATGCATAAATACAATCCAGCCGATGGCCTTTCATGTAACCGCCTTGTGTTTTATACTACGATATCTTATTGAAGAAATATGTATTATTGATTACTGGTACTTTATCTAGATATGTATTAAATTAAACCGGTAATTAATCTTGTAATTGCATTTTCAAATTTGGTATAAGAGTGAAAAATTTTAATAGCGAATTAAATTTACTAGATTAGTATTTAAAATACTTTTAAAAGTTCGACAATTACCCTTATAACAAAATGTAACGAAGAAAATAACACACACAGATAGGTTCAAATATTCCTCGTGAGTGGTCATTTAAACCTGATTACCACCTCTCAAACAACATAAAATATCTATATCACTAACTATTCATCTGGTAATAAAGGAGACAATAAAGACTAATTGTAAAGAAATAAAACTAGGGACCGCTACGAGGAGATATTTTGGAGAGTTGTTTATTGTGGTAATAGAGTTATCATTTGTTAAGTCGTTTTAAATGATGTATGTTAATTACATGTTTGGGTTAGAATTTATATTTTTGTATCCGTAGTTTTAATTTAAATTCCTTTCAACTTGCGTATGGCTTTATCGGCCAATAAAGCGAGATTTTGGGAGTTTATTGTTACACCAATTGTTCCCAGAGGAGTAACGTAACAATCTCATACTTATCTGTCCGTCTACCCATCATAAATAGATTCACGTAAAAAAATAAACTCCTCTGATTCCATTTCATATTCTATTAGGGAACAATATAAAATTGGGAATAATGTTTTTTCTGGCTTGTGGTCATCTGATTGCTTTGGATGACCATCCAAAAAGAACTTATTCATTTTGGCGATGGTTTTAGTTGGAAAATCTTAAAATATAGGACTACATTTATATTTGTACAAGTTCAAGTTTCTTATAGTGTTCAGTGGATTTAGATGTAGCCGCCGTTTGGGGCTCTACGGGTGTCGAAGCGAAATTCGATCTCTCGCCAGACAATGATGAGCATTTCTTGGAAATGCTATTTCTTGTAATGCCAGCTGTTATTCGAGTTTATAAATAAGCAGTCAAACAGGTGTTTATTTCTTATGAATTGTTGTGATTTATTCACGATTGGTTGGCGTCATGGCTAATGCACAGTAAAAAGCTCAGTTCGTGTGTCAGAAGGACCGATACAATGACCGCCAATGGCCAAGGATTTATCTCCATTGTTTTTTTTCTTCTGGTCATACATGGTAAACATAATATACGGTGATAAAATCAGAAATTTGATCTACCAAACAAGAGAGAGAATAAGAAATGTTATTACATGAACTTCCCACAAAATGCTAAGCAATGATTGGCAGGAGATCGAGTTTCGCTTTCACATTTGTAGAGCTTTAAACGGAGGCCACATCGAAACTCACTGAACACTATAATAAACCTGGAGGGCTCCTCTACGTGTGCAAATCATATGTATTATATATATATATATATATATATATATATATCTTCATGTTATCATAAATTTGAATTTTTGTCAATAAAACCATGGTAAAAATATATCAGTTCTTTTTGTATGACCCGGTATTTACACTGGCACATAAAAATTGGTGTTGTGAAAGTATGTTATTAACTAATCATTTAAAAATTATTGCTTTGTTATCAGTATTAACAGTGTTATCAGTATGTTGTCAGTATTAACTGAAACCAAACCAATTTTCTACGGTATATTCTAATTTCCTTTATATTTGC